>JAILYB010000064.1:3688274-4917699 GCA_021437785.1 Rhodomyrtus psidioides
ACTATTACCTGCCCTGACTGCGGTGGCCCTACCACCCTCAGTAAATTGTTCCCCAGTAAGCCTTCTACGAAGATGGAAGGTGCTCATTTATCCCCCTGCTCCCTTGAGCCATCTCCGGTACAATCAGATCCTGCTAATGGCGCGCATGAGCAGATCGATCCTACAGAAATTATACCAGTGTCTTCGGAGGAAGAAGATACGTGTCGTTATGATCGGAGTCACCTCATCGAAGCCCATGAATCTCCTCCACAACAGCTTCCGGTAAGATCAGATACGGTTCAAGAGGAGTTAGAGGTTAGTCGGCAGGCTATCTACGCCACTCTGGACGACGAGAAGAAGAAATTCACTTGGCCCCCGGAGCTTCATCTCAAGTTCTTGGACGCAGTTCGACAGATAGGACTCGACTTCATAGGTCCGACAAGCATACTTAGGGTCATGAACGTACCGGGACTTACCAAGCAATTAGTCGCGAATCACCTTGGTTGCTACAGAAGGGCGTTAGGACAGCGTTATGCAGAACTGAATCCGAGCAATAGACTCGGCTGCGAACCCAGCACCCTTATGACAAATGAGGCCCGGTCGAATCTGGACGACTATTGGGGATTTGATCAGGATATCCTCGCGAGTCATTTCAATATTCCTCAAGAACACGCATCACAAGTGCAACGAGTAAGCACTCCTCCGTCCGAGCAGCAGCTAGTCAGTGTTCATCCTGTCGCAGATCAGCCCACCACGCCCAGTGCTCAAGGGTTTGCCCAATCAGAGCATATGGCTTCAGATGATCTAATGGGAGAAAGCTTGGAGCACTCTTATTTCCCTAATCCCCAAGTGGGAGATGCTTGTGGTAGTCAATCGATCAAATCTCCTCTTATAATCCCAGACAAAGATGGAGGTTCCAGTTCGAAGAACCCGTCGGGCGATGCAGCTCAACCTACACATCAATCGTTCGAGGGGTCGGGTGATTTCTTCGATGAAGGACTTGATACCTGGTTCGATCAGTTGGAAGCTATTAAAGGTTGGCAACCATGATCTGCACTTGGTAATGGCACACCTAAGCTGAGGCCAGACTGGTTAGTCATTGGACATGCCCCAAGAAAGAAGGGGATGTACGCGAGAAGGATGTATCTCCTGTTGTAAAGTTCTCATCGGTGCATGCGTTTGTTTCTTCAATAGCTAGAGTTGATTCTGCATAATGTTTTTCGCAAACGTCATCTCGTGTGTATACGGTAATTCCTTGTTATTAAGTTCAAGGTAAAATCAGCCCCGACGCGTGAAGGCAGAATTGATAGCATGAGTTACTAGCAGAATGTGATCGAGCTCGAAAGTGAAAGATTACTAGCGGCCCCAAACGCAATGACCGCAAAATCAGGGGCAATCTTTAAGTTTCGAGCAACTACAAATCTATTTCTCACGAGGCATTCAGGTCAATCAAATATAAAGCGTCGGGCTGTGAGAATGATGCGTAGTCAATCTGTTGACACAGGCGAAAAAGGAGTCGCGTAGATCCGAAAGCAAAAACCTTTCTTGGCTAGTCAACAATGCAGAATGAAAGAGCATATATAAACAAACTCGCATTTATTTCATTCAGCAGGAAAGTTTACAAGTGGATCACTGAGGGGGAGCAGTAAACCCAAAATGAGTTCTGACAAGCATCACAAAAAAGCTTAACTGACTCTCCATGCTATCCATGCCTTGCTTACAACCCACACTCCGGGAATCGAGGTCTACAAGCTTGAAGAAAAGGAGACGACATTTCTCCTTAAGTTCGTTCACCTTGGTGTCATAGTACTCGAACTCAAGCTCTAAGTCATGAGCCAGCACCCTCCCGCGAGCTATATCCATGCTCAGGTCTTCAAGCCTTTCCTCCAACCAGGCACACTGGAACCTCAGCACGAAGTTGTGCTGGTCTTGCTCAAAGGCGGTGTCAAAAAGAGCCAGACGCTCTACCAAGTTGTCCCTCTCACGGACCAGCATCGAAACCTGGGCGTGGGCGTATTCAACAGCCCTTTTATGGTTATCGGCCGTCAGCATGGCCAACATCAGGGACTCAGTTCGGTCCTGATAACGGGCTCGCACGATACCAGCCAAAGTGACCTCCCGGCTAGCAACTTCGTAAGCCTGCATGAAATTGTTAAAGAGAGTTGGGAAGATCACAAACTCCCTTTGCAGTTTCGTACCTTCAATACACGCAGTATCCAGGGCCGGAATCAGAGTACGAACTTCAACCTCAGCTTCAGGATGATTGTTTATGTAGCCATAACCCCTACCCAAGAGGTGGTAAAATCTCTCCCATTGGGTCGAAGCTTCAGGTAAGGCAACAGGCATAGAGGAGGAATCCATATGCGATGGAATGACGGAGAAGAGAGTGAGAATGTGAAGAGTGTTTGAGAGGCTGAGTCTGATAAGGCTAAAGTGTTAATCTTCTTGACATCAATCTATCACCTTATAAATGCTCGAGTACAGGGAGAAGTTGTAATAATATTTTATGTGCAGTAGAGCCAAGCGGGTTCCGTTAATGCATCCCCGATGAGTCACGAATCCACCACCGTCCTGTGATCTCGGGTTTTACGAAACATAATGGCGCCGAAAGGTGGGCAGGCTTGTTACTCTAGAGACTGGGCCAGGGGGACAAGCGTAGTGCTCGACAAAGCGAAATCAACGCAAGAGATCTTCAGGCTCCGTTCACGTAGAAAAGAGCAAAAAAGGACAAAGTGGGAATTACGAAGCCTTGAGAAAAACGCTCGTCAAGTAGCCATCACAAAAGGACGAAGTGGGAATCTCGAAACATTGAGAAGAGCGCTCGTCGGGTAGCCATCACCTTTGATCGAAGAACGGTGATCCGGCTCCTTTAACCTCTCAGAATTTGCAGAGAATGTGAAGATCCAAGGAGGAACAAAGAAAGCTGAGTTAACGGAAAATCAAACAGTGATATCCCGGTCAAAATGTTCAAGGGATTCTGTCATTTACTGGAAGCGCCAGACTTGGAGGTCTCCGAGCTTGAGCTGCTGGAAGAGCTTGAAGATCTCAGGACCGAACCTGACACGAGGGCCATGGAGACCGATCCTTCTAATGATGAAACCCGCGGCTTGGTTAACGAGAACAGTACCCGCGACGGTTATCAGCGTCAGAAAGGGGAATATCTCAAACGCAACACTTCAGGTCAAGTCCATAAACTCGAATTGTTTTTCAGGGAATACCCCTATCCGGACATGGAACAGAAAATCAAAATGGGCCAGGAGATAGGGTGGGAGCCTCGGAAGGTCAAGTGCTGGTTTGAAAACAAACGAACCCGGCTGAAGCAGCAACGCGATCGGCACGAGTTAGCGGTTGTAAGGGAGGAAAATGAAAAGCTTCGAATAAAAAACACTCAGTACAAAAAAGCTCTAAGCATCGCTATTTGCCTGGAGTGCGGTAACCCTGTTCCCACGGACGGAGTATTCACTGAAGAGCCAGATCTGGGGGTTTATAATGCTCATTTGTTGCAATGCCCTTCGCAACATCTTTCGGAACAGGCGGGTACCGCCGAGGATCTACAAGAGGAAACTAGTGCTATAAGGTCAAAGTCGACGCCCATTGTGGAAGGGAACATGCGTCATGACAAGTCGGGTCCGCTCGATGATGAACTCACCATCATGACCAGCCGATCTGAGACCACTAAATCCCCTCCAGAGCAACCTCCAACACGACCAGATTCCGAGAAGAGTAACCGCCAAGTTGCTGACACCACTTCGGCTAGCAAGAAAAAAAGATTTCGTTGGACCCCGGAGTTTCATAGCAAATTTGTTGATGCAGTTCAACAGTTGGGGATCAGTTTTGCTTGCCCATTGCGCATACTCGAAATCATGAACGTGCCGGGACTGACTAAAAATATGGTCAAGAATCACCTTTGGCGCTACAAGAAACTACTGAGAGATGGACGAGCGTCGCTAGACCAAGATAGAGGCGGTTCAACACGACCAGATTCCACGAAGAGTAGCCGCCGAGTTGCCAACCCTACTTCGGCTAGCAAGAAAACAAGGTTTTATTGGACCTCGGAGCTTCATAGCAAATTTGTTGATGCAGTTCAACAGTTAGGGATCAGTTTGGCTCGCCCATCGCGCATACTCAAGATCATGAACATGCCGGAATTGGATAGAAATAAAGTCAGGAACCACCTTTGGTGCTACAAAAGACTACTGAGAGATGGACGAGTGGCGCTAGACCAAGAGAGAGGCAGTTCAAGTTTAAACGATGAGCATGGCTGTGATCGCAATCCTCATGAAGCAGGAAGCATCCAATCACCTCTTAACACCGATGGGACTGACAATTACACGGTCGATTGTTCAGGCATCAATCAGAGTACTCCCATGGGTTATCCCAGTACTCCTCAGGAGTATGTACCGCAATTTCAGCAAATCGGGACTCCCCAGTCTGAGCACCGACTGGCCGTTAATACTAGTCCTACAGCGGATCTAACACTGGCAGGAGATGCACATACAATCTTGCGAGACGATTACGGAGATTCCGGCTCGAAGAATCAGGTGGTCCATGACGAAAATGGCAAAAAGATTCCTTCTCCAGTAGTCGACAATACTCAACCTGAGTGTCAGTCGCTCGATGGTTCAGACGATCTCCTTGAAAACATCTATTCTTGGTTCGATCGGCTGAATTCCCCCCTGAGTTACCCTGGTACTCCCCAAGAGTATGTACAACAATTTCAGCAGGTATGGACTCCCCAATTTGAGCACCAACCGATCGTTAGTGTTATTCCTACGGCGAATCCAACATCGGGTACAAACCTACTGGACAACGATGAAAATACCAACTCGAGAAGTGAGGTTGTTCATGACGAAAGTAGTGTGAGGAACCCATCGCCAACGGTTGAGGATGCCCGACTTGGGCGTCAATGGCTTGAAATTTCAAGCGAGTCCCTCAGTGAGCAACTCGGCGTGTGGATCACGCATAAACCGAGAAACCAGGTTGTTCATGCCGAAAATGGGAGAAGTCCGTCACCAGCAATTAAGGATGCTCAACTTGGACGACTCGAGCGGTCGGACGATCTCCTGAATGAGCAACTCAGCCTATGGGTCAAGCATTTTGGAACAAGTGCATCTTCGCAGTCGTGACCGGTACCGGCGACCGGACATCTGGTTCGAAGCTCGTGTGCTAAATCATTAGAAGGCTCAGGAGAGTGAGAGGTGAATACATCGAATGAATGTGTTACGGATTTCGTTGTAAAGTTCCCGCGGGAACATTGTAATTAACGCTGAAAACTAACCGCTCTGAGTGTCAACATTACCCTTTGAACGTCTTCGAGCCAAGGGCCATGGATTAATCACTTAATCCGTGGAGCAAATTCCATGAACGATGACTATCACCCGCGGAGCATAATGGGATCTACCCCCATTCAGCACGAAATACGTTTGGTCACGAAGCCTCCCATTTGGTAAAACGATGTATCGTTCCTAAACGATCTTCAACCGAATACCAAAGTAATGTCTCATTTCTTTCCCTTCTCAGGTGTTAAACGTGGATAAATCACCCAAGGAGCCATCTGTTCAAATAACAAAACAGACGTTGCCCAACCGGGGGCAGCTGAACCATTGATATTGCAAATATTCCAAGCATGGATAAGCGGATTTGATAGACGTGGTTCATATCAATACGCGACGTCATAACGGGATGAGAACCAAGAGTAAAGTTGTATTGTCCCAATTTGTCTTCAATTTGGGAATATGAGTTAACACTTGCTATTTATCCTTGATAGGGACTCACCATCAAGGAGGACAAATTTTGACAACCTGTGTGCACTCGCAGGGGCACACGACCGAGGGTAAGATGTATCGTTCTAATTTTTTGAAAAATTCATGAACGAACAATAACATGTTTCTTCCGCATTTTCAGGGATCTCCAGCCGCGGGGGACAGGTAAGTATCCCTTTCCCCAATCCATTGAAAATGTTGAATAAAAAATAGAGAAGAAAAGAAAAGCTTTTAGAATCTGATGTCTAGAAAAGACATAGGATTCTAACTTCATTGGCATTCATGTTTTGAAACATGAGGTTATCTGAACATGCATTGGGCATCATAAAATCCCATTGACGAGTAAAATTTTTGGAGAAAACGAAAGAGATTTTTCCAATCAAAAGTTGTTCAAAACTTTCAAAAGGACGTTTTCTCAAAAGACGAGAGGCAAAGCCTAGTCCAAACACGTCCTATACACACTTAAGAGAGAAATGGAGCGGATAAGACAGCAGAATCTGGACCTACGGAAGTAGGGACCATTCGCAGCGATTACATGGGTTGGGACGACGGAGGCATTCGTTTCATATCCCCCAAACACTACAGGTGACCGTTGATAACCCCTTTGAACGGCGGTTTTCATTCTTAACCCTGTCAAGAACCACCCCACATCGGGGCAAAATGGAGGTGAGTCCAGCAGCATCAGGAGAAAATGGTTAGAAATTTTCTTGCTCGGACTAACATTAATCTTTGTGTGTTGTTTATATGGTAATCCAAGTGCCATAGGATGATGAGAAGCATTCATTTCTCTATCCCACACACCGAATCCTTTGCATAGCCAAGTTGAGCCTGCAGAATCATTTCATAAACCCGTTGGTGATCATTGCACATTCCAAGACGGATGCAGCATCACTTCAGAAACGAAGAAGTTCAAGACTTAGGGTTTGCAAAAGAATTCCTAAGTTAATGTTTAACCTTGTTAAACCTTTGATCATAGGTCTAACGCGATCCTATGAAGATGAGAAAAAGTGGGATTTCAAAAATGAATGAGAAAAATCCACGGCATCGAGAAAAAGCAAAGTGCCTGGTAAAAGCAAGGCCGATGCTCATGAAAGCTGTTTGCTTGATCCCCAGTGAAACTTGGATGAAAAAAAAAAAAAAATTCTTAAAGGAGTCAAATAAAAAAAGCTGCTCCCCAAATGCTGCCAAGCACAGAACAAAGACATGGAGAGAGTCGGTCTCTGAATGCAACAAGGGACGCTCTCTAAAGAGCTGGTGCACACCTCAAAATCGGTTGTACACCTCAAAAACTAAAGATGCAGAAAGGAAAAGACAGGAGGTAAATCAGCAATGATCACCAATGTCAAACTCGTCATGAATTCTGGGCCAAAAACAAGCCTTTTTCGGTCCCCAATCCTACCAACATCATAACCCTGAAACAGTCTTCTCTGACTAAGACACTTGGGTTAACATACAGCTCAGCTCGAAGAAGTACGAGCAAGACTATTTCTTTCTCATTTTGCAGGGTTCTTGACTTGTAAACCCGGAGCAGATGGTGAAAACTTTCATTCAATGACCTTGACTCAAAAGTGAGTCCCCCTTGAAGACCAATATCCAAACCCAACATTACGGTCCCGTGGAAGACCTCCCGACCGATCAAAATGTATGCGCTGCGAATGAGCCTAAAACCTAGGCACGGGTAAAAAGGAATCGAGTGTATCCCCTATAAAAAAACACGATCGCAAAACAGGTGAGAAGACCTCATTGTCGAGAAATATTCCAATTGATGTTTTGAACAAACTCTTTTTGGAATTTTCAAACTGTTGATCCAGATTTTCCATGCAAGGGATTTGTGATCACATTTGCATGTTGCAAGAATGCTTTGGATAACCCCCAGCATCAAAATGCACATTTCATGATTAAAACTTAAATCATACGGTTTTGTCAAAATGGACAGCCGTGGTCTTCCCAAAGATTACTAACGTTTTCTTGGTGAAGAAAAATCTTTCAGGCTCAAACTTATGCAAGATACTTGGAGAACCCAACTCCCAGAATGTCGCCTCAACAGACTCAAGTGAAGTTTTGTCAAAATAAAATCTTTCACTGCTTCAAAAAACTGAATTCCCGACAAACTTCGGGGTCTCAAAAAAAAGGGGAAGAAAAATCCTTTTAAAAGAAAAAGTCCTATCAGACGTGGAGAACCCTCGTCCCAGGACCTATTTTCAAAATACCAAACAGTCTCATCGGACGTGGAGAACCCTCGTCATAAGACCCCTTTTCAAACATGGTAGATACCGCCTGAAGGGTCAACACAATGTAGAAACCGCCTGAAGGGTCAACTCATGGTAGATACCGCCTGAAGGGTCAAATCAAAGGTAGATACCGCCTGAATGGTCAAAATCAAAGGTAGATACCGCTTGAAGGGTCAACACAAGGTAGATACCGCCTGAAGGGTCAACACATGGTAGATACCGCCTGAAGGGTCAACACATGGTAGATACCGCCTGAAGGGTCAACACAAGGTAGAAACCGCCTGAAGGGTCAAATCAAAGGTAGAAACCGCCTGAAGGGTCAACTCAAGGTAGAAACCGCCTGAATGGTCAAACCAAGGTAGAAACCGCCTGAGGGATCACATTAATGGTAGAAACCGCCTGAAGGGTCACATATGGTAGAAACCGCATAAGGGTCAACTCATTGATAAATATCGCAGTAAGGATCAACACAAAGGTCTGATCCACCATACGGATCAAAATTCTTGGCAAATCCCAAAGCGTGGGATGCGCCTTCCTTAAGTTCCTACAAGTTAGGAATCCCATCATGGTATGACCTACCATACAGGTTAGAGCTTAATCTCCCTGGGATATTCTGAATGACGAGTCCTAGGCATCTTCTTGAAATTCGTCGCAACCGGCAGCATCCGACAGGTGAGCTTCAGGTAAGCCTCTCTCACTCCGGCCCATGTTCAAATTGTTAGAGCAAACCGGAGATTGATTTGAGCTTTTATCAATAGGCTTAAGGATCCGATGTCATAACATTTCTTCTCTTATTTTCCCAGTTGAGTCGGTTAGGAATCAGGTGCCACCTTATCTTTGAGAGAAACCTCTAACGAGATTCCTTTCAAAGAGGGGCAGCTGTTGACACCTGATTTTTTTTTACCATTTATTATTGTGATTTTTATTCTTTAAAATTAATTAAAAATATCAAAAAAGGTCATAAAATCACAAAATCAACTTTGGAAGCCTTGGTTTAACCTTAGGAACCAATTTTGAACAAAAAATATTTTTCGGTATTTTTAATATTTTTCGAGTTTATTTAATTATAAAAATACCCAAAAAATCAGAAAAATACCATTCGTGGTCAGAAAAATACCCAAAAATATTCGATAATTTTGTTTTAATTTCCTCTTCAAGTGTGTCACTTTAAATCTCAAAAATTCGGCTCGGGTCACTATGTTCCTTCACAAACATAAACCCGAACCGAGCCTAAAAAAAATCATTTTCGAGTCTTTTAGTTTTCAATTCTCACTTTTTATAAGCTATGACATTGGATTCTAAAGTCTTAAAGTGCAATTAGGTCAATTTGCCCTCCAATTTAATCAATTTTTACCAAAAGGGCTTAATTGCACATTTTTCTTTCAATTAGTCCCCGGTTTCACGGATGTATACGTATGCTCTACGTATTTATACATCATACGTATTTATACGTTATGCATATTTGTATTGTTTGGTAACCTCTTTAACTCTTGTAATAATAATAATGGTTATTATTTTTAACACCTTTGTTAGTGCCTTTTTTAGCATTTTTGTATTGTGAGTGCTATTTTTAAATAGCATTTTTTGTATTATAAATTGTGAGTGCTATTGTTAGTGCTATTTGTAAATGACATTTATTTATCATAAATTGTGAGTGCTATTGTTAGTGCTATTTTTAAATGGCATTTATTTATCATAAATTGTGAGTGCTATTATTAGATAGAATTTATAATTGTTAGTGCTATTTTTAAATAGAATTTTTGTATTATAAATTGTGAGTGCTATTGTTAGTGCTATTTTTAAATAGCATTTTTGTATTATAAATTGTGAGTGCTATTGTTAGTGCTATTTTTAAATGTCATTTATTTGTGAGTGCTATTATTAGATAGAATTTATAATTGTTAGTGCTATTTTTAAATAGAATTTTTGTATTATAAATTGTGAGTGCTATTGTTAGTGCTATTTTTAAATAGCATTTTTGTATTATAAATTGTGAGTGCTATTGTTAGTGCTATTTTTAAATGTCATTTATTTGTGAGTGCTATTTTTAGATAGAATTTATAATTGTTAGTGCTATTTTTAAATACAATTTATTGGAAGGTATTTTTGGCTATAAAAGGATGGCAAGAGTTTTGAGGTTGAAGGGGAGAGACATTTCGTAGAGTGTGCAAATTTTTGAGAGCTTAGAGAGAAGAACACAAACACTCTCTATATTCTCATAATCTTGAGCGAGCAAAATATACTAAGTTTGGAATATTGATTCCGCATATTGCTAGCACAATTGTTGTGGAGTTATTAGTCGTCTCCCCGTTCGTCAATTGGTGGTGCGTCCGAACTAGATGCCTAACACTTGTGGAGGCTGAGATCGAAGAACATCGAACCGACACCTCCGTTCAAGCACGCTACGAGAGGTAATCTATTTACTCCCTTTGAGACTTTGTGATTTTTTTCGATTGAAATGCACGAAGTACGCCTCTGGAGATACATGTGTGGGTTGTTATTTATTTCCGCTACGTGTTACGTGGATCCCAACAGTGGTATCAGAGCCAATCCTTAGGTGTTTTCGTGCATTTAATTGATTTTTTACAATTTTTGCAATACTATGGCCAATATGTATTAACGAATTGTTCGTCTTACATGGCTAATGGAGATTGATTATTTTATATGATAAATTAATCAACGTAGCAAAAATTGAGACTAAATCAATTTTGAATCGAAAATTTATGGCTATTTTATTTTACGTAAAAATTCTGAATATGATTCAACGTAGAATTTTTATTGTGCCTTCCTAAGTTTTAAATTGTGAATTTATTACTTACGTGAAAGGGTGGTGATCATGGAAAAATCCCTAATCAATGTGATTGATGTATATATGAATGTATGATGATTATTTATATATTTGGGGTTGTAATTATTAAATGGAGGCTGCGTACTCCTTTTATTTTTCATGTAATCTTTATTTTTAGCATAGTCAATTGTTGATGTAAATGCTACGAGGATTACGTGGAGGAGCCTTTTAAGTCGGCGAGCTCTTTGGGGCCCAATTCTTGAAGAGTTCAAGAAACCAAGAAGAAGCGAAGAGCGGCTCTCCGTTATTAAAATATTAAAATGATTATATGTGGTCTCATTGGCTCGAGACCCATTAAATCATAATTCCATGATCACCACGTAGGATAGATATTTATGTGATTGACATCTATTTATTTATTATGATTACGTGAGCATGTTAAACTGGTTAATGTGCAAAGTCATACTTACCTCACCCAAAATTGTGCCTGCATGAAATCCTAGTTAGGAAAATCACTCGCATTAGGTACCGAAAGGGCGTTGGTAACGACACCAGCGTAACCAAGTCCCCGAACCCAAAATCTCTGGTTCCGTAGAACTGATCGATCTCTCCCAATCGATCGGTAAGGTTTCCGGTCTACCCTCCAAGAAAGACCGGTGGCGACTCCAAATGCATGCACAAGTTGCACATGTCACCACGACCACACTAAGGTCGAAAGCGATCGACTCTTATCGTTGAATCCTCCTGAAAAATACTCCCGCCGCGATTTGGTATGGGCCTGGGAGGGCTCGCACCGATCCAAGACCCGTGATCGGTAATCCATTAGCCGCGTCCGCTTCCGGATGGGTCGCGACAAGAAGAAGCCGTGGTTGGGCTTGAGGTCGTCGGGGGTGGAGAGGGCGGGGACGATGTTGATGACCTAGAGTAGGGCGGAGCGGTGCTCGCCGGCGACGCGGGTGTTGAAGTTCATGGACTGGAGGAGCTTTAGGAGGATCCCCTGCGTAAGAGTCGCCATTTCTGTCGATTTTCTCCGCTTGTGCGTATGGGTGGGGGAGAGAGAGGCTACCCAGATCTGGGTTGACGAGGTCGAGCCTCGCCGTCGCTGCCTCGCTCGATGACGACGAGGTCAGCCCCCGCCATGGCCAAGTGAGGCCTCTCCAGCTGTGCCTTTGGCCAGTTGCCGGACTGTGGTGACCGGTCAGAGGTGTTTTGGTGAGGGGAGGAGAGAGGGATAGGGAGGGGGAAGGGAGGGGCAAAAAAAAAAAGGAAAAAAATAATAATTAAAAAATCCAAAAAAAAATTAAATATTCAGTTTCCGGTCGGCCAGTGTCTACGTCAGCGTCGACCGGCCAAAATTCATCGGATGAACTAAAATGACATAATTGTAAGATGTTTAGGACTGAATCGACATAATTACAATAGATTTAGGACTTTTTTGATAATTTTCCCGAACTTAATTTGGTAGTATTCTTAACTGACGTTGTCATCCATATTCAAGAGGCCCAATAGGCCCTAATGAACAGTTTACCTTTCATAATAGAAGAAAAACGTGTTCACATGATGTTCATTTTCATTAGTCTTCTTCCCAAAGTAGAAACTTGGGGGGCTTTTAAATTAAGTGAAGATTTCAAATAAGGGCATGAAGTATCAGCATTTTCTTAAATAAATGCTTAAAGTGGATCTTTTTTTTTTAAATAAAATCTTAAAATGCCTTCATTGTTTCAAAGAAAGATTTGACCGAAGTGCATTTTCATCTTTTAATTTTTAAATTTGTTACTATGTTTTTTTTCCTTTCCTTTTCTTTTTCCTTTTTATTTTTCCCCTCCCCTCCCCTCCCCTGGCCATCGCCGGCCTTAGGTAGTGGCCTCCCTCGATGACGTGAAGCGAGGGTGAGCCTTGCTACATCTGGCAAGGGCAACCCTCGCCTGACGCCTCGCTTGGGCTAGTCAGGCTCTTCTTTGAAATAATGAGACACGTCAGGCTCTTATTTAAAATAAAGTCCATTTAAAACCTTTAATTGAGAAATGAGGGCACTTCATGCCCTTAATTAGAATTTTTTCTTAAATTAATGATAATTATGTTAGCGAATGCCCAGACACGAGTTAAGCAATCAGTTAAGTAAATTTTATAGTAAATTTTATATTTCACCGAAAAAGATAAATTTTATATTGCTCAACCACTTGTTTCATCTGGAAAGCGAAAATTCTTCTTGAAAGGAATTGATTGAATCGAATCTACGATTTTGGATGTGAAAGTAAATGATTGGAAATTAAAATGCAGGAAAGGTAAATTTGTTGAAAATTAAAAATAAAATTAAATTTGCAAAGAGAATGATTTGGGTATTTACATGGTTACCTAAGGAAGTTATTGATTTTGAATCTGTCAATCACTTCATAACCCTATTTTCAGTTATTGATCAGATGTTACAACCTATACACGCGATCTCCTGTATATTATTTAGCATCGTTCATTTAGAAGTTACAAATCTTAAGAATATCGGTTCAGCCAAGCAATTATATGCTTGTGTTGATCCACTGTCCTTGTATTCAACAGAAAATGCTTTACTTGTACCAATTTAATCATAAGTATTTTGTATTTGTGCTAAATGAGTCGGCCCAGCCAATTTTAGATGGAAATAGCTAGCGAGGCAAGGGGGCATTTGGGCTCTTACCTAGTGGCCGACAAGGGTTGCCGGCCAGGAAAAAGGAAAAAAGAAAAAAGAAAAAAGAAAAAAGAAAAAAATGATTAATATATATATTTTTTAAATAACAAATGTCCACGTTAGCGCCGATCACACCACATAGGACGGATAGATCCACATTAGTGATTTTTGGCCAACATTGCAGGATGGGCTTAACTAGGATAAATGCAAAAATTTTAGGACTGAATTGACACAAATGCAATAATTTATGACTTTTGTTTTGGGTGCTTTTCCCTACTTTCTCCCTGTTCATTAATATCACTGCCTTAGCACTTAACTAATATCTGAGATCATTTAATGTCATCGACTCCGTCGATCAACTTTATCTGAAGCTCCGACGAAGGCTCTTGTCAACAAATTTTCACACCGTGTTATTGATTTCCCGTATTGTCGACAAGCTTGTAGTCTGCCGATTATCTTGTCCATCGGCAATTTCTATCCCGACTCGACTTCGCTCCGATCTTTCCGAACTTAGTACCAAAGAGTTGGTCATTTTTTTTTTTTGGGCACTGGCACGAATAATCAATTCTATAAAGAATAAACCAATTCATAAGTAATCCTCGACATCAATATCTACAACCTTGTCCAACATGAAGGCCAAAACACTGGTCGTCCACTTGGAGGTTTGCTTCTTGTTGTGTAGAGAGGGCAAAGGCCGTGGGGATTGGATTTACGGCTCCAATGATTGCAAGTTTAAGGAACGCAAGTGGATTGCGTACAAGTAATTATTGGAGGCTTCTACAAGACTGCAGCCACTTGACTGCAAAGTGCAAACCCAACGCACCGTTAAGTATTTTACTATTTACTTGTGTAATTCTTTGCGATGAAGCAATTGGATCTAATTAGGGTTGAGTATCTAGGCGGCTTAGACTCGAGCATCTACGGGTAATCACAATCAGTCAATCTTGGGGAAAATTATAAAAAAATGCTAAATTTATTATAATTCTGCCAATTTAGTCTTAAACTTTTTCTAATCAATTAAGTCCTAAATCTTTTGTATGTGCGTCAATTGAGTCCATTTGGCCAACTTTACTATTATTTTAATTATTATTTTATTTTATTTTTATATTTCTCCTCCTTCTCCTCCTCCTTGCTCCAGTCTGTCATTTAGGGTACGCATGGTAACACTTTTGGAAGTGAATGTTTGCTCCATAAGTGCTTATGAAGTAAAATTCCGTTTGGTAATGTAACTTCTGAAGCAAAAATCCGTTTGGTAAAAATTTCTACTTTTGAAGTTGTTTTTCCTCCAATTTGAGAAGTTAAAAATATTACTTTTCAACTCAAGAAGTACTGCGACAAAAATAAAATAAAATCAAGAAGTAGTACTTCTCGCCTAGCCTACGTCGTCTTCCCGCACCGCTCACTTGCAGACCATCGCCAACCGCCACCGCCACCGCCGACCATCGCCGGCTGCTGGCCATCGCTCATCGCCAACCTACATTGGCCGCAGCCCATTGTTGCCTGTGACCACTGCCAACTGTTGACCATCGTCCGCCATTGCCTATTGCTCTCCGCGACAATCGCCACCCACCAACCTCCCCCCGTCGCTAATCACTGCCCACTGCCGACCTATAACTGCAGCCACCCATCGTCGCCTGCTACCACTACCACCCACCACCAACTTTTGCCTGCCGCTGACAACCGCCAACCACTGCCGTCGCTGACCCCCGCCTACCGTTGACTTTCGCTGGCCCCGACCTTCGGCCACCATCGATCTCCTCCTGTCGCCGCCCATCGCCGACCATGACTGTCGCCCCTAGCGTCAACCATCAATCATCGCTGTCCCTGACCACCGCCCACTGCTCACCACCGTAGCGACCATCGCCGGCCGCTGCCAACTGCCCATCTGTCGACCACCGCGTCGCCTGCCGTCGCAATCTACCGCCGACCTCCACTGCCGCCGAGCCGCCATCTTCGGCTACGGAGTAAAACATAAATAATATATTATTATTTTTAGAAAGTAAATAATATTTTTTAAATAATAAAAAAAATTTTTTTCAAAGAATTTTTTAAAATTTAAAAAATGAAGTAGAAATTTTTCGACAGCGAGCAATCATTTTTAATAAAAGATTTTGTGCTAAAAATATTTCAGAAGTAGCTAGAAATTTTCAACAGTTACCAAAATAAATTCCTCTGATTAGAAATCAACTTCTATCAGATATAATAGGCATATTACTTAAGCTTTGTGCCATATACTGTTCCCATGACATGTTGTCGTAAAACGACACTTATATTATTCAAAAGTTAGGCGGCACTCGTAATTAAGAGCTAGGCTATTTTATTTTGTCGACCTTGTCGTTGACGGTTGAATTTCTTGAGATGGTACGTTATCCTATGATGACTTGGAATTTCAAAGGTTCATGGTATGAAGGCAAGTATCATTTGTTAGGGAAGAGTGTTTATTCACTCGCTCGCCTTTAAAGATGAAGAAAATTTCGGAAGCAAGGCTAATGCCAGGGCTTGCGTCTGATATTCAACGTTCCGGATTTTTAATAGGTTATCCCCGTCCAATTCCTACTCAACTTTTAAGGGGTCCGAAATCACCATGGATACTAACCAATGTAATCGGCCGACCAGTGATCGCGACCGAGTACATCAATAGCCGCCGCCTGAATTTCGATCGGATCGGCGTCATCTTATATTACGTGAAGCTAAGGTGTCAAGAGCATCACTGCTTAGGTATACACCCTAATGAATCCCGTGAGGAATATGGCACGGTGCGCGAATTAGATGCATATCACGTCCTCCATCCCATCACGCGTAAACGATCCGGCTGCCTATTTAATATTTCATGAGCTCGACTTTACATGCTTGTTGTAATATGCTTCTTTGACATATAAAAAGAAACTTTTTGTATAAAATTAATTGGAGTTAATGCGAAAAGCCGCTTGTCCTCTAGCCCACCCGTCTCTTAAAAAACCCGATTGGACCCGATCCGACCCGACCCGACTTGATCGTTCTAGAAATATTGTTCAAGCCTGCCCAAATCTTAGCAGGCCCGCTACCGGGTTATGACGGTTGCAGTTCCGTGGAAATGGGGATGGTCGAGCAGCGATCATGGACATGGACATCTACAAAGCTTAGTAGAAGGTCGAGCCAATCATAAGACCTCAATCTTGCTCATTAATTGCCAAAGCTTATCAGTTACCTAGCGTCGTTTAGGTAGGCGATCCAAGATTTTAATTGGGTTAGGTGAGCCGTCTGCAGTTTCGTTGTAATGTGATCTATATTTGATCTGCATGGCGCAAATTTTGTTTCTAAATCTAGCAAAATCATACTTGAATTTGAGTAATGGAAGACCTTGTTTGATTTCTTCTCGGGACTCGAGGACGTTGTCCTTTCCCTATCGCTCTCCCGAAACATACTTCGCCCTCGAAGTCGTGCTCTTTCACATGGCGCGAGGACACCCTTACCCAAGTTCATAGCAATTAAGGAATTGGTGGAAGCATTAAGGCATTATATTCGGAGAAATAATACTTTCCTGACAGTACTGTAGTTATTTTTGAACGTAAATCCATATATCATTACCGCGTGTTTTACATAAAGTATTCGTTAACGAAAAAATCGTGAAGTCAGAAATAAGGCAGTATAGCAGCTCCATTGCGTTTGGATGATCCTAATATGTATCTTTCTTCCCCTCTCTCTTCAATTGATTCCACACGATTCTCACGTTCTAAGTTTCTGACTTTCCAACACCCAGTTCCGACATGAACCTCATCCGACAGTCAACTCCCACAACCTTTCACTTTGGCCAGGCCAGCAGATCCCACTTGTTTCTTTATTCATTCCTTTGATGGCTAATGGTCCCAGCCTAAGTAGCCGATTTGACCTTCAATTCCATGCAGACATTTTCCGTGTGGTAACTGCACTTCAGGATCGTCTGTTTCCCAATGTTTGTGTCTGTAACCTCCTTATCAGTAATCCGTCTTTCCTTCTCCTTCTTTTTCAGATGTTGCTTTCATCCTCTTCACTGACACCATTAGAATTCGGACAAAATGTGACGATGAAACTGCATTGTTATGGATTTGGATCCCCTACCTTTAAGGTAGATGATCCATTTCCCATTGTTATGCACGCCTGTTAAGGCGAAAATCAATACTTTAAGGGTAAAATGGAAAGCCAGGGTTCAGAGGTTCTTTCGTCTTTAGGCCCTCGAGTGGTGGAAACGTGCATGCCTAAATCTTTTCTTTTTCATTTTGGTAGGACTTATAATTCAATCACCTAAACCTACATAGTTGCATTGCTACATCAGTGCTTTCAACGAGGATGATTGGCGAAGCCGTCGAGATTGGAATCGAACCCGACCCTCGAATCTCCCGCTCGGAGTTGGGTTTGGGTTGATCCGAGGTTGGTGGTCAACATCGGCATGGGTCGAGGGGTTTTGATCCATGTTCCTTATTCCGAAATGACCGGATAGTTAATTCAAGTCTAGAAGAAAAGAATAGACAACAAAGAGCGAACCGAGCCACATGCTCACGCAAAGAATAAAGACAGGACATGAATAGAGTGCAGAACTAAATAAGCATATGTGGCTATTGGCTGGAAAACTTCCCATGCAGCCGTCTCCGTGATACTTTTGCCCACCTGAAAGTCCATTTCTTTGTACTCCATATCTACCTCTCTCTACCCAACACACTGCACTTTATAAGTAGTCGCAGCTGATTCTTGCCACCTCCATTTTTGGCAAAATCTTGCTCTCCACGAGAGCTTTATGATAAGAAAGGAAACATGGGGAGAGAGAGCCCAGAAGAAGAAGGGTTGCCAACAAGCTCTCTGCTTCTCAAACAAGTCCCTGGCTATGGCAACCATGGCGACAACAACTCCATGTCTTCGAGTGATCCCTCGGTCACGCCTCTCGTCGTTTTTAGCACGCTCGTCGCCGTTTGCGGGTCTTTTGTCACTGGGTGTGCTGTGAGTGCTATTGCATCAAACTTCTCGTGAATTGCTTGCATGTGGTTCGATCTCTGAGAACCCGGCCCTGTTTTCTGTCGAGCTGTCTTGCTTTCCTTTTTCTTTTCCCCCCTTCTTTGCATTTCTGTCACCGGTTCTTTCAAATTCAAGTGAATGTTTCGCAAGAGAAAGAAACAAATTGCTCGGTCAATGTTCGTCTTTTTGCTTGTGTGATTGGTCAAACTTTCATTTTCGTTCAAGATGGTGGTTTTTGTTTTGGCATACGTATGATGTTGCGACGAGCAAGATCTCTACCTGCAATTCTTGTTGAATGTCTGATTGCTTTTTCTTTCTTTCTCCTTTTTGAGCGGAAGTTAGATAATAATGTTGCCGAAGCACCTGCTTTGCTGGCATGTTGTGGATCACATGGCTTAATAGACTGAAGATATTAGGCTGACCTGGACTGTTTTAAGAATAAAAAAAGTCAACTTGTTCCTTCATGATCAATTACGTTTGTTATGGAAGCTCAATTTCGCAAAGGAACATGAAATTATCACATTTCACTAGTTGGATTGCATTTTTGAGAAAAGACACTTCTGAAAAACCAAAATTTTCAGGTAATGTAATCTTTTATGCTCTTTTTGTTTTGCCTCTGCAATGGGATCTCCCAGGCGACTGCTCTGTTCAGGCTGTGTAGTTTCTCATGAGATGACTCTGCACCAAGTAGAACTTACCATAACTAGTGGCGTATGTATTTAATGCAGTCTGGTTATTCATCACCAGCCGAGTCGGGCATAATGGAGGACCTGGGGCTCTCTACGGCAGCGGTGAGTCCTATCAAGCGTACCTGCTACATGGCTACCATTTTATGCTCTCTCAGCCCTGTATAGTTCTGTTATTCAAGGGAAAATACTGGGAATTGTGCTTCTTAAAATAAAATTTCATTGTCAGGAACTGAGATGTAAGATGTCCTCAGTGCATTATTAGAAAGTATGATGGATTCTGGCCAGTTTCAGCCGATTCCTTGTTCAGTATATTCTGTGCAGAACCTCTGATATTAGCATGGCGAATTGCATTTGACTTCTTTATCTGTGACACTCACAATCCTGGTTCTCTAATATTAATATTCGCGATTTCTCATCTTGCAGTATTCGGTTTTTGGTTCTATATTGACAATAGGAGGTTTAATAGCAGCTCTACTTAATGGGCGGATCACAGATATGATGGGTCGCCGACGTGTAAGTCATCCTCTAGCCTTTCCAGCTATTCGTGAATTTGAAAATCAATTATGTTCAACGAAGAACCTGAAAAAATCTTACAGAATTCTTAATTGGTGCGATGTGAAGCAGACAATGGGGATTTCACAAATATTTTCCGCTGCAGGATGGCTTTCTATCGCATTTGCCAAGGTTGGTGCTCTGTGTAATTGCCGCTTCATAATTTTGCTTCATAGATTGTCAATGACTTGACCCACAAATCTTCAATCGTATTCTACTTTTCTGAGTTGTCTAGTCTCCGAAAAAGGCTGAGAAGCAGTTAATGGTGTATTTTCATCTTACCTTGCAGAATGCTTGGTGGCTCGATATTGGAAGGCTGTTAAATGGAGTTGGCATTGGGATTGTATGTTACGTGGTAAATGCAGAAACATTCAGATTCCTTACCCTAACAAATACCTAGAAGACATGGGTCATAATATTGTTGCCAAACAGGTACCTGTGTACATTGCCGAAATAACACCCAAAAGTATCCGGGGAGCATTCACAGCTTTAAATCAGGTGAAAATTCTGTGCCACTGTAAAATTTTAATGGCGTCAACTCAATGCATTGCCTATCAATCTTTGCTGGATCTGGTTGCAGTTTTTGTTATGCTGTGGCTTTTCGTTGATTTACTTTCTCGGAACTATTGTTTCCTGGCGTATCTTGGCTTTAATAGGTACTGTCCCAGTTTTCTTCTGCTTTGTTTTGTTAGATTTTATCTTGGGAAACACGATAAGGTCACTGTCCATGATTTTATTTTCAGGTTGTATCCCCTGCGTACTTCAAATTTTCGGTTTATTCTTTATCCCAGAGTCTCCTAGATGGCTGGTAAGTTGTTTATGGAGTGTACCAGGTACTCATGAGGAGCCACGTAATATCTTGATTTATATTGTTCTTCTTTGAAACTTCAATTTCGATTGTGGCCATCACTTTGACGGTGACGATTTCATCAGTGTTATGTCCAAATTTGTCATTCAATGGAGATAATGGAACTTGGATAATTAGATGATGGGACGATCCAAATCCCACAAGTAGCATGCTGCATGCCATGTGGAGTATTTTGAATTGCTCTCTTGCGTTAAAGCCTTACTCTGTTAAAATTTTAGACAGAAAATTGGAAGAGTGGTAATGTAGTCAATATTTAACCGAGGAATGATTCCCATGACTGAAATTGAAGTCTAGTGGAGAAATGAGGATGACCAGAGGTATAGGCATTGCAATTTCCATGTCAATACTGTTCGCGTGGGTCGCTTTTGGAAGAGTTCACTAATTATCTAAACATCTGGAATCATAGGATGAAATGAAGTTGATGTTATAGGAATATTGGAGTGAGGACTCTGCATTTTCCATTGCAAGGAAGATGATCAGTGTAGTTATTGACTGGCAGGTAAAAGTCGGTCAAGAAAAGGAGTTTGAAGCCACATTGCAGAGACTCCGCGGCAAAAGTGTCGACATTTCCCGGGAAGCAACAGATATCAGAGTAATTTCTCCATTTCACATACCAAAAGGAAAAAGTTTTCCGTTTTCCCCTTTTGCTTGTTGAAGTTTCAATTCATATCGTCTTACAGGACTATACAGAAACCTTTGAACGGGAATCCAAGTCTAGAATTCTTGATTTGTTTCAACGAAGATATGCCCATTCCCTCATAGTAAGCCTTCCCTAAGAAATGTTCGAATTGCTTGCCAGTTTTTGCTCCGTTTTATCTTTCCTATTTCCTAAATTTTCAAAGCTTAGATTGGAGCCGGATTGATGATCCTTCAACAATTTGGAGGGGCGAATGCGTTTGCCTACTATGCGAGCTCTATATTCGAGTCAGCTGGTAAAAAACCACGCTATAAATTTGTTGGTTAATCATAAGGAACGAAGACTTGGTAATCTCGGCTTATCATCCTGACAGACTTTTCAAGCAGCTTTGGTACCCGAAGCATGGCTGTTATCCAGGTAACAGACTATCAAGAATTTGGCTGGACGATGAATTTCATTGTTAGAATATTCAAGATTCCTCACCTGTTTTGCAGATCCCAGCAACCGCTCTCAGCGTAATCTTGACAGATAAAGCTGGGAGAAGACCTCTTTTGATGGTGACGAAACCAATGCACATCGACGGAATCTCCTAAATTAAGTTGCTCATAAGCATCACCAAATCTACTCTTCATTTGCAGGTTTCTTCAGCTGGGATGAGCTTGAGTTGCTTTGTTCTAGGATTGTCATTCTTCATGCAGGTATTCGAACACTAACTAAGCCCTACTCATTCTTCTTAATCTCATAAAGTGGACTGAATTTTTTTTTTCTTAAATACCTTCATGTGAAACCAGGACCTGGAGTATTGGACGGAAGTCACTCCTATTTTGGTGTATGTATGCATTATGGTAAGTCTGTTGAAACAATTATTCTCTGCTTTCTTGTTTTTCAACTCTTCTACGGCTTTCCTAAGGTTGTCGGCATAACGAGTTGCGTCTCAATAATTCTGCTTTACCAGGCAACAATATATTGGAGAGCACACTTTGACAAAAGGAAAAAAGGATTTTGCGCTCAGTAGTTTTTGTTTGCTTTTTAGAACGTACATGGAAAATGAATTTCTTTGTCCCGCTCATTGCTCGACCTATCTAGGGCAAGATGACCAAAAAAGGGAAAACTTTTGACCAAGCTATCTTCTGGCATGGAAGCAACAGTTAAATAATTCTTCATTATGTTATTGCTGCTTCCATGTCCTCAACCATCTTTCCAGGACTAATTGTTTTGAAGTTCCTATCCTGACTGTTGATTATTGCAATTAGGTGTATTCTGTAGCTTACTCGCTTGGCATGGCGGGGTTACCGTGGGTCATAATGTCCGAGGTAAATAGATACCTTCAGTCTAACATTGCGCTCTTTTTGTCTCTACATCGAGACCATATATAGTATCGGAAACCTGTTTACACCGGTGGACATGTTCTCGATAGGTATTCCCAGTAAATGTCAAAGGGTCAGCTGGAAGCCTGGTGACCTTCTCCAACTGGTCCTGTTCTTGGATCGTCAGTTACAGCTTTAACTTCATGTTCGAATGGAGCGCACCCGGTAATTAATCCTCCTCTTTTTTTTTTTTTCATTCTTGATCTATATAGTTTTCCCTGGCTATGCTTCTTTGGATCCTGAATACATGAACTTGCGCGAGTTCTCATGTCCGGCATATGTGCTAAACGGATCTATGTTCTTGACTATGCTGCTTTCAGGAACCTTTCTGATCTTCGCGTGCATTTGCGGTTTGACCATCTTATTCACTGCGAGGCTAGTGCCGGAGACCAAGGGGCGGGCACTGGAAGAATTGCAAGCATCACTTGCCCATTTTCTGCAATGATTTGGTACTTTGTTGTTGCCAACCACAGAACAGAAGGCATTGAGTCAGGCTGCCGAGAGCCTTTTTGTAGGATTGACTCTTTTTTGTGCCTGATTACGGCAAAACTATGCAATATCAAGAGGGGTAAAAAAACAAAAAAATACAGAGATTTCCTTGCAATTTGTCTTACATTTTACAGTGATTGATTTCACCGTCCTCTGGTCATCTTTGTTGGACACTGGCAAATTGCCATACCAATGATGATTGCTCTACAAACTTTTTTAAGGCTTCAACTCTTAGTCAAATTCCCTGATTACTTGTTTCTTCGACAATTTTCGCAAAAAATTTCAATATACTTTACTTTCATTATTATCAGAATCCGAAGGAAAATTATCAAAAAAATCCTAAAGCTGATGTACTTTTGCCAATTTAGTCTTACATTTTTAATCTTGCCGATTTAGTCCTAAACCTTTTACATTGGTGCCAATTTAGTCATAATTCTTTTTTTTTTTGTGTTGATTCAGTCCTAAACTTTTTGCATTTGTGCCAATTCAGTCCATCCGGCCAACTTTGACAGATTGACGCTGACATGGACGCCGACCTGGAATAACTTTTACAGACCGATGCTGACATGGCCGGTCAAAATTGATTGCATGTATTGAATTGTCACATATATAAAAGATTTTGGCACTGAATTGACACAAAAAAAAGATTCAGGACTGAATTAGCATAAATGCAAAAGGTTGACTGAGTCAGCAAAATTAAAAAGTTTAATACTGAATCGACAAAAGTGTAATAAGTCAAAGACTTTTTTTTTGATAATTTTTCCGAAAATATGAATGTAACTTAGAAGTTATCTTCGATTTCATCAATTCCAAATTACGCCACATGAGGTGGGAAATAGAAGTTCCGGTGGAGTGCAATCGAGTTCTAAACGTGCAATTAAGCCCGGGTTTTGACGGCGGCATCGAACCAAGGATCCGCTCCCGTACCGCCAACTTGGGTCTACTCGACTTACGTAGCCGTGTGACCGTGTTAAAACGTGCTCGATTTATGTAGCGATAGGACCAAAAAAAAAAACAAGAAGAAATCAGTTTCCATGATACTCGGATTCGCATAAGCTTTTGTGATAGGGACGGGGCAGATCCATGCCTTGCGATGTGGAGGCAATTGCCCCCACCGCACTCATTGTTTGATGGCCAACTACCGTACCTTAAGCTTTGCAATGTTTCTCGAATTTGCCCCCTCAAGAGTTTCAAAAAGAAAGCTACAAGTGAAGCTATTGTCCCCACTAGGAGTGAGCGGTTCAAGATGTCCAACAGAACCCGTAAAATATCCAATAATCGAGGAAAAAGAAAAGCTATAAGCCCAATTTTCATATAACCTCGTCTCATTTGACCTCGTAATGTGGTGATCGGTGAATGATGAGATCGCAGTGCACGCAGAGAAATCATAGGAGGAACGATTGAATAAAGAGAAAGAACAAGGTAAAGGACAAAACAAGATCATATTCTACAGTTGGTTTCTTGACAAGTATTTTCCCAGTTGAGGAGTGAATATTCTGTTTTCTTACATCTGAGGTTGGAGATGTTGATGTCTAACTCAACCTAGGAGATTCACCGTGGAAGGTCATGAAAGTGTGAGCGCGCAGCGGAAGTTCAATACTTTTCACTAGGGAGATGGCCAAGAGGGAGCGCCCATGTTCGAGCCCGTTAACATATCCAGTCAAACCCACATTAACTCAAAAGCATAAGCCAATGAGTTATGAGCCAACTTGGATATATTAACTGCTCAACACCACATCAATTCTCCTATGTGGGACTTTTCTAACACAACTCACACATGCATCCTAACAGAAAGAAAATGTCGCGAGGGGATGACGTTCTGGGGAGCCTTTGACTTCTTGAGCTGGGTTTTATGAAGTGATGGCATCTCTGAGCAGTTTGGTGAGAGATCTTCTTATCTCCATTAAGAAAGAAAGAAACATTAGGGTAACTTTTATAAAACAAAAAAAAATAAATAAATTAAAATCGACCGATTATCGGGATTCGGATCGTCCGGCCATCGGTTCCAATTTTAAGGACTGAGAATTGGACCACCGGTTCGGTCAGGTATGTGCCAATCCCGGTTCGGTAGGTTCTGACTTGCCTCACCCCTAATCCCCACATTTCCTTTTAATTTTTGCCCCATTAATTAGATCTGTTTATAGACAAATTGTGCAGTCTTCAAGATATGATTGGCTCTAAATACCACAATTATGACATTACTAACATAGACTTCGCTTGTTTTCGCGGAAACTAGATGAACTGAAAAAAAAAAACTTTAAAAATGATCGTTTGGCGTCGCTTCAAATAACTAATTAAGGGAAAATGTTTTCAAGATCAACATTAACTTATGTGTAAACATTTTGATGGGTGATAGAAAACATATTTCGTTCCTTTATTTTTGTAAGCGACTCAAGCGATGGTCTTAAGAAAATATTTGGTAAGTTTATCCCATTTTGGTGAAGCAAATGGAAACTTAGGTTATCTACATGAAAACATAGCATCAAACGCCGTTGATTTTACTTCGGCCGCGAGGTCTTCTATTCGTCAATTCCACGTGCTATCAGCCTAGTTTGCACGTTAGAGGAGAGGCATTAGAGTATATCGCCGCGACCTTTTGTCTTTTTCAAATTTTGGGTGTCGATCATTCTCGAAACTGTCCCTCCATGCCATCTCCCATCTCTAATTATTGCCCGAAATAGCGTCAGATAGGTAGAGCCAGCGGGTTGGTGGAGCTCGCATGGACCATAAGAATGAATGAATTGCCGCTGTAGCTACTACAAGTTTGAGCAAATTTCAAACACACGATCAATCCAGGAGTAATGAACTTAGAAAAAGGAGAGAAAACAATGGGTAGTTGCTTAGAGAGGGAAGAAAAACCTGCCCATGCAACAGACGGTCCAGTCCATTGCTCTGAGCTCCCCTGTCGCTCTGCCTCTCTAGCTCACCGAGCCCATCTCGGCCAATTCTCCGACAATCGCTCACGACTCGTTCTCCACAAATTTCCATTTCCTTGGAAGCTCACCACGAAGAGCTTTTTGGAGAGGAGACATGGAGAGAGAAGAAAGCTTGGGAGAAAATAGGTCGCCAACGAGTGCTCTGCTTCCCAAGGAAGTCTCTGCTCACGGCAGCCATGGCGGATCCTCCACGCCTTCGAGTGATCCTGCCGTCACGCCGCTCGTCGTTTTCAGCACTTTCGTCGCCGTCGGCGGTTCTTTCATGACTGGGTGTGCTGTGAGTATCGCATCGGGTTTTAAGATTCGCCAGCGAGAAACCAGCTCTGTTTTTCTTCTAACGAATCTTGACCTCTTTTTTTTTTTTTTTTTTTTTTTTTTTTTTTTTGTGGCCTCGCATCTCTATTGAATCAGAGGTGAATGTTGCAATCTGGGTGCCTTTTGTGGCGATTCTGATGATTGCCAAGTAGACAGCATAACAATGCCTTCTTAGTTCTACTGAAAATTTTCTGTCGGGAAAAGATGAGAGGAAAGAAGCAAATTAATTGGTCAAATTTTTCTCTGATTTCTTGTTTGATTTGTCGACGTTGTGTTTTCAAGAAAAGTATGGGTTTTTATTAATTACTTCAATCACATTTCTGACAAAGATGCCATTTTTTTGAAAACTGACTCTTCGCCTGCCTCTCTATTATGAACCTGCTTCGGAATTCTCTCGGCAATTGTGCTGCTGGCTGCATTTCTCGACGATATTTGTAGCCATCGAGCCATTAACTGATGGCATGTTTTTGCAATGCAGAGTGGTTTTTCTTCACCAGCTGAGTCAGGCATAATGGAGGATTTGGGCCTATCCACAGCAGCGGCAAGTCCTGTCAAGCATTCGTGTGATATTTCTAGAATTTTTTCGCCAAATCGCGTGTAACGGGAATCGAACAAAATTCTTCCACTACCCTATTTCTGTCTGGCTTGTTCATCTATTAGCCGCTATACCATGTGTGTGCAATTGTGAAATAACATTTGTTGGTGTGAAATAAAACGAAAGAGAGTGAGGAGACCAGCTACAGTTTGATATCTCTATCGGTAACACCAGATGAATAGATGGGAAATGAATCACAGCTCGTATTGATCTCCCTCACTTTCTCGTGTTACAGTATTCGCTTTTCGGTTCACTAATAACAGTTGGAGGTCTACTAGCAGCTCTGGTGAATGGGAGGGTAACAGATTTGATTGGTCGCAGAGGAGTGAGTGATCCTCTACCTTTCCCTCTCATTCTCGAAATCTCAGTGAAGAACATGACAGATCTTATGGGAATTCTTACAAGATTTGTCTTTTAACGCAGGCAATGTGGCTTTCTCAAATATTTTGTGCTGGAGGATGGCTTTCCATAGCATTTGCCAAGGTTCCCGTCCTTCCTCTCGCCTCTTCAAAATTTTTCTTAATCGTTGATGACACCATAAATGGGCATCGTAGTTGAACCGAATTTTCCACCTTTGTGCTTATCATATGGATGAATTCATTCAGATATTGGTGCTGTAGGATGTTTTCGTGATTTTTCACTGCATGTGTGAAATTTGCACTTCAAACGATCTGTCTAGCTGGTCAAGGGATCGCCATTGGGGAAAAAAAGACTCAATTGATTCTCTTCCAGCTAAGATGCGAAAAAATATCTTGCAGACATCCCATTTTTGTGTATGATCACGTCATGGTTTAGGCTGTTAGATAGAGTGTAAGCACTTAATGGTATACTCAATCTACTCTGCAGAATGCTTGGTGGCTGGATATCGGAAGACTGCTAAACGGGCTTGGCATTGGGATTATATGTTACGTGGTATATGCAGGCGATTCTGACCTTATTGTCCTAATAAATTTCTAGGAGTTGAAGCCGCCAACATGCTGTTGATCATTGTCTTTGTTTTCAAACAGGTACCTGTGTACATTGCTGAGATAACACCTAGCAGTGTCCGGGGAGCATTCACGGCGTTCAATCAGGTCAAAAAGTTTGAACAACATAGAAATTGAAATTGAGTCGAGACAATTCATTTGCTCACCAATGCAGAGTTGGCTTCTGTTTCAGTTCATGATATGCTGTGGCTTTTCGTTGATTTACTTTCTTGGAACCATTGTCTCCTGGCGCATCTTGGCTCTGATCGGTAGTGTCTCAGTTCCTTCTCATATGTTATGTGGTTGATGGTTGGGAAAACATCCAAAGGTCATTCATGGTAGTATCATCTTCAGGTTGCATTCCCTGTGTCATACAGATTGTGGGTTTGTTCTTTGTTCCAGAGTCTCCTAGATGGCTGGTAAGTTGTCAGTCCAGTTGAGGCACGTGCATTAACATTTCAAAAACACGCCCACTGTGACACACAATCCAATTGATGTAGATCACCCTCGTAAGGATTTGCTAGTTGTGTAAAATCATAGGACTGGATGACGAAGCCGAGATTATGCACATTTTGTCGTAAGAAAGATTACTAGCAGATAGTCGCTCACAGGTAAAAGTCCACCGAGAGAAGGATTTTGAAGTCACATTACAGAGACTCAGGGGCAAAAGTGTCGATATTACTCAGGAAGCATCTGATATCAGAGTAATGTCTCAATGTCACATGTCTTTGGGATAATTTGGAAGCATCTGATTTTTGCTCATGAGGTTTTCTCATTTCACTTGTCGGTGTAGGACTATACAGAGACCTTTGAACGGCAGTCCCAGTCTAGAATTCTGGATCTGTTCCAAAGGCGATATGCTCATCCACTTATAGTGAGAATGCCCTCCAAATTATTCAATTTGCTTGCAATTTTCATTCCCTTTTCTTTTTCCTAATCTTGTCAACGTGTCAGATAGCAGTTGGGCTGATGGTACTTCAACAATTTAGCGGGACTAATGCATTTGCCTACTATGCAGGCTCCATGTTTGAATCAGCCGGTAAAAATCAACAGATAAATATGTTAGCAACTTATGAATAATTAATGCTTGGTCATCTGAATCTTTAATCTTGACAGGCTTCTCAAGTAGCTTTGGTACCAGAAGCCTGGCTGTTGTCCAGGTACTAGACTATGTAGAATTATGGTGAAAGACGAATTTGCTTGCCTCGTCACATTTCCTTAAGACTCTCCACATGTTTTGCAGATCCCAGTGACAGCTCTTAGTGTAATCTTGACCGATAAAGCTGGAAGACGACCACTTCTGATGGTTAGGAAAATGATAAATTTGCCATACTCTCCTTAAGGAGACCACTTTCCAAGATGCTGAGCCCGAACCCAAATTTTATTTGCAGATTTCTTCAGCTGGAATGTGCTTATGTTGCATTCTTCTAGGATTCTCATTCTTAATGCAGGTTTCACCAACAATAACTATGCCTACTTGTAATTCTCGATGTTTTCATGTGACCTAATTTTTCCTCGTACTTTTGTTGTTGCTGAACCAGGACCTTAATCATTGGAAGGCAGTGACCCCAATTCTGGCGTATGTAGGAATCATGGTAAGTCTCTATAATAGTGCCTGTTTTCCTTGTCTCTTTTTCATCCTTAACCGTTGCTCAATGACTCGTTGAAGAAGTTTGCTGACAGATGATTACTTCATTTAGGTGTATTCCATAGCTTACTCGTTCGGCATGGCAGGAGTACCGTGGGTTATCATGTCAGAGGTACATGCTTTCAGTCTAAATTTGCACTCTGCAGTCTCTATCTCAAGACCATTCTCAGTGAATATGTTCTCGGTAGGTATTCCCAGTAAACATTAAAGGGTCGGCCGGGAGCCTGGTGACATTCGTCAATTGGTCATGTTCCTGGATTGTGAGCTACACTTTCAACTTCATGTTCGAGTGGAGCGCACCCGGTACACACCCTCTCTCTCTCTCTCTCTCTCTGCTTGTGATATATTCCGTTTCCATGCCTAATCTGGACTGGTGCTACTTTCAGGGACATTTTTGATATTCGCATGCATATGCGGACTCACAGTCTTATTCACCGCAAAGGTAGTGCCGGAGACCAAGGGGCGAGCATTGGAAGAATTGCAAGCATCACTTGCTCATTTTCTTCAATGATTTGGTCTGGGCACAAACACAAACAGCACTGACAGAAGGGCTGGCAGGAGGCTTTTTGTTGCAAAGAATTAATGCAATGTGAAACGGTCATTTAAAAGAGGAGAAGTTCCGTAATAGTACATTCCATTAATGTCAGTTGATGAATTGCACCGGCCAGACAGTGTCTTCAAGTAACTAAATTTCTATAATTGCGCACCGGTATTACATCAAAACTTTGGCAGCCATTAGTACAGGTAAAATGAAAGTGGTAATTTTCGGGTTAAGCACACTTTAAGTGCTATAAGTTATGTACGGCGTTCACTTTAGTACCAAAATTTTCGAATCGATCACTTCAGTGCTAAGTTTTTGTAACTTTGATCACTTTAGTGGCAAAACTTTCAAATCGATTACTTTAGTGCTAAGTTTTTATAACTTCGATCACTTAAGTGTACATTTCTTTTAAAAATGATTACTTCAGTGCCAAATCCGATAAATCACGTCGGCTCAAATAATAATGAAAAATACACGTGACGGATTTTCGGCCTGCCACGTCAGCTTAAATTAGAGTTAGTACTAAAGTGATCGTTTTTAAAAGAAGTTGACACTGAAGTGATCGAAGTTACAAAAACTTAGCACTAAAGTGATCGATTTGAAAGTTTTGCCACTAAAGTGAGCGCCGTACACAATTTATGGCACTTGGGGTGTACTTAAGCCGGTAATTTTCTGATTGACTAGATATTAGTAACTTCAGTTTTTGTTGGGAACTTACCTAACATATTACTAGGTAAAATATTGCCGGTCGCCTCATTTTTACTTTCACTGTTCATGAATTACGCGTACATGATTTTTTTTTTGGGATAATGCCACGAAAAATTCTAAATTGGTACACTTGTGACAAATTTACCCCAAACTGGTACATCTATGACGAATTTACCCTCCGTTAGTTTTCGTTAAATCCAACAATCAAATTGCTGAATCGAATGACATGTGTAGTTCATGAATGTATCAATTTGGGTTTTTAACCCTATATTTGTCACATATGTGTTAATTTGAGATTTTTCGTGGCATTAATCTAATTTAATTGATGGTAAATTTGTCACATGTGTACCAATTTATGATTTTTCATGGTAAAAATAATTAATTTAGGGTAAATTTGTCACCGATGTACCATTTTAAGATTTTTGATTGTAATTTTTTTTTTGGTAAATTTGTCACAAATGTACCAATTTGAGGTTTTTCATGGTATTAATTTTTTTTTTACACTGACCCGCTAATGTGTCATGTTGCTTTAACATGTCAATAGATTTTTACAGTCAGTCCTAACAGTAGTTTTCTTCTACATGTTTAGTTTTATTAATTACTAATAAAATCGTTGCCGCCACCACGCCAACCACACACCCCCCCCCCCCCCCCCTCTCGCACATCAAGAGAGTTGCGGAGTGGCCACCAGACGAAGGCTTAGCGATTCAAAAGTACTGTTAATTAGACTGTTACCAGGTTGAGATCTACGTGTAAAAGGTTGGACGAAGTGCTAGAAATTGCGGTAGCTCACCGGTTAGGTAATTGGGGAGGTTGATTACGTAAAATCTATGTGTTAAATTATGTCTCGAGTTTGGACTCGTCTACGACATCCGCATTTTAATGGAGTCTTGCGGAATGGTGGCAATTTCGTGAATATCAAATGTGGCTAAGACGAAGACATGGATCGGCCTTTGGTTTTTTGGCGAGTTTTTTTCGAAAATAATACTAAAAAAAATAAAAATTTACAAAATTAATTGAAAAAAATAAATATTCACTACGAGGCTAGTGCCAGAGACTAGAGCTGGCAAAATGGGTTGGAGACCCATATTTTAACTCACATTTATGAGAGTGGGTGAAATATGGGTCACCTTAAAATTAAGATTGGATCATAAATGGGTATAGAAAAGAAAAGTCCAAACAAAGTGGGTTGTATTTGGGTCTTTCACAAACCCATTTTCAACCCATGCGTGCCAACCCACGTCTTCATCTCCTCTATTGGACAAATGCTTTCCCTGACACAGTAGCTGCGTAAGTTCATCTCATCTCATCAAAATCGTCACTCCGGCCACCGTCTCCGCTTGGCTCCGCCACCATCCGCTCTGCTCCGTGATCTACATCTCTTTCTACCGCCCTTCACTCACGTGACTTCTCTTCTTCTCTCCGCGTTCTATTTCTCTCTCACGCCTTCTTCACCTCCAAATCTCCCATGGACCATCGATCGAGATCTGTGGAAGATGGTGAAGAGCGCGAGGAGGTAGATGGCGACGGTGAAGGCGACGATCGAGGCCTGAGGCCTGCGATCTACCTACCTTCCGTTTGGGGGCCGCCATCATCGGATCTGATGAAGCCACCATGGCAGTCCGAAATCTTAGCCTTCTTGAGCTTGATCCCGTTACGCCGCCCTCGGAGGCCGCTGTTGACACCTGATTTTTGACTATCTTTTATTTCAGTTTTTATTTCTAAAATTAATTAAAAATAGCAAAAAAGGTCAAAAAAATTGCAAAATCAACTTTGGAAGCCTTAGCCTAGCCTTAGGAACCAATTTTGAACAAAAAATATTTTTTGAATTTTTTAATATTTTTTGGAATTTATTTAATTATTAAAATACCCAAAAAATCAGAAAAAATACCATCCGTGGTCAGAAAATTACACAAAAATATTCAGAAATTTTATTTTAATTTCCTCTTTAATATTTTCACTTTTTATAAGGGAAATTTAGCTCGGTTCATGGGGTTCCTTCACAAACCTAATCCCGAACCGGGCCTAAAAAATCCTTTTCGAGTCTTTTAATTTTCAATTCTCGGTTTTTATAAGCTATGACATTGGACTCTAAAGTATTGAAATGCAATTGGGTCAATTTGCCCTCCAATTTGATCAATTTTAGCCAAAAGGGCTTAATTGCATAAAAATCTTTCAATTTAGTCCCCGATTTTACAATTTTCGAAATTAAATTTCACACGGGCACACCCATTAAAATTAAACACCTCTACCCAATAGTTTTCATCATGTTGAATCCATTGGTGGGCTCATTTTTGATTAATTCGATCGTTTGGCCCCTCAATTTGGCGAAATTCATTTTCGGATCCTAGGGACAATTTGGGGTTTTCATAAAATTTCAATCAATTGATTCACGAAAATACCCATATTTGATAGAAAACATGTCAAGGAGTCCGATTATGCCATCAATTTCATGAAAATAGGTCAATTTGGGGTCCAATTTGAGCAATTTGGTCGAACCGGGCCGGTCGGGTCAGACCCGACCCGACCCGGTCCGACCGGGTCTGCAACTCAGTTGCAGACCCATGCGGCGCACCGAGCAGGGGCAAAACAGAGCAACGTGGGGCGCATTTTTAGGAAGAAAAAAAAAGGCAGCCGAGCGTGGGAGGCAGTTGGCAGAGCGTGTCCGGCTTTGGCAGAGGTGGTGGACGTGCCGAGGCGGGCGGTCGGCCACGCGAAACCGGGAGATTCTCGGTTAAAACCGAGTTTGGCCGAGAGAGAGAGGGGGGATTTTTCGTCATTCTACCCGGAGAGAGGAGCGACCGAGGACCTTCAGCAGACCTTACTGACCACCACCGGTTCCTTAGCCGTCGTCGACAAGCCACGACCAGGTCGGTTTTCCTCTCCGACTTCTATTTTGGTAGCGCATGTCAAGTGTTCGACGAAATGCCCGATTCGGCTTGGTGACTTTTGGCTCTCGGCCGTGTGGTCTCGGGGGTCTAGGGTAGCTAGTTTCGCCTCAAGTCTTCACTAGAACCGACCCTAACCTCGTGTTGACGTCCGTTTTGCATCGGAAACCGCCGAGAGCGGCGGTCCGAGCTTCGCCGGCCGCGGTCCAAACCGGGAGCTTGGCGAGGGGATTTCGGCGGCCGCCGAGCCGCAGGCGGCCTCAGGTAAGTCCCTAGACTTTGTTTGGATGCTGTGTGAACAATAGAAATCGGGTTTAGTTGCAAAAAATTTCTAAAAAAATCTTCGCCGGCGCCGGTCGGGGGGAGGCTCGGTTCGCCTGTTTTCCACGTCGTCATGGTTTTGTTTTTAGCTGAATCGTGTTGCTGAAGTCTTAGAGAGTCGAATGGTGTCAAAAGAGTGAAAAAAACACTGAGGTTTGCCTCGGTTTGGCGGTTCTCCGGCGAGATTCCGGCGAAGTCGCCGGAATTTGTACTATTCATCGTCTTCTCCGGCGAGATTCCGGCGAAGTCGCCGGAATTTGTACTATTCATCGTCTTCTCCGGCGACTTCGCCGGCGGGTCAACGGTCAAAGGCTGACGTGGCGAGCCACGTAGGCGGCCACGTCAGCAGGCGGGGGCCACGGCCGGGCTTAATGAGGGTGGACGGTCCGGATCGCGACACGTGTCGCGATCCTGTTTTTTCGGAAAATATTAAAATGATTTTCAGAATTAATAAATTTATTTTCGGAATATTAATTAAATTCAATCCGACGGTCGATGTTGTGCCAAGTGGCACTCCGTGGGACGTCTGATCTAGTCCAAGATCGGACGCACCGAGAGTCGCCACGTGGCACGATCCGGAGCGTCCGTTTTAGTGGATTTTTCTAAAATGAAAATAAATTGATTTTTGATCTGACGGTTAAGATCGAGCCACGTGGCTCCCTCCAAAGCGTCCGATCTAGTGGAAGATCGGACGCACAGGATGATGCCACGTGGCGCAACGACAGCCGTCGGATCCGGCGAATTTTCGGATAATTAAGTAAAATAGATAAAAAATCATAAAAATTGTTAAAAAAAATGGAAAAATGTTTAAAAATATAAAACGGCGTCGTTTTAGGCCGGTTTCAACCCCTAGGGTCGGGCCGGGCGCCCGAGAGGCGTGGGCCGGGTCTGACCCGGCCCGGAAAATATTTTTAAATATTAAAAAAAATTCAGAAAATAATAAAAAATAATAAAAAATTTAAAAAATCAATAAAAAAATAATAGAAAATCATAAAAAATCCGAAAAATTCAGAAAAATTCTAAAAAATTCCAGAAAATAGGAAATGGCCACATTCAACCGGCCATGACTTGTTTCGGGTCCTTCGACCCCCGATATTTTCAGAAATGACGGTTTTGCCCTTCCGGCAAACCATCTTCCAAAAAAATTCTAAAAATCCAGGAAAATCCCAAAAAATAGGAAATGGCCACAATCAACTGGCCAAGGCTCATCCCGGGTGTTTTGAACCCCGAACCTTCTTAAAAATGACGATTCCGCCCTTTGGGCGAATCGTCTTCCAAAAATTGAAGAAAAATCAAGAAATTCCAAAAAATTCTCAAAAATGGGAAATGGCCACAATCAACTGGCCATGGAATATTTTGGGTAATTAGGTATCCAAACCTTCCAAAAATGACGATTTTGCCCTTCGGGCTAATTGTCCCCGAATCTTCCCATTTTACCCCTAGTCCTAAATCACATCTTCCCTAAGCCCTTATGGCTATACTAGGAGGCCAATGATTGAAGTTGATGTGCATTGACATGATTTATTTATACACTTGACTTGCGCTTTCATTATATTGACTGTGATCTGATAGGACCAGTCTTCCAATCTGCATGAAACCCTGATTCATACCTATCTCACCCAAAATCGCGCCTGCATGAACTCTTAGTCAGGAAAATCACTCGCGTTAGGTACCGAAAGGGCGTTGGTAATGACACCAGCGTAACCAAGTCCCCGAACCCAAAATCTCTGGTTCCGCAGAACTGATCGATCTCTCCCAATCGGTCAGTAAGGTTTCCGGTCTACCCTCCAAGAAAGACCGGTGGCGACTCCAAATGCATGCACAAGTTGCATATGCCACCACGACCACACTAAGGTCGAAAGCGATCGACTTTTATCGTCGAATCCCTCAAAAGACATACTCCCGCCGCGATTTGGTATGGGCCTGGGAGGGCCCGCGCCAATCTAAGGCCCGCGATCCACATTTCAGAGTGGGGGCCCGCGATCGGTAATCCATTAGCCGCGTCCGATTTTCGGAAGGGTCGCGACAGCTGGCGACTCCGCTGGGGAGTTTGTTCTAGAACTTATGGTTCTAGACCTCAAGTGGACTTAGGCCGTAATTAAAATGTTGAGTGATTTTCTAACCCTGCAGGCGCTCTTGAAGGTGAGGTAAGTCCGCTCACGATAGGTGTTATATGTTTTTGCAGATTGGAGTGATAAGGGGTGAAGTCTGTGATTAACATTGTCTTATGCAGGATGGGCGTAGAAATGTATGTTATATGGATGATTTGAAGCGCTGATTGATATATAAATTGTTGCGCATGATTCACTGCATATTTGAGGATCACGACACTTTGCACAAAGCGCCCAAACCCAGGCCGCGAAATCACCTTTTTAGGTAGCCATAGATCAGGGATCGATATGCAACGCTCTAGCGTGAATTGCGCTGGGGTTGACCATATTCGATCCCGCTCACTATCCAAGTCGAGACTTTTATCCATTTGTTGTGGATTGCGCTCATGGACGAATTTATCGACTCGGATAGAGGGAAGCCTCTAGGTTCCTCACCTAAGCCATTTTGATTTCTAGAGTCAAGCCTCACTTGTCTCATGCGCATGTATATGGATGGTTGGTATACCTAAAACCAAAAAAATCATCGGGTACCTCTTATGGTAAGGTCTTTCCATTATTGTTTAATTTACCTGCAGCTTCGTATTTATTGCACAACATGTTGCATTCATTGAGTCCGATGGTTGGGTCTAATTCCATTCTACAGTTTAGATAAAGTGGAGATGGTCTCCCCAAATCTCTCCAAGGTCCTAGAGTTATTTGAGTATGAGCGACGTGTCATCCGTCATCGAGCCACCGAGACGTTCAATGGATTCCACTCCTTCCGATTTATCCAGGGGAGGGCACTTACTGGACGCAATCTTATCCGAGGAACAGACTGCTTCTACACCAAGTCCGCCGAGCAACTCGAACGCGAACATAAATTCGAGTACGAAAGGGAAAGGATGTGGAACATTTATCTGAAGTTAAGGGGCATATTCAGCAGGGTACGAGCAAATCCAACATCTCCTCCAGTGGTCATCGAGATCTCATCAGACGAAGAGGATTCTCTCGAGAGCCAGCCGTCCTCTTCCACCCCTATAGACATTTCATCTGATGAAGACGACGACCCGAGCTAATCGGAGCAAGGACGACGGACGACGTTACCCGACGACCTGACTTGGGGCATCTCCTTAGGTTCCTTAGGGTCGCGTTCCGGAGGTGTTTTAGAATTAATCAGTTTTCTGGGCCTTCTGAGTCTGTAAAGGGAATCCGTCTGTGGATCCCCCTCTTATCCCCTGCGCTTTAATTCCCGAGTCATTCATAGGCGTCTTAATACCGGAATGCGGCATTGGAATTTCATCCAACCATTCGGACTTTTCTGTTTCAATCATACGTCGCTTCCGTTTGAAATTTTTGTTAGAACTCACGCTTGGTTGGTTCGACACAAGTGCGAAGATCTAATTCTCATTTCATGGTGTGTGCGACGTATGATTGAAGTGGTCCACGCCATGCATAAGCATATCATCTGCATAACATCATTATCTTCGTCCAATTCATTATGCCTATTGATGGGATTAGCATGGGAACCCTAGTTTGGCATTCCCTTTATCCAAATGTGGGAACTCAACCCTCGTCACATCACGGGTAAATAATGATTTGAACGAATCTAATGCCCGAGTAATCCATGGATAATTAATCGCGTTTTCATATTCTAGACTCGATGGGAAGAGGTGATATCCAAATTCTGCCGGTCCCGCATAGAGAATTGCTAGTTTGGTGGGGACGCCTCAACAAGACCAACCAGGCGTATGTTAAGCAAAGGCTGGGGCATCTGGTTAGCCTCATCGAAATCAAATACCAACCGGCACTGATACAAGCAGCAGCACGGTTCTGGGATCGCACCACACTAACATTCAACTTCGAAGGATTGGAGGTCACACCCACAGTGGAAGAATATACAGCCGTCATCGGAGTCGAATTCAAAGGACAATTAGTCCGTCCCCCTTTAGGCCTTGACCCATCCAAGCTGCTCTCCAAGTTCCTTCGGCTCAAGACCACCGAGATTGAAAGGATTCTCAAATCCAATTCTGGCAGATTCCCGTTCTCATTCCTATTCGACAATTACTCGGACCTACCCATTGACACTGGCCATAGGGCCGGAGGGGTCTTCATCCTGGCCTTCTTTGGATTCGTGCTATTTCCTACATCCAGGACCACATTCAACCCTCTCATTGTCCACATAGCCCAGCAGGCATGTGACCAGTTGGATTACTCCTATATGATCATTGCTGAGACTTTGCTGTCTCTGAACCGCTATAAGGCCGCACTGGATGATTCCAAATCCACCCGGAAAACCATTTTCCAAGCCTCCAATGGCCTTCTCTTCTTGTGGATCACTTCCCATCTTAAAAAACTCAACCTTCGCGCTGGATGCACTCGAATCGATGAAGATGTCCACCCTATCCAGTCCTTCCTCAAGTGCCAATCACTCATTGCCAACCGCTCTTTCAACGACTGGTACGAACTCCTGGAAAAATTAGAACCCGAACAACTCCGATGGCGGCTAAGGCGACCGAAGATGCATAAAGCACGCATCGCCACCAAGACCGGCGGGCCAATTCCTCTCTTGGGTTTCACAGGAGCCGTGTCATACTATCCGATCAGAGTCGTCAGACAGTTCGGCATGCTGCAGCAGATACCACCCCAAAGTCCTCCGGACGAATTCGCCTTCGACATTCCCCAAGGCCCAATCACCAAGAGGACCAAGGCGCGCCTCCAGATGATGATCAATGACCTGGAACAGGCACTGAAAGACTCCCCGCCTCAGGATGTGGAGTGGCCGGATCAGTTGGACCCTGAGATGAACATCCATCGGGCCTCCGAGGAATATATCCGGGCTTTCAAAAGAGTCCGGCCGACCCTAGTCGAACCATATGTTCCAGAGTACATCGTCCCATATGTACCAGGAGTGGAGCCTTACATACCGGAAGACGTCGGACCGCCAGCCTATCCTGAAGGCGAAGAAATCCAGAGTTGAAGACTCGGCTCTCCCAGCAATATCGGAGGATGACAGAGGAGCCAGCCCTCCCATCGAGTTTAGAATAGTCAAGCATTTTCATTTCCCATTGTGATCAAACTCCTCCGGGAGCCTTTTTTATGCATTATCCAAGCATCTTTTCAAAAAGAACTTCTCCTAAGTATCATGGATTACTCTTTGCATAACGACATACTTGCCTTGACAAACTGGGGCAAGACCGCGCCAGCGTGATCAGGCCGCCGTTCACTTTGCGGCACATAATTTATCTCTCGTATCCATAAGCCTAACTTTTAATCTCCCGACCAGGTAACTCTCAATCACGAGGACTCGAGCCCAAGCGCGTTCTCAGGCCCGTATGGAGCACGAACAGGTTGACGCCCGCCTCGGGACTCTGGAAGCACGATTAGACCAAGTGACTCAGATGCTGGCTGAAATGAAGGACATGTTCATCGCGGCTAACGCCAGGCCCACTCTGCCAGTTGATCTTAACCAAGCTGCAAACCCAAGCACGCCTGCTGGTTCCGACGCAGGTGGACCCGCTGGGACGAATGCTGCACCTGGCACTGAGCAGGCTCCAACTGTTGAAGTACCGCCAAGAGCCCCGCCTGTCATCATCAACCTAGAAGGGAAACAGAGTGAGAAGTCTGTCAAGGTCGATGAGGGAGTAAGAAGGATTGCCAAAATCGAGGAATGTCTCACCAGCCAGGGATTTGAGTTGTCAAAGTACGATAAAATCATGCCTTTCACCAAGATTGAGGTCCCTGTGGACTACAAGGAGCCGGATTTCTCAAGGAAGTATAATGGGACAGGCTGTCCCAAGACCCACCTGAAGTACTACTTGTACAAGATGGCCAAATACTCAGATTACACGCCATTGCTGATCAATACCTTCCAAGAGAGTCTGGCTGGCGCCGCTCTGTCTTGGTACGTGGAGTTAGACATACAAAGATATGACGACTGGGACGAGTTTGCTGGAGACTTTCTATCCCAGTATAAGTTCAATGCACTGACTGCTCCAACCAGAGAGGACCTACTGCGGACCGCGAAAGGAAGGACTGAAAGCGTTCGTTTATACGCCCAAAGGTGGAGGGCGCTCGCCACTCAGGTGAAGCCGCACATCCCAGAGGAAGAGTTGGTAGACATCTTTCTGAAAGCGCTGCCGTATGACTACTTTGACAAACTAAACACCTCTGGGTGTCAGACCTTCGCGCACTTAATCAAAGTGGCGGAAAGGCACGAGTGGGCTATAAGAGAAAGGCGTGTGCCGGAAGTGACTCCGAGGCGACCGTTCCCCGCAAAGAAAGAACGAGAATCTACTGCAGAGGTTGCCTTCGTTTCCAATCCCCCAAGAGCCAAAAAGTTCGAAAACTCCACCCCGACCCAGGGGAACACCTCTTGGACGGCCCAGAGGATCTTAGCACCAAAAGGAAGGGGTCCTCCCTCTTTTACCCCGCTCCCAGTCCCGATGTCAAAGTTACTCCCTAAGCTTCTAGACGCAAGGTTGTTAGCCAAGAAGCCGCCGAGGTCAACACCGCCAAGGTTCATAGGTTTCGACGAGAGCCGAACTTGTGCATATCACATGGGCGAAAAGGGACACAACATAGACAATTGTCGGGCCCTACAATACGACATACAGGCCCTTATCGACAGTGACTTGCTGAAGTTTGATGGAGCAGATCCAAACATCCAACAGAATCCACTACCTGACCATACCGCAAACGCGGTGTTCAATATAGACCTCGGGAGAAACCCGTACGACTCAGAGGAATCATGCCCTGTTGAATCGATCTGCATGGTGGAGGGTATGACCCCGCTGATAATAAACCTCGCTGAGTTCAACCTTACACAAGAAGATCGTAGTGACATCGAGGTAGAGGCGACAGGGGAGGCCAGCAGTTCTCACAAAGACGAGGTCACGCCCTTAGTAATTACGCTCCCCGCAGTAGAGGCTTACAACCCCAAAGCAGTGCATTGGAATTACGGCACCAGTGAAGTAGATGCCATTACTCGCTCCGGGAGGTGCCTAGTCCAAAAGGAGGGAGATGTTGAAAAGAAGGGGATAACGGAGGAAGACGCCAAGCAGGTCCTAGCCATCATTAGAACCAGTGAGTTCGAGGTGGTCGAACAGCTGAGAAAGATGCCCGCGCAAATCTCACTCTTGGACCTCTTCAAGACATCTGAGAAGCATCGAAATGCCCTTTTGAAGGTGCTGGATGAGGCCCACGTGCCTGAAACAATCAATGAGGCCCAGTTGGAGGATTTCGTGGGGGCAATCCTCTTGAAAGATCAAGTCTCATTCTCAGATGAAGACTTCCCACCAGAGGGGCGAGGACATAACAAGGCTCTCTACGTGTCAGCAATGTGCCACGGCAAACGGGTATCTCGAGTCCTCATAGATAATGGGTCCGCGTTCGACATATGCCCTTTAAGCACGCTTAGAGGCCTCGGGGTGAAAGAAGATTTAATCAAAACCTCGAAGTCCACCATTCGAGCTTTCGATGGGGCTAAAGGCGAGGTAACTGGAGAGATAGAACTACCTGTCCTTGTGGGCCCAACAGAGTTCCTGATCAATTTCCAAATCATGGATATCCCAGCGTCATTTGGGTTTTTGCTTGGAAGACCTTGGATTCACACGGCTGGCGCCGTGCCCTCCAGCTTACACCAGAAGGTCCGGATGGTCGTTCACGACAAACTGATCACCATACACTCAGAGGCTGATCACTTAACGAGCCACATCGACACTATCCCATTGGTGAAACCTTCGTCCGGAGAAGAATCAAGCTTTCGCGCTGCGGAGAGAATGTACATTATGCATGTACCAGCTGGTACAGCCATGAGGCCGCCAAATTGCTCCAAATCCTCGATCATGGCGGGAAAAATACTGACGCGACATGGTTTTATCCCGGGCCTTGGTTTAGGCAAGTACCACCAAGGTATTCAAGAGCCAGTTAGCTTGGCGACAGTGAAGAACCGCCGAGGGCTGGGTTATAAAGGAGAACCGGGTCGACATTTCCGACCAGAAGGTTATGGGAGAGGTAGGGGCCGTGGCGGCCGCGTCCTAGGGTCGAGTACATGGAAGGGCAAGGGAAAGATGTTCGAAACTCCCCTGAGTCGTTTCTTTGATGAGGCATCTAAGTGGCTGAAGGACGAGAAGGTGGACGTTACAACGGAGGACCCCCAGTTGGCCAGCCTGTTCCTGGAAGATTCTGTCAACGTCATTATCGAGGGAATCGACGACGACGCGTCCGTCATTGAGCATACCATTCCACACATACATAGCAGGTTGTTAAGTTATCCCAGCTCTCAAAAGGAAGCTACCCTCCATATCGAAGGAGAGGAAGACGACCGGGTCGAGGAGGGAATCAGAGTTGATTGGAAACGCTATGAAGACTCCAAGCCACCCACTGCGGAGGGCACTACCTCGGTGAATTTAGGGACTCCAGAGAATATCAGGGAGGTGAAGATTGGAGAAAGTCTACCGCCGACAGAAGCATTCAGAATAATTGAGCTCCTGCGAGAATACCAAGATGTCTTCGCATGGTCATATGCGGATATGCCAGGTTTACACCCTAGTATCGTGGAACACGCTTTGCCAACCGACCCTAGCATCTTGCCCAAGAAGCAGAACCTCAGGCGTACGAAACCCGAATTGGCAAAGAAAATTGAAGAGGAGGTGATGAAGCTCCTCAAAGTGGGGTTCATCGAAGTGATTGCTTACCCAGAATGGATCGCTAATATCGTCCCCGTCATGAAGAAGGACGGGAAGGTCCGAATTTGCGTAGACTACAGAGACTTGAACAGGGCTAGCCCTAAAGACGACTTCCCATTGCCGCACATTGACGTCTTAGTAGACAGCACAGCCGGATTTGAACGATTCTCTTTTATGGATGGTTTCTCGGGCTACAATCAAATCCGCATGAGAGAGCAGGATAAAGCCAAAACATCGTTTATCACACCTTGGGGAACCTTTTGCTATAAAGTCATGCCATTCGGCCTGAAGAATGCAGGGGCAACTTACCAGAGGGCGATGGTTACCCTATTCCACGATATGATGCACAAGGAGATAGAGGTGTACGTGGACGATATGATAGCAAAATCCAGACATGGTGAAGACCACTCCCTGGTACTAAGGAAATTGTTTGAACGACTCAGGAAATACAAGCTGAGGCTGAATCCCGCAAAATGCGTATTCGGGGCGAGATCAGGCAAGCTATTGGGGTTCATAGTTAGCAATCGTGGCGTCGAGATTGACCCCACCAAGGTTCAAGCTATCCTCAACCTTGAGGCCCCTTCAACAGTTAAAGACGTAAGGAGCCTCCTGGGGAGATTAAACTACATCGCCCGCTTCATATCTCACCTTTCAGAGTCAGCCAAGCCACTCTTCAAACTTTTGAAGAAGAATGCCAAAATCAAGTGGGATCACGAGTGCCAGCAGGCTTTCGAGGAGATCAAGGGACATCTGGTCAGTCCTCCAATACTGGTGCCCCCGGTCCCGGGGGTCCCCCTAACCCTTTACCTCACTATCCACGACGAGTCCCTAGGGGCCTTACTCGCTCAAACAAACCCAAAAGATAGCAAAGAGCGAGCTGTGTATTACCTAAGCAAGAAGTTCACTGCGTCAGAGGCAAGGTACCAGGAGGTAGAGAAGACATGCGTCGCGCTAATCTGGGTACTCCGCAGGCTAAGGCAATATACCCTTCACCACACCATCCAGTTAGTCACAGAGAGTGACCCAATCAAATACTTGTTAGAAAAGCCGTCATTGATAGGGAAGCTGGCCAAGTGGCAGGTGCTCCTTTCTGAGTTTGATGTCAGGAGCTCAAACCAGAAGTCAGTAAAAGGGAGAGCCATTGCTGACATGCTAGCCGAGAATTCCCAAGACCACGATGCCCTTGAGGAGGAAGAGAATAAGGCGGAAGGCCAAGTTCTGACACTCTCGGACGACAAATGGACCATGTATTTTGACGGCGCGGTCAATTTAGCTGGGGCAGGTACCGGAGCCGTCCTCATATCTCCAGATGGCCAACACTACCCCGTGGCCGCAAAGCTGACATTTCCATGCACCAATAACGTGGCTGAGTATGAAGCATGCATCCTTGGTTTGCAGCTCGCCACAAACTTGAAAGTACGGAAGTTACAAGTCTATGGAGATTCAATGCTAATCATCCTCCAGACCCAAGGAGAATGGAAAACTAGGGACTTCAAGCTCATCCCGTACCATAAATTCCTGGAGGAGACGATCAAAGAATTCGAAGTAATTGATTTCGAGTATCTGCCGAGGACGCAAAATCACTTCGCAGATGCGTTGGCTACTTTGGCCTCTATGCTTCAAGTAGCGAACGGCATAGACATTGAACCGTTGCGCATAGGCATTACCCGAGAACCTGCACATTGCATGGTAATTGAGGAGGGGTTCGAGGACCTACCGTGGTATCATGACATAAAGAACTACCTGGCCAAAGGGGAATTCCCTCCGGATGCTCAAGCAGGAGACAGGAAATACATTGCAAAGATGGCGGGCAAGTTTTTCCTCAGTGGTCCAACTCTCTACAAGAGGTCTTATGACTCAGTCCTCCTCAGGTGCGTAGACGCGAATGAAGCTAGATCGCTTATGATCGAAATACACAAGGGGGAATGTGGCCCGCACATGAACGGCCATCTCCTCGCCAAGAAAATCATGCGACTAGGTTATTTCTGGATGACACTGGAATCAGATTGTAATCAGCACGTGAGATCGTGCCATCAGTGCCAAGTGTATGGAGACAGGATCAATGCGCCCCCGAACGAGCTTCATCAAATGTCCGAGGCCTGGCCTTTCTCAATGTGGGGCATAGACATGATAGGGCCAATCAACCCTAAGGCCTCGAATGGACACAGATTCATACTGGTGGCAATAGACTATTTCACCAAATGGATTGAGGCTGCGTCATATGCTAACGTGACTGCGAAGAACGTGGCTAAATTCATCAGGCGGGACATCATCTCAAGATATGGGACCCCTCAAGCAATCGTGACTGATAATGGTTCGAACCTGAACAACGAAACTGTGGATAACCTTCTGAGCAGTTTCAATATCCACCATCTCAATTCATCGCCTTACCGACCCCAAATGAATGGAGCAGTGGAGGCGGCAAACAAGAACATCAAGAAGATATTGGCTAAAACGGCAGAGAATTACCGTGATTGGCATGAAAGACTACCCTACGCACTGATGGCGTACCGAACTTCGATCCGAACTTCTACAGGGGCAACGCCCTACTCCCTAGTATACGGTATGGAAGCGGTCCTGCCAATTGAAACAGAAATCCCATCGTTAAGAATTTTGTCTCACGTCAAGCTCAGTGAGGCGGAGTGGGTACAGCAAAGACACGAGCAGCTGAACTTGATAGACGAGAAGCGTCTGCAGGCAATTTGCCATGGCCAAACATACCAGAAAAGAGTCGCTAGAGCGTTCAACCGTAAAGTTCGACCGCGAATGTTCGAAGCTGACGAGCTCGTTGTCAAGAAGATCCTCCCGAACGTGTCGCACCCAGGGGGCAAGTTCACCCCGAATTACGAAGGACCATATGTGGTTAGGAAGGTTCTACCTGGAGGGGCCTTAATTCTGGTAAACATGGATGGAGAAGAACTGGGACACCCTGTAAACGCCGATGCAGTCAAGAGGTACTATCCATAAGCAAATCAGTGAAGGGGTCGTTGACACTAAAAGTCATGAAAGAAAACAGCTCGCCGACGTAGGGGAGAAAAGAAATATCAGTTTCATGGGGGGGGCAGGCTGCCAAGAATTGGAACCCTGGAAAATGGCGTAGATTACGTCCAAAAGCATGAATGGATCTAATCCAGTGTAAATCCTAGAGAAGCATTCGTTCCCAACCAGATGGGTAGCATGGCCACAAGCTAGATGGCCAACTTCTGCGAACCTCACATCTTTTATGCGAAGCGGGAGTAAAACAGTGTCGTTTCGATTTATCTTGAACTTCGAAACACGAACTGACACTTGATGTTTATTGTTGACAGGGATTCGCCGTCAAGATGGACAGAAAATTGTTGGCACCAGAAAGCCGCAAAATAAAAGAACTCGCCGACAAGGAGGCAAATAGAATTATCGACCTTAGAAGTCAGGACTCCAAGAAATGGTCTTTGATTATAAGACTGAGTGGAGGGTAAAAAGTATCGCTCCAACATTACATGCTTGGACATGCATCCTGATAAAAATTTCCTTTTTCCTTGAATAAAAGGAACTCTAAAGAACGACGTTGGAATGCGTCCGAAAGCTTAAATGGATCTCCTCCAGTGCAGATCCTTGAGAATGATTCATTGCCAACTAGACGGATGGATCAAGGCCACAAGATGGATGGCCAACTTCTGCAAGCCGCACGTTTGTGTTCAAATGGAAACACAAAACAAGAACAAGGCTGTATCGTTCCAATTTGCCCTGAATTTTGGAACGCAAACTGACACATAATTCCCGTCTTTGACAGGGGATCGCCATCAAGGCGAAACAGGTTTTCACATCCCATGTATTACCCGTAGGAATACATGACCAAGGGTAAAATGTATCGTTCCAAGTTTTTACGAAATTCGTGAACACACAATGACCTGCTTGTTTTACGTTTTCAGGGATCCCCGGCCACGGTGGACAGGTAAGTATCCCTTTCCCTAATCAATTGAAGATGTTGAATAAAAACATAGGGGAAAAGAAAAGCTTTCAGAATCTAATGTCTAGAAAAGGCATAGAATTCAAACTTCATTGGCATTCATGTTTTAAAACAGGAGGTTGTCCAAACATGAATAACAACATGCATTGTGCATCATAAAATCCCCCTTTGATGAGTAAAATTTTTGGAGAAAATGAAAGAGATTTTTCCAATCAAAGGGTGTTCAAAACTTTCAAAAGGACGTTTTCTCAAAAGACGAGAGGCAAAGCCTAATCTAAACATGTCCTACACACACCTGAGGGAAGAGTGGAGCGAATCAGACAGCAAAATCTGGACCTACGGAAGTAGGGATCATTCGCAGCAATTACATGGATTGGGACGACGGAGGCATTCGTTTCATATCCCCAAACACTACAGGTGACTATTGACAACCCCTTTGAACGGCGGTTTTCATTCTCAACCCTGTCAAGAACCACCCCACATCGGGGCAAGAACGAAAGTAAGTCCAGCGGCATCAGGAGAAAATGGTTAGAAATTTTCTTGCTCGGACCAACATCAATCTTTGTGTGTTGTTTATATGGTAATCCAAGTGCCATAGGATGACGAGAAGCGTTCATTTCTCTATCCCACACACCGAATCCTTTGCATAGCCAAGTTGAGCCTGCAAAATCATTTCATAAACCCGTTGGTGATCATTGCACATTCCAAGACGGATGCATCATCACTTCAGAAACGGAAGAGTTCAAGACTTAGGGTTTGCGAAGAAATTCCTAAGTTAATGTTTAAAGTTGTTAGACCTTTGGTCACATGTCTAACGCGAACTCCCGAAGATGAGAAAAGCGGGATTTCAAAAGAAAAATGAAAAGGAAAAGATGATGAGAAAAATCCCCAGCATCAAGAAAAAGCAAAGTGCCTGGTAAAAGCAAGGCCGATGCTCGAATGAACAATATGCATTGATCCCCAATGAAACATGATTGAAAAGGGGAGGGAAAAATCCAAAAGGAGTCAGATTCAAAAGACTACTCCTCAAAAGGTGTCAAACGCGGAGCAAAGGCGCAGACAAAGTTTGTCAGCCTCTTAATGCAGTCAGAGACGCTATCTAAAATTTGTGCATACCTCATAAATGGTCGTGCACCTCAAAAATTGAAGATGCAAAATGGAAAAGACAGGTGGCAAATTTGCAATGATCACCAATGTCAATCCCTTCACAAATTCTGGGCCAAAAAACGAGCCTTTTTTCGGTCCCCAATCCTACCAAAGTTACGACCCTGAAACAGTCTTCTCTGATTAAGACACTTGGGTTAACATATGGCTTAGCTCGAAGAGGTACGAGCAAGACTATTTCTTTCTCATTTTGCAGGGTCCTTGACTTGTAAACCCGGAGCAGATGGTGAAGACTTTCATTCGATGGCCTCGACTCCAAAGCGGGTCCCCCTTGAAAACCGACGCCCAAGCCCAACATTACGGTCCCGTGGAAGACCTCCCGACCGATCAAAATGTATGCGCTGCGAATGAGCCTAGATAGGTTAGTAGGGAATTGAGTGCATCCCCCATAAGAGACCACTATCGCAAGACAGGTGAGAAGACCTCTTCGGCGAGAAATATTCTAATTGATGTTTTGAGCAAACTCCTTTTGGAATCTTCAAATTATTTGATCCAGATTTTCCGTGCAAGGGATTTGTGATCACATTTGCATGTTGCAAGAATGCTTTGGAAGACCTCCAGCATCAAAATGTACATTTCACGATTAAAACTTAAGTCATACGGTTTTTGTCAAATGGACAGCCGTGGTCTTCCCAAAGATTACTAACATTTTCTTGGCGAAGAAAAATCTTTCAGGCTCAAACTTCTGCAGGATACCTGGAGAACCCAGCTCCCAGAATGTCGCCTAAAAAAACAATGGTAGAAACCGCCTGAAGGGTCAACTCAAGGTAGATACCACCTGAAGGGTCAACCAATGGTAGAAACCGCCTGAAGGGTCAGCTCAAAGGTAGAAACCGCCTGAAGGGTCAACTCAAAGGTAGAAACCGCCTGAAGGGTCAAATGAAGGTAGAAACCGCCTAAAGGGTCAATCAAAGGTAGAAACCGCCTGAAGGGTCAAATGAAGGTAGAAACCGCCTGAAGGGTCAAACCAAAGGTAGAAACCGCCTGAAGGGTCAAATGAAGGTAGAAACCGCCTAAAGGGTCAATCAAAGGTAGAAACCGCCTGAAGGGTCAAATGAGGGTAGAAACCGCCTGAAGGGTCAAACCAAAGGTAGATACCGCCTGAAGGGTCAAAATCAATGGTAGAACCATCCCAACGGACGTGGAAAACCCCCGACTTGGGACCCCTTTTCAAGAGAACCAAACCATCCCAGCGAACGTGGAAAACCTCCGACTCGGGACTCCTTCTCAGAAAAATAGGTAACCCCATCGGACGTGAAAAACCTCCGACTTGGGAACTTTTTGAAGAACCAAACATTCCCATCGGACGTAGAAAACCTCCGACTTTGGAACCTTTTGAAGAACCAAACACTCCCATCGGACGTAGAAAACCTCCGACTTGGGAACCTTTTGAAGAACCAAACATTCCCATTGGACGTAGAAAACCTCCGACTTGGGAACCATTTGAAGAACCGAGCAATCCCATCGGACGTAGAAAACCTCCGTGTTGGGAACTCCTTTTGAGAAACAAACCGTCTCATCGGACGTGGAGAAACCTCGTCATGGGACCCATTTTCAAAATTTAGGTAATCTCATCAGGCGTGGAGAAACCTCGTCATGAGACCCCTACCAGAAAAACAGGTAATCTCATCAGGCGTGGAGAAACCTCGTCATGAGACCCCTACCAGAAAAACAGGTAATCTCATCAGGCGTGGAGAAACCTCGTCATGAGACCCCTTCTCAGAAAAACAGGTAATCTCATCGGACGTGGAGAACCCTCGTCATGAGACCCCTTTCCAAAAATCAAAAAATCCCCTTGGACTTGGAGAACCCTTGTCCCGGGAACCTTTTCAAAAGATCAAACCATCACAGCGGACGTGGAAAACCTCCGACTCGGGACTCCTTCTCAGAAAAACAGGTAATCCCATCGGACGTGGAAAACCTCCGTTTTGGGAACCCTTTCAAAAAATCAGGAAATCCCATTGGACTTGGAGAACCCCTGTCCTGGGAACCTTTTCAAGAGATTAAACTGTCTCGCCGGACGTAGCAAACCTCCGACTAAGAAATCCCCTCTGGCCCCGCTAGTCAGCACCATGGGATCCCCTTTCAAGCCAAAAATATCCCCTCTGTCACCGCTAGTCAGCGTCATGGGATCCCCAAAGCTTGGGGTGCTCGATAAATCTTTCTGTGAGTGCTTCCTGTCAGTAGCCGGGAAAGGTTTTCGAGGAATAAAGCCTGGGATAGTGTGTAAGAAGCTACGAGGGCCTATATTTAAAAAAAAACAAAAAAAAACAAAACAAAACAAAAAAAAAACAAACAAAAAAAAAGGAAGAAAAAAAAGAGGGAACAAGCCCCTCCTTTTTCCGGCATCCTGAGAGCGCAGTGATAAAACCTCAGACTCCGCATGCGCAGGACCCAATGGGCAGACTTCAGGTAAGCCGCTCTCCCTCAGGCCCACGTTTGAATTGCAAGAGTAAACCGGTGATTAATTTGAGCATTCATCAAGGACTTAAGGGTTCGATGTCATAGCATTTCTTTTCCCCAGTCGAGTCGGTTAAGATTCAGGTGTCATTTTGTCTTTGAAAGCAACCTCTGACGAGCTCACTCTCAAAGAGGGGCAGCTGTTGACACCTGATTTTTGACTATCTTTTATTTCAGTTTTTATTTCTAAAATTAATTAAAAATAGCAAAAAAGGTCAAAAAAATTGCAAAATCAACTTTGGAAGCCTTAGCCTAGCCTTAGGAACCAATTTTGAACAAAAAATATTTTTTGAATTTTTTAATATTTTTTGGAATTTATTTAATTATTAAAATACCCAAAAAATCAGAAAAAATACCATCCGTGGTCAGAAAATTACACAAAAATATTCAGAAATTTTATTTTAATTTCCTCTTTAATATTTTCACTTTTTATAAGGGAAATTTAGCTCGGTTCATGGGGTTCCTTCACAAACCTAATCCCGAACCGGGCCTAAAAAATCCTTTTCGAGTCTTTTAATTTTCAATTCTCGGTTTTTATAAGCTATGACATTGGACTCTAAAGTATTGAAATGCAATTGGGTCAATTTGCCCTCCAATTTGATCAATTTTAGCCAAAAGGGCTTAATTGCATAAAAATCTTTCAATTTAGTCCCCGATTTTACAATTTTCGAAATTAAATTTCACACGGGCACACCCATTAAAATTAAACACCTCTACCCAATAGTTTTCATCATGTTGAATCCATTGGTGGGCTCATTTTTGATTAATTCGATCGTTTGGCCCCTCAATTTGGCGAAATTCATTTTCGGATCCTAGGGACAATTTGGGGTTTTCATAAAATTTCAATCAATTGATTCACGAAAATACCCATATTTGATAGAAAACATGTCAAGGAGTCCGATTATGCCATCAATTTCATGAAAATAGGTCAATTTGGGGTCCAATTTGAGCAATTTGGTCGAACCGGGCCGGTCGGGTCAGACCCGACCCGACCCGGTCCGACCGGGTCTGCAACTCAGTTGCAGACCCATGCGGCGCACCGAGCAGGGGCAAAACAGAGCAACGTGGGGCGCATTTTTAGGAAGAAAAAAAAAGGCAGCCGAGCGTGGGAGGCAGTTGGCAGAGCGTGTCCGGCTTTGGCAGAGGTGGTGGACGTGCCGAGGCGGGCGGTCGGCCACGCGAAACCGGGAGATTCTCGGTTAAAACCGAGTTTGGCCGAGAGAGAGAGGGGGGATTTTTCGTCATTCTACCCGGAGAGAGGAGCGACCGAGGACCTTCAGCAGACCTTACTGACCACCACCGGTTCCTTAGCCGTCGTCGACAAGCCACGACCAGGTCGGTTTTCCTCTCCGACTTCTATTTTGGTAGCGCATGTCAAGTGTTCGACGAAATGCCCGATTCGGCTTGGTGACTTTTGGCTCTCGGCCGTGTGGTCTCGGGGGTCTAGGGTAGCTAGTTTCGCCTCAAGTCTTCACTAGAACCGACCCTAACCTCGTGTTGACGTCCGTTTTGCATCGGAAACCGCCGAGAGCGGCGGTCCGAGCTTCGCCGGCCGCGGTCCAAACCGGGAGCTTGGCGAGGGGATTTCGGCGGCCGCCGAGCCGCAGGCGGCCTCAGGTAAGTCCCTAGACTTTGTTTGGATGCTGTGTGAACAATAGAAATCGGGTTTAGTTGCAAAAAATTTCTAAAAAAATCTTCGCCGGCGCCGGTCGGGGGGAGGCTCGGTTCGCCTGTTTTCCACGTCGTCATGGTTTTGTTTTTAGCTGAATCGTGTTGCTGAAGTCTTAGAGAGTCGAATGGTGTCAAAAGAGTGAAAAAAACACTGAGGTTTGCCTCGGTTTGGCGGTTCTCCGGCGAGATTCCGGCGAAGTCGCCGGAATTTGTACTATTCATCGTCTTCTCCGGCGAGATTCCGGCGAAGTCGCCGGAATTTGTACTATTCATCGTCTTCTCCGGCGACTTCGCCGGCGGGTCAACGGTCAAAGGCTGACGTGGCGAGCCACGTAGGCGGCCACGTCAGCAGGCGGGGGCCACGGCCGGGCTTAATGAGGGTGGACGGTCCGGATCGCGACACGTGTCGCGATCCTGTTTTTTCGGAAAATATTAAAATGATTTTCAGAATTAATAAATTTATTTTCGGAATATTAATTAAATTCAATCCGACGGTCGATGTTGTGCCAAGTGGCACTCCGTGGGACGTCTGATCTAGTCCAAGATCGGACGCACCGAGAGTCGCCACGTGGCACGATCCGGAGCGTCCGTTTTAGTGGATTTTTCTAAAATGAAAATAAATTGATTTTTGATCTGACGGTTAAGATCGAGCCACGTGGCTCCCTCCAAAGCGTCCGATCTAGTGGAAGATCGGACGCACAGGATGATGCCACGTGGCGCAACGACAGCCGTCGGATCCGGCGAATTTTCGGATAATTAAGTAAAATAGATAAAAAATCATAAAAATTGTTAAAAAAAATGGAAAAATGTTTAAAAATATAAAACGGCGTCGTTTTAGGCCGGTTTCAACCCCTAGGGTCGGGCCGGGCGCCCGAGAGGCGTGGGCCGGGTCTGACCCGGCCCGGAAAATATTTTTAAATATTAAAAAAAATTCAGAAAATAATAAAAAATAATAAAAAATTTAAAAAATCAATAAAAAAATAATAGAAAATCATAAAAAATCCGAAAAATTCAGAAAAATTCTAAAAAATTCCAGAAAATAGGAAATGGCCACATTCAACCGGCCATGACTTGTTTCGGGTCCTTCGACCCCCGATATTTTCAGAAATGACGGTTTTGCCCTTCCGGCAAACCATCTTCCAAAAAAATTCTAAAAATCCAGGAAAATCCCAAAAAATAGGAAATGGCCACAATCAACTGGCCAAGGCTCATCCCGGGTGTTTTGAACCCCGAACCTTCTTAAAAATGACGATTCCGCCCTTTGGGCGAATCGTCTTCCAAAAATTGAAGAAAAATCAAGAAATTCCAAAAAATTCTCAAAAATGGGAAATGGCCACAATCAACTGGCCATGGAATATTTTGGGTAATTAGGTATCCAAACCTTCCAAAAATGACGATTTTGCCCTTCGGGCTAATTGTCCCCGAATCTTCCCATTTTACCCCTAGTCCTAAATCACATCTTCCCTAAGCCCTTATGGCTATACTAGGAGGCCAATGATTGAAGTTGATGTGCATTGACATGATTTATTTATACACTTGACTTGCGCTTTCATTATATTGACTGTGATCTGATAGGACCAGTCTTCCAATCTGCATGAAACCCTGATTCATACCTATCTCACCCAAAATCGCGCCTGCATGAACTCTTAGTCAGGAAAATCACTCGCGTTAGGTACCGAAAGGGCGTTGGTAATGACACCAGCGTAACCAAGTCCCCGAACCCAAAATCTCTGGTTCCGCAGAACTGATCGATCTCTCCCAATCGGTCAGTAAGGTTTCCGGTCTACCCTCCAAGAAAGACCGGTGGCGACTCCAAATGCATGCACAAGTTGCATATGCCACCACGACCACACTAAGGTCGAAAGCGATCGACTTTTATCGTCGAATCCCTCAAAAGACATACTCCCGCCGCGATTTGGTATGGGCCTGGGAGGGCCCGCGCCAATCTAAGGCCCGCGATCCACATTTCAGAGTGGGGGCCCGCGATCGGTAATCCATTAGCCGCGTCCGATTTTCGGAAGGGTCGCGACAGCCGCCGTCAAAGATCCCCCTCCGTCTGGGCCGAGGCAGCCACCGTCGGAGACCGCCGTTAGAGGCAGCCGCTGTCGGCGTCCACAAACCCTAGCCTTCTCAAGCTTGAACGGCTAGGGTTTTCACTAAAAAAAAGAAAAAAAGGAAAGGAAAAGAAAAAATAAATAAAAATAAAAATAAAAAATTTGGTCGAAAATTTAAAAATATTTATTTTAATTTTTTAACTATAAAAATTATTCACAATATTTTAGTAATATAATTTTTTAATAATCCATTAATTTTGCTAAATAAGATTAAATATGAAAGTGTTTTGTAATGCGGGTCGGGTATGGGTTGGGTTTGGGTTGGGTCGGGTATGGGTCATTAGAATTGTACTAGATAAAAATGGATCCAAAAGGGTTAAATGGGTCAATATGGGTCGGACCATATTCGACCCGACCCAAACCCGACCCGACCCACCCATTTGACGCCTCTACCGGAGACCAAGGGGCGGGCACTGGAAGAATTGCAAGCATCACTTGCCCATTTTCTGCAATGATTTGGTACTTTGTTGTTGCCAACCATAGAACAGAAGGCATTGAGTCAGGCTGCCGAGAGCCTCTTTGTAGGATTGACTCTTTTTTGTGCCTGATTACGGCAAAACTATGCAATATCAAGAGGGGTGGAAAAAAAAAATACAGAGATTTCCTTGCAATTTGTCTTACATTTTACAGTGATTGATTTCACCGTCCTTTGGTCATCTTTGTTGGATACTGGCAAATTGCCATACCAATGATGATTGCTCTGCAAACTTTTTTAAGGCTTTAAATCTTAGTCAAATTCCCTGATTACCTGTTTCCTCGACAATTTTTGCAAATAATTTCAATATACTTTACTTTTATTATTATTAGAATCCGAGGAAAAATTATTAAAAAAAGTCCTAAAGCTGATGCACATTTGCCAAATTATTTTTAAATTTCAAAATTGTACTTTTTCCTTCGGCCACCATCCGCCGACCTCCGCTTGTCCCGAAGGTTGTCCTCGACCTGCCGGTGAGCCCCCTAGTCGTTCTCGGCCTTGCCTCGGTCCGTGAGGTTGGATTTCCTCTCGAAATAGCCGTTTTCCTTTGCTTTTGTGGCTGACCGGTTCTATTCGCAGCCGGCCGCCGGAGCTCCGCCGACCTCTTCCCGGACCTCCCCAACATGTCCTAGCTGCTGTGGGGTCTTGTCGCCGCTTGTTTAGCCAAGGAATCCTGGGTTGCCCTAAGGAAACCGAGAACCGTCGTCGTCGCCGGACTTCGTTGCCGCTGTTTCGCTGTCACCGTGCCGTCGTGGTTGCTGCCCGAGCTTGATTTAGGAGTGAGTTAACCCCTAAACCTTGGTTAGGACGCTAATTGCACCTAGGGTTAGTTAATTAGTCAATTAGGGTAATTAGTTAGAATAATCGTGGTCAGTTTAGATAGAAATCAGGTTTAGGGTAAATGGCCGCGATTAAATAAGTTAGTTGATTTAGCTAGGTTGTCAGTGGCTAGTTGGTGGTTAGAATAGATTGATTGACTGATTGGGCATTGACTGCCATTGTTTGACCGCGAGCGAGCGATAGTTCAGAGCCAAGCGATCGATATATAATTTAATGAAATTGGGATTAATCAATGCCGTTTGATTAATTCAATTTTATAATCGATTGTGTCTTGACTCCTTGACTGATTGCAGTTGATTGATTGTGATGTGACATGATTGAATTTGTGAGTGTTTCATCGTCCGTGTCGGGCGCAAGCCTAGTTTTGAGGTTCTGCATTCATATGACCTGTGTGAGTTCAAACTGCATGATTTAACATAAAAACGGCCTGAGGCCGAGTCTTTGAGCATGTCTGTATGAGCATTCGACCTAAATCAAAGATGATAAAACTGATTGATTGTCGGGTGTCATGTGTGGTCATATGATTGGACGATGAGATTCCTGACAAGATTGTACCGTGACGATCGAAAAAATACGACTAGTTAGAAGTACATCATTATGTGACGTCAGTTTGATGGATGCCGGTCGCAGCTTGTGACGGACCGAAGCCCTGGAAGGGATTCCTAGTAGTTCCGTGCTGTGACGATCGGAACCACACGGACTATTGAAAGTAGTCGCCGGAAGTAAGGGACGTTGCCTGGCTCTGCCAGAAGGGCACCAACTGACTAGTGTGCCGGGTTGACATGCCCAAATTCTCGAGCTGCCATGCCCTGGGCTGACATGCCCTATCTCATAATAAATGGACTACGTGTGACGTCATGTATGTCAGTTTGATGTGATGCTAGCCTTGATTGGGCTGTTTGACTGTCATGTCGTGTCTGCATCGCATTTCGTGTGGCTTCCTGGTGGGTAAGTTGCATGTGGTTGGATATCTGTATTGGTTGATGTGCCGTGTTTGTTTGGTAGGATACCCTGGGTGAATCAACGTTCTAACCGAGCTTAGGCGTTGACTTCACTGAGATTTATTTCTCACCCCGTCGTGGGATAACATTTTCAAGTCGCAAGTGACGGAGCCTCGTGGATGCAGATACGTGACATTTTTTTGGAGCAGCCCTTTGGAGTAGATATGGAGTTAACCCTACCGACCATTGTCTCTTTTGAGGTCCTAGAGAGCCGCCCCGAAGAATGGGGTTGTATGTTGTTAGCTCTATAGGATTAATTAGTATCTACTTTTGATTTGGGGGTTGAAGTTGTCTTCTGATGAATTGACTGAATGAATGTTCCTGCTGTCCTATCCCATGCTGATCTTGTTGTTTGGGAGTTTGGCACGTTCTGCATGCGTATTACGATTGTGGGTCGATAGCGAGCCTGTGACGCTATCCTTCGTGACCTATGGGTGTCAAGGTAGGGATGACGCGTTCTCGAGAGTCGGGGTGTGACATCCCCGCCCGAGGTGGTATCAGAGCAAGGTCAGCCTGATCCATTTGGTCATTGGCCTGGAGTAATAAGGAGCGATGGGAAATGGGATAGTGGATAGGATTTCGAGTGTTGTGCATGTGATTGCTACTTTTGTCCTAAGTAGTTGGGTTGCCTTCTGACCGCGTTTTGCTATGGGGTGAGCAGGACTCCATCACTCACTTGAAAAATGAGCGAACGCGGTACAAGAGCTCCCCGAGCACCTCGAAGGAGGCCTGTTAGGCCGGTCGAAGAGATCGTAGCTGGTGAAGGAACATCTCGTGCTGCTGAACCTGCTAGGCAAGAGCCGACTATGGCTGATATTCTTCAAGCGCTGTGAGATAGGTTGGATCGACAGGAAAGGAGCCAGGGTGCTCCTATCGTTGCCGCTGCAGTTCAGGCGCCCCAAGGAAACCTAGGCTGCGTATGGTAGCGTTTCTGTTCCAGGGAGCACTTTTTGAACAGAAACATTTTTTTTGTGTTTCTGTTCAAAATTACGATTTTTAGGAAAAAAACGCGTTTGGTAATTTAAAAAAAAAAACACTTTTTTCAGCAGTAGGGGGCGACCGGAGGGCGGCGGCGGCGGCGACCGGCGGCGGCTGCCGACGACGGGCGGACGGCGGCCGACGGATGGCGGCCGGCGGACGGCAGCGGGCGACGGCGGAAGGCGGACTGCGGCCGGCGACGGCGGAAGGCGGCCGGCGATCGGCGGCGGCGGCCGACGGCGACCAGCGGTGGCGGCCGGCGATCGGCGGCGACGGCGACCGGCTGCGGCGGCCGGTGACCGGCGGCGGCTGCCGACGACGGGCCGACGGCGGCCAGCGACGGCGGACGGACGGCGGCGGGCGACGGCGGAAGGCGGCCGGCGACGGCGGTCGGCGACCGTCTACGGCCGGCTTTTAGCGAGGCAGCGAGTGGTAATCGCGTCGGCGACGATAGATGGTAGTTTCAAAAGTGTTCCAAAAAGTGTTCCAAAATCCCAGAAGCAAGTTTTTTTTGTTCCTTCAAAAGTGTTCCCTGGCACAAAAGTGTTCCGCGGAACACTTTCGGAACATTTTTGAACCATATGCGTTTCTGCTCCAAAAGGGTTCCCGGAACACTTTTGGAACAGAAACAGTTTCCCCAGCCACCATCCATACGCAGCCGTAGTGGCTGGAAGTGAGAGTAGAGAACGACCGATGCATAAGCTGGTGGAACAGTTTCTTAAGCTAATGCCACCGAAGTTTGTAGGATATGGAGATCCCGAAGCAGCGGCCTCGTGGGTTAAAGAATTAGAGAAATTGTTCGAGCTACTAAAGTGTACTGAAGAAGATAAGGTCACCTTAGCCGTTTTTCAACTGAAAGGAAACGCAAGAACTTGATGAGATGCATCTAAGGGAAGGATTTTTTCCGAAAGAACCGATCGGAGTTGGACAGTGTTCGTGGAAGCCTTTAATGGCAAGTACTTCTCGGACTGTGCTAGAGAGCAGAAGGTGAATGGGTTCATGCGCCTGTATCAGGATCAAATGACTGTGGATCAGTATGAGGCAAGATTTGTTGAATTGTCGTGGTATGCCCCAAGGATGATTGAGGATCCTTTGGATAAAGCTAAGAGATTCCGGGATGGGTTAAAGCCGGAGATAAATGATATCCTGATACCTTTCAACTTAAAGGACTATGATGACATTTATGAGAGGGCTCAGCTAATTGAGATGAATCTGAAGGAAAGGGCTGCTGCAAGTGGATCACGGTTCACGCCTTGGAATAAGAAGGATACCTGGAAAGGGAAGAAGCCGATGTCGGGTGGTAATGTCACGCACAGCTCCCTTTGCCACCAGCGCGAACATCCTCTTGCTTCGTATAACCTGTCCCAGGATACTATTTCCAAAACGGCAAAGACAGGAAACTAGCAAGCGGAAGGTAAGGTAAAATAAAACTAAAACTCCATCCATCAAATGAAGACCTATAACAATGGTAAGAATGAGATGCATGAAATGAAAAGGCATATTTATACATAACATAAAGATCAGTCTGTACAGCGGTAAGGGTTAGGGAGATTTCTAATAGCTTCACCTAAGTTAGAATGTGATAAGAGCACCAAAAGAAAGCCTTTGCCCCCAACAAAAGAAACCACTCTCAAAAAGTCATGCTAAGCCCTATAGCACGTGGTCTTCTAAGAAGTGCTACTATCCCCCACTTCATCCATATCTTCTTCAGGGTCGTAGTCCGAGAAGGACTAGGAGCGGACCTCGATAGAATCCTCTTCCGTCTCATCCTCGGAGTCAGATATCTCTATAACTTCTATACTCGCCTCATCTAACGCTTCTCCCTCTGCAATATTCCTCGAGACCGCCACGGAAGCCTCTATCTTAATGGACTCGCGTGCGGGATGACACTATGTAGGTACTACGTCTCCAGGAACATCTGTAGGCTGCAGCTGCTCCGACAAAACACCTCGAACTCTCCGAAACCAAGCTTCAAAGTGATGGGGTTGATCAGGCTTACTTGGTTCATTAACCCAAACCGCAATAGTCTTTCTAACATACACGGTGCCTTTTCCGTATGGGAACTCTTCAAAAAAAGACGTCATCTCCGTGGGTTCGCCTAAGCGTATTGGGAGCATCTTCAGGCCCTGTGGTCTGAAATAAAAATGGGGTTCACGAAGAAATGAGACTTATATCTCAGTGAGCTAACCTAACCTTAAACTAGACCATCGTCCCATCGGTACCACAATCATAACATAAACAATTGATAAACAAGAATCAAGAATATCACTCTTTCATAGTATCATGACAATACTCTACTCAAGCAATCCAGAAAAAAGGAGATTAGCATAACAAGGTTAGCACACATGCCCAAATTTCTCCATACTTGACTCCCATGGATTACACTTGCAGTTGGAATAAAGGACATCTCAGTTACGACTCCGCGATTATATCGCCTCAAGGTCTTCCACATTCTTAAACCCCGCGATCACATCGCCTCAGGGCATTTCATACTTTGTCACCCCGTGTCGTCATTGCGCCTCAGGGTATTTCTCATTCTCAACTCCGCGTCATATAGGCGCATCAGAGTATTTCACTTCCCCAGTCCCACGATCTCATCACATTAGAGCACTTAACCTCAACACATTTCCTCCATGTTTTCAAACAAATGAAGCCTCACAATAAATAATCACGCACGTCGAAACACGAGGAGAGATCGGACATATAAACACAATTCAAGCTTTATCCCAAAATGAAATGCCTTATCATCACAAATGTGTAAACCAACATGACACTAACATCTAAACAAGAAAACATTCACTAGCACATTATCGTGTTCACCCCAAGAACACCAACCATCAAGCAGCAAGCCCACCCGGCTCATTCATAAGCAAGTCCGTCCGCCATTCCAACCATCCAGTTTAACACCTCGATCAACTCAACACTTATCAAAGAAAAGGTCTAGTCGCGTCCAGATTTTCTAATAAAAGGTTAGGAAAAACTCACCTTGGTTTCCACTAGCTATTTAACACTCCAAGCCTCTTGAAAAACCCGAACCCGGCACGTCTCAAAGCTGTCCAAAACGGAACAGCAACCTTACTTAGGAAACAATCGCCGATTTAACCAATATAAACGTCCTAACTTCGATTCCACACCTCGCACCCCTCATAAACTCTTTAATAAAAATTTTAGCATGATAAGACCACATAAACTCAGCACAGCGACTACACCACAGCCCCCCAAACAGAACCGAAAAACAGGGCAGGAGCAAAGTGAAGCGGTTCCAGCTTTTTCTCACCCAAAATTAGTCCAAAACTCCCTTTAAGCACCAATTCTTTAACAATCGAACCTATTGCAACCTTAATCGATGTATTTTAGTGCTTCACAGAAAATGTAGTAGCAAATCAACCTCATTTAGGCCTCTAAACAGCTCAATCACAACCACCACGCAAACTGTCCAGATTACCCCCAACAGAAACTCTTCAATCAAAGCCTCACAACCCAAATTTTTTCCAAAATAATAAGTATCCCTAGAACCACAGTACATAGCCCAACCTGTGAGGAGACTAACGCCACAAATTTCGTCCAAAAAGACATCCGAATGAATAAGTTATGGCCACTCTACCTCAGATCGCTCGGAATCCGTCGACGAAACTTGTCGAGGCTGGCCGGAATAGCTCAGGTCGTCTTTTGCCGCCATTCCAGTTGGAGAACATCGGGGGAAGATTGAACTTCGATGTAGGAGCAGGCTCGTCGACGTGAAGTCGTCGGAGGAAACCGTCGACCGGCGCGAAGGAAGCGGTTCGGCCTGGACGTCGACGAGCAGCTTTCTGCTCTGAGGGAAACCGCTCGACAGAAGAAGAGGAAGAAGGAAGGTGGTCGCACGTCTGAAGGAAAGGAAAAGAAGGGCTGGTTTTTACCCTAATGAAGCCTCTAGAGTCCCTCAAGTTAGGGGTGAGCATGTTTCCCGGGTAGAACCGAGAACTGGAGAACCGAACCGCCTGTTCCGGTCCGGTTCCCGGTTCTGATGTCCCTGGTTCCGGTTCCCGGTTCCTTATTTTGAGGAACCGGCGGTTCCGGTTCCGGTTCCTGTTCCAGGTTCCAGGTTCCACTATGGAACCTACCCGGAACCGGAACCGGAACTGGATCCGGAACTTATTAAACGAAAACCCTACTTTGTACTTTCCGCACCGCAGCACTTTGTAGTTTGCCCTACTTACTCACCTCGACGCCGCAGCCTCTCAGTTTCCTTTCCTGTTTCCTCCCAGTCCCCCCCAATCCCATGGTCTTCGTCGAAGACGCTGAGCGATTCATCGAATCAGCCCAAGAAGTTGAGTCCTCTAAGAACGATTGCTCTGAATTCGCAAGGTAGGTCGACCGCCTGTCCCAAGCTATTTCGATTTGCTGTTCGTCTTGCTTCGTCGACTCTGTCCCTCAACCCTCCATTGATCTTTCAAGGTCGGAAACTGAATCAACTTTCTGTGAATCGATTTGATACCACCGGTGCATCAACAAGACTCCGTGATTGCCTTAGGAATCAAGTGGTAGATAAAGAACGAAGGAAATGGGATTTTGCTCATGATCATCATCAAATCAATTGGTATGTCTCATGAGGCTGAGGTCCATGCCTGACTTTTACACTTGTCTTTTTTTATCTTCCATGGGCGTTCAGATTGAGTACTGATTTAATTTTCAGCACTTTGTCCCGACGCAAACTCTCTCAGTTTGCGTCTAGACTGGGTATCAGTGATTGAGGGGTTTTGTCAATGCCTTGATACGTTCTTGTTTTGTTGCTCTCACTTCAGAGAAGAAGCTGCGCTGAGGGAGTATGCTGCTGCTGTAGTGTCCACTTTGCCTTGATACATTCTTGTTTTGTTGGTCTTAGAAACTAATGGTGTAATGGAAGTGTCTTTGGTCGCATGTAGCAGTTATCTGCTGCAGCTATATGCAGTACTATATGCTCTTGTTTAAGAGTAGCTTATGAGATTCTGTTGCTGAGATTTCACTTTTGAGTTTGATCAACGATGATCAACGATGTATAATTTAAGAGTAGCTTATGAGATTCTGTTGCTGGTTTCTTAGACTTGCTCTCTATGCGATAATCGGAACTGGTGTACTCCAAAAATAGCTATGAATTACTTATTTTTATCAAGTTTGTCTATATCAATGTGATGTTGCCTTCTGTGTGCTTGCAGGATTAGACTTTCTCTAATGATTCAAAAAACATTGGAGTCTTCGATGTTCTTGTTGCTTCTTTTTTAGCCCCTATGTTATTTTTGAAACACTTTAGGTATTTTAAGAAGCGCTTCCCTTCAAGCGACTCATACTTTTTTATGTAACATAATTCCCATGGCTGGCAATTGACTGAGTCGCGTGCCTTTGACAATACTCTCCTTTTAGGCCATTGTCGTTCATGGATTCCAGCTTCTTGACATCTGGGTAATTCATTCAGCAGGAAACAGCAGTGGTTGTCGAATGTTTAAGTTCATAGACACAGCTTTGTCTTCATCTTTTCCATCGTTGACACAGCTTTGGCATCCATATGTTCTTGCTTTTTTTTTTTTTTTAGTTCTTTAGTGTATTTCATTGTTATTCATAACTAGCAATTTCCGCGAGTTTCCTTTTTTTTTTTTGTACTTTAGAGTTTGGATGATTAAGTGCAGATTCTCGGGTACCCTGGAACCGGAACCGGAACCGGTGCCTGGGTAGGTTCCAGGTTCCACAGTGTGGCGGGTAGGTTCCAGGTTCCCAAAAATGAGGAACCTGTACTAGCGGGTAGGTTCCAGGTTCCAGGTGGAACCTACCCAGAACCTGGAACCGCTCACCCCTACCTCAAGTAAGTGGATAATTAATGAAGGTGCCCTAGATAACGACATATGTCCTTAACTTGCAAAATATCCAAAAGTTTCTTTCCCACATCCCTCAATAATCGGCAGCTACAAGAGTGGATTAAATGTCCAATATGCCCTTACTCACATGCCAAAGCAAAGTCCAAAATTCCAGGGGCAAAACGATATTTTCACATTTCTCGCCTAAAAATCCAATTTTTTTGCTAATCCCTCATTTCTTACCGGCGTCGCTCAATCCAAATTAATTGTTACAATCTTCATTCCCATTTTCCATTCCCGAGACCTCATATCGTGGCCGATCTCCGATAGTAGTAATTCCGATTTATCTCGAACTAACGGGCGGCTTTTGCGAACGCTACGCGTATCGACTCTGTGATTTTCGTCACACTTAGGAAAACTCAAGTACGGCAATTTTGGTTATCATGTAATCGTAAAAGTGTATTACTAGCCCCGACGGCCGCGATCGTCATAAATCGATTTAGGAAAAATTCGCAAATCATACGTTGGTTAAGCGGCATCACCCGCGTCCCAATCGTATAACGCTAGCAACGGATTCCTTAATCGTTTTCTGATCGGTCTCGGTTCTAAATATCCATCGACGATCCTTATGGCCAAAATGCCGTTTCTTATTGAATTTCCTAGGTCTATGTATCTCGTCGCGCGTTAGCCTTTCCCCTTTGGTTAGTTAACTCGTGACTGATCAGGTCAGAGCGAGATATAACTGAAATACTTCAATAGGCATCTTACAATTTGAGGTCTCAAAATGACAGGAAAATCGAACTGTCACAGGTAAGCACCACATCCCTCCAAACAGAGAAGGGGCGATCAGCAAGCCTATGCATCGTCAGGATGATACATGTCGCCTGTGTCGTCAGAGGCATGGTTCTGCTCCATGTCCGTATGCTGATGGATCTTGCTTTGGTTGTGGTCAGAAGGGCCATCGAGCGAGGGACTGCCCACAGAGGCAATAGTTCAGGCCGCAGGGAGGCCAAGCGGGAGGGAATGCGCCACAGAACTTTCAGAACCGACCACCGGCGCAAGGACGTGTGTTTGCTGTCACTCGAGAGGAGGCGAAGGATTCGTCGACCGTTACGAGTACGGTCTTCTTGCATAATCAGGTTGCTTACGCCTTGTTTGATCCGGGTGCCACGCATTCGTTTCTTGCCGAGCAATTTGTTAAACTGTCTGGTGTGGATTTCATGCCCTTAGATGTTGTTTTCAAGGTGTCTACACCTTTAAAGGATAGTGTGGTAGCTGCAATAGGCTGTCCTGAATGTAGATTGGTTGTAGATGGTCATGAAAGTAAGATAGATCTAATTGTGCTGGAGATATATGATTTTGATCTGATTGTGGGTATGGATTGGCTGACAAAGTAAAGGGCCGCAATGGATTGCTTTCGTAAGGCGATACGGTTTAACCCGTTGAATGGGGTTAGTTATGAGTTTGTGGGAAATCGAGGAGGAACCTCGACTGTAGTGATCTCGTCTCTAGAGGCGACCGGTCTGTTGGAGAAAGGATGCCAAGATTATTTAGCTGCTGTGGTTGATATGTCTATTGAGGAACTTAAGTTGGAGGATATTGCGATTGTACGTGAGTTTTCAGATATTTTTCCTCAGGAGTTACCTGGATTGCCACCAGAAAGGGAAATTGAGTTTGTGATAGAGTTAGCTCCTGGGACGGAACCGATCTCTAAGGGCTCGTATAGAATGGCATTGTCGGAACTAAAGGAGCTCAAGGTTCAGATGCAGGAGTTGTTGGATAAAGGGTTTATTTGCCCTAGTGCATCGCCTTGGGGAGCGCCTGTGTTGTTTGTGAGGAAAAAAGGATGGATCGTTGCGGTTGTGCATTGACTATAGACAGCTGAATCAAGTGACGATCAAGAATAAGTACCCATTGCCGAGGATTGACGATCTTTTCGATCAATTGTAGCATCGGTATTTTCCAAGTTCGATCTACGGACGGGTTATCATCAGTTGATGATCAGAAAGGAGGATATACCGAAATCGGCATTCATGACGCGTTATGGACATTATGAGTTCACCGTGATGCCATTCGATCTGACAAATGCCCCTACTGCTTTCATGGACCTAATAGGTAGAGTATTCAAGGAGTTCTTGGGTCGCTTCGTCATTGTGTTTATAGACGATATCTTGGTGTACTTGAAGAGTCCAGAGGATCATGAACAACACTTGAAGATTGTGTTAGAAACTCTTAGAGTGCATCAGCTGTATGCCAAGTTCAGCAAGTGCGAGTTTTGGTTAGCTCGAGTGGCATTTCTAGGTCATGTAGTAGCTGGTGAAGGTATAGCTGTGGATCCATCTAAGATTGAGGCTGTTATGGATTGGCTGAGACCGACGACTGTGACAGAAATCAGAAGTTTCTTAGGATTGGCAGGCTATTATAGGCGTTTCGTAGAGAAGTTCTCAGCTATAGCTTCGCCTTTGACCAAACTGCTGAAGAAGGACACGAAGTTTGAATGGACATACAAGTGTGAGCGTAGTTTCCAAGAGCTTAAGCATAGGCTGACTACCGCTCCTGTTTTGACAATTCCGTCTAGTTCTGGAGGATTTGAGGTTTATAGCGATGCTTCGCTTCGAGGTTTGAGTTGTGTGCTGATGCAACATGGGAGAGTTGTAGCCTATGCATCACGTCAGTTGAGGCCACATGAGTTGAACTATCTGACGCACGACCGGGAATTGGCTGCTGTCGTGTTTGCTTTGAAAATCTAGAGGCACTATTTGATCAGGGAAAGTTTTCAAGTATATACCGACCACCAGAGTCTGAAGTATCTGTTCTCCTAGAAGGAGTTGAACATGATGCAGCGTTGATGGATGGAGTTGCTTAAGGATTACGACTGCGAGATTCTATATCATCCAAGTAAGGCGAATAAGGTTGCAGATGCCATGAGTAGAAAATAAGTGATTGCTCAATTACAAGTGCATGACTGGCGTTTGCTGGAGCAAGTGAGAGACTCGGGCTTTAAGTTAGAAGTAAGCCGTTTGTCGAGTTTTGTGGCTACCTTAAGGATTGAGCCGGAAGTGTAGGTAAGGATTAAGACCCTACAGTCGACGGACCTTGACATTCAAAAGATACTTCAAGAGGACTCAGTTAAGCGAAGAGTCGACTTTCAAGTGGCCGAGGATGGGATACTGAAATTCAGAGGACGTTTGGTTGTGCCTGCCGATGAAGGTTTAAGGGAGGAGATTTTATCGGAAGCACATCATAGCAGTTATAGTATCCATCTTGGAAGTACGAAGATGTATCAAAATCTAAAGAAGCACTATTGGTGGAATGGCATGAAAGCGGATATAGCCATGCATGTGGCTAAATGTTTGACCTGTCAGCAGGTCAAGGCGCAGCACTGTAAGCCTGGAGGATTGCTGCAGCCTTTGGAGATCCCAGAGTGGAAATGGGAGCATATTACGATGGACTTTCTGATGGGATTGCCAAGGAGTGAGAGAGGACATGACTCTATCTGGGTTGTGGTCGATAGATTGATGAAGTCAGCGCACTTTATTCCAGTGAGAAAGGACTTTGCCTTAGATAGATATGCAGATTTGTACGTGAGACACATTGTGAGCTTACATGGAGTGCCAATGACGATCACTTCAGATCGTGATCCCAAGTTCACTGCCACATTTTGGAAAAGTCTGCAGACTGCTTTGGGGATAAAACTGCAGTTTAGTACGGCCTATCATCCGCAGACAGATGGCAGTCTGAAAGGACTATTCAGACCTTAGAGGACATGTTGAGGGCATGTGTCTTGGACTTCAAAGGCAGTTGGGAGGAATAGTTGCATTTGGTGGAATTCACTTATAATAACAGTTTTCAGCAGAGCATTAAGATGGCGCCTTTCGAGGCATTGTATGGCAGAGCTTGTAGGACGCCAGTCTGTTGGGATGAAGTTGGCGAAAGAAAGATTACTGGACCTGAGTTAGTAGAGCAATCAATGGAGGCAGTTAAAGTAATCAGAGATAGACTAAGGAAAGCTCAGAGTCGCCAGAAAAGTTACGCCGATAGGAGGCGCAGACCTTTGGAGTTCCAGGTGGGCGATCATGTATTTTTGAAGGTGTCGTCTATGAGAGGGACATCTCGTTTTGGCAAGAAAGGAAAGCTAAGCCCAAGATATGTCGGACCGTTTGAAATTTTGGAGCGAATTAGAAATCTAGCGTACCGTCTTGTGTTGCCATCGAGACTTGCTCAAGTACATAACGTCTTCCACGTATCGATGTTGAGAAAGTACGAGCCGGACCCCGCTCATGTGCTAAGTTATGAGGAGATTGAACTGGATGAACGAGCATCATACGTGGAACGACCAGTCAGGATTGTGGACAGAAAAGAGTATGTGCTCCGAAACAAGAAAATCCCATTAGTTAAGGTGGTTTGGCAACAACATGGAACCGAAGGTGCTACTTGGGAAAACGAAGAAGTCATGAAGAGTAGTTATTTTTATCTTTTTGAGTAGTTCTGACTGTACTGTAATTTCGGGGATGAAATTTCCTAAGATGGGGAGAGTTGTGACGCCCTGAAAATTCTCCTTTTGTAAATCGTCTGAATTCGATAAAAGGAATGAAATTGAATTTCAGGCGATATGAAGTTTGGACCGTAAAGAATTAAGAGACGAATTTTGGACGATCCTCGAAATTGTCTGTCAATTAGATTAGGCTCTGTATTCTTAGTCACCGCGAATTAAGACTCAAATCCTCGTGACCGAGCCTAGCCTGTGAAATTATCGAAATGCCCTTCGTCCAGTGCACAAAATTTCGTTCAGTCCTAAGAGCCAAATGACCATTTTACCCTCTAATATTATGCATAAAAGACAAGAAAATTCAAATCAATGTGGGCCCCACCTTTGGTCAAAGTCTCACCTACTAGTCAACCGCCCAATTACCATTCTCTCCTCTCTCACGTGTCTCTCTCTATCTCTCTGTTATCCCCTCCCCCTCTCCGTGGACGCCTCCCCCTCCCGAAGCTCCTCCTCACCTCCTCTCCTCCTTCGTGAACGATTTTTGTGCCCCACCACCACCGCCAATCGTTCGCCGCTCCTCAACCGACTCGTTGCCGTCGTTCGCCGCTCGGAAACAACCCTGGAGGCCTCGTCGCGCCCGTCCTGTTTTTGGGTTCGGTGGCTGTTTTGTGCTCCGCCGGCTGTTGCGCCGCTCCCGACTGCCCGCCACCTCTTCGTCGTCGTCCTCCGCCTCCCCTTCAGTCCCCTTGACCTCCTCTCGCCGTCGGCCGCCGCTCTGATCAGCCGCGGAGGCCCTGTTCGGACAAGGTGCTCTGTTTTGGGGCCGAGGTTGTCCGAGAGCTCATCCGCCTAGCTCCGTCGCTTCTACCGCCCACCTCCGCCATCCACAACCCTCTCGACCCCCCTGAGCCGTTGGAAGTCTGTCGTCGCCGATTGGAGCCGCGAAGACCCCTCGACCAGTTCCCCTATTTTCCGCGCGCGCCTCCCATGTTTTAGGCCAAGCTGCTGTTCGCAGCTGCCGCGCTGCCTCCGGCCACCATCCGCTGTCCTCTGCTCGTCCCGAAGGTTGTCCTCGACCTGCCGGTGAGCCCCTAGTCCTTCTCGACCTCGCCTCGGTCCGTGAGGTCGGGTTTCCTCTCGAAACAGCCGTTTTCCTCTATTTTTGTGGCTGACCGGTTCTGTTGGCAGTCGGCCGCCGGAGCGCCACCTATTGGGTTTCCTGGATTCAAAAACGCAGCGGAACGAAACTCAAATATAGGATCCATGTGAATATCGAAATCATAATAGATTCGAGACGTACCTTTTTCGATCGGCAACAAATTGACAATCAGTTGTGTCTAAATTAGCACCCCAAGCGTTGCGCCTCTACCAGTATCCACACACACGAACAACAATCCCCAATGATCCAAGTGCTAGCTATTTGATCTTGGAGTTTCTCTGATGGCCATCTTTTCTTTCTCTGAGACTCTTTCATGAAAGAACAACTCAAAAGTGTCTCAGGGTTTCACCCTCCTTCGAGCTATTTATATATCCCCAATATACGTTCGGTAACTTTTACCGATCAGAGAACAACTTTCCCGAATTGATTCGGTAACTCTTACCGACTTGAATCGGGAACTTTTCACTAGATTGAATCGTGAACTTTTTTCGAATGGAATCGGGAACCTTTCCCGATCAATTCAATCATGTGTTTAATCATTATCTTATAACTCGTATGTTCGGTATAAGGACAATAGATCAAATCTACTTCTTAAGCAGATTGAGGGCCAGAGAAAATAAGAGCTCAGTTCATGATTGTGTACGACCCTGTAGATTCACTAGACATTAGCAGTGTGCTCAAAACTCATTTGGCCCACAAGTCATAAGCTGTCTCTAGCAAGACATTATAACTACCTAAGTATAATGAAGGTCGATTTCCCGACATAACCTGATCCACAACCAATTTTAGAGTATTAACCTTGATCGGTTCATAGGGCAGACCACTAACACCGCCGCCGCCGCCGACCTCTTGCCGGACCTCCCCGACGCGTCCTAGCCGCTGTGGGGTCTTGTTGCCGCTTGTTTAGCCGAGGAATCTTGGGTTGCCTTATGGAAATCAAGAACCGTCGTCGTCGCTGTTGTCGCCGGACTTCGTTGCCGCTGTTTCGCCGTCACCGTGCCGTCGTGGTTGCTGCCCGAGCTTGATTTAGGAGTGAGTTAACCCCTAAACCTTGGTTAGAGCGCTAATTGCGCATAGAGTTAGTTAATTAGTCAATTAGGGTAATTAGTTAGAATAATCGGGTTTAGGGTAAATGGCCGCGATTAAATAAGTTAGTTGATTTAGCTAGGTTGTCTGTGGCTAGTTGGTGGTTAGAATTGATTGATTGACTGATTGGGCATTGACTGCCATTGTTTGATCGCGAGCGAGCAATAGTTCAGAGCCGAGCGATCGATATATAATTTAATGAAATTGGGATTAATCAATGCCGTTTCATTAATTGAATTGGCTAATCGATTGTGTCTTGACTGCTTGATTGATTGCAGTTGATTGATTGTGATGTGACATGATTGAATTTCTGAGTGTTTCATCGTCCGTGTCGGGCGCAAGCCTAGTTTTGAGGTTGTGCATTCATATGACCTGTGTGAGCTCAAACTGCATGATTTAACATGAAAACGACCTGAGGCCGAGTCTTTGAGCATGTTTGTATGAGCATCCGACCTAAATCAAAGATGATAACACTGATTGATTGTCGGGTGTCATGTGTGGTTATATGATTGGACGATGAGATTCCTGACAAGATTGTACCGTGACGATCGGAAAAATACGACTTGTTAGAAGCACATCATTCTGTGACGTCAGTTTGATGGATGCCGATCGCAGCTTGTGATGGACCGAAGCCTTGGAAGGGATTCCTAGTAGTTCCGTGCCGTGACGATCGGAACCACACGGACTACTGGAAGCAGTCGCTGGAAGTAAGGGACGTTGCCTGATGCCACCAGAAGGGCACCAACTGACTAGTGTGCCGAGTTGACATGCCCAAATTCTCGGGCTGCCATGCCCTATCTCATAATAAATGGACTAAGTGTGACGTCATGTATGTCAGTTTGATGTGATGTTTGCCTTGATTGGGCTGTTTGACTGTCATGTCATATCTGCATCGCATTTCGTGTGGCTTCCTGGTGGGTAAGTTGCATGTGGTTGGATATCTGTATTGGTTGATGTGCCGTGTCTGTTTGGTAGGATATCCTAGGTGAATCAACGTTCTAACCGAGCTTAGGCGTTGACTTCACTGAGATTTATTTCTCACCCCGTCGTGGGATAACATTTTCAGGTCGCAAGTGACGGAGCCTCGTGGATGTAGAGGCGTGACATTTTTTGGAGTAGCCCTTTGGAGTAGATATGGAGTTAACCCTACCGACCATTGTCTCTTTTGAGGTCCTAGCGAGTCTCCCCAAAGAATGGGGTTGTATGTTGTTAGCTCTATAGGGTTAATTAGTATCTGTTTTTGATTTGAGGGTTGAAGTTGTCTTTTGATGAATTGACTGAACGAATGTTCCTGCTGTCCTATCCCATGCTGATCTTGTTGTTTGGGAGTTTGGCACGTTCCGCATGCGTATTACAATTGTGGGTCGATAGCGAGCCTGTGACGCTATCCTTCATGACCTATGGGTGTCAAGGTAGGGATGGCGCGTTCTCGAGAGTCGGGCCGTGACACCAAATTTCATATAATCTCGTCTCATTTGACCTCGTAATGTGGTGATCGGTGAATGATGAGATCGCAGTGTGCGCAGAGAAATCAGGATAAGGATCACCTGCCCACACGCAGGGGAGGCCTTCGATCCCCACCGTCGAATCGTCCCAACTTTTTTCCCCTTATAAAAGGGGGCGATCCGACGGCCCAAATTGAAGGTCTGCCTTGCCCTGTGGGCAGGTGATCCAGATTTGAGAAATCGTAGGAGAAACGATTGAATAAAGAGAAAGAACAAGGCAAAGGACAAAACAAAATCATGTTCTTCGATTGGTTTCTTGACAAGTATTTTCCCAGCTGTGGAGTGAATATTCTGTTTTCTTCCATCTGAGGTTAGAGATGTTGATGTCTAACTCAACCTGGGAGATTCACCGCGGAAGGTCATGAAAGAAAATGTCGCGAGGGGATGACGTTCTGGGGAGCCTTTGACTTCTTGAACTGGGTTTTATGAAGTGATGACATCTCTGAGCAGTTTGGTGAGAGATCTTCTGATCTCCATTAAGAAAGAAAGAAACATTTGGGTAGCTTTTATAAAACTAAAAAAGTAATAATTTAAAATCGAGCGATTATCGGGATTCGGATCATCCAGCCACCGGTTCCAATTTTAAGGACTGGGAATCAGACCACCGATTCGTTCAGGTATGTGCCAGTCTCGGTTCAATAAGTCCTAACTTGCCTCACCCCTAATCCCCCACATTTCCTTTTAATTTTTGCTCCCTTAATTAGAACTGTTTATAGACAAATTGTGCAGTCTTCAAGGTATGATTGGCTCTAAATACCACAAGTATGACATTACTAACATATACTTTGCTTGTTTTCGCGGAAACTAGATGAACTGAACAAACGTAACTTTAAAAATGATCGTTTGGTGTCGCTTCAAATAACTAATTAAGGGACAATATTTCCATGATCAACATTAACTTATGTGTAAACATTTTGATGGGCGATGAAAACATATTTCGTTCCTTCGTTTTCGTAAGTGACTCAAGTGATGGTCTTAAGAAAATATTTGGCAAATTTATCCAATTTTGGTGAAACAAACGGGAAACTTAGGTTATCTCATGAAAGCATAGCATAAACCGCCCTAGATTTTACTTCGCCCGCGAGGTTTTTTATTCGTCAATTCCACGTGCTATCGGCCTAGTTTGCACGTTAGAGGAGGCATTAGAGTATATCGCCCCGACCTTTTGTCTTTTTCAAATTTTGGGTGTCGATCATTCTCGAAACTGTCCCTCCAGGCTCCATCCATGCCATCTCCCATCTCTAAGATCCGGATCCCCTACCATTATGGTAGTGGATCATTAAATTTTTGGCCCTTGGATCCAATTGGGCTATTATGGTAGGAAATCCTAGCCCCTCTAATTAGGATCCGGATCCCTTGCCAAGCTCCCCCTATCAAGGTGTGCCCAGGTCAATCGTGGCCGTCCGTTCAATCACGGACGGTCACGATCACATCAAATTGAGGTTGCACTGTTCATGCATTGTACTTTTTTTTTTTTTTTTTACCTTTTCAACGTCAAATCGTGATGTCCATAATTGAACGGACGGCCACGATTGATCCGGGCACACCTTAACAGGGGAGCTTGGCAGGGGATCCGGACGCCTCTAATTATTGTCCGAAACAGCGTCAGATAGGTAGAGCCAGCGGGATGGTGGAGTTTGCATCGACCATAAGAATGAATGAATTGCCACTGTAGCTACTACAAGTTTGAGGACCAAATTTCAAGCACATGATCAATCCAGGAGTAATGATCTTGAAAAGGAGAGAAAACAATGGGTAGTTGCTTAGAGAGGGAAGAAAAACCTGCCCATGCAACAGACGGTCCAGTCCATTGCTCTGAGCTCCCCTGTCGCTCTGCCTCTCTAGCTCACCGAACCAATCTCGGCCAATTCTCCGACAATCGCTCACGACTGGTTCTCCACAAATTTCCATTTCCTTGGAAGCTCACCACGAAGAGCTTTTTGGAGAGGAGACATGGAGAGAGAAGAAAGCTTGGGAGAAAATAGGTCGCCAACGAGTGCTCTGCTTCCCAAGGAAGTCTCTGCCCACGGCAGCCATGGCGGATCCTCCACGCCTTCGAGTGATCCTGCCGTCACGCCACTCGTCGTTTTCAGCACTTTCGTCGCCGTCGGCGGTTCTTTCACGACTGGGTGTGCTGTGAGTATCGCATCGGGCTTTAAGATTCGCCAGCAAGAAACCAGCTCTGCTTTTCTTCTAAGGAATCTTGTCCTCTTTTTTTTTTTTTTTTTTTTTTTTTTGTGGCCTCGCATCTCTATTGAATCAGAGGTGAATGTTGCAATCTGGGTGCCTTTTGTGGCGATTCTGATGATTGCCAAGTAGACAGCGTAACAATGCCTACTTAGTTCTACTGAAAATTTTCTGTCGGGAAAAGATGAGAGGAAAGAAGCAAATTAATTGGTCAAATTTTTCTCTGATTTCTTGTTTGATTGGTCGACGTTGTGTTTTCAAGAAAAGTATGGGTTTTTATTAATTACTTCAATCACATTTCTGACAAAGATGCCATTTTTTGAAAACTGGCTCTTCGCCTGCCTCTCTATTATGAACCTGCTTCGGAATTCTCTCGGCAATTGTGCTGCTCGCTGCATTTCTCGGCGATATTTGTAGCCATCGAGCCATTAACTGATGGCATGTTTTTGCAATGCAGAGTGGTTTTTCTTCACCAGCTGAGTCAGGCATAATGGAGGATTTGGGCCTATCCACAGCAGCGGCAAGTCCTGTCAAGCATTCATGTGATATTTCTAGAATTTTTTCGCCAAATCGCGTATAACGGGAATCGAACAAAATTCTTCCACTACCCTATTTCTATCTAGCTTGTTCATCTATTAGCCACTATACTATGCGTGTGCAATTGTGAAATAACATTTGTTGGAGCGAAATAAAACGAAAGAGAGTTAGGAGACCAGCTACTGTTTGATATCTCTATCGGTAACACCAGATGAATAGATGGGAAATGAATCACAGCTCGTATTGATCTCTCCCACTTTCTCGTGTTACAGTATTCGCTTTTCGGTTCGCTAATAACAGTTGGAGCTCTACTAGCAGCTCTGGTGAATGGGAGGGTAACAGATTTGATTGGTCGTAGGGGAGTGAGTGATCCTCTACCTTTCCCTTTCATTCTCGAAATCTCAGTGAAGAACATGACAGATCTTATATGAATTCTTACAAGATATGTCTTTTAATGCAGGCAATGTGGCTTTCTCAAATACTTTGCGCTGCAGGATGGCTTTCCATAGCTTTTGCCAAGGTACCCGCCCTTCCTCTCGCCTCTTCAGAATTTTTCTTAATCGTTGATGACACAATAAATGGGCAACGTAGTTGAACCGAATTTTCCACCTTTGTGCTTATCATATGGATGAATTCATTCAGATATTGGTGTTGTAGGATGTTTTCGTGATTTTTCACTGCATGTGTGAAATTTGCACTTCAAACGATCTGTCTAGCTGGTCAGGGGATCGCCATTGGGGAAAAAAAGACTCATTTGATTCTCTTCCTGCTAAGATGCGAAAAAATATCTTGCCGACATCCCATTTTTGTGTATGATCACGTCATGGTATACTCAATCTAATCTGCAGAATGCTTGGTGGCTGGATATCGGAAGACTCCTAAACGGGCTTGGCATGGGGATTATATGTTACGTGGTATATGCAGGCGATTCTGGCCTTATTGTCCCAATAAATTTCTAGGAGTTGAAGCCGCCAAGTGCTGTTGATCATTGTCATTTTTTTCAAACAGGTACCTGTGTACATTGCTGAGATAACACCTAGCAGTGTCAGGTCAAAAAGTTTGAACGACATAGAAATTGAAATTGAAATTGAGTGAAGACAATTCATTTGCTCACCAATGCAGAGGTGGCTGCTGTTTCAGTTCATTATATGCTGTGGCTTTTCGTTGATTTACTTTCTTGGAACCATTGTCTCCTGGCGCATCTTGGCTCTGATCGGTAGTGTCTCAGTTCCTTCTCATATGTTATGTGGTGAATGGGTCGGGGGACAACATTGAAAGGTCATTCATGGTGGTATCATCTCCAGGTTGCATTCCCTGCGTCATACAGATTGTGGGTTTGTTCTTTGTTCCAGAGTCTCCTAGATGGCTGGTAAGTTGTCAGTCCAGTTGAGGCACGTGTATTAACATTTCAAAAACACACCCACTGCGACACACAATCCAATTGATGTAGATCACCCTTGTAAGGATTTGCTAGTTGTGTAAAATCATAGGACTGGATGACGAAGCCGAGATTATGCACATTTTGTCGTAAGAAAGATTACTAGCAGATGGTCGCTCACAGGTAAAAGTCCACCGAGAGAAGGATTTTGAAGTCACATTACAGAGACTCAGGGGCAAAAGTGTCGATATTACTCAGGAAGCATCCGATATCAGAGTAATGTCTCGATGTCACGTGTCTTTCGGATAATTTGGAAGCATCTGATTTTTGCTCATGAGGTTTTCTCATTTCACTTGTTGGTGTAGGACTATACAGAGACCTTTGAACGGCAGTCCCAGTCTAGAATTCTGGATCTGTTCCAAAGGCGATATGCTCATCCACTTATAGTGAGAATGCCTTCCAAATTATTCAATTTGCTTGCAATTTTCATTCCCTTTTCTTTTTCCTAATCTTGTCAACCTGTCAGATAGCAGTTGGGCTGATGGTACTTCAACAATTTAGTGGGATTAGTGCATTTGCCAACTATGCAGGCTCCATGTTTGAGTCAGCTGGTAAAAATCAACAGATAAATATATTAGCAATTTATGAATAATTAATGCTTGGTCATCTGAATCTTTAATCTTGGCAGGCTTCTCAAGTAGCTTTGGTACCAGAAGCGTAGCTGTTGTCCAGGTAGTAGACTATGTAGAATTACGGTGAAAGACGAATTTGCTTGCCTCGTCACATTTTCTTATGGTTCTCCACATGTTTTGCAGATCCCAGCGACTGCTCTTAGTGTAATCTTGACCGATAAAGCTGGAAGACGACCACTTCTGATGGTTAGGAAAATGATAAATTTTCCATACTCTCCTTAAGGAGACCACTTTCCAAGCTACTGAACCTGAACCCAAATTTTATTTGCAGATTTCTTCAGCTGGAATGTGCATATGTTGCATTCTTCTAGGATTGTCATTCTTAATGCAGGTTTCACGAACAATAACTATGCCTACTTGTAATTCTCCGATGTTTTCATGCGACCTTATTTTTTCCCCCTACTTTTCTTGTTGCTGAACCAGGACCTTAATCATTGGAAGGCAGTGACCCCAATTTTGGCATATGTAGGAATCATGGTAAGTCTCTGTAAGAGTGCCTGTTTTCCTCGTCTCTTTTTCATCCTTAACGAATGCTCAATGACTCGTTGAAGAAGTTTGCTTACAGATGACTACTTCATTTAGGTGTATTACATAGGTTACTCGTTCGGCGTGGCAGGAGTACCGGGGGTTATCATGTCAGAGGTACATGCTTTCAATCTAAATTTGCACTCTGCAGTCTCTATCTCAAGTCCATTCTCAGTGAATACGTTCTCGGTAGGTATTCCCCATAAACATTAAATGGTCGGCCGGGAGCCTGGTGACATTCATCAATTGGTCTTGTTCCTGGATTGTGAGCTACACTTTCAACTTCATGTTCGAGTGGAGCGCACCCGGTATATATTCCGTTTCCATGCCTAATCTGGACTGGTGCTACTTTCAGGGACATTTTTTATATTCGCATGCATATGCGGACTCACAGTCTTATTCACCGTGAAGGTAGTGCCGGAGACCAAGGGGCGAGCGTTGGAAGAATTGCAAGCATCACTTGCTCATGTTCTTCAATGATTTGGTCTGGGCACAAACACAAACAGCACTGACAGAAGGGCTGGCAGGAGGCTTTTTGTTGCAAAGAATTAATGCAATGTGAAACGGTCATTTAAAAGAGGAGAAGTTCCATAATAATACATTCCATTAATGTCAGTTGATGAATTGCACCGGCCTGACAGTGTCTTTAAGTAACTAAATTTCTATAATTGCGCACCGATATTACATCAAAACTTTGGCAGCCATTAGTACAGGTAAAACGAAAGTGGTAATTTTCGGGTTAAGTACACTTTTAAGTGCTATAAGTTATGTACGGCGTTCACTTTAGTACTAAAATTTTCGAATCGATCACTTTAGTGCTAAGTTTTTGTAACTTTGATCACTTTAGAGCCAAAACTTTCAAATCGATCACTTTAGTGCTAAATTTTTGTAACTTCGATCACTTAAGTGTACATTTCTTTTATAAACGATCACTTCAGTGCCAAGTCCGATGAGCCACGTCAGCTCAAATAATAATGAAAAATACACGTGACGGATTTTCGGCCAGGCACGTCAGCTTAAATCAGAGTTGGTACTAAAGTGATCGTTTTTAAAAAAAGTCAGTACTGATGTGATCGATGTTACAAAAAACTTAGCACTAAAGTGAGTGCCGTACACAATTTATGGCACTTGGGGTGTACTTAAGCCGGTAATTTTCTGATTGACTAGATATTAGTAACTTTAGTTTTTGTTGGGAACTTACCTAACATATATATTACTAGGTAAACAGTTGCTGGTCGCCTCATTTTTACTTTCACTGTCCATGAATTACGCGTACATGATTTTTTTTTTGGGATAATACCACGAAAAACCCTAAAGTAGCACACTTGTGACAAATTTACCCCAAACTGGTACATTTGTGACGAATTTACCCTCCGTTAGTTTTCGTTAAATCCAACAATCAAATTGCTGAATCGAATAACACAGGTAGTTCATGAATGTATCAATTTGGGTTTTTAACCCTATATTTGTCACATGTGTGTTAATTTGAGATTTTTCGTGGCGTTAATTTGAGATTTTTCGTGGCGTTAATCTAATTTAATTGAGGGTAAATTTGTCATAGGTGTACCAGTTTAGGGTTTTTCATGGTAAAAATAATTAATTTAGTGTAAATTTGTTACAGATGTATCAATTTGAGATTTTTGATGGTAAAAAAAAATAGTTTGTGGTAAATTTGTGACTTATGTATCAGTTTGAGATTTTTCGTGGTATTAATTTTTTTTACACTGACCCGCTAAAGTGTCATCTTGCTTTAACATGTCATTAGATTTTTACAGTCAGTCATAACAGTAGTTTTCTTCTACATGTTTAGTTTTATTAATTACTAATAAATTCGTTTGCTTTGTTGCTTCCCCTCCCCTCCCCGGATTGGGCTTGAATCCCTTGTCAAGGTTTTTCCTTGACAGGGTGATCCCCACCATTCAATGAGGTGGGCCCCCTATTGAATGGTGGGGATCCTCCTGCCCAGCCGAAAAATGGGCAAGGGATCTGGGTCCCCCCTGATCTGGATCCCCTACCATGAAGGTAGGAGATCATTAAGTTTTTGGGCTACGATTTCATACTTTTATGGTAGGAAATCCTAGCCCCCCTCCTAGACATGCACGGTTTGACGGAACCGCTGGTTCCGGTCCGGTTCCGGGCTGGTTCCGGTTTCGAACTTTTAATTTTATTTTTAAAATAATAAAATAAAATTAATAAATTATTAATTACAAATTATAATCAAATTGTACATTGTAAATTTTTTTTTTTGAAAAAAGATGAGGAATGGACTTGAACTTAATGAATTATCATTAAGCGCCTACATATCTTCTTGGGGATAGAAGAATCAAAGCCCATGTAGTTCTCTTACCTTTGGTAACCCCAACTTACCTCATCCTCAATCGTCGCTACCTGTTATTGTAGTGGCGGTAGTATCTCCACAATCATCACTGAAGAATTCGTGTTCTCGATCCAGCTCTTGTTGTCGAAGCCTAGCCCTTGTCCAATCATCGAAGCAAGCTTGAAACTCCACACTTTCCGGACTTAATCTTGAACGGCAGGAGTCCAAAATTAATCCTCCAGCACTAAATGCTTGTTCAACTGCCACTGTTGAAGAAAGGGTCGCTAATATTTGTCTTGCGATGAGGGAGAGAACTGGATATTGAATTGAATGGTTCTTCCACCACTCAAGAATCTTGAAATCTGGGCTGTGTTCGGAATCACTAAACTCAAAATAAACTGTTAAATAGTTTTCTAATTTGGAAATACTACATGTTGTCCCTTTTTATTTTTTTTGCCTGCTCATGAGCATTTTATACCCTCTACCAAGTGAAATACCTGTATTGCTTCGTGAGACACTATGCTGAACAGGTTCACATCCACTGTCACTTAAACCATATTTACTACAAAATTCATTATATAATTCTACTATAACTTTTTTAACATCTAATTGTATACTTTGAATATCTATTACTTCATTCAAATGTAAACAATCATAATAATAAGCATTCAAATAATCTAATAAACCATCTAATTTAGTACGTGGATCGAAAATAATACCAACTAAATAGACAAGATGAATGTTCAAGTAATAATGCAACCATTTTTCTCGCATTACTAGAATACTCGAAGCTAATTCAGTATCTTTTTCACATTCATTAAAAATACCAGCAATCTTAACACACTCTATTAAAAATAAATGCGTAGTAGGATAATAAACACCAGATAAAATATTAGTAGAATCATTAAAAATTTTCAAAAAAATTAAATTTTTTTTGCAAACTTCCCAATGTTGCGGGAGCAAAGTAATATCGGGAACATTATTCGAAATAAAGGAACATAATAAATCTTTGTATTCAAAAATTTGTAAAAGCATATGGTAGGTAGAATTCCAACGAGTCGGAATATCTTTTGGAAACCTTCTTGCCTTTCTTCCATTTTTTTTTACAATATTTTCCCCACTCTTTCATAAGTAAAGGACGGCTCCATAAATATCTAATTGAATTATTTATTGGCTGAAGAGATGTTGCAAGAACTCGTAGATCATCTTGAACACATAAATTCAAAACATGGCAAGCACGTCTAATGTGAAAAAATTATCCGCCAAAAGAGGGTTTACAAATATTTTCTAACTCAGGAATGGAAGCAGTATTTGCGGCGGCATTATCAAAACCAACTGAAAATTTTTTATCAATCAAATTAAATTCTTCTAAAACTTGCCTAATTAGTCTATAAATATTATGGGTCGTATGCCTTTCAAGAAAAACTCCAAATGCAAGAAGTCTTTTTTGAATAACCCAATCATCACCTATTCAATGGCACGTGATACTCATATAAGAATTAATATTCCAATAATCAGTCCAAATATCACTACCTATATGTACACGTCCATTGAATTCTTTAAAAAATCTTAACAATTTCTTTTTTTATTTTGTATAAACATGCTCAAGTTCGCGTTTAAGAGTATTTCTCGAAACAGATGTGCTTGTGGAGCTAACGCAGTGTTTACCAAATATCTAAAATTAGGATTTTCACCAGTATTAAACGGAGCATGCTCAAGGGCAAAATATTCAGCTAATGTTTCTTTGTAAAGTGTATTAGCGAAATGAAATAAAATATGAGCGTTAGGATTGGCGAATCCGGGAATTTGTTGTTGGCTAGTGTTGATCCCCGCTTGCGTTGAATATTTTTTCGTCATATGCCGACGAAATATTCCATAGCCATCTCCTTTACCAAGCTTGTATGTCTGCGGACAATATTTACAGTTTATATCAAACTTGCCTTCATTTTCATTCCATACTTTGTTAAAGTGTAGCCATAAATTGGATTCTCGGCTCTTCCGTCCCGGCTCCTTTGCTAGCGACGATTCTTCGACACCACGAGGATGAAGAATTTCTTGCGTTGGGACGTGCTCGACGTTGGGATTAGAAGCATCGTCGTCTTCCCAACATGCATATTCACGAGGATCATATTCATGAACGGGATAATCGGATTCTCCCATCTCGATCTGCATTGGGTTCTTTCCCTTTCCAGTATTTCTGCTTCCACTTGCCATTTTTTGAGAAAATTGATCGAAAAATTGATACGAAATTTAGAGAGAATAGCAGATTGAGAGGATTTGAGAGATTGTGAGACTTGAGAGTATTAGAGAGAATTGAGAGAAATTGTGAGAAAAATAAATAGGGATTGAGAGGTATTTATAGATTTTTATTTATTTATTTTTAGCTTTTGGGCCGTTGGCGTTGGCTCTTCCCCCAAACGGCCGTCACTTTCCCCAGACGGGAAAGAGCCAAACGACTCTTTCCAGAGGGCGGGGCGGTTTTTTACGGGTCGGAACCGTGGACCCGGTCAACGGGCCGGTTCGGGGCCGGTTCCGGGTCCTATTTGGCCATGTCTACCCCCTCCCCTCCTCTTCTCCGGCCACGGCTCTCGCACATCAAGAGAGATGCGGAGTGGCCACCAGACGAAGGCTTAGTGGTTCAAAAGTATTGTTAATTAGACTGTTACCTGGTTGAGATCTACGTGTACAAGGTTGGACGAAGTGCTAGAAATTACGGTAGCTCACCGGTTAGGTAATTGGGGAGGTTGATTACGTAAAATCTATGTGTTAAATTATGTCTCAAGTTTGAACTCGTCTACGACATCCGCATTCTAATGGAGTCTTGCGGAATGGTGGCAATTTCGTGAATATCAAATGTGGCTAAGACGAAGACATGAATCAGCCTTTGGTTTTGTGGCGTACAAGAAAAAAGGAAATAAAGTGGGGCCCAGAAAAATAATGATAAAAAAAATAATAAAGAAAAAGGAGGGTTTTGCTTTTTCCTGCAGTAGCCGATATGACTTTTGTGGTTTCGTTTCTTTCTTCTCTGACCGAGCCGCGCAAAACCGAGAAAAGCCGTACGAGAAAAGAAGCAGAGAAAAAAACCGCGTGAGAAAGACCGCAACAGACGTTATGTATAGCAGGTTGCTTCAGACTTCAGTTCAAATATCCTAGAGGCTAGCATTTGGAAACAATCAGAAGCAATCATCCACGCGCTCCAGCAAAGAACGAAATTATAAATGCAGCATACTATAGTCATGAAGCCTTACGCCAGAAGCATTCTGAATCAAAGTCTCTGTCCCACTGTTACGGTCCCAAAAGTCTAATTCTTTGACTCCAAAACTTTCTGATGCGAAGTCTCTGTCGTACCATCACACACCCAATAGTCCATTTCTTTGATTTCCTTCATATTCGTTGAAGATCATCCATTGTCACCCCCATTTCTGGCAGTTCTTATTCATAGAAAACAAAGAGACATGGGGAGAGAGAGTCTAGAAGAGGCTGGGCTCTCCACAAGCTCTCTGCTTCTCAAAGAAGTCTCGAATTGCGGCGATCACGGAGACTCTATATCTTCCAGTGATTCTTCTGTCACGGTTCTTCTCGTTTTTAGCACGCTGGTCGCTGTTTGCGGGTCTTTTGTTACAGGATGCGCTGTGAGTATTGGTGCCGCATCAGCCATGCAATGCATTCCAAACCAATTTATGAGCCATCACTTATCTTTATGAAGCTTTTGTTTTCTCTGTAATGTTTCTTCTGTTCATCGTCACAAAGATGTGTACTGTAATGGTTCTTCCAATTCATGAATACCTAATCTTAAGAAGATAAAAATAACTTGGTTAGCATGTTGTTAATATATTTAATTAGTACACCACGCCTTCGTATAATGGCTTAACCTTTCAATATAGTTGGCAGTGGTCCCACAAAATCTCACACAGCCTGCACCATATTGGAATTTTGTGCTCTTGTAATAACCCCTTCGCATGGGATTGGAAGAACTTGGTTGGCATGAATACCTGATCTTAAGAAGATAAAAATAACTTGGTTAGCATATGTTAATATATTTAACTAGTACACCATGCCTTCACATAATGGCTCAATCTTTCAATACAGTTGGCAGTGGTCTCACAAAATCTCACACAGCCTGCATCATATTGGAATTTTGTGCTCTTGTAATAACCCCTTTGCATGGGATTGGGACTGTCACAACCATTTGGGAAGTAATCGAGTGTTCGAGCTCCATCACATTATCAGGAAAAAAAGGCAAAAAGGAAAAAAGAAAGCACGGAATTAGGAGCCCCCGTTTGGGCTCCCTCTCAATTTGACTCCAAAGTCTTTCTTTCTGACCATATTGTGCTGCCTCAGTTTAAGCTGTCTTTCCTAACGAGGCTACACTCAAAAAGGCACCTTGACAATGCTGAGCAATTTACTGCGCAGGTGGGTTATTCATCGCCAGTTATGTCAAGCATAATGGAAGAGCTGGGACTTTCTGTAGCAGAGGTCAGTTTAATTTTCTCCTCATGAATGAAGAGTCTGTCGTATGGGTTGGACGTATGCAGCTTATTGCGGAAATAGGATCAGGATGGCATGATTGCTGCAAATTTTTAGTTAATTTATCTATCATCTAAATTCAAATCTTCTCATTATTTTCCTAATTGCTTGACTTTTTGTTCCTTAACATAGAATATAACATTTACCCTGTATCTTAATCGATATGCTTTAAGAGCATATCTTGTAATAAGGACTGCAGAGGGATAAGGGCAGTCGGTTACAATTCAGATTCTCTGTATAAACTACAAACCTTTCACCTATCTTCCTTATGCTGCAGTATTCACTTTTTGGTTCGATGCTGACAATTGGAGGACTGATAGCAGCTTTAGTAAATGGAACTCTCACAGATGTGATCGGTCGAAAGCGTGTAAGTATTCCATGAGCTATTGACTTTTAAAATGTCAGAGTTGCATTGGACCAAATTGCTATTGTTGTATCTTGTGATGCAGACAATGTGGCTTTCTCAAATACTTTCCACAGCTGGATGGCTTTCTATAGTATTTGCTAAGGTTCCTCCCCTTTCTCTTGCCTCTCCAATTCCTCCTTATAGGTGGCCAACACGTGTAATCTAGCTCGGCTTGTAGCAAATAGAATGGGAAATGCTATAAAGAGAATTTACCGGTAACTTCCTAAGCTCGGTGTGGTCAGGGAAGATATTGATATCTGTATCTGTTGTTCGGTTACATGATTGTGTTCTGATATGCTATAGAAGTATGTTTAAGTTGGCTTGCGACACAAAAAGAGTTTCAAGTTTCTTGACGTCCCTTTCAACGGGTTCAATTTCCTTTTTCCAGTAGAAACATGCTTATATAAGTACTCCAAAACGCGCAGTCTGAGTCACTGAGGATACAGCTTTTTGTTTATCCTCACCAGCTGTGATTCAGATAAAACGTCCCTGCATTATTTCTTTCAAAATTGAGCTCACATCACATTACTGGCATCAGATTCAATCTCCAGACATGCCATTTTTGAATGCCATGCCTAGTCCTCCCTTGATAGCCCACATTTCCACAGCAAACGTCAGAAGTCTTCCCTAAACAATGAGTATCACCCTTCACCTGTTCCCCTTCATAATTGCTTCTTATGCCACCAATTCCAGCAACTCCTGAACTGTCCACCACCGCTCCGTCAGAATTCAATTTGAACCTGCCAGCTTGTGGAGTTTCCCATTCTGATCCTGATGCGGACTTCTTTCAGCTTCTTTGTAAATGCAGCAGATGTCCCCTGCTTTATCTAAGCAAAAAGATGCCAAGTTAGTTTAAAATTATGAAACAAAGCAACAGCATTCCTATATATCCAAAGAACCCGCAATCCAACTAAGAAAACACTACTCGAAGATATCCTAGGCCTACTATACCCCAAGTTTTAGTACTCACATCCATAGTTCACTCCCTTAAGGACTTATTAAAGCTCTCAACCGTAGAAAGAGGTTTTGCTAATTTTATCCCAAAATTTCTGAGCAAAAGGGCAATTTCTTAGCAAATGAAATATTGTCTCACCAAACACATAAGGGACACACATATTGCACATTCATGCCTCTGTGAGCAAGCAGATGCTTCGTGGCACTACTGCTATGAAGAACCAACCATATAAAAAATTTGGTGCTAGGGGTCACATCATATTCCACGCCCATTTTCAGTCCTCCCGTTTACCATCTCGTGGGTCTAAATTCATTGCAATCTGGTAGGCAGAATGCAGGCAGCACTTGCCACGGTCGGAGAAGTTCCATCAGAATTTTACTGGCTCAATATTTTCTCGCAGAATGCTTGGTGGCTTTATGCTGGAAGAGCATTGATAGGATTTGGCGTTGGGGTCACGGGCTATGTGGTAATGAGCACTTTGGACTTCCTGTTACAATTATGTGAACCACAATAATCATCACCTCTCTTTTGCCCATCAGGTACCTGTATACATTGCAGAGACAACACCTAAAAATGTTCGGGGAGCATTTGCTTCATTCAATCAGGTAAGAATACACTTGGAACGTAATGTGCTTGCTTTATGTTGCCAATATGTCACCTTTTGGTCTATTTTTCTTGAGATGCAGTCCATGCAAGGCTGTGGCTTTTCTTTGACATACTTTGTTGGAACTATTGTTTCCTGGCGCGCCTTGGCTCTGATCGGTAGTGTCTAGGATTCCCTGTTAACAATTATTCCTGATAAAAAAGTTGAGAAATAAAAGAAAAGGTCGCCTTTTGCATTTTTCTTTTCAGGTGGAATTCCTGGTGTAATACAAATTTTCAGTTTATACTTCATACCAGAGTCTCCTAGATGGTTGGTGAGTTCCTTCAGGATTTTGCATTAGTTTTGTACAAGAGGCAATCTGATATGTGAAAAAATTAATTCAAAGTTGTACTATGGTGCTGTCAAGAACTCTACATTACGTGAATGAATTTACAGGTAAAAATGGGTCGAAAACAGGAGTTTGAAGCTGCCCTACAGAGACTTAGAGGCAAAAGCACTGATATTTCCGAGGAAGCAACTGACATCACAGTAAATTCTCAATCCCTTCAAAATCCTTTATGAAAAAGCTGATTTTCCTCTCAAGGACTGCTGAGTTCTAGGACCACACATTCTCAACTTCTGTGAATCTCACAGGTCTACACAGAAACATTTGAAAGGCAAGCTCAGTCAAGATTTCTAGATGTGTTTCAACAAAGATATGCTCGTTCACTCACAGTGAGCTTTCCTTCAAATGCATATAAACCTCTATACGCACATTGATATGCAATGTTGTCTAGTGAGGACTTACATTTTCCATTCATTTCAAAGCTTAGATAGGACTTGGACTGATGCTGTTTCAACAGTTTGGTGGAGCTAGCGCTTTCTCGTACTATGCAAGCTCCATTTTTGAATCAGCTGGTAATGGCTTCTCTACTACTTTAGGAAGTGTAAAGAAATAATCACAACAAACTTTTGTCCATGACAGGTTTTTCAAGTAGCATTGGCACCAAGTGCGTGGCTATTGCCGTGGTAAGCTGTTTTTGTTTGGGAGAATTTCCTGATACTCAACTATGAAATATTGTCCTGAGATATGGTCCACACGTTGCATTTACAAATAGTTTGAAATGTTTTGTAGACGCCATCACTTGTAATTACCGTATTCTTGACTGATAAAGCTGGACGACGACCGCTTTTGATGGTTAGGAAAAGAAACTCATTCTTTTTTGGTTCCAGAAGGAATCAATCACCTAAAAGTTGAAATTGAGCTTGAGCTTGATCTTAATCTTGATTTGCAGGTTTCTTCTGCTGGAATGTGCTTAAGCAGTTTAATACTAGGATTGTCATTTTACATGCAGGTTAGCTCTACTATCACTAATCAACCACTAGTACCCTTGGATTTCTTGATGACTTCGACTTGCTTTTCGTTCATTTTTTTACTGCTTGTCTACAGGATCTGCACAATTGCAAGGATGTCATTCCAATTTTGGTTTTTCTAGCTATATTGGTAATCATTACACCAGAGCTTAGTAAATCATAGCCTATAACTGTGTTGTGAGTTTTGCTGGAGTTACTGACCGACCAGTAATGCAATCAGGCATATTCTGTATCTCTCTCGATCGGCATGGCGGGACTGCCATGGATTCTAATGTCTGAGGTGCGAATTATCAAATTTTTATTGAATTTACTGATGACTAATACTAAAAACAATAGACCGTTGATTGCTTTTGATTCCCCATTACATAGATATTCCCAGTAAATGTAAGAGGGAGAGCAGGAAGCATGGTGACGTTCGTCCACTGGTCCTGTTCCTGGATCATGACCTACACTTTCAACTTCATGTTCGAATGGAGCGAGGCTGGTATGCTCTCTATCTGTGTCGACTTCATTTATGTAGTATGATCTCGGAATTTGGAGTCAAAGTGCATGTGACCACGCTTGGATAAGTTAGAAGATGCATTATCTAATGGCCCTTTTGCATCCGGACCCTGCTCTTTCCAGGAACATTTTTCGTATTCGCAGGCGTTTGTGGCTTAGCAATCCTGTTTACTGCGAAGTTAGTGCCGGAGACCAAAGGGCAAGCCCTGGAAGAAGTGCAAGCATCGCTTGTTCTCTATTCTGCGCTCAGTTAGAGTAATGTGATCTTCTATTCGTCTAACAACATTGCGACTGCGCCTACTGGGTAGTCAAAAGACTTGTTGTAGGATCTTCATTTGTTTCCTGATTGCAGACAATGAACTGAAACGTGAAAAGGAAGAGCAAAAGCATTGCGTTTTCCTCATTCGTTTTTGTTTCTATTTGACTGTCGGATAGTGTCCGGGCCAGGTTTCGCCGACCTGGACAAATCCACCTTCCCGGGTGAACCTAATCGCTTACTCGCCCGCATCCATTGTGAATTTCCGACTTTACACATGAAGTGTGCTCCCAACAAGTTTTGAACCGAGAATCTTTTGTCATCTTAGTCAACGTCTTATTGGTCTCATCAAATTCGGTGGGACACTTGTATAAAAGGCACAATGGTACAAATGGTTCCTGAACTTTAGTTCAATATGCAATGTAGTCCATGAATTTTTAATTTGTTCAATGTGGTTCCTGAAATTTAAACCAATGTGTAATGCAATCCTTGACTTTTAATTTGTTTAATGCCGTCCATGGACTTTTGTACATGTTCAATATAGTCAATGAACTATATGAAAATATTCAATATTGTCCTTCCATTAATTCAAGTTTAGAGGCAGCACTGAACAAATTAAAATCCAAGGATCACATTGCACATTCGGTTAAATTTCAGGAAATACATTAAACAAATTAAAAATTCAGAAGAAGTGACCTCTTGGATGTCCTTCACAAGGAAGACACTTCTTATATAGAAACCTTCTCTAACTAGGAAACCAACTTAAATTAGGAAAGTTTTCTTTTTTCGGGCTCAAACATGAGACATATTTTTAACACTGCCCACCTTGGTCCAACGTTTGAAGCAAGTCACAACTGCTTAATCGGAATTAGGAATTCGCTACTACTCTTCCAAGCCCCTCTCAACCGCCATAGACGTCTTCCAAATCTAAGCCGCACTTGGGCTTCGTAACAATCATGAACCTAAGCAGAATACCAACAACACCTGCACATTTAATTACTCTACAAGAATTTCCTGATACAACTTCTTCTACCACAAATAAAGCGAACCCATTATCGTATCCACAGCTGTTAGGAGATCAAACAAATATCTTATCAATATCAGTAGTTACAACAATCGTTGTTTCTTCAGGCTCCAACTCATAAGCATTATTTGTGTCGATTACCCCGCTAGTACCCACTATCTCAGAAGTTTCGAGTTGTAACTCCACCTCAAGCTGAACACCATCCATATCTGCATGAACACTACTATAATTGTCATGCCCCGATCCTCAAGCATGCGTCATCCCTACCAAACTGCCTCAGGTCATAAGAGATAACGTCTCGGGCACGCTATCGACCCATTTATTTTATCTTTGATTACACATGTGGAAACGTGCAACTCCTAAACAACAAATCAAACAACAAGGATAGTTAGACAGTCAATCAAGTCAAATCATGACAGCTCACAAAGTCCACCTTTTTTGTGACATTCTGAAATCCGACCCTTTTCGAAGTGTGATTGAATGAGATTTCTCGTCAGTGCGCTCCAGTTAAATCTCGCTCAGAGTTGGCCACTCTTGAGAAGACTAACCGATGGGGAAATGCTAAGTAGGATTTAAGTACGTGGACCAAAGTACTCGACTATGGATTGGTACCTTGACCATAAGGATTGTCGAAGGAATATTTTGAGCCATTATAGGTCGGTTTGAGATTGGTCATAAAACGATTTGCTAGTGTTATACAATTGGATCACAGGTGATTCCGTTTGACCATTGTATAATTTGCAAATTAACCTAAACCAGTTCTTGACGATCGCGTCCTTTAGAACTAGTGATTGACCCTCGCAATTACATGACAACCAAGGTCACCATGATTCGAATAACTCTTAAACGTGACATTAGTCACGGGTCGATACGCGTAACTCCTAAGAGCCGCCCGTTAGTTTGAGATACACTGAAATCGCCATTGACGGATTTCAGCCACGAAATTGGACTTCGGAATTGGGCGTCGGATATTCGAGAATTCCAACGGTAATAAATTGGACGTCGCCTCATCGAGGACCATTAAGATTAGAATTCACCCGTTATCGATTAGAAAAGTGAAATTCGGATTGACGATTGGAAAATACCCTTTTACCCTTAAGATGATGCACTTTTCCTTAGAATTAAGCAATGGCAAAATGAACTTTTACCAATTCCCCACTTCAGCCGAAAATGCAAGGGCAAGGATGACATTTGACTCTTGAATTATTGGAGACAAGGATTTGACTTGATTGACTCTTGGATTTTCCCCATCAACCACCCCACCAACAAGTCATTCTATGCAACTATTCATGTCATAACCCCATTACCAACTCCCACTCAAGCTCTCTCTCTCTCACTCTTGCACTTGAAATTTGAGGAAGCAAAACTCTCTTCATCTTCCTCTCTATATTCGGCCGAACCCCTCCCCATCTCTCTCTCTCTCTCACTCCCATTTCCTTCCATTTTTCCTCTCAAGCTCTATCTCTTGGACGCCACCACCTCGACGCCATCTTCCTTTGCCGCCGGCCAAGCCTTGAACCATAGGCTTTTAAGGGCTATTCTCGAGAATTCTCTTCTTTAGCTTGAGGTAAGTGACCCTTAGAACATAGATGAACTTGTTAGTAGCTAGAGATTAAAGCTAGATGTGTTTTTTTTTTAACGTTGGATTCTTGTTATTTCCATGTGGACCCAAGGAGGCCGAACATACTTCCCCGGACCAGATTTGAAACCCGAGCTTCACCATTTCTTTCGTCGATTTCACGTGACTCGCTCACTTGGTAAGCTAGTTCTAACCCTTTGTTAGGACCTTAGATTATTGAAGGACCGAGTGAGAGATAGTTTTTGGAGTAATTCGTGGACTATTCTAGGAGAAACTTTATGATACCCGAATCTGACCTCGGGGGATTGAGCATGCTTTGTTGTCCTAAGGCTTGAGTTTATTGTATATTTGATGATTTGTGATGCTAAGGGTTTGGGTAGGATTGATCCGCGAGCACCGAATTGCATAGGGTTGTTCTTTGTTGTGAAATCACTTGATTGAGTTGCTTGAATGCCTAACTAGACCTAGAGGTATATTCGGCCATGATAGGGTTCGATGAGATAACGAATGAAAATGACCTATTCTACCTCTAGTGTAATTCGACCATGGGATTAAAAGACAAGAGTGATCGAGCGAATAGGTGAACGGACCCTAAGTATATTCGGCCATGAGATGATCGTGATGATTCGTCGCTTTTAAATGACCATTGAATCCGTTGTTAATTGGCCGTGTACTATTGTGTAATGGAAAGATCGAATTGATGTCCCAATTAATGGAAATCGACCTTGTGTGTTGTAATTGGTGCCTTGAATGGTTTCATCGATTGTTTGACTCTATGACTTGACTTGGCCGAATTATGTTGACGATGGATGTTGACTTCTCCTAATCGAATTATATTCGATCATGAAGTATTAAAATGATGTCACCTCACGTAAACTTTATAATGTGATTTCGTGGCATGGGATTAGTAATGTGGTGGTCGTTTATTGCCTTGAATTGTCAAAGTGCACAATTGATTATGATTAGCTATAATTAATTTAATCATGAGCTTATGCGAGTATGGTATCCTGAGGCGCCTATATGACGCGAGATTGAGTAATGATAAACGCCTGATGCGCTTATATGACGCGGGCTTGACTGAGAAGAAACTCCTGATGCGCCTATATGATGCGGGTTAAGTGATGAGAAGTGCCTGATGCGCCTATACGACGTGGGTTGAGTGATGAGAAATGCCTGATGCGCCTATACGACGCGGGTTGAGTAATGAGAAATACCCGATGCACCTGAGACGACGCTGGTTTATTGATTGGGATAGCCTGAGGCGTTGTGACGCGAGCCATGATATTGAACAATAAGTTACTAATTGACTAATAACCTTAAATGGATATGTGGATTTGTGAATTGCCTTAGTACGAAGCTTAGACCTGGTTATGAAGTGATGATTGAAGTAGAATTGAATGTGAGGTACCTAACTGTCATGCATGTTTCCTTGTTCTTGTTGTCATGCCATTTAGAGTCCTTGCCATGTTGTTTGTTCTGGAAATAGAATTGCATGTTTTAGGGAGTGTCTGGATGTACTAAGTGCCTAGCTTAGGGTTAGGATTAGCTTATTGAGATTTATCTCACTCGTTCATGGGACCCATTTTTCAGACCCCAATCCTTGACCCCGGTCACTATGTCACACCATTTCGAAGTTCCGAAGGAATTTGAAATCGGGGATTCGAAGTTTACCACTAGCGAGGGTAAGGTGTATATTAAGATGACGAGTGTGATTTGGACCGACGAAGGTGGCCAATACTTATTCCCCCATACTTTTGAGGCTTGGACGTTTCAATATGGAGACACCTTGGTCGAACCATTAGACGAGAGTGCTGTACCTGTCGACACACTTTGGGTTGCTGACCCACCTGAGATTCCCGACGATATATTGGGAGATCCCGATGCCAGACTTGAAGATGAAGAACCTAAACCAAGGTCGATGGATGTCGACAAACCAGATGCGTAGAGTTAGTTGTACCATTTCCTTTCGGACGTTCCCCTGAGATAGGTAGTTTGGGATTTAGGAATGACCCAGTTATGTTTTGTGTACGAAGTTAAGTGTTGTAAACTGATTGTGTTATAATGATGTTGTATGCATTCTAAGTCATCTTGTCGAAGTTTTATGTATGGAGTATAATTATCACTTCCGCATGTGCATTTCATTCCACGAGTGTATTGTTAGATGATTCGATCCTTGGGACTTATCGCGAAGTAAGAGTGGGAAGGGATGTTCGCACGCCATCAAGGACGCGGGGCGTGACATCCCCGTTTTGTTGGTATCAGAGCAAGGTCAGCTTGATCCAAGTTGGATGAGACCTGGAGTAATAAGGAGCGATGACTTTAGAATGGCTAGATAGTGAGACTTTAGGAACTCGCTAGAGGTGACAAATGGGTGGGTTTGGTCGGGTTTGGGTCGGGTCGAATATGGTCCGACCCATATTGACCCATCTGACCCATATGACCCATATTTAATGACCCATACCCGACTCGACCCGCGATTGACCCATACCCAATCCGACTCGTTTCGACCCATATATATTAAATAAAATAATAATAAATAAAATAAAATATTACATAAAATAAAATTTTAAAAAATCTATAAATTGAAATGCTTAAACAAATCTGTAACATGCATCTAAACTCATTCACAGGTGTTCTAATCATCAAATCATCTTCAAACAAGCTTAGAACACTAAAAAAAAAAAATAATCGAACAGTATGAACAACCATCAGGGCACATGACGGAATTTGAACTTCATGATACGAAATTGAAACCAGATCATTTTATCACCTAACTGGGACATGCAACAGCCATGATCACCAAAGTAGGAGTCAAATCAATATAGGAAATGCATAAAACTGATTTAACACTCTTAAAAGTGACTATGTTGCGATATAGTGAACATGACAGACCATCATAATACCGATGCTAGCAAAGGATCCAAGTCCTTTATTAAACTCATGGACATCGATGCATAGTAACTTGTGCAAGGCAAGGTAGGCAAATACAACCATTCTAAACTCCAAAAACGAAAAGCGATACGAGAACTTCCGCTTCTTTGAGCTCTCTTTCTCATTTACTCACACGTAAGCTTAAGAATATCTGCAACACATGGACTTCAGGGTACAACAGCAATACACTAGATATGCATATTTCACACTACATAGATCAGCTGTCCTTGGTGAATTCATAAGAGGCATAAGAAAGGGTTCCGTTACTCCAGCTATGGTGGATGAGTTTTGCCTTGGCATTGACGTTTGTGGCGCCCATCGCTGCGTGCAATGGGTAGAAGTGATCTGGCCATGGATGAGCCTTTTTGGAGTGTGGTGCTTTCTCGTCATAGTGGTTGACATCTTCATATCTGCCATGATGAAGAAACATATTTTGACAATGAGTTACTTCTTAAGCCAACAGAAAAGATACCTAAATTGCAAGCCTTTGACATACATGGAGAGATGATCTAGAAGTAAGGATGCAACTCTACGTCTCTTAGATCGTACTGAAGTTGAAAACTCTTCTAGATCCTCGTTAGATCTTGACATGTCAACTAATTAATTAGAGAAAATGTGAATTAGAACAGTTGTAAAAACTAAAAGAAAAGATAACATCCATAGTATTCATTCCCCTTTAATTTTCAGGAAAAAAAGTTACTTGATTCAATCAGTACAAAGCATTACTTGATTCAATCAGTACAAAGCATTGTCAAGGCAATCAATATTCCCATACTATAGCCAGAAAAATATGCAGCATTTTATAAGCCTATGCCCTTCATTGATGGTGAGAATCTTATGTTGATGCTAATATTTCAAATGAGTTTGTATATTCCATTGTTTCCTCGTTAACTTTCTAAATACATTACTAATTACTGCCTAAAGCATTACTCTGGAATTATAGCTGATGCCTCCCTTGATTGAGATTACTCATAAATCACTAGAAAAACCCGTAAAACACTAAATTTTGAAGACCTGAGAGCAACGCAGGTAGCATAATTTGAAAATTCTCGGTGCTGACCTCAAACATATGACTCCGGAAATTAAATTCAAGGACAGGAAGACATACTTGCTCTAGAAAGTTAAAATCAAAAGAATTGTATTACTCACAAGGACTTGCGAATAAATCCAGTGGATCCGACATCTCCAAAGCAATCCCTGCGATCGAGAACACCCAAAATCAATTTCAGTCTTCAGACGTTTTTGAAATTGAAAGAACATTCACCCAGATGGGGACCCTCGCTTCGAAAGATGTGGACGAGTTCTCTCGTTTGAAAGACACGGATGAGGAAAAAAATGAAGATAGAGAGATGGAGATAGCTTACTTAGATCAGACCTGAGTGAGAGAAAGAGAGAAGCGATGGAGGTGGGCGACAGAGGCGCGCGAAGACGGAGGTGCTTGCGAGGGCAAGACTGCAAATCTGCAATCCCTGCGATCAAGAAACACTCAAAATCAATTTCAGTCTTCAGATGATTTCGAAATTGAAAGAACATTCACCTAGATGGACCCCTTCGCTTCGAAAGATGCGGACGAGTTCTCTCGTTTGAAAGACACGGATGAGGAAAAAAACGAAGACAGAGAGATGGAGATGGCTAACTTACCTGAGTGAGGGGAAGAGAGACGTGATGGAGGGGCGCGACGGCGGCGCGTGACGGCGGAGGATGCTCGCGAGGGCAAGACTGCAGATCTGCGTGCGTGTTGCATGAGCGCACTGAGAGTGAGGGTAAGGCGTGAGGCATGAGCTTCTGATGGGTGGGTTGAAAATAGGTCAAACATGGGTGAATATGGGTTGGATGTGGGTTGTATATGGGTCTGATACGAAGTTGGGCTTCGACGCTTCAAACCCATTTCTGACCTGTTTTTAAAATATCAATGGCCCATATTCAACCTGGCTCACTGTAAATGGGTTAAAAAATGGGTTGGCGACCCATATTGCCACCTCTAGAACTCGCTAGAGCTTGGCATGAATCGCATGGCATAACAACCAGCACGGATATCCAACCACATGCAACTTACCCGCCAGGAAGCCACACATAGTGCGATGCAGACACGACATAACAGTCAAACAGCCCAATTAAGGCAAAGCATCACATCGATTTGACATGACAGTCAAACTGCCCAATCAAGGCAACACATCATAAGCTTACACATGCAGGACACGATGCAAAGCCATTTATTAAGAAATGGGGTCTGTCACCCCGGTACACTGGTCATTGGTGCCTAGTACACCAGTTAGTTGGTACTCTTCTGGCGGCACCATGCATCGTCCCTTACTTCCAGCGACTGCATTCAGTAGTTCGTGGGATATCCGACTGTCACGGCACAGGACTACTAGGAATCCCTTTCGGGCTTCAGTCCGTCACAAGCTGTGACCAGCATCCATCAAACTGGTGTCCCAGAATGACGTGCTTCCGACAAGTTGCATTCTTCTGATTATCACGGTACAATCTTGTCAGGACCTTGGTAGGAATTTCATCGTCTCATCATATGACCACACATTTCATCCGACAATCAATCAATTTTATCATCTTTGATTTAAGTCGGATGCGCATACAGACATGCTCAAAGACTCGGTCATAGGCTCTTTTCATGCTAAATCATGCAGTTTGAGTTCACATAGGTCATTGTCGCGACCCGTCCGAAAGCGGACGCGGCTAATGGATTACCGATCGTGGGCCTTACCTCCGCACTGGAGTGCGGATCGTGGGCTTTGGATCGGCGCGGGCCCTCCCAAGCCCATACCAAATCGCGGCGGGAGTATTTTTTAGAAGGATTCGACGATAAGAGTCGATCGCTTTCGACCTTCAGTGTGGTCGTGGTGGCATGTGCAACTTGTTCATGCATTTGGAGTCGCCACCGGTCTTTCTTGGAGGGTAGACCGGAAACCTTACTGATCGATTGGGAGAGATCGATCAGTTCTGCAGAACCAGAGATTTTGGGTTCGGGGACTTGGTTACGTCGGTGTCATTACCAACGCCCTTTCGGTACCTAACGCGAGTGATTTTCCTGGCTAAGAGTTCATGCAGGCGCAATTTTAGGCGAGGTAGGTTTGATTCAAGGTTTCATGCAGATTGGAAGACTATTCCTATCAATCACAATCAATTTTAATGAAAAGCTCAATCAAGTGCATAAATAAATCACATCAATGCACATCAATTCAAGTCAAAGGCCTCCTAGTATAGCCATAAGGGCTTAGGGAAGGCGTGATTTAGGACCAGGGGCAAAATGGGAAGATTTGGAGGCGATTAGCCCGAAGGGCAAAATCGTCAATTTTTGGAAGATTTGGATACCGAATTACCCAAAATATTCCATGGCCAGTTGATTGTGGCCATTTCCCATTTTTAGGAATTTTTAGGAATTTCTTGATTTTTCTTCAATTTTTGGAAGACGATTCGCCCAAAGGGCGAAATCGTCATTTTTAAGAAGGATCGGGTTTAAAACACTCGGGATGAGCCTTGGCCAGTTGATTGTGGCCATTTCCTATTTTTTGGGATTTTTCTAGAATTTTTAGAATTTTTTTTGGGAGACGGTTTGCCGGAAGGGCAAAACCGTCATTTTTGAAAAGACCGAGGGCCGAAAGACCCGAAACAGGTCATGGCCAATTTAATGTGGCCATTTCCTATTTTTCGGAATTTTTTAGAATTTTTCTGAATTTTTTGAATTTTTTTGAATTTTTTTATGATTTTCCATTTTTTATTAAATTATTGAATTTTATTATTATTTTATTATTAAATTACGAAAATAGTGATCTAGATTGGACTTCTACGTCCAACCCTCTCAGAGGCCTTAAGGGCCCAAGTTGACTTAATAGGCTTAGTCCTAAACTCATTCTTTTCCCCTCTATTTTAAGGAAGACCCAATTTTATTCTCAAGCCCAATCTCATTTTCCAAGCCCACTCTATACCTAGGCCAGCAGCCCACTCGGCCGACCCAATGCGTAACCAAATTTGCCGAAGCCAGCCAATGTGCACCCAAAACTATGTTTTGTTTTACTGCTCTCCTCTCCCCTTTTATATATTTTTATTTTTTTATTTTTTTAAGCATTTTTTATTATTATCCGAAAATCCTATAGATCGGACGGTCCACAACGCGCCACGTGGCTGAACCACGACCGTTCGATCAGAACGATTTTATTTTATAAATTCGAAAATTAAACCTCATCCGACGGATCAAAACGTGCCACGTGTCGGACTTTGGTGCATCCGATCTTGAGCATGATCGGACGATCCACAGAGCGCCACTTGGCGAAATATTGACCATCGGATCTAATTTTTTTATTTATCCGGAATTCATTTATTTAATCTGAAAATCATTTTTTTTTATTTTTCAAAAATCCAGGATCGTGACACGTGGCGGAACCACGGCCGTCCGATCCTGGTTTTGATTTCACCGGCCCGGACCCACTTTGCTGACGTGGCAGCCCACGTGGCACGCCACGTCAGCTTTGACCGTTGACCGCTGACCGTTGGCGAATCGCCGGAGAAGACGATGAATAGTGCTTTTTCCGGCCAAAGTCGCCGGAGAGCCCCGAAACCGAGCCAAAACTTGGCGTTTTTTCGTTCCTTTCTTCGGCGTTCGACTCCACACTGGCCCAGCATCAATAAACAACCAAAGCATGGCAAGTTTTACGTCGGGATACGGCCGAACCATCCTTCACAGAACCGGCGCCGGCGCCGGCGAACATAGTTGCAGAATTTTTTTTAACTTTAAGCTTGATTCTAATCGTTCAGAGAGCATCCATGGGAGGTCAGGAAACTTACCTGAGATCGCCCAATCCTCGGTGATGGCTTGAAGTTGCCCGTCGAGCTTACGGTCCGAACCGCGGCCGGCGGAGCTTCGGCTCGTGTCGTCGGCGCGTTCTCACTGGTTTGAGCTCACGGGCGGCGACCTTGACTCCAGTGAAGATCAGTCTCGCGTACTCAAGCTCCAGTACCACCTTGCTCCCCTCTGTTTCTGCCCGAACACCTCATCCTTCCCCTCTTTCTCTCTCGGTCTCCATTTCTAGCTCACTCCCGGCCTCTTGTTCTTTTTTTTTTTGTGCGCCCATTCTCTAACCGTCCACTTCTCAACAGGAAGGCAGTTTTTTTATTCTTTATTCTTTATCCTCCCCATTGTTTTGCGAGTGAGTAGATTGCCACCTCTTCCTTTCTTTTCTCTTTCTTTTTGTCTTTTCTGTTTCATGGTGGTGGAGAACGTGATGGCCCTGACATCTATTGCTTTAAGTTGTCCCTTTTCTTTCCATTTTTTATTCAATCTTATTACTTTGCTTCTCAATGTCCTTCTTTATCACAGATTGAGGAGCAATTCCCAGCCCATATTCTCCTTCTTTTCTTGGTCCCTCACGTGTCCACATATAAAAGTGGATGCCTCTTTTCCCCACGGTGGTTTGCTGGCCATCTCTCTTTTAGCTGGACGTTCATGATGGGTTTCTTGTTATTATTATTTTTTTCTCTACTTGTCCTTGTCTACCCATCGTCTGCCCATCATCTCTAAAGTTTGATGGGTTGGCTCCTTCTTCCTTTAAGAAATTTGCAGTGGGCGCCTCGCACGCAGAAGAGAGCTTTGCAAAGAGCGAGAAAAAGCGGAAGATAGCCGTTAGTGGAGGGAATGTGTCCTGAGATAATGACGATGTTAGCGATCAGATGAAGCTTATCAGTATTGACCCGAATGTCTTCGTCTTCGTCATCGACGCAACTCAATTCTGTAAATGTGATGCATGATATGCTATGCATGAAAGAAAAAAAAAATTTGTTCAAAATTGGTCCCCGAGGCTAGGCCAAGGCTTCCAAAGTTGATTTTGTGATTTTATGACCTTTTTTTGATATTTTTAATTAATTTTAAAGAATAAAAATCACAATAATAAATGGTCAAAAATCAGGTGTCAACAGTCATATGAATGCACAACCTCATAACTAGGCATGCGCCCGACACGGACGATGAAACACTTAGAAATTCAATCATGTCACATCACAATAAGTCAATTGCACTCAGTCAAGCAGTCAAAACACGATCGATTAACCAATTCAATTAATCAAGCGGCATTGATTAATCCCAATTTCATTAAATTAACGATCAATCGCTCGGTTTTGAACAATCGCTCGCTCGCGATCAAACAATGGCAATCGGTGCCCAATTAACCAATCAGTCAATTCTAGCAGTCAACTAGCCACAGACGACCTAGCTAATATGACTAGTTTAATCAATCGCGGCCATTTACCTTAAAACCCAATTTCTATATTAACCGACCGCGATTAATCTAATTAACCACCCTAACGACTAATTAACTAATTCTAGGCGCAATTAACGCCCTAACCAAGGATTAGGGGTTAACTCATAATTTGATCTAGCTCGGGCAGCCACGACACTGACGGCGACTACAAATCGACGACGACGGAACTCGGTGACGACGGTCCTTGGTTTTTCTTTCCGAATTCTCGGGTTTCTCGGCTCTATAAGCGGCGACACCACCCCACAGCAGCTAGGACACGTTGTGGAGGTCCAGCAAGTGCTCCACGGCGGCTAAGGGCAAAACAGAATCGGTCAGTGGTGAAAACAGGGGAACACGACTGTTTGGTGGAGTTCCTCGGCCTCACGGGCTAAGGCAAGGCCGGCAAGGGTTTGATGGCTCACCAAGGAACAGAGGACAACCTATGGGACCGGCCAAGGGAGGCGAACGGTGGCCGGAGATGGCCCGACAGCCGTGAGCAGTAGCTCGCGTAAAACATGGGACAGAGCAGGGGAGGCGGCTCGAGGCTGTTTCCGAGCTCCACAGGTGTCAAAGAGCTCCCACAAGCTCTGGGGGTCGAGGTAGGAGTTGGAGTTGGCCGTTGGTTTACTGTCCTATAATAGACCTCTCTCTTTCCCTGGGTAAAGTTAGAGATAGATTGATTTTCCCTAATAGGATACGTTTTTCCTTGTATTTATAGAATAGGTTTCTGCTTTCCTTTCGTATCCCGCTACCCTCTCAAAAAGGACCTAAGATAAGATGGTGGGATTGTAGCTGCATACTTATCCCAATGCACTCCCTCTACTTGTTTGTTAGTGGAGTTCTTTCATCCCTCTTCTTTTTTCCGGGCTGTACCATTAGAAAGCCTAGGCAATTCTAATTGGTCAATAAAAATAGATTTCAATTCTATTTCTTTTTTGGTTTTCCTTAGCTTAGCCAATCTATCATGAAAAGTAAAAAAGGGTAAATGGAGATGGATGGCGGATGTGACGTCCTGGAAATTCCAACTTCTGTAAGATTCGGGATTCAATAAAAGAATATTAAGTGGAATTACGGTCGATAAATATTTTGGACCATCAGGACTGAAGTGACGATAATTTGGACGAATTTCGAAGCCTCAGTTATTTTAGATTAGAATTTGAATTCTTGGCCGTTGCGAATTAGGATTTCTATCTTCGCGCCCGAAATTAATCCCAACCGAGCCTAGCCTTCGAAACTATCAAAATTTCACTTCGTCCAGTGTACCAAAATTTCGCCCCAGTCCCGAATTGCAAATTACCAAAATGCCCCTACCTTCATTCATAAGAGACAAAACCAATCAAAGCCAAATGAGACAAAATGGCCCTCAAAGTTTTCTTGTGGACCCCTTCTCTCTCTTCCCCATGCGCCAGCCCACGCATCATCCGCCCAGGTTCTTTTTCTTCTTCATTCACGTGCTGCAGCTGCTGCTCCTCCTCCTCTTCTTCGTTCCTGTTTGGGCGACGACACCACCTAAGACACACATCTCCTTCCTCTTGGGTTTTTGCTCGACCACCATAGCCCAGCCTATCACCACCTCGTCCAACTTCCTCCTGCAGTCGCCCTAACCCAAGACAGGCCGCCGTTCGCCGCCTCGGGGAGGCTCGGGAAAACAGTGCTCTATTTTCGGCCCTACAACCCGAGCACTTCTAGCTCTTCCCCCGGGCTTTCGCGACGTCACCGGACATGACCGTCATACCTCGATCGACCACCTGGCTCCCCTCGACCAACCCGAACCGACCCTACTGCCCGTCGTTCGCTGGAGCCGCCGCGATCAGGCCCCAAAGCCCAGTGCCCTGTTTTCGAGCCGGTTCGGATTTTCTTCAGATCCGGCCAAGCCGGCTGTTGCCGCCTCTCACTGCCACCTCCATCAACCTCATAGGACCCCTCTCCGTCAACCCTGAGCTCGTGGGAGCTCGCCGCCGCCCGTGGTGGCCGAAAAATCGTCCGGAGTTGCTCCTCTATTTCGGCCCGAGCGTTGCCCTGTTTTTGCCCGGTTCTGTTCGCCGCTGCTCTGCCTGCCTTCGACCACCTTCCGCCACCTTCCACCATCCTAACCGACGTGTCCCAACCCCTAGGTGAGTCTTACACCCTTGGCCGGCCTTGCCGCGGCCCTTGGGATCGAGAACCGCCCTAGAACAGCTTGTTTGCCCTGTTGTGTTCACTATGCCGGTTCTGTTTAGGTCGCCGGCCGCCGCTCGCCTGAGCTCCGTCGCCGGCCACCTCTCTCGGCGACCTCGCGGGACCTTTCCGTGGTGTTCCCGAAGTTTTGGTTCGAGTCGCCGCGCGGTTAACCCTTTTGGTGGCCGAGAGCCGCCGCCGCCACTGTCGTCGCCGCCGCCCCCGCCTCCGCCGACGACGGTCGAGACGGCCCGAGTTTACTCACTCAGTGAGTTTACCCTAAACCTTGGTTAGGGCGCTAATTGCGCCTAGGATTAGCTGGTTGTGGAATTTAGGTACACGATCGGGGCCGGTATAAATAGAAATGTGGGTTAGGTTAAATGGCCGGTCGACTAGGTTAGTCGAAGTGATTTAATTATCTGTGGCTAATTGTGGTAAAATAGTGATTGACTGGTTGATTGATTGTGGTTCGATTGCGAGTGAGCGACAAGTTAGAGCCGAGCGAGCTATTGGTGTGTTAAATCAATCTGGCTAATAAAGGTCGTGGCACGAATTGAACTTGATATTACTTGTTGGATTGGTCGTTCGTGATTGAGTGCCTTGATTGGCCGTGGGCCAAGTCTATTAGCATGTCTGTATGTATGTTTGGCATTAATCGAAGATAACTAATAGATTGATTGCCAAGTGACAATTGAGTGGTCATATAAGGGATAGATGACGATTACTGGCAAGTTCGTTTTGTACTGTTCGTACACTTACCGTACCTATTGTATGGAATTGAACGACTTGCCAGAAGCACGATAATTCATGCCCCGTGCCAAACGTACGGTCTTAAGGAATTATCGGATGCCGATCGCTGCTTGTGATGGACCGACGCCCCGTTTAGGGATGCCTACTTGCTGGTGCCGTGCTGGGTGCACTGGATACACCGCTTGTAATAGCCGTCGTTGAGAGGGAAAAGAGACGTAGTCCGGTTCTGCCGGAAGAACGCTAGATCGCACTGAGGTGCTGGATCGCGTTGTGGAAATGGAACACGCAGTGGCGTGGGTCATCTTGAATAAATGAATTTGTGTGGTGCCTGGTGTACACCTGAATTGTGGTGCCTTGATGAGTTATTTATTATATTGTGACTATATCTCATTGAGTTATGTGATTGAACTGTATGATGGTTGTGATGCTTAGTATATTCTAGGCGAATCAATGCCCTAACCGAGCTTAGGCTTGATTCACTGAGATTTATTTCTCACCCCGTCGTGGGATAACATTTTCAGGACCCAAGTGACGGAGCCGTGCAGGTGCTAAGGTGTGACTGAGGAAGTAGTCTTTTGAAGTAGATGTGGAGTTAACCCTACCCCGACCATTTCTCTTTTGAGGTCTTAGAGAGCCGCCCCGAAGAATGGGGTTGTATGTTGTTAGCTCTATAGGTTAATTAACATCTGCTTTTGGTTAATGTAATGAAGTGTTTTTTGCTGCATTGACCGTATGGATTTCCTACTTCTTTATCCCATGCTGATCTTGTTGTGTTGGAAGTTGCACGTTCCGCATGCGCCGTATATTAGTAGGTCGATAGTCCGCCTGGGACACTATCCTTCGTGACCTAGTGTCCTTCATGACTTGTTTCGGCCCGAGCGTTGCCCTGTTTTTGCCTGGTTCTGTTCGCAGCTGCTTCGCCGCCGTCGACCGCCTTCCGCCGCCTTCCATCGGTCCTAACCGACGTCCCCCGACCCCCTAGGTGAGTCTTACACCCATGGCCGGCCTTGCCGCGGCCCGTGGGATCGAGAATCGCCCTAGAACAGCCTGTTTGCCCTGTTGTGTTCACTGTGCCAGTTCTGTTTAGGTCGCCAGCCGCCGCTCGCCGGAGCTCCGTCGCCGGCCACCTGTCCCAGCGACCTCGCGGGATCTTTCTGTGGTGTTCCCGAAGTTTTGGTTCGAGTCGCCGTGCGGTTAACCCTTTTGGTGGCCGAGAGCCGCCGTCGCCGCCACCGTCGCCGTTGCCGGCGCCGCCGCCGCTGCCGCTGCCGTAGCCACCGCCGTCACCGTCGACCGTCGAGACCGCCCGAGTTCACTCACTCAGTGAGTTGACCCTAAACCTTGGTTAGGGCGCTAATTGCGCCTATGATTAGCTGGTTGCGAAATTTAGATACACAATCGGGGCCGGTATAAATAGAAATGTGGGTTAGGTTAAATGGCCGGTCGACTAGGTTAGTCGAAGTGAGTTAATTATCTGTGGCTAATTGTGGTAAAATAGTGATTGACTGGTTGATTGATTATTCATTGATTGTGGTTCGATTGCGAGTGAGCGACAAGTTAGAGTCGAGCGAACGATTGGTGTGTTAAATCAATCTGGCTAATAAAGGTCGTGGCACGAATTGAACTTGATATTACTTGTTGGATTGGTCGCTCGTGATTGAGTGCCTTGATTGGTCGTGGGCCAAGTCTATTAGCATGTCTGTATGAATGTTTGGCATTAATAGAAGATAACTAATAGATTGATTGCCAAGTGAGAATTGTGTGGTCATATAAGGGACAGATGACGATTACCTGGCAAGTTCGTTTTGTACTGTTCGTACACTTACCGTACCTATTGTATGGAATTGAACGACTTGCCAGAAGCACGATAATTCATGCCCCGTGCCAGACGTACGGTCTTAAGGAATTATCGGATGCCAGTCGCTGCTTGTGATGGTCCGACGCCCCGTTTAGGGATGCCTACTTGCTGGTGCCGTGCTGGTTGCACTGGATACATCGTTTGTAGTAGCCGTCGTTGAGAGGGAAAATAGACGTAGTCCGGTTCTGCCGGAAGAACGCTAGATCGCACTGAGGTGCTGGATCGCGTTGTGGAAATGGATCACGCCAGTGGGGTGGGTCATCTTGAATAAATGAATTTGTGTGGTGCCTGGTGTACACTTGAATTGTGGTGCCTTGATGAGTTGTTTATTAAATTGTGACTATATCTCATTGAGTTATGTGATTGAACTATATGATGGTTGTGATGCTTAGTATATTCTGGGCGAATCAATGTCCTAACCGAGCTTAGGCTTAATTCACTGAGATTTATTTCTCACCCCGTCGTGGGATAACATTTTCAGGACACAAGTGTCACGTCCCACCTTCCTAACGAGCACGTACCTCCGCGACCTGTCATAAGACCTGTCCCAGGATACTCTCTAATACGGCCAAATGAAATGAGACCCGCACGTGGAAAATAAAAGAAAATAAAACCCATCCGAATACCATCCACTTATACATACAACCAAGAATGAGATGCAGGGGAACAAGAAACCTTTATACAATGAAAAGATAAGTCTGTACATAAGGGGCCAAGAACTCTCTTTCAAAAGCATAGGTCGGGGCAACAAAATAACAGACAAAAGGAAACCACTAAGTCCTACTGCTGGACCAAGTCCACCAAAAAGATGCTCCCAAAAGTAAGACGACCACAAAAGTCCTAAGTAGTACTGGTATCATCAGCTTGCTCCAGGTCCTCAGTTGGGTTGTAGTCTGAGAAAGACTCCGATGACACCTCAATGGAATCCTCTTCCATATCGTCCTCAGAATCTGAAATCCCGATCACTTCCATGCTTGCTTCGCCCGCCGGTTCTCCTTCAGGTATGTTCCTCGATCCCACGGTAGAAGTTTCTATTTCTATTTCCTCTCGGGTCGAGTGGCACCAAGAGGGTACAACTCCTCTGGGTACGTCCTGGGGTCTTAACTGCTCAGACATACCTTCACATTCCCTACGATACCATGCTTCGAACCTATGGGGTTTATTTGGCACTCCTGGCTCGTCCAGCCATACTATAGTAGTCCGTCTAATATATACTATACCACGATAGTCAGGAAACTCTTCAATAGACCTAGACATCCTGGGGTTCACCCAAGCGAATCGGCAGCATCTTCAATTCCTAGGGTCTGGAAAAAAATAAGGTCCCACTAAGGGGTGAGATCGATATCTCAGTAAGAAAAGTCCTAACCCTAGGTTAGACTGACAGTACACTCAGATGATTGCAACACAAACTCAACATACAACAATAACGTGATGCATGCCACAACCATAAAGAATACAAGAATATTAACAAACATCGTTTATACTACCATGGCATCATATCCCATCCGTCAAGGCAAGTTCACATCACCAAACCAAGCCACGCCTGCCCTCCATTCCGACCTCCATTTGATTCAAGCCCGCGTGTGGAATGCCTCAGCTAGGTCCGCGTACTTACGCATCAGACCATGTTATTGATAAACCCGCGTATAACGCATCAGGTTTTCAAATTCATCTCCGGCCTGTGCCGACACATAACGATTCTCGTCTCGCGTCTCATGCATCAGGACATTGGCCACTTTCAACCCCGCGTCTCTACGCATCAGGGTATCTCAAGTTTCTCAAGCATGCCAAAAGTAATCTCAAATCAAGACATCGTAATCAAATACAAGCTCACGCATCAAGCTACAATTCAAGGCACGCGAGACAATCACTTTCAACAACCAAGAGAGATAATCAACATATATCACGCATATTAAAAAAGAATTTTAACAATCGGCATGACACATAATCACCCATGGCACAATTTCACCATAGCTTCTCAAAACTAGCATAATTTCCATCAAATTCATCCAATCGAGTCCAATCATTATATCCAAAGTTTAGGAACTTCCTTACCTCAAGCTTAACTTAACAAAATTCACTCCCCAAGCACTTCAAACGCTCAGCCTCACACACTTCCAGAACAGGACAGCCGTGCTCCTAGCGAAAATCAAGCGATTCGTTAACTTTTCTTCGCCTAAACCTCAAACCACGGAACATAAACCTCCATAACATATCGATAGACGTCCTAGTACGTCTCAACGACCAAATTTAGACTAATTTCCAACATGAACAGGCCTCAATAACACAGTCAAAATAGAACCGAAACAGGGCACTCCCCTGTTCGGTCTCCAACCAGCTCAATCAGCCTCAAACCTCAACTCAACTCCTTGATTTTCCTACAAATACACTTGCTAACACAAAGTCCTACATGTAAAGGGGCCTTAGCGAAAATTTTGGCTCAAGGCGACGCCGGATGACCTTCGAAAGGCGTCAATTTCTCCGAGTCTGCAAATGGACAGAATCTGCCCTTCAAACATCATAATGGATCAAGGTCAAGATGTTGTTCTTTTTCGCCCAAATTTTTACAGTAACTCAGTATATTTGTCTAGTAGGCCTCCACAAAAAGTGAGCTCAAAATTCGTCCATTAAGGGGTTCAATGAAAAGCAAACCGGTGCCTACCTCCAGTTCAGTCATTTTCCGTCGACTCGCGGGAGATTGGCCGGCCGGAGCTTCTCAGGTGGCCAATCGGCGTGCTTCCAGTTGGAAACGTTCGGCAACAGGGAGATATTCACGATGATATATGGCTCGCGAGCTAGTTGTTAACGGTTGAAAAGTTAGTCGCTGATGAAGTCAGTGAAAATATCTGGTCTTGCAGAGGCAGTTCTGGGCGTGAGGAAGAAGAAGAAATGGAGAAGATGGTGGTGCTTCTGGTGCTGCTCGTGCAAATGGCAGAAGGAAGGAGGAAGAAGAGCTTGTTCTCATCCAAAATATTCTAGAACTTGCTTAGGTGTATATCTTAATTAATGCTCAACCATGAATTAATGAAACATGGATTTTCTCCATAAAATCTGAAGTTTTATTCCAAGATTGCCCCTTAAATTTTGGCTGATGCATTGGGGCTTCCAAATGACAAAAATGCCCTTATCCAATTAATAAAATAAAATCAACGCTCCAGGGGCAAAATCGTCTTTTCACACCGCTCGTCCGAAAATTCATTTTTCTGCCGATTTTCATCCTCGACTAGGCGTCGTCCAATCCAAACTCATTGTTACAAATCTTCATTTTCATTTTTCATTTCCGAGATCCCAAATCGTGATCGATTTCTCATCGTCCGTAATTTCAATTTATCTCAAACTAACGGGCGGCTTTTGTGGACATTACGCGTATCGACTCTGTGATTCTCATCACACTCAGGAAAATCCAAACTACGGCAATCTTGGTTGTCATGTAATCGCAAGGGTCTATTACTAGCCCCGACGGCCGCGATAGTCATAAATCGATTTAGGGAAAATTCGCAAATCATACGTTGGTTAAGCGGCATCAGCCACGTCCCAATCGTATAACACTAGCAATGGATTCCTTAATCGTTCTCGGATCGGCCTCTGTTCTAAATATCTCTCGACGATCCTTATGGTCAAAACGCCGTGTTCAAATCGAATTTCCCAGGTCCACGTACCTCGTCGCGCGTTAGCTTTTCCCCTTCGGTTAGTTAACTCAAGATTGATCAAGTCAGAGTGAGATATAACTGAAATACTTCGATAGATATCTTATAGTCAAAGGTCTCGAAATGACAGGAAAATCAGACTGTCACACCAAGTGACGAAGCCGTGCAGGTGCTAAGGTGTGACTGAGGAAGTAGTCTTTTGAAGTAGATGTGGAGTTAACCCTACCCCGACCATTTCTCTTTTAAGGCTTAGAGAGCTGCCCCGAAGAATGGGGTTGTATGTTGTTAGCTCTATAGGGTTAATTAACATATGCTTTTGGTTAATGTAATGAAGTGTCTTTTGTTGCATTGATCGTATGGATTTCCTGCTTCTTTATCCCATGCTGATCTTGTTGTGTTGGAAGTTGCACGTTCCGCATGCGCCGTATATTAGTAGGTCGATAGTCCGCCTGGGACGCTATCCTTTGTGACCTAGTGGCGATTTGGCAAGGGATGTCGCGGGTCTGAGAGTCGGGGCGTGACAGCGGAGGTCGACTAGAGGCGGCGAAAACTAGCTCGAATAGTAGCTCGGGTGTGAGCAAGGCAGGGTTACGGGTGAAACAGGGGAGGGGTTTTGCCAGCTGCTTCGGGCTCGACAGGCATCTGATGGTTGTCAACGACCAGGGGCTTGACGAGGGTTGTTTTGGGTGGCCGACGAGCGGCGGAGCTGGGCCAAAAGGTGTCGGGACGGCAGAACTCGAGGCGAAGCAGAACAGGGCACAAGACAGGGCGTCGGGGTGCAAGGCTGTTCACGGGGCTGTTCAACAGCTCTGCTGCGGTTGGCGACGGACGAAGCTGGGTCTGGTGGTTGGAGGGAGGACGGCGTGGTGGTGGATGGCGGTCGAGTGCAGCGGCGGGGCTGGTGTAGCCCGAGCAACACCCCGAAGTCGAAACAGGGGCAGGGGTCTTCGCGGCGGCTCCGACGGCTCATGACGACCGGCGATGGCTTTAGAGGGTCAGCGAAGGTGGCGAGCAGCGGTCGGAGGTGGTGGTCATTGGCTGAGGGGTGGTGGTGCGCAAAAATGCGGGAGGAAGAGAGGAATGTAGGGGGTTCGGTTGGTGGCGAGTGGCTGTCCTCCAACGACAGGAGAGAGGGAGTGTGAGAAGAGAGAGAGGAGAGGGAGAGAGAGAGAGATTGGGTGGGTGAGGGATTTGTAGGCGGGAGGATTAATGAGAGTTGACTAGAGGTAGGGCTGACGAAATTTGAATTATTGATGGGCAAAAATTGTCTTTCAATAATTTAGGATTGAAATGAAATTTGGTACGCTAGACGGAGGGTATTTTTAGTATTCTCACCGGCTAGGCTTAGTCAGGATTAGGCTCGGCCGCGAAGATTAAAATCCTAATACGCGACGATTAAGAATTTCGAAACCTAATATAAAACGACTGAACTTCAGAATTCGTCCAAATTATCGTCACTTAAGTCCTTACGATCCAAATTTTATATCGACTGAAATCCAGTAATAATCCTTTCTAACAATTTCAGGCACTTTACAGGCGACTAATTTTCAAGGCGTCACAATAATCACTCCTAGCTAGAAGCACTAAGACTCGTTAAATGTAACTTCTCTACTAATGACATGTAAATTTAATTCGGGACACCATAACCGTAAGCCTGCTCACTTGTGCATAACCTAGGAAATGTAAGAAATGCACTTTCTTACCTTCCCATCGAGCTTACCATTGCTTACTTAAATATAACATGAGCAACAAAATGTTCTAAGTACAAAATAATCAATAATTTTATTTGACCACACTTCTTCGAAGTTTGACATCAAATCGCAATAGATAGGAATTAGACGTGTCTAACAGGTGGAGTTAGGTTGAAAATGATCTGACCCAAAACGATCCATTTGCGAGTAATACAAAATTAGTGACCCATCTTGACAAAAAATAGTGACCTATACCCGATCCGAACCAACCCATATTACTTAAACATTTTCATATTTAACCCAATCGAGAAAAACTCACACTGAATTCGAGGTGAGAACACGGAGTGATTTCATTTTCAGGTGGTATCCCCTGCGTACTTCGGATTTTTCGGTTTGTTCTTTATCCAGGAGTCACCTAGATGGCTGTTGACTCGTTTATGGAGTGCACCAGAGATTCATGAGGAGCCAATGTTATCATTCTTGTTCGAAACTTAAACCCGATTGTGTCCATCACCGTACTCTACGTAGCTTCGTTCGATGGTGATGATCTCATACCGGTATTATGTCCGGATTCTTCATTCAATGATGATGATTTCATGGGTTTTATGTCGGAATTTGTCATCACATTACAATTTCGAATTCTGTTTGTTATTCATACATACATAGCCATTTTTTAAATGCCAAAACCGAACAATATTTTCTTAGATTAATAACGCCCATAAAAAAAATCATTCAACTTAATTTTGCCCCACCAAGGGTGTGTTTGTTTCAAGAAAAACTTCATCACAAAATAAAATACTTTATGGGAAATTACTTTTTATAAAAATGTTTCCCCTTCAGGTTAAACAATTTATTTTCCTCACGTCAACGCGCATGTTTTCTTTGAACATAAATGGTATTCGGCCAATTGATTATTTACAACAAACCAAACACTTGAAAGTCCAGAAAACTAATTTGTTAAAAATGCTTTCATTGAGACAAACACACCCTAAAGAAGAATTCTATATCCATTCCGGGTTTCCGAACTAGATTCCGACTGAGATTTATTTCGCAGCTCGACTGGAAGATCGAGATCGCGATTGTCATATGGACCAAAGTTTCCAAACAGCGATGAAGTTGCGCTTTGCATCAGGATTGAGGAATTGATGGCCAACGACGAGGGCGTGTGAGATTTCTTATCTATCAATTCCACGTGCCATCAGTTTGGTTTGCATGTGAGAGGTAGTATTAAAATATCCCCACGATGCTTCTTATATAAGTTTTTTGATTTCAACTCTTCAGGGGTATCCCTATGCTCTGTGCTTTCTCTCTCATCTGTAGTTGTACTAAAAAATAATGTGGGATAGGTAGCACTAGCAGTTTGGTGTAGCTTCCATCGACCAGAAATGCATGAATTGCCGCTATAGCTACTACAAATTTGAGCAACTACTCACATGATCAATCAAAGAGGAAGCTTTAGAGTGAAGAAACCTTCTCATGCAACAGGGTCCGTTACTTGGAAATCTAGATCTCTGCCTCTGTGACTCAACACCATCTTACTCTGTTCTCACACTCACCCCACGACTCATCCTTTCCAGTTTCATTCCTTGAAGACTTAACTCGAAGAGCTTTCAAATGAAAGATTTGGAGAGAGAAAGGTTAGGGGAAGGCGGACTGCCGACAAGTCCTCTGCTTCTCGAAGAACCCTCTGCCAATGGCAGTCATGGCAGCTCCATCACGTCTTCAAGTGATCCTGCAGTCACGCCACTTGTCGTTTTTAGCACTCTCGTCGCTGTTAGCGGCTCTTTCGTTACTGGGTGTGCTGTGAGTACTGCATCAACTTTTAGATTCATCACCAAGAAACCAGTTCTATTCTTTTATTGATTCTTGATTCTCATTTTTTCCCACATCTGTTTTGAAATAGAGGTGAATTTTGCAATCAGAATGTTTTTTTTTTTTATAATTACAATTCTGATGATTGCCAAGTAGGCAGTGTCACGGTTTCTTTCAAGTCCTACTGAAATATTTTGTTAGGAAATGACAAGAGGAAAGAAGCACATAACTTGGTCAAAATTCTTCTTTTTTCTTATATTATTGGTCAACGTTCTATTTTCAAGGAAATAGGGTTTTTCATTTTGGCCTTGGTGCAAGTAAGATAATGCAACCTGAGATCTGTCTCTGCTACACTGGATGAATGTGTCTGCTGTCTGCTACTCTTTTTGGTGCCTAATAGTTGGTGTATTATGTTCCAGAAGCACCTGTGTGTCATGTTCTTCTTGATGCCAAGATATTTGGATTATTTTAGAATGAACTAATTTGTGTCAGACAGTCTGATACTTGCTCCCGTGCTTCCATGTTGTGAGATCCTCACCCCTAGTCCCACATTGCCTAGGAGGAGGTCTTGGGTAGGCTTATGAGCCTTGGGGTGCCCTTAGACTTGTATGAGGCCTTTTCCCGGCTGAGTGCTCAGAAAGCAAAATCGTGCGGGTTGCAAAGCCCAAAGCGGACAATATCGTGCAAGTGAGACCCCGGCCATTAATGGTATTAAAGCCGACCCTCGACCGCATGTGTGGACTCCCGGCCGTAGCTGGGTAGCGGTGCCGTCCGTGAGCCCCAGTGCGGTACGGGCACAACGTATTGTGAGGTACGGGCACAACGTGTAGCTGGGTAGCGGTGCCGTTCGTGAGCCCCAGTGCGGTACGGGCACAACGTATTGTGAGGTACGGGCACAACGTATTGTGAGGTACGGGCACAACGGAGCTGGGTAGCGGTGCCGTCCGTGAGCCCCAGTGCGGTACGGGCACAACGTATTGTGCCCGAGGGGGGAGATTGTGAGATCCTCATCCCTAGTCCGCCGTGGGGGGGGGGGGGGGGGAGATTGTGAGATCCTCATCCCTAATCCCTAGTCCGCCGTGGGGGGGAAGATTGTGAGATCCTCATCCCTAATCCGCCGTCCGTGTGGACTCCCGTCCCAGCAGCTAGCTGGGTAGCGGTGCCGTCCGTGAGCCCCAGTGCGCGGTGCCGTCCGTGAGCCCCAGTGCGGTACTGGCACAACGGGGACGTTGTGTCCGAAGGGGGGAGAGATTGTGAGATCCCCATCCCTAGTCCGCCGTCCGTGAGCCCCAGTGCGGTACGGACACAACAGGGACGTTGTGTCCGGTGGACTCCCGGCAGCTAGCTGGGTAGCGGTGCCGTCCGTGAGCCCCAGTGGCACAACGGGGATGTTGTGTCCGAAGGGGGGAGAGATTGTGAGATCCTCATCCCTAGTCCGCCGTCCGTGAGCCCCAGTGCGGTACGGACACAACGGGGACGTTGTGTCCGAAGGGGGGAGATTGTGAGATCCTCACCCCTAGTCCATCTTGGGTAGGCTTATAAGCCTTGGGTGCCCTTAGACTTGCATAAGGCCTTTTCCCGGCTGAGTGCTCGGAAAGCAAAATCGTGCGGGTTGCAAAGTCCAAAGTGGACAATATCATGCAAGTGGGACCCCGGCCGTTACAAATGGTATCAGAGCTGACCCCTGACCGCATGTGTGGACTCCCGGATGTAGCTGGGTAGCGGTGCCGTCCGTGAGCCCCAGTGCGGTACGGGCACAATGGGGACGTTGTGTCCGAATGAGAGGTCTTGGGTAGGCTTATAAGCCTTGGGGAGGTCTTGGGTAGGCTTATAAGCTTTGGGGTGCCCTTAGACTTGCATGAGGCCTTTTCTCGGCTGAGTGCTCGGAAAGCAAAATTGTGCCGGTTGCAAAGTCCAAAGTGGACAATATCGTGCAAGTAGGACCCCAGCCGTTACAAATGGTATCAGAGCCGACCCCCGACCGCATGTGTGGACTCCCGACCGTAGCTGGGTAGCGGTGCCATCCGTGAGCCCCAGTGCGGTACGGGCACAACGGGGACGTTGTGTCTGAAGGGGAGGTCTTGGGTAGGCTTATAAGCTTTGGGGTGCCCTTAGACTTGCATGAGGCATTTTCCCGGCTGAGTACTCGGAAAGCAAAATCGTGTGGGTTGCAAAACTCAAAGCGGACAATATCGTGCAAGTAGGATCCGGCCGTTACAAATGGTATCAGAGCCGATCCCCGACCACATGTGTGGACTCCCGGCCGTGGCTGGGTAGCGGCCGGGGACGTTGTGTCCGAAGGGGGGAGATTGTGAGATCCTCATCCCTAGTCCCACATTGCCTAGGGGGAGGTCTTGGGTAGGCTTATAAGTCTTGGGATGCCCTTAGACTTGCATGAGACATTTTCCCGGCTGAGTGCTCAGAAAGCAAAATCGTGCGGGTTGCAAAGTCCAAAGCGGACAATATCGTGCAAGTGAGATCCGTCGTTACACATGTAATAATATCAACTCGAACCACGATGAGGCAAGTACCTGATTCAGGAACATTCAAGTACAAGACATGAAACTCATGTATGCAAAAAAGATGTGAAATGATCCTCATTAATTACTTCAATCACATTTGTGCCAGATTTTTTTTTTTGTGCATCCGTGGCAGAAATTTCTCGGCAATTGTGCTTTTCAATGCATTTCCCGACAAGATTAGCAGCCACCAAGTAGAACGTGACCTTAACTGGTGGTATGTTTTTGCAATACAGAGTGGTTATTCTTCACCAGCTGAGTCAGGCATAATGGAGGATTTGGGCCTCTCCACAGCAGCGGCAAGTCATGTCAAGAATTCGTGCTAAATTTCTAGGATTGTTCATCTATCAGCCGCTATACTAATTGATTTCCATCATTATACTATCAAATAAGATTTTTTGGAGTGAAAAAATGCATGAGATTTAATAGACTAACTGAAAGTGACATCTGAATCAGTGACACCAAATGGAGAAAACTGAAAGTGGATGAAAACTTCTGTTCACATTCTCCTTTTTTGGTTTTTGTTTGGCAGTATTCACTTTTCAGTTCAATAATAACAGTTGGAGGCCTAATAGCGGCTCTGGTAAATGGGAGGGTAACAGATTTGATTGGGCGTAGACGAGTAAGTGATCCTCTACCTCTGCATTTCATCCTCAAAATCTCAATGAAGAACCCAACAGATCTTACACGGATTCTTATGTATTTTTTATGCAGGCAATGTGGCTTTCTCAAATTGTTTGTGCTGCGGGATGGCTTTCTATAGCATATGCCAAGGTTCCTGCCCTTTCTCTGGCTTCTTCAGAAACTTTTCTTCATCCTTGATGACTCGACAAGCATGCTTCATTTTAAGTTGCGTTTTCTAACTTTCATGCTCATCAATGGATGAGTTCATTCAGATATCAGTCCTGTAGGTTGTTTTTGAGATTTTTCACCGCATTTGTGAAATTTTGGACTTAAAACTATCTGCCTAGCTGGTTAAGGGATCATCGTTTATTCAATTGATTTTTTCCAGCTAAGATGCAAGGAAAATTTTAAAGACATCCTGTTTATGTGAATGATCAATCCATGGTTTGAGCTGTGAGATAGAGTGCAAGCACTTAATGGTATATCCAATTAATCTGCAGAATGCTTGGTGGCTGGATATTGGGAGACTGCTAAACGGGCTTGGCATTGGGTTTTTATGTTACGTGGTATATGGAGGGAGATTCGGAATTTTGTCCTAAAAAATTTCTAGAAGTGGACGCTGCCAACTTGCTATTGATCATTATCTTTGTTTACAAACAGGTACCTGTGTACATTGCAGAGATAACACCTAGAAGTGTCCGGGGAGCATTCACGGCATTCAATCAGGTCAAAATGTTTGGACAACTTAGAAATTGAATGAGTCTAGACAATTCATTTGCTCACCAACACAAAATTGGCTTCTGTTGCAGTTCATGTTATGCTGTGGATTTTCATTGATTTACTTTCTTGGAACCATTGTCTCCTGGCGCATCTTGACTCTGATCAGTAGTCTCTCCGCTCCCATTTTTTGTGTTATGTAGTGAATAAGTTGGAGAAATATCAGGAGGTCATTCTTGGTGATTTCATCCTCAGGTGTCATTCCCTGTGTCATACAAATTTTGGGTTTGTTCTTTGTTCCAGAGTCTCCTAGATGGCTGGTAAGTTGTCAGTGGAGTTGAGGCATATTTCATTGGCAATCAAAATCCGAAACATAATCCAATTGGTGTTGACCACCCTTGTTAGAATTTTCTAATTGTGTAGAATCATAGAACTGGATGACAAAGCCAAGACCATGGGCTTTTCATTATAAGAAAGATAACTAGCCGATAGTCACTTGCAGGTAGTAGTCCACCAAGAGAAGGAGTTTGAAGTCGCATTACAGCGACTCAGAGGCAAAGGTGTCGATATTACTCAGGAAGCAGCCGATATCAGAGTAACTCAATCTCGCATATCTTTCTTATAATTTGGAAGCATTTGATATTTTGGCAATGATGTGCTTTCATTTCACTTTTTCTTATAGGAGTACACAGAGACGTTTGAACGACAGTCACAATCTAGAATTCTGGATCTGTTCCAAAGACGATATGTTCATCCACTTACGGTGAGAATTCCCCCAAATTATTCAAGTTGCTTGCGATTCTTTTCCTGATCTTGTCAAAGTATTAGATAGCAGTTGGGCTGATGATCCTTCAACAATTTGGTGGGACTAATGCATTTGCCTACTATACAGGCTCCATATTTGAATCAGCTGGTAAAAATCAAATGCTAAATACATTAGTAACTTAATTAATAATGAAGGCTTGGTCATTTTAATGTTTTATCTTGGCAGGCTTCTCAAGTAGCTTTGGTACCAGAAGCATAGCTATTATCCAGGTACTAGACATAAAGAATTGCGGTGAAAGACGAATTTTTTGTTATTTCATCATACTTTCTAAAGGTTCTACACTTGTTTTGCAGATCCCAGCAACTGCTCTTGGCGTAATCTTGACTGATAAAGCTGGAAGACGACCACTTCTAATGGTTAGGAAAATTAAAAATTTGCTATAATCCCCTTAAGGAGACCACTTTTCTAGATACTGAACTCGAACCCAAATTTTATTTGCAGATTTCTTCAGCTGGAATGTCCTTAAGTTGCATTCTTCTAGGATTGTCATTCTTCATTCAGGTTTTGTGAACAATAAATATTCATACTCATGGTTCTCGATGTTTTAAGTGACCATATTTTTCCCTGATATTTTTCTGTTGCTGAACCAGGACCTTAATCATTGGAAGGCAGTGACGCCAATTTTGGTGTATGTAGCGTTAACTGTAAGTCCCTGTAAGAGTGCATTTTTTCCTTCTCTTTTCATCTTGAATCGTTTCTCAATGACGCATTCTGATGAATATTGCTGATAGATGACTATTTCATGTAGGTGTATTGCATAGCTTTCTCACTTGGCATGGGGGGATTACCATGGGTTATCATGTCTGAGGTACATGGCTTAAGACTAAATTTGCTTTTGGAAATCACTATCTCTAGACCATTCTCAGTGAATATGTTCTCTGTAGATATTCCCTGTAAACATCAAAGGGGCAGCCGGGAGCCTGGTGACATTCACCAATTGGTCCTGTTCCTGGATTGTGACTTATACTTTCAACTTCATGTTCGAATGGAGTGCACCATGTACTCTCTCTCTCTCTCTCTCTCTCTCTGATATATTCAGTATCTATGCTTAATCTGGATCGTGCTACTTTCAGGGACATTTTTCATATACGCGTGCATATGCGGTTTCACAGTCTTGTTCACCATGAAGGTAGTGCCAGAGACCAAGGGGCGAACATTGGAAGAACTGCAAGCATCACTTGCCCATTTTCTTTAATGATTACGAGCCGCAGGTTGTTGGGATTTGAATTGGTATGAGCCAAACACAAGCAGCACCGATGAAAGGCTGACAGGAGGCTTTTTGTTGCAAAGTACCAACACAATGGGTGTTGAAACGTTAATTATTGAGTTTATTATTAATAGGGTAGTTTAGTCTTCTTTAGTGAGCCTTAATGCTCACTATATATATGGATGTAATATGTAGCTCTCAGACAACAATTTTCTTCCCCTTTCTTTAATATGGTATCAAAGCGAGGTTAAATCCTAATCCCTTGTGGTTACCGGAGCAACCACATTTGCCCCACGCTCTTCACTGTCGGTCTTTCACACAACACCGATCGTCTGTCATCCAATTCCTCACTCCTTCGCCCATCGTCCCTTTTTCACCCATCTCCTACCCAATCGAACGTATGTCCTGTCCCCCCCTCCGAACGTATTTTCCAGCGCCCCTGCTTCGCCCATCAACTAACCAAGCTTTCTTCACCCCCGAAGATTTCTCCCACATGACCATCCAACGCAATAGTCGAGGAACAACCATCTAAGGCGATTCAATGCTCCACTCATCTTTGCCTTGCGGAATCCAGCGCTTCACATAAATTCTTTGTCCTGTATCGTCAAAGCTATACCCAACAAGTCTGCAAGAGTATCAATAATGGTAAATTCAGAAGTTATGCAACAGCAGAGAAGCAACAACCTAGTCTGCAAGAAGGACCACAGCTTTGATGACAAAACTGGTCTGTAAGGTCTCTTCTTGTACCCGGATGTTGAAGTGCTCGATTTCTTTGGGTACTGAGTTTGATTTGTTCTCGTTTTTCTGAAATTGTAATATACTTGGAATATAGAAGGACCACAGCTTCGATGACAAAAGTCGTGCTTGTGGGCCTGTAATTGTGTCGTTTCTTCACTGGTGTGGGGTCGGATATGTTGATGCATGTCATGCTGGGTTCGGGAGATTAGAGAAATGGGTGGCTGGCAGGGGATCCGGACGCCTTATTGGCAACAAATCATTGAGACCCACTTCTGCTTGATGTTACTGATCATTGTGGCTGATTTTTTCATTGGAGTGAAGTATTTGATTTTGGTAGTGAATTTTTTTTTAAAAGAACTCCAAATATTGCTGATATATTTTCGGAGGTTAAAGTTCACCATTTATTGTTGAGTTATGGCTGCTGAATCTATTGCGAGCATGGATACTAGTATTACCAATTTGAAGCTAAGTTCTGCCAAACTAGATGGAACAAATTATCCTTCTTGGTCTACGGCAGTCAAGACATGTCTTTTGGCCACCAAACAGCAAAGTTATTTGACTTCACTTCCACCTTCGGATAAAACGAAAGTTGATGATTGGCGTTCTGGCGATGCTGCCATTTGGACGTTATTATGGAATACCATGAATTCCAAAATTATTCCTCAGTTTATGCGGTGCACATCTGCCAAAGCCATTTGGGACAAATGTGCTCTTATGTTTTCGGGTCGAGACAACATAACCCGTGTTTGTGATGTTTGGGAGGAGCTATTTGATCTATGTGCAGGAGAAATGTCTATACCCGATTATTATTCTAGGTTCACCACTTTTTGTGAGAAATGGACGCTTGTTGGCCTGCCACCAATGACATTAGAGAGTTGGTCAAGTGTCAGGGTGATATGAGAGTTATGTTATTTCTCTAAGGGCTTGTTCCTACTCACTGTTCTCTTCGACAGTAGATTACTTCTCAAAGTACTCTTGCGTAAGTTGACGAGGCCTTCTCTCGAGTTCTGCGATACATGCCTGACTTACCATCTGCACTATCTTCTTCCACACCTGTAGTTAGTGCTATGGCTTTTCAGTCGTCTGGTGGCCGTGGAGGCCGAGGGTGTGGTCATCGTGGTAGTGGAAGATCTAGTCTCTCTCCTGGTCATGGTCGTGATGGAGGTAGGGGTGCTAGAAGTTCTTATTAATGTCACCATTGTCGACGAACTGGCTATAGGACTTATTGCTATACCTTACATCTTGAGTTTCGTCCACAAGCTGCATATGCCGATGTTGTTGAGTTTCCAACGTAGAAGAGTATTGATAAATCGCGAGAGCTGCCTAACACTATTATGTTGTCTTGAGCCGAGTATGATTCCTTAGTGCGTTCCAACCAGGCGGCAGATTCCTCCGCTCTTGTTGCTACTTTGGCACAGACTTCTTCAGGTAATTCGTCATGTTTACTCTCTGCTGCACCCACTTCTTGGGTCGTAGACTCGGGTGACACCAATCATATGGCCGGTAACTCTAACGTATTATCTGGCATTACTTCTATGTCTCCTAGTTCTGTTACACTTGCTGATGGTTCACAGTCACATATCACTAGTCAAGGAGATGTAACCTTGGGTCCCTCTCTTTCTTTCTCATATGTTTATCAATTACTAGCTTTCACATATAACTTACTTTTTGTTAGTTCCCATACCAGAGATTTGAATTGTTCTGTGACATTTACTTTTACTCGTTGTGTCTTTCAAGATTTGAGGACTGGACAAATGATTGTAGGGGGTATGAGTCCAATAGGCTATACTACCTGAACAAAGATCTTATTATTGCTGTTGTTCAGAAGGGCATCACCTCGAACTTCTTTTAGATGCATTATCGTATGGGTCATCCACCGCTCGATACACTTCGTCATTTCTCTCCTGTTTCAGCGTCCTATCCAGTGCAATGCTTGTCAATTTGGCAAACATCACAAGGTATCTTTTCCTTCATGTGTCCAACGTTGTGTCAAGTTCTTTTAAATTGGTCCATTCTGATGTTTGAGGACCATATCGTATCAATATGTCTGGTTACAAGTATTTTGTCACTTTTGTGGATGATTATTCCCTTACGACTCGATTATTTTTAATAAAAAATCGAATTGAAGTTTTTTTTTCATGTTTTCGTATGTTTTGCTTGAGATTTTCAATCAGTATCATGTTTCTGTTAAATGTTTGCGCTCTGATAATGCCAAAGAATATATGGCTATATCCTCTGGTTTTCATTCATTTCTTATATCCCATGGACCTCTTGTCCATATACTCCCCAACAGAATGGGGGTGGCGGAACGAAAAAATCACCACCGTTTAAATGTTGCTCGTTGTTTACTTTTTCATATGAACTTCCCCAAAATATTCTAGGGACATGCTATTTTTACATCATGTTATCTCATAAATCGACTCCCATTCTCTGTACTTCATAGGGGCACCTTTCTCTACTCTCCATCCTACGAGTCCCCTTTTTTCTTTACTACTCAGTGTGTTTGGATGTGTTTGTTTTGTGCACCGTCTAACTCTGGGTCATGACAAGCTAGATCCACGAGCTGACAAGTGTATTTCTTGGGTACTCTCGAACTCAGAAAAGACACAAGTGCTATAATCCGGTTAATCAGCAATTGTATGTCTCGGTAGATGTAACCTTTTTCGAAGACAAGTAATATTACTCTTCTGCTGCCCAACTGATGAATCCATATGAAGATACTCTATCTTCAGCCACGGCTCTTTTGCCACCCATCCCCTTGACGAGTGTGCTCGGACCATCATCCGAATTTCAGTTCTTCAACCAGACCTATCAACGGTGCTATTTTGTTCAACGTGAGGTAGTACAGTCACCGTCCCCATTGTACGTGCATGACTCTCCACCAATTAATGCCCCGGCCTCTAATCGGCCAGTTTATTGTGAGTCTGATTCTACTACTGATATTCCCATTGCATTGCGGAAAGGTATGCGTTCTTGTGTCGGTCAACCCAATTCTCGATTTGCTCCCTACACTTGTCTTGTCATACACATACTCATCACCCTTTTTCTCAGTTTTTATCTTATGATCATCTTTCTCCTACATATGCCTCATTTGTTGCTTTTTTTTATCTACTATGTCCGTGCAAATTATTGTTGCAGAGGATTTTACCCATCCAGGTTGGTGACCGGCTATGGAAAATGAAATGCAGGCATTACAGGATAATGAGACATGGCAACTTACATTGTTATCTGATGGCAAACAGGCTGTGAGGTGCCGTTGAGTTTTCACAGTGAAGTTTCAACTGGATGGCTCTATTGAGCGTCTGAAGACGCATATGTTTGCCAAAGGTTACACAAAAAACTATAGGGTTGATTATGATGATACATTCTCTCCTGTCGCAAAGATACATTCCGTTCATGTTCATTTGTCCTACTCTTCGACATAATTGGACACTCCATCAGCTTGATATCAAAAATGCCTTTCTTCTTGGCGACTTGGCAGAGAAGGTATATATGGAGCAACTTCCAAGGTTTGTTACTCAAGGGGAGTCTACTTGTGTTTTTCGCTTGCGTAAGGCATTATATGGATTGAAACAGTCTCTTCGTATCTGGTTTGGCCGTTTCAGTGATGCAGTTATTCGGTCTAGTTTGCGGCATTGTACCGTAGACCATTCAGTGTTTAGCTCCACTTATCCTGCGGGTTGTGTGCTTTTGGTTGTGTATGTAGATGATATTTTCATCATCGATAGTGATTTTGTGGGTATACAAGAGTTGAAACAGTTTTTACAGACAGAGTTCATCACAAAAGATATGAGTTGTCTGCAGTATTTCTTGGGTATTGAGGTGGCCTATTCATATGATGGAATTTCATTATCACAACGAAAATATATTCTGGATATTTGCAGTGAGGTTGGTTTTCTTGGAGCGAAGCCTGTTGATATTCGAATGGATTCTAATGTGACGCTCAATGCAGAAGATGGCAACTAACTTCATGATCCGAGTAAATATCGGAGACTAGTGGGAAAGCTTAACTATTTAACTATCACTCAACCAGATATTTCTTTTGCTGTTAGCGTGGTTAATCAATTTATGAGTGCTCCTTGCACTACACATTAGAAGGCAATCCTACGTGTTGTTAAGTACTTGAAGGGAGCATCAAGTAAAGAGATTATATTCAAGAACTACTGACATCTTAGTGTCATTGGCTACTCTGATGCTGATTGGGCTGGGTCTCCTATTGATAGGAGATCGACTTCTGGTTATTGTGTATTCTTGGGAGGCAATCTTGTGAGTTGGAAAAGCAAGAAACAACAGGTTGTGTCTAGATCGAGTGCAGAGGCGGAATATGGGGTCATGACTCATGTGACTAGTGAGTTACTTTGGTTGAGGATGTTATTATCCAAACTCAGTATGCCATCTTCAGCTCCCTTAGCTTTGTGTTGTGATAACCAATCCGCTATACATATCGCTTCAAATCCAGTTTTTCATGAGAGCACTAAGCATATTGAAGTAGATTGCCATTTTTTGCGAGAAAAGATTCTGAACAAGGAAATAACACTTTAATACACACGGACCGAATACCAACTTGCCGATCTTTTCACTAATTCAAGGCGGAATAGTAGAGTGATTACTTTGTATAACAAGTTGAGGCTCTTTGATATTTGTGCCCCAACTTAAGGGGGAGTGTTGAAACGTTAATTATTGGGTTTATTATTAATAGGGGTAGTTTAGTTTTCTTTAGTGAGCCTTAATGCTCACTATATATATGGATGTAATATGTAGTTACCAGGCAACAATTTTCTTCCCTTTCTTTACCAATGGGAAACGAGGATGAAAGGAAAAAGGAAAACTTACATAGTAGTACATTCCATTAATGACGATAAACTACACTGATTGAATTGTATATCGATAATTTCAAGTTTAAGCGCCTAAATTTGCATAACTACATACAGTACAACAGAAACATGGTGTCCACTGGTAGAAGTAAAATGAAAATCGTAATTAGATCACCAATCATCTCATTTTTATTAATGTTGTCGTAAAGTACACTAAAGTATTTGTTTGTTATTGTCCATGGACAATCAGTCTGTAATTTCTGGCATGGATCATCAAGATTGTGCTATAGAATCAGCCTTAACGTGTCATGTTGCTTTTACAGGCCATTAGAATCAACATATCCCGTAAGAGTGTCACCAGTTTTCTAAAACTCTAAATCATATTTCGAAGTACTCTTCAAATATTGCACAATCCATTTCAAAATTTGCCAATGAACTTTGCCCTGGTATGATAAATATCTACTTACCATGCAAATAATATGTGAAATGTCGGGTCGTGTGCAATCCATAGCATACATAAGGATATCAACAACACTAGAGTGCGGAACATGTGACATATATTTTATCTCCTCGTTTGTATGTGGAATAAATTAGTTATATTTTATCTCCTCATTTGTATGTGGACATAAATTAGTTGATAATCTAAAGTGAGCAGTAGGAAGAGTTCTTACTGGTTTGACATCTTTCGTGCCAAAAAAACTTAACACCTTCTTAATGTGGCTTATTTGGAAAAGATACAATTTTTTTTTCCTTTTTTGATCTCACCGAATTTCCATGCCTAGGATTTTCTTTATTGTATCCAAATCCTTCATCTCAAATTCAGTGCTTAACTGTGCATTCCAATTTTAGTTATCATATTTATCTTTTGCTGCAATCAATATATCATCCGCGTATAATAGCAGATAAATGAAAGCCATTTGGAAGTTTGTGCAAACATACACAAGCTATAAAATTTGCTCCTACAATACCCAAGTTACACAAAAAAGAATCAAACTTGTTATACCTCTATTTAGGTGATTGCTTCAAGCATACATAGACTTTTCAATAGGAAAACATATTCTTCCTTACCTTTAAACTGAAAATCTCCTAGTTGTCCCATATAAATTTTCTCTTGAAGTTCACCATGCAATAAAGCTTCTTTTACACCGAGCTATTCCAATACCAAATCATGCATAAAAACTAACCGAAGAAAAATCCAGATGGAGCTGTGTTTGACGATAGGTGAAAAAATATCATTAAAATCAACTTCCTCAATTTGACTATAACCTTAGCAACTAGACGTGCTTTACATCTGATGTCCTCAACTCCGGAAATACCTTCATTTCTTTTGAAGACTTACTTGTAGCCCACAATTTTCTTTCCTTTTGGTGGCCTGACAAGCTACCAAGTTTGATTTTTTTTTTCAAGAGATTTCATCTCTTCATTCATAACAGGTAACACTTTGCTGAATCTTTTGAAGAAACAGCTTCCTTGTAGATTTTAGGCTCACTATACTCTACTTACTCTGCAATTGAATGGACATAAGCACAGAATCTGAGTACCCATACTTCTGTGGAGGCTTCACTGTCCTTGGTCTATCGCCGAAAATAGAATAATATTTCTCTTTAGGTTCTTTAGTCTTAATATTATCGGTAGCTGGCTGAATTAGTTGCAAAGAAATTACTTCAAGCTCCACCCTCTTCGCAACACTTATCGGATTTTCATGAGAAGTTATAGATGACTCTTTGCTAGGATGAATCATAGCAGACTCATCAAAAGTAATTCCTATCGACAATAATCTTAGATGAACTAGAATACCAATGTCTATAATCCTTTACACCATAAGCATAACCATGAAAGAGGTCTTTTTTGTTTGAGGTTTTAGTTTCCTCTCATTAACCTGTGCATTGGATATCAAAATATTTGAAGGGAAGAATAATCAACAGATTTACCTAACCATACTTCCTCAGGTGTCTTGGACTCAATAGATGTGCAAGGAGAATGATTTATCAACCAACAAGTTGTGTTGGCTTTCTAAGCCCAGAACTCCTTGCCCAAAACCAGTATTGGACAACATTCACCTAGTCCTTTCTAGTAAAGTTTTGTTCATGCGTTCTACAATACCATTATACTGTGGTGTATTCACAATAGTATGATGCCTTACAATTCCTTCAGTTTTGCAAAACTCATAAAACTCACCTCCACAAAATTTTCGACAATTTTGTATTCTCAGCCTCTTGATCTTCGTATCGATCTACTTCTCAATCAATATTTTTCATTACTTAAATGTAATAAAAACATCATTAATTTATTTTAGAAAATAGAACCAAACATTTCTTGAAAAATTGTCAATGAAAGTGAGTATATACCTCAAGCCAAGTCCTTTCGAAAGAACTTTCACGGGCCCAAATGATCATAATGAGTATAATCCAAAATGTCATTTGTTGTGTGAATTATTGTTTTGTATCTGACCCTTTTCTGTTTCCCAAAAATAGAGAGTTCACATAAATTCAGTTTTCTCACCACACAAATGTGATAACTTGAACTTTCACCTGCTTAAAATAGGAGCAGGTTAGTGCTTCATAGTTTAGAATCATTTTGCACGAAATTTGAAATTTGGAAAATGTAAGCATGACAAAGCAGTCAAGCATGGAAAAACGTCAAGCACGATAAACAAAAAGTATGACAAATCATCAAGCATGACACGTCACAAGCTGCTTGACATGTATCGCGTTCTTGCGTGACTGCAAGCTGTTGACTCATTATAAGCTGACTTTGCTGCAAGCTCACTAGTCTAAGCTAACTGGACTTCAGCTACTTCCCTTATAAATATATGTTGAGTCAGTTTATTTGTCAGAACAATCACTAAAATATCATCACTCTACTTCTGAAATCATCTGGAATCGCCGAACACCTTTGGCCGTCCGTTGAGTTCGCGATCGCCGCCGCTTGCTGTCTGCTGTAGTGTCGTCATTTTTGCCGCACTGATAGACCCGATCGTCCCTCGCTCTAGTTGCGGCTGACCTAGCTAAGGCCATTGGTCCTCCGTTCGTTCATCCCCTGATCGTTTGTTCGTCCCTTATTCTTCTCGATTTATCGAGGCAAGTATATTTCTAGTTCTTATTACTATATCGTCTATGGATTTTTTGTTGTGAGTATTGTTTGCCGATCTGCTATGGCAGTGATATATTGATTTGGATATTCTGAGATTCTGAAATCCTATTGGATTCTCTTGTGGTAACTTTAATTGCAATCCTATGATTTTGTAGCTAGTTTAGTCATTCGGCCTAGGAATTTGCTTGCGGAGCCTTGAGCTCACCCCATTGATAACACCTTTTTTTGTTGAGCAAAGATAGTTGGAGGCTGTGGATGATGATGGTAAAAATCCGGAGTAAATTACCTTCCTTTTAAATGCTCCCATAGTCATTTGAACTCATGTAAAGAGCTGATCGAAAAGATATGAATAAAAAGACTGTTGTTTGGCATGTATGTTATCCGGATAGTGAAACCATGAAAGGCCATATCTTTGATTAGACGTGCCTCCGTTTGATGGTTGATGTTTTTGACATGCACTTGTGCCCATATAGTCTCTTTGCTTGATTTTCTATTTTTAGAGCTTTCGCATGCGCTGAATACTCTGAAAAATGAATTAATTAAAGAAAAAGTGGGTGAGGTTTTGGAAAGCTTTCCCAATCAGGGTGTGGCGGTATGAGACGTCACAACAAAAGACCTCTCTTACTTTCTTCCTCCATCCCTCTAATACTCATATGGCCTAATCTCATGTGCAATAATATATTGTCTAATTCTGTCATAGCGGATGAGATTGCAGTTGAATCAATAACTATAGTGCCTCATAGCTAAAACAAAGTGCTAATTTTTGCCCTTTCATCAATAGAAGTGAATGTCTCAGAATCATTATAACTTCACATTTAGCTATAAATCTACAAATGTTAGCTTCAATTGTATCCAAAGAGATGAGGATCTTCTTTAAATCAGGAACGTATGTGACATTCTCTATGGTTCTTATCATACCGTTGTGCATCTTAATGACAGCCCCAATCCCAGCTACTTTGCGCTTACGTTGTTTCCTATTAGAATAATTTCACTGCTATATTCCTTGTACATGGAGAACTAATGACGATTAGGACACGTGGTAGGAGCTGCTTGAATCAAGAATCCACCTATCACTAAATTTGTCTTTTTCATCTGCAACCGATAACAAACCTACGTTTTCTTCTTCAGCAAGAAGCTTGAGCGGGATTTTCATTCCCATATTCTGCCTGTTCTGATAGTTTTGATTGTTTGGCTGATTTGCATTTCCTTGTTTTTGCTGATTCGGATTGTTTCGCTTTGCTGGTTTGCCTTCAGTTTCAGACAATATATCTTCATATGCCACTTAGAGTTACAGTAGTTGCAACTCAGATCCTCATGCTTCGATTTTGACCCGCTCTTGCTGCTATTGCTTCTCTTAACGGACCTTTCTCTAGCAACTAAACCAGCTCCATGATCATTACTGCTTTCACAATCAATTTTGTATCTACTTTCTTCTTAGATAAAAAACTAGTCTTGACATCTTCAAGATCGATAGTCTCTCTAGTAACAATCATAGTCTCTCGAAAATTCTTATAAGAGAGAGGTAGCGAAACCAACATTAAAAAAGTTTGATCCTCATTTTCAATCTTAGCTCAATACTCCTTAATTCAAAGATAATAGTATTGAACTAAAAAATGTGAGACTTAAGGGAAGCACCTTTAGCCATAGAATACGAAGAGTGAAGAGATGTTACTTGAGCCTTAATCAATTGTTGAGGGATTTTGCCTAAAAAATTTTCTCCAATTTTGTCCTTAAATTTGCAGCTGATATTTGATCTAATACGTAAAACTTCATTCGTAAGGAACATTTAGATAGTAGACAAAGTTTTTTTTATCCAAATCTTCCTGGGTTTCATCCGACGTGCTTTCAGGTTCATGCACTGTCCCAAACAGTGTTCTCTTCAAGCCGTGTTCTGTAAGAACAATCAATATACGAACCTACAATAAATTGAAATTGCTGCTCCCATCAAACTTCTCAATATCAAATTTGTTGTTGAACTTGAAACCATAAGCAGAAGATTGAGATACCCTATGATACCAGATTGTTCTAACCAGCAAAAACTATAACGAAATTAAAAATGAGAAGAATTAACGAACACACATATTTACATGGAAAAACCTTGCAGGAAAGAAGCACAGGGAGAAAAGAAGCAAATTCCATATGGAAACTAAAGGATTACAAAAGCTGGTTAAAAAACTAAAGACTATTTTCCTTTCTGCTTCTTAACCTAATAACTTTAGAAAAAAGTATTTGTATTGCTCTCAAGCCCTAACTTTGGCCCAAGTCAATAAAGAATTCGTGACAGACACTTTCACTCAAACAAAAATACCCTAAAGAAGAGTTCTAGATCCATTTTGTTTTTCAGACCTAGATTCCAACCTAGATTTATTTCACAGCTTCGCCATATGGCACCACCGGTCCCATGTCCTCCACACATGCGCTCCTCATCAATGATGTCTCCTCACGTGCCACCCACAAGAACCCAACTCCGCTATCCCACACCCCGGCCACCATCTCCTCTGTTGTAATATAACGTGAGAAAATTAACTAGGATCTTGCAAATTAAGTCAATAACGAGGAACGATAAATGACACGAGAGATTATGTGGTTCGGTCCAAATGGTGGTGCCTATATTCACGGGAAAATCAGCAAGAATAATCCACTATAATCGAAAAATCGAAGTTTCAATCGCTCAATATGCCAGTATTTTTCAAGCCTAAATTATGCCCCCTCTAGCTATTTACAAATAAAAAGCAACACGATTGAATATGAGCTCACAAGCATAGAATCTATCGGGTTAAGGCCTATGTAGCACCGAATACGTGCACTTCGAAATGTTTTGCGTATCTGATGTGCTACGATACGCTCGGACCCCATGATACATAGTCAAGGTCAACACTCGGACGAAGAGACAAACTTCGTACTGTAAAAATTGGGCCACTCGTTAATGGGCCCCTCGCCCATCCCTCTTATTCACAACTTTTTCGCCGATGTGGGACATCCACTTTGCAGTTTGCACCAGAACTCATGCTTGTCTGCATCATGAGTCCTGCTCTGTTCCTCATAATTTCCTTACATTGTCTTACCGTTAGCATTTCTTTCTCCTCTGCCTTTTACTTCTTCAAAAAACTTACTAGACTTTTTGGTTCGGTTCATATTTCGTAGATGTATATATAAAAATATACATTTAATATGTAAAGTATCTCAGCATATTAAAAATCTCTTTTTTTTGAGAAATCACATATCGACGTATCGTATTATATTGTGTCTCGTATCGCGTATCGTATCGATACTACATATGTTTAGGCTCCTTTATGCGACCAAGAAACTATCACTCCTTTCTTTGTCTTTGCGGATCGTCCTTCTACGGAGTTTATTGATCTGATTGTAAAAGAAACCTCTGACACCTTCCTCCTTTTGACAGGACAAGGACGCCTGACACGAAAAGCAAGTGAAACCCTACGCTTCACTTATTTTCCTTTTCCCCTACTCAAAAGACATTTTTACCCCCCACAATGAATACATATGATATGACCATAGTTGTCAAGGCGTCGCCTAGGCGACAAGGCGACCTTGGGGACCAAGGCGTCCTGCTCGCCTTGCTCGGTCTTCTCAAGGCGGGCGCCTTGGTCGCCTAGGCGTCGCCTTGTGGACGCCTTGGGCGCCTTGGACGCCTAGGCGACGCCTTGGGCGCCTTGCTGGTTTTTCTCAAGGCGGGCGCCTTGGTCGCCTAGGCGTAGCCTTGTGGGCGCCTAGGCGACGCCTTGGGCGCCTTGAGAAGTACAAATATTAAAAATTATTTATTTTTAATAATATTTCATGCATATATTTACTATATTAAAAGTTATTTATTTTTAATAATCTTTCATGTATATATTTGCTCTGTTGAATCATGAATGTAAGTTTTGTAGTACAAATATAAAATATACAATTATACATATATATTTAAAAATTTAGCTACATTGTCGCTTTATCGCCTTGCGGACGACTAGGCGGGGGCCTAATCGCCTAGGCGTTTTAGAGGCCTCTGCTCGCCTTGTCGCCTTAACAACTATGGATATGACTAGGGGTGAGCATGGTTCCCGGGTAGAATCGGGAACCGGAGAACCGAACCGCCGGTTCCGGTCCGGTTCCCGGTTCTGATGTTCTCGATTTCGGTTCCCGGTTCCTTATTTTGTGGAACCGGCGGTTCCGGTTCCCGGTTCCACTATGGAACCTACCCGGAACCGGAATCGAAATCGGAACCGTATGTTATTAAACAAAAATCCTAATTTCCCATCAATATCAGTGTTTTCCCTTTCAGTTTCCTTTCTTCACCTCGACGCCGCAGCACTCCCAATCCCCCCATGGTTTCGGTTCTGGATTTTTTATTTGCTGGTTGATGTGAATTACACGGCAATTTTCACAAGTTTCTTTTTTTTTTTTTTGTACTTTGGAGTTTGGATGATTAAGTGCAGGTTCTCGGGTACCCTGGAACCGGAACTGGAACCGGTGACATGGTAGGTTCCAAGTTCCACAGTGTGGCGGATAGGTTCCTGGTTCCAAAAAATGAGGAACCTGTACCAGCGGGTAGGTTCCAGGTTCTAGGTGGAACCTACCCGGAACCTGGAACCGCTCACCCCTAGATATGACTCCTGTAGCGCCCGACATCAAATTCTGCAGAAGAAGTCCATCGAACGTCATAAAAAGGAAAATATATTTTAGTTAGTTAGGTTCGAAGCTCAAATTCGAGACATAATATAACATCCTCCATCTGAACATCGGACACTGAGAGGAAGCTCCTGAGAGTGAGACCGACCCTCTGGGCTGAGGGTCGAGCCATCGGAGATAAGCCACGTCTTAGTCGCCTTCACCGTCGAAGAAGGAAGAATCCAATTACTGGTTTCCTCTTCTCTGTTGAGAGCACGTGAGACCGACCTTCTGGGTTGAGGGTCGAGCCATCGGAGATAAGCCATGAGAGGAAGCTCCTGAGAGTGAGACTAACTCTCTGGGCTGAGGGTCGAGCCCTCGGCGTCTTAGTCGCCTTCGCGCCTTCATCTTCGCCGTCGAAGAAGGGAGAATCCAATTACTGGTTTCTATTGAGATTATAAGACGGAAACACTAACAGATCTTGCAAATAAATCAATACGAAATTACCAGAGAAAATTACGAGGAACAATAAAGGACACCAAATATTTACGTGGTTCAGTTCGAGATTAGTAGCTACGTCCACGTGGAGAGCCAGCAATATAATCCACTATAATCGAAGAGTCAGATTTACAATCGTTCATGCACTCGAGTGTTTCCCGCACCTAGATTAAGCCCACAATAAACCCATAAGTATTATCTCGCAATCTCTCACTAAAAAAAAACTCACAGAGAGAAAATACAATACTCTTCTTGTTTGCTCTACGAAACGCAGTTCACGTTCTATTATGCATTCTCTGTGTGGCTTTTATTCTTGTTTGGATATTTTTCCTATCTGTTAACAAAACAGATTTATATTCCACTACGAAACGTAGTTCACGTTCTATTCTGCATTCTCCGTGCGGCTTCTATTCTTGTTTGGATATCTTTCTTATCTGTTAACAAAACTGATTTATATTCTTCAACGGCATTGGATTCCGTAAACGGCTCAAACTCTCAAATTCGAGACATTAATTTAACAGTTTCCTCTTCTCAAAGTCGATACATTAATTTAATAGTTTCCTCTTCTCTGTTGGGACCACGGATCTTCTTGCCAAGGGAGATCGTCAAGAGGAAGCCCAAGTCCGAGCCAGTTTATATATCTAGTTGGATCTACATTCACTCAAAAGTTTAAGCCAATGAGTTATGGGCCAACTTGGATATATTAAATGCTTCACACTACATTAATTCTCCAATGTATATCACCTCTAACACAACTCACACGTGCATCTTAACATTTTCTTTAGTATAATGTTTCCGTCTCAACGCACATCAGTTTCATTACGAGGTTACCATGACCTTATACTTGCCAAACAACTTTGTGGGTTTCCTCAGAAAACTAAATTGGATTATGCTGTTTCTGCACTGGTCCTTAAAACTCTTCCATGGAACCAAAACTTCTAAATTAAGGGACCATACACGGCTCGTTGTTACAATGGGATGATTGAGAAGCAAAAGACGGGCGAACATTCTTTCTTCATTCAATATATCTCCGCCATTTTCGCCTCTTGATCAAATGTTCTCCCTCCGTCGACGAACCTTAGACCGCAATTACCGGGCTAACGCTGCGGACCCTCGAGCACCAGACGAGGATGCAGCACGTAGTTAGGTGGCTGAGTCCTCCGGAGCACAAGGTTGGCGAAACATTTAAGTTGGCAGTTATGGAGGGAAAGTGATCTTCCTGGGCCTATGCTTCATGCATTACACAACCATAGAAAGAAATCAATCCAAGAATGGCGAGGAGGCTTCTTTTTCCTGAGCCACGGACGACAGATCAATCGAAACAACCATAGCTTCCTTTATTTGTTATTTTCAATATGAGTTAAATTTAATTAGAGCGATGCCGTCTTAAATTTTAGTGGCGGAGCAGTTCAGGGGTGCGGAATGACGAGGATGCCCTCCAGAGAGCGATGGTTTTGCGGATCCCGCCACTCTTGATTGATTGAAGTCGAAGGCGTTGATGTGTGCCGACTGCCGAGGATGGGAGCCATCTGGTTGGGCTTTACACGACCGCCCGTGTCGAGCCGGCAATTCTCTCTAAAACGTCGGAATTCTTCATCGTCGTTTCGCTTCGGCTATCAGTTTGTTTTGCATGCGGGAGGAAGTATTAGAATATCTCACGATGCTTGTCATCCTCCTTTTTTTGTTTTTTGTTTTTAAGATGCTTGCCGCTATAGCTACTACAAACTATTGTGGTCTGGTGGATTTTTCATCTACCGTAAATGAATGACTTGCCGCTACAGCTACTACAAACTTGGGGGAGAGGATTTCCTACCATGGAAATCCTCTCCCATTGAAATCCCCACCCTCTATGTGAGTGGGGCCCCCCACATGAAGGGTGGGGATCCCTCTACCATTGAGAACCAAAAAAGTCGGAAAATATCATAAACTAATGAGGAAGATTGAAGAAGCCTTCTCATGCAGCAGAGACCGTTACTTGGAGCTCTCTATCTCTTCCTCTCTCGCTCACCCCCATCTCACTCAATTCTCACACTCACCCACGACTCATTCTTGCCAGTTTTCGTTTTCCTTGGAAAACTTACCACGAAGAGCTTTCGAATGAAAGATTTGGAGGGAGAAAGGTTAGGAGAGGACGGATTGCCAGCAAGTCCTCTGCTACCCAAAGAAGTCTCTGCCAGTGGCAGCCATGGCAGCTCCATCACGTCTTCAAGTGATCCTGCGGTCACGCCACTTGTCGTTTTTAGCACTCTTATCGCCGTTAGCGGCTCTTTCGTTATGGGGTGTGCTGTGAGTACTGCATTGACGTTTCGATTCATCACCAAGAAACAAGCTTTATTCTTTTATTGATTCTTGACTCTCATTTTTTCCCACATCTGTATTGTACTGGAGGTGAATTTTGCAATCAGGGTGCCTCCTTTTTTTTTTTTTAATATAATTCTAACGATTGCCAAGGAGGCAGTGTCACAGTTTCTTTCAAGTTCTACCGAAATTTTTTGTTAGTAAATGACAAGAGGAAAGAAGCACATAACTTGGTCAAATCTTTTCTGTTTTATCATATTATTGGTCAACATTGTATTGTCAAGAAAAATCTGGGCTTTCGATTTGGCCATGGTGTAAGTAAGATAAAGCAACCAAGATCTGTGTCCGCAACTCTGGCAGAATGGGTGTCTACTGCTGTTTTTGGTGCCTAATTGTTGGTAAATTGTTTCCAGGAGCACCTTTTGTGTCATGTTGTTGATCATTATATGACATGGATTAGTTAAGAATGTAATAATTTGTCCCAAAAACTACTTTGTACCATTTCCTTTTCGCCAACCTGGGACAAAGGAGGAGAGGATGTTTCAGAGAGTCTATACTCATTACCATGCCTTTATACAATTATATCAACTCGAACCCCGATAAGGCAAGTAGCTGATTCAGGATCACTCAAATACTAGACATGAAACTCATTTATGCAAAAAAGATGAACGATCTTTGGTAATTACTTCAATTACATTTATGAGAAAGATGCCATTTGAAACTGCCTTTTGGCATGACTCTTTTTTTTTTTTTTGGGTTGCATCTGTGGTGGAATTTTCTCGGCAGTTGTGCTTGCATAGATGCATTTCTTGACAAGATTAGCCACCACCAAATAGAACGTACCCTTAACTGGTGGCATGTTTTGGCAATGCAGATTGGGTATTCTTCCCCAGCTGAGTCAGGCATCATGGAGGATTTGGGCCTCTCCACAGCAGCGGCAAGTCCTCTCAAGCATTGGGTCTATTTTTCTACGATTGTTCATCTATCAGCCGCTATACTAAGTTCAATACATTCTGTTTAGCAGAAGACAGATATTCCTTGCTCATTAGCAAACAATCACTTATTCACAAACCTAATAGTTTTCATATCCATCAATATACTGCAAATAATATTTGTTGGAGTGAAATAAAACGCATGAGATTTAGTAGGCTAACAGAAAGTGATGTGTGTATCAGAGACGCCAAAGGGACAAATGGAAAGTGGATCAAAACTTGTATTCACATTCTCCCAAATTTTCTTGTGTTACAGTATTCGCTTTTCAGTTCAATATTAACAGTTGGAGGCCTAATCGCAGCTCTGGTAAATGGGAGGGTAACAGATTTGATTGGGCGTAGACGAGTAAGTGATCCTCTAACTCTCCCTTTCATTCTCGAAAGCTCAATGAAGAACCTGACTGATCCTATGGGGATTCTCATATGTTTTTGATGCAGGCAATGTGGCTTTCTCAAATAGTCTGTGCTGCGGGATGGCTTTCTATAGCATACGCCAAGGTTCCTGCACTTCCTCTGTCCTCTTCAGAAATGTTCCTGCGTCATCGATGACACGATAAAACGGCTTAATAATTTAAATTGCATTTTCCACCTTTCATGCTTATCATGTGGATGAGTTCATTCAGATATCAGTCGTGTAGGATGTTTTCGTGATTTTTCACTGCAATTGTGAAATTTTGCACTTCAAACTATCCGCCTAACTGGTCAAGGGATCAGTGTTTATCTAACTGATTTCTTCTAGCTAAGATTCAAGGAAAATTTTGAGGATATCCTCTTTTCGTGAATGATCAAGTCATGGTTTAGGCTGTGAGATTGAGCTTAAGCACTTAAATGGTATATCCATTGAATCTGCAGAATGCTTGGTGGCTGGATATCGGGAGACTGCTAAACGGGCTTGGCATTGGGATTATATGCTACGTGGTATACATGAAGATTTGAACTTATTGTCCTCATAAATTTTCTAGAAGTGGACGCTGCCAATGTGTGGTGATCGTTATCTTTGTTTCCAAACAGGTACCTGTGTACATTGCGGAGATAACACCTAGACATGTCCGGGGAGCATTCACGGCATTCAATCAGGTCAAAAAAGTTTGGACAATGTAGAAATTGAATGAGTCAAGACAATTCATTTGCTCACCAACACACAATTGGCTTCTGTTGCAGTTCATGTTGAACTGCGGTTTTTCATTGATTTATTTTCTTGGAACAATTGTCTCCTGGCGCATCTTGGCTCTGATCAGTAGTCTCTCTGCTCCCATTTTCATGTTATGCGGTGAATATGTTTGGAAAATATCAGGAGGTCATTCTTGGTGATTTCATCTTCAGGTGGCATTCCCTGTGTCATACAAATTTTGGGTCTGTTCTTTGTTCCAGAGTCTCCTAGATGGCTGGTAAGTCGTTAGTGGAGTTGAGGCACAGGAACTAACATATTTCAATGGCAATCAAACTCTAATTGGGTAGAATCATAGAACTGGATGACGAAGCCTAGAGCATGAAATTTTTGTTGTAAGAAGGATTACTAGCAGATAATCACTTGCAGGTAACATTCCACCAAGAGGAGTTTGAAGTCACATTACAAAGACTCAGAGGCAAAGGTGTCAATATTACTCAGGAAGCAGCGGACATCAGAGTAATATCCCAACCTCGCATGTCTTTCTTTTGATTTGGAAGCATCTGATACTTTGACAATGATGTGCTCTCTTCACTTTTTCTAATAGGACTACACAGAGGCCTTTGAAGGGCAGTCACAGTGTAGAATTCTTGATCTGTTCCAAAGACGATATGCTCATCCACTTATGGTGAGAATGCCCTCCAAATAATTCAAGTTGCTTGCGATTCTTTTCCTAACATTGTCTAAGTGTTAGATAGCAGTTGGGCTGATGATGTTTCAACAATTTAGTGGGGTAAATGCACTTGCTTTCTATGGAGCCTCCATATTTGAATCAGCTGGTAAAAATCAAATGCTAAATACGTTAGCAACTTAATGATTGATGAAGGCTAGGTCATGTCATTGTTCTATCTTGGCAGGCTTGTCAAGTAGCTTTGGTACCAGAAGCATAGCTATTATCCAGGTACTAGACATCTAGAATTGCGGTGATCATGAAAGACGAACTTTGCTATTTCATTGTATTTTCCAAAGATTCTACACTTCTTTCACAGATCCCAGCAACTGCTCTTAGTGTAATCTTGACTGATAAAGCCGGAAGACGACCACTTCTGACGGTTAGGAAAATTATAAATTTGTTATAATCGCCCCAAGGAGACCACTTTTCGAGGTACTGAACCGAACCCAACGTATATTTGCAGAGTTCTTCAGCTGGAATGTCCTTAAGTTGCATTCTTCTAGGATTGTCATTCTTCATTCAGGTTTTGCAAACAACAACTATTCCTACTGGGGGTTCTCGATGTTCTCAAGTGACCTTATTTTTTCCTGCTATTTTTTCTGTCGCTGAACCAGGACCTTAATTATTGGAAAGCAGTGACCCCAATTTTGGCGTATGTAGCACTAATTGTATGTCTCTACAAGAGTGCCTTTTTTCCTTGTATATTTTTATCTTGAACCGTTGCTCAATGACTCATTCTGATGAAGTTTGCTGACAGATGACTATTTCATTCAGGTGTATTCCATAGCTTACTCACTTGGCATGGCAGGATTACCCTGGGTTATCATGTCTGAGGTACATGGCTTAAGTCTAAATTTGCACTCGGCAATCTCTATCTTTACGCCACTCTTATTGAATATGTTCTCTATAGATATTCCCTGTGAACATTAAAGGGTCAGCCGGCAGCCTGGCGACATTCGCCAATTGGTCCTGTTCCTGGATCGTGGCTTATACTTTCAACTTCATGTTCGAATGGAGTGCATCAGGTACTGACTCTCTCTCTTTTCCCTCTCTCTCTCTCTCTCTGATATATTCAATATCTATGCTTAATCTGGATTGTGCGACTTTCAGGGACATTTTTCATATACGCGTGCATATGCGGTTTCGCAGTCTTGTTCACCATGAAGGTAGTGCCTGAGACCAAGGGACGAGCATTGGAAGAACTGCAAGCATCACTTGCCCATTTTCTTTAATGATTATGAGCCGCAGGTTGTTGGGATTTGAATTGGTATGAGTCAAACACTAGCAGCACTGACAGGAAGGCTGACAGGAGGCTTTCTGTCGCGAAGTATTTGGCAATTCTCGGATCCACTAGATATTAGTAAATTCAATTTTATCGGTTACTTCCTTATGTATCACTAGATAAATAGGTCACCAGTCACCTCATTTTTACTGATGCTGTTATGAATTACACTCAAGTCGTTGTTTGGTACTGACCACAGACAATTAGTCTATAATTTCTCGTATGGATCATCAAAATTGTGTTATAGAATCAGTCCTAACGTGTCATGTTGCTTTTACACGCCATTAGATTTTCAAAATCAATCCTAACAGTTGCTTTCTGAGATTCAAATCGAACCTCCGATCTGGCTTTCACACATCAAGAGAGATGCGCAGTGGCCACTGAAGCGTAGGCGTAGTGATTCAAAATCAAAAGTAGTGTCAAATTACTACCACCCCGATTGTTTTAACTGATGATTTCAGCTCAATCCTTGAACTTGTCCAATTTGTTTATTTAACATTTCTTTCCACTATGTACAGTATGGCTAGCAGGTTTGACGAAACAAATCCAATAAACAAATCGCGGCTACAACTACCACATATTTTGGAATTATTAAAAGCAATCATTCAGGTGATCCAGCAAAGAACAGACTAAAAAAATGGAACATGCAATAATCATGTGGCCTTGAGCCAGAAAACATTCTGATGTAAAGTCTCATACTTTCACACACCTAAAAGTCCATTTTTTTGAATTCCTTTATGTTCATTAAAGATTCAATCGTGTCACCTCCATTTCTTGCAATTCTTACTCATAAGAGATAAAGAGACATTATTGAACCCAAAAAAAATTAATACTAAAGAGAATTGGAGAGAGAGAGAGAGAGAGAGACTGGAAGACGATGGTTTCTCAACGAGCTCTCTGCTTCTCAAACAAGCCTCTAAATGTAGCAATCACGACAACTCTACATCTTCCGGTGATTCTTTTCTGTTAGTGCTCTTGTAATTTTTAGCACAAGGGTCGTTTCTACAAGTCAAATGAAAGAACCGGTCTTCTCAAACTCTAAATCATAATCAGAAGTACCTTTCAAATTTTCAAAATCCACTTCATAGCTTACCAATGAACTTTGCTTGGGCATGATAAATATTTACTTACCATGCTAGCGACAAGTGAAATGTCGGGCGGAGTGCAAACCATAGCATACATAAGGCTATCAACTGCACTGGAGTATGGAACATGTGACATATATCCTATCTTCTTATATGTATGTGGGCATTAACTAGTTGACAATCTAAAGTGAGTAGAAAGAAAGAGTGCTTATTGGTTTGGCATCTTTCATGCCAAAACGATCTAACACTTTATGAATATAGTTTTTCTTGGAAAGATACAATTTTGTTAAGATTCGAAGCACAACTACAACAAAGTAAAGCGTAAAACCGAGAAAAAGAGAACGAGACATGATATTTACCCGGGTTCACCCTTAAATTAGAGTTATGCCTAACAAAGGATTTCACTATAATTAGCACATCACATTTCTCGTTATATCACTCAATTACAAACAAAAAAGTGTATATATAATAGTAGATATTCATAGGCTCAAGCCCAAACTACCAATAAAAAAATGGGCTTAAAATATAAAAAACAAATCCTCTGGTGTCCAGGGGAAACATGTGCTTTCCTATCGTTGGAGAGTACAAACCACACCCTAATAAATTTTTCGCATTTCGATCACACTGAATTTCCATGCCTAGGATTTTCTTCGCTGCACCTAAATCCTTCGTATCAAATTCGGTTTTTAACTATGCCTTCTAATTCTGTATATCGGGCATATCTTTTGTTGCAATCAGTATATCATCAACATATAATAACAAATAAATGAAAGTACCATTTGAAAGTTTGCGCCAATAGACACAACTATCATATTTGCTCCGACAATAGCCAATTTGCATCGTAAACAAATTAATCTTTTTTATAACACTGTCTAGGTGATTGCTTCAAGCCATATGTAGACTTTTTTAATACACAAATATTATCTTCCTTACCTTCAAATTGAAAACCCTCTGATTGACCATGCAAGAAAGCTGTTTTCACATCGAGTTATTCCAACTCAAAATCATGTGTAACAACTAACACACGAAAAAAAAAAAACAAATGGAACCGTGTCTAATGATAAGTGAAAACACATCATTAAAACCAACTCCCTCAATCTGACTATAGCCCTTGGTAGCCAGATGAGCTTTCAATATGATGTCTTAAACTCCAAGTATAGCTTCTTTTCTTTTAATGACCTACTTGCAGCTCTTTCTTTCCTTTTGGTAGCTTCATAAACTCCCAAGTCTAATTTTTTTCAAGAGATCATAGCATATAAAATTTGCTTGATCTTTTGAGGAAACAACTTCCTTATAAGTTTTAAGCTCACCATACTCTACTGACCATGCATTTGAATGAGCATAAGCAAAAAAATCTGAGTACCCATATTTCTGTGGAGGCTTTACTGTCCTTCTTGGGTTATCTATGCGAAAAGAGTAATGTTCCTCTTCAAGTTTTTCAATCTCAATATTATCAGTAGGTGACTGAACTGGTTGCGAACAAATTACTTCAAGCTCCACCCCTCCGTAGCACTTTCCAGATTTTCATAACAAGGAATAGATGATTCCTTGCTATGATGAATCACAGAAGTCTCATCAAAAGTAACATCTCTTTATATAATAATCTCTGATAAATAAGAATACCAAAGTCTACAACCCTTTACACCACAAGCATAACAAAGAAACATCCATTTTTTTGCTCTAGGCTCTAATTTCCCCTCATTAACATGTACATATGCTGGACATCCAAATATTCAAATAAAAGAATAATCAACAAGTTTATCTGACCACACCTCTTCAGGTGTCTTGCACAGTACAAGGAGAATGATTTATCAATCAACAAGCTGTATTGACTGCATCAACCCAGAGCTCCTTACCTAAATTGGCATTGGCAACATGCACCTAATCCTTTCTAATAAGGCTATGTTCATGTGTGCAGCAAGATGCTGTGCTGTGGTGTATTCACAATAGTATGAGACCTTACAATGCCTTCAATTTTGCAGAAGTCATTGTATCATCATCCATAAAATTCCAGACCATTATATGTTCTCAATCTCTTGATCTTCCTACCGATTCTACCGATCTGCTTCTCAATCAATGTTTTGCGTTGCTTGAATGTAACAAAACCATCATTCTTTTGCTTTAGAAATAGATCCAAACCTTTCTTCACAAATAATCAATGAAGGTAAGTACATATCTTAACCTAAGGCCTTTCGAAGGAACTCTCGCAAGCCCTCAAAAATCAGAATCAATAGAATCTAAAGTGCCCTTTGTTGTATGTATTCCTGTTTTAAAACTGATGCTTTTATGTTTCCAAAAACATAACGCTCACAATCAAATTTTTCAATTTTCTGACTACACAAAAGACCTCTGTTACGCAGCTCTTCTATCATTCTAATACTCATATGGCCAAATATCATATGCCATATTTTAATGTTGTCTGATTCTATCATAGCAGATGAGATTGCAGCAAAACGAGTAACTGTAGAGCCTTGCAACTGATATAAATTGCCAGTTTTTGCCCTTTCATTAACAAAAGTAAACCACTCATAATCTTCATAACTCCATCTTTAGCCATAAATCTACAATTGTTAGCATCAAGTGTCCCCAAAGAGATGAGGTCCTTCTTCAAATAAAAAATGCATCTAACATTCTCTAAAGTTTCAATCATGTTGTCATTCATCTTCATGTCGACAGTCCTAATCCCAACTGTTTTGTATTTAGCATTGTTTCCCATTAGAATAACTCCACCATTACATTCCTTGTACATGAAGAATCAATCACGATTCGGAAACGTAGTAGGAATAGCATGAATCAAGAATCCAACTTGTTGAAGTATGTGTCCCACTTTAATTGACAACGAGTCTCTAATGCTCTTTATATTCATGCAATTTACCTCAACTTATGAGCTTAAACTTTTGGGTTGAACTTTATAATATAATGTCAGAGCCAACGCTAACCCTTTTACGAATGTGAGTGGTAAAATTCCATGTGAATGTACGTACTCAAAATTTCACGTGCTGCTCATAATCTGGCTTACACGTTAAAGGGGATGTTGAAGTATGTATCACATCAAAATTCCACATGCTGCTCATAATCCAACTTACATATGAGAGGGGATGTTAAAGTATGTCCCACATTGCTTGGCAATGGGTCCTAAATACTCTTTGTATTCATATAGTCTCTCTCAACTTATTAGCTTAAGTTTTTAGGTTTGACTTTCTAATACAACTATCACTAAATTTGTCTTTATCATCTGCAACCAAATTCCAATCCACATTTTCTTCTTCAGTAACACCAGCTTGAGTGGGATTTTCTTTTCCTTGATTTAGTCTTTTCTCGTAGTTCTAATTGTTCATCTGATTTGCATTCCATTGATTTTTCTGATTCATATCATTTTCTCTTTGTTGCTTTACCTTCAATTTCAGACAATTTATCTTAATACGCTCTTTAGACTTACGGTAGTTGCAAGTTAGATCCTTATGCTTCGATTTTGACTTGCACCCTCCCATCGTTATTGCTTCTCTCAATAGATCTTTCTCTAGCAAGTAAACAATCCTCATGACCATTATGACCTGCAAAAGTCAATTACGTATCTAGTTTATGCTTATTTAAAAGACTAGTCTTGACTTCTTCAAGATTGATAGTTTCTCTACTAACAATCATAAGAAAGAGGTGGCGAAACTAACAACAAAAGACCTTGATCTTCATTTTCAATCTTAGCATCAATACTCCTTAATTTAGAGATAATAGTATTGACATTAAAAAAAAATATGAGACTCAAGGGAAGCACCTTTAGCCATACGAAGATTGAAGAGACGTTACTTGAGCCTTAATTGAAGAGTGAGGGCTTTTGTCAAAAAATATTCTCCAATTTCGTCGACAAACCTACAGCTGATATTTGATCTAGTACCCATGCAAGACTTCACTCGTGAGGCACAGCTAGATAGGAGACAAAAAATTTTCATCTAAATCTTTCCAAGTTTCATCCGACGTGCTTTTAAGTTTCTTTTCTTTCCCAATGAGACTTTTCTTCAAACTCTGCTGTGTAAGGACAACCAACATGCAAATCGAAAATAGATTAAAATTGCTCCTCCCATCAGACTTCTCAATATCGAATTTCGTTGTGGAGCTTGAAGCCATCCTTTGTCTATAATACCATATTGTTTGGACCAACGTGGAAACTATGATGAAACTAAAACTGAGAAGAATAATGAGTACATAGATTTTCCTGGAAAAGCTTTGCGGGAAAAAATCATGAGGAGAAGAGAAGCAAATTCATAATGGAGATTGAAGGATTACAAAATGTGGCTCAAAAATTGAAAATGTTAGAAAGTGCAATCCAAAAAAGTGAGTTGTTAGATGAAAGTATGATTTAATATTTAATTACTATAACACTCCCCATCACATTTAGGTCTGTCTTTTTGCTTAGCACTAAGAGCAAAAATATTTCATTGGGAGGAAAATATGGGCCTAGAAAGGTTTGAACTCAAGACTTGTTGCTCTGATACCGTGTTAGAAAGTTCAACTAGGGGCGCTTAGTACCAAGCAAATGAAGATCTGTGCTTCTTAACCCAATAAAGAGTATTGATAGTGCTCTCAAGCCCAAACCATAACATTGACCTAAGTCCATAAAGAATTCAAAGACATACTCAACACTTTCACTCAAACAAAAACACCCCAAAGAAGAGTCCTAGATCCATTCCGGGCTTCAAAATTACATTCCGATCTAGGTTTATTTCGTAGCTCGATTAGAAGAGAGAAATCGCGATTGTTGTATGAATCAAAGTTTCCAAATAGCGATGCAGTTGCAATCGCGGCTCCACATCATCATGAAAGAATTGATGGCCATCAACGAAGGCATGTGAGGTTTCCAATTTGTCAATTCCACGCACTATCGGTTTGGGTCCATATAGATTGGAACCCAATAACTTGCATATTAACTCTAGGGTTTTTCTAAGTTGGAGGTAACATTGTTGAGCGTTCCAAACTTGACGTCTCTTAGTGTAATACTTCAATCAACTAAAATACTCTCTACTCTCTCAAATCCACGACCTCCAGCAATCTTGAAGTATTATCTTCGTGTGTCGAATTTGAGCGAATAAGGTGTCTACTTGAAGATTTCGTCAATACAAACTCGCTGATGTAATTTACTTTCGATTTCGACTATGGGATTGGCCGGGATTTGAGTTTGAAGATTTGGTGGCCGAAATCTTTGATTCAAAAACCTAGAAATTATAGCCAATTTTAAAGGGTGAAATCACTTGGATTTTTTCTACTCGTCAATAGGCGCGCACATTTTTCGACGATTTTTTAGGCTAGTTTCTAGTGAGTTTCCGGCTACAAGAGCAGTCCATCTTAAGGTGTTTGAGCGATCTGGATTCATTTTTGAGGTTTATTTTGGAAAATGCCACCTCTACCGAGCGATTTGAGCAAGGTTAGGGGCTTTATTCGACTTTATGAGCTCCGAGGACTCCAATGTGCACTCTTTCTAACTATTTGCTCTGATTAAAATGGCAAAACATAGTTCTTATGATATTATAAAACTGTAATCTTTTGATGTTACTGAATTTCTTGGTTGAAATTTACATGTTCAATTTGGCATGAAAGCACTGTATTGAGTGATTTTTCATTTACAATTGAAGTTGTGAATGAATATCAATGGAACAAAGATTAAGATTTTTGTAGAGATTACTTATTGATCTCTCTAAATCCTCGTTTAGCTATGACTTATAGTGAGTATAAGATGAAGAGATATGTGATCATTTGAATGCTCAGTTCCAAAAATAAGAGGGGCTCTATAAAACTCTCTTAGAAGAGAAGTTCTTTGACTTTAAATTCAATATGAATTCAAGTATTGCCTCTCAGTTAATTGAACTTGAGAATATGAGGAACAAGCTGAAAGAGGATAACTCTAATATGTATGATATCTCTTTGTCGGTCTTGTGTTGAGTAAGCTGCCTACTGAATGGAGTTCTTTCAAGACTGAAATGCACATACTGAAAGAACAAATGGAACTGGATGAACTAAAGAGGTATATTCACAGTGAGGATCAAAACATTACTAGGAAGAGTTCGGAACAAGTAGGTTCAACTTTGTTTCACACTCCAATAAACCTCAGAAAAAGTCCAAATCACCAAAAGCTCTTCACAGTTAGAGGCCAAAAAGATTATCTCCAAAAGGAAGAAGAAGGGCAAGTACCATAACTGTGGAAAGTGGGGTTACTGGGCATCACAGTGTAAGCTACCAAAGAAGCCAAAGAATGACACACCACGAAATGAGGCTAATAGCTAATTAGTGAATCTGAGCCTCAAGCCTTCATTGGAATGATGAAGAATGGAAATGCCAACGTCTCCTCTGAGTGGTGGTTAGATAGTTTCCCTACTTGTCATGCTACAAATGATAAGAACTTACTCATTGAGGTCACAGAAGTGAAAGACATCGTGGAAAATTGCAATGGTGGTGAGGCAGAGGTGACTCATGTTGGAACTACAAATTTGGTGCTTTCTTATAGTAAATTACTAACCCTGAAACATGTTAGAGTAGTACCTTTACTTAAAAAGAATTTGATATCTATGAGTTTACTTGATAAAGTTAGTATATCTTTTTCAACTATGAATGGTAGAACTCATTTTATTTCGATTGTGCATTCATGGTTAATGATATGTATAGGTTGAGTGTAGATGCTGATAGCATAAACCATGTGAGCTCTACTTTGATGGATCCAAAACTGTTACACAATAGACTTGGACATGTGAACTTAGGAAAATGCAATATCTAACTAAAAATCACAATATTCCGTTGGATACTTCTATTCGATTTGACAAATATGAAGTGAATGCACATGCTAAGATCACTAGAAAACCTTTTAAGTCGGTTTCTAAATGTACACAACTTCTTGAGCTAATAAATTTCGACTTTTGTGACTTTAGAAATTACGTTACTAGAGGTGGTTGGAAGTATTTAATAACATTCATAGACGATTTTTTTAGATATCGTCATCTTTATTTGTTGAAATCGAAAGGTGAAGCTTTTGAAAAGTTTAAGATTTTCAAGTCTAGAGTAGAAAATCAACTTAACTTGAAAATTAAGAGGTTTAGAGTGATAAAGAAGGTGAATATACAATGATAGGGTTCAAAGAATTTTGTGCTTTAGAGGGGATAATACTTGAAACCACTGCTCCTTATTCCTCTCAATCAAATGGTGTTGTCGAGCGTAAGAATAGAACGTTAACTGAAATGTTAAATTCCAAGTTACTTACAGCTGGCATGCCTTCCTCCTACTGGAGAGAAGCAGTTTAACTGCTAATCTCATCCTGAACATGTTGCTACATTCTAAGTTGTGTATGAGTATGACACCTTATGAGATATGACATAAGCGTCTTTGTAGATATGATACTCTTAAGACTTGGGGCTATATTGCTTATGTAAGAATATAAGATCCTAAGAGACCCAAAGTGGGACCTAGAACCACAACTTGTGTATACCTCGGTAGTGCAGAAGATAGTGCTGCAATGTTAACACAGTGATAGAATCTAGAGATGCAGAATTCTTCGAGAACAAGTTTTTCAGAGATCATCATTTGAATGTTTCTGGATCTACATATATGATTTCAAAGTCTCATGTAGAATCTGAAGCATGTCCTTTTGACACTAATTCCACACAGCTGGCTATTGAAACCGTTCCCGTTATAGTATTGATGTGGACATCGAATCATATCGAGGATGAGGTGCAAGTGACCCGTTGTCCTATCTGCTTGGTTTGATTACTCGAGCGAGGGCGAAGGAATTCAAGAAGGCTGTCGGCATCATGGTTCAAGATCTTTGGAGTGGGGGCGATCTTGATTCGAGAATTGAAGATTCTGAAGCTCCTTGGTGCAACACGATCACATTTGGTCTGGCGAATTCCGAACGAGCTTCGGGCTGAAGAACTCTGAATGGGCTCAAATTTGATTCGCTGAAGCAAAACAGCGTTCTGATCAATATTCACGCCTTTGGCGTTGAACTGCGATGGATTTCGGCCATTCGACATCGTTTAGATTGGTTTTTAGGTTTTGTTTTTCTATTTTTACGCGAATTTTATTAATTAAGGACATTTTCATCTTTTTTCCTTTAGGATGGATTTATGATAATATTGATTTCAGAATTAATGCAAAGAGGTTTTCTTTCTCTTCTTCGAGTGCTCTAAAAAACTAGACCAAATCAAGTTTCTGTGTGGCAGTCGATTGACTTATCGAGCAAGATCGTGAATTCTCTTGTTCGTGGCATTTATAGCATGGATTGGTTAACACAGATTTGTCAACAGGTCAGGTTCATACCGATGTTACCAATCACAGGTTCGATTGGGGGTTGAGGTTCGCAATTCGCATCTCCTGGATTTTCGTAGAATGATCAATTTTCACAACGATTCACATCATCTGGTATCAGAGCTAGTTCTACAAGGTCTAGTTATCTTACTTTTATTTATTTTAATTCAGCAATCTAGGGTTTATAGAATTAGGGTTTTGTTATTAATCGAACTAGGATTCAGAATTGTTCGTTCTGCAATTTCAATTTTAATTTAGGGTTTTTGCTCCTAGTTATTTTTATTATATTGAGTTCGTAAAAAAAAAAGAGATTTGAAAAAAAATAAAAAAATTGAACCAAAAAAAGTATCGATTAAAAAAATGAACGAAAAAAAAACCAAACAAAAAAAAGTATCGGTTAAAAAAATCGAACGAAAAAAAAGAGATTCGAAAAAAAGCCAAAATTTTTTTGAAGAGGAAGACTCATTTTTTTTATTGTTAGTTGGATCGAATAGGAAAAAAAATTCAGTAGCAGGAATTGAATCTGAATTCGAATCTAGCGAATGTTGCTGAATTGAATAGTATATTGCTGAATTGATCTTGTTTGGTGGTTTGGTCGACTGCTGTGAGGAGGTTGAGACTTATTTCTGGTTTGATAAAGAACTTGTGAGAAGAAAACGAGAGTTAAAAGGCAAGAGTGTGTGAGCATAATTGAGGACAGAAAAAGCTTATATTGAGTTAAACACGAAGGGAGTAACAAACACCTTGAGCGAAACATGTGATGGAGTGTTTGGTGAGATTTCTTTTATTTTTAACATCATCTTGCAAGTTTAGAGAAAAAAATCATGTCAGGCTAGGAAAGAATAAATTAAAGTGAGGATGGCACCAATCTAAGGGATGATGCAATTTTAGCAAGCATCCGGCCGTTGACTTACAACTTGAAGCACTTAACAACCGAGTTATGAGGTGTGAGACGAGGCTTGATGGTGATCGAGAGTCACCACTGTTGACACCTGATTTTTGACCATTTATTATTGTGATTTTTTTTTCTTTAAAATTAATTAAAAATATCAAAAAAGGTCATAAAATCACAAAATCAACTTTGGAAGCCTTGACCTAGCCTCAGGGACCAATTTTGAACAAAAAATATTTTTTGGTATTTTATAATATTTTTCGAATTTATTTAATTATAAAAATACCCAAAAAATCAGAGAAAATACCATTCATGGTCAGAAAAATATACAAAAATATTCAATAATTTTGTTTTAATTTCCTTTTCAAGTGTATCACTTAGAATATTGAAAATTCGGCTCGGGTCACTATGTTCCTTCACAAACATAAACCCGAACCGGGCAAAAAAAAATCCTTTTCGAGTCTTGTAATTTTCAATTCTCACTTTTTGTAAGCTATGACATTGGATTCTAAAGTCTTGAAGTGCAATTAGGTCAATTTGCCCTCCAATTTGATCAATTTTAACCAAAAGGGCTTAATTGCATAAAAATCTTTCAATTTAGTCCCCGGTTTCGCAATTCTTGAAATTAAATTTCATACGGGCATACCCATTAAAATTAAACATCTCTAACCTATATTTTTCATCATGAGGAATCCATTGGTGGCCTCAATTTTGACTAATTTTGTCATTTAGGCCCTAGATCGAGCAAAAATCATTTTCGGATCCTAGGGACAATTTGGGGTTTTCACTAAATTCGAATCAATTAATTCACGAAAATACCCCTATTTGATAGAAAACATGTCAAGGAGTCCGATTTTGCCATCAATTTCATGAAAATAGGTCAATTTGGGGCCCAATTCGATCGAATTGGCCGAACCGGGCCGGTCGGGTCAGACCCGACCCGACCCGGTCCGACCGGGTCTGCAACTTAGTTGCAGACCCACGGCGCCGAAAGCCAAAGAAAGGCAGGGGACCTCACCGGCGTTATAAAAAGGGAAGGTGGAGCCGCGGCGTTAAAAAAAAAGGGGGGAGGACGACAAGGTTGAGTGGGCGACTGAGTGTAGGGGGGGGCCGGCGCCACTCGAAGAGCCGGTCGGCCACGAGAAGGGGGGAGAGTGCTCGGTTCTAAAGAAAAAAAGAGGCTTGGCCGAGAGAGGATCAGAGAAGGGGAGAGTAGGCGAGAGAGACAAGAGTTCAAGGAAGTTGGGCTGAGGACGATCGGACCACCTCGAGCCGCCGTCACCGCCGGCGAAGCCAGGTCAGTAGCCATCCCCTGTTTTGCCCCTGTTTTTGCTCTCACGGGCAGAGTATGTCGGTCCGGCTCAATTCCGATTGAGTCGGACCAAAACTGATAACACCCGGCTGTTCTGAAGAGATGAATGGTAAGTCTAGATGATTGGTGCAGCTCGGTATCCATCGCCGAGCTTCGACGAGTTCATTTTAGTTTTTTTTTGTACACGCCCGCCACCCGTTCGACGAATTGCCACCGATGTCCTCTTGGTCTCCGAGTTCGTTTTGGATCGTTGTCCTCTCCCTCGCGCGATCACTCACTTCAAAATAATTTAAGAGAGTTTCCTTACGCCGGGCTTGTTCATTTATTTGCATTAAAACGCGAGGAAAACTCGGCCCGAAGCTTCGTCGGACTGCGTTCGGATCGGGAGCTCGCTGGAGGAGTTCCGGCGGCCGCCGAGGTCCGAGCAACCTCAGGTAAGTCTTCTCGATCCCTTTAGATGCTGTGTGAAGTGATAAGAGTCAACTCGGGCACAAAAAATTTTCGGCAGGTACCTCGCCGGAGCCGAGTTCGGGGAAGTCCGTTTCATTTGTTTTCGTCGTGTTCATGGCCGCCTTTCTTGTATTATTTTGGTTCTAAGGCGTTGTGCAATCTAGTGGTGAAATTTGGGCAATTAAATCTAAGGTTTTGGGGGTACCCGCGATTTTCCGGCGACGATTCCGGCGAACTCGCCGGAATTTTCACTATTCCGGCGAGTCGCCGGTCGTCTTCTCCGACGGGCTGCTAGACCGTTGACCGGTCAACGGCTGACGTGGCGTGCCACGTCAGCAGCCACGTCAGCCGGGTGGGGCCGCGGCCTTTTAAATAAAACGCCCAGATCGGACGGTCGTGGCTTCGCCACGTGTCGCGATCTGGGATTTTTGGAAAATAAAAAAAATGATTTTCAGATTAATAAATGATTTTCGGAAAATAAAATTAAAGTCGATCAGAAGGCTGAGATTGCGCCAAGTGGCTTGCTGTGGAACGTCTGATCTTGTTCGAGATCGGACGCATCAGGAGTTGCCACGTGGCACGATGATAGCCGTCCGATCCGTTGATTTTCGGATATAATAAAAGAATGATAAAAAAATTAGAAAATTCTCAAAAAATCAAAAACGGCGCCGTTTTGATCCTGGGGAAGGCGGGCCGGGCCTGGGTGATGGGTCCGGGTCGTGGGCCGGGTTCAACCCGGCCCGGATAACAATTTTAAATATTAAAAAATTCAGAAAATAATAAAAAATAATAAAAAATTCAAAAATCAATAAAAAAATAGAAAATCATAAAAAATTCAAAAAAATTCGGAAAATTCAGGAAAATTCAGAAAAATTCTAAAAAAATTCCAGAAAATAGGAAATGGCCACATTCAACCGGTCATGACCTGTTTCGGGTCTTTTGACCCTCGAACCTTCCAGAAATGACGGTTTTGCCCTTCCGGCAAACCGTCTTCCAAAAAAAATTCTAAAAAATCTAAGAAAATCCCCAAAAATAGGAAATGGCTACAACCAACTGGCCAAGACTCATTCCGGGTGTTTTGAACCCCAACCCTTCTTAAAATGACGATTTCGCCCTTTGGGCGAATCGCCTTCTAAAAATTGAAGAAAAATCAAGAAATTCCAAAAAATTCTCAAAATTGGGAAATGGCCACAATCAACTGGCCATGGAATATTTTGGGTAATTCGGTATCCAAATCTTCCAAAAATTGACGATTTTGCCCTTCGGGCTAAATCGCCTCCAAATCTTCCCATTTTACCTCGGTCCTAAATCACGCCTTCCCTAAGCCCTTATGGCTATACTAGGAGGCCATGTGACGAGAATTGACGTGCATTGATATGATTTATTTATGCACTTGATTGCGCTTTCATTTAAATTGATTGTGATTGATAGGAATAGTCTTCCAATCTGCATGAAACCCTGAATCAAACCTACCTCACCCAAACTTGTGCCTGCATGAACTCTTAGTCAGGAAAATCACTCGTGTTAGGTACCGAAAGGGCGTTGGTAATGACACCAGCGTAACCAAGTCCCCGAACCCAAAATCTCTGGTTCCGCAGAACTGATCGATCTCTCCCAATCGGTCAGTAAGGTTTCCGGTCTACCCTCCAAGAAAGACCGGTGGCGACTCCAAATGCATGCACAATTTGCACATGCCACCACGACCACACTGAAGGTCGAAAGCGATCGACTCTTATCGTCGAAGAATACTCCCGCCGCGATTTGGTATGGGCCTGGGAGGGCCCGCGCCGATCCAAGACCCGCGATCGGTAATCCATTAGCCGCGTCCGCTTCCGGACGGGTCGCGACAGCTGGCGACTCCACTGGGGAGCCTTGTTCTAGAACTTATGGTTCTAGACCTCAAGTGGACTTAGGCCGTAATTAAAACACTAAGTGATTTTTCTAACCTTGCAGGCACTCTTGAAGGTGAGGTAAGTCCGCTCATGATAGGGGTTATATGTTTTTGCAGATTGGAGAAATAAGGGGTGTAGTCCGTGATTAACATTGTCTTATGCAGGTTGGGCGTAGGAATGTATGTTGTGTGAATGATTTAAAGTGCTGATTGATAAACTGTTATGCATGAATTGCATTGTGATGATCACAACACGTGGACACACACAACCGCGCCTAAAACCCCGGGCGTCGCCTATAGGAACACAATAGAAGGAATTGAAAATGGAATCTCCGTGAGGAAAAACGCGGGGTAATCCACTTTTCAATTCCGCTCGCTTCAAACTATGGATCGAGTCCCAATGCAACGATAGCTGTGCAATGGAATCGGCTCTTTCTAGAACTCGAAGTGGGAACCTTAACCTTAGGTGCCAAACCCTCTGATTTTTAGAAGTTCACCATAACTTGTCTCATGCGCATGTCTTTGGGCGGTTGGTACACCTAAAACCGCACATAAGTCGACGAGTTTGGTTGGTAAGACTCTTTATACCTCGAATCTATTACAGTTCATATAAATATAGGCATTTCATTCATTGCATTCTGGTGATTAGATTAAATGCCATTTCAAGGATAGATGTGTTTGTTTTTCCCAAACGTCCTTGATAGAAGACGAAGAAGATGATATCCCATGACAAGCACCGAGTGAGCAACAAAGGAGCCTACTATGGACATTATTGAGATATCGTCCAATGAAGATGACGAGTTGGGGCAAGTGATCCGGAAGTCACAGATCGAACTTGGGGCATCCTTAAACGTTAGGATCACATTCCTTTGTTTCATTTTCCATTACTAGTCCTCTTGTATAGGGTTTATTTTTATCGAGGCTTTCTCTATCTCACCCCTTAGAGTGATGGTATTAGGGATCTATTGGTGTATACATTTAGATGGAACTTGGTTGTATTTCTTTTGACAGGTCATGGGAATGTAATAGTGGCATTTTCTCTAATCATCCGAATACTCCCAAGTCAAGTTTATAATTCCTTTAGAGGAAATTAAAATTGGAAATCTTGCACGACCTTTTTGGTCGTATAAGGCAATCCAACCCCAATTTCGCTAGAAGGAATTATACACTTGAATTGGTCCATGCATGTTTTACGTCGCTGGTAATCCACGATAATTGATCGAGAATATCGGCGTTGTTTTGAATTTAATGATGAGATAGATGTCCAAATTACTCTCGTTCTTAACAAAACGGCCTTGATTTGGATGCCGTATCTTCAATTAAATTTAAAACACGTTATTATGCCTCGCACTTTTGAGTAATTCGTTCCTCTCGAAATTGATCAAAAGCGATTATTGTGAATTACATTCCTTTCAATAGTATGCTTTCTTTCGAGGAATATTGATAAAAACTTTTCACGCAAGATTAAAACCCTTGTAAAAGTTCTTGTCCTTATTAATCATGGGCAAGCATAAGATTGAAAGGGGTTTTTGATTTCTTTTTCAAATTATTCCTTCTGATTCTGTCTTTTTATTTGCAGGTAAAAAAATAGGTAATAGAGAGAAATCTTTTCCTGGACAAGTCTAAGGCTATTATCTCATCTGATCATGAGCGAGTTATAAAATCAGGACATATTTGCTCGGCTTATTGATATTATGGTTCGGCTCACCCAAGTTGAAGATGTTCGGATACTCGAAGAAATGAACCATACAGAAGTTAAAACACACATACACAAGAGTTCTCATTTATTTTGCTCAGTGGAGGGTTTTCAAAAGCAAGTCATACAATTCGGGGTAGAAAAGTAAAGCCGAAGTGAGCCCTAATTAACGACACGAAGGAGCCCAACTGACCCTCCATGTTATTAATGCTCTGCTCATACTCCCAACTCCGCATGTCATGGTCGGCAAGCCTGAGGAGAAGACTTTTGCATTCTCCCTTAACTTCGGCGACCTTGGCCTCATGTTCTTCGGCGATTGTTTCCAGGTCTCGAACCAGTCCATTCCCGCGAGCTATGTCCGCGGTTATTTTGTCGAGCCGTTCTTCCTGCCAGTCGCTCTGAAGCCTCAACAGGACATTGCGGCGGTCATGCTCGCCGGTGGTCAGGGATAGGGCCAATTGCTCCACCAGATTTCTCCTCTCGCGAAGCAACGTCGCGACCCGCTCATTAGCAAACTCGACGGCCTTTTTGTAACTATCGGCCAGATAGTTGGTCAGCACCAAATGATCATATCGATCCTCATAACGAGCTCGCAAGACGCGAGCCACGAGAACCTCCCGATTAGCAGCACGGTAGGCCTCTAAGGAGTGTGCAAAGAGAGTCGGGAAAATTCTATATTCCCTCCCCAGTGTAGTACCTTCGAGAGAAGTAGTATCAAGGTCCTCAAGCAGGACACGGATTTCATCCTCGGTCGCAGAATGATCGGTTATGTGTGCGTAACCGCGACCCAGTAGGTTATAAAGCTTTTCCCACTGGGCCAAGACATCAGTTGAAAAAGTACGTACGGGAGAGGAGGCCATTTGCGTTGGGTTGGCTTGAGAATGAGACGAGTTTAACAGAGAGATTAGAAGGAAGAAGCTGATTATGCGAAAACGTTAACCTTCCATACATTAATTCCTCATTTTATAGCAACTCGAGGATGATGAAGGGTCTCAGTAATAATGCTGGTGGAGCCCAGTTAGGGGGTAAAGCAGGAGGTCCCCTCACGAGAACCATTGGATTCGTTTCGGTCCGCGATTTTCGGCTCATCAATTAAAAGATGCAAAAGGTTTGTCGGGATCACCATTATTAGAGTTAGGTGGGAGGAAAGCGCAACTATCGAAGAGAGCCCTAACAGGGTTTGGCAGTCCCATCACGTTGAAAAGCTAAGCGAGAAATTCAAGGTCTTGAGGGGGAACGTTTGCCTAATGATGCTTGAGGAGCGTCTCCTGAACATGCAAAGTCACTCGAAGAAAACTTTATAGGGAGTGAGCATACAGGAAAGAGTAGAGATCTGAGTGGGCAAGAACCAATCAAACATTTCTCAATCCAACACATTTAAGAGGTTACTGTCAGCTGCTAGAGGCGACTGACTCAAAAATCTCAGAAATTGAACCACAGAGGGATCTCGAAGATTCCAAGATCAAGTCTAACGCCAAAACCATGGAGCCCAACACTTCTGGCAACGGGAATCAAGATCACAGCGACGACGACAACGACATCCACAATGCTCAACTCGGGAAAAGAAGACGGCCTCACCAATACTCTCAGGAGGAAACCCAAATGCTGGAAACCCTTTTCAGTAAAAGCCATTACATGAAAAAGAAGTGGAGAATCGAATTGAGCCGAGAGTTGGGGATTAATCAGTCGAGGATCCAGTTTTGGTTTCAAAATAGGAGATCCAAATCGAGGGCTCAACGCAAACGTCAGGTGGTCGAGATTTTAAAGGAGGAAAACCAAAAGCTGCGAACAGAAAACATGAGGTATGAAAAAGCTCTCAATATTACCGTTTGCCCTCATTGCGATAACCTCGTCGCCCTCGGTAAGATATTCCCCGATAAGCCTCACGCGATGATTGAAGACGTTCATTTACCACCCTACTCCCTCGGGGCGTCTCCTGCTCAACCAGATTTTGCCGGAGTCACGCATGAGCAAGATGATCCTACAAAGATGATACAAATGCCTCCTGGGGGATGGGATTTGCATCGCTTTGATTGGAGTTATAGTTTCAAGGAGCTGGACGTTACCGCCGACCAGCTCAAAGCATATCAGCCTCATGCACAACAATTTTCGATAGGGTCGGGTCCTGCTGGAGATGAGTTAATCAGTCGTCAAGACATCGATGCACTTTTGGGCCACGATAAGAGGAGGTTCGCTTGGCCCCCTGAACTGCATTCCAGATTCCTAGACGTGGTTCACCAAATGGGGATCGACTCAGCAACTCCGACGCGCATATTTAAGGCCATGAATGTACCGGGGCTTAGTAAGGAGCTGGTCAGGAATCACCTTGCTGCCTACAGAAAGCTATTAAAACAACGTCGAGCGGAGCTAAACCGGGAGGAATCCGTCTCGAGCTCAAAAGCTAGGGGCGACCGCCATTGTAATGCTCAGGCATCAAGAGATACCCGGCCAAATCTAAGCGTCAATCAAGCTAGCAACCCGACCACCGGCAAACTGAAAGCTGATCAGAATGTCCTCCCGGGCCATTTCAACACTTCTCAAGAACGCGTATCACAAGTACAGCGAGTGCGCACTCCTCCACTCGAGCAGCAGTCGGTTGGTGCTCTGCCTGCCGCTAGTCAACCCACGACAGACGATTTCTTTGACGAGGGGCTCGACGCCTTGTTCAATCAGTGGGAAGCTGGCATGCTTGGACAACCATGATCTAGCACTTGACTCGGGGCACGATGGGTCGGTCACCACGAACACCCATAGAAAGAAGAACATGTTCACGAGTAGATCACTCATTTTATCTGTTGTAAAGTTCCTACGGGAACATTTTTCCTTAATGACTATAGTTAATTCTATGTTAAAACCAACGCTATTGACGAACATCGTCATGCTCAGTTGTGATGATCCCTTGTTAGATTAAGTCTGAAACCAGAGACGGTCTTTAAAATTTTGAGTGGCCACAAACTCATTCCTCACCAAGCGACCGGGATGCTGAAAAGAAGAGTAACAGCATGCACAGGGAAAATGCCACTTTCGTTTGAACGATGAAAAGGGGTTGAGAGAAGATCATAACGTTAATCCCCATGGAGCTAAATGAATTAAACGGAGTCATTAATTGCGGGTCCACCGCTGCTCCCCACGTTCTCGGGCCTAGCAAATCATAAAAGGCGCCGAAAGATTGTAGACCCACCACTTTGAAGACTGAACTAGGGGACGAGCGCAATACTCGATGAAACCGAATCAATGCAAAAGAGTTTGTGATCCTATCACGAGGAAAAAGAAGGGGGAATACAGACGATGAGTAATTACAGGATCTCGGGAGGAGCGCTTGCTTGCTGGTCTTCATATGCAGCCTGAAGGATGGTTCTAGGACACGCACAATCACTTGAGAAAATTTCTAGAGTGAGCAAACACGTAAGAGCGAATAGAGAAAGCTGAGTGAACTAGATCAGCCCGAGATACTTCGATCCATCATGTTTAAAAGCTATTCCCATCTGCTAGAAACGCCCGACCTGGACATTTCTGAGCACGAACTGCTGGGAGACTTTGAAGATCCTGGAGCTGAATCCTGCCCGAAGGCCGTGGAGACTGACTCCTCCAGCGATGAAATTCTAGGTTTCAGCTACGAAGAAGGAATATACAATGATGACCGGAGTCGGAAAAGGAAGCAACTACAACGCCACACTCCAGGCCAAATCCGAGAGCTCGAAGCTTTCTTCAATGAATGCCCCACTCCAAGCAGACAACAGAAAATGGAGTTGAGCAGAAAAATAGGATTGGAGCTTTCGAAGGTCAAGTTTTGGTTCGCCAACAAACGAACTCGGGTGAAACAGCAATATGCAGACCATGAGTTACTGGTCCTGAAGGAGGAGAATGAGAAGCTTCAAGCTGAAAGCGCGAGATATAAGGAAGCTCTGACCAAGGCCACCTGCTTTAATTGTGGTAATCCTGTTGTCCTCGGCGAGGTGTTCCTCGATGAACCGTCCCTGTTGACGAATAACGCTCAGCTGTTACGGTATTCTCCACAGCATTTTCCGACACAGCCAGATATCGCCGGAGATCTGCATGAGCAAGTCAACACCATAGGATCAACACCAACATCCTCTGAGAAATGGGATATGAATCATCATAGGGGGAGTTCTCTCAATGACGAACTCGCTGTCGCAGCCAGCCAATCCAAAGTCGGTGAGTCCCTCCCTGGACAACTTTTGAAACGACTAGATCCCGTAGAGAATAGCTACCGAAGTATTGACGATATTTTGGGTGATAAGAGAACAAGGTTTTACTGGACCTATGAACTTCACACCAAATTTGTTGATGCAATTCGAGAGCTGGGAGTTGATTCGGCTAGCCCACTACGCATACTCGAGATTATGAATGTGCCGGGGCTCTCTAGAATTAACGTCGAGTCTCACCTCAAGTACTACAGGAGATTGCTAAGGGATGGGAGGATAGCGTTAAACCATCATAAAGCCAGTTGTAGCTCAAGTGCCGGGCAGAGTTACAACCACGACGATTGGAGGGCCGAGAGCACCCAACCGCATTTCAGCAATGACGGGACCAGCAGTCGTGTCAGCGATTCCTCTAACCCAAATCAGAATGCTCCACCGAGCTATCTCAATACTCCTCAAGAGTATATACCACAGTTCCAGCACATAGGGATTCCTCAGTTTGAACGCGATTCGGTCATTAATGTTGTCCCTGAAGCGGATCTGGCATTGGTAGAGCGTGCACATATAAACCTGCCGGTCATTGGAGGAAGTTCCAATTCGAGGGGTCAAATTGCTCATGACGAGAGCAAAGAGAGGAATCCCTCGCCTATAGTCGACGACACCCAATCGGGGCACCAAAGGCTAGAAGGAACAGGTGATTTCCTTGATGAGGAGCTGGACACTTGGATCAATACTCTTCAGGAATGTATGTCTCAACCCCAACAGGGCAGTGATGAAGGTTCCAGCTCAAAGACTCCAGTCCCTCGCAACGAAGGCAATGAAAGAAATCTGCCCCCAACAATCGTTGATACCCAACTTGAACATCAATGGCTCGAAGACCCGAGCAATTTCCTTGGCGATGAGTTCAATCTTTGGCTCGATCAATTTGGAGCAGGAGGAACATCGCAGTGGTGACGCAAGGCCGGTGATCAAACATCTGATGCAAGGCATGGCTACTCGATGAAAGATTCTTAGAGAGAAGGGGTTGAATACTCCTATTGAATATGTTGTTGTTGATCGCACTGTAGGGTTCCTACGGGAACAACTTTCATTAATATCTGGAACTAATCGCGCGTGAGTGTCAACATCACCCTTTGAGCATCTTCAAGCCGAGGGCCGTGGATTAATCACTTAATCCGTGGAGCAAGTTCCATGAACATTGACTATCACCCGCGGAGCATAATGGGATCTACCCCTTCAATACAAAATGCGTTTGGCCGCGAAGCCACCCATTTGGTAAAACGATGTATCGTTCCTAAACGATCTCCAGTCGGATACCGAAGTAATGTCTTCTTTCTTTTCCTTCTCAGATGATAAACATGGATAAATCACTCAAGGAGTCATGCGTTCAAATAACAGAATAGACGCTGCCCAGCTGGGGGCAAAGGAACCATCGATGTTGCAACCACTCCAAGCATGGATAGGCGGATTTGATAGACGTGGTTCATATCAATACGCAACATCAGAACGGGATGGGAACCAAGAGTAAAGTTGTATCGTCCCAATTTGTCTTGAATTCGAGAATATGAATTGATACTCGTTGTCTACCCTTGACAGGGGAATCGCCTTGGAGACGAATGAGTTTTTACATCCTACATACTACCTGTTAGGGTACATGAGGGTAGGATGTATCGTTTCAGTTTTCAAAAAAAAATCGTGAACATACAATGATATGCTTCTTTTACATTTTCAGGGATCTCCAGCCACGGTGGACAGGTAGGTATCCCTTTCCCCCAATCCATTGAAGATGTTAAACCAAAAACACAAAAAAAAAAAAAAAAAAAAAAAGAAAGCTTTCAAAATCTGATGTCTAGAAAAGACATGGAATTCTAACTTCATTGGCATTCATGTTTTGAAACATGAGGTTGTATGAACATGCATGGTGCATCATAAAATCCCCTTGACGGGTAAAATTTTTGGAGAAAATAAAAGAGATTTTTTCCAATCAAAAGTTCAAAGCTTTCAAAAGGACGTTTTCTCAAAAGACAAGAGGCAAAGCCTAGTCCAAACACATCCTACATACACTTGAGAGACGAGGGAAGTGAATCGGATAGCAAAATCTGTACCTACGGAGGTAGGGACCATTCGCAGCGATTACATGGATTGGGACGACGGAGGCGTTCGTTTCATATTCCCAAATACTACAGGTGACCATTGATAACCCCTTTGAACGGAGGTTTTCATTATCAGCCCTGTCGAGAACCACCCCACATCGGGGCAGAATAGAAGTAAGTCCAACAGCATCAGGAGAAATGGTTAGAAATTTTGTTGCTCGGACTAACATTAATCCTCGTGTGTTGTTTATATGGTAATCCAAGTGCCATAGGATGATGAGAAGCATTCATTTCTCTATCCCACAAACCAAATCCTTTGCGCAGCCAACTTGAGCCTGCAAAATCGTTTCATGAACCCGTTGGTGATCATTGCACATTTCAAGATGGATGCAGCATCACTTTAGAAACGGAAGAGCTCAAGACTAAGGGATTACAAAGAAATTCCTGGGTTTATGATAAAAGCATGTTTAGACTTTCGATCATATGTCTCAAGTGATCTCCTGAAGATGAGAAAAATGGGATTTCAAAAAAAAAAAAAAAAAAAAAAAAAAAAAAAAAGATGAGAATGAAAAAAGTCCCCGGCATCAAGAAAAAGCAAAATGCCTGGTAAAAGCAAGGCTGATGCCCGTGCAAGCTGTTTGATTGACCCACAATAAAGTCTAGATGGGAAAAGAGGAAATCCCCGAAGGAGCCAAATTCCAAAAAGGTTGCTCGCCAAATGGTGTCAAGCGCGGAATAGAGATGCAAAAGAGAAAGGACAGGTAGCAAATCTGCAATGATCACCAATGTCAAACTCTCCAAGAATTTTGGGCCAAAAACAAGCCTTTTTCTATCCCCAATCCTACCAATGTTACGACCCCGAAGGAGTCTTCTCTGACTAAGACACTTGGGTTAACATATAGCTTAGCTCGAAGAAGTACGAGCAAGACTATTTCTTTCTCATTTTGCAGGGTTCTTGACTTGTAAACCCGGAGTAGATGGTGAAGACTTTCATTCGATGGCCTCGACTCCAAAGCGGGTCCCCCTTGAAAACCAATATCCAAACCTAACATTACGGTCCCGTGGAAGACCTCCCGATCGATCAAAATGTATGCGCTGCGAATGATCCTAAAACCTAGGCACAGGTTAGTAGGAAGTTGAGCGCATTCCTTACAAAAGACCATTATCACAGAGCGGTGAGGAGCCCTCTTGGATGAGAAATTCTCCAATAGATGTTTTGAACAAACTCTCTTTGGAAATTTCAATTTGTTTGATCCAGATTTTCCGTGCAAGGAATTTATGATCACATCTGTATATGGCAGGAATGTTTTGGATAACCTCCAACAATCAAAATGCACATTTCATGACTAAAACTGAAGTCGTAGAATTTTGTCAGTTAGACAATTATTGTCTTCCCAAAGATTACTAATATCTTCTTGGCGAGGAAAATTTTTTTAGGTCTAAGCTTTCTACAGGACTTTTGGCCACCCCAAAGACTGGGTGCGTCATCCTTAGGTGAAGCCTTTTAGTAGGCAAATCTTTTCCAAGACCGATCCACAGAATGATCGAGTCTCCGACTAGCCCCGAAGAGCGGGTACGTCATCCTTTGATTCATATCAATTTGGAATCTCATAAAAGGTAGATACCGCCTGAAGGGTCAACACAAGGTAGATACCGCCTGAAGGGTCAACACAAGGTAGATACCGCCTGAAGGGTCAACTCAATGGTAGATACCGCCTGAAGGGTCAACTCAAGGTAGAAACCGCCTAAAGGGTCAAAACAAAGGTAGAAACCGCCTAAAGGGTCAAAAATATGGTAGAAACCGCCTGAAGGGTCAACTCAAGGTGGAAACCGCCTAAAGGGTCAAACAAAGGTAGAAACCGCCTGAAGGGTTAAAACTATGGTAGATACCGCCTGAAGGGTCAACTCAAGGTAGAAACCGCCTGAAGGGTCAACACGAGGTAGAAACCGCCTGAAGGGTCAACTCAAGGTAGATACCGCCTAAAGGGTCAACACATGGTAGAAACCGCCTGAAGGGTCAATAAAAGGTAGATACCGCCTGAAGGGTCAACACATGGTAGAAACCGCCTGAAGGGTCAATCAAAGGTAGAAACTGCCTGAAGGATCAACTCAAGGTAGAAACCGCCTGAAGGGTCAAACAATGGTAGAAACCGCCTGAAGGGTCAAATCAAGGTAGAAACCGCCTGAAGGGTCAACTTAAGGTAGAAACCGTCATAAGGGTCAGCACAAGGTAGATACCGCTTTAAGGATCAACACGAAGGTCTGATCCACCATACGGATTAAAATCTCTGGCAAATCCCAAAGCGTGGGGATGCGCCTTCCTTTGGTTCCTACCAGTTAGGAATTCCATAATGGTATGACCTACCATACAGGTAAGAACTTAATCTCCCTAGGATTTTCTGAAACGAGTCCTAGGTATCTTCTTGAAAGTCGTCGCAACCGGCAGCATCCGACAGGTGAGCTTCAGGTAAGCCTCTCTCACTCCGGCCCATGTTCAAATTGTTAGAGCAAACCGGGGATTGATTTGAGCTTTTATCAATAGGCTTAAGGATCCGATGTCATAACATTTCTTCTCTCATTTTCCCAGTTGAGTCGGTTAGGAATCAGGTGCCGTCTTATCTTTGAGAGAAACCTCGGACGAGATTCCTCTCAAAGAGGGGCAGCTGTTGACACCTGATTTTTGACCATTTATTATTGTGATTTTTTTTTTCTTTAAAATTAATTAAAAATATCAAAAAAGGTCATAAAATCACAAAATCAACTTTGGAAGCCTTGACCTAGCCTCAGGGACCAATTTTGAACAAAAAATATTTTTTGGTATTTTATAATATTTTTCGAATTTATTTAATTATAAAAATACCCAAAAAATCAGAGAAAATACCATTCATGGTCAGAAAAATATACAAAAATATTCAATAATTTTGTTTTAATTTCCTTTTCAAGTGTATCACTTAGAATATTGAAAATTCGGCTCGGGTCACTATGTTCCTTCACAAACATAAACCCGAACCGGGCAAAAAAAAATCCTTTTCGAGTCTTGTAATTTTCAATTCTCACTTTTTGTAAGCTATGACATTGGATTCTAAAGTCTTGAAGTGCAATTAGGTCAATTTGCCCTCCAATTTGATCAATTTTAACCAAAAGGGCTTAATTGCATAAAAATCTTTCAATTTAGTCCCCGGTTTCGCAATTCTTGAAATTAAATTTCATACGGGCATACCCATTAAAATTAAACATCTCTAACCTATATTTTTCATCATGAGGAATCCATTGGTGGCCTCAATTTTGACTAATTTTGTCATTTAGGCCCTAGATCGAGCAAAAATCATTTTCGGATCCTAGGGACAATTTGGGGTTTTCACTAAATTCGAATCAATTAATTCACGAAAATACCCCTATTTGATAGAAAACATGTCAAGGAGTCCGATTTTGCCATCAATTTCATGAAAATAGGTCAATTTGGGGCCCAATTCGATCGAATTGGCCGAACCGGGCCGGTCGGGTCAGACCCGACCCGACCCGGTCCGACCGGGTCTGCAACTTAGTTGCAGACCCACGGCGCCGAAAGCCAAAGAAAGGCAGGGGACCTCACCGGCGTTATAAAAAGGGAAGGTGGAGCCGCGGCGTTAAAAAAAAAGGGGGGAGGACGACAAGGTTGAGTGGGCGACTGAGTGTAGGGGGGGGCCGGCGCCACTCGAAGAGCCGGTCGGCCACGAGAAGGGGGGAGAGTGCTCGGTTCTAAAGAAAAAAAGAGGCTTGGCCGAGAGAGGATCAGAGAAGGGGAGAGTAGGCGAGAGAGACAAGAGTTCAAGGAAGTTGGGCTGAGGACGATCGGACCACCTCGAGCCGCCGTCACCGCCGGCGAAGCCAGGTCAGTAGCCATCCCCTGTTTTGCCCCTGTTTTTGCTCTCACGGGCAGAGTATGTCGGTCCGGCTCAATTCCGATTGAGTCGGACCAAAACTGATAACACCCGGCTGTTCTGAAGAGATGAATGGTAAGTCTAGATGATTGGTGCAGCTCGGTATCCATCGCCGAGCTTCGACGAGTTCATTTTAGTTTTTTTTTGTACACGCCCGCCACCCGTTCGACGAATTGCCACCGATGTCCTCTTGGTCTCCGAGTTCGTTTTGGATCGTTGTCCTCTCCCTCGCGCGATCACTCACTTCAAAATAATTTAAGAGAGTTTCCTTACGCCGGGCTTGTTCATTTATTTGCATTAAAACGCGAGGAAAACTCGGCCCGAAGCTTCGTCGGACTGCGTTCGGATCGGGAGCTCGCTGGAGGAGTTCCGGCGGCCGCCGAGGTCCGAGCAACCTCAGGTAAGTCTTCTCGATCCCTTTAGATGCTGTGTGAAGTGATAAGAGTCAACTCGGGCACAAAAAATTTTCGGCAGGTACCTCGCCGGAGCCGAGTTCGGGGAAGTCCGTTTCATTTGTTTTCGTCGTGTTCATGGCCGCCTTTCTTGTATTATTTTGGTTCTAAGGCGTTGTGCAATCTAGTGGTGAAATTTGGGCAATTAAATCTAAGGTTTTGGGGGTACCCGCGATTTTCCGGCGACGATTCCGGCGAACTCGCCGGAATTTTCACTATTCCGGCGAGTCGCCGGTCGTCTTCTCCGACGGGCTGCTAGACCGTTGACCGGTCAACGGCTGACGTGGCGTGCCACGTCAGCAGCCACGTCAGCCGGGTGGGGCCGCGGCCTTTTAAATAAAACGCCCAGATCGGACGGTCGTGGCTTCGCCACGTGTCGCGATCTGGGATTTTTGGAAAATAAAAAAAATGATTTTCAGATTAATAAATGATTTTCGGAAAATAAAATTAAAGTCGATCAGAAGGCTGAGATTGCGCCAAGTGGCTTGCTGTGGAACGTCTGATCTTGTTCGAGATCGGACGCATCAGGAGTTGCCACGTGGCACGATGATAGCCGTCCGATCCGTTGATTTTCGGATATAATAAAAGAATGATAAAAAAATTAGAAAATTCTCAAAAAATCAAAAACGGCGCCGTTTTGATCCTGGGGAAGGCGGGCCGGGCCTGGGTGATGGGTCCGGGTCGTGGGCCGGGTTCAACCCGGCCCGGATAACAATTTTAAATATTAAAAAATTCAGAAAATAATAAAAAATAATAAAAAATTCAAAAATCAATAAAAAAATAGAAAATCATAAAAAATTCAAAAAAATTCGGAAAATTCAGGAAAATTCAGAAAAATTCTAAAAAAATTCCAGAAAATAGGAAATGGCCACATTCAACCGGTCATGACCTGTTTCGGGTCTTTTGACCCTCGAACCTTCCAGAAATGACGGTTTTGCCCTTCCGGCAAACCGTCTTCCAAAAAAAATTCTAAAAAATCTAAGAAAATCCCCAAAAATAGGAAATGGCTACAACCAACTGGCCAAGACTCATTCCGGGTGTTTTGAACCCCAACCCTTCTTAAAATGACGATTTCGCCCTTTGGGCGAATCGCCTTCTAAAAATTGAAGAAAAATCAAGAAATTCCAAAAAATTCTCAAAATTGGGAAATGGCCACAATCAACTGGCCATGGAATATTTTGGGTAATTCGGTATCCAAATCTTCCAAAAATTGACGATTTTGCCCTTCGGGCTAAATCGCCTCCAAATCTTCCCATTTTACCTCGGTCCTAAATCACGCCTTCCCTAAGCCCTTATGGCTATACTAGGAGGCCATGTGACGAGAATTGACGTGCATTGATATGATTTATTTATGCACTTGATTGCGCTTTCATTTAAATTGATTGTGATTGATAGGAATAGTCTTCCAATCTGCATGAAACCCTGAATCAAACCTACCTCACCCAAACTTGTGCCTGCATGAACTCTTAGTCAGGAAAATCACTCGTGTTAGGTACCGAAAGGGCGTTGGTAATGACACCAGCGTAACCAAGTCCCCGAACCCAAAATCTCTGGTTCCGCAGAACTGATCGATCTCTCCCAATCGGTCAGTAAGGTTTCCGGTCTACCCTCCAAGAAAGACCGGTGGCGACTCCAAATGCATGCACAATTTGCACATGCCACCACGACCACACTGAAGGTCGAAAGCGATCGACTCTTATCGTCGAAGAATACTCCCGCCGCGATTTGGTATGGGCCTGGGAGGGCCCGCGCCGATCCAAGACCCGCGATCGGTAATCCATTAGCCGCGTCCGCTTCCGGACGGGTCGCGACAACCACGAGGGAGGCTACAAAATCAACGAGAGAAGCCTAGGGTGCAACCTAGATGGCGGCGGCAATTTGATGATGAATATGTGTCTATTACAGAAGATGACTGAGATGGGAGGTTTGGGAGGAGGAATGGACATCGAGGTTTTAGACATCGAAAAAATGATGAGCTTAGCAATATCAAGATGAAGATTCCATCTTTACAAGGAAAAAATGATCCTGATGCGTAGTTAGAATGGGAGAAACGAATGGAGATGGTATTTGACTACCAGCAATATTTAGAGCTCAAGAAGGTAAAAATTGCAGCTGTTGAATTCACTGATTATGCTATAATTTGGTAGGATCAACTTGTGACTAGCAAGATACGCAATGGTGAGAGATCGATAGACACGTGGGATGAGATGAAAGCGATGATGAGGAGGCGCTTTATACCAAGTCATTACCACCGAGACTTGTTCCATACGCTGTAAAATCTCACACAAGGCACCAAGAGTGTAGAAGAGTACCATAAATAGATGAAGATTGCCATGATCTGTGCTAAAATGGTGGAGGATCATGAGGCCACATTGTCATGATTTTTATGTGGTTTGAACCGAGATGTAGCTAGAGTGGTAGAGCTGTAACACTATGTTGAGTTGAAGGAATTAGTAGATAAAGCTATCAAGGTTGAGAGGCAATTGAAGTTGGACCGAAATTACAAGAGCAGTGGAGGTTCAAGCTCGAATGTGGAAGAGAGATGAGAAGCCGAACTGGAAGGGAAGCAACACCAAAGCAGAAACTTCAAAGGAGAAAGAGAAAGACGACAGAATTGGTTCGAATCCATCTTCAGGTAAAACTAAAACCCCTAATACTGGAACTAGTGAAGTTAAATGTTTCAAGTATTTATGCAAGGGTCATATGTCGAATCAATGTCCTAATAGGAGGGTGATGATAATGACTGGACCTGGAGATGTTCAATCTGAAAGTGAAAGAGAGGAAGAGGATGATGATCGAGAGCCAGCAGTTGAGCTTACAAATTGAAGTACTTAGCAATCGAGTTGTGAGGTGTGAGACGAGACTTGATAGTGATCGAGAGCCACCACCATGGAGGCCACAAAATCAACGGGAGGAGCCTATGGTACAATCTAGATGGCAGTGATAATTTGACGATAAATATGTATCCGATACAGAAGATGACCGAGATGGCAGGTTTGGCAGGAGGAACGGACACAGAGGGTTTAGACACCGAGAAGATGATGAGCTTGGCAATATCAAGATGAAGATTTCATCTTTCAAAGGAAAGAATGATCATGATGCGTATTTAGAATGGGAGAAACAAATGGAGATGGTATTTGACTGCCATTGATATTCGGAGCTCAAGAAGTTAAAAATTGAGGCTGTTGAATTCACTGATTATGCTATAATTTGGTGGGATCAACTTGCGACTAGCAGGAGACGCAATGGTGAGAGGCCGATATAAACGTGGGATGAGATGAAAGCGATGATGAGGATACGCTTTATACCAAGTCTTTACCACCGAGACTTGTTCCATAAGCTGCAAAATCTCATACAAGGCAACAAGAGAGTAGAAAAGTACCATAAAGAGATGTAGATTGCCATGATCCGTGCTAATATGTTGGAGGATCGTGATGCCACAATGTCACGAGTTTTATGTGGTTTGAACCGAGATATAGCTAGGGTGGTAGAGCTGCAAAACTATGTTGGGTTGAAGAAATTAGTAGATAAAGCTATCAAGGTTGAGAGACAATTGAAATTGGACCGAATTGCAAGAGTAGTGGAGGTTCAGGTTCGAATTGGAAGCTCAATTGAAAGATAGATTAGAGCTGCAAAACTATGTTGAGTTGAAGAAATTAGTAGATAAAGCTATCAAGGTTGAGAGACAATTGAAATTGGACCGAAATTACAAGAGCAGTGGAGGTTCAGGTTCGAATTGGAAGCCTAATTGGAAGAGAGATAAGAAGCTGAATTGGAAGGGAAGCAACACCAAAACAGAAGCTTCAAAGGAGAAAGAGAAAGACGGCAGAGTTAGTTCGAATCCGACTTCAGGTAAAACTGAAAAACCTAACACTAGAACTCGTGAAATTAAATGTTTCAAGTGTTTAGGCAAATGTCATATGGCGAATCAATGCCCTAGTAGGATAGTGATGATAATGATTAGACTTGAGATGTTTGTCGAGACCCTCTCGAGGCGGTGTATGGGCTCTCGAGGGCTAATTGGCCGACCGATCGTCGCCTGATCGGACGCGGACCTCTCCCAAGGTCTATTACCCAAATCGCATCGACTGGATATACGTGGTCGACCTTTGGTGTGGTCTGGAGACATGTGATATGTGTACATGCCAAGGAGTCGCCACCAATCGTTTCGTGGAGGGTACGATCGGAAACCCTATCGAATAGTTGGGAGCGATCTATTCGATTATGCGGAAACCAGAGAAATGGGATCGGGGACTTTGTTACACCAACTGTCAGAGTTAACGCCCTTTCGGCACCTAAGTTGAATGATTTATCTAGTCTTAAGATTTCATACAGATGAGTGGGGCACGGATCTTAAATCTAAGATTCACGCAGGTGAGAGTGGCTATCCTATCACTCATAGTCGGTAAAAGTAAATGCGCAAATCAAGGATCCAAAACATGCGGATGAATCACATAAAAGCAGCATGTCATCCCTAGTAAGGCCCTATTGGCCTAGAGAAGTATCAATCAAGGCTTATGAGTGATTTTGACATGATTTGCCCATGAGGGGCAAAATCGTAATTTTGAGAAATTTAGGGATAATTTGCCTTAAAAAAGGCAAAATCGTCATTTCAAATGAAATATGCAGTCAAAAGCTGGCGAAAATAGGGTTGGCGATCAAACCAATCAATTTCCTATTTTTCGGGAATTTCTAGAATTTTTCTGGAATTTAAAAGTGATTTTACCTTTGGAGGGGCAAAATCGTCATTTTGAAAAAAGATGAGAACTGAAAATCTCGAATATTAGAGTTGGTCACCTACCTGACCCAAACCCTAATTTTAAGCAATTTTTGGACTCGACTGAAATGGGAAAGACGATTTACCCATTGAGGGGTAAAATCGTCATTTTGAGAAAAGGGACGGCATTCGAAAACCCAAACCTAAGAATTGATCTCCTAACCGACCCTAATTCTTACCTTGGCATTATCGACTTTATCTCGCTCACACAATAGAGGCGACTTACCCCTAAAGGGTAATATCGTCAATTCTTGGAAGAACGGATAAGAAACCCCAAAAATAGGGTTGACCAGTTGTCTGTGGTCAATCCTCGATTTTTGGGGATTTCTGGAGTGTCTAGGATTTTTCCACGATTTTCCTATATTGTTTTGGGATTTTCTAGGGTTTTCTAGCATTTTTTTGGATTTTCTAAAATTTTTCTGATTTTTTTTTATTTTTAAAATCATTTTTCGAATTTTTTATTAAGAAAAATATTTCGAACCGGGTCAACCCGACCCACTTGGGTCAGCACCCGGCCCAGACCTCAACCCGCGCGACCCGAGCCCTAAAACGACGCCGTACCAGCTTTTTTTTTTATTTTTTTTTTATTTTCGGATTATCTAGACTTGATCTAACGGTTCCTATTGAACCGCGTGGCTAATCCACGGTCGCCGGATCAGATTACTAAAACTTACGGCCTAGATGGAACGAAGACTCAACCAGGACCGTCTGATCAACTTACTAAAACCTACGGTTAGGATTAGAAAGCAAGACTCGACCTGGACCGTCCACCCTTACTAACCTAAACGATGTCGCACTACCACTAACCCAAACGGTACCGTTTCAACCTATTTTGATTTTCTGATTTTAAAACATTTTAAAAATAAACCTAATTACTGATTGGGCGGCTACCAATTATTGGACACGATTAATCCTAGCCGTTGGATCTAATCCAACTCAGCCTAACAGACTAACGGCCAAGCTGACTCGACTTCCACGTGGACCAATCTCAAGATGATACCTAGACTTTTGACTCGTTGACTCTGCCAAGTCAACTTCGTCTTCAAACTCGCGACTGCGTCTAAACGGACAGTCGCGACCCTCTGGCGATGATCCAACGGTGGGATCTTAACGGAATCGCGCGAAACCAACACCAATCGACTCGCAATCGTCTCTAGTTCAACATATCTATGAATCACGGGATTTCGTTCACCCAATCACGGTCGCCATGCGAGATGCCGAGTACGGCCATGGAAACTCAATCGCACAAATCACGCGAAATCAGGGCAATTCATTCACAGATTAGCGCGAAAGGAAGTTCAGAACACTTACCTCGAGCTCCGATCGAGCTCGCACGACCTAGATTGGGCTAGGCAAGAATGGATAGGGCACGGCAATGGAGGTCGGATTTGGAGAGTCAATTCAAGGTATTAAGATGAAACCGATGCAAAAAAGATAGGCGACGATGGTCAGTAATGTCTAAAGAGCAAAACGCACACTCTAGATGCAAGAATGAGCAAGGAATGCATAAATCGCCATTGATGCACAGTCTATGTAGCACCGATACGACACGGACACGGGGATACGATATGGCACGACACGCCGATACAGCAGTTCTCAAAAATTAGATAATTCCGACACGCCGGGACACGGCGCATATATATATATAAGTTATTTCATATTTTACATTCAGATATTATTGCTTTGAGTAACGGTGACCTCAAATAATAGCTTCAAACTTATAAGATCACAGTATATTTAAAAAAATCTCGATGAAAATATTAGTCAAAAACTTAATTAAAAAAAAAGAACATAGTGACCGTGAGAACTGAGAACAATTTGGTCAAATTTGGGTTTTCTTTGACCTCGCTCGGACATGCAAGTAAGTTTGCAACCTCAGGAAGATGCTCATTAAATGCATGCATATTGTATTGTTGATGTGAAGACATGATTTTGTTATGTCGATTCAAACGGTACTAGAAAAATTGAGCTACCCAAGTGAAATTTGGAATTTTCAATTCTATTTCGATTACATAAATTTATAAGCGTTCTCTCTGTAACTTTATATTTGGCAAATTACCTAAATTGGAAAGTAAGCAAACATCTAGGATTTGGTGTGAAATTTACTCTCTCTAAACCAAAAGGACAACAAAATCGCCTACACAGAGACTAATATTTTTCGTGGTATTCACCAAAAACGCAGCTTCTGGAGGAACCACCCGGCGGTGATCTGGGGCTTGCTAGGGTGGTGGGGCACCATGGGTAGCACGTTCAGGGTCATTAGCATGCCCAGTTTGCCGTCGAACCTCAACTTGATGCAAGCACTATCCAACACCCGTGACGACGGCCTGGGCCAGCTTTACAAAGAAGGAACAGCTTCGTTCCTCAACTCCATGGTCAACAGCCGGTTCCCTTACATCACCCAGCAGGTCGGAGAGAGCTTCACCGCGGTACTCGGCTCGAACTCTGCTGCGGCACGTCAGGCTCGTCTCTTTCGACTCGCCAACGAAAGGCATACGAAGCCCAGGGATTGAAATGAACCGTGGCTATGGAAAGACCTTTCCTTGATGTTTCCTTTGAAGGATTGTTCTATCAGCAGTTTATACGTCAATTTGTGGTTTTTCATTGGGTTGTTGTTGGCTTTTAGCTTGATTTCGTGGAGTTACTGAGCACTGAGGTGGATAGTTTGTGGACATTTTTAACACTTTTCCCACATTGCTCAATAAATTGAGGAAGGGAAAAAAAACTCCTGATAAAAGAAGAGGGGCAGTAGGTGATGTGCAGCTGCTTGTCCCACATCGTTGAAGAAAGCGAGGATGGGACGGAAAGCTCCTAGAAAACGAGGCCTCGGACGCTTGGAGAAGTGTAAAATTGGGCCGGGTGGCCGTGAGCTGGGCTCAGCAGAGTGGGCCAGATTTTGGCCTGGCTGAATTGAGTGTTGGGAGACGGACACGCGAAAAATGCGAGAGTGCGCTAGTCGGACACGCGGTCGGTCGTGTCCTCCCGTATCGGGCCGTGTCCGGTTGTGTCGGACACGCCGCGGTGTCCGACACGCAAAATTTCTCTTAGTCGGCGTGTCCGTGCTACATAGTGCACAGTGAGAAGCTCAGAAGCATATCTCACCTGTTCCGGCGGTTTCAGGCAGCGCGGTTGACGGTGATCGACTCACAGCTACTTGGGCGTTCTCCTGACGGTGTCTTTGAGCTTTGGTCTAGCCCGGAAAGGCCTGACTGATCTCTACCCATTCGAGCTCTGCCCTCGACAATGACGATGGAGGGCGAGCTCTCTCTCGTTCGTTCTCTCTCTCTTTCGATTCTGTTGACCTCTCTCCAACCAACTGAACCAACCTCTTCTCTCCCTTCCGATCCATTGGCTCTTATCGTTCTTCGAAAATTTTTGGCGCCGAACGGGGGGGCTAACTGCCTTGAAATGGCACGTGCTTGCTCGTGCCATTTGGTCCAAACGGCGCCGGAAACGATGGGTAATCCGTCGAGCTCCGTTTGGTTCTTTCGTTCTCTCAATCTCACGCGAATTTGGCATAGATTTAAGCTGCATTTGAGAGTGTTGACTTTCACAGGTTTCGCAACCTTGACCGGGTCAATTATTCCCCATCCCGACGACGTTAGGTGGTGCCACCGGTGTTGATCGACGGGGGACGACGAGAGGAATAAAACGCCACCGTTCCTCTTTCAATTACTTGCGAATTGGCCTTCAATTTGACAATCAAAATCAAGAAAGGGGACTGTCCATGTCCGCGAAAGCTTAATGAAGAAGACGACACTATAGCGGACCGGTTCGACTAGCGGTCTGACTGGTCTGAACCGGTTCCGACTTACAATTTTTCAAATTAAACCCAAATTAATGAGAAATTTTTGCAATTAGACCTCAGAATCAAATTTAGGGCATGAATATTATCAAGAAATGTGGTTTTTCCCAAAATTTCATATCAATTTCAACCAAAACCCCAAATTTTCATTTAATTGCAAATCGGGGAATTGTGCAATTGAAGGTTCAAATGATCAAATTGCACCAAATTACCCATGCCAATCGATTCAAAATGATGAAAACCATTGAGCAGTGTCTTTAATTTGTAATGATAGTCCTTGAATTGAAAGTAATTTCAATTATGCCTAATTTCAAGGACTAAAATGCAATTTAGTATACAATTTTGCCCAATTTATGCAATTAAACATTTTGTGTGGACAATTGGGTTAAATTGCAATAAGGGACAATTAGATTGAATGTCAAGATCCTAAATTACAAATTAAAATACTCAATTGACATTTTTTTTTATCAATTCAATCATATGTGTTACAAAGGAACACATAAAATTGAATCTGATTTTGGACTTTTTGTGAGGTCAAAAAGATAAGGGATTTAAAATAAAAATATTGACTATTTTTCCATATTTTTGTGACCTCAAATGCTATTTTTATTGAATTTTCTAGTATTTTCCTAATTTTTGAAAATATTAAAAAATATGAAAAATATGAAAAATTATTTTTTTGGTCAAAAATAGTTCCTTAGGGTTGGCCAAGGCCACCAAAGTTGATTTTGCAATTTTTGGACCTTTTATGATTTTTTTTATGAATTTTTAAGAAATAATTAGAAAAGACTGATCCAAAATTAGGTGTCAACAGCTGCCCCTCTTTGGGAGGAATCTCGCGAGAGGTTTCTCTCAAAGATAGGTAACACCTTAGTCTAGATCGACTCTACTGGTGAAATGGAAAAATGAATCTTGACATCTAATCTTTCTTGTCCTGCCGGTAAAAGCTTTGCCTTATCTTTGCCGCTGTGAGAGGGAGAGAGGCGGGATAGAGATGCTCACATGTTACTCACCTACTTGATGCTCGTACGACATGCGCGGTGTATAACGGGTTCAAGTGGATACCTATAGGCTCGTCTCTTGAGTATCTTAGGGCGGTTAAACTCTAGCCTGTATGGTAGGCCAAACCAGAGTGAGATTTCTATATTTGATATGAACCTATGAATGATGCACCCCTTCTTTTAGGGATTGTCAGAAGTTTTGATATGTATGGTAGATCAAACCATGAATATGACTCATCTCTGCTAGGAACCTATGGATGACGCACCCGTTCTGTAGGGATTGTCGAACATTTTGATCCGTCAGGGGGATTAGGTCGTGAATAGGACTCCTTTCTGCTAGAAACCTATGGATGACGCACCCATTCTGTAGGGATTGTCGAACATTTTGATCCGTCAGGGGGATCAGGCCATGAATAGTACTCATTTCTGCTAGGAACCTATGGATGGCGCACCCGTTCTGTAGGGATTGTCGAACATTTTGATCCGTCAAGGGGATCAGGCCATGAATATGATTCCTTTCTGCTAGGAACCTATGGATGACGCACCCGTTCTGTAGGGATTGTCGAACATTAAGCTGATCCTGCACTCTGAGGAGTCAACTAGGGTCTATACAAGTGAGGGGCACCTAACTCTTAGGTTTAACAAATGAGCTATTATGATTTTAGGGAATACCTAGAATCTTACAGATAGCTGGTTCTGAAAATTTGTCCTTTTGACATGCAAGGTGTTATTCTGGGATTTGGGGACTCCAAGTATCCTGCAGAAAACTCAAACCTGCAAAAAACTTTGATAAGATTTTTCTGGGATCTAGGGGTTACCTGAAATCTTGCAGAAAGACGATCTTGAATTTTGTTCTTTCGACATTGGGGATGACATTCTGGGATCTGGGAACTCCAGGCATCCTGCAGAAAACTCAATCCTATGAAATTGAAATCTCGCAGAGAGATAATTCCGAAGATTGTCCTTTCGACATTGGAGGTGACATTCTGGGATCTGAGGATTCCAAGCATCCTATAGAAAGCTCAAACCTGTAAAACCGAAATCTCATGGAGAGATGATTCCGAAGATTGTCCTTTCGACATTGGAGGTGACATTCTGGGATCTAGGGACCCCAAGCATCCCGCAGAAAGCTCAAACCTATAAAACTGAAATCTCACAGAGAGATGATTCCGAAAATTATCCTTTCGACATTGGGGGTGACATTCTGGGATCTGGGGATTCCAGGCATCCTGCAGAAAGTTCAAACCTATAAAACTGAAATCTCACGGAGAGATGATTCCGAAGATTGTCTTTTCGACATTGGGGGTGACATTCTGGGATCTGGGGATTCCAGGCATCCTGCAGAAAGCTCAAACCTGTAAAACTGAAATCTCACGGAGAGATAATTCTGAAGATTGTCTTTTCGACATTGGAGGTGACATTCTAGGATCTGGGGACTCCAAGCGTCCTACAGAAAGCTTAAACCTGTAAAACTGAAATCTCACGGAGAGATGATTCCGAAGATTGGCCTTATGGACCAAAGTCTACTTCTTGGACCTAGGGCTGTCATGAGCCTCATTGAAGTTTAGACTTAAGAGTTCATTCCTTATTTACAGAGATATTAGTCCTTTTGAGGTAATGATAATCATAATGCAAGTAAAGGTTCATTTTAACCTATGCGATTATGCAAAATGACTTAGGGTGTTAGAGGTTATCCAAAGATCTTTAAGCATGTGAGGATGATCAAGAATCCTTGTGAGGAAAATCCTTGGATCAATCAATTTGAAGTTTCCAGCCAAAGCTTGCTTTCGAGCATTCTATTGGAATATCTCTGTCAGAAAGGTCTTCTTACCAATTTTTATGACTTGGTCTTTTCATAACAAGAGCACTCGAATTTCCTAATACCCTGTACTCGGGTTTTCGGGACCATTCGTAGCGCATACATTTAAATCAATCGGGAGGTCTTTACGAGATCGTAATGCTGGGCTTGGTTAATGATTTTCAAAGAGGGACTTGCAAGCAAGTCAAGGCTATTGAAGAGAAGTCTTCAACGTTTGCTTCAGGTTTACAAGTCAAGAAACCTGCAAAATGAGAAAGAAATAATCTTGCTCGAACTTCTTCGAGCTAAGCTTAGACATTAAACCCCACATTAACCCAAATGCTTTAGTCAGAAAAGACTTCTTAGGGTTGTAACGCGGTAGGATTGGGGACCGAAAAAAGGTTAATTTTTGGCTAAGAATATGTGAAGGATTTAACATTGGTGATCACTACAGGTTTGTTGCCGATCTAGTCCCTTTCGGTTCAAAGAGCGCCTTTAGTCTTCGAAGTGCAGTGGTAGTCTTTGGAGAACTTCTCTCTCGCGTTAGTGCGGCGTCAACATATGAATGTGACATAATCTGGGAGTATCTTTCGCAGTCCAGCTCCCTTGGGATTTTCTTTTACAACCCGATCTTACTAGTGACCTATACAAAGGTATCATGCCATCTTTTGGCATTCACAAGATCAAACACATGATTCACAAGTGTACAAGTATTTGGATGGGGAATGGCCTTACTTTTACCAGGCACTTTGCTTTTTCTTGATGCCTAGGATCGAATTTTTCTTTCTTCTTCTCCCCTCTTTTCTCCCTTTTTGTTTTTTTGTTGAATTCCCACATTTTCCTTTCTTTTGGGAATATGGCTTTTCAAATAAGTGTGCTAGATGTACAACTTGAATCTCAGTACTCAGACATTAACCCAGGAATTTTTTATAATTCCTATTTTTTTGAACTCTTCCACTCTTGAAGTGACATTGCTTCCGCCTTGGGATATGCCATGTTCACCAACTGATTTGTGAAACGAATGTATAAGCTTAACTGGGCTATGCAAAGAGTAAAAGTGTATAGGATAGAGAAACGAATGCTTTTCGTCATCATAAAGCACTTGAATTACCTATAGAAGTTAAAATGACAAGCAACACCCGAAGATTGATGCAAGTCTGAGCAAGTGAATTTCTAACTATTTACCTCATGATACTGCTGGACTTACTTCCAGTTGGCCCCAATGTGGGGTGGTTCTTGACAGGGGTAAAGAATGCAATCGTCGTTCAAAGGGTTATCAATGGTCACATGTAGTGTTTAGGATAGAGAAATGAATGCCTCCGTCATCTCAATTCTTGTAATCGATGCGAAGGGCCCTTATATCCTCGGATCCGGGCTTTCCTATTCTCACACTTCTCTCATCTCTCGAGTGTATGTAGGACGTGTTTGGGTTGGGTTTGCCTTCCATCTGGAGGAACATCCCTGTTAGACAGTCTAAGCAAGTTTTTTTTTGAAAAAATCACTTTATTTTTCTCCAGGCATTTTACTCCACCGAAGATTTCAAAGATGCATCATGCATGCTTGGACAACCTCCGATTCTGACAGGTGTGCAGTAAATGTCAAGGATTCATTTTTTCAAAAATAATGTTTATTCCTAAGTTCGGGCATGTGAATGTTCATTCTCTTGCTCTTTTCATCTTACAAGAAGTGAGAGAGACTTTACTGCGTTCTTCCTTTGTTGTATTCCGTCTTCATCAGACGTTCCTGCATGTAGGATAGAATAGACATTCTTGTGAGTGAAAGATGGTTTAACCCTTAATGGAACAAATACATATCACCTGGTTCTTGATGTCGAGGACTCTCCCGTCTATGATTCCATTTGGATGAATCCGATCTTGAGTCCGCTTCTCGGAATCCTGCAAAACTGAACACATGCTAGTGTATGCATGAATGCATGATGTGCTTATGTAATGGCTATTATGGCGATTCGGATCTATTCGAGACAAGCCATATAACCAACATCTGATTTTCATTTCAAGGATAATACTTCTTCACAACATCTGAATTTACAGAGTGCCATAATTCTTCTCCTTCAGAATTTACAAGAATCAACGCTCTTCCTGTGAGAATCTTCTTGACAATATAGGGGCCTTCGTAATTCGGGATAAACTTGCCTCCCTGGTGGACAGCATTTGACAGAGTCTTCTTTACCACCAGGTCGTTCACCTCAAAATTCTTAGCTCTAACATTTCGATTGAATGACTTGGCCACCCTTTTCTGGTAGCATTGACCATGACAGATCGCTCTGAGACACTTCTCGTCTACAAATTCAGCTATTCATATCTTTGTTTGAAGTATTCTGTTTCAGAAAGTTTACCCTCTGATAAGATTCTTAAAGATGGAACTTTAACTTCCACGGGCAGGATCGCTTCCATCCCGTATACCAGAGTGTAAGGAGTTGCCCCTGTAGAAGTCCTGATCAAAGCTCGATATGCCATTAAGGCAAATGGTAGCCTTTCATACCAATCCCTATAATTATCTGCAGTCTTAGCTAAGATCTTTTTGATATTTTTGTTAGTCGCTTCCACAACCCCATTCATCTGTGGGCGGTAAGGGGAAGAGTTAAGATGTCGAATATCAAAGCGGTCCAGTAGATCATCGACAATCTTGTTGTTCAAGTTGGACCCATTATCTGTAATGATCACTGAGGGGTACCATATCGAGAGATTATGTCTCTCTTAATAAACTTTGCCACACTTCTTGCGGTGACATTCTTGTAAGAATTAGCCTCTATCCACTTTGTGAAGTAATCGATTGCCACTAGGATGAAGCGATGACCATTTGAAGCCGTTGGATTGATGGGTCCTATCATGTCTATCCCCCACATAGAAAAAGGCCAGGCTTCGGACATTTGATACAATTCATTCGGGGGCGCATTAATCTTATTGCCGTATATTTGGCACTGGTGGCATGACCGGACATGCTGGCAGCAGTCTGATTCGATGGTCATCCAATAATATCCGAGCCGAATGATTTTCTTGGCGAGGAGGTGGCCATTCATATGGGGCCTACATATACCTTCATGGATCTCCTTCATGAGAACATTTTCTTCTTTAGCATCTACACACCTTAACAGAGTGGAGTCAAATGACCTTTTGTCCACTGAGGAAGAACTTGCTGGCCTTCCTGATTATGTATCTCTAGTCTTCTGCCTGGCACCCTTCAGGAAACTCCCCCTTTAAGAGATAATTCTTGATGTCATAGTACCACGGCTCTCCATCGAATTCTTCTTCTATCATCATACAATAGGCCGATTTTTAGACTATGCCAATTCTTAGTGGTTCTATTTCTAATCCACCAGTTACTTGTAACATTGATGCCAGTGTGGCTTGTGCATCTGCAAATTGATTATGAGATCTTGGTAAGTATTCAAATGAAACCTCTTCGAACTTAAGTGCCAACTCTTCAAGGTATTCATGATAAGTGATGGGCTTTGCATCCTTCGTTTTCTACTCTCCCTGTGTCTGTAAAATAATGAGCATGGGATCTCCATAAACTTATAGCCTAGGTATTCCCATGGAAATAGCTAACCGTAAGCCTAGAATACACGCCTCGTATTCTCAGATATTGTTGGTGCAGGGAAAAGTCATCTTTGCCGCAACAGGATAATGTTAATCGTCAAGGGATATCAATACTGCCCTAGTGCCGGCTCCTGATAGGTTAACAGTACCATCGAAATACATGACCCACTTATCCTTTGCGAGGTTCAAAACTTGATCTTCTGTCTTTGTCTTTCTAGAAGATTCACAATTTTGTGAGTTTTCTGCCAACATATCAGCTATGGCTCTCCCTTTTACTGATTTTTGTGGGGAACACCTGATGTCAAATTCAGATAACATCACTTGCCATTTTGCTAACTTCCCAATCAGAGCGGGCTTCTCTTGGTGGTACTTAACAGGGTCATTTTCTATTACCAGCTGAATATGGTGATGTATGGTATACTGTCTTAACCTGCGAAGTACCCATACAATTGCTACGCAAGCCCTTTCAACAAGTATGTATTTTGCTTCAGACTAGGTGAATTTCTTGCTCAAGTAATAGATGATAGATGGCTCTTTCCTTCCCATCCATCGGACTTGTTTGGGCAAGTAAGGCTCCCAAAGGCTGTATAGTCAAATATAAGGTCAAGGGATGACCTGGGATGGGCGGCACAAGTACTGGTTGAGTGACTAGATAGTTCTTGATCTTTTGGAATGCCTGGCTGCATTCTGCATCCCATATCACTTTTGCGCCCTTCTTGAGTAGTTTGAAGATCGGTTTAGCTACGTCTAATAACTGATTGATAAATCTGGCAATATAGTTCAGTCTCCTCAGAAGGCTTCTTACTTCTTTTATTGTGGAAGGAGTTGCTAGATCATAGATAGCTTGAATTTTTGAAGGATCAATCTCAATGCCCCTGTTATTGACCATGAATCGAAAGTTTCCCATATTTTTCCCCAAACACACATTTGTTAGGGTTCAACCTCAACTTGTATTTGCGCAGTCGCTCAAATAGTTTTCTTAACACCTGAATGTGATCTTGTCCCTTCCTGGACTTGGCGATCATATCATCGACATATACTTCGATTTCTTTATGGATCATGTTGTGGAATAATGTGATCATGGCCTTCTGATAGGTGGCCCCAGCGTTCTTTAGTCCGAAGGGCATAACCTTATAGCAAAAGCTTCCCCAGAGGGTGGTAAATGCAGTCTTTTGTTTGTCCTCCTGTTTTATGAGGATTTGGTTATTGTCGGAGAATCCATCCATGAATGAGAATAGTTCGTACCCTGCGGTACTATCAACCAGTACGTCAATGTGAGGTAGTGGGAAATCATTTTTCGGACTTGCTCTATTCAAATCTCGATAATCTACACAGATCCGAACTTTGCCGTCTTTCTTCATGACGGGGACTATGTTTGCAATCCAGTCCGAGTATGGAATAGCTTCAATAAAGCCCACCTTGAGAAGCTTCATCACTTTTTCCTTAATTTTGTCTTCCAACTCGGCTTTCATTCGTCTATTGCCTTGTCTGATAGGTTTAACATTGGGATCTGTGGGTAATGCATGTTCCACAATTCTGGGATCCAAACCCGGCATGTCAGTATAAGACCATGCGAAGACATCCTGATACTCCCTCAGTAATTCTGTAAACTTAAGCCTTTCATCTCGGGATAAATGTCCACCGATCTTGATTTCCTTGATATTCATAGTGTCGCCTAAGTTAATAACAACCGGTTCTTCTGAAGTAGGAGGGATTGACTCCTCGAAGGCACTCCATTATCTGCGGATAGATACATAACCTTCATCCTCATCCTCTTCTTCAATATTGTAGGAACAATCATTGTGGTTATTCGAATCGCATAACAACCTGGTATGTATGTTTGAGATGATATGCCTGAAATGTCATGAGCATGGTTAGTCTATATTCCATATAGAAATGTCATGTATGGGTGTGGAAAACCTTTTCAAAAGAGATTTCAAAATAAATGCAGATATAAACGGGACTAGTCCTCATATCATAGGACATCCTTGTCCCTCAGAAATCCTTTAGAAATTAGGAATCATATGAAAAATCAGGCCTCAAGCTTCTGCGTGGAAGACTAGTATCATCATCGGGCTGATTTATGGTCCCATATATCCTTAACAAAACTTGTGCGATTTTATTGAATGCAAAATGGGCCGCATTACAAGCTATGCTGTTTAGACCAACGGCCGGAGATCCAAAGGCGTTTTCCTACGTTTATTTCAAACAACGGAAATTGAAAGTGCAACGAAATGCATGAAATTCAAATGCAGTATCAAGAGTAGGGAAGATATTTCTTTACTCAGAAGTAGTGGCCTCATCACCTAGCCACTTTATGATGACATTCACGAAGTTATCTCTCAAGAAATGGTTCGCCAGATCCGGTTCTGCTGTTGGAGTTATGTCTTCTTCTGACAACCACCTAGAGTTCTTGCTGAAGTACTCATTCAATGGGCTGTCAAACATCTTAGATTTGCCTTTCTAAGCTGAAGAACCAATGAATGAATCTTTCTGGTTTTTCTGGCTTCCATGGCGTCCCCGGCTCTTGCCTTGGCCTCGGCCTGTTGTCTTAGGGGCAAACTCGCCCAGGCGACTTTTCTGATACCCCAAGCCCATCCTATGCTGGCTAGATTTCAACTGTAGAGGGGTATTCATTCCCTGGCCATGTTTGCCCAAACCTTCTCCAGGGTTATATCCATATGCTAGTAGCATCTTTGCTGATAAAAGGTTGGCTTCAGAAATACATGGAGTTCTCAATCTTGCCCTCACGGGGGTGTGTACTGCTGCCACCAACTCCAGGGAATGATAGCTTGCTTCCACCCTAATTTCGGGTTCGATGTAGGGAATGTCGCTGCTCTGATATGTTTGGAGGTCAACTTCTCCATGCACGGTAATAACCTTCCCATCTACTACAAATCGAACTTTCTGATGTAGGCTTGAAGGCACGGCTCCTGCTACATGAATCCAAGGTCTTCCCAACAGGAATCCGAATGCACTAGGCAAATCCATCACTTGGAAGTTTATAGAGAATTTTGTTGGGCCGATGAGTACGTCGAGCTCAATCTCACCTACCACAGTCTTCTTCATCCCATCAAAAGCTCTCACCGCTGTTTTGGAAGCTTTAACCATCTCTTCTTTGATGCCTAAACTCCTCAAGGTAGCTAAAGGGCATATGTTGAAAGCGGATCCGTTGTCAATTAGTACGTGTGCTATCCTTTTTTCATTGCATTGTGCAGTAATGTATAAGGCCTTGTTGTGTCATCTCCCTTCCATGAGGAAGTCTTCATCTGAGAAGCTCAATTGATCTTTCAGAAGGATTGCCCCTACAAAGTCCTCTAACTGCACATCATTAATTATTTCAGGGACATGCACCTCATTCAGTATCTTCAGCAGTACATTTTTGTGCTTCTCTGAATTGATGAACAAATCCAGTAGAGATATTTGGGCCGGCATCTTCCTTAACTGCTCTATCACTTCAAACTCACTGGTTTTGATAATGGACATGAGCTTTTCTGCGTCTTCTTTCGAGACTTCTTTCTTTTTGGACTCGCCTTCCTTAGGGGCGTAGAATCGTCCGGACCTCATTACCGCATCTACTTCCTCCGTCCCGTAGTCCCAGTGGACTGCCTTAGGATCGTATTCTTCTACCGGAGGGACTTTTATGGCTATCGTCGTTGGACAAGATGCCTCGGATTCAGTTGTATCGTCCGCTTCTTCTCTTGGTAGTCGAATCACGACAGGTTTGATTAGACAATCTTCTACCTCACTCAAGCTGTCATGCTCTTCCAGTTTGATCACCACCGTTGTAGCGGCTTCAATCATTGACACAGTGTTGTCAAAGTCCTTTGAGAAAATTTCGTTTTCGAACTGACGATGTTGGTTGCCGTAAATTTTGGGTATTCTCTCATTCCCTTGAGTTGTTCAACCGAGTCTTGTTGCTGATCCCGCGATCTTTCTATTTCGACATACTACTCTGTGTTAAGCTTGGTATCCATCATCTGGTCAAGCGACGATTCAAGCCCTTTCATAAAAGGCTTCTCCACCTCCTTCTGGATTTTCGGTTGAACGGGATCATCCATACCTCCCCATCCGTCTAGTATGATATCCTTCATTCTCTGATAGAAGCTAGGAGGAGCAGAATATTTCACCTTAAAGTTATATCCTCCAGAATCTTCACCCAGGTTGTCTATGATTTCTCCCATTTCAAGTGTGTTAGCCATGAATCTGCGATCTGCTAAACTTCGCCTCTTAACTTCTAGTTCATCCTCGTCGAGTTCTTCCAGCTGGACAATCAGCCTGAGATCGCCTACCAGACTCTCGTGGATACTCCATGCGATTCCCTGTTCGGCTTTAATCACAAAGTGGCTTCCTTCCAAGCTTAGATAGGCCTCGACTCCCTCGAATCTCTCATCGGTAATGTTTGATATTATCCCCAAGCTCATCATATTAGCGATACACAATTTCTTCATGTCAGCAGAGACCTCCCATTCTTTCGAGTCTAGTGAAGCTATTGCTAGAATGTTAGTCAGTTTAGGTATTGCCCCTACCGCTTGGTGGTCAAGGAGCGGGTTTTCTTGTACATTTGGAGTCATGTTATCAAACTTCAGAATCTGATTATCAATCAAAGCTTGTACCTTCAGCTTAAGGATATAGCAATTATCGACGTTGTGTCCTTTTTCGCCCATGTGGTAGACATAGGTCTGGCTTTAATCAAAACCAGGACATTTGACAGGATTTGCCCTAGGTGGTTCCTTCGCCACCAAGTGTTGTTCTAGCAGCATTGGGAGCAACTTGGATAAAGGCCTCAGGGGCTGGGAGAACTGCTTTTGGGGTTGCCTCTTTCTAGGCTCTTGCCCTTTTGGTGCCGACCACGACGATCCTCCCTTGACCTGATTAGAATTGTTAAATACCTTGGGCTTATGGGGGTCTGGTATGAAGGCTATTTTTTGCCCAGCCTGTCTCTCCTTTTTCATGGGATATTATTTTCTGGTAGAAGTTTCATGCGACCTCCTTTCTCTTAAGGCCCACTCGAGCCTTTCAGCCACCTTTATTAGATGTGTAAAGGTCTGACATCCTGAGGTGTTTAATCTGTCAAAGTATTCGTAGGGGAGCACTTTCAGGAACAGGTCAACCAGCTCCTCTTTTGGGATTGACGGTTTTACTTGAGTCGCCAAAGCTCGCCACCTCTGGGCGTATGTTCTGATCAATTCACCCCTTGCTTTTGAGGTTCGTAGGAGGTCTTCTCTCATCGGGGCTGTAGCCATATTAAACTTATACTGTCTGAGGAAGTCCTCTGCAAGATCTTCCCACCCATCATAGTCATCTAGGTCCAATTCGATGAACCAAGCCAGAGCGGCGCCAGCCAGACTCTCCTGGAACGTGTTCATCAGCAATGGAACATAATCTGAATATTACGCCATCTTACGCAGGTAATATTTGAGGTGAACGCGGGGACAACCTATCCCATTATACTTTCTCACGAAATCTGGTTCCTTATAGTCAGGAGGGGTCTCTACCTTGGCAAAATGAGATATCTTGCCGAAACGGGCCAATTCATAACCTTGGCTGCTCAAGCATTCTTCAATCTTGGCTATTCTCTTGGCCTCTGCTTCAGTTTTCACGATCTGCTTCCCCTTTTCATCTTTCTCAAGGCTGATGACGACAGGGGGTGTCCTTTGTTGTGTCTGGACGTTCGGCATACGGACATCTTCCTCTATACGTTGGGGATCTTCTGCTGCCTCTCTATCAGCCATATCGGGCGCGGATGATGGACTCGGGTTGTTCTGATTAGGGGCCACTGCCTGTCTGGCGTGGGAGGCTTCCAGCATTACCTTAATATCAGCCATTATAGTTGCCATAGCAGTCATCTGCGTCTCCAGCATGCCTACTCGTGGGGTCTACTCCTGTTGTTCCATTCTCGTCTTAAGCCGAATGCGAAAACGATGTGTTGGTAATTCCGTGGAGAGAGTGTACCTATTTTTTTTAAAAGGAATTCCAGTGAGTGTTTCCTCGGTATAAACAAAAGGAAGTACTTGATTCTTCTAATTGCATATTTTCTATTGGTGAATGAGAAAAAGGATTACCTTGTGAGCCTTAATCTCATGTGAGCAGTTCTTTTAATCATTCTCCAAAAAGAATTCATGAAATTAAAAGAAGCGTAATCTTTGACGATAGTTTTTATGCAATTGTAAAACATGGCCACACTCATGCATATGCGTTCAAAGTAATATTTAGTACAAGTGAGTATGCATGAAAATGTATTATATGTTTGCTTATTTTACACTTGACAGAATAGCCTATTCAAGCCTAGGAGGCTTGAGGTCTAAGGTGTCCTCATCCTCCCAACATGGATCTATCTCTTCAGTCTGAGACTCTTCATCTTCTGAATATGATGGCGATCCCATATCTTTGGGTATGTATGGCTCCACTCCAAGTACGTATGGTACGATATATTCGGGTACATAAGGCTCGACAAGGCTGCGTCTGACCGCCTCAAAGTGCTGAATGTATTCTGTGGTAGCCCTGTGAACGTTCTCCTTGCGAGTCATGTTTTCTGGCCACTTTATATCTTTAGCTTGAGAGTTTTTCAAAGAATGCATAATAAATTCCACCTTAGCTTTAATCTGTTTCTCCTTTTTTCCTGTAGGGTTTCTTTTGGTACGTCAAAATGAGAAGATACCAGGCCGCGGTGGAGAAGGGATTTCCTGTAATGGCCTAAATTGCCGGATAACCCGCTTTGGATAATATGTGGTAGCGCCTGTGAATCCTAGCAAAGGGACTGGGTCTTTGCCATTACATGCGAGCCTGACTTTGCCTAGTGTTGGCAATCTAAGCCTCCATAGGAGCTGTTCCGGTTTCAGAGTTTCAAGGAAGTTCTTCCATTCTACGAAGCTGAACTTATGAATACGTGTATGGGTTCTGACAAAGGTTTTAAGAGGATGGGCATCGGAGCTAATCTCAGTGAAACCCATGCGGATATGGAATTATCTGATATGAGATGTGAACCATAGGTACAAAAGTCCACTAGAGGCTCTAAAGATTCCCTTCTTATTTTTCTTGAAGCGATTTAGGGAAATGAATGTCTCAGCAAGGATAATGTTAGAGTAATCCCACCCATAACAAACTTGTCTGACTACTACAGCCATAATAGGGTCGAAGGTGACAGACGAAATCGGGAATAGCACAAAGCTAAAGAAGGTCAAGACAAAGGCTATACCAGATTTAGTCCCTTTAGCGGTGGGGAGGTTGGGGAATCGATCTAGGAGAAAGGATAGTGAAATCCGTCCAGAATTACTTTGGCGTCTGCTTTGACTTCGTTGAGGCTTGTGTCAAGGAATTCCGTTAGTTGATTCAAGGGCTCGAATCCTATGGGAGGTTGAACTAGTAAGTGAGTAAACTCCACTCCGATGGCGGTGCTGTATTCTTCGAGAGTAGGGGTAACTTCCAGCCCTTCCATGCAGAATGTAGTGGTGGTAGAATCCCAATAAAGGCAGGTGGACACTCAATCTTCAGCAGGTCCACTAGATACCCCAGTCGTGATTTAGCGTATTTCTAGTTGGCTTCGCCCATGCTATCCCACCATGATAGGAGCTCGGTCCGGGGAACTTTAAACACTTGAATATCATTCTTTCCCAGCAAGTCTAAAATATGCAAATGATTTTGAAAAGTCAATCGTCAAAAATTACTTTAAACATGTGACTATGCAAATTCCATGAAACATGCATGGGCTAACTTAATTGCATAGTTCAATTGAAGAAATGGAAATTAGAACCTTTTTTAGGTACTGAAGGCATGACTTAAAGTCTAATTTGAATTCAGGGAAGTGAATTATGCAATTTAGTTAGGTTCACTCCAGTGATTAAGGGAAACAACAACGTCACATTCCATTGGTCAATACATCAAATGGGAGTAGAGCGGAATGAATCCCTTATTACAACCAGGATGCCTAACGAAAGAAAGGTAAATAGAGACTCTTCAAACAAGAAAGCCATAAAAGGCCGACGGAATGTGAGGATCTAAACCACCTTTTCCTAAAGGTCTATTCTTCTTTACAATGATAGTCGGTCGGGAACCCTCCCCTAGTTGAGTGTGAGGGGTCGTCTTCAGCGAATTAATCGAGGCATCTCAGCTCCTCTGGCCATTCTCTAGTTCATGGTATAATGACTTCTGGAGTCTTCTCGCGTTTCGGCTTTTTAAGTAAAATATGTTTCGGCCTTGTCTTGATCGTATGGCGTCTCCTTTTTCCCCAGAGGGTAATCATGGGTGTATCTCCCTTAGCTAATCGTTTAGCCTTTCGTCGAGCATACACGTCCCTAGCTAAGCGGTTGCGATGTTGTCTCTTCATTTCGAAGTAGTCCTTGAACATTTCGTCTGCTTGTCACTTAAACCTGAGGTTGTCGACATAGTAGCGGGTTTGGCAATCTTCGGCGTATCCCAACTTGCGTCCAGTTAGCTCTCGGCCATGCACAAATCTGGTAAAGTGCAACCTCGTGTTCGGTCCAGGGCGAGTGACTTTCCTTAGGTATTCGAAGGTCACCAACTCTGTTGAGTTTTTAGGGAACATCGACATCCTACCTCCTTATCATTGTTATTTCAATTAGTCACTTGAGTAATTTTTTTATGATGCAAATGCATGTGGATGTATGTGATGCATGAGTCATACTGTGGAACAAGGAATAGTAATGTACATTGAAAATAAATGCCTTACCAACCAAACTCGGGGAATGTGAAATGTTCCCCTGTAACAACGGGCGGTTTTAGGTATACTAACCATCCATGGACATGCGCATGAGACATGTGAGTATACTCTAAAAATAAAAAATCAGGTGAGGAACCTACGACTCAAGCTCTCACGATCCAAATGAGACAGACTCCTCTCCAAGGGTACCCACCCAGGAGGGCTAGATATCGCCAATTTGGATTGTGAGCAGGAACGAACACGAAAGTCTCAAGTGCCATCAAACACGAGATTCTTTCGCATCCTTTCCCTATCTAAGGTAACCTAGAGGTGGTTGCAGTCGGGGTTTGATCGCCAGTGTGTGCGATGTGTCGTGATCATCACAATGCAAGTCATGCACAACAGTTTGTATCAAACACCGCTTCAATATGTGCGTAAGATAAACATACATTCCCAACTCCAACCTGCAGGAAAAATGTCAACAACCACTCCACCCCTTATTTCTTCAATCTGCAAAAATATCTAACACAATGTTAGCGTACGTACCTCTGCTTCAAGAGCATCTGCAAGAAACAATGTCAGATAAACCAACAAACTTTTTAATAGGCTCAAGACCTCTGGAATTCTGCGAAACCAGAGATTCTGATTTAGAATAGTCCCCAGTGGAGTCGCTAGTCTGTCGCGACCCTCTCGAGGTAGTGTACGGGCTCTCGAGGGCTAATGGGCCGTCCAATCGTCGCCTGATCGGACGCGAACCTCTCCCAAGGTCCATTACCCAAATCGCAACGGCTGGATATACGTGGTCGACCTTCGGTGTGGTCTGGTGACATGTGATATGTGACATGCCAAGGAGTCGCCACCAATCGTTTCGTGGAGGGTACGATCGAAAACCCTATCGAATAGTTGGGAGCGATCTATTCGATTCTGCGGAAACCAGAGAAACGAGATCGGGGACTTTGTTACGCCAACTGTCAGAGTTGACGCCCTTTCGGCACCTAAGTTGAATGATTTATCTAGTCTTAAGATTTCATACAGATGAGTGGGGTACGGATCTTAAATCTAAGAGTTCATGCAGGTGGGAGTTGCAATCCTATCACTCACAGTCAGTAAAAGTAAATGCACAAATCAAGGATCCAAAGCATGCGGATAAATCACATGAAAGCAGCATGGCATCCCTAGTAAGACCTTATTGGCCTAGAGAAGTATCAATCAAGGCTTAGGAGTGATTTTGACATGATTTGCCCATGAGGGGCAAAATCGTAATTTTGAGAAATTTGGGGACAATTTACCTTAAAAAGGGAAAAATCATCATTTCAGATGAAATATGCAGTCAAAAGCGGGCGAAAATAGGGTTGGCGATCAAACCAATCAATTTTCTATTTTTCAGAAATTTTCAGAAATTTTCTGGAATTTAAAAGTGATTTTACCTTTGGAGGGGCAAAATTGTCATTTTGGACAAAGATGAGAACTGAAAATCTTAAATATTAGGGTTGGTCACCTACCTGACACAAACCCTAATTTTAAGCAATTTTCGAGACTCGAATGAAATGGGAAAGACGATTTACCCATTGAGGGGTAAAATCGTCATTTTGAGAAAAGGGATGGGATTCGAAAACCCAAGCCTAAGAATTGGTCGCCTAACCGACCCTAATTCTTACCTTGGCATTATCGACTTTATCTCGCTTATACAATATAGGCGACTTACCCCTAAAGGGTAATATTGTCAATTCTTGGAAGAACGGATAAGAAACCCCAAAAATAGGGTTGACCAGTTGTCTGTGGTCAATCCTCGATTTTTGGAGATTTCTGGAGTGTCTAGGATTTTTCCACGATTTTCCTATATTTTTTGGGATTTTCTAGGGTTTTCTAGAATTTTTTTTTGGATTTTCTAAAATTTTTCTGATTTTGTTTTTATTTTTAAAATCATTTTTTGAAAAACTTATTAAGAAAAATATTTCGGGACTGGGTCAACCCGACCCACTCGGGTCGGAACTCGGCCCAGACCCGGACCCGCGCCCTAAAACTACGCCGTACTGGCTTTTTTTATTTTCGGATTATCTAGACTTGATCCAACGGTTCCTATTGAACCGCGTGGCTAATCCACGGCCGCCGGATCAGATTACTAAAACCTACGGCCTAGATGGAACGAAGACTCAACCAGGACCGTCTAATCAACTTACTAAAACCTACGGTCAGGATTAGAACGCAAGACTCGATCTGGACTGTCCACCCTCACTAACCTAAACCACGTCGCACTACCACTAACCCAAACGGCGCCGTTTCAACCTATTTTGATTTTAAAACATTTTTGAATAAACCTAATTACTGATCGGACGGCTACCAATTATTGGACACGATTATTCCTAGCCGTTGGATCTAATCCAACTCAGCCTAAAAGACTAACGGCCAAGCTGACTCGACTTCCACGTGGACTAATCTTAGGATGACACCTAGACTTTTGACTCGTTGACTCTGCCACGGCATCTTCGTCTTCAACCTCGCGACTGCTTCTGAACGGACGGTCACGACCCTCCGGCGATGATCCAACGGTGGGATCTTAACGGAATCGCGCAAAACCAACGCCAATCGACTCGCAATCGTCTTTAGTTCAACATATCTACGAATCACGGGATTTCGTTCACCCAATCACGATCTCCATGCGAGATGCCGAGTACGGCCATGGAAACTCAATCGCATAAATCACGCGAAATTAGGGCAATTCATTCACAGATTAGCACGAAAGGAAGTTCAGAACACTTACCTCGAGCTCCAATCGAGCTCGCGCGACCTAGATTGGGCTAGGCAAGAATGGACAGGGCACGGCAATGGATGTTGGATTTAGAGACTCAATTCAAGGTATTAAGACGAAACCGATGCAAAAAAGATAGGCGACGATGGTCAGTAATGTTTAAATAACAAAACGCACACTCTAGATGCAAGAATGAGCAAGGAATGCATGAATCGCCATTGATGGACAGCGAGAAGCTCAGAAGCTTATCTCACCTGTTCCGACGGTTTTCGGTGGCACGGCTGATGGCGATCGACTCCCAGCTACTTGGGCGTTCTCCTGACGGTCTCTTTGAGCTTTCGTCTAGCCCGAAAAGGCTTGACCGATGCTCTGCCCATTCGAGCTCTGCCCTCTACAATGGCAATGGAAGGCGAGCTCTCTCTCGTTTGTTCTCTCTCTCTTTCGATTCTGTTGACCTCTCTCCAACCAACTGAACCAACCTCTTCTCTCCCTCCCGATCCATTGGCTCTTATCGTTCTTCGAAAATTTTTGGCGCCGAACGCGGGGGGGGGCTAATTGTCTTGTAATGGCACGTGCTTGCGCGTGCCATTTGGTCTAAACGGCGCCGAAGACGGTGGGTAATCCTTCCAGCTCCGTTTGGTTCTTCCGTTCTCTCAATCTCACGTGAATTTGGCATAGATTTAAGCTGCATTTGTGAGTGTTGACTTTCGCAGGTTCCGCAACCTTGACCGGTCAATTATTCCCCATCCCGGCGACGTTAGGTGGTGCCACCAGTGTTGATCGACGGGGGACGATGAGAGGAATAAAACGCCCACCGTTCCTCTTTCAATTACTTGTGAATTGGCCTTCAATTTGACAATCAAAATCGGGAAAGGGGACTATCCATCTGCGCGAAAGTTTAATGAAGAAGACGACACTGTAGCGGACCGGTTCGACCGGCGGTCTGACCAGTCTGAACCGGTTCCGACTAACAATTTTTCAAATTAAACCCAAATTAATGGGAAATATTTGCAATTGGACCTCAGAATCGAATTTAGGGCATGAATTTTATCAAGAAATGTGGTTTTGCCCAAAAATTTATATCAATTTCAACAAAAATCCCAAATTTTCATTTAATTGCAAATCGGGAAATTATGCAATTGAAGGTTCAAATGATCAAATTGGACCAAATTACCTATGCAAATCGATTCAAAATGATGAAAACCATTGAACAGCGTCTTTAATTTGTAATGATAGTCCTTGAATTGAAAGTAATTTCAATTATGCCCAATTTCAAGGACTAAAATGTAATTTAGTATACAATTTTGCCCAATTTATGCAATTAAACATTCTGTACGGACAATTGTGTTAAATTACAATAAGGGATAATTAGATTGAATGTCAAGATCTTAAAAAATGCCAAAATTACAAATTAAAAGACTCAATTGACATTTGTTTTTATCAAATTTAATCATATGTGTTACAAAGGAACATGTAAAATTGAATCTAATTTTGGACATTTTGTGAGGTCAAAAAGATAAGGGATTAAAAAGAAAAATATTGACTATTTTTTCATATTTTTGTGACCTCAAATGCTATTTTTCTTGATTTTTCTAGAATTTTTCTAATTTCTAAAAATATTAAAAAAATGCGAAAAATATGAAAAATTAATATTTTTTGGTCAAAAATGGTTTCTTAGGCTTGGCCAAGACACCAAAGTTGATTTTGTAATTTTTTGACTTTTTATGAATTTTTTATGAATTTTCTAAGAAATAACTAGAAAAGGCTGATCCAAAATTAGGTGTCAACAATGTTCAATCTAAAAGTGAAAGGGAGGAAGAAGATAATGTTATGCCATCATTAGAGGACTATAGCGACGTCGAGATGCTAGTCAAGGGTGAATTGATGGTGGTTAGACGTTCTCTTAGCGTTCAAGTCAAGGAGGAGGAGTATCACTAGCAAGGTCATAAATTGTTCCATACAACATGCTTGGTGAGGTAAGATTTGTAGTTTAATTGTTGATGGATGTAGTTGTAAAAATGTGGTAAGTTGTACTATGGTGGAGAAATTAGGATTGAAGTCTACAAAACACCATAGACCATATAGACTTCAGTGGTTGAATGACAGTGGTGAAGTGAAAGTGTCGAAGCAAGACCGAATTCCATTTGAGATAGGGCGATATAATAATGATGAGGTGTGTGATGTTGTACCTATGCATGTAGGACATTTTTTACTTGGTAGACCCTGATAGTATGATTGAAAGATATATCATGACGGGTACACTAATCGATATTCACTGGTATTGAATCAAAAGACTTATACTTTGGTACCAATGACACCTACTGCGGTATGTGAAAACCAACTGAAACTACAACGTGAGGCTGAGAGAGAGAAAAAAAGTAAGAAAGTTGAGGGCTTGCGTGGAGAGTTCGAGACGCAAGGAAAAAGAGAGGCTGAGAAGAATAGAGTGGTAAAATCCGAAGGAAAAAGAGAGAGAAAAGAAGAGAGGCAAAAGAATTTCTATGTAAAATCGAGCGAAGTGAGGAAAACTTTGATTCTGGACCGACCGATGCTTGTAATTTTGTACAAGGAGACGTTGTTTACTACTAACGATCTTGACCCAAGTTTGCCTATTTCTGTCGTGTCTTTATTGCAGGAATTTGAAGATATCTTTCTTGACTAGCTTCCTAGATGTTTACCACTGATTCGAGGCATAGAACATCAAATTGATTTGATTCCTGGTGCGCCATTACCTAATTGACCTGCTTATCGAAGCAATCCCGAGACGACAAAGGAACTTCAGTGACAAGTTAGTGAATTATTAGAGCAAGGATATGTGCGAGAAAGCCTTATCCCGTGTGCTATTCCTGTTTTGTTGGTGTCGAAGAAGGATGTGTCTTGGCGAATGTGTGTCGATTGTCGAGCAATCAATAGCTTTATGGTAAAGTATCGACACTTCATTCCTAGATTAGATGACTTGTTGGATGAATTATATGGTGCTTGCATATTTACTAAGATCGATCTGAAAAGTGGATATCATCAGATTAGGATGAAAGAATGGGATGAATGGAAAATTGTATTTAAGACCAAGTACGGATTGTATGAGTGGTTAGTCATACCATTTGGTTTAGCTAACGCGCCTAACACGTTCATGCGACTAATGAATCATGTTCTGTGTGCTTTTATTGGTTGATTTGTGGTTGTCAATTTTGATGATATTTTGATATATAGCCGAAGCATTGATGACCATGTTGATCATGTACGAGCTGTTTTTACAGGTTTTAAGGATAGAGTAATTATATTCTAACCTAAAGAAGTGCTCTTTTGTGACTAACAAATTAGTATTTCTAGGATTTGTTGTTAGTACTGAAGGTATACAGGTTGATGAGGAAAAGGTGAAAGCAATCTGTGAGTGGCTGACACCTAAGACTGTAGGAGAGGTACGCAACTTTCATGGCTTAGCTAGCTTATATCGCAGATTTGTGAAAGACTTCAACACCATTGTCATACCTTTAACTGAGATTATCAAGAAGCACGTGGGTTTCACGTAGGGAGAAGAACAAGAGAGAGCATTCAATCTGTTAAAAGATAAGTTGAATAATGCTCCTTTGTTATCTTTGCTGAATTTCAATGCTACTTTTGAGATAGAGTGCGATACTTCTGGTATAGGAATTGGAGCCGTGTTGATGCAAGGGGGATGTCCCATAATTTATTTCAGCAAGAAATTAAGCGGAGCAACATTGAATGATCCAACTTATGATAAGGAGATGTATGCTTTGGTACGAGCTTTGAAGACTTGACAACATTACCTATGGCGGAAGGAGTTCGTGATCCACACCGACTACGAGACGTTAAAGTACTTGAGGGGGCAGCAAAAGTTGAATAAAAGACATGTCAAATGGATGGAGTTCATTGGGACTTTTCCATATGTAATCAAGTACAAGAAAAGTAAGTATAATGTGGTAGCTGATGCACTTTCTCGAGTGTACGCAATTTTAACTACTTTAGGAGGAAAGTGTCTAGGTTTTGAGCATATCGAAGAGTTATATACTGATGATGATGACTTTGGAAGAGTGTTTGAAGCTTATGAGCATGCTGCGTTTGGAAAATTCTATAGGCATGATGGCTACCTTTTTCGTGAAAACAAGTTATGTTTGCGTAGATGCTCTTTGCGAGAGTTGTTGGTGTGAGAGACACATAGTGGTGGTTTAATGAGGCATTTTGGAATCAATAAAACTTATGAAGTGCTACATGAACACTTTTATTGGCCAGACATGAAACAGGATATGACACGTGTTTGTGAGAGGTGCATTGAATGTAAACAGGCTAAGTCTACAACTAAACCATATGATTTGTATACATCTTTGCCTATCCCGATGCATCTTTGGGTCGATATTTCTATGGATTTTGTGTTAGGATTGCCTAGGTCTAAGTATGATAAGGATTCTATTTATGTAGTTGTAGATCGATTTTCATAAATGGCTCATTTTATACCATGTCATAAATCTGATGATGCATCGCATGTTGCTGATTTGTTCTTTTGTGAGGTTATGCGTTTGCATGATATGCCTAGGTCCATTGTTTCTGATCGAGACACTAAATTTCTTAGCTACTTTTGGAAGACATTGTGAAAGAAATTAGGTACACAGCTTTTATTTTATACTACTTGTCACCCACAAACTGATGGTCAAACTGAAGTAGTTAATATGACTTTAGGGACATTGTTACGTGCTATCATTAAAAAGAACATAAAGTCATGGGAAAATTGTTTACCTCATGTTGAGTTTGCATATAATAGGAGCGTGCACTTAACTACTAAATTCACACCATTTGAGGTTTTTTTAATGGTTTTAATCCATTAACTCCATTAAATTTAACCCCATTGCCTATTGGTGAGCGTGTGGATTTAGATGGTGCTAAGAAGCCCGAATTTGTGAAGACATTGCATGAGAAGACGCGGTTAAATATTAAGCACAAGACAAAGCAATATGCAAAGCAGGCTAACAAGGGCCGTAAGAAAGTAGTGTTTGAACCCAGCGATTGGGTTTGAGTTCATATGCGCATGGAGCATTTTTCCGAGTAGTGACGTTCTAAGTTATTACCGCGAGGGGATGGACCATTCATGGTATTGGAGATGGTTAACGATATTGCCTACAAGTTTGATCTTTCGAGTGAGTATGGCATTAGTGCTACTTTTAATGTTACTAACATGACTCTTTTCGATGCAGGTGATGATTTGAGGGAAAGTCCTTTGCATGGGGGAGGGAATGTTGTGGACATCGAACCATATCAAAGAGGAGATCCTAGGGACCCGTTGTCCTATCCGCTTGGTTCGATTACACGAGCGAATGTGAAGGAATTCAAAAAAGCTATCGTCATCATGGTTCAAGATCTTTGGAGTGGAAGCGATCTTGATTCGATAATTGAAGATTCTCAAGCTCCTTGGCACAACACGATCACATTTGGCCTGGTGAATTCCGAACGGGCTTCGGGCTGACGAACTCCGATGAATTTGGGTTTTTAGGCCTTTTTTTCTATTTTTAGGCGAATTTTATTAATTAAGGATATTTTTCGTCTTTTTGCCTTTAGGGTTAGCACCATATATAAGGGTGCTTATGGATTTCTGATAACATTGATTTCAGAATTGATACAGAGAGGTTTTCTTTCTCTTCTTCGAGTTCTATTAAAGACTAGACCAAATCAAGTTTCCTTATGGCGGTCGATCGACTTATCGAGCAAGATCGCGAATTCTCTTGTTGGTGGCATATATAGCGTAGATTGATTGACACAGGTTCGTCAATAGGTCATGTTCATATTGAGGTTACCAATCACAGGTTCGATTGGGGGTCGAGGTTCGCAATTCGCATCTCTTGGATCTTCGTAGAACGATCAGTTTCCACAGCGATTCACATCAAGTATCTACAAGAGAGAGAGAGAGAGAGAGAGAGAGAGAGAGAGAGAGAGAGAGAGTTCCCAAAGTTTTGGTGAGGACATTGTTACATACCTACTAGAGGATGATCCATTCTCTATCAAGAAGCAATGAGATATAAGGAATCCATACTGTGGGCAAAAGCCATAGATGATGAAGTGAGTTTTCTGCTACAGAACCACACTGGGCAGCTAGTCAATTTACCAAAAGGGTCTAAGGCTATAGGCTGTAAGTGGGTATTGAAGAAGAAACTAAATAGTGATGGATCAATAGCCAGATACAAAGCACGTTTAATAGCTAAATGCTATAAACAACAGAGTGGAATAGACTATTTTGATGTCTATTCACATGTGTGTCATCTATCAACCATAAAAATTCTTCTTGTTTTGGCATCTATTGAACACTTTGTTGCACATCAAATGGATGTAAAGATAGCTTTCCTAAATGGAGAGTCAAATGAGGAAATCTACATGGAACAACAAGAAGGGTATGTCATGAAAGGTCTTGAGGACAAAGTTTGTAAGTTGAGCAAATCCTTGTATGGTCTTAAACAAGCATCTAAGATGTGGCATCTTAAATTTGACAAAGTGGTAAAGAGTTATAATTTTTAGTCTGGTTATTCAGATAAATGCCTTTATCATCGTTCTATGTTAAATAAAATAGTTATCATTTCTTGTATTTTAATGACATGTTAATTCTTGGCTTCGATCATTTTGTAGTGAGTGACACGAATGCTACTTTAGCAAAGAATTTTTCATGAAAGATCTTGGTATTGCTAATACCATTCTTGGTATGAAAGTAAACTTTGAAATGCAAGTCATCTCCATTAACTAGACTCAATATATTGAGCAACTACTTTCTACCTGGGATATAGTGAGTGTAAATCGAATGAGACACCATGTGATTTTAATAAAAGACTGAGCCCTAATGAAGGGACCAGCGTGGATCAATTAGAGTACTTGAAATTGATTGGTATTCTCATGTATGCTATGAGTTGCACTAGACCCGATATAGTCATTACAGTTAGCATGCTGAGTCATTTCACTAGTAATCCTAGTAAAGAGCATTGAGATGCCCTTAGTAGGCTGATGAGATACCTTAAAGGTACTAAAGATTATGCTCTATATTACTCAGGTTTTCCTCCAAGTGTGGATAGATATTCTTATGCCCCATGGTACTCAGAAATTGGAAATAGTAAGTTCACAAGTGGATATGCATTCACTTTGGGTAGAGCTGCTATTACTTGGAAATCCAAAAGACAGACTTGTATTGCATTGTCATCTATGGAATCAGAGTTTTTTGTTTTAGCCTCAACCAGCGAAGAGGTAGAGTGGATAAAAAATCTGATTATGGATATTTCTTTGACTCGGTTAAAGTTTAATTTTTGAAGCCTGTTCTGTGATAATCAAGAAGTTGTCCAAGTCGTCAAGAATGCTCTCTTTAATTCAAAGAGAAGACATGTGCGACTAAGACACGTGTTGTTGAATTATTTGAGAGAACAAAGAGTTATCACATTGATCGATGTGAGATCGAAGGATAACATGACCAAGCTCTCACAAAAGGTATGCCTAAAGATCGATTATTCAAAACAATGGGGGGTAATGAGGTTAAAGATTGTGTAGACAAGTCTAATTACCATTTAGGCTGCGTTTGGTAATGTTTCTGTTTTTGAGACTATATTTGGAACAGAAACATTTTTTTTTGTGTTTCTGTTCTCGGCTACGATTTCTGAAAATAGAAACGCATTTGGTAAGTTAAAAAAAATAATTTTTTCGCCAAAAGGAAGGATTGGAGGTGACCGCCGGCGGCGACGTGCTGCCGACAGCAGCAGGGCGGCGGCAACGATCATTGGTAATTGGCGGGCGGCAGCTGCGGTTTACATGAGTTCGCCCTCCAGTAATTTCTAAAAAGTGTTCCAAAATCCATAAACAAGTTTATTTTGTTTCTTTTTTTGGCTGCAAAAGTGTTTCGCGGAACACTTTTGGAACATTTTTTTACCATAAGCATTTCTGTTCCGAAAGTGTTCCGGGAACACTATTGGAACATAAATACTTTTAGGGAGTGTTACCAAAGACAACCTTACTTCCTTACTTACGTTCTAGTTGTGTGTTTTGAATTATCGAATCTTCCTTTGTTGGCCAAAATGATAAGTACAATTTATATGTTTTATCGATATTCATGGTTGTTGACTAATTTGAAAAGGGTGAGTTTTCTCATTTCAAACTTGATGAAGATGACTTTAACCTACTTCAAATGTTCTATTTGGGAAGCTTGTGTCATTCCAAACTTGATGATACAATCCAACTAGGTTGGACTATCCTTTTGGTTAAATGATCTCATTCCAAACTTGATGCTAGATTATTTGACTTTAAGGAATTAGTAATTGTGACATTCCAAATTGAAACATAGAAATAATTATTTGCATAAGAAGTCTATTGGTTTTGTTCTTAATTGAAACTTGATATTACGTGATTAGGTTATTGTAAGTGACTTGACTATTGGTCATGTTTTTTGAAACTAGACAATAGTTATTCTCTTACAAATAAACTTAAGTTGATGGTTCTTTGTAAATTAAACAGTTTAGGTCTTGTTCATAATTTATGAAACTGGCTTGATGCTTATGAACATGATATTATGATACTTTATGATATTAATATATGTTCTTCTCTGCCGGATGTTATAATGCTAAGTTCTTTTAGCAGGACCAGACACTTTTAGTAGACTATTCAAATGATTGAATTCATGATAGTATGAAATTCATATTTGACATTCTACAGGAGATGTCAGAGATGGAGGAGAGCTTAATGAGTAGGATCTTGACTAGAATGACCTACTTGATGAATAAATATATATTATTTAGAGCATGTGGGGACTTGACAGTTCACCTGCTATTGCCCATTTACTTGAGTAGGATCTTGACTAGAATGACCTACTTGATGAATAACCTTATTATGCTTGTTTCTTATATTTGTGAGGCGTTAGACTATTTTGACTGGCCTATTTATACTTGATTGTTATGCATATGTTGGCTGTGAACAGATTCATGATAAGGATAATTCACTTATTTGGATTGCAAATGATGATTGAGTTTAATATCTGAGCTGATTGTTTTGGACTGAATGTGGATAATTCATATTTGTTTGAACATTATACTGACCACCGTATTGGACTATGCTGTATGATAAACATAGAAGGAGATTGTTGGATATATTGTTAATATAGTCCAAATAATATGTTCATATATAAGCCCACTAGGTGAAAGTATGGTTATTTGAGTTCACATGGGCTGGAGTTTACTAACTTGCATATTAACTCTAGGGTTTTCCTAAGCTAGAGGTAATACTGTTGAGCTTTTCAAATTTGACGTCTCTTGGTGTAATACTTCAAGCAACCAAAGCACTTTCTACTCTCTCAAACCCATAACCTCCAACCATAGCGACGTCGGGGGCAAGAGAGACAAAAGAGGAACTTTTGATATCTCTAATGAGTGGGACCTATATGGACCTAATGGTGATCAGTGAGTAAAATGGTATAAGGCTGGCGTGAAAAGTATGGGATACTCAAATATTTTCTCACTTTATTGAAGCAATTTATGAAGTGGTGCGGCGCCTTTTCGTCCGCTTTCAATCCACTTCACCTAGATTAGAGAGGCGTACGTTACATCGCGGTCGACACGTCGAATCTTTAACGGCTACATGTAGATGGAAGCTAGAAAAGTTGGGGGGACTGTTCGAATGGGAAGCCAAACAATGTTTGAAAGTTGGGACAGATTATAATTTCACTAAAACTGACAATAGCGGTTGTCCAACGGCTCAGCGTTTGATTACGATTTCTCAGTGTTAATAAACAACGATCGTCACGAGTTACATGTCGAGACCAGATCTTTCTATTTGTGGGCGTTGGAGCACACCACGGATAAGGGAAAGGGGAGTGGGGTCTACTTTGAATGGGACACGTGTCCTAAATTCAAAGCCTTCTCTAACCGAACTAACATTTAGCGAGTAGCGACCCCCCATTAATTAGGGGCAAGGCTGAATTTTTAGGGGGTGCGTCTCCCATAGACAGTTGCTGTACAACGCGCGAGGCGGCAAAATAGGTCTGAAACTCATATATTAATTCATATTTGATGATGCATGTCTTAAATGTGTTGCTTTAAATTTTAAAAGATGAACCAGATGAAAAATAGAGTACTTTTTCACCGGTCTTTTAATAGTAAATAAAACACCCAATGCGTCAGGTAGAGTTGGAGATGTCGGGACTTTTTTTTTTTGTAATTTTTTTTTTCAATTTAAGAATTTCATTTTTTTTCTTATTCTTTTCTACAAAGTCCGGTGTGGGTCGGACGAACCTCGCCGACACCATGGGAAGGCCGTGAAGCCCTCATCGGCAACGCGCGAGGGTCGTGACCCTTGCCCAGACAGTCACTAGGCAAGGGTTGGGATCCTCGCCCGTGTCCATCAAGGGCTTCGCGGCCCTCACTGAAGGTCTGGGTGAGGACCTCGATCGGTTCGTCGGACTTAGAAGAAAAAGAAGGAAAAGAAAGAAAAAAATAAAAAAAGAAAATTTCAAAATTTTAAAGAAAAAATTATAAATTGTCTATAAAATTTGCATTGCACATAAGTGTTTTTTAGCAATGTAATTTTTTAAAAAATCATAAGAAATAATTTTTTTGATTAGATTAAATATGAAAGTATTTCAACATTTTAGATCGGGTCGTGTATTGGTCGCAAAATTTGTATTGCATGAAAATAAGTCAATTTGGATCGGATCATTGTTGATCCGACCCACCTGTGTGATAGTTCTAGTCGTAAGATGTCCAATCAAACTATGGGTGGAATTCATATTACGTTCAATTTATTTGTTAAGCAGTGCTTTGCATTTGTTCCTGACCCGACGCCGCAGAGACGTTCCATGTCGATTTCTTACTATTTCTGCTTGAAACCTTGAGAGTCCTCATCGATTTTCTTTCCTATTTTTTTCCTATTTTTTTTGTTTATTTATATCCGTGGTCTCCGGGAGTTATAATTTGAGATACTGATTTTGATAAAAAGGAAAATAAAAAATTTCTTAAGGCTTTTCATCGTATTTGGCCTTCAAATTATTTCTATTGCTAATAGTTTATTAGTTTATCATAAAGGACATAACATTTTTTTAGTGATTATTATTTTTTATAGATTAAAATGAAGTTGGAAGATGCATAGTCGGAGAAAATCAAGATCTTTTCTTAAATTTACATATTTTTTAGAGTCATGCATGCATATATCTCCTTTGACTTTATATGTCCCCAGTTGAATAATCTTGTAAGGCTTATATATTCTTCATTACGAGATACACACAAATACACAGAAATGACATAATTTTCTCTTAGTGTAGATTTTTTTTTGGGAGAAAGACACTGAAAGTGTCATATAATTTTTTCGTTCACTTAAGTGCTATATTGATAAAAAAAAATTGATGGCTACAATGTCTCTCATGACACATTCATTGATTTGTCCTAGACAACTTTTTTTTAATAAACTCTCTTGTCCCTCTCCAACACTAGCCGCCACCTCTTCTCCTCTCCCTTCCCTTTCCGGATCCGGATCACATTGCAATGTTAGGGGTGTCATTGATTAAATCGGGCCGTCCAAATCAAAATGGCCGGCTTGATTTGATCCATGTCACCTTTTGAAAAGGGGGAAAAATGTGGGTGGAGAGGTGACATTGATGAAATCAGGTCGTTCATTTTGATTTGAACGGCCCGATTTGATTAATGTTACCCCTAACATTGAATTAACAATGTTAGGGGATCCATTTCCTCCATTTCCACACAAGTTCTTTTTTCTTTCCATGGAGGAGAGGGTTTGAGCTTGATTTGTCCCTCCCTTCCTCTCTTCATTAAGTGATTTAGTTTTTTGTTTCTTTTTTTTTTTTTTGCTTTCCTCCCACTTGTGAAGCTTTTTTCTTTTGTTCTTTTGTAGATCTAGAAGCTTCTCTCTCCCGCTTCAGAGAGTTTTTTAGTGTAAATTTTTTGGGTTTCGCTTTCTTCGGATTTCGTTAGCATACAAGTCTAGTTTCAAAAGAGATCGGACGAGTTTCATAAACGTTTCGCTCTCACTATCAGATCTATGCTCGTTCAACCTTTTTATTCTACATGGCGATGATGTTGGGCATTATGAACCTAGGCGCATACTATTGAAATGCAAAGCTATAGTAACAGATAAAGATCTCAGTATGTGCTTATTACTAAAGGCGAATTTGGTGATCGGCCGTTAATTTTGGTTTGAAGAAGTTATAAATTTTCTTTATGAGCATGTGAGTCATATTAGGGGTGAGCAAATCGGGCAGGCTAGACCGGTTCGATGGTCCGGTTCTCAGTTCTAGAGGGTGGCGTTTCGATTTTCGGTTCTCAAAATTGAAATTGGTGGCTAGACGGTCTGATTTCTAGTTCCAAGAGTACCAGACCGGTTGATTTTATTTTATTTTTTAATTGTTTAAAATTAACGTAAGTCTAGTTTTTAGGGTTACTTTTGGGCAATGAAAATTTCAAACTTTTCATTTGGGCCAAAATGTTGCCTGTTTTAGAGCAACTACAGTTGTGAAATACTAGGGTGAGCAAATCGGATTGCCCGAACAGGGATCGGACTGGATCGGTGTTCCGGTTCTACATAGCTTTGGTCCGATTCCCAGTTCTTAATATTGGAATCGATGGTTGGGTGGTCCGGTTCCTATTCTAGGGACATAGGACCAAATGGATCGGACCGGACCGATCGAATTTTCTTTTTTAAAGCAACTCAATGTTTATTGATTAGATTTTGCTTTCTTTTGCACTTTGCAGCCCCCGCCTCTTTTCAGTCTTCACTCTTCGCGTTTGTCGCAGGTCCTGACAGATCTAATAGATACCATATGACAACATGACGCAAGCTTCCAATTCGCCCTTCAAGCAAAGCGGCAGCACCGTGTCCCATTTTCCAGGACCCCAAAAACACGCACGGTAAAAGCAAGAAAACCATATTCACTATGGCAGAAGAATAAACAATGTGCAGCTAGACAAGTGGACTAATAAAACAACCATTTCATGTTCGTGTCATTTCGTTTAGTTTACAAATCATTCCATTTATCGTGTTATTGGTCCTTGAAACCGATCGAGTTGGTCCGGTCCGATTCCTAGTTCCCGGATGGCCGGTCTAGTCCCCAGTTTCGGAAAATGGGTATCGGGATCACCAGTCCGGTTCCCCTCAAGAATCGGGAATCGGACCGGATCGGGAACCGATCACCCCTATGAAATACTGTGTTCGAGAGCCTAGTTAAGGTCTTTTGACAGGTAATCCATGGAAGAGTGTCATCCGATTCTCACTGGCAAAACTTTAAGCTCCTTCCTTTACGTGTGCATTTAAATCAGCAAAAGTATCGCGGCATCTTTGGGACAATCTTAAAAACAATCTGTTTTGGGTTGGGGATAGTTTATTGTGAACATCTAAATCAATCCGTTTGTTTGGAACAAAATGAAAATTTATAATTAATTACCAGTGTTCTTTAGGGAACCGGATCGGACTGAGAACCGCTCACCTCTAACTCCTATCATCATTCTGATGATTTATTTTGTTATCTAAAATTTTCTTTGCTTTGAAGTTATAACAGTCGGACTGCAATGTTTCTCTGTTTTATTGTGGATGTGAACGAAATGCTACTTTGACAAAAAAAAAAATCTCGAAATTCAATGTGGCATTTGAAAAAGAATTGAAATCGCGGAAAAGGACGAAAGGAGGTGGCACTTACAACTAAATGAAGCCAAACGAGAAGGCGGAGCCAAAAAAGAAAGGGATCCGGATCCCCTACCATAATGGTAGGGATAATTGAAATCCCCACCTTTCACATGGGGGGCCCACTCAAATGAAGGGTGGGGATTTCAATGTATGTGGATACCTACCAAAAGAAAGAACCCAATTCAGCTTCGGCTTCGGTCATCTAGAGCAACAAGAAGGACAGAAAGCATACCGAGAGTCAAAGCAAGCTTTTTAATATCCTGCAAAATATGTAAAATTCGAAAGATGATCCTCTAGCTAGCTTGGTACAGTTTCGTGAAAGTTGATTTTGTTGAGGGTGTTGTTTATATATGTTGTTTACATTCCTCATCGACAGGAAGGCACGAGATCCTACTCTCCAGTGCAGGAGTCGCGGGGACACTTAAGCCGCTAGAGGACTTTTATAGTTTGATCCCATACTTTTCTATTGCTAGTTTGGGCTTGGGCCATAAATATATACTGCTATATAATATCTCTTTCTCTTGTAATTGATGGTGTAACGCAGAGGTGCGAGATGCTAATTGGACATAACCTAGTTTATGTGTAAACCGGAATGTATTTTGTATCGATTTCCTTTTCTTGCTTTTACGCTTTACTTCTTTTGTGGTTTGTGCGTAGAATCCTAACAGTTTTGCGCTACGTTTTCTGCAACTTCCCAGTTTTCTATTTTCACCGTCTTGTTAATCACGACGGGAGCATTCCCGCTTCAATCCTCCACCACTCGGAAGAGCAAATCCTTTGACAGTAACCGGTAGATCCCTAAACAGGAAGACGCAAAATTTGCTCCGATTGCACTTTGCAGACGAACGCTAAGCCTCCACCGCTTCGTCTTGACCAAATTGACATGATCGAGAGCCATTCGTTCAGCTCCTGCTCTCCATTGCAAATTTCGGCGGCTCATTTTGCCCTAATTCCTTGCTTGTGGAGTTAGAGTTTCCATGAAGAGAACCAATTCATTCCGAATTGTTCATGTAGGGCATGCGCCATGTCGTTTATGGTGATTTCACTTTGCCGGCAAGTTACGTCGGACCATTTTATATTAAAATAAGGCTACGTCGGATTTTTTGATAACACAAATCGCCGATCGCACTGAGGTGATCCATCTTCTGGCAAAATAGCACACAGGTGAGGAGAAAAGTTATGATGCTAAAGTGTGGGCATACAAAAGTTATGACATTGGTGGTGTCGTTAACTCCTGTCAAGCCTTTTGTACAGCAGTTGCAACAACATTACGTGAGATCCGCTAATGTCGTTTTCCAACGAGCTCGCCGCTCTTGAGTGCTGTTCTGACACTTCCGTTGCTTGTTTGGAAAGACAAGCACCACCAAACTAGATTCAGAAACTTCATTGCGACCCGCCGTCACATGCGCCGTCAGGCGCCAAAAGCTCCTTCACGTGTATTGCAGACATCATCACGCATCAGCACCATCCAGCCGTCCAGGGATACAGATCACCCCCTCTTAAATGGATCCGGATCACCTGCCCTGGTGCTATCAGGGCAGGGTGTGCCCTGATCCATCCCATCCGTCCGTTGATGGAACGGACGGATGGGATCTCCCAAAATTGCGGCTGGGCCAATTTTTTTTTTGGTCACTTTTTCGCCTGGATCAATCCCATCCGTCCGTTGATGGAACGGACGGATGGGATTAATCAGGCAGCCCCTGCCCTTGTAGCACGAGGGCAGACGATCCGCGCGCCTCTTAAATTGCATGGATCCCCTGCCACTAGGGCAGGGGATTCTGACCCGCCGTCCAATATAGGATGGCTAATAAACGTGTGCATGTAGAAACAAAAATAAGTCCTCTAAAAATTCCACTAAGATCCAATCAGATTGAACTTTAAATGTTTAAGTTCATTTGCACCTGACATTCTACATATTTAAACAACCCACATACAACCCGATTGTAAAAATATGCGTAAAAAATAGATTTAAGACTCATTTTAGCACTTCTATTTTGGAAACATGACGTTCTTATTCATCCAAATCAATCATGATCCGTTTTAGAACGCACAAAAAAAAGAGTATAATTACAATTCTTAGAGAATGGCTGGTGAGAATAGAAAACCTTGCTCCAAAAGCAGCTGCAAACCTCTTTCATGAATGGGGCTCTACACCAACCCCTATGGATCCGGATCCTCTGCCTTTAAGGCAAAGGATCCTAGTGATAGGGGCCATTAGATCTGGATCTGTATTTTTCTACCATTAAAAATTTCCTACCATAATCGACCTGGGCCGTCCAATTCAAAATGAACGGTCCAGATCGTTCAATTCAAAATGAACGGTCCAGATTAGTCCACATCATTTCCTACTAAAAAACTGTTGATTGATCTGGGCCGTCCATTTTGAATTGAACGGTCCAGATTTAATGGCACCTCTAAATTTATGTCACTAAATCATTTCCCATTACAAACTCCCCCCCCCCCCCCCCCCCCCCCCCCCCCCCCCCCCCCTTATAGGGGAAAGATCTAATGGCTATGGGGAAATGGATCCCCTGCCTGATCCATTTCCCCTATATAAAGGATGGTTGCCGTACTATGTGACTTGCAACAGATTTCACAATGGCTCTTCCAGCAATGTTCACAAGCTTCCTCCCCTCCTCAATTCGCCATGACCAATCCTCTCTCTTATTCTTCAGACAACCTCGCTCCTCCTCCACCTCTTCCAGCGGCGCCCAACTCATGACACGCGCTTTGAAAATTGAAGAACAAGAGATTGTGAGGCGTTCGGCGAATTGGCAACCTAACCTTTGGGACTATGGCTCTGTGCAGTCACTCAGTGTTGATTACACGGTAATAATTATTTTTTTCGGCACAAAACCAAGCTAGCTTAAGTTGTATAGAGACTATTCACATGTGGTCGTGGATTTGCATATATTTTTTTTCCAATTTGGTCCTTAAACTTGGGACAATTTCCTATCAATTTGTTTGGTCTATGGTTCTGGGTGTTTGAAGCTCACGTGCGTGTCAATGCTAGCTGAAAGTATGATGTGGAAAGACTCGGAAGTATTGTGGATATTCAATTGGCGAAACTACAAGAATAGAAGGATTTTGAGCAAATTTCAGAAACCCTTTGATCCACGATGGCACCGCTTATTTGAATAGTACGATTTTGTCTGGCATTTTGATCAATACTTGGCTTCACTTTGCTGGAATTACTGACGGAAAAGCAGAAGTTCCATACGTTCAGGAGCTTGATTGTTCAAATTTTAAGGACCCGCTCTGACCAAAAAGAAAGGGGGAAAAAAAACATAAGTTCGGTGAGAGAAGTGCACTTTTTCCCTATTTCCTATTTACTTTGATGGGATGTGTGACATGTGTCCACAAATCCCAAAACGACATAAACAAAAGAAGAACTGTGTTTTGAATTAGATATGTGGATTTATGCTTCTCCTGTGTACTTCTGTATACGGCTTATATACGACATTTGACATATGTAACACCAGTTTACCCATTCACCCACTGCAACTCTATCGATAAACCTGGTCAATATGGCATAGTCTCAAATCTCAACATATACGCAAGAGCTCAACAATGCCTATTCGTATATGTTTGCAAATAAATTGAGAATCGATCTGTTTCAATACGAGAGGCGAAATTCAACTCTGCTTGTGCATCAACTTTGATTAAGATCTCATTATTCTGAGTTTTCCATGTGCCTTAGGAGGATATATACACCGAACAAGTACAAAGGTTGAGGGAAGAAGTCAAGGGTCTCTTCGACAGGGAGATGAAACAGGTGGCCAAGCTCGAGTTCATTGACGTGGTTCAAAGACTAGGACTGGGATACCATTTCGACATGGAGATAAAGAACGCTGTCGGTTCCATCCATAACAAGACCGAAGATGCTGAGCTTTCGGATAATCTTTGTGCCGCTTCCCTTCGATTGCGACTACTCAGGCAACATGGATATATTGTACAGCAAGGTAATCACGACCAATTAACCTTTTGGTGAATCATGTTGACCTATCAAGATTTACCTTGACATTCCCTTTGTTGGGCGTGTAGATGTGTTCCGAAGGTTTATGAACAAGAAGGGCACGTTCATCGAATCGCTTAATAAGGATGTGAAGGGGCTTCTCGGTCTTTATGAAGCTTCTTTTCATGGATTGGAAGGTGAAACCATACTTGAAGAAGCTTGGAACTTTGCTTCTAAGCATCTACAAAGAATAAACCTCAACGAAGTACCCACTAATTTAGCGAGCCACGTGAGGCATGCATTAGATATGCCGATCCACTGGAGGCCAAACAGGTTGGAGGCTCGGTGGTTCATGGACATGTACGAGAAACAGCAAGACATGATCCCCTCTTTGCTACGATTGGCTAAATTAGACTTCAATTTAGTGCAATCTATCCACAAGAAGGAAGTTAGCAATATGGCAAGGTATACGCAATCACTCTATAGTTCATAGATGCAATCCAGCGCATTTGTATTTACTTAGTCAACATATGACCAATTTTTCAGATGGTGGGTTGAGCTTGGTGTGAACAAGATGAGTTTCTGTAGGGACAGGCTAGTGGAAACCTATTTTGGAAGCAGCCTAATGGTTTTCGAACCTCAATATACAACTTTCAGAGAAATGAATGTGAAGATCGGTTGCATGGTGGTACTTATTGATGATGTTTATGATATATATGGGACGCCGGAAGAGCTTGAGCTCTTAACAGATTTCATTGTCAGGTTTGCATAGTATCACTATCATCATCATCATTTTCCCTTGTAACTGTTATTGCCAAGAAAAAAAATGACAAAATGAATTAGTCTATGAGAACGATGGAAAAAAGTCTTGCAAATTAAATACTATGAAATAAATTCTTCAACGTGATTCGGACATGTAATATTTCATGTTAGATCGTGATTCATTGATTGGTTTGGGTAATAAAGTAGCGGTAGCACTAATATTTATTGTTATTACAAAAATGTGTATCGAGTGGTTATAACATTTATAAGATCATTGAAACGTTGATAACTTATCTAGGTGGGACATCACAGATGTCGATCAGCTTCCTCCAACAATAAGGGATAGTTTCATGGTCTTATACAACACGACCAACAAAATTGGGCATTGGACGATGAGAGAGCGAGGGATCAACCCCATTCCTTATTTGCGGAAAGCGGTAATCTCGACTTGCTAAATGGTTCAACCAATAATTTCTAGACCATGTAGGGCAACTCATTTTTCTTTTTTATGGATATCGTCCAAAAAATTCTAAAACTATTGTACAACAGCTCAATCTTAAACCTTTTAGCGATTTGCTAACTTAGTTCCAAAACTTTTAACAACTTTCCAATCACTCATTCCAGAAAATTTTGACATGAAACCGTTGACGTGAACACTAGCTATCTTGCGTGGCAAGGCTGGTGGACGGTTGGTGTTGACTAGACCGCAACATCAGTGATTTCCGACCAAAATTGGTTGGAAAGTTAAACTGATAAATCGTCAAAATCTTGCACAGTTAAAATGTTTAGGATTAAATTGGCCGCCGTATAATACGCTTATGATTTTTTTTAATACAATTTCTTCTCTTTCTACTTCTAACTTTCATTATGACTTCCACAGTGGGCCGATCAATGCAAGGCGTGCATGAAAGAGGTCCATTGGTACGACAAGGGCATTAAACCGACGCTAAAGGAGTACATTGACATTGCGGTGGATTCAGCGGCAGGGCTGATTACACTGTTGGCCAGTTACTTCCTAACCACAGATGAATTGATGGAAGAGGGACTTGATTACGTATCGAAAATCCTGAGTGTCGTGCATTGTTCTTCCAAAATCTTTCGACTCAACAATGATCTCAGTACATCACCGGTAACTTACTTTTCTATTGTTATTCTCCTTGTAAATAATGGCTTATAAGAAAAAAAAAGAAAAAAGAGAGTAAATTATATCCGCATTGACGAGCTACTCTTCTTTGTTCGGTTGATACATGTGAGATGAGTATTTGGACTTGTATTCGTAAGTTCGTAACCCATCAATATTGTCCATGCTTATTGCTTAGTATGAATTGGCACGAGGAGACACCTTCAAGGCACCGGAATGCCTCATGAACGAAACCGGCGCTTCGGAAGAGGCCGCGCGGGAACACATCAGGCATATGGTGCGTGAGACCTGGAAAAGGATGAATAGAGTCGCGTTTGAGGACTACCCAGTTCCCGGGCTTCGGTCTTTCCTCGGTGCCTCTTTGAACTTGGGACGAGTTTCTCATGAATTTTACCAATATGGAGACGGATTCGGCCTTCCTGGTCACGAAACCAAGGACCATCTTCTGTCGGCTATATACGAACCCGTGCCCCTCGATTAGGCATGCATTATATGACCCAGGTCCTGCTTTTGGACAGAATCATCTGACCTTACCTGTCTTTCTTAGCTTTGTGAGGTGGCTGGTTATGTAATTACAAACAACATTCGAGGTGATCAAAATTTATTTTGTGTTGAATTTATATCTCTCTGTAGTGGAGAAAAATTGAAAAGAAATAGGAATATATAGGAGAAAAGGAAAATCGGTCAACTTTGACCAACGCTGGCTCAATGCAAATTAGAAACGGTGGCTGTGCAGAATGTTTTCTTCTACCATTGAGTTTCGTTGAAACGGTGCCGCGAAGATTCTCCAATGTCCAGAACAGTGCGAGGCTGTTTCTTCTTTCTATATCGTGCATTGTGTTCGAATTTCATAATAAAAAAACACTTTGAAATACATTATTGTACAGACCAAAAAAAAAAAAGTACCTTACTTGTATTCTCATGTGAGACATTATATCTTAAAATCAGTACTTTCATTGAAGCCGTTCAGACGGAAATAGGAATACAACTGAAAAGTGCCTTTTTGACTCGTTACATCTTCTGTCTTGGCGCCGGTCTACTTTACCATAATGCTTTTGATTGCTCGGCAATCGACACACATTCGCCAAGACGCATCCTTCTTCGACACCAACAAAACAGGAATAGCACACGGGCTAAGGCTTTCTCGCACATATCCTCGCTCTAATAATTCACTAACTTGTCACTGAAGTTCCTTTGTCGTCTCGGGATTGCTTCGATATGCAGGTCAATTAGGTAATATCGCACCAGGAATCAAATCAATTTGATGTTCTATGCCTCGAATCAGTGGTAAACATCCAGGAAGCACGTCAAGAAAGATATCTTCAAATTATTGCAATAAAGACACGACAGAAATAGGCAAACTCGGGTCAAGATCGTTAGTAGTAAACAACGTCTCCTTGTACAAAATTACAAGTATCGGTCGGTCCAGAATCAAAGCTTTCCTCACTTCGCTCGATTTTGCATAGAAATTCTTTTGCCTCTCTTCTTTTCTCTATCTTTTTCCTTCGGATTTTACCACTCTATTCTTCTCAGCCTCTCTTTTTCCTTGCGTCTCGAACTCTCCACGCAAGCTCTCAACTTTCTTACTTTTTTTTTTCTCTCTCTCAGCCTCACATTGTAGTTTCAGTTGGTTTTCACACACCGCAGTAGGTGTCATTGGTACCAAAGTATAAGTCTTTTGATTCAATACCAGTGAATATCGATTAGTGTACCCGTCATGATATATCTTTCGATCATACTGTCAGGGTCTACCAAGTAAAAAATGTCCCACTTGCATAGATACAACATCACACACCACCTCATCCTTATATCGCCCTATCTCAAATGGAACTCGGTCTTGCTTCGACACTTTCCCTTCACCACTGTCATTCAACCACTGAAGTCTATATGGTCTACGGTGTTTTGTAGACTTCAATCCTAATTTCTCAACCATAGTACAACTTGCCACATTGACCATCATCGCACTTTCATTTTGCAATGGCCTTGTCTGAATACTTCTAATTGAGTCTCCAAATTCAACCTCTATTGCCAAGCCCTGTTCACTTTTGCCTAGCCAAATCTAGGCCGCGCGAGCTCAATCGGAGCTCGAGGTAAGTGTTCTGAACCTCATTTCGTGTTAATTTGTGGATGAATCGCCTTGATTTTGCGTAGTTCACGTGACTGAACTTCCATGGCCGTACTCGGCATTTTGCATGGTGCTCGTGATTTCGTGGATGAAATGCTTCGATTATTAGATATGTTAAACTATAGATTATCTCGAGTCGATTGGCGCCGATCTCGTGCGATTTCGTTAAGGTTTCACCGTCGGATCGTCGCCGGAGAGTCGTAGCTGTCCGTTCAAAGGCAGTCGCGAGGTTGAAGACGGAGCTGACGTAGAAGGTCAACGAGTCAGCATCTTAGGTGGCGAAGTGTGATTGGTCCACGTGGATGTCGTGTCAGCTCGACCGTTAGTTTGTTAGGTTGAATTAGATTAGATCGGACGGTCTAGATTAATCGAGTCCAATTTTTAATGACAATCCGATTAATAATTAGGAATATCCGAAAATGATTTTATAATCGAAAAAAAAAAAAAAAAAGTGCAGAGACAGTGTCGTTTAGGAAAAGGGTTGAGCGGCGTCATTTAGGTTAATGAAGATGGACGATCCAGATCGAGTCTAGCCTTCTAATCCTGACCGTAGATCTTGGTAAGTCGATCAGACGGCCCTGGTCGAGTCTTTGTTTAATCTACCCCGTAGATTTAGATGAACCGATCCTAAGGTCGCGGAGAGGCCACGTGGTTCAAAAGGAACCGTCGGATTAAATCTGAGTAATAAAAAATAAAAAACAAATCGGAACGGCGCCGTTTTAGGGTGTGGGTTCGCGCGGATCCGGGTCTGGGCCGGGTTTCCAACCCTAGTGGGTCGGGTTGACCCGGTCCGAATCAATTTTTTTAATAAAAAAATCAGAAAATGGTTTTAGAAAATAAAAAAAAATCAGAAAAATTGTAGAAAATTCCAAAAAATGCTAGAAAATCCCAAAAAATGTAGGAAAATTGTATGAAATTTCTAGACACTCTAGAAACCCCCAAAAATTGAGGATTGATCATAGAGAACTGGTCAATCCTATTTTTGGGATTTCTTATCCGTTCTTCTGGAAATTGACGAATATGCCCTTTAGGGGTAATTCGTCCTTGCTTTGTATTTGAGATAGGTCGAAAATGCCTAGATTAGGATAGGGCCAGTTAGGTGGCGAATCCTTTTACTTGGGTTTCCGAATCTCATCATTTTTCCTGAAATAACGATTTTACCCCTCAAAGGGTAAATCGTCTTTCCTATCCCAATCGAATCTTAAAAATTGCTTAAAATTAGGATTTGGGTCAGGTGGTCGACCAATCCTAATGTTTGAGATTTTCAAATTCTCGTCTTCGCCTAAAAATGACGATTTTACCCCTTTAAGGGTAAAATCACTTTTAAATTCCAGAAAAATTCTGAAAATTCCCGAAAAATAGGAAATGGATTGGTTTGGTCGCCAATCCTATTTCCATCACCTTTCGATTCCACATTTCATCTAAAATGGAAAATTTGCCCTTCTGGGGTAAATTGTCCCCAAATTTCTCAAAATTACGATTTTGCCTCTCAAGGGCAAATCATGTCAAAACCACTCATGAGCCTTGATTGATACTTCTCTAGGCTGGTAGGGCCTTATTAGGGATGTCACGTTGCTTTCATGTGATTTATCCACACGTTTTGGATTCTTGATTTGTGCAATCATTTTATTGGCTGTGTTTGCTAGGATAGTCATTCCTATATGCATGAATTCCTAAATTTAGGTTCGTACCCCCACTCATCTATATGAAATCCTAGGATTAGATAAATCATTCAACTTAGGTGCCGAAAGGGCGTCAACTCTGACAGTTGGCGTAACAAAGTCTTCGATCCCACTTCTCTGATTTTCGCAGAATCGAATAGATCGCTCCCAACTATTCGTTAGGGTTTCAGATCGTATCCTACATGAAACGATTAGTGGCAACTCCTTAGCATGTACACATATCACATGTCACCAGACCGCGCCGAAGGTCGATCACGTATATCCAACTGTTGCGATTTGGATAATGGACCTTGGGAGAGGCCCGCGTCCGATCAGGCGACATCGGGCGGCCCATTAGGCCTCCTCGAGAGCCATGGGCATGGCGCTCGAGAGGGTCGCGATAGACTGGCGACTCGCTGGGGACTTATTCCGAACCTTGAATCTCTAGTTAGGAATTTTAGAGGACTTGAGCAGATTAAAAAGTTGATTGGTTTATCTGACATTGTTTTCTGCAGATGCTCTCGAATGTGAGGTACGTATCATAACCATTATGTTAGATATTTTTGCAGGTTGGAGAAATAAGGGGTGTAGTGTTTGTTGACATTTTTCCTACAGGTTGGAGTTAGGAATGTATGTTTATCTTACGCACATATTGAAGCGGTGTTTGATACAAACTGCTGTGCATGACTTGCTTTGTGATGATCACGACACATCGCACACACTGGCGGTCAAACCCCAACTGCAACCACCTCTAGGTTACCTTAGATAGGGAAAGTGTACGAAAGGGTCTTGTGTTTGATGGCACTTGAGACTTTCGTGTTCGTTCCCGCTCACAATCCAAATTGGCGATTTCTAGCCCTCTTGGGTGGGTACTCTTGGGGAGGAATCTGCCTTATTTGGATCGTGAGAGCCTGAGCCATAGGTCCCTCACCTGATTTTCAATTTCTAGAGTATACCCACTTGTCTCATGCGCATGTCTATGGAAGGTTGGTATACCTAAAACCATCTATTATTACAAGGGAATATTTGACATTTCCAGGGTTTTGGTTGGTAAGGCATTTACTTTCAATGTACTTCACTATTCCTAGTTTCATAGTATGTTCATGCATTATATACATCCACGTGCATTGCATACATCATGAAATCACTCAAGTGGCTAATTGAAATAACGATGATAATGGGGTAGGATGTCGCTGTTTCCTAGAAGTTCGACAGAGTTGGTAACCTTCGAATACCTAATGAAAGTCACTCGCCCTGGACCGAACACAAGGTTGCACTTTACTAGATTTGTGCATGGCCGAGAGCTAACCGGACGCAAGTTGGGATACGCCGAAGATTGCCAAACCCGCTACTATGTCGATAACCTCGGGTTCAAGCGACAAGTAGACAAAATGTTCAAAGATTACATGGAGATGAAAAGACAACATTGCAACCACCTAACTAGAGATGCATATGCCCGTCGAAAGGCTGAACGTCAAGATAATGAAGATATACCCATGATCACTCTTTGGGGAAAGAGAGGACGCCCTACAACCAAGACAAAACCGAAGTGCACTGCACTTAAAAAGGAGAAACCCGAGAAGACCCATGAAGTCATTATACCATGGACCAGAGAATGGCCAGAAGAGCTAAGGTGCCTCGACCAACCCATTGGAGATAATTTTTCACATTTTGAGGAACACCCAACTAGGGGAGAGGTCCCAATTATCAAGCCATATCCTGAAAAGGGGACAGATGAAGATGCCTTTGAGAAGGAGCCCCCAACTGACTGCCATTCTAAAGAAGATTAAGCTTTTGGGGAGGGTTAGCTTAGATCCCCACATTCCATGGGTCTTTTGTGGCTTTCTTGTTTGCAAAAACTCTCTCTAACTGTTCTTTCACTAGGCGTCCTGATTGTGATAAGGGGCTTACTCCGCTTTACTCCCATATGATGTATTGGCCAATGAAATGTGACGTTGTTATTTCATTTAGTCACTGTAGTAAATTTGATTAAATTACACAATTCACTTACTTGAAATTCAAATTAGACTTTAAGTCAGGTCTTCCATACCTGAAAAAGGCTCTAATTTCCATTTCTCCAATCGGACTATGCAATTAAGTCAGCCCATGCATATTTCATAGCATTTGCATAATTACATGTTTAAGAGTAATTTTTTACGATTGACTTTTCAAAATCATTTGCATATTTTAGACTTGATGGAAAAGAATGATATTCAAGTATTCAAAGTCCCCCGGACCGAGCTCCTAGCTTAGTGGGATAGAATGGGCAAAGCTAGCCAGAAATATGCCAAATCACGGTTGGGGTATCTATTGGAGCTGCTGAAGATTGAATGTCCACATGCCTTTATCCAAGCCATGGCGCTCTATTGGGATCCTACCACTGCTACGTTCTGGATGGAATGATTAGAAATTACCCATACTCTGGAAGAGTATAGAGCCGCCATTGGAGTTGAGTTTACTCACTTACTAGTCCAACCTCCTATAGGATTTGAGCCTTTGAGTCAACTAGCTGAATTCCTTTATACAAGCCTCAATGAAATCAAAGCAAATGCCAAAAGTAATTCTGGACGGATTTCCCTATCTTTCATCCTAGATAGATTTCCTAACCTCCCTGCTGCCAAAGGAACTAAATCTGGTAAAGCCTTTGTCTTGGCTTTCTTTAGCTTTATGTTATTTCCAATCTCATCTGTTACTTTCGACCCTATTATGGCTGTAGTGGTCAGACAAGTTTGTTATGGGTGGGATTACTCGAACGTTATCCTTGCTGAAACTTTCCTTTCCCTAAACCGCTTCAAGAAAAACAAGAAATGAATCTTTAGAGCCTCTAGTGATCTTCTATATTTGTGGTTCACATCTCATATCAGATAATTTCATATCCGCATGGGTTTAACTGAGATTAGCTCCGATGCCCATCCTGTTAAAACTTTCTTCAGAACCCATACACGTATTCCTAAGTTCAACTTTAGAGAATGGAAAAAATTCTTTGGAACTCTAAGACCAGAACAGCTTCGATGGCGGCTTAGATTGTCAACACTGGGTAAAGTCAGGCTCGCGTGTAATGATGAAGACCCAATCCCCTTCTTAGGATTCACAGACGCTACTGCATATTATCCAAAGAGGGTTATCCGACAGTTTGGAGCATTGCAAGAGATTTCTTCATCGCCGCAACCTGATATCTTCTCGTTTGACATGCCAAGGGAGACTTTCACAGGAGAAAAGAAGAAACAATTCAAAGCCAAGGTGGAATTTATTATACGCTCTTTGAAGAACTCACAGGCTGAAGACATAAGATGGCCAGAAGAGATGACTCGTGAGGAGAATATTCACATGGCTACTACAGAATATATTCAACACTTTGAGGCAACCAGACACAGCTTTGTCGAGCCTTATGTACCTGAATAAATCGTACCATACGTGCCTGGAGTAGAGCTGTATATACTCGAAGACATGGGATCGCCGTCATACTCAGGAGATGAAGAATCCCAGACTGAAGGAATTGATCTCTGCTGGGACGATGAGGATACCTTAGACCTTAAACGCCCTAGACTTGATTAGACTATTCTGTCAAGTGTAAAATGTGTGAACATTATGATGCCTTTTCAGCATACTCATTTGTATTGAATGCTACTTTGGACACATGTGCATGAATATGGACATGTTTTATAGATGTATAAAAACTATCGCCAAAGATTACACTTATTTTGATTTCATGAATTCTTTTGGAGAATAGTTAAAAGAACTGCTCACGTGAGACTAAGGCTCACAAGGTAGTCTTTTTTCTCATTCATCAATAGAAAACATGCAATTAGAAGAATCCAGCACTTTTTCTACCAATCCTGAAAAAATACTTACTTGTTATTTTTAAATAAACAAGTGCACTCTAATCACGGAACTACCAAAGCATCATTTTCGTACTCGACTTAAGATGAGAATGGAACAACAAGGGCTGACTCCACGAGTAGGCATGTTGGAAACCTAGATGACTACTATGGCAACTATGATGGCTGACATTAAGGCAATGTTGGAAGCCTCCCAAGCCAGACAGACAGTGGTACCTACCCTGAACGACTCAGGTCAATCCTCAATACCTACTACGGCTGACAAAGGAACAGCAGAAGATGCCTAAAATACCGTGGAATGCACCCGTATATCGAATGTCTAGTCACAACCAAAGGCACCCCCTGTTATCATTAACCTCGAGGAGGAAAAATGGAAACAGACCATGAAAACCGAAGCTGAGGCTAAAAGGATAGCCAAAATTAAGGAATGTTTGAGCAGCCAGAGTTATGAGCTAGCTCGTTTTGACAAGATATCCCCTTTCGCCAAGGTGGAGACCCCTCCTGATTACAAAGAGCAAAACTTCGTGAGGAGGTAAAATGGGACAGGCTGTCCCCACGCTCACCTCAAATATTACCTGCGTAAGATGGCGCAATATTCGGACTACGTTCCATTGCTGATGAATACGTCCCAAGAGAGTTTGGTTGGCGCCGCTCTGGCTTGGTTCATTGAGTTAGACCTGGATGACTATGACGGGTGGGAGGACCTCGCGAAAGATTTCCTAAGGCAATATAAGTTTAATACAGCTACGGCCCCGATGAGGGAAGACCTACTACGAACTCTAAAAGCGAGGGGTGAAACCATCAGAACGTATGCTCAGAGATGGCGAGCTTTGGCGACCCAAGTAAAACCGCCAATCCCTGAGGATGAGTTGATCGACTTGTTCTTAAAAGCGCTTCCGTACGAATATTTTGACAGATTAAACACTTTAGGATGTCAAACCTTTACACACTTGATAAAGGTGGCCGAGAGACTCGATTGGGCCTTAAAAGAGAGGAGGCCACATGAAACTTCTACGAGGAAGTAATACTCTCCTAAAAAAGAAAAAGAAACTGGGCTCGACATAGCCTTCATACCAGACCCCCATAAGCCCAATGTGTTCAATAACTCTAATCAGATCAAGGGCGGATCATCGTGGTCAACGCCAAAAGGCAAGAGCCTAGGAAAAGGCACCCTCAAAAGTAGTTTTCTCAACTCCCGAGACCTTTATCCAGGCTGCTCCTAATGCTACTAAAACAACACTTGATGGCAAAAGAACCTCATAGAGCGAATCCTGTTAAATATCCTGGCTTTGATGAGAGCCAAACCTGTGCCTATCACATGGGTGAAAGAGAAAACAACATAGATAATTGCTATATCCTTAAGCTGAAGGTGCAAGCTTTGATCGACAGTCAGATTTTGAAGTTCGATGATATAGCTCCAAACGTGCAAGAGAATCCGCTTCTTGATCACCAAACAGTAGGGGCAATATTCATTGATGAAGAGGAAAACCACCTTGAACTGAAGGTGGATATATCTAAGCTAACTAACATTATGGCGATCGCTTCATTATATCCAAAAGAGGGAGAAGTGTCCGCCGACATGAAGAAGTTGTGTATCGCTAAGATGATGAGCTTGGGGATATTGTCGAGCATTATCGATGAAAGATTCGAGGGAGTTAAGGCCTCTGTAAGCTTGGAAAGGAACCAGTTTGTGATTGAAACTGAATAGGGAAGCGTGTGGAATGTCTCGCATGAAAGTATGGTAGGTGATCCTGAGTTGATTGTCAATCTAGAAGAAGAACTTGATGAAGATGAATTAGAAGCTAACAGGCGAAGTCTAGCTGATCACATGTTTATGGCTAATGTGCTAGAAAGGGGCGAAGTCATAAACAATTTAGGCGAAGATTCTGGGAGATACAACTTTAAAGTAAAATATTCGGCTCCTCCTAGTTTCTATCAGAGAATGGAGGATATCATACCAGATGGATGTGGGGTATGGATAATCCTGTTCAGCCAGAAATCCAGAAGGATGAGGTAAAGCCTTTTACGAAGAAACCTAAATCGTTGCTTAACCAGACGATAGACGACAAGTTTAACGCAGAGCAATACGTCAGGGTGGAGAGATCAAAAGCTCAGCGGCAAAGCTCAGTTGAACCATTCAAGGGAATGAGAAAGTACCCGAAATTTACAGTGACAGCAGAACCAAGTAATATTAACGGGCATCGTCAACTGGAATACGAAATTATCACAAAAGACCTTGGCGACACTGTGTCAATGATTGAAGCAGCTACAATTGTGGTAATCAAACTAGAAGAGCTTGATAGCTTGAGTCAAGAAAAGGATTGTCCGATTAAACCTGTTGTGATTTGACTGCCGTGAGATGAAGCAGACGATAGAGTTGAACCAGAGTCATCTTGCCTGACGACAGTAACTATAAAAGTCCCTCCGGTAGAAGATTACAACCCTAAGGCAGTCCATCGGGACTATAGGACGAAAGAAGTAGATGCCGTAATGAGGTCTGGACGATTTACGCCCCTAGGGAAGGCGAATCCGAAAAAAAAAAGTTTCAAAGGAAGACGTAGAAAAACTCATGTCCATCGTTAAAACCAGTGAGTTCGAAGTAAAGAACAATTAAGGAAGATGCCGGCCCAAATATCTTTGTTAGATTTGTTCATCAATTCAGAGAAGCACAAAGACGCGCTGCTGAAGATACTAAATGAGGTGCATGTCCTTAAAACTATTAATGATATGCAGTTAGGGGACTTTGTGGGGGCAATCCTTCTAAAAGACCAATTAAGCTTCTTAGATGAAGACTTCCCCATGGAAGGGAGATGGCACAACAAGGCTTTATACATTACGGCGCAATGCAACGGAAAGAGAATATCGCACGTGCTAATCGACAATGGATCCGCTTTTAACATCTGCCCTTTAGCTACATTGAGGAGTTTGGGCGTCAAAGAAGAGATGATTAAAACCTCCAAAACAGCCGTGAGAGCTTTTGATGGAATGAAGAAGACAATAGTAGGCGAAATTGAGCTGGATGTGCTCATCGTTCCAACTAAATTTTTCATAAACTTCCAAGTGATGGATTTGCCTAGCACATTCGGGTTCTTGTTGGGAAGACCATAGATTCATGTGGCTGGAGCCGTACCTTTGAGCCTGCATCAGAAAGTACGATTCGTAGTGGATGGGAATGTGGTTACCGTACATGGAGAGATTGATCTCCTAGCGTATCAGAATAACGCTATTCCTTACATCGAGCCAGAGGTTAAGCTGGAAGCAAGCTACCATTCCCTAGAACTGGTAGCAGCGGTACACACTCCCGTGGGGACAAGGCTGAAAGCTCATTTTATCTCTGAAGCCAACCTTTTACTATCAAGATGTTACTGGCGTACGGGTACAATCCAAGAGAAGGTTTGGGCAAATATGGTCAAGGAATGAGCATTCCTCTACAGTTAAAATTCAACGAGCACAAAATGGGTTTGGGATATCAAAAAACCCGCGTTGGTGGGTCTACCTCTAAGATAGCAGGCCGAGGCCGAGGCAAGAGCCAGGGATGCCATGGAAGCCAGAAAAACTAGAAGGATTCATTCATTGGTTCCCCAGCCTGGAAAGACAAGTCTAAGATGTTCATCAGCCTTTTAAACAAATATTTCAGCAAAGACTTTAGGTGGTTGTCAGAAGAAGATGTAATCCCAACATCAGAATTAGATCTGGCAAACCCATTTCTGGAAGACAACTTCGTGAATGTCATCATAGAGTGGCTGGGTGATGAAGCCATTACTCTTGAGTAAAGAAACCTTTTCCCTGCTTTTAATACTACATTTAAATTTCCTGTATTTTGTTGCACTTTTAGTTTTTGTTGTTTGAAATAAATGTAGGAAAACGCCTTTGGACCTCCGGTCGTTGGTCCAAACATCATAACTTGTAATGCGGCCCATTTTGCATTCAATAAAATCGCGCAAGTTTTGTTAAGGATATATGGAACCACAAATCAACCCAATGATGACATTAGTCTTCCATACGGAAGCTTGAGGCCTGGTTTGCCATATGATTCCTGATTTCCAAAAGATTTATGAGGAGTAAGGATGTCCTAGGGTATGTGAACTAGTTCCATTTACGCCTACACTTATTTTGAAATCTCTTTTGAACAGATTTTTTACGCTCATGCATAGCATTTTTATATGAAGTATAGATTAACCATGCTCATGACATTTCAGGCATATCATCTCAAACATACATACTAGGTTGTTATGCAATTCGGATCGCCACGTCGATTGTTCCTACAACATTGAGGAGGATGAGGATGAGGGTTATGCATCTATCCGTAAAGAATGGAGTGCCTTCGAAGAGTCAATGCCTTCACTTCAGAAGAACCAGTTGTTATTAACTTGGGTGACTTTGCAGATATCAAGAAAATCAAGATTGGTGGGCATTTATCCCGAGATGAAAGGCTCAGGTTAACAGAATTACTGAAGGAATATCAGGATGTCTTTGCGTGGTCATATGCTGACATGTCGGGTTTGGATCCCAAAATTGTCGAACATGCATTACCCACAGATCTCAGTGTTAAACCTGTCAGACAAGGCATCAGACGGATGAAAGCCAAGTTAGAAGATAAAATTAAGGAAGAAGTGATGAAACTTCTTAGGGTAGGCTTTATTGAAGTTATCTCATATTCGGATTGGATTGCAAACATAGTTTCCGTCATGAAAAAGGATGGCAAAGTTCGAATCTGTGTGGATCATCGAGATTTGAATAGAGCGAGCCTAAAGGATGATTTTCCACTTCCTCACATTGACGTGCTGGTGGATAGTACTGTGGGGTACGAATTATTCTCATTCATGGACGGATTCTCCGGATATAACCAGATCCTCATGAAGCAGGAGGACAAACCGAAAACTGCATTTACCACGCCTTGGGGAAACTTTGGCTATGAGGTTATGCCCTTCGGACTGAAGAACGCTGGGGCCACCTATCAGAAGGCTATGATCACACTATTTCATGACATGATCCATAAGGAAATTGAGGTATATGTCGATGACATGATCGCCAAGTCCAAGAAGGGACATGATCACATTAAGGTGCTAAGAAAGCTGTTTGAGCGACTACGCAAATACAAGTTGAGGTTGAACCCTAACAAATGTGTGTTTGTGGCAAAATCTGGGAAACTTCTTGGATTTATGGTCAGTAACAGGGGCATTGAGATTGACCCTTCGAAGATTCAAGCTATTTATGACCTAGCCACTCCCTCAACAGTGAAGGAGGTAAGGAGTCGTTTAGGGAGATTAAACTATATTGCCAGGTTCATCAATCAGTTATCGGATGTGGCTAAACCGATTTTTAGACTGCTCAAGAAGGGTGCAAAAGTGACTTGGGATACAAAATGTAGCCAGGTATTCTAGAAGATCAAGACCCATCTAGTCACTCCACCAGTACTTGTGCAGCCCATCCCAGGTCACCCCTTGACCTCGTATTTGACTATACAGCAAGAATCTTTGGGAGCCTTACTCGCTCAGACAAGCCCAGTGGATGGTAAGGAAATAGTCATCTACTACTTAAGCAAGAAATTCACCTCGTCTAAAACGAATTACGTACCTGTCGAAAGGGCTTGCGTAGTAACAGTATTGGTACTTCGCAGGTTGAGGCAATATACCCTACACCATCATTCTTAATTGGTGACAGAAAATGACCCTATCAAATATCTCCTGGAGAAACCCGCTCTGATTGGGAAATTAGTAAAATGGCAAGTAATATTATCCGAATTTGACATCAGGAGTTCTCCACAAAAATCGGTGAAAGGGAGAGTCATTGTCGATATGTTAGCAGAGAATTCTCAAAATTGCACGTCTTCTGGAAAGACAGAGGTGGAAAATCAAGTTCTGAACCTGGCAGAGGATAAGTGGGTTATGTATTTCGACGGTGCTGTTAATTTGTCGGGAGCCGGCACATGGGCAGTACTGATATCCCTTGATGGTCAACATTATCATGTTGCATCAAAGATGACTTTCCCTTGCACCAATAATATCTCAGAATACGAGGCGTGTATTCTAGGCCTATGATTGGCCATCTCCATGGAAGTACCTAGGTTGCAAGTTTATGGAGATTCCATACTTATTATTTTACAGACGCATGGGGAGTGGAAAACAAAGGACGCAAAACTTATTCCCTATCATGAATATCTTGAAGAATTGACACTTAAGTTCGAAGATGTATCATTTGAGTACCTGCCAAGATCTCATAACCAATTTGCAGACGCATTGGCCACATTGGCCTCGATGTTGCAAATAACTGATGGGTTAGAAATAGAACCACTAAGGATCAACATAGTCGAAAAACCAGCGTACTGTATGATGATCGAAGAAGAATTTGACGGAGAGCCGTGGTACCATGATATCAAGAATTATCTCTTAAAGAGGGAGTTTCCTGCAGGGTGTTAGGCGGGAGACCGGAGATATATAGCCAGGATGGCTAGCAAATGCTTCCTCAATGTGCAAGTTTTGTACAAAATGTCATTTGACTCCATTCTGTTAAGATGCGTAGATGCTAAAGAGGCAAATACTCTCATGAAAGAGATCCATGAAGGTATATACGGGCCGCACATGAATGACCATCTTATCGCTAGGAAGATCATGCGGCTTGGCTATTATTGGATGACTGTCACGCCCCGACTCTCGAGCCCGCGACATCCCTTGCCAATTCGCCACGAGGTCATAGAGATAACGTACAGGCATACTATCGACCTATCACTTACTTACTTACGCAAGCGGAAACGTTTTAACTCCCTGACAGCATAATCAAACAGAGATAGTAAAGTAGGCAATCACAACAGTTATTCAAAAACATACCATTATAAATCATTAAACATACACAGATAAGTCTTAACCCCATTGGGTTATAGCTAAATAAATAACCCCTTACTTCGGGGCGGTTTACTAGACCACAAATAGTTCCTCGGTTAGGTAAGGTTAACTTCTCATCTACTCCAAACTTACAAACCCAAAAGCCAAACCTTCATGTCACGAGGCTTCACCACTTGGGACCTGAAATTGTTATCCCACGATGGGGTGAGAATAAATCTCAAAGAATCAAGCCTAAGCTCGTTAGGAGACTGATTCACCCAAGACATCCTAACAGAGATATTACACATCATATTGCCACCTAAAGCACCCAAGTACAACCATGGCATAATGATCATCCACATGCATACTTACTAGCCTTAAGCCACACACAATGTAATGCTTGACTCAACTGTTGACACCTGATTTTTGATCAAGTCTTTTTCAGCTTTATTTTGAAAAATCACAAAAAATTCATAAAAAGTCAAACAATTACAAAATCAACTTTGGTGGCCTTGGCCCAGCCTAAGGAACCATTTTTGACCAAAAAATAATTTTTCATATTTTTCACATTTTTTAGTATTTTTTTAGAAAATAGAAAAATACTCAAAAAATCAAGAAAAATAGCGTTTGAGGTCACAAAAATATGAAAAAATAGCCAATATTTTTTTTTTTAAAATCCATTGTCTTTTTAACCTCACAAAAAGTCCAAAATCAAATTCAATTGTATATGTTCCTTTGTTATACATATGATTGAATTTGAGAAATAAATGTCAATCGAGTCTTTTAATTTGCAATTTTGGCATTTTCTAGGATCTTGACATCCATTCTAACTGTCCCTTATTGCAATTTAGCCCAATTGATTGTGCAAATTGCTCAATTGCACGAATTTGGCAAAATTGCATACTAAAATTGCATTTTTAGTCCTTGAAATTGAGCATAATTGAAATTACTTTCAATTCAAGGGCTATCATTGCAAATTAAACATACTGCCCAATGGGTTTCACCATTTTGAATCGATTGGCACAGGTAATTTGACCCAATTTGATCATTTGAACCTTCAATTGCATAATTCCCCAATTTGCAATTAAAAGGAAATTTGGGGTTTTTGTTGAAATTGATATGAACTTATGGGCAAAATCACATTTTTTGATAGAATTCATGCCCTAGATTTGATTATGAGGTTCAATTGCAAAAATTTCTTGTTAATCTGAATTTAATTTGGAAAATTGCAAGTCGGGATCGGTTCGGACCGATCTGACCGCCGGTTGGACCGGTCGAACCGGTCCAGAACAGTGTCTTCTTCTTCCCCAAGACGCTCGTGCAGATGAACAGTGACAGACCGAGTTTTGAAGACCAAATTGAAGGTCAATTCGCGACTAATTGAAAGGGGAATGGTGGGCATTTTGTTCCTCTCAGCTTCCCCCGTCGATCGACACCAACAGCACCATCCAACGTCGCCGGAGGAAGGAACAATCGGCGAGTCAAGCGACAGACCTGCGAAAGTCAACATTTAGCAAAATAGGTTGAATGTGTGCCAAATTCGTGAGAAATGAAGCTCGCCGGGAAACCAAATGAACCTTGGCAACTTACCCATCCTCCCCGACGCCGATTGGACCTAAAAAACACGTGCTGCCACGTGCCATTTGGGGTCGGTTGAAACTCCTCGATGCGGCGCAAGATTCTTGGAAGCTATATAAGCTTCGGAGAGCCTTTCAGTTAGGGGGAGAGCGAATTCAGTTGAAAAAGAAGAAACGGAATCGAAAGAAAGCGAAAGGGAGAGAGAAAGGGCTCGTCCTCCAACCACCATTGTCGAGGACTGAGCTCGAATTCACAGAGCGGCGGTCAGGCCTTTACAGGCTAGACCAGAGCTCGCGAAGATCATCAGGAGGCCGCCCGTGCTGAGGGGAAGCTATCGCCATCGACCGCGCAGCCCGAAACTGCTAGAACACGTAATCCCGAACTTCGAGCTCAAGCTCTGGTCTCCAATGGCGAACCCTGATTTCCGTTTCAATCTTTGCGATTCCCGTGTGCGTTTCATCCCTTAGACATCACTGACCATATCTGCACTTTGATTTTGCATCGATTTTGTCCGAACAACCCGAATCGAGTCTTCGAACTTAGCCTTCATAGCCGACCGCTGTTCATCCTCCCCTAGCCAAATCTGGGCCGAGCGAGCTCAATCGGAGCTCGAGGTGAGTTTTCTGAACCTCCACTGGCGCTGTTCTGTGATTGAATTGTCACGATTTTAGATAAATTACGCGATCGAACTCCCATGGCCGTACTCGGCACTTTGCATGATTCTTGCGATTCAGTGAATTAGATGTCGCGATTCTTAGATATGTTAAAATAGAGGTTATCGCGAGTCGATTGCCGCCGGTCTCGCTCCAATCCGTCAAGATTCCACCGTTAGATCAGCACCGGAGAAGCTCGGCCGTCCATTCTGCCGGAGTCGCGAGGTTGAAGACGAAGCTGACATGGCGTGGTCAACCGGTCAAAGTCTTAGGTGGCAGTAGGCGATTGGTCCACCTGGATGTCGAGTCAGCATGGCCGTTGGGTCTGTTATTCGAATAAAAAGAACGGACGGTTCAGATAAATCGAACCTAAATTCTAGTGGCCGTCCGATTAGTAAATAGGAATATTCGAAAATGGTTTTAAATTGGAAAATCAATCAGAACAGAAACGGTGCCGTCTAGGTAAAAGGGTAAGGCGACGTCGTTTTAGGTTGGTAAAGATGGACGGCTTAGATCAAGTCTCACGTTTTAATCCTGACCGCAGACCTTAGTAAGTCAATCAAACGGTCTCGATCGAGTCATCATCCAATCTGGACTGTACGTTCTAGTAATCAGATCTAATGGGCGCGGACAAGCCACGTGGTCCAATGTAGGCCGTTGGATCATATCAGGATTATCCGAAAATAAAAATGCGATGCGGCGTCGTTTTGGAGCTGGGGTCCACGCGGGTTCGGGCCTGGGCCGGGTTCCGACCCGAATAACATTTTTTTTTTAAAAAAATCAAAAAAATCCTAGAAAAATCAAAAAATGCTAGAAAATTCCAGAAAATTCCAAAAAAAAATGTGGAAAAATTGTGGGAAAATTCTAGACACTCTAGAAATCCCAAAAAATCGAGGATTGACCACAGACAACTGGTTAACCCTATTTTTGGGGTTTCTTATCCGTTCTTCCAAAACTTAACGATATTACCCTTTAGGGGTAAGTCGCCTCTGCTGTATATGTGAGATAAGATCGATAATGCCAAGTTAAGAATTAGGGTCGGGTAGGCGACTAATTCTTAGGCTTGGATTTTCGAGTTCCGCATCTTTTCTCAAAATGACGATTTTGCCCTTTAAATGGGAAAATCGTCTTTCTTGCCCCCAATCAAGTCCTGAAAATTTCTTAAAATTAGGGTTTGGGTCAAGTGGGCGATCCACCCTAATATTTGAGATTTTCAGTCACAATCTTTGTCCAAAATGACGAATTTACCCATCCGAGGGTAAAATCACTTTTAAATTCCAGAAAAATCCTGAAAATTCTAAAAAAAAATGGAAAATGGATTGGATTGATAGCTCATCCTATTTCCCCCATCTTTTGACTTCCCAATTCATCTAAAATGACAAATTTTCCCTTTTCAAGGCGAATTGCCCCTGAATAGTTCAAAATTACGATTTTGCCCCCTCATGGGCGAATCATGTCCAAATCACTCTTAATCCTTGATTGATCTTTCTTTAGGCTAATAGGGCCTCATTAGGGATGCCATGCTGCTTTCATGGGTTTTATCCGCATGTATTGAATCCTTGATTTGCGCACTTATTTTTAATGATTGTGAGTGATAGGGTAGCTATTCCCATCTGCATGAACTCCTAGGTTTAGGATCTATACCCCACTCGTCTGTATGAAATCCAAGGATCAGATAAACCATTCAGCTTAGGTACCGAAAAGGCGTCAATTCTGATAGTTGGCGTAACTATGTCCCCGAACCCAATTCTCTGGTTTCCGCAGGATCGAATAGACCACTCCCAACTATTCGATGGGGTTTCCGATCGTACCCTCCACGAAACGATTGGTGGCGACTCCTGGGCATGTACACTTATCACATGTCACTAGAACACACTGAAGGTCGATCACGTATATCCAGCAGTTGCGATTTGGGTAATGGACCTTGGGAGAGGCCCGCATCCGATCATGCAACATCGGATGACCCATTAACCCTCGCTAGCCACGATACCCGCTCGAGAGGGTCGCGACAGACTGGCGACTCCACTGGGGAATTATTCTAAACCAGAATCTCTGGTTACGAATTCCAGAGGACTTGAGCCGATTAAAAAAGTTGTTTGGTTTATCTGACCTTATTTTCTGCAGATGCTCTCGAAGGTGAGGTACGTACACTAACCATTGTGTTAGATGTTTTTGCAGATTGGAGAAATAAGGGGTGGAGTGATTGTTTACATTTTTTTCCTGCAGGTGGGAGTTGGAAATGTATGTTTATTTTTATGAACATACCGAAGCGGTGTTTTGATATAAACTACTGTGCATGACTTTGCATTGTGATGATCACGACACATTGCACACACTGGAGGTCAAACCCCGACTGCAACCACCTCTAGGTTACCTTAGATAGGGAAATGGTGCGAAAAAGATCTTGTGTTTGATGGCACTTGGGACTTTCGCATTCGTTCCCGCCTACCATATGTGTGACATTCTGAATTCCGACCCTATCTCGAAGCTTATTAATGAGTGAATGTCTATCGATGCATTCTAGTCAATCTCACTCAGAACTGATCACTCTTGAGTCGACTAACCAAAGGGGAATGGCCATATAGGGTTTAAAGTACGTGGACCAAAGAACTTAACCACGAGTCGATGCTTTGACCATAAGGATCGCCAAGGGAATATTCTGAACCGCTATAGGTCGATCTAAGAGTGGTTTTAGAACAATTTGCTAGTGTCATGCGATTGGTTCTCGGGTGAATCCGTATGACCATGGCATGATTTGCGAATTGACCTAAATCGATTTCTAACGATCGTAACCTGCGGGACTAGCGATTGACCCTCGCGATTACCTGACAACCAAAGCCGCCGTGGCTCGAGTAACTCTTAAACATGACATTAGTCGCGGGTCGATACGCGTAACTCCTAAGAGCCGCCTGTTAGTCCGAGACGCGCTGGAATGGCAATTGACTGAACTTAGCCATAGATTGGACTTCGAGATTGGAGGCCGGACATTCGAAGATCGCAATGGAGTAAATTTGGACGTCGCCTCACCGATGAGTTGATAAGATTAGAATTAGCCCAGTATAGGCTAGAAAAGCGAAATTCGAACCAACGAGCGGAATCGACCCTTTTTACCCTAATCTAGTACCCTTTTTACCATTAGATAAAGTAAGGGAAATTTGGACTTTTCCTCCCCCCTAGCCTTGGCCGAAAATTTGAGGGCCCTTTTGTCATTTGACCCCATGAATTATTGGTAGACCACTTTGACCATTTGACTTGACTATGGAATGACAATTTCCCCATGACCAAACCCCTTACACCTTGTCACTCATGGACACTATTTCATGCCAACCACCCCACTACCACTTTTCCCTCCAAATTTCCTTCCTTCTTATCACCCACACTCTCTCTCTTTCTCCCCCATTCGGCCGACCTCTCTCTCTCTCCTCCCTTCCCTCTCATTCGCTCGCTCTCTCCCTCTCCCTCCCTCTCGCCCGTCGCCCGCTCGTCCCCTTGCCGAGCCACGGCCGACCGCCACCTTGCCGCCGCTCCGCCGCCACAAACCGTCACCAAGGCCCTCCCCTCTCCCTCTTGGACCACTTGTGGACCGCTGCTCAAGCCCGGAACCACCCGAGCACCCCACAACCAGTACCGAGCCGAGAAGGAGTAGGAAGGGCTGTTCTTGAGAAGTTCTTAGTCCATCCCAAGGTTAGTGACCCAATTAGCCTTAAGGATCTTGTTAGAAGGTTATAGACATATGTTAGAGGTGGTATTGATGTTTGTTCTTGGCCTTGGGGTGTGCGAATGTCTAGGGACCAGACCCGATCGCCTTGGACCGCCGTGCGCCGCGCCGTTCCACCGCCATCCACCGCCGGTTGCGCCTTGCTTTTGGGACTTGGTAAGCTTCCCCTAACTCTTAGCTAGTAGCTTGAAGGATGGAAGGACCGAATGAGTAGGAATGAGTGACTAATGTGGGCGGTTCTTCGTGGAAGTCATGGTGGCCGAATCTGCCCTTAGAGAGAACCGAGCTTGGTCGCACCTTGTCGTATTGAGATGTTGATTTCTTAGTTTGAAATATGTAGTGAACACCCCTAGGTAGGAGCCGAATGCTTGTGTGGACGTGCTAAGTATGTTAGATGTGAATTGAACTTGATAGGAATCATGAATGGCTTGATCGATCCTAGGAGTGTTCGGCCATGGTTTTGATTGGTGAAACACCGCGTAAAAATTGACCTATTGATCGTTCATTGTGTTCCGACCGTGAGGATTGAAGGGAACCAACCGAAATTAAAGGAGCCTAGGTTAGTGGTGTCGGCCTTGATCAATTAATTTGCAAGCTGTGAACCTTGATTGAATTATATGCTCTTGGTTCTCTTACTTGGCCGAATGGTCAATGGTGTTTGCGACGAATCGTCCCGATTGATAAAGTATTGATAGCAAAGTGTCGCCGCGACCTCAAGTTGTTAAGTTGTGTGATGCAATGCCGTAATGCGGATTAGTAGCTTAAAAGACCGAGTTGAGCTTAGTCGAATGAGAGCGCGCACAATTGATTTAATTATACTAATGGAAAGAATTTATAAGCTTGTGTGCATTGTCGCGACCCATCCGGAAGCGGACGCGGCTAATGGATTACCGATCGCGGGCCTTCCCCCGCACAAGGGTGCGGATCGCAGGCTTTGGATCGGCGCGGACCCTCCCAGGCCCATACCAAATCGCGGCGGGAGTATTTTTTAGAAGGATTCGACGATAAGAGTCGATCGCTTTCGACCTTCAGTGTGGTCGTGGTGGCATGTGCAACTTGTGCATGCATTTGGAGTCGCCACCGGTCTTTCTTGGAGGGTAGACCGGAAACCTTACTGACCAATTGGGAGAGGTCGATCAGTTCTGCGGAATCAGAGATTTTGGGTTCGGGGACTTGGTTACGTCGGTATCATTGCCAACGCCCTTTCGGTACCTAACGCGAGTGATTTTCCTAGCTAAGAGTTCATGCAAGCGCAATTTTGGGTGAGGTAGGTTTGCTTCAGGGTTTCATACAAATTGGAAGACTATTCCTATCAATCACAATCAATTTAAATGAAAGCGCAATCAAGTACATAAATAAATTGCATCAATGTACATCAATTCAAATCAATGGCTTTCTAGTACAGCCATAAGGCTTAAGTAAGGTGTGATTTCAGGTTCAGGGCAAAATGAGAAGATTTGGAGGCGATTTGGCCTGAAGGGCAAAATCGTCAATTTTTGGAGGATTTGGATACCGAATTACCCAAAATATTCCATGTCCAGTTGATTGTGGCCATTTCCCATTTTTGAGAATTTTTTGGAATTTTTGAATTTTTTTATGATTTTCTATTTTTTTATTAATTTTTGAATTGAATTTTTTATTATTATTTTTTTTTATTATTTTTTTTTATTTTCTGAAAATATTTTCTTTAACAACATACAACACTGAACCAAATAAACGAGCTAATCACTAGATTGAAATAAACACATGCAGATCAAATCTATAATGACAATATTTTGGGAAAATGACTCTAATATATTAATCGGGTACGCAAAATATACCTGATTGGACATCGGCCTTCAATCGCCCAACCCCAGCCTCAGTCTGCGACCATTCTTTGTGCGCATCACCTTGTATTGCTAGATTGCAAGATATGCTTCCCTCTTTTGGACTTCCACCGAAACTTGAGCATCAAGTGGTACTTCCTTTGGGCAACATATGGATGGGCTGATCTACGTGGACATGAGCATCAGTACACACGAAGGTGGATCACTTTGCTCATATTATGCTTTGTCTCTGCTTGAAATAAATTAATCACAGAAACAAAAGAGACAAATCATGCCTGATAGTGGGACTTATTAATAATCGTGCAAGTATGTCAAACAAAAAAAAAAGGAAAAAAAAAATCAGAGAAGACAACACCCCTCTTTATCGTGAGAAATACGCCCACGAATTGTGGCATCGGGTTCGATCAGTAACATGAGAGACGCGGCTACATCGTGGACAGCTGGGGGTATGACGGTTGCATGCCTGTCATGACCAGAGCCTATCGGCACACCTAATTTGCAGATAAGCTCCCTAACTCGGACCGACGATGAAATGAGACCAGAGTCAATCTTGGACCGGCGAAATTGCGGATCGACGGTGGACTTGTCGATCTGGACCGAGGCTCTCGGCTCTCGCTTGTGTTTGATGGCTTGGTACCGAATTACCTGTGACAGAATAAGGAGGAGCAACGACAAAAAAGAAAGGCAAAGCTTTTCTTAGCTTTCCACGTATGAATACATTCAAGAAGAAGACAAGTCCAGCCGCTTCCACACTTCACGTTTCACAGCTTCCCAGCCAAGAGAAGTATTTTACTTGCAGCAATTAAAATCATAGAACATAGAACATAATTACTAAATCTGGGAAAAAGTTCAAAAAGAGAACAACCCCACCGCATGGAATTAAAAGGAAAAATTAGTGCTGATGAGGATGTCCTTTGTTGTTTAAGCACACCAATGTTCTGGGACTGTGGCTACGATGGGAGCTCCTTGGCGTTGTCAACATGACGCTGAACTTTTGATAATTCATGAGGACATTAGGCTGATGTGGATTTCTCTTCGTGTCATCCCATGGAGGAAAATTAGAACTCTTTTTTTTTGTCTGTTTTTTTTTAGATTACTCCGCCACTCCCTTTTGACACGATCAGTACCTGCAATCATAACGAAGGGAAGAACATACTTCCTCGTTGGGATTCCTCGCCTGATGCTGGTCGCCGTAGAAGATAGTTGCAAAGAAGACTCGGTTTGGGTCGGCTAGGAGCAGCTGCGACATGAACATCAGCTCTTCAGGGTTCTCGGTGCGGCGGTGAGGGACGGCGATGGCGGGCTGATGGTGACGGCCGGTGGCGCCAAGATGGCCAGCGCAAGATGATGGGTCGAGAGGAGGATCGGTCCGGCGGTGGTCTCATGGAGTGTGGTTATACGAAAAACAGATGATGAAGAGAGGGATGGTGCCAGGTGAAAAGCAACGCCTCCACTGCCAGTGGAATCCCCCAAAAAAAAAGAGAAGGCAGGAAGGGGGTGTTTCCCCGCGGGCTCCCATTCCTTTTTTTTTGTTTAATCCCCTTCCTTTTTTTTTGTTTAATCTTTCTTTTCTCTATCGTGGAGGACAGACTCCTGCTGTCCTCTACTTATTCCAAGTCTTCTTTTCTTTTTCTTTTTTTTATCCCCCCCATCCCCATAAAATAATTTGTCACATTATTTCGGTAGTACTTACCAATCCGATGATCCCGAACTCATGACAACATGTCGACAACGACCATGTACTGCCAAAGTCAATTTAAAGGAAGACCAAGGAGAAAGTTGACGGGATTTCTTTGGGAACTGCCGGGGGCAGAGTTTGTCCGAGCATTTTTTTTTTTTTAAATTTATTTTAATTTTTATAGATTTTCAATGAATTGTTTTCGAAAATAAACTAGAAAAGACTGATCAGAATCAGGTGTCAACAGCTGCCCCTCTTTGAGAGTAAGCTCGTCAGAGGTTGCTTTCAAAGACAAAATGATACCTGAATCTTGACTGACTTGACTGGGGAAAAGGAATGCTATGACATTGGATTTTTAAACCTTTTGATGAAAGCTCAAATTAATCCCCAGTTTACTCTAACGATTTGAACATGGGCAGGAATGAGAGAGGCTTACCTGAAACTCACCTGTCGGATGCTGCCGGTTGCGATAACTTTCAAGAAGGTACCTAGGACTCGTCATTGAGAATATCCTAGGGAAATTAAGCTCTGACCTGTATGGTAGGTCATACCATTATGGGATTCCTAACTGGTAGGAACCTAAGGAAGGCGCATCCCACGCTTGAGGATTCGCCAGTGATTTTAATCCGTATGGTGGATCAGACCTTTGTATCGATGCTTATGACGGTATTTATCAATGAGTTGACCCTTATGGCGGTTTCTACCATGTTTTTGACCCTTTAGGCGGTTTCTACCTTGAGTTGACCCTTCAGGCGGTTTCTACCTTTGGTTGACCCTTCAGGCGGTTTCTACCATTGTGTTGACCCTTCAGGCGGTTTCTACCTTGGTTTGACCCTTCAGGCGGTTTCTACCTTTGGTTTGACCCTTTAGGCGGTATCTACCTTGTGTTGACCCTTCAGGCGGTTTCTACCTTGGTTTGACCCTTCAGGCGGTTTCTACCCTGGTTTGACCCTTCAGGCGGTTTCTACCTTTGGTTGACCCTTCAGGCGGTTTCTACCCTGGTTTGACCCTTCAAGCGGTTTCTACCTTTGTTTGACCCTTTAGGCGGTTTCTACCTTTGTTTGTTTTGAAAATGGGTCTCACGACGAGGGTTCTCCACGTCCGATGAGACTGCCTAAATTTTGAAAAGGGGTCTCATGACGAGGGTTCTCCACGTCTGATGAGACTGTTTGATATTTTGAAAATGGGTCCTGGGACGAGGGTTCTCCACGTCTGATAGGACTTTTTCTTTTAAAAGAGTTTTTTCTTCCCCTCTTTTTTTAGAGATCCCGAAGTTTGTCGGGAATTCAGTTTTTGAAGCAGTGAAAGATTTTATCTTGACAAAGCTTCACTTGGGTCTGTTGAGGCGACATTCTGGGAGCTGGGTTCTCCAGGTATCCTGCAGAAGTTTGAGCCTGAAAGATTTTTCTTCACCAAGCAAACGTTAGTAATCCTTGGGAAGGCCACGGCTGTCCATTTGACAAAACCGTATGATTTAAGTTTTAATCATGAAATGTGCATTTTGATGCTGGAGGTTATCCAAAGCATTCTTGCAACATGCGAATGTGATCACAAATCCCTTGCACGGAAAATCTGGATCAACAGTTTGAAAATTCCAAAAAGAGTTTGTTCAAAACATCAATTGGAATATTTCTCGACAATGAGGTCTTCTCACCTGTTTTGAGATAGTGGTTTTTATGGGGGATGCACTCAATTCCCTACTAACCTGTGCCTAGGTTTTAGGCTCATTCGCAGCGCGTACATTTTGATCGGTTGGGAGGTCTTCCACGGGACCGTAATGTTGGGCTTGGATATTGGTTTTCAAGGGGGACTCGCTTTGGAGTCGAGGCCATTGAATGAAATCCTTCACCATCTGCTCCGGGTTTACAAGTCAAGAACCCTGCAAAATGAGAAAGAAATAGTCTTGCTCGTACTTCTTCGAGTTAAGCAATATGTTAACCCAAGTGTCTTAGTCAGAGAAGATTGTTTCAGGGTTATGATGTTGGTAGGATTGGGGACCGAAAAAGGCTTGTTTTTGGCCCAGAATTTATGAGGGGATTGACATTGGTGATCATTGCAAACTTGTCACATGTCTTTTCCATTTTGCATCTTCAATTTTTGAGGCATGCAACCGCTTTTGACAACTCTGTCTGCGTCTTCCACGCCTGACATCATTTGGAGGAGTAGTCTTTTTGATCTGACTCCATTAGGGATTTCCTCTTTTCCCATCCGGCTTCATTGCGGATCAATCAAACAACTTACACGAGCATCGGCCTTGCTTTTACCAGGCACTTTGCTTTTTCTCGATGCCATGGATTTTTTTCTCATTTATTTTTGAAATCCCACTTTTCTCCTCTTCATGGGATCGTGTTAGACATATGTTTGAAAGTCTAAACATCTTTAAATATCAGCCCGGGAATCTTCTTCGTAATCCCTGAGTCTTGAACTCTTCCATTTTTGAAGTGGTGCTGCATCCATCTTGGAATGATCACCAATGGGTTCATGAAATGAATTTACAGGCTCAAGTTGGCTGTACAAAGGATTCAGTGTGTGGGATAGAAAAATGAATGCTTCTCGTCATCCTATGGCACTTGGATTACCATATAAACAACACACAAAGATTAATGTTAGTCCGAGCAAGAAAATTTCTAACCATTTTCTCCTGATGCTGCTGGACTCACCTCCATTTTGCCCCGATGTGGGGCGGTTCTTGACAGGGTTAAGAATGAAAATCGCCGTTCAAAGGGGTATATCAACAGTCACCTGTAGTGTTTGGGGGATATGAAACGAATGCCTCCGTCGTCCCAACCCATGTAATCGCTGCGACTGGTCCCTATTTCCGTAGGTCCAGATTTTGCTGTCTTATCCGCTCCACTTCTCTCTCAAGTGTACATAGGACGTGTTTGGATTTAGGCTTTGCCTCTCGTCTTTTGAGAAAACGTCCTTTTGGAAGTTTTGAACTTTTGATTGGAAAAAATCTCTTTCATTTTCTCCAAAAATTTTACCCGTCAATGGGATTTTATGATGCACCATGCATGTTCTTATTCATGTTCAGACAACCTCCTATTTTAAAACATGAATGCCAATGAAGTTTGAATTCTATGTCTTTTCTAGACATTAGATTCTGAAAGCTTTTCTTTTTTATTTAACATCTTCAATGAATTGGGGAAAGGGATGCTTACCTGTCCCCCGCGGCTGCGGATCCCTGCAAATTGTAAAAGAAGTATATCATTGTATGTTCACGAATTTTCCAAAAATCGAAACGATACATCCTACCCTTAGTCATGTACTCTAACGAGTAGTACATGGGATGTAAAAACCTGTTCGTCTGCAAGGCGGCTCCCCTGTCAAGGATAAACAATAAGTGTCAATTCATATTCCCAAATTCAAGATAAATTGGGACGATACAACTTTACTCTTAATTTTCATCCCATTCTGATGTTGCGTATTGATATGAACAACATCTATCAAATCCGCCTATCCATGCTTGGAGTGTTTGTAACATCAATGGTTCATCTGCCCCCAGCTGGGCAGCGTCTGTTCTGCTATTTGAACGCATGACTCCTTAAGTGATTTATCCATGTTTATCATCTGAGAAGGAAAAGAAAGAAGACATTATTTCGGTATCCGATTGGAGATCGTTTAGGAACGATACATCGTTTAGGAACGATACATCGTTTTACCAAATGGGTGGCTTCGCGGCCAGATGCATTTTGCATTGAAGGGATGGATTCCATTATGCTCTGCGAACGATGATCATTGCTTGAGGAGCTCGCCCCTGAGCTTAAAGATGCTCAAAAGGTAAGGCGGATCTTCGTACGACTAGTTTTAAGCGTAAATGAGAAATGCCCCCATGGGAGCCTTACAATGGGATTGTCAATACATTCATTCAGGCTATTCAACCTCTTTTCTCCGAACATTCTTTACAATCGCGCCTTGAATCAAACACCTGATCGTCGGCTCTGTATCACTATTGCAAGAGTCCGCCAGCTTCAGGCTGATCGAGCCAGAAATTGAGTTCCTCTCCAAGGAAATCGCTCGAATCTCCGAGCCATTGATGCTCAAGTCGAGTGTCACCGACCGCTGGCGATAGATCACTCTCGCCTTGGATGATTTGATTCCTCGAGCTGGAACCTCCCTTGTTGACCGGCAAATATGTAGACATGTCCCATGTAAATGTTGGATTTGCCATGGGAAGAGCACTAGCAACAGGTTGGTACTCAAATTGAGGAGTTCCTATTTGCGGGAACTGCGATATATACACTTGAGGGGTATTGAGACTGCTTGGTGGAGCGTTCTGATTTGGGTTAGAGGAGTCGGTGACATGGTTGCTGGTCTCGTCAACACCGAAACATGGTTGGGTGTTCCCGGCTCTACAATCATCGTGGTTGCAGTTATGACCAACATTTAAGTTCGAACCAGCTCCATCCGAGCTTAGTGTCACCCGTCCCTCTTTTAGCAATCTCTTGAAATATCCAAGGTGGCTCGCGACGTTAACTTTAGAGAGTCCCGGCACGTTCAGGATTTCGTGTATGCGCGTTGATCGTGCCGTGTCGATCCCCAACTGTCGAACTGTATCAACAAATTTCTGATGGAGTTCAGCAGTCCAAGAAAATCGCGCTTTCTTGTCAACAAGAACAGCTTGCCGACTAATCTCTATGAGATCTGATTGTGTTGGAAACTGCTCTTGTAAGCCTTCGACGGTATCTGACTGCACCGGAAGACATTGCGAAAGGCATTGTAACATATGAGCACTACCAATCTCTAGAAGTGGCTCTTCGGAGAATATTTCACTGATGAGAATATGGTTATTGCAATCAAGGCAAGTGGCACTGCTCAGCGCTTCCTCATACCTAGCGCTTTCTGTTCGAAGCTTTTCATGTTCTTCCTTCAGAATCGCTAGCTCTTGCTGTCTATGTAGATTCCCCAGCCGGGCTCGTTTGTTACGAAACCAATTATTGACCTTCCCAGGCTCCCACCCTAACTCTCGACCTAGCTCAGCCCTCTGCTTCTCATCTGGATGGGGGCATTCCTCGAAGAAAAAATCAAGCTCCCGGTCTTGACTTGAAGTACGGTGAAGGGGATGATTTCCTTTCTGACGCTGATCACTGCTATGGGCATTGTTTTCATTACCACAACCTTGAGTTTCATCGTTGGAAGTGTCAATCTCCATGACCATCGTGCCGGATTCGGTCCCGTGATCTTCAAATTCTTCCAGCAGTTTAAGCTCGGAGACTTCTAAGTCGGGCGTTTCCAACAAATGACGGTATCCTTGGAACATTTTGGATCGAAGTATCACTGACTGATCATCGCAGAAGTCATCTGATCCTTCGAAATATTGATGTATGGGTTGGGTAGTATCGCCCGACTGGTTCTTCGAGCTGGAACCTCCATTTCTTCTCGAGAACATGATAGGGGAGTTGATCGATTGACCCCCATAAGCATCTCCTACTTGGGAATTAGGGAAACAAAAATGCTCAACGCATTCCCTTGTTAGATCCTTTGAAACCACATGCCCTAGTTCGGCAAGTCCTTGGGCACTAAGCACAGAAAGCTCATTAGTAAGAAGAAAAATAGCGACGGATGGGTGCTGCACCTGCTGCATCTGTGGCACACACTCTTGAAGAAAATTGGGATGACTCAGATGAATATTCTGATCAATTTCCCAATAAGTGTTGAATTTGTAACCGAGGTTAGCATGACGCTGTCTTAGCGCTCTTCTGTAACAACCGAGGTGATTTGAGACCATAGCCTTGGTAAGTTCTGGTGCATTCAGGGCCTCCATTACTTTCTTCGGGCGTGCATAGTCGAGCCCTATTCGCCGAACCACGTCTAAGAACCGGCGGTGAAGCTCAAGGGGCCACGCGAAAATCTTCTTCTCTTGGTTCAGAATAGCGTCGACAGCTTGACGGCTGATCTTTAACCCTTCTCGAGCAGGATCTGATCCTGCCATAAGTCGTTGTGGAGAAGACTCTTGGGCTCTGACGTGGTGACTCTCATCATAGTGGCATATATTCCCTCCTTCAGAAGGCACTGGCACTATCTTTGTGGGATCGATTTGTTCATGTACATTACCAGTATTTTCGATCCTAGCAGAAGGTTTAACGGGAAACAATCTATTGAGAGTGGTAGGGCCACCGCAGTTAGGGCAGACAATAGTGCTAAGAACTTCTTCATACCTCATGTTCTTTGTTCGAAGCTTCTCGTTCTGTTCCTTTAGAAACGCGGTCTCTCGTCGTTTGTACTGATTACTCAGCTTGGTTCGTTTATTTTGAAACCAATTCAAGATCCTCAAAGGGCTCGTCCCTAGTTTTTGACCCAACTTCTTCCTCTGTTCTGTGTCCGGGAAAGGGCATCCCCTGAAGATAGCTTCAAGTATCTGGACCTCATCCGGAGTGTAGAGCTGGCGACGCTTTCTTTTCTGGCGCGGATCATCGTCGCTGGCGTCTTGGTCGCTGAGGGCTTGAGTCTCCTGGATGGTCGAGTCGATTTCCATATCCTTCATGACGAATTCGTTTCCGAGGTCTTCAAATTCCTCTAGCCATTCAAGTTCGGAAACATTTAGGTCAGGCGTTTCCAACAGATGATGGTACCCCTTGAACATTTTGGGTCGAAATGTCTTTTCCTGATCTTCGTTCGCTTGATCTTCTCCACCCTTTCTCAGATGTTCGCCCTCTCTGTAATTATCAGAGATTAGGCGTGTTCCAAGAAGCGTCGCTTTGAAATCGAGTAACGAGTGTCTGACGGGCGTTCCTTTCGAGACTTCGTGATTCCCCCCGTCCGTTCTTACTCTCTCTTGCCTGAGTGGAGCGTGCAGATTTCCCGTGTCGACTTTTGCTTTATCGAGCATTACGCCTGTCCCCCTAGCTCGGTCTCCAAAGTAATAGGTCCGCCGGCCTTTAGGTGTTGTTACCTTTTCTAAGCCCGAAATCACGGGACAGAGGTGGATCTGTGACTCACCAGGGATGTATTAATGAGACTTGATTAGCCCGGCTGCGTATAGAAAAATTATTGCAGCTTTCCCTTTCTCGTTCGAGCGCTAAAGGGCGAGAGATTGACATCGAGAAGATTACATTTCGATCTAACCTCTCAAACACTCCTCCATCACTCCTTCTCCTCTCTGCTGTTGAATCGCAGATGGCTTCCTCTCCTGTTCCTGTTGTCTCGACCGAAGCTTCAACCCAATGGGAGAGGTTTTATCACCTCTTGGGTAGAGGTTATGGCTACATAAACAGTCATCCTGAAGCTGAGGTTGAAGTTCGTACTCTGATTCCGGCCCTGGACACTGTGTGTATTGAAGGTACGAAACTGCAAAGGGAGTTTGTGATCTTCCCAACTCTCTTCAACAATTTCCTGCAGGCTTACGAAGTTGCTAGCCGGGAGGTCACTTTGGCTGGTATCGTGCGAGCCCGCTATCAGGACCGAACTGAGTCCTTGATGTTGGCCATGCTGACGACCGATAACCATAAAAGGGCTGTTGAATACGCCCACGCCCAGGTTTCGATGTTGGTCCGTGAGAGGGACAACTTGGTGGAGCGTCTGGCTCTTTTTGACACCGCCTTTGAGCAAGATCAGCACAACCTCGTGCTGAGGTTCCAGTGTGCCTGGTTGGAGGAAAGGCTTGAAGACCTGAGCATGGATATAGCTCGCGGGAGGGTGCTGGCTCAGGACTTAGAGCTTGAGTTCGAGTACTATGAGACCAAGGTGAACGAACTTAAGGAGAAATGTCGTCTCCTTTTCTTCAAGCTTGTAGACCTCGATTCCCAGAGTGTGGGTTGTAAGCAAGGCATGGATAGCATGGAGAATCAATTGAGCTCATTTGTGATGCTCATTAGAACTCACTTTGGATTTAGGGTTCCTCCTCAGTAGTCTGTTTGTAAAGTCTCCTGTTAAGTGCTATAAATGAGAGTGTATGTACATTTCCGCTTATCCTTCGCAAGATTCAATATTGCCCTTGGTTTCGCAATCATAGTGTTTGAGGCAACTGACGATCTTTCCGCTTTCGAGCCCGCTCACGTTATGTTTGTAACCTATGCTGTCACGTTTGCCTTCGTGCGCTTGGTCGATTTACCTTGAACCCATTGTGACAAAAGATTGTTGTAGCTAAACATGATGATGTTAGCAAGCATCATTGTGTGAAATCAACCCTAGGCCTTAAAGAAGAAAGGAACTGCTCCGATTGAAACTTTACAATGCGCAAATAAGAAATAAGTTCTACTTGTGTACAAGCCCCCCCTTTCTCTGGGTATGTTCGATCACCACCCCATCATGTCTGGGTTCAGGTGCGCGGTCCTCGACTCCAGATCATGGCCGTGAAGGTTTGCTAGCCTCCTCCTGATGGATTCTTCGAACTGTGACCACCATCTTTGTTTGAGAAGAAAAGAGGAGGGTCGACCTCTTTCCTATCAAAAGCGTGTCTCACTCAGAGATCAAGGAAGCAAAATTGTTCGAAGTGTTCCCCCACTGGATCATCTGAGATCATATGCCCTAGTTGGGCGAACTCCTGAACATTAGACGTCGTGGGTGGATCAGCAGCAGGAAGAGCGCCGGTGGACGGCTGCTGCTCGAGCGGAGAAGTGTATATTTGTTGCACCGGTGGCACGTATTCTTGAGGAACATTAAGATGACTGATAGGGCTATATTGACCAATTCTCCAACAGTTGGTGGTAGAGCTACCGGCTTGGTTGGTATCGAGACTCGGCAGGGCTCTTCTTGAGGCATGGCTGTTGCGTTCGTAGCCGTACCTAATGTTCAAGTTCGAGTCGAGCTCTTCTAGGCGCCGTGCGGCATGACGCCGTCGTAGCTTCCTGCGGTAACCATTAAGGTGGTTTGCGACTAACCTTCTAGCGAGCCCCGGTTCATTCATGACCTCATGTACGCGTGTTGGACATAATGAGTCATTCCCTATTTGGTGAACCGCATCAAGGAATTTTCTGTGAAGCTCTGGAGACCATATGAACTTCTTTTGGCGACTCAGGATAGCATCCGTGACTCGGCGATCATTCCTCGATTCACTCTCGGCGGGGTCTGGTTGTGCCAGAGGTTGTTGCAGGGGAAGCTGGTTGACTTCGAACTGGTCTGTGGTGATAGTAAGCCCATTGTCAGGGAAATTGTAGTAACGCGCCTCCCCTCTTTCAAAAGATGGTTTGAGGGAGTGGGGTGGCGGACGACCACCTGCGATTCTCATAGAAAACTTATCACGGAACATTTCGCGAGTGTCGATAGAACCACCGCAGTTAAGGCAAGCGGCGTTGATGAGGACTTCCTTATACCACATGTTTTCTGCTCGAAGCTTGGCGTATTCTTCTTTTAGAGTTTCGAGCTCTTGACACTTTCCCCGAACCACTGATCTGGCCCGTCTGTTTTGAAACCAGTGCTTGACCCTTAAGGGTTCCATCTCTAATTTCCGGGCTAATTTTCTTCTTCGTCTCGTATTCGGGTAACGGCACTTATTGAAGGCGGCTTCGAGTATCTGGATTTCCTTCTCAGTATAGAGCCGGCGACGTCTTCTTCCACGAGATGGGACATCGCCGCTGCCGTCGTTGTTGCTGCTACTGTCGTCGTCGCCACCACTGTCATCGTCGCTGCCCTGATCTTGAACCTCGTTGCCAGCAGGGTTGGGTAGTATGGTTTCGACATCTGGCTCGATCCCAAAGACTTCGAGGTCTCCCAACTGCACATTACCTAGGACATTTGGGTCAGTCATCTCCAACAAATGACTATGACTGTTAAACATACTGGATCAAGAAAAGGTTTGTTCGTCCTTTTTTATTCACTCAAGGTCTTGTAATCCTCTTCCTATGTTTACTCTCTCTAAACTTTCTTTTGAGTGACTTTGCGTACTCAGGAGTCGCTCTTCGAGCATGGAAGACGATCACCAGGCGAGCGCTCTTCTAGAGATTTTGAGTTTCTCGTCTTGTCGTCTTTCTTCCTTTTCATGGTGGAGAGATCACGGATCGCTTTTCTTTCCTCGATAGCCGAACCTGTCCCCCACTATCTCTCAAAAGACTAAATTACGTCCACCACCCGCTCAGCTTTTCATCATGACAAAACTATCAACCCTACTGCGGCTCCTTCGATATTTGCGCTCGACTCCCGCTCCATCTCAATAATGGTGAAATAGACAACTCTTTTACAACTTTTCAAACTCGTCAGGCCTGAAATCGCGGATCGAGACATGTCTGATGCTTCACGGGAGGAGCAGCCCCTGCTTTACATTAACTACCCCGGCTCCACAAGCATTATTGCTGTAACTTTTCTCCATTTTTGAGCTACTATGAAACGAGGAGAAGGTTAGTGCTCTCATTTGCCCAGCTTTCACTTTCATTCATTCCATCGCACTCGTCTTCCTCTCCATCCTTCCAACAAGAAATGGCTTCATCTTCTGCTTCTTCCTCTGACTCTTCCCATGCTTGCGCCTTTTCAATCGCAGTCCCGGCCCGATGGGAAAAACTCTATAATCTCTTGGGTCGGGGCTATGCTTACATAGCCGATCATCCAGAGATCGAGGCTGAGATCCGCGTTCTATTTGCGGCCACAGACACTACTTCCATCGAGGGTACTGAGTTGGAGAAGGAGTATAAAACATTCCCAGCCCTCTTTGCAAACTTTCTAGAGGCTTACCGCGTTGCTCACCGGGAAGTTCTCGTGGCTCGTGTCTTGCGAGCCCGCTACGAAGACCGCTGTGACTTCCTGACGTTGACTAACTTCGTGGCTGATAGCCACAACAAGGTTATGGAAACTGCCAACGAGCGGGTCTCGACGATGCTTCGTGAACGTGGAAATTTGGTGGAGCGTTTGGCCTTGTGCCTGATCACCTATGAGCACGATCGTCGTAACATCATGTTAAAGTTTCAGAGCGATTGGCTGGAAGAGCGACTCGATACTGTTACGGCGGATGTATCCCGTGGGAGGGAATTGGTCCGGGACTTGGAACTTGCTGCTGAAGATCACAGGGCCAAGGTTGCTGACCTTAAGAATGAGTGCAAGCGCCTTCTTCTCCAGCTCGCGGATCATGATATACGGAGCGGTGAGTGTAGGCAGGGAATCAACCATATGGAGGGCCAATTGAGCTCCTTCGTGCTGCTGATTAGGGCTCAGTTCGGCTTTATTTTTCCGCCTCGCTAATCTGTATTAATTTGCTTTGAAAGTCTTTCGATTGAGCGAAAGTGAATGAAAGCTCCTGTGTGTGTGTTTTAGCTTTTATATGGTCCATTTCTTCGAGCATCCGAACATCTTCAACTTGGGTGAGCTAAGATCATAATATCAATAAGTTGAGCAAATATGTCCTGATTTTCTAACTTGCTCATGATCAGATGAAAGAATAGCCTCAGATTCATCCAGGAGAAGATTTCTCTCTATTACCTATTTTTCACCTGCAAACGAAAAGACAGAATCAGAAGGAATAATTTGAAAAAGAAAGCATAAACCCCTTTCAATCTTATGCTTGCTCGTGATTAATAAGGACAAAAATTTTTACAAGGGTTTTAATCTTGCGCAAAAGTTTTTTATCAGTATTCTTCGAAGGAAAGCATATTATTGAAAGGAATGTAATTCACGATAATCGCTTTTGATCAATTTCGAGAAGAACGACCTAGTCAAAAGTACAAAGCATAACGACGTGTTTTAAATTTAATTGAAGATACGGCATCCAAATCAAGGCCGTTTTGTAAGAACGAGGGCAATTTGGACATCTATCTCGTCATTAAATTCGAAACAATGCCGATACTCTTGATCAATTATCGTGGATTACCAATGATGTACGACATGCATGAATCAATTCAAGTGTATAATTCCTTCTAGCGAAATTGGGGTTGGATTACCCTATACGACCAAAAAGGTCATGCAAGATTTCCAATTTTGATTTCCTCTAAAGGAATTATAAACTTGACTTGGGAGTATTCGGATGATTAGAGAAAATGCCACTATCACATTCCCATGACCCGTCAAAAGAAATACAACCAAGCTCCATCTGAATGTATACACCAATAGATCCCTAATACAATCACTCTAAGGGGTGAGATAGAGAAAACCTCGGTAAAAATAAACCCTATACAAGAGGACTAGTAATGAAAAATGAAACAAAGGAATGTGATCCTAACGTTTAAGGATGCCCCAGTTTCGATCTGTGTCTTCAGGATCACTTGCCCCAACTCGTCATCTTCGTTGGATGATACCTTAATAATGTCCACAGTATGCTCCTCGCATACTCGGTGTTCGTCGTGGGATATCATCCTCCTCGTCTTCTATCAAGGACGTTTGGGAAAAAACACACACATCTATCCTTGAAATGGCATTTAATCTAATCACCAGAATGCAATGAATGAAATGCCTATATTTATATGAACTGTAATAGATTTGAGGGATAGAGAGTCTTACCAACCAAACTCGTCGACTTATGTGCGGTTTTAGGTGTACCAACCGCCCAAAGACATGCGCATGAGACAAGTGATGATGAACTTCTAAAAATCAGAGGGTTTGGTACCTAAGGTCAAGGCTCCCACCTCGAGTTCTAAAAAGAGCCGATTCCATTGCACAACTATCGTTGCATTGGGACTCGATCCATAGTTCGAAGCGAGCGGAATTGAAAAGTGGATTACCCTGTGTTTTTCCTCACGGAGGTTCCATTTTCAATTCCTTCTATTGTGTTCCTAAAGGCGGCGCCCGGGGTTTTAGGCGAGGTTGTGTGTGTTCACGTGTTGTGATCATCACAATGCAATTCATGCACAACAGTTTATCAATCAGCATTTCAAATCATCCACACAACATACATTCCTACGCCCAACCTGCATAAGACAATGTTAATCACGGACTACACCCCTTATTTCTCCAATCTGCAAAAACATATAACACCTACCATAAGCGGACTTACCTCACCTTCAAGAGCGCCTGCATGGTTAGAAAAATCACTCAGCGTTTTAATTACGGCCTAAGTCCACTTAAGGTCCAGAACCAAGTGTTCTAGAACAAAGTCCCCAGTGGAGTCGCCAGCTGTCGCGACCCGTCCGGAAGCGGACGCGGCTAATGGATTACCGATCGCGGGCCTTCCCCCGCATAAGGGTGCGGATCGCGGGCTTTGGATCGGCGCGGACCCTCCCAGGCCCATACCAAATCGCGGCGGGAGTATTTTTTAGAAGGATTCGACGATAAGAGTCGATCGCTTTCGACCTTCAGTGTGGTCGTGGTGGCATGTGCAACTTGTGCATGCATTTGGAATCGCCACCGGTCTTTCTTGGAGGGTAGACCGGAAACCTTACTGACCAATTGGGAGAGGTCGATCAGTTCTGCGGAATCAGAGATTTTGGGTTCGGGGACTTGGTTACGTCGGTATCATTGCCAACGCCCTTTCGGTACCTAACGCGAGTGATTTTCCTAGCTAAGAGTTCATGCAAGCGCAATTTTGGGTGAGGTAGGTTTGCTTCAGGGTTTCATACAAATTGGAAGACTATTCCTATCAATCACAATCAATTTAAATGAAAGCGCAATCAAGTACATAAATAAATTGCATCAATGTACATCAATTCAAATCAATGGCTTTCTAGTACAGCCATAAGGCTTAAGTAAGGTGTGATTTCAGGTTCAGGGCAAAATGAGAAGATTTGGAGGCGATTTGGCCTGAAGGGCAAAATCGTCAATTTTTGGAGGATTTGGATACCGAATTACCCAAAATATTCCATGGCCAGTTGATTGTGGCCATTTCCCATTTTTGAGAATTTTTTGGAATTTTTGAATTTTTTTATGATTTTCTATTTTTTTATTAATTTTTGAATTGAATTTTTTATTTTTATTATTTTTTATTATTTTTTTTATTTTCTGAAAATATTTTCTTTAACAACATACAACACTGAACCAAATAAACGAGCTAATCACTAGATTGAAATAAACACATGCAGATCAAATCTATAATGACAATATTTTGGGAAAATGACTCTAATATATTAATCGGGTACGCAAAATATACCTGATTGGACATCGGCCTTCAATCGCCCAACCCCAGCCTCAGTCTGCGACCATTCTTTGTGCGCATCACCTTGTATTGCTAGATTGCAAGATATGCTTCCCTCTTTTGGACTTCCACCGAAACTTGAGCATCAAGTGGTACTTCCTTTGGGCAACAAATGGATGGGGTGATCTACGTGGACATGAGCATCAGTACACACGAAGGTGGATCACTTTGCTCATATTATGCTTTGTCTCTGCTTGAAATAAATTAATCACAGAAACAAAAGAGACAAATCATGCCTGATAGTGGGACTTATTAATAATCGTGCAAGTATGTCAAACAAAAAAAAAAGGAAAAAAAAAATCAGAGAAGACAACACCCCTCTTTATCGTGAGAAATACGCCCACGAATTGTGGCATCGGGTTCGATCAGTAACATGAGAGACGCGGCTACATCGTGGACAGCTGGGGGTATGACGGTTGCATGCCTGTCATGACCAGAGCCTATCGGCACACCTAATTTGCAGATAAGCTCCCTAACTCGGACCGACGATGAAATGAGACCAGAGTCAATCTTGGACCGGCGAAATTGCGGATCGACGGTGGACTTGTCGATCTGGACCGAGGCTCTCGGCTCTCGCTTGTGTTAGATGGCTTGGTACCGAATTACCTGTGACAGAATAAGGAGGAGCAACGACAAAAAAGAAAGGCAAAGCTTTTCTTAGCTTTCCACGTATGAATACATTCAAGAAGAAGACAAGTCCAGCCGCTTCCACACTTCACGTTTCACAGCTTCCCAGCCAAGAGAAGTATTTTACTTGCAGCAATTAAAATCATAGAACATAGAACATAATTACTAAATCTAGGAAAAAGTTCAAAAAGAGAACAACCCCACCGCATGGAATTAAAAGGAAAAATTAGTGCTGATGAGGATGTCCTTTGTTGTTTAAGCACACCAATGTTCTGGGACTGTGGCTACGATGGGAGCTCCTTGGCGTTGTCAACATGACGCTGAACTTTTGATAATTCATGAGGACATTAGGCTGATGTGGATTTCTCTTCGTGTCATCCCATGGAGGAAAATTAGAACTCTTTTTTTTTGTCTGTTTTTTTTTAGATTACTCCGCCACTCCCTTTTGACACGATCAGTACCTGCAATCATAACGAAGGGAAGAACATACTTCCTCGTTGGGATTCCTCGCCTGATGCTGGTCGCCGTAGAAGATAGTTGCAAAGAAGACTCGGTTTGGGTCGGCTAGGAGCAGCTGCGACATGAACATCAGCTCTTCAGGGTTCTTGGTGCGGCGGTGAGGGACGGCGATGGCGGGCTGATGGTGACGGCCGGTGGCGCCAAGATGGCCAGCGCAAGATGATGGGTCGAGAGGAGGATCGGTCAGGCGGTGGTCTCATGGAGTGTGGTTATGCGAAAAACAGATGATGAAGAGAGGGATGGTGCCAGGTGAAAAGCAACGCCTCCACTGCCAGTGGAATCCCCAAAAAAAAAGAGAAGGCAGGAAGGGGGTGTTTCCCCGCGGGCTCCCATTCCTTTTTTTTTGTTTAATCCCCTTCCTTTTTTTTTGTTTAATCTTTCTTTTCTCTATCGTGGAGGACAGACTCCTGCTGTCCTCTACTTATTCCAAGTCTTCTTTTCTTTTTCTTTTTTTTATCCCCCCCATCCCCATAAAATAATTTGTCACATTATTTCGGTAGTACTTACCAATCCGATGATACCGAACTCATGACAACATGTCGACAACGACCATGTACTGCCAAAGTCAATTTAAAGGAAGACCAAGGAGAAAGTTGACGGGATTTCTTTGGGAACTGCCGGGGGCTGAGTTTGTCCGAGCATTTTTTATTTTTATTTTTTTTTAAAATTTATTTTAATTTTTATAGATTTTCAATGAATTGTTTTCGAAAATAAACTAGAAAAGACTGATCAGAATCAGGTGTCAACATGCATGTGACGCCCTGATGCGTTAAACGCGGGGCTTAATAATATCCTGATGCGTTAAACGCGGGATAGACCTGAGGCGTTAAACGCGGGTCGCGTTAAACGCGGGTAATGAGTCGGAGCAGTGGAAACCTGAGGCGTTAGACGCGGGTTCCTTGATCTTTAAGCCTGATGCGTTATCACGCGGGCTAAGCTATGAGAACTCTAGTCGTGTCGTGCTTATAAGTTACCCTTTATATTGTGAAAGGTCGAGTGCCAAAGTACAAGCCCTGCCTAGCCTAATTTGTGAATTACATGACTAGATATGCTTAGTTGAGTTATTATATGCCATTGCTTGTCATCCGTATGTTTAGTCATTGCATGTGTTTGGGAGTGTCTGGAAGTCCCGAGTGCCTAGCTTAGGGTTAGGCTAGCTTATTGAGTATATCTCACCCCGTCGTGGGACCCACCTTTTCAGACCCCAAACCTTGAGTATGCCGCCGCCGCCGATTTTTGGGGTACCCGTCTGGGTGGAGTAGTATTCCACGGAGTACCCGGTGGGAGAAGGGAAGGCTTATATTAGGAAGTATGGCACTATCTGGATGGATGTGGGCTTAGCAGACTGGAGGCCAGACAGATTCGCAGCATGGTTCTACCGAGACAGCGACCTCACAGTCGGACCGTTGAGGACTTTTGACGTGCCGTGGGATGTCATTGGCGAGCAGGACCCTTCGATTGTACACCCTGCTGATGGGGAGCTCACCGACTCCGAGACCACTCCTGATCAGGATCTTCCACCGGCCCCGTCTCAGAACCCCGAGGTTGATGGCGACGTCGTGGAACCCTCTGATGCCAAAGATCCCATGGAGACTGACGAGTCCGAACCCGAGGAAGACGAAGAAGCACTGGACGATCCCGAGGACGAGCCTTTGGAGGAGGAGCACAATCCTGACAGAGAGGCCATCTTCCACCCTCAGCCCGAATCCGAGGAAGACGAAGATCCAGAGCAAGTGTTTGAGGAAGAAGGAGAAGACGAAGAGGAAGCCGAGGAAGACTTGGAGGAGTATGACCCTGTGCACCGCGAGGATCCAGATGACGACCGCGAACTCGACCTAGGAAGCCTAGGCGCCCATGACTTTTGGAAGTTGCTTTTTGAGTAGTGCCTGACCCATAGCCCTTCGTCTCTTTTTGATTAGGCTAACCGTTTTCCCCTGATCCCAAGTGTTGTATTCCAGTTTACGTTTATGATGTAAAATGACAATCGTATGCTATGCTCGAACTCGACCAAGTGCCTTATTCCCTCAAACCATCTTGTGTTTAATTGTCTAGGAGTTGTGCATGACGCTTCAGCATGTTCATTTAAGTTTCATTGCCCACCGCGTATTGCATGGATCCTGGGTATCAACCATAAGGAACTAGTTGTAAGGCGATGATGTGCGCCGAGAGGACTCGGGGCGTTACAATATGCATTGGCGATATCTAGCCCTCTTGGGTAGGTACCCTTAGGGAGGAATCTGCCTCATGTGGATCGTGGGAGCTTGAGCTATACGTTCCTCACCTGATTTTCGATTTTTAGAGTATACTCACTTGTCTCATGTGCGTGTCTATGAATGGTTGGTATACCTAAAACCATCCATTGATACAGGGGGACGTTCCATATTCCCCCAGGTACGGTTGGTAAGACATTTATTTTCAATGCACTTTATTATTCCCTGCTCCATAAAATGACTCATACATTACATACATTCATATGCATTCGCATCATGAGAATCACTCAAGTGACTAATTGAAACAGCAATTGTAATAGGGTAGGATGTCGCTGTTCCCTAAGGGTTCGACAGAATTGGTGACCTTCGAGTACTTGAGGAAAGTCACTCGTCCTAGACCAAACACAAGGCTACACTTCACCAGATTCGTGCATGGTCGGGAACTGACTGGACGTAAGTTAGGATATGCAGAAGATTTTCAAACCCGCTACTACGTCGATAACCTCAGATTCAAGCGACAAACAGACGAGATGTTTAAGAATTATCTGGAGATGAAGAGACAGCATCGCAACCAGTTGGCCAGGGAGGCATATGCCCGTCTGAAGGCTGAACTACTGACCAAAGAAAATGTACCCATGATCACTTTTTGGGGAAAAAGAAGACGTCCTGCTACCAAGACAAAGCCAAAAAGTATCACACTCAAGAAGGTGAAACCCAAGAAAGCTCCTGAAGTCGTCATACCATGGACCAAAGAATGGCCAGAGGAACTACGACCTTTCGACCAGAACATTGAAGATAACTCCCCTACACTTGATTAAAGGAGAGTTCCCGACTGACTGTTGTTGACACCTGATTTTTTAATCATATTTTATTTTTTATTTTTTATTTTTACTTTTAAAATTAATTAAAAATAGCAAAAAAAGTCATAAAATTACAAAATCAACTTTGGAAGCCTTAGCCTAGCCTTAGAAACCAATTTTGAACAAAAAATATTTTTCATAATTTTTAATATTTTTTCAAATTTATTTAATTATAAAAATACCGAAAAAATCAGAAAAATACCATTCGTGGTCAGAAAAATGCAAAAAATAGTCAATAATTTTATTTTAATTCCATCTTCAAGTTGGTCTTTATAAATCTCAAAAATTCGACTTGGGTCATTAAGTTCCTTCACAAACATAAACCCGAATCGACCATAAAAATTACCTTTTGAGTCTTTTAATTTTCAATTTCCACTCCCAATAAGCCATGACATTTTTATCTAGAGCCTTGAAGTGCTATTGGGTCGATTAGGCCTTCAATTTGATCAATTTTGATGAAAATGACCTAATTGCACAAGTTTCTTTGCGATTTAGTCCCCGGTTTTGCGAATCTTAAAATTAAATTCTCTCTAGGGACACCCATGAAAATAAAACACCCCTACCCCATAGTTTTCGTCGTCCCGAACTCATTGGCGGCCTCAATTTGAACTGATTTGGTCGTTTGAGCCCTCGATTAAGCAAAAATCATTTTCGGATCCTAGGCATAATTTGGGGTTTTTGCCAAATTCCAATTCAATTATTCTCGAAAACACTCATTTTAGAAGGAAAACGTGCCGAGGAGTCCGATTTTGGGGTCAATTTCATGAAAAAAACGGTCAATTAGAGGCTCGATTAGGCGAAGACTAGTGACCGGGCCGGTCGGGTCGGACCCGACGCGACCCGGCCGAACCGGGTCTGCACCAAGTGTTGCAGACCTGCGTTTTTCTCACGTACATGGGACAGCAAGAACAGGAATCGGCAGAGATGGAGGGGGCAGGGCGACATCACGGTCCTCTTTTCAGACAACGTCGAGGACGTGATCGTCCTCTCTGAGATCGCCGCGGGTCGGCTATAAGGGTCGGAGAGAGAGAATCAAAATGGGAGGGGCTCACGGTTTCGAAAAAACTTTGGAGAGGGAGCAAGATCCGAGAGAAAAGAGAGGGAACCGGGGAAAGAAAGAGCGATTGAGCGTTCGTCGGGGCGTCTCCAAGCTTCAGAGAACTCGAGCCACCACCGTCGAAGCCCGGAGCCGCCGGTGACACTCGGCCAAGGTCGGTACCCCCTGTTTCACACTCTGCTTATGGGCTTACTGTGAGTTTTCGTCCGAGTTAGTTCCCGACCGAGCCGAGCGAAAACGGTTACATTCCGACATCCCTTGTGGTCCCTGTGTTGATGTTTGAGCGTCCTTTTGCTTCGGTTTTGCGCGCAATGTCCATAGATCTAGCATAAACGTTCGTTTTCGCATGCCCGCCAACTGTTCGACAAAATGTCCGCCGGTTGTTTCAAAGCACAATGGTCACGGCCGAGTCTTGTTTGAGCGTATTTCGACACATTCTTGCCCTTAATGTGTTCTAGAATCATTGCTAAGCGTGCTGTGGGGTTTATTTTGCATTGACATTCGTCGGAAAGCCATGGCCAGAGCTCCCGGGGCACACCCGAGCCGAGGGCTCGGTCAGGCGAAACCGGTAGCCACCGAGGTCCAAGCGACCTCAGGTAAGTCCCTAAACACTCTTTGAATGCTGTTTGAATGATCGGAATGAAGGTTTGGCGAAATTTTTTTTTCGCAAAATCCCCCGCCGGAAATCGGTACTGTTCGTGGTTTGTCGGGGGGTTTTCGGGCGTCGTTTATTGTGAGTTTCGTGATGAACTAGTTGCTGTGCTGATAAGGAGTCGAATGCCGCGAAAACGAGTGGAAAATATGGAGTTTGGGCTCGGTCCCGATTTTCCGGCGAAGATTCCGGCGAACTCGCCGGAAAAATCACTGTTCCGGCGAGCCGCCGGTCATCTTCTCCGGTGGACCTTGGACCAGTCAACGATAGTTGACTGGTCAAAAGTGACGTGGCGCCACGTGGCGCGCCACGTCAGCCGCGGCGGTCCGTGCAAAAAAAAAAAACCCTAGATCGGACGGTGAGCAAGGTGCCACGTGTCGCGATCTAGGAATTTTCGAAAATAAATAAATAATTTTATAATAATAAATAATATTTTCAAAAAATTCAAAAAAACCTAGATCGAACGGCCGTGGGTGTGCCACGTGTCGCGATCTGATGCTTTAAAAAAAACCTAGATCAGACGGCCGTGGGTGCGCCACGTGTCACAATCTAATGGCTTCAAGATCAAATAGATCGAACGGGTGGGATTGTGCCACGTGTCGCGATCCGACATTTTCAAAATTAAATTAATCCGGCGGCTAGGGTAGTGCCACGTGGCAAGGCGGGGACAGTCCGATTGGTTTTAATTTTCAAAAATTCGGATAAATTAGAAAATGGTTTTAAAATAATAAAAAATTTGAAAAAATCAAAAACGGCGTCGTTTAGACCGGCTCCGACCCGTAGGGTCGGGCCGGGCGCCAGAGAGGCGCGGGCCGGGTTTGACCCCGTCCGGAAAATATTTTTAATAAAAAAGAAAATAATTAAAAAAAATAAAAAATTCAATAAAAAAATAGAAAATCATTAAAAAATAAAAAATAATAATAAAACAAATTCTAAAAAATTCTAAAAAAAATTCCAAAAAATAGGAAAAGGTCACAATCAACTGGTCATGACCTATTTTGGGTTTTCCAAACCCCAATCTTTCCAAAAATGACGGTTTTGCCCTTTAGGCAAATCGTCTGTCAAAAATCAAAGAAATTCAGAAAATTCCCGGAAAATTACAGAAAATAGGAAATGGTCACAATCAACTGGCCATGAACTATTTTGGGTCTTTTGAAACCCGACCCCTTCCAAAATGACGATTTTGCCCTTTTGGCAAATCGTCTCCCAAAAATTCCAAGAAAATTCCAAAAAAACTCCAAGAAATGGGAAATGGTCACAGTCAACTGGCCATGACCTATTTCTGGTCTTCCAAACCCCAATCTTTTCGAAAATGACGATTTTGCCCTTTAGGCAAATCGTCTTCCAAAAATTGAAGAAATTCATAAAATTCCAGAAAAAATCCAGAAAATGGGAAATGACCACAACCAACTGGTCAAGACCTATCTTTGGTCTTTCAAATCCCGATCTTTTCAAAACTGACGATTTTGCCCTTTAGGGAAATCGTTTCTCGAGAAATCCCGAAAAATTCAAGAAAAATCTCCAAAATAGGAAATGGCCATGATCAACTGGCCATTACCTATTTTGTTTATTTCAACTCCCAAACCTCCATAAATCGACGATTTCGCCCTTCGAGCAAATCATCCCCAAATCTTCCCAGTCTACCCTTGGTCCTAAATCACACATTCCCTAAGCCCTTAAGGCTATACTAGGAAGCCATTGATTTGAATTGATGTGCATTGACGTGGTTCATTTATGCATTTGATTGCGCTTTCCTCATATTGGTTGTGATTTGATAGGACTAGTCTTCCAATCTGCATGAAACCTCTTGAATTAGACTTACCTCACCCAAAAAATTGCGCTTGCATGAAATCTTAGTTAAGAAAATCACTCGCGTTAGGTACCGAAAGGGCGTTGGTAATGACACCAACGTAACCAAGTCCCCGAACCCAAAATCTCTGGTTCCGAAGAACTGATCGATCTCTCCCAATCGATTAGTGAGGTTTTCGGTCCACCTTCCAAGAAGGACCGGTGGCGACTCCAAATGCATGCACACATAGCATATGCCACCACGACCATACCAAGGTCGAAAAGCGATCGACTCTTATCGTCGAAAACCTGCGCAAAATTTACTCCCGTCGCGAGTTGGTATGGGCCTGGGAGGGTCCGCGTCGAGAAAGCCCGCGATCCACATTGCAGAGTGGGGGGCCCGATTCGACAATCCATTAGCCCGTAAACTATTTCGGGTCGCGACAACTGTCAAGAGTGATTTAGATCCTCACATTCCACTGGCCTTTTATGGCTTTCTTGTTTGAAGAATCTTTCTCTACATTTCTTTCATTAGGAATCCTGGTTGTAATAAAAGTTCATTCCACTTTGTTCATTTGATGTATTGACCAATGGAATGTGACATTACTGTTTCCCTTAGTCACTGAGTGAACCTGACTAAATTGCATGATTCACTTCCCTGAAATTCAAGTTAGGCTATAAGTCAGGCTTTCGAGACCTGAAAATGGTCCTAATTTCCATTTCTTCGAAATGAACTATGCAATTAAGTTAGCCCATGCATATCTCATGGCATCTTCATAATCATGTCTTTAAAGTAATTTCCGACGATTGACTTTTTAAAAAATCATTTGCATATTTTAGACTTGATGGGAAAGAGTGATATTCAAGTGTTCAAAATTCCCCGGGCCGAACTCCAATCATGGTGGGATAGCATGGACGAAGCCAACCAGAAGTATGCTGAATCACGACTAGGATACCTGTTAGACCTGCTGAAGATTGAATGTCCACCTGCCTTTATCCAAGCCATGGCGCTCTATTGGGATCCTACCATCGCTACATTTTGCATGGAAGGACTGGAGATTACTCACACTATCGAGGAATACAGTGCCGTCATCGGAGTTGAGTTCACTCACACACTCGTTCGACCCCCCATAGGATTTGAACCCCTGAGTTAGGTGGCTGAATTCCTTGACACAAGCCTAAGCGAAGTCAAAGCAGATGCAAAAAGCAATTCTAGATGAATCTCCCTATCTTTCCTTATAGACCGATTTTTCTGCTTCCTTGCTGCTAAAGGGACCAAGTCTGGTAGAGCCTTTGTCTTGGCATTCTTCAGCTTTGTGCTGTTCCCAATCTCATCTGTCACCTTCGACCCTATCATGGCTATAGTAGCCAGACAAGTCTATTGTGGGTGGGATTACTCAAACATCATCCTTGTCGAAACCTTCCTTTCCTTAAATCGCTTCAAGAAAAATAAAAAGGGAATCTTTAGAGCCTCTAGTGATCTTTTGTATCTATGGTTCACGTCCCATATCAGACAATTCCACATTCGCATGGGTTTCACTGAAATCAACCCGATGCACATCCTCTTAAAATCTTTGTCAGAACACATACACGTATTCCTAAGTTCAACTTTATAGAGTGGAAAAACTTCCTTAAGGTTCTAAGGCCCGAACAACTCCGATGGCGGCTTAGGTTACCAACGCTGGGCAAAGTCAGATTGGCCTGCGATGACAAAGGTCCAGTCCCCTTGCTAGGATTCACGGGCGCTACCGCATACTATCCGAAGAGGGTGATCCGACAGTTTGGGGCGCTACAAGGAATCCCTTCTCCACCACAACCTGGTATCTTTTCTTTTGACCTACCGAGCAAGACTCTCATGGAGGAGGAGAAGAAACAGTTTGAAGCCAAGGTGACATCCATCATTCGCTCCTTGAAGAATTCGCAAGCCGAAGAAATAAGTTGGCCAGAAAACATGACTCGTGAAGAAAACATTCATAGAGCCACTGCAGAATACATTCAGCACTTTAAAGCGACCAGACGGGGCCTTGTCGAGCCATACGTACCCGAATACATCGTACCATATGTACCTGGAATAGAGCCGTACGTATCCGAAGACATGGGACCGCTGCCATATTCAGAGGATGAGGAGCCCCAGGCTGAAGAGGGGAGTCCATACTGGAACGACGAGGATACCTTAGACCTCAAGCGTCCTAGACTTGAATAGGTTATTCTGTCAAGTGTAAAATAAGCAAACATTGTGACACCTTCTCATACATTCTCGTTTCTGTGTGATGCTATTTTGGACATATGAGCATAAATGTGAACATGTTTTGCGAATACATAAAAATTATCGTCAGAAATTACGCTTATTTTAATTTCATGAATTCTTGTCGGAAAATGATTAAAAGAACTACTTACATGAGGCTAAGGCTCACGAGGTAGCCCTTTTTCTCATCTACTGACAAGATGCTTGCTATCTCTCATCTCAAATTATACTACAAACTATTGTAGTTTGGTGGACTTTCCATCTACCACAAATGAATGACTTGCCGCTATAGCTACTACAAACTTGAGCAACTACTCATATGATCAATCAAAGAACCAAAAAAGTTGGAAAACTATCATAAAATATTGAGGAAGATTGGAGAAACCTTCTCATGCAACAGAGACCGTTACTTGGAGCTCTCTATCTCTGCCTCTCTCACTCACCACCATCTCACTCAATTCTCGCACTCACCCACGACTCATTCTTGCCAGTTTTCATTTTGCTTGGAAAACTTACCACGAAGAGCTTTCAAATGAAAGACTTGGAGAGAGAAAGTTTAGGAGAAGACGGATTGCCATCAAGTCCTCTGCTTCCCCAAGAAGTCTCTGTCAGTGGCAGTCATGGCAGCTCCATCACGTCTTCAAGTGATCCTGCAGTCACGCCACTGGTCGTTTTTAGCACCCTCATCGCAGTTAGCGGCTCTTTCGTTATGGGGTGTGCTGTGAGTCCTGCATCGACTTTTCGATTCATCACAAAGAAACCAGCTCTTTGTTGATTCTTGACTCTCATTTTTTCCCACATCTGTATTGTATTGGAGATGAATTTTGCAATCAGGGTGCTTATGTATATATATATATATATAATTCTAACGATTGCCAAGGAGGCAGTGTCACGGTTTCTTTCAAGTTCTTCTGAAATTTTTTGTTAGTAAATGACAAGAGGAAAGAAGCACATAACTTGGTCAAATCTTTTCTGTTTTTTCATATTATTGGTCAACATTGTATTGTCAAGAAAAATCTGGGTTTTCAATTTGGCCATGGTGTAAGTAAGATAAAGCAACCAAGATCTGTGTCCGCAACTCTGGCGGAATGGGTGTCTACTACTGTTTTTGGTGCCTAATTGTTGGTAAATTGTTTCCAGAAGCACCTTTTGTGACATGTTGTTGATCATTATATGACATGGATTAGTTAAGAATGTAATAATTTGTCCCAACAACTACTTTGTACCATTTCCTTTTCGCAACCTGGGACAAAGGAGGAGGATGTTTCAGCAGTCTATACTCATTACCATGCCTTCATACAATTATATCATCTCGAACCCCGATAAGGCAAGTAGCTGATTCAGGATCACTCAAATACTAGACATGAAACTCATTTATGCAAAAAAGTGAATGATCATCGGTAATTATTTCAATCACTTTTATGAGAAAGATGACATTTGAAACTGCCTGTCTTTTTTTTTTTTTTTTCCATGGCGGAATTTTCTCGGCAGTTGTGCTTTTATAGATGCATTTCTTGACAAGATTAGCCTCCACCAAGTAGAACGTACCCTTAACTGGTGGCATGTATTTGCAATGCAGATTGGGTATTCTTCACCAGTTGAGTCAGGCATCATGGAGGATTTGGGCCTCTCCACAGCAGCGGCAAGTCCTCTCAAGCATTGGTTCTATTTTTGTGGGATTGTTCATCTATCAGCCGCTATACTAAGTTCAATACATTCTGTATAGCAGAAAGATAGATATTCCTTGCTCATTATCAAGCAATCACTTGTTCGCAAACCTTGTATGGGCCTAATAGATTTCATATCCATCAATATACTGTAAATAATATTTGTTGGAGTGAAATAAAACGCATAAGATTTAATTGGCTAACAGAAAGTGATATCTGTATCAGTGACGCCAAAGGGACATGGAAAGTGGATCAAAACTTGTATTCACATTCTCCCAAATTTTCTTGTGTTACAGTATTCGCTTTTCGGTTCAATATTAACAGTTGGAGGCCTAATCGCAGCTCTGGTAAATGGGAGGATAACAGATTTGATTGGGCGTAGACGAGTAAGTGATCCTCTAACTCTCCCTTTCATTCTCAAAAGCTCAATGAAGAACCCGACTGATCCGATGGGGATTCTCATATGTTTTTTATGCAGGCAATGTGGCTTTCTCAAATAGTTTGTGCGGCGGGATGGCTTTCTATAGCATATGCCATGGTTCCTGCACTTCCTCTGGCCTCTTCAGAAATGTTCCTGCGTCATTGATGACACGATAAAACGGCTTAATAATTTAAATTGCATTTTCCACCTTTCATGCTTATCATGTGGATGAGTTCATTCAGATATCAGTCGTGTAGGATGTTTTCGTGATTTTTCACTGCAATTGTGAAATTTTGCACTTCAAACTATCTGCCTAACTGGTCAAGGGATCAGCGTTTATCTAACTGATTTCTTCCAGCTAAGATTCAAGGAAAATTTTGAGGATATCCTCTTTTCGTGAATGATCAAGTCATGGTTTAGGCTGTGAGATAGAGCTTAAGCACTTAAATGGTATATCCATTGAATCTGCAGAATGCTTGGTGGCTGGATATCGGGAGACTGCTTAACGGGCTTGGCATTGGGATTATATGCTACGTGGTATAGAGGAAGATTCGAATTTATTGTCCTAAAAAATTTTCTGGAAGTGGACGCTGCCAATGTGTGGTGATCATTATCTTTGTTTCCAAACAGGTACCTGTGTACATTGCTGAGATAACACCTAGACGTGTCCGGGGAGCATTCACGGCATTCAATCAGGTCAAAAAGTTTGGACAACGTAGAAATTGAATGAGTCAAGACAATTCATTTGCTCACCAACACATAATTGGCTTCTGTTGCAGTTCATGTTGTGCTGTGGCTTTTCATTGATTTACTTTCTTGGAACCATTGTCTCCTGGCGCATCTTGGCTCTGATCAGTAGTCTCTCTGCTCCCATTTTCATGTTATAAGGTGAATAAGTAGGGAAAATATCTGGAGGTCATTCTTGGTGATTTCATCTTCAGGTGGCATTCCCTGTGTCATACAAATTTTGGGTCTGTTCTTTGTTCCAGAGTCTCCTAGATGGCTGGTAAGTTGTTAGTGGAGTTGAGGCAGAGGTACTAACATATTTCAATGGCAATCAAACTCTAATTGGGTAGAATCATAGAACTGGATGACGAAGCCTTGAACATGAATTTTTTGTTGTAAGAAGGATTACTAGCAGATAGTCAGTTGCAGGTAATAGCCCACCAAGAGGAGTTTGAAGTCACATTACAGAGACTCAGAGGCAAAGGTGTCAATATTGCTCAGGAAGCAACCGACATCAGAGTAATATCTCAACCTCGCATGTCTTTCTTTTAATTTGGAAGCATCTGATATTTTGGCAATGATGTGCACTTTTTCTTATAGGACTACACAGAGGTCTTTGAAGGGCAGTCTCAGTCTAGAATTCTTGATCTGTTCCAAAGACGATGTGCTTATCCACTTATGGTGAGAGTGCCCAACAAATAATTCAAGTTGCTTGCGATTCTTTTCCTAACATTGTCAAAGTGTTAGATAGCGGTTGGGCTGATGATGTTTCAACAATTTAGTGGGGTACATGCACTTGCTTACTATGGAGGCTCCATATTTGAATCAGCTGGTAAAAATTAAATGCTAAATACATTAGTAACTTAATGATTGATGAAGGCTAGGTCATGTTACTGTTCTATCTTGGCAGGCTTGTCAAGTAGCTTTGGTACCAGAAGCATAGCTATTATCCAGGTACTAGACATCTAGAATTGCGGTGATCGTGAGAGACGGATTTTTCTATTTCATTGTATTTTCCAAAGATTCTACACTTCTTTCACAGATCCCAGCAACTGCTCTTAGTGTAATCTTGACTGATAAAGCCGGACGGCGACCACTTCTGACGGTTAGGAAAATTATAAATTTGTTATAATCACCCAAAGGAGACCACTTTTCGAGGTACTGAACTGAACCCAACGTTTATTTGCAGAGTTCTTCAGCTGGAATGTCCTTAAGTTGCATTCTTCTAGGATTGTCATTCTTCATTCAGGTTTTGCAAACAATAACTATTCCTACTCGGGGTTCTGGATGTTCTCAAGTGACCTTATTTTTTCCTGCTATTTTTTCTGTTGCTGAACCAGGACCTTAATTATTGGGAGGCAGTGACCCCAATTTTGGCGTATGTAGCACTAATGGTATGTCTCTATAAGAGTGCCTTTTTGCCTTGTATCTTTTTATCTTGAACCGTTGCTCAATGACTTATTCTGATGACGTTTGCTGACAGATGACTATTTCATTTAGGTGTATTGCATAGCTTACTCACTCGGCATGGCGGGATTACCCTGGGTTATCATGTCTGAGGTACATAGCTTAAGACAAAATTTGCTTTTGGAAATCACTATCTCAAGACCATTCTCGGTGAATATGTTCTCTGTAGATATTCCCTGTAAACATCAAAGGGGCGGCCGGGAGCCTGGTGACATTTGCCAATTGGTCCTGTTCTTGGATCGTGACTTATACTTTCAACTTCATGTTTGAATGGAGTGCATCAGGTACTGACACTCTCTCTCTCTCTCTTTTCCCTCTCTCTTTCTCTCTGATATATTCAGTATCTATGCTTAATCTGGATTGTGCTACTTTCAGGGACATTTTTCATATACGCGTGCATATGCGGTTTCACAGTCTTGTTCACCATGAAGGTAGTGCCCGAGACCAAGGGACGAGCATTGGAAGAACTGCAAGCATCACTTGCCCATTTTCTTTAATGATTATGAGCCGCAGGTTGTTGGAATTTGAATTGGTATGAGTCAAACACTAGCAGCACTGATAGGAAGGCTGGCAGGAGGCTTTCTGTCGCAAAGTATTTGGCAATTCTCGGATCCACTAGATATTAGTAAATTCAATTTTATCGGTTACTTCCTTATGTATCAGTAGATAAACAGGTCACCAGTCACCTCATTTTTACTGATGCTGTTATGAATTACACTAAAGTCTTGTTTGGTACTGACCACGGACAATCAGTCTGTAATTTCTTGTATGGAACATCAAAATTGTGCTGTAGAATCAGTCCCAACGAGTCATGTTGCTTTTACACGCCATTAGATTTTCAAAATCGATCCTAACAGTTGTTTTCTTTGTGGTTTTTTTCTCCCCCTTTTTCTTGATTTCTGAGATTCAAATCGAACCTCCGATCTGGTTCTCACACATCAAGAGAGATGCGCAGTGGCCACTGAAGCGTAGGCGTAGTGATTCAAAATCAAAAGTAGCGTTAAATTACTACCACCCAAACGTAGAGATTGTTTTAAATGATGATTTCAACTCAATCCTTGAACTTGTCCAGATTTGTTTACTTAATATTTCTTTCCACCATCTACAGGATGGCTAGCAGGTTTGACGAAACAAATCCAATAAACAAATTGCAGCTACAACTACCACAGATTTTTGGATTATTAAACAAATCCATAATCAAATCCATAACCATTCACGTGATACAGCAAAGGACAGACTAAAAAGAAGGAACATGAATCACGTGGCCTTGAACCAGAAACTTTCTGAGGGAAAAGAAAGAAAAGAAATTCAATAAAAACTGGCATAAAAAAAAAGATAGAAAAAGAGGGGGGAAAAGAACTTCTACATTAGCACAAAGTCGGATGATCAACGAGAATCTGATTTTTTTTTTTTTTGGTTCTTTTTCACAACAACCACCTAGGAATAGTCCATTGCACATGGAAAACCTGGGCCTTAGACAATTAAACTAATGAGGTCCTAGGTTCGAATCTCTCCGGCCACGTCTTGAGGACTTAACCGGTGGCATTGGACCCTCACCACCCCCGAAGAATAGTCCATTGCAAGTGGGAAACCTTGGTTAAAAAAAAAAAAGACCTTTGAGGAAGAGAGGAGGGATATTTGCGAAAATGGAGGGAATAATGGTTAACATGGTGAATCAATATCAGTGCACTGTATTTGGAGCGGATGACACAGGTTCTGTCTTGTGATGAAGCTGACTTCGCAAGATGCCTATCATCATCGTCACCCCACCCGTCAACACAGGGTATCTCTTCAGGATTAGCCCTCTTCTTCTTGTTGCTGCTTGCTTCCTTTTGGTTGATGGCAACTGAGACAGAACCAGAATCTGCTGATTACCTTTGGATGAGATGGGCAATGAAGAAGAAGAAGGAGAAGAGGAGGAGGGAGGAGGAGGTTAAGTGAGCTCTTTGGCAATCTCCACTTGGACCGCCCAGTAGGTTCTACAGAGAACGTAGAGCATGAGCAATGTGCATGTGGCCTGAGCAGCCAACAAGCCGAGCCACAACCTTGCAAAGTCCAATTGATCCCACATTGATGTGAGGGAGAGAGACAAAAATGAAGTCTCTTAAAGAAGACAACAATTAGATGTGGAGGCTCACAGGTTGAACAAAAGGGTCTCACATTGGTTGTCTAATAAGGGTAATAAGTAAGATGGCTCTTTAAATGCCAAGAATGAGATGTGGAGATTTTGGCTACAGATAAAGTGAAGAATTAATTTTTTTTAATGAAAACGCTTGACACGCGTGTCCACTATGTGTCCCGCACGTTGAATGCGAGTTAGTTTTCGACACGTGGCATACGCCCCTAGGGCCTAGAGCGTGTCGTTGCTTCTTATATGAACATAACCTTATTAGAAAGGACTAGGTGCATGTTGTCGAGCGTTGGTTTGGGCAATGAGTTTTGGGTTGAGACAGTTAATACAACTTGTTAGTTGATAAATCATTCTTCTTGCACATATATTGAGTGCAAGACACTTGAGGAGGTATGGTTAGATAAATCCATTGATTATTTTTCTATTTGAATATTTAGATGACCAGCATATGCACATGTTAATAAGGGGAAATTAGAGCCTAGAGCAAAAATGAATCTTTCTTGGTTATGTTTATGGTATAAAGGGTTATAAACTATGGTGTTCGGATTCATTAGAGATTATTATCAGCAGAGATGTTACTTTTGATGAGTCTAATGCGATTCATTCTAGCAAGGAATCGCCTATTCCTTATCATGAAAATTCGTAAAGTGCTGCGGAGATATGACGTCCTGGAAATTTGACTTCTGTAAAGTGTCTGAATTCAATAAAATGATTAAAATTGAATTTCAGTTTGTAAAATATTTTGGATCGTAAGGACGTAAGTGAAGGTTATTGGACGATTCCGAAGCTTCAGTCATAGTAGATTAAGTTTCGAAAATCTTAGTTGCCATGATTTAAGATTTAAATCCTCGCGCTCAAGTCTAACCCTAATCAAGCTTGGCATGTGAAAAGACCAAAATACCCTTCGTGCAGTACGCTAAATATTCATTCAGTCCAAAAAGGCCAAATTACTCTTTTGCCCCTTCAATAATTTGCAATAGTCCAAAATATTCAAATCTAGTGGGACCCACAAGTCAATCACCGCCCATTAGTCAACCACTCTTCCATAAATCCCATCCTTCCTAAACTCACGCCGAACCTCGGAAAACATAAACACCTTAACCTCTAGAAACTCCAAGCCCGAACCTTCCCCTCTCACTCTCGTTACTAGGAACATGAAACCCGATGGCGCCATCGAAGATTAGCGACCTTGACCAAAGCATGCTCGCTGCTCTGCGAGCCTGACGCAGACCATCGTCCAGTCGCCTGGAACTTCGGTCGTAAGATCTACAGCGGCGACTCCGACCAAAAGCATTTTCACCTTGTGCACGCGAGCTTTAAAACCCATGGCATCGTGGTGGACTCATTGAGGCTGAAGAAGGGCGAACCATAAAACTTCGATCGAGATCGAGAGAGAGAGAGATGAGATTTTGAAAAAAAAAAAATAGAGAGAGGAGAGAATAAAGTAATGGAGGAGGGCGTGGGTAACGGAGGTGAGAAAAAGTAGAAATGATGGGTCCCACTTGGACATGTGGCAGTCAATGAATGGAATGGTATTTTGCCACTGTGGCATGTTAAACTCACCCAATGCTTTCTCCCCACTCTCTTCTGGGAACGGATCCTCTGACCTTCCCATTCCCCTGACCTCCTGCCCTTCTTCATCTCCACCGTTCATTTCCCATTTTTTCTTTCTTTTTTAAAACCTTCCCCCCCCTATAAAAAGGAGGGGAGGGTGTGGATCCCCCTGGAAGGTCAGGATATCCGGATCCCTCTCTTCTTTCTCATCTCTCTCATTGATATGTTCTCCCTCCCCTCTCCCACTGTTCATGTGAGAAAAGCCCCAGCCGAACCACCATCCTCCTTCCTCTTCATTTTGCTCGACCATCACCTCTGATCACCACCTCAGGCATCCTCCGACCTCTAGCCTCGCCGTCACGCCGTTGCCACTGCACGTCGCCCGATAGCCGCGAGACAGCCCTCGTAACCCCTTACTCTGTTTCGTGTTCAGTGGGCTATTCACGCCACATCACCCCTCTCCGCCACTCCGGTCCACCACCTACCACCACGATACTTTCCCCCCAACCACCAGGCCCCGCTCAGATCGTCGTCAGCAGCCATAGGGCCACCGATAGCCGCGGAGGCCGATGAACTCTGTTTTTGGTCTCCTGCCCTGTTCGCGATTCCAAAGCTGCTCCGCCGTCCTCAATCCCCATCTGCCGCACACCGACCACCCCAAATGACCACCTTCAACCCATCGAAAACCTTCGCAGCCGTCGGACGCCGTTGGAAGCCCGAGACCACCAGGGAACCCCATCCCCGGTTCTGCCACTTTCGCCTCCCCAGTTTTCGCGCGGCTGCTATTCGAGCCTTTGCTTTGCCGCCTCTGACTGTCCACCGTCGTAGATATCGCCACCCTCAACTATCTGACGACCCCTTGGCACTAGCCAGCCCTTTCTTAGCCCTATCAACCCTATCAACCCCACGAAACAACCCCCAAAATCGTGACACCCCTGCTCTCGACACCCGACCCTGTTCTGTACACCCCTGTCCAGCCATTGTTTCATCGGTGTCGTCGTCGTTCCGGCCACCTCAGGCCATCGGCCATCACCTCGAGTCTCATGTTGCTGTCCTCGTGTGTCGCCACCTCCCTTAGACACCCTAGATCGAGTTTTGGAGCTCGAGGAACCCGAGGAGTCGGATTTGACCGTGAGCCTCGCCGGACTTCTTGGATCGTTGTAGCCCATGTCGTTGTCGCCGTGACTGCCTGAGCTTGTTGAATTTGTGAGTTAGCCCCTAAATCTTGTTTAGGACGCTAATTGCGTTCGAATTAAGTTAATTAACTCGTTAGGATATTTAAGTAGTTTAATTACGGTCAGATTAGTTAGAAACATGATTTAAGTTAAATGACCGTAATTAGTTAAGCTAGTCAGACTAGCTAGGTCGTCTGTGGTTAATTGATGATTAGAATTGATTGATTGGGAAGGTGATTGTCATTGTTTGATCATGAGCGAGTGATAGGTTAGAGACGAGTGTACGATTGATTGTTATCGGAAATTGGATATCTTAGCTTTGATCGAATTATCGTCTTTCGAAATGCTTGATTTGGATGTCTTGATTGACTGTGGATTGATGTGGGTGATCGAGTTGGGGGTTGAGTGCCTCGTTTTGCTTGAAAAGTCAGTCAATTGGATTGTGCATTCGTGTGATCATGTGTGGGATCAAATTGCATGTTTTAACATGAAAACGGCCTTTGGCCAAGTCTTTTAGCATGCGTATGAGCACTCGACTAAATCCAAAGAAATGAAATGTTTGGATGTCGAATGTGGTTGAGTGGTCACATAATGGATTTTTCAACGATCATTGTCTTCTGATTGGTTGGCCGACAATCATTGTTGTCTGATTGATTGGATGTCCGGGCGATCATTATCTTCTGGTCGCTGGAAGCGCGACTACCATTGTCTTCTGGTTGATCAGTTGCCGGCCCTATAGGGATTCCAGTTACTTCTGTGCCTTGTCGATAGTCATTATCGTTTCGCTAGTCGAGCGGAGCCACATGGACTATCGAAAGCCATCGCCAAAAGCAAGGGATGATGCCTGGTCCTACTAGGAGAGCACCAACTGACTAGTATGCTAGACCTAAGGGTCGTATCTAATAACTAATGGATCGTGTGTGGTGTCCTATGCATGCAAGTGAGGTGATGCATTGCCATTGGTTGGTTGATTTACTGTTATGTCGTGTCTGCATCACATTCTGTTTGGCCCTTGGTGCTAAGCTTGCATGTGATTGAGATTAAATGTTGTCATGCTATGCTTGGTTGGTAGGATATCTGAGCAAATCAACGTCCCAACCGGGCTAAGGTGTCGACTCATTGAGATTTATTTCTCACCTTGTCGTGGGTTACCAATTTCAGGTCCCAAATGATGGAGCGACCAATTCGATTCGGGGTTTCCACTGACCAGTCATTTAGTATCACGTCTCATCCGATCGCAGGCACGGAGCATGTCTGGGAACACCACGTTACGACGATTTGATATGGAGTCAGAGCCCTCTTCTGGTCAGGGTTCTAGGGTGTAGGCGCGCCGCAGTTCTTTTGGAGCCTCATGGATGCTTGGACGAGGGCGTTTTGAGATTTTTGGAGTAGATGAGCCTTTAACCTTACCCAACCGTGTATCTTTTTGAGGTCCTAGTGAGCTGCTCCGAAGTATGGGGTTGTATGTATCTGATGTAAGTCTGTAGGGTTAAAACCCATCTAATTTTGATTAATGAAATGAAGTCGTCTTTTGGCTTTAACTGATTGAATTGATTCCTGCTTTACTATCCCTCTTGATTTGATGTTTGGGAGAGTTCATGTTTTTGCATGAACAATATGTTCGTAGGTCGATAGTGTGCTTGGGACACTATCCTTCGTGACCTGAGGTGATTTGGTAGGGATGTCGCGTGTTCGAGAATCGGGGCGTGACAAGAGAGATGGAGCTTGAAGTAATTTCTTTGCAACTAGTTTAGTCATCTACAATAATATTGAGAGAAGAGGTACATTATTAGGACAATGAAGCCTTTACATTGTATGGATACTCAAATTTTGTTGCTCATTCAGTCGCATAGCCAATAGAGTATGGTGAGCTAAAAACTATAAGGAAGCTGTTTCCTCGAAAGATTCAGCACTGTGTTAGATGCTATGGATAAAGAGATGAAATCTCTCGAAAAAATTAGACTTGGGAGCTTATGAAGCCATCAAAAGGAAAGAAAGGGCCGCAGGTGGGTCTTCAAAGAAAATAAGCTATACCTAGAATTGGTATAGTCAGATTGAGAGAGTTGGTTTTAATTACTTATTTTCACCTATCATTGAGCATGGTTCCATTCAGATTTTCTTGTGTTAGTTGTTACACATGATTTAGAGTTGGAACAACTCGATGTGAAAACGGCTTTCTTGTATGGTGAACTCAAAGATAGAATTTATACGGGCCAACAAGAGGGTTTCCATTTTTAAAGTAGGGAAATCATATTTATCGATTGAAAAAAGTCTAGTTATGGCTTGAAGTACTTACCTAGAGACAGTGGTGTAAAAAGTTTAATTCGTTTATGATTCGAACTGAGTATTGTAGGATCAAATATGATAGTTGAGTACATTGGCACAAATTTCCAAATGGCAATTTCATTTATATGGTATTATATGTTGATGACATGTCGATTGCAACAAAAGATAAACCTAATACACATAATTTGAAGGCACAGTTAAGCACTGAATTTTATATGCAGGATTTAGGTGCAATGAAGAAAATCCTTGGCATAGAAATTAGGAGCAAATGGACACTAGAAGTGCCAATATTTGTGTAAGGCACTCACTTTAGTGCCAATATATATATATATATATATATATTCGGATCATTAAGTCTACTTTTTTTTAAATGGTTATTTCAGTGCCAACTCCGCTGAGGTTGCCGGAATTGACACTATAGTGATTATTTTTTCTTCGATTTAGCACTAAATTGATCGTTTTTTGGATCACTTAAGTGACAATTTTAAAAAAATGATTATTTAAGTGCCAACTCCAATGAAGTCGCCAAAATTTTTCACTGTTGGCACTAAAGTGATCGTTTTCCCTCCGATTTAGCACTTGAGCGATCCAAAAAAAATATTGGCATCAAAGTGAGTGATGTACATAAATATTGGCACTTGGGGTGTCTTTGTGCCGGAAATTAACCATGATTGAAATGCCAAAAAATTGTTGCAGTGTGGTCCATATTCCCCAACAATAGGAAAACACATGAGTCTCCTGGATACCAGAAGGCTTTTTTTTATAGTTTGAGCTTATATTTTTTCATTAGTAGTTTAAGTTTGAGCCTATGAATATCTATTGCTTTATATACTCTTGTTTGTTTGTAATTAAGCGATGTAACGAGATGTGTGATGTGCTAATTATAGTGGAATCATCTGCTGGATATAGCTCCAGTTTAATGATGAACTAAGATAAATCTTGTGTCTCGTTTTCTCTTACTCATCTTTACGCTATAGAGTGAAGAGACCTTCTCACGCGACAGCGTCCGTTACTTATATCTCTCTATCTCTGCCTCTCTGACTCACCACCATCTCACTCAATTCTCACACTCACTCACGACTCATTCTTGCCAGTTTTCGTTCCTTGGAAAGCTTACCACGAAAAGCTTTCAAATGAAAGATTTGCAGAGAGAAAGGTTAGGAGAAGATGGATTGCCGACAAGTCCTCTGCTTCCCGAAAAAGTCTCTGTCCATGGCAGTCATGGAAGCTCCATCACGTCTTCAAGTGGTCCTGCAGTCACGCCACTAGTCGTTTTTAGCACTCTTGTTGCCGTCAGCGGCTCTTTCGTTACTGGGTGTGCTGTGAGTACTGCATCAACTTTTAGATTCATTACCAAGAAACCAGCTCTGTTTTTATTGATTCTTGACTCTCTTTTTTCCCCCACATCTATATTGAATTGGAGGTGAATTTTGCAATCAGAGTGCTTTTTTGATAATACCAATGATTGCCAAGTAGGCAGTGTCACGGTTTCTTTCAAGTTCTACAGATATTTTTTGTTAGTGAATGACAAGAGGAAAGAAGCACTTAACTTGGTCAAATATTTTCTGTTTTTCATATTATCGGTCAACATTGTATTGTCAAGAAAAATCTGGGTTTTCAATTTGGCCATGGTGTAAGTAAGATAAAGCAACCAAGATCTGCGTCTGCAACTCCGACTGAATGGGTGCCTACCACCGTTTTTGGTGCCTAATTGTTGGCATAGTGTTTACAGAAGCGCCTGTATGTCACGTTCTTGATCACTTGGCTAATACCAAGACATTATATGACCTGGATTAGTTAAGAATGTAATAATTTTTCCCAACAACTACTTTGTACCATTTCCTTCTTGCAACCCGCGACAAAGGAGGAGAGGATGTTTCAGACAGTCTATACACGTTACCATGCCTTTATAGAATCATATCAACGCGAACCCCGATAAGGCAAGTAGCTGATTCATGATCACTCAAATACTAGACATGACACTCATTTATGCAAAAAAAAAAAATGTCAAATGATCTTCATTAATTACTTCAATACCATTCCTGAGAAAGATGCCACTTGAAACTGCCTTTCGGCCTGACTCTCTCTCCCCCTTATTTATTGATTTATTTATTATTATTATTATTATTATTTATTTTTTTATTTTTTTGCGTGGCGGATTTTTCTTGGCAGTTGTGCTTTCCGCTGCATTTCTTGACAAGATTAGCCGCTGCCAAGTAGAACCTATCCTTAACTGGTAGCATGTTTTTGCAATGCAGAGTGGGTATTCTTCATCAGCTGAGTCAGGCATTATGGAGGATCTGGGCATCTCCACAGCAGCGGCAAATCCTCTCAAGCATTGGTGCTATATTTCTAGGATTGTTCATCTATCAGCCACTGTACTAATTGATATCCATCAATATACTGTCAAAAAAGATTTGTTGGAGGGAAATAAAACGCATGAGATTCTGTAGACAAACGGAAAGTGACATCTGTATCAGTGACGCCAAAGGGACAAATGGAAAGTGGATCAATACTTGTATTAACATCCTCCCAAATTTTTTTGTGTTACAGTATTCATTTTTCAGTTCAATATTAACAGTTGCAGGCCTAATAGCTGCTCTGGTAAACGGGAGGGTAACAGATTTGATTGGGCGTAAACGAGTAAGTGATCCTCTACCACTCCGTTTCATTCTCGAAAGCTCAATGAAGGACCCGACTGATTTTATGGGGATTCTCGTATGTTTTTTATGCAGGCAATGTGGCTTTCTCAAATAGTTTGTGCTGCGGGATGGCTTTCTATAGCATATGCCAAGGTTCCTGCCCTTCCTCTGGCCTCTTCAGTAATTTTCCTGCGTCATCGATGACTCGATAAAATGGCTTAATAATTTACATTGCATTTTCCACCTTTCATGGCTGTCATATGGATGAGTTCATTCAGATATCGGTCGTGTAGGATGTTTTCGTGATTTTTTCACTGCAATTGTGAATTTTTGCACTTCAAACTATCTGCCTAACTGACTAACCCAAAAAAAAAAAAAACTATCTGCCTAACTGGTCAAGGATCAGAATTTATCTAATTGATTTCTTCCAGCCAAGATTAAAGGAAACTTTTCAGGACTTCCTCTTTTCGTGAATGATCAAGTCATGGTTTGTGCTGTGAGATAGAGCTTAAGCAACTAAATGGTAGGGGTGTGCATGGTCCGGGCCGGTCCGGTCCCGACATGGAACCTAGGACCGGACCAGTAGTCTGGTCCCCATATTTTCGGGACCACGGACCTGACCAGGACCGGCGGTCCGGGCCGGTCCTGGTCCGGGCCGGTCCCAGTCCCGGCCCAGTAGGACTGCTAATTCTAACTGCTTATAAAAACTACATATTTCTTCGGTGGAGTTTTTATGCAACAGTAGGAATGCTAGAATTTTGGCTATCCCTGTTAACTCATGGGCCATGGCTAATCTCAACTGGAAGGAAATATTTCAAAATGATAGAACTGATATAAACTCTTTATTTGAGCTCCAAAACCGGTTTAATTTTCTCCATGATGATTTTCTATACTTTAATAGAAGCTATAGGAATGTCACTAGTAAATGTGCGTGTACTGGACAGTTGAGAGTTTTTTCATTCTAAAAACCACATTGACCAGACTTTAGTATCTCATCCATCATTTATTTCCCACTGCGTCTCATTTTATGTCTTTGTTAGCTTTCCTTTTGTTCCCTTCTCAAGAAGTATGTCCAATTGATGTTTCATTACTTTGTTTTTTTTTTAAACAAAAACCATTAGGTTAACTAGATTAGCTTTTTTTTAAAAGAAAAACATTGCCGGTCCGGTCCGGGCCGGTCCCAAACCATGAAACCCGGGGAACGGACCGCCCAGCCACCGGTCCCGTTTATTAGGACCGGAGACCGGACCGCCAACCTCAAGGACCGGACCAAGCCGCCCGGGCCGGGCCGGTTCGGTCCAATTTGCACACATTTAGTAAATGGTACATCCATTGAATCTGCAGAATGCTTGGTGGTTGGATATTGGGAGACTGCTAAACGGGCTTGGCATTGGGATTATATGCTACGTGGTAGCAGGAAGATTCGAACTTATTGTCCTCATAAAATTTCTAGAAGTTGATACTTGCAATGTGTGGTGATCGTTATCTTTGTTTCCAAACAGGTGCCTGTGTACATTGCCTAGATAACACCTACAACTGTCCGGGGAACATTGACGGCATTCAATCAGGTCAAAAAGTTTGGACAACGTAGAATTGAATGAGTCAGGACAATTCATTTTCTCACCAACACACAATTGGCTTCTGTTGCAGTTCATGTTGAACTGCGGCTTTTATTTGATTTATTTTCTTGGAACAATTGTCTCCTGGCGCACCTTGGCTCTGATCAGTAGTCTCTCTGCTCCCAATTTTCATGTTATGCGGTGAATAAGTTGGTAAAATATCAGGAGGTCACTCTTGGTGATTTCATCTTCAGGTGGCATTCCCTGTGTCATACAAATTGTGGGTCTATTCTTTGTTCCAGAATCTCCTAGATGGCTGGTAAGTTGTCAGTGGAGTTGAGGCATAGGTATTAACACACATTTCAATGGCAATCAAACTCTGAAACATGATCCAATTGGTGTTGACCAGCCTTGCAAGAATTTTCTAATTGGGTAGAATCATAGAACCGGATGACAAAGCCAAGACCATAAAATTTTTTATGTAAGAAGGATTACTAGCAGATAGTCACTTGTAGGTAATAGCCCACCAAGAGGAGTTTGAAGTCACATTACAGAGACTCAGAGGAAAAGGTGTCAATATTACTCAGGAAGCAGCCGATATCAAAGTAATATCTCAACCTCGCATGTCTTTCTTTTAATTTCGAAGCATCTGATATTTTGGCAATGATGTGCTCTCTTCACTTTTTCTTATAGGATTACACAGAGACCTTTGAAGGGCAGTCTCAGTCTAGAATTCTGGATCTGTTCCAAAGACGATATGCTCATCCACTTATGGTCAGAATGCCCTTTAAATAATTCAAGTTGCTTGCGATTCTTTTCCTAACATCGTCTAAGTGTTAGATAGCAGTTGGGCTTATGATGCTTCAACAATTAGCGGGGTAAATGCACTTTCCTTCTATGGAGGCTCCATATTTCAATCAGCTGGTAAAAATCAAATGCTAAATACATAAGTAAATCAATCATTGATGAAGGCTTGTTCATGTTATTGCTATATTTTGGCAGGCAGCTTTGCTACCAGAAGCCTAGCTATTATACAGGTACAAGACATCTAGAATTACGGTGACAGTGAAAAATGAATTTTGTTATTTCATAGTATTTTCCAAAGATTCTACACTTCTTTCACAGATCCCAGCAACTACTCTTAGTGTAATCTTGACCGATAAAGCCGGAAGACGACCACTTCTGATGGTTAGTAAAATTATAAATCTTTTATAATCGCCCTAAGGAGACCACTTTTCGTGATACTGGACCGAACCCAACTTTTATTTGCAGATTTGGTTGCATTCTTCTTGGATTCTCACTTTTCATTCAGGTTTCGCAAACAATAACAATTCCTACTTGGGGTTCTCGATGTTTTCGAGTGACATTATTTTTTTCCTGCTGTTTTTTCTGTTGCTGAACCAGGACCTTAATCATTGGAAGGCGGTGACCCAATTTTGGCGTATGTAGCACAAATGGTATGCCTCTATAAGAGTGCCTTTTTGCCTTGTATCTTTTTATGTTGAACCGTTACTCAATGACTCATTCTGATGAAGTTTGCTGACAGATTACTATTCCAGATAGGTGTATTGCGTAGCTTTCTCACTTGGCATGGCAGGATTACCATGGGTTATCATGTCTGAGGTACATGGCTTTAGTCTAAATTTGCACTCGGCAATCTCTATCTTTAGACCACTCTCAATGAATATGTTCTCTATAGATATTCCCTGTGAACATTAAAGGGTCAGCCGGGAGCCTGGCAACAGTCGCCAATTGGTCCTGTTCCTGCATTGTGACTTATACTTTCAATTTCATGTTTGAATGGAGTGCCCCTGGTACTCTCTCTCTCTCTCTCTCTCTCTCTCTCTCTCTCTCTCTCTCTCTCTGAAAGATTTGGTGGGACCACTTGCCAACTGCTCTAAAAACTTAAGTTATTAGAAGAATGCGTGGTTTAATATTTAATTATTCTAACATATTTTCCTGGCAAATTGATTTGAGGCGAAAGAAGGAAACCCAATAAATTTGTTCCTGAAGAGACACCCGCTGCACTACACCAGGTATGTATAGAAAAGATCACTCAAGCCACCTGTTCGAGCTTTCTATATGTGCCTCAGCCAAAGAGATTGCCCGATCAGGAATCACTCCTGCAGGAAAAATGACGTCGGTTCTCTCCCTCTGGTTGACTCGGAGATGGGAACTTCTGTCGTCAAGGTGGAAGAAGAAGGAGAAGAGCTCGAGAGTGTTTAATGGTGAAAGCAGAGAGGCTTGGGAGTTTCAATGGCGGCTGCTACTGCTGTTGTTGCAGTGAAGGGGAGTGTTAGTATAATTAAATATTAAACCACGCCTTCTTCTAATAGCTCATGTAAAATAATGTAAGATCTTCAAGAGAGGAAGAGAGAATCAAGAAAAGCTACATCTTTACTCAATCGGCTTGACATTACACTTCATTGGAGAAGAGTATTTATACTCAAAACAATACGCATATGAAAGGAAATAGCTAATCTAACAGAATCGTAGGAAATCACATAATATCAATCATATCCCTAATATCAAGAATTATCTCCAAGAATATTCTCTGATAGGGAAATCTTCATAATTATTCTTCAACACTCCCCCTCAAGCTGGAGCATCCAGCTTGCATAAGTGCAACTTTCATCTGAAGTCTGTGATCAAGCGCCGTGTAAGCCGGACCTTACACTAAACAAGAGATGTGGACACATCAAACCGGATTCAAGATAACGATAATTGTGTAAGCCGGATCTTACACGACAAATTAAATGTGATCCACATCGTCACCGGATTCGATAAGCGCTGAAGAAATACATAATCAGAAGGTTGACATATTTATCTCATACAATCTTGATAGAATCGTGTAGAAACCCAACTCGAATTGCGGCCAACTAAACTACATCACCCTACGGCGCTCATCGGTTGCTACTCGATAAAGGTGTGCTCAACTCCGGTGCTCATAGCTACCAAGATATTTGACGGCGACTTCGCTTGTCGTCCACGATGCTCGCATTTAAAAAAGAGTACCACAACGAATTCCATGGTAACGTTGTTGAGTGTTGACAAAATATAGATTTGACTGAAAACAAGATAAATAAAAAATATGGCAAAAGAAGGAAATGGCTAGGGTTTGGTTCCTCCTCTCTTGGTGGCTCTGATACCATAAAAGATTTGGTGGGATCACTTGCCAATTGCTCTAAAAGCTTAAGTTATTAGAAGAAGACGTGATTTAATATTAATATATTCCAACACTCTCATATATTTAGTATGTATGCTTAATCTGGATTGTGCTACTTTCAAGGACATTTTTCTTATACTCGTGCATATGCGGTTTCGCCGTCTTGTTCACCACGGCGGTAGTGCCCGAGACCAAGGGGCGAACATTGGAAGAACTGCAAGCACCACTTGCCCATTTTCTTTAATGATTATGAGCCGCAGGTTGCTGGAATTTGAATTGGTATGAGTCAAACTCAAGCAGCACTGATAGGAAGGCTGGCAGGAGTCTTTCTGCCGCAAAGTAATTGGCAATTCCCGGATCAACTAGATATTAGTAAATTCAATTTTATCGGTTACTTCCTTATATATTACTGGATAAACAGGTCACCAGTCACCTCATTTTTTCTGATGCCGTTATGAATTACACTAAAGTCGTTGTTTGGTACTGACTATGGACAATCATTCTGTAATTTCTTGTATGGATCATCAAAATTGTGCTATAGAATCCGCCCTGACATGTCATGTTGCTTTTACACACCATTAGATTTTCAAAATCGATCCGAACAGTTGTTTTTTTATTTTTTTTTCCTCCCCCTCTTTTCTCGAATTCTGACATTCAAATCGAACACATCAAGAAAGATGCGCAGTGCCCACTGAAGCGCAGGTGTAGTTGTTCAAAAGTAGTGTTAAATTACTACCACACAAACGAAGAGATCGTTTTAACTGATGATTTCAACTGAATCCTTGAACTTGTCCAATTTGTTTATGAATATTTATACACATTAGAACATAAGTAACAATCAACCTTCTGTTGTTTTCAAATGTCTACCGGATGGCTAACTGGTTTGATGAAACAAATCCATAAACAAATTGCGGCTACAACTATCACAGATTTTGGAATTATTAAAAACAATAATTCACGTGGTCCAGCAAAGAACGGACTTAAAAAACGGAACATGAATCACGTGGACTTGAACCAGAAACTTTCTAAGGGAAAGAAAAGAAATTCAATAAAAAAAAGGCATGAAAAGTTTTTCTTTTTTGGGTTCTTTTTTTACAACAACCCCTGAGGAAGGAGAGGAGTGATACCCGCGAAAATGGAGGGAGTAATGGTTAACGTGGGGAATCACTAGCAGTGCACTGTGTTTGGAGTGGATAACACAGGTCTGTCTTGTGATGATGCTGACTTCACAAGATGCCCATCATCATTGTCAACCCCACCTGTCAACACAGGGTATCTCTTCAGGATTAGCCCTCTTCTTCTTATTGCTGCTTGCTTCCTTTTGGGATAAGTACACTACAAATGCCATAACTTTCGTACGACGTTCACTTAAGTGTCATAACTTTCAAAATGTTCACGTGAGTGCCACATCGGAGCAAAAACATTTAGATGAGTGTCAATTCAGGCCAAAAGCGTTCACTTGAGTGTTATTTTCGCCGAAAAACATGACGTGGAATTAATTTTCACTATTATTTATTAAATTTCTGAGTGCCATGTGGAAATTCATTGTCATTTTTTAATAGTTTATAGTTTTTTTATTCAAATAAGAAAAAAAAGAAAAAAAAGAAAAATTAATGATTTTTTTTAAAAAAAAGGGAGAAACTAGGGTTTCTCGGGTGGTGGCCGGTGAGGGTCGCCGCCAGCCAACACCGAGAAATCAAGGGTCGCCCTTTTTTTTTTTAAATTTTCAGCAATTAAAACAAATCAAAAAATAAAATATGCACTCAAATATGCCACATGTACATTAAATATTCAGGAAAATCGCTTCCCCAACGCCACATCAGCGTTTCCAGCGGCCACGTAGCCTTTTTCGGTGGCCACGTCACCTTTGGCACTTAAGTGAATGGTTTTTCAAAATTTTGGCACTCAAGTGAACATTTTGAAAGTTATGGCATCTAAGTGAACGCCGTACGAAAGTTGTGGTACTTGTAGTGTACTTTTCCCCTTCCTTTTGGTTGATGGCGACAGAGACAGAAGTAGAATCTGATGATGATCCTTTGGATGAGATGCACAATGAAGCAGAAGAGGAGGAGGAGGTTGAGTGAGCTCTTTGGCAATCTCCACTTGGACCACCCAGTCAGTTCTACAGTATAGCATGAGCAATGCGCATGTGGCCTGAGCAGCCAACAAGCCGAGCCACAACCTTGCAAAGGCCAATTGCTCCCACATTGTTTGTGAGGGAGAGAGATAAACATGAAACCTCTTTAAGTAGACAAGAATTAGATGTGGAGGCTTGCAAGTTGAAGGAAGGAGTTTCACATTGGTTGCCTAGTGATGATAACAAATAAGATGGCTCTTTAAATGCCAAGAATGAGGTGTGGAGATTTACTTCTCTTGCCTATTTGGCTAAAGATAAAGTGACGAATTAATTTTTTTAGTGAAAAGGCCCGACACGGGTGTCCCGCGTGTTGAACGCATGTCGGTGTTCGACTTGTGGCTTACACCCATAGGGCCTAGAGTGTGTCATTGCTTCTAAGATGAACATAACCTTATTAAAAATGACTAGGTGCATGTTGTCTAACGCTGGTTTGGACAATGTGTTTTGGGTTGAGGCAATTAATACAGCTTGGTTGATAAATCATTCTCCTTGCACATATATTGAGTGCAAGACACCTGAGGATGTATGATTAGATAAACTCGTTGATTATTTTTCTATTTGAATATTTGGATTACCGACATATGCACATGTTAATAAGGGAAAACTAAAGCCTAGAGCAAAAATGGATCTTTCTTGGTTATACTTATGGTATAAAGCGTTATAGTAGAGATGTTACTTTTGATGAGTCTACTGCGATTCATCCTAGCAAGGAATTGTCTATTCCTTGAAAATTTGGAAAGTGCTGCGGAGAGGTGGAGCTCGAAGTAATTTCTTTGCAACCAATTTAGTCATCTACAATAATATTGAGATTGAAAAACCTAAAGTTGCCAAACATAGCCCAAGAAGGATAGCGAAGCCTCTACAATAGTATGTATACTCAGGTTTTGTTGCTCATTCAATTGCATAGCAAGTAGAGAATGGTGAGCTAAAAACTATAAGGAAGCCATTTCCTCAAAAGATTCAGCAAAGTGTTTGATGATATGAATAAAGAGATGAAATCTCTTGAAAAAATTCGACTTGGGAGTTATGAAGCCACCAAAAGGAAAGAAAGGGCCGCAAGTGGGTCTTCAAAGAAAAGAAGCTATACCTAGAGTTGATATAGTTAGATTGAGAGAGTTGGTTTTAATGACGTGTTTTCACCTATCGTTAAGCATGGTTCCATTCGATTTTTCTTGTGTTAATTGTTATGCATGATTTAGAGTTGGAACAACTCAATGTGAAAACAGCTTTCTTGCATGGTGAGCTCGAAGATAGAATTTATATAGGTCAATCGGAGGGCTTCCAGTTTGAAGGTAAGGAAGATCATATTTTTCGATTAAAAAAAGCTAGTTATAGCTTGAAGCAATCACCTAGACAGTGGTGTAAAAAGTTTAATTCGTTTATGATGTAAGCTGACTATTGTAGGATCAAAGATGATAGTTGAGTGTATTCGCGCAAACTTCCCAATGGCAATTTCATTTATGTGCTATTATATATTGATTACATGTTGATTGCAACAAAAGGTAAACCTGATACACATAATTTGAAGGCACAGTTAAGCATTGAATTACATATGAAGGGTTTAGGTGCAGCGAAGAAAATCCTTGGCATGGAATTTAAGCATGATCGAAATGCAAAAAAATTGTTGAGGTGTGGTTCATACTCCCCAACGCTAGAAAAACACGTGAGTCTCTTGGACACCAGAGTGCTTTTTTATAGTTTGAGCTTATATTTTTTTCATTGGTAGTTTAGGCTTGAGCCCATGAATATCTACTGCTATATATATTTTTGTTTGTTTGTAATTGAGTGATGTAACGAGAGGTGCGGTGTGCTAATTATAATGAAATTTTCTGCTGGATGTAACCCTAGTTTAATGATGAACCAGGATAAATCTCGTGTTTCGTTTTCTCTTTCTCGTTTTGACGCTTTACTTCGTTGTGGTTGTGCGCTGAATCCTAACAAAATTGTATCTTTCCCATAAAAGCTATATTCATAAGGTGCTAAATCGTTTTAGATGGAAAGAAGCCAAACCAATAAGTACTCTAGTTTATGTCCACATATAGATAAGGAGCTAAAATATATGTCTCATGTTCCATACTCCAGTGCCTTTGGCAACCTTTTGTATGCTATGGTTTGCATTCGACCCGACATTTCACATGTAGTTAGCGTGGTAAGTAGATATTTATCATGCTCAGGCAAAGTTCACTAGCAAGATGTGACATGAATTTTGAAATACTTGAAGAGCACTTCTTATTTTTGTTTATAGTTTGAGAAAACTGGTGACACTCTTTCATTTGACTTGTACTATCGACCAACGTGCTAAAAAAGAGAAGTACCGACACAGAAGAATCACTGGAAGATGTAGAGTTGCCGCGATTGTCACAATTAGAGACTTCTTTCAGAAGCAAAGAGCTTGTTGAGAGCCCATTATCTTTTAGACTCTCTCTCGATGTCTCTTTATTTCTGATGAGTAGGAATTACAAGAAATGGAGGTGACAAGATTGACTATTCAATGAAGACAAAGGAAGCAAAGAATGGATTTTTGGGTGCGTGAAAATACGAGACTTTAGAAGAGAGAAAAGCTTAGGTTGTGGTTGTTTCAATCAAATTAATTTTCTTGAAAAATAATAAAAAATGATAATTTATTATGTATATTTAGAAATATATATTTAATATACAAGGACTTTCAATATGTCGGCGTGTTGTGTCGTGTCATATTGTGTCGTGTATCAATGCTACTTAGATGTTTATGCGTTCGTCAATACCATTCTGCAGCAATGCATCCACAGTAGTATGATGCCTCACAATGCTTTCAATTTTGCAAAAGTCATTGAACTCGCCTCCACAAAATTCCAGACCGTTATAAGTTCCTAGCCTCTTGATCTTCTTACCGGTCTGCATCACTCTTTTGCTCTAGTAAATAGACGCAAACCTATCTTCACAAATCATCAATGAAAGTGAGTATATACCTTTAACCATTGCCTTTCGTAGGAGCTTTTGCACGCCCCTAAATATCTGAATTAATAGAATCCAAAGTGCCTTTTGTTGTATGAATTCCTGTTTTACAACCGACACTTTTATTTTCCAAAAACACAATGCTCCCAATCAAGTTTTCCAATTTTCTAATACACAAAAGACCTCTTACTTAGCTCTTCTATCCCTCTATCATATGGCTTAATTTCATATGCCATGATTTAGTGTTGTTTGATTTTGTCATAGCGGATGAGATTGCTGCTGAATCAATAACTGTAGTGTCTTGCAATTGATACAAACTGTCAGTTTTGAGCCCTTTCATCAACAAAAGTGAACCTCTCATAACCTTCATAACTCCACCTTCGGCCGTAAATCTACCATCGTTAGCATCAATTGTACCCAAAGTTATGAAGTTCTGAAGTCTAACATTCTCCAAAGTCCTAATCATGCCGCCATGCATCTTAATGTTGACAGTCCCCATCCCAACTCTTTTGCATTTAGCGCTGTTTCCCATTAGAATAACTCCACCATTACATTCCTTGTATGCAGGGAACCAATCACGATTGCGAAACATGGTATGCATAGCATTAATCAACAGTCCAATTATCACCGAATTTGTCTTTATATCATCTACAACTAATAACCAATACGCGTTTTCTTCTTCAGCAGCACCAGTTTAAGCAAGATTTTCTTTTCCTCCATTTTTTACTTTTCTGGTAGTTCTAATTGTTCATCTGATTCGCTGCTACTTGCTTCCACTGCCACCATGCCAACCGTCGCTCGGCGCCAGACGACCGCGAACAACCCCACAACCCTTACTGTTGTGTTTTGGGTTCAGTGGACGGTTCATGCCACTCCAGCCATTCGCGCCATCTCAAGACATTTCCAACCTCCAGCCTCCCTTATCGTCACGCCATTGCCACCGTAGACTTCCAGAGAGCCTTTTGGACAGCCATCGACACCCTGCCCTGTTTTCGGGTTCCGAGGCTGTGCCTGCAGAACCAATCCACGGGGCCGCTCTCGACTACCAACCACCTCCTCGTCATTATCCTTGGACCCTTAGGCCACCTCACGATCACCATTAGTCGCTGCAAGCCATCCCGAAACCGTGAGACAGCTCGGGAAGCCACCGTGCCATGTTCTGACCCGAACCCTATTCTTGACGTCTAGGGCTGTTCCGTTGTAACCTAGCCCTTCCACCGTTCATCGATCAACCTCTCCGACCTCACTCGATCCTTCGTCGTCCCTCGGAGCCTTTGGAAGACGCTCATCGCCGTTTAAGCCTAGAATAAACCCGAGAAGCCGTCCCCTGTTCGGTCCCATGTTTTTGCCCAGCTGCTGTTCCAGCTCTGCCCACCCACATTTGGCCACCTCGCACCGTTACCAGCCGCCGTCACAGTTTCCTCTGATCACCCGGGAGACCCATCAACCTTGGCCAAGCTTCCCTTAAGCCTTGAACCGCCTGAGACCCCACAAAACAGCCCCAAACCACCACTGCCCTGTTTTGGGCCGTTCGCCGGAGCTCCGCCGGGTTCGCATGCCTCAACCAGTCCCCAGAAGTCCCGAGACCCGTCGAGCTCGTAGTTCGCCGCCGTCATCATTGAGGATCGTCGCCACCGTGACTGCTCGAGCTAGTTAATTTGTGAGTCAACCCCTAATCATTGGTTAGGGCACTAATTGCGCCTAGAATTAGTTAATTAGTTGATAGGGTGTTTAAGTAGGATAGTCATGGTCGGTTTAGATTGAAATTGGAATTAGGATAAATAGCCGCGAATGATTAAGTTAGTCGGATTAGTTAGGTCGTCCGTGGCTAATCGGTTGATGGATTGGATTGATTGGGCAGTTGATTGTCTTTGTTTGCTCACAAGCGAGCGATAATTCAGAATCGAGCGATCAATCAATAACATAACGAAATTGAGACTAGTCATTGTCGTTTGATTAATTGAATTGCTTAATCGATCGTGTATCTGATTACTTGATTAAGTGCAGTGATTGATTATCATGTGTTATAACTGAGATTCTGTACATTTCATCGTCCGTGTCAAGCTCAAGTTGAGTTGTGAATTGTGCATCCATATGACCTGTGTGGAATCAAACTGCATGATTTAGCATGAAAACACCCTTGGGTCGAGTCTTTTAACATGTATGTATGAGCATCCGGCCTTAATCAATTATGATAAATTGATTGGTTGTCGGATGTAATGTATGGTCATATGATGAGATGATGAGATTCCTACCAAGGTCCTGACAAGATCGTACTGTGAAAATCGAAAGAATGTGACTTGTTGGAAGCACGTCATTTTGTGATACCAGTTCGATGGATGCCGGTCGCAGCTTGTGACGGACTGAAGCCCGGAAGGGATTCCTGGTAGTTCTGTGCTGTGTCAGTTGGATATCGCGTGGATTACTGGGTGCAATCGCCGGAAGTAAGGGACGATACCTGGTGCCGCCAGAAGAGTACCAATTGACCAGTATGCTAGGCATCAAATGACCAATATGCCGAGGTGATAGACCTCATTTCTTAATAAATGACTTAGCATGGTGTCCTACATGTGTAAGCTTGTGATGTCTTGCCTTGATTGGACTGTTTAATTGTTATGTCGTGTCTGCATCGCATTGTGTGTGGTTTCCTGGCTGTTAAGTTGCATGTGGTTGGATATATGCTTTGTGATGATATGCCATGTTGGTTTGGTAGGATATTCTGGGTGAATCAACGTCCTAGCGGAGCTTAGGTGTTGACTTCACTAAGATTTATATCTCACCCCGTCATGGGTAACATTTTCAGGTTCCAAGTGACAAAGCCTCGTGGACGCTAAGACGTTGACATATTGGAGTATTCCTAGAGATCGTGTTAGACCGAACCTGATAGTCTGGGAGTTGTAGACTAGGAGCCGAAGCATGGCTTGTGATTATTATCTAAACAAGATAGTTAAATAAAGGTTGACTTTGTAAGCCATCGTGATTTGATTGAGATGACTGACTGCTTAACTATCCCTGTTGTTTGATTTTGTGATGCCCTGGAAATTCGCCTTTTGTAATATGACTGAATTCAATAAAAAGAGATGAAATCGAATTTCAGTCAACGTGAAATTTTGGATCGTAAGGAATTAGGGGATGAATATTGGACGATTCCCGAAATTGTCAGTCAAGTAAATTAGGCTCAATAGTTCTTAGTCACCGCGAAATAAGATTCAAATCTTCGCACCCAGGCCTAATCCTGACCGTGCCTAACCTGTAAAAGACCCAAAAATATCCTCTGTCAGTCGAGCCAAATTTCGTTTTAGTCCCGAAAAGTGACGTTACCTTAATGCCCCTCAATAATTTGTAAGAGCCAAAATTATTCAAAATTTGATTTGACTAGTGGGCCCCACAAGTCAATGTCTTACCCACCCTAGTCAACTCACCACCTACCAGTTAACTCTCTCTCTCTCCCTCCCACTCTTCCCTCACACGCTTCCCCCTCCTCTCTATGGAGCCGGACGGCATTATCTCCTCCCTCACTCACTCGACCAGCCCGTCCTCCTCATCTTCTTTTCTTGCTCGGCCGTCCACCTACACCGTCTCTCCGTTGCGCTACCGATCGCCTCATCTCGCTGCCGTCACCATAGAACAGCCCCGAGAAGCTCGGTCCTCCCTACCCTATTTCGCGTCGCTTGACACCCACGGCTACCGTACTCCATCCGACCGCGAGACCTCTACTCCGACCATCGTTCGTCGTTCGGAAGCCTAGGACAGCCCCGGATCAGACCCTGACGCCCTGCCCTATTTCACTTTTGCTTTGGTCCGTCGCCTCCAGCTCGCCTCAGGCCGTCTTCTGACCACCACACACCATACAGACACCCTCCCTCTGTTAGCCTCAGGCCCCCGCATTGCCTGATCGACAGCCCCGAAGCTGGAGGAGCCTAGGAAACCCGAAACACCATGTTTCGGTCCCTTCTGCCCTGTTCTTGGTCCCAAGACTCCTCCGTCGCTTTTAGCAGCCGTCCGCCGTTACCAGGCCACCCCCAGTGACGTCCCTCAACCCTCCGTCGTCCTCCGGAGCCATTGGAGGCCGATCGGCAACGGTGGAGCCTCGATACAACTTCAGAACTCCTCCCATGTTTTGCGTCGCCTCTACTCTGCATTGTTTCGCGCGACTCTGCCACCTCCACGGTTGCTGCGCCACCGTCTGGCCACCGTCACCGCTCCCTCCATCCATCTCGTGACCCCAGTGACATCCCTCAACCCTGATCGACCTTCCCTCGGCCAGTTGAGTCGCGAAGGAGACCCCAAAATCCCCAAAGCTGAAGCCGTCCCTCCTGCCCTATTTCAATCCCCTGTTCCCGGCGACTCGTCGAGCTTGTTTAATTGCTGGTCGCCATTGTTCCGGCCACCGAACGTCGCCGGTCACCACCTCTCGACGACTTTGGGTCGAGTTGGAGCCCCGGGAACCGAGTTAGGAATGAGTCTCGCGGATCGCCGCTGTCGTCGCTGAGGATTGCCGTCGCTGTCGAGACTGCCCGAGCTTGATTAGTTGTGAGTTAACCCCTAATCCTTGGTTAGGGTACTAATTGCGACTAAGATTAGTTATTTAGTTTTTAGTGTGGTTAATTAGATTAATTACGGTCGGTTTAGATAGAAATTGGTTTTTAAGGTAAATGGCCGCAATTGATTAAGCTATACACATTAGCTAGGTCATTTGTGGCTAGTTGACTGCTAGAATTGATTGATTGATTGATTGGGCAATTGATTGCCGTTGTTTGATCGCGAGCGAACAATAGTTCAGAGCCGAGCTATCGATCAATAATTTAATGAAGCTGGAATTAATCATTGTCGTTTGGTTAATTGAGTTGGTTAATTGATCCTGTAATTGACTGCTTGATTGACTGCAGTGGTTTAACTGTCTAGTGATATGGTCATGATTTGATGAGTTCATCGTTCGTGTCAAGCGCAAGCCTAGTTGTGAAATTATGCATTCATATGACCTGTGTGGGATCAAACCGCATGATTTAGCATGAAAATGGCGTTGAGCCAAGTCTTTGAGCACGTCTGTATGATCATCCAGTTTAAATCAAAGATGATAAAATTGATTGATTATCGAGTGAGATGTGCGGTCATATGATGGGACAATGAAATTCCTGCCAAGGTCTTGTTGACATCTGATTTTTGACCAAGTCTTTTTCAGTCTTATTTTGAAAAATCACAAAAAATTCATAAAAATTCAAAAAATTACAAAATCAACTTTGGTGGCCTTGGCCAAGCCTAAGGAATCATTTTTGACCAAAAAATAATTTTTCATATTTTTCACATTTTTTAGTATTTTTAGAAAATAGGAAAATACTATAAAAATCAACAAAACTAGCATTTGAGGTCACAAAAATATGGAAAGATGTCCTACATTTTTATTTTAAATCCCTTGTCATTTTGACCTCATCAAAAGTCGAAATTCAAGTTTAATTTTGTGTGTTTCTTTGAAACGCATAGGGTTGAATTTGTCAAAAAATATGTTTTGAGTCTTTTTATTTGCAATTCTTGGCATTTTCAGAGTCTTGACATTCAACTTGATTGCCCTACATTTCAATTTGGTTCAATTGTGCGCTGACTTGATCAATTTTGACTTTAGGGACTTAATTGCATGAAAATCTATTCATTTTAGTCCCTAAAGTGCCAAATCCAAAATTAAATTTTTCCGAGAGGCATCCATAGAACCCCAAGACCCATACCCTATAGTATTCGACCTCCTGAATCTTATAGTGGGCTCAATTGGGGCCAATTCCTTCGTTAAGAACATCAATTTGGCAAAAATCAATTTCGGATTCCACCTTGCATTTGGGGTTTTCGTTTGATTCCACATTCATTTTTCCCTAAATCACCATATTAGATGGGATTCATCTCGTGGAAACCGATTTCTGGATTTAATTTGAGAAATTATGAATATTGGTAGGTCAATTTGTCTTCTTTTTAGCGAATCGGGTCGGGTTGACCCAACCCAGTCAACCCATTGACTAAAGACCAACAACAACCATGGTTCTTCCTTCAGTTTTTCACCCGCAAAAACAGAACGAGGGGGAGAAAGAAAAACGGGAAGTCAGTTGAAGAGGGTCGGTGAAGGGGGTTCGATTGGCAAAGAGAGAGAGAGAGAGAGAGAGAGAGAGAGCGCTCCGGACGGCTATAACCGGTGCCGTGGGAGGGAGAAACCGCGAGCTTTGACGGCTCAACCACGACGAGTGGCGCGAAACCGAAGCTTCGGATACATCCCCCGAGCTTCGTGACACCCTAAGGGACCTCCAGAACCAAGCGGCGTCTCATTTCATCGCAGAATCAGGTGGGACTCCGCTTCGAGCTCGAACTCGGCCTCTAATGGCAACTTAAGCTAGAGTCACTCATTTGCTGCGATTTTTGTTGCAATTGGTTTGTCTCGCTTCACTGAGCATTTTTTCTTTTGATTGCATGTTATTTCATCGCCTAAATCGTCGAGTCTATCCCCTTCCATGACCGATCGGTCGTGAGCTCCATGGCTCGTTCTAGACCAAACCGAGCCTTCCCAACGGCCAGCTAAGTCTTCTCGGCCCTTCATGATGCTTCTTGATTTATTGATAGGCCTAGATATCGCTAGAAACGGCTAGGATGTTAGCCCGCCGGAGATTAGCTTCGGCCTTGAGTTACAAGTTTATCAAACCTGATTCTGCTATGTTGATTATGATATATGTTGTAGAGATCCTCGGGCTGAGTCGAATGACGTCGATATCATCGAATTGGGATGTCGAAAGGCCGAGGTATGGCTTTCCGACGAGGTGCCGGCAAGAGAGCGCCGGCGCCGATCATCTTCTTCGGCGAGGGCATTCACTGGTCAACAAAAGTTGACCAGGTCAACACCCACGTGGTGCTGACGTGGCGGCCACGTAGAAGCCACGTCAGTGCCGGTTGTTATAACCGAATAACAAAAAAAAAAAGAATTGATCTGACGGTGGAGAGTTAGCCACGTGTCTAGATCTCGCATTTTTCAAAATAAAAAAAATTATTTTCAGAAATAAAAAAAGCCTTAGTTCGGACGGTCACGGTTCAATCTAGCTCTTCAATCTAGGCCGTTGGTTCCTTGTTTAGATCAGGCCGTCTATGAGTCGACACGTGGCGCAATCTAGGCCTTGGGTTTGAGTTTGGGCGGGAATTTGAAATTCAAGCGGGAGAGGGGTGAAGCGACGTCGTTTTGATGAGGGCCCGGATCCGGGCTGGGCCGGTCGCCCGCGGGTCATGGGCCGGGTCACCCGACCCGGTTTGAATATTTTTTTTAAATAAAAAAAATTCGGAAAATGATTTTAAAAAATAAAAAAATCGAAAAAATTCTAGAAAATTCTAAAAAATGTTAGAAAATCCTAAAAAATCCAAAAAAATATATATAGAAAAATTGTAAGAAATTCCTAGACACTCCATAAATCTCTAAAAATTGAGGGTTGACCACAGACAACTGGTCAATCCTATTTTTGGGATTTCTTATCCGTTCTTCCGGTAATCGACGATCCTATCCTTTAGGGGTAAACCGTTTCAGCCTTGTATACGAGATCGGTTGAGAATGTCAAGATAAGGATTAGGGTCAGTTAGGTGACCAATTCTTCTGCTTGGGTTCTCGAATCTCGTCCTTCTTTAAAAAATGACAACTTTACCCCTCAAAGGGTAAATCGTCGTCCATATTCCAATCGAGTCTTGAAAATTTTTTAAAATTAGGATTTAGGTCAGGTGGTCAACCAATCCTAATGTTTGAGATTTCCAATTCTCGTTTTCGCCCGAAAATGACGATTTTGCTTCTCAAAGGATAAAATCACTTCTAAATTCCAGCAAAATTCTGAAAATTCTCGAAAAATAGGAAATGGATTGGTTAGATCAACAATCCTATTTCCATCATCTTTTGACCCCCCACATTTCATCTGAAATGATAAATTTTCCCTTATGGGGCAAATTGTCCCAAAACTTCTCAAAATTACGATTTTGCCCCTTATGGGCGAATCATGTCAAAACCACTTCTGAGCCTTGATTGACACTTCTCTAGGCTGATAGGGCCTTACTAGGGATGCCACGTTGCTTCCATGTGACTTATCTGCACGTTTTGGATCCTTGATTTGCACATTTATTTTTATTGATTGTTAGTGATATGGTAGCCACTCCTATCAGCATTAACTCCTAGATTTAGGATCCGTACCCCACTCATCTGCATGAAATATTAGAATTAGATAAATCATTCAATTTAGGTACCGAAAGGGCGTCAACTTTGACAGTTGGCGTAACAAAGTCTCCTATCCCATTTATCTGATTTTTGCAGAATTGAATAGAATACTCCCAACTATTCAATAGGGTTTTCGATTGTACCCTCCAAGAAACGATTGGTGGCGACTCCTTGGCATGTACACGTATCACATGTCACCAGACCACACCGAAGGTCGACCAAGCGGTATTTGGAGTAGCAGACAAAAGGTTGCGAGTGATTCGAGAAATCACAAACAAGTAATGCTTATAAGATTGGTGGTATTGATAAAGGTTGTATACCTCCGACTAGGAGTCGGAGGGGCCCCATGCTATGTGACTAGAGTGATTTAAGGACGATTGGAGATCCATAGAGACTAGCTGTCTAGCGACTCAATCGGATCATGATAAAGTGTATATTGTTTGAGAATTATAATCAAGGAAACCTTAAGGAATGTGTGGAGTAAAGACTATGGGAGCGAACAAGGAAAGTTCGTAATGACAAGCTAAAGGTAAATGGCATAGTGAGATTTGCCAGATGATGTATGAATTCTCGAGATCTGTGAGGACCCAAAATAAGATCAAGATTATGAGATGTGGCAATTAAGGAAGCCTAGTTATGATAGGGCGCGTCGGAAGCATGGTATGGCCATATAGCCTCTTGGAATAACGACAGTAAGGGTCTTGCTTTTGGATTAAGCAGAAAGCCTACTAGAACCCATCGCAGTAACTACAGTATTAGTCCGGACAGCATGAGAAAGGTACCATGACTTGAGGTAAGGTTGCTAATGAATTGATAAGAAGGCTTGTACGATCGAGCAATGGTGAAGAGTTTAGTGTATGGATAAATAAAAGTGTAGCACTACAAGCCTAGTGAACGGCTACTGTCATCGAGGATTCTGGAATAAAGGACGTGAGCATATCACCATGGGCGTGTGATGGAATTGTAAGGAACCAAGAGAGAAATGACTCAATTTGAAAGACCGTAAGACAGTAACCAGATTGATGAAGTCAGCTCATGTTATGGAAATGTGAAGAGATTTCACGAGGTATGAGTGTGACGCCCAAGATTTAGGACAATCCAAGTTTAAGGCTCGAACGATTCAGAAACGACAACCAAGGATTGAGGAGGCCACTGAAAGTTTAGAAGTCGTCTTCGACACGGACTATGGCATGACTTGCCAGTCGGCTGTACTGATTGAGGTTCGACTGCGCGGCGATCTGAAATCAAGCATGGATCAATTTGGACTGATCTCACTCAGCTGTAAGTCAACCACATAATTACCCTGACGTGCACCAGGGATTGATTCGTGGCATGATTTGCGAGCTGGCATTGATCAACAATCAGGATGGCCATGGACCCAATGAGAGACGATTTGTACTAGAGCCCCGTACCAGCCACACACTAGTCAAGGATTAGCTACCCAGGATTATGTGATGTGTTGCTGAAGGACTACGGGTCGAGACGAACCAATCCTGCATCAATTTGAATTGGTCATGAGGGGTTATCTCGATAGTGTTCTATTGTACAATCGGTCTAGGAAAGGGTGATTCCAACCCTAAACCGAGATGTTTGAGGTGGCCTTCGACTCGCCAGTCGCTTGTGAGTTAACCCTGCTCGAAAGAATTCCGACCCTTAGTTTGATTTGATGCATGAGGTTAGTGACTCCCTAAATGTATCATAGTTGACAAGTGGCGATGCCAAATCTTAGAGAGAGAATGATGCGGTCAATCATTAGGCAACCTATTGCATTTAAATAGAATGCCCAAATTACTATTAGTGTTAGTCGTGATTGACATTTGTGGAATAAAAGAAGAAACAGTGATAAATCCTGCTCATTGGAAGTTAAGAGATGGTCGATCGACATGTGGAGATGGCTAATTTCTATGGATACTATGACAACCAACAACTGAATTGGAAGCAAGTTCAGATGGTGGCGATTCCCGGTGAATCTTTGCAGCTGGACGGTTTAACCTGTTTTAACGAATTGTGGATATGGAATTGTGTCAATTTGGTAATAAATGATTATAGGTTGGAATCTGACTTAGGTTTCGTTAATCGCATTGTGACTCTGGTGTACTGAGATGAGACAATGATTGCTATGAATTGAGTTTTGCCGACAAGCAGGTTTTGAGGTGTTAGTATATTTACTCTTTTGGGAAGTTATGGTGACTTAATTTCGAGGCCCTATATGGTAGAGCGTGCAAGACGCCTATCTATTGGGCTAAGGTTGGCGAAAGGAAGGTCATTGGACCTGAATTACTAGAATAGTCAATCGAAGATGTCAAGGTATGTCGGACATTTCGAGATATTAGAGCGAGTTGGAAATTTGGCTTATCTTTTTGCGTTGCCACCGAGACTTGTTCAAGTGCATAACGTGTTCCACGTGTCGATGTTAGGGAAGTACGAGTCAGGCACCGCTCATTAGCTGATTTATGAGGATATTGAACTGGACGAGCGAGCATCGTATGTGGAATGGCCAATCAAGATTGTGGATAGAAAAGAGCAAGTGCTCCGGAACAGGACGATCTCTTTGGTCAAGGTGATATAGCAACACCATAGGATTGAAGGAGCTACCTAGGAGACTGAGGAAGTTATAAGGAATGGTTATCTTTATCTGTTTGAAGGGATGTAGCAGTATCTCAATTTCGAAGACGAAATTTCCTAAGGTGGGAAGAATTGTGACGCCTTGGAAATTTGACTTCCGTAAAGTGCCTGAATTCAATAAATGTATTAATATTGAATTTGAGTCTACGAAATATTTTGGATCGTAAGGATTGAAGAGACGATAATTGGACGATTTTTGTAGCGTCAGTCAAATTAGATTAGATTTCATAAATCCTAGTCGCCATGAATTAGGATTCAAATCCTCACGTCCGAGCCTAATCCTGACATAGCCTAGCCTGTGAAAAGACCAAAATTAGTATTCATTAAGTGTATCAAATTTCGTTTCAGTCCAGATTTATTGAGTGACCAAAATGCCCTCAAATAATTCAAATTTCGTGGGCCCCACTTCTAGTCATCTCTCATTAAATCCCTTACCTACTAGTCAAGTCACCCATCTACCCATACTCTCACTCTCCTCTCTCTCTCTCTCTCTCTCTCTCTCTCTCGTGGATCTTCCCCCCTATTCTGCTATGGACAACCCTTTCCCCCCAAGAGCCGAGATCTCCTTCCTCCACCAGTTGATTCTCGATTGACCGCCACCACCGAATAGCTTCCCTTGCACTGTCCACCGCTACTTGCTGCCACTGCCACCACGCTGACCGTTGCTCGGCGCCGGACAACCGCGAACAACCCCACAACCCTTCTTGCTCGGTTTCGGATTCAGTGGGCGGTTCGCGCCAGTCCAGTCACCCGTGTTACTCCGACTACCATCTCAGGACATCTCCGACCTCCAGCCTTCCTTGCCGTCACGCAGTTGCCGTTACGCAGTTGCCGCCACAAATCGTCGGAGAGCTGTCTGGATAGCTATTGACGCCCTGCCCTGTTTTCGAGTTCCGAGGCTGTACCCGCCGCACCAATCCGCGCGGCCGCTCCTGACCACCAACCATCTCCTCGTCTCATCCCTCGGACCCCTAGGCCACCTCACGGCCGCCATTAGCCGCCGCGAGCCACCTCGAAATCGTGAGACAGCTCGGGAAGTCGCCGTGCCCTATTCCCAAACCCTATTGTAAATGTTTGAGGCTGCTCCACCGTAACCCAGTCCTCTCTACCGCTCATCGATCACCCTCTCCGACCTCACTAGATTCTTCATCATCCCTCGGAGCGGTTGGAAGACCCCCGGCGCAGTTTGAGCCTCAAATAGACCTGAGAAACTGTCTCCTGTTCGGTCTCATGTTTTCGCGCAGCTGTTGTTCCAGCTCTGCCCAGCCTCCTTTGGCCACCTCGCGTTATCACCAGCTGCCATTGCCGCTTCCTCTGATCACCCCAGAAACCCCCCAACCTTGGCCGAGCTTCCCTTAAGCCTTGAACTACCTGAGACCCCGCAAAATAGCCCCAAACCACCGCTGCCCTATTCTGGTCACCTTGTTTTGGGTTGTTCGCTGGAGCTCCACCACTACTCCGCCAGGTTCGCATGCCTCAGCTAGCCCCGGATGTCCCGGGACCACTATAAGTCAAGGGCAAGTCGAGTTGTGCCTGAGGGATTGAGTTTGGCCGAGAGTTACTTGAGGAGTTATCAGGAATCCGTCGAGCTCGTAGTTCGTCATCGTCATCACCGAGGATCGTCGCCGCCCATGTCTTTGCCGCCGTGACTGCTCGAGCTAGTTAATTTGTGAGTCGACCCCTAATCTTGGTTAGGGCGCTAATTGTGCCTAGGATTAGTTAATTAGTTGATATGGTGCTTAAGAAGGATAATCGCGGTCAGTTTAGATAGAAATTGGGTTTAGGATAAATGTGAATGATTAAGTTAGTCAGATTAGTTAGGTCGTCTATGGCTAATTGGTTGATGGATTAGATTGATTGATTGATTGGGCAGTTGATTGCCTTTGTTTGATCGCAAGCAAGCAATAGTTCAGAACTGAGCGATCAATCGATAACATAACGAAATTGAGACTAGTCATTATCATTTGATTAATTGAATTGCTTAATCGTTCGTGTATCTAATTACTTGATTGAGTGTAGTGATTGATTGTCATGTGTTATGGCTGAGATTCTGTGTGTTTCATCGTCCGTGTCAGGCGCAAGTTGAGTTGTGCATTGTGCATCCATATGACCTGTGTGGAATCAAACTGCATGATTTAGCATGGAAACGGCCTTATGCCGAGTCTTTTAGCACGTATGTATGAGCATTCGTCCTTAATCAAAGGGCAATTTTCCAAAATACAATTTTTTTAAAAAATATTTACTAAATTAATATAAAATAAAAAATAAATACCGCATTGGGTGCCGCTCGGCATATGGGCCGCCGAGCGGCACCTAATGGCGGGAATTGGGCATTGCTCGGTGGCCCAAATGTCGAGCGGGGCGCCGGCCCGCCTCAATAATTTATTAATTAAAGTGTAAATATTATTGCCATTCCCACATCTTTGCCTTGTTGGTTTTCATTTGGACAAAATGCTTTGGTGGTCATGGGTTCAACTCTTATATTGTTCACTTTCTTTCGTTTTTGTTTTCTTTTTCTTTTTCCATCTTCACTTGAAAAAAAAAATTGAGTAATTTAAAATAAAATAAAATTTATTATTTAATTGATAATTTATTTTATGAATACTAATTTTTTACATAATATTGATAATTTTGTATTCATAAAATACTTAATTTATAAAAATTATTAAAAAATCTCGTAAACTTTATAATTTATTATTTAATTGATAATTTATTTTATGAATACTAATTTTTTACATAATTCCAATATATATTATTATATAATTGATAATTTCATAAAAAATTATAAATAAAACAAACATTATAATTTATTATTTACATAATAATTTATTTTATGAATACTAATTTTTTTACATAATTTAAATTTTGAAAATTTTATAAAAATTAAAATCAGGCCCGGCTCGACAGCCCAATAAAATTTTCAATTAAATAATAAAGTATATTGAAATTATGTAAAAAATTAGTATTCATAAAATAAATTATCATTTAAACAATAAATTATAAAGTTTACGAGATTTTTAAATAATTTTTATAAATTATTATTTTATGAAATTATCAATTAGATAATAAAGTATATTGGAATTATGTAAAAAAATTAGTATTCATAAAATAAATTATCAATTAAATTATAAATTATAAAGTTTACGAAATTTTTTAATAATTTTTATAAATTAGTTTTTTATGAATACAAAATTATCAATTAGATAATAGAGTATATTGGAATTATGTAAAAAATTAGTATTCTTAAAAAAATTATCGATTAAATATTAAATTATAAAGTTTATTTTATTTTAAATTACTCAATTTGTTTCAAGTGAAGATGGAAAAAAGAAAACAAAAAGAAATCAAAAACGAAAGAAAGTGAACTATCTAGGAATTGAACCCATGACCACCAAAGCATTTTTCTCAAATGAAAACCAACAAGGCAAAGATGTGGGAATGGTAATATTATTTACACTTTAATTAATAAATTATTGGGGCGGGCCGGCACCCCGCTCGGCATTTGGGCCGCCGAGCGAGGCCCAACTCCCGCCATTGGGTGCCGCTCGGTGACCCATATGCCGAGCGGCACCCAATGCGGTATTTATTTTTTATTTTATATTTATTTGGTAAATATTTTTTAAAAAAATCTTATTTTGGAAAATTGACCTTAATCAAAGATGATAAATTGATTGGTTGTTGGATGTAATGTATGGTCATATGATGGGATGATGAGATTCCTGCCAAGGTCCTAACAAGATCGTAACGTGAAATTCGAAAGAATACACTTGTCAGAAGCACATTATTTTGTGATACCAGTTCGATGGATACCGGTCACAGCTTGTGACGGACTGAAACCCGAAATGGATTCTTGGTAGTTCTGTGCTGTGTTAGTCGGATATCACATGGACTACTGGATGCAGTCGCCGGAAGTAAGGAAAGATTCCTGGTGCCGCCAGAAGAGTACCAATTGACCAGTATACTAGGCACCAAATGACTAGTGTGCCGGGGTGATAGACCCCATTTTTTAATAAATGGCTTCGCATGGTGTCCTGCATATGTAAGCTTGTGATGTCTTGCCTTGATTGGGCTATTTGACTGCCATGTTGTGTCTGCATCGCATTGTGTATGGCTTCCTGGCGGGTAAGTTGCATGTGGTTGGATATCTGCTCTGTGATGATATGTCGTGTTGGTTTGGTAGAATATCCTAGGCGAATCAACGTCCTAGCCGAGCTTAAGCGTTGACTTCACTGAGATTTATATCTCACCCCGTCATGGTAACATTTTCAGGTCTCAAGTGACGAAACCTCGTGGATGCTAAGACGTGGACTTATTGTAGTAGTCCTGGGAATCGTGTTAGACCGAACCTGATAGTCTGGGAATCTTGTTTTTTTCTAAACAAGATTATTCAATAAAGGTTGACTTTGTAAGGTATCGTGATTTGATTGAGATGAGACTGTTTAACTATCCTATTGTTTGATTTTATGTTTGGGGGTTATACGTTTCCGCATGTATAATTAAAGATAAAATAAATGGGTCAATAACGTGCCTAAGACGTTATCTTTTATGACCTGAGACAATACGGTAGGGATGACGCGTGCTTGAGGATCGGGCCGTGGCAATTATTGTCTGCAAAAGTCAATTATGTATCTAGTTTCTGCTTATTTAAACTAGTCTTGATATCTTCAAGATTGGTAGTTTCTCTATTAATGATAATGGTCTCTCTAAAATTTCAATAAGAAAGATGCAGTGAAACTAACAATAAAAGAGCATGATCCTTATCTTCAATCTTAACATCAATACTCCTTAATTCATATATAATAGCATTGAAATGAAAAATATGAGACATAAGGGAGACTCCTTTAGCCAAACGAAGAGTGAAGTGACATTACTTGAGCCTCAATCGAATGGTGAAGGATTTTGCCAAAAAAATATTCTCCAATTTCGTCCATGAACATGCAGCTGATATTTGATCTAGTACCCTGGCAAGACTTCATTTGTGAGGCACAGTTGGATAGTAGACAAATCTTCCCAAGTTTTATTGATGTGCTTTTAGGTTTTTCTCTTTTCCAAAGAGAGTTTTCTTCAAACCCTACCGCGTAAGAACAATCAACATACGAACTTGCCATAGATAAAAATTGGCAAAAGGACAGCAGAAGTGCCAATATTTGTGTACGGCGCTCACTTTAGTGCTAATATTTTTTTACGGGTCACTTAAATGCCAATTTTTTTAAAAAGTGATCATTTCAGTGCCAAATCCGACGTAGCTTATCGGAAAGCATATGTAGCGCCTACATGGCTCGCCGGAGCATCCTAGTTAGCAAATAAAAATTCAAAATAATAAAAAAATCCACTTAATATTTAAAAAGTACAAATAAACCAAAAAAATGAAAGCATATGGAGAATCACGGCGAGATTTGATGTATAAACATGGAAAAATAGATAATGATGATGATGACGATGATGAAGCCGAGAACAGAACCGAAGGAGAACGAAGACGATGCTGGGAGGACCGAAGGCCCTAGAAATCGACGAATTTCCGGTGGACGACGCGAGGTTTATACTCTCGCAAGCTCCTCAGACTCCGAATCGCCAGCGCGTCGCCCCTGCGAACCTCGTTGAACCGACCAATGGCAATAACTAGAATCATACACAGATCAGAATAACAACAACCGCATCAACTTTGAGCAGGAAAAAGAAAAATCGGAAATGGCGCTCAATCTGCTAGCTCCAAACGCCTCTGCACTGTACCTATTTGCTTCGCCGGCTGCTTGAACCCACTGAACTGAGCCAGATCTGAAACGAGAAAGCACAGAAAATCAGTTCACCAATCGGCGATGTGTGGGGGAGTGCTCGGCAGGGTCGCCGATCCCCGGCGACCCCCGCGAGCCCCCGCCAGGTGTCGGCGAGGCCCGGCCGTGGCTAGCCAAGGCCTCGTGGCCCCACGGTGAGGTCGACCTCGCCTAGATCTGGGCGAGGTCAAGCCTCACCGTGGCTGGGCAAGGTCGGAATCGCCCAGCCACCGCTCATCGAGCTGGGCATCGGGGGTGGTTGGATTCGAAGAGCTCGAGCGACGACGGACGAAGCTTTGAGACGATGACGGAAGGGATGTGGAGGCGGGATGTGAGCTGGACGGAGTCGAGGTGCCATAGACCTCGGATTTGGAGTTCATGGGTCTCAAAGCCTCGAGTTTTCGAATGTCGGGTGATGTGTGAGTTGTGGGGTCGGCTACGAAAAAGAAGGAACGAGGAAGAAGAAGAAGACTGAAGAAAGAAGAAGATGAAGAAGAGAGGGAGGAGAGATGGGGTTGCGTCATGGGGACGAAGGGTGGGGCGGCGGTGCCCAGATCCACGAAGAAGAAGACTGTTGAGGGATTTTTTTTTCTTTTATTTTTTTCCTTTTTTTTAATGTTTAGGATATTTTCTATTTTAATTTTTATTTTTCTGAAAAATTAACTATTTTAATAATTTAAATGTCCACGTGGAATCCATGTGGCTTAATTTTTTTTTAAAAAAAATTGACACGTAATATTAAAAAATTAATAAAAAATACCACGTGTATTATTTGGCCGGAATTGACACTTAGCTAATCATTTTTTGCCGGAATTGGCACTAAAGTGATCGCCGCATACAAATATAGGCACTGAAGTAATCCAAAAAAAAATATTGGCACTAAAGTGAGCGCCGTATACAAATATTGACACTTCTGCTGTCCTTCTGCCGATAAAAATTGCTCTTCTAACCAAACTTCTCAATATTGAAGTTCGTTGTTGAACTTGAAGCCATCATATGGCTTTGATGCCAGATTGTTATGACCAACGTGGAAACTACATCTAAATTAAAACTGAGGAGAATAAACGGACACACACAGCTTCCAGAAAAACCCTTTCGGGAAAAAAAAAAATATCACGGGGAGACAAGAAGCAAATTCATTGTGGAAATTGAGGATGACAAAAGGTGATTCAAAAATTAAAAACTCTTTCTTTATGTGCTTCTTAACCTAATAAATTGAGAAAAATAATATTGATAGTGCTCTCGAGCCCTAATTGTAACATTGGCTCAAGTCCATAAAGAATTCAAAGACATACTCAACATTTTCACTCAAACAAAAACACCCCAAAAAAGAGTCCTAGATCCATTCCGGGTTTCAAAACTACACTCCGATCCAGGTTGACCAGTAGATCGAAATAGCGATTGTCATATGGACCAAAGTTTCCAAATAGCTATGAAGTTGCGATCCCGGCTCCGCATCAGCATGGAGGAATTGATGGCCATCAATGAAGGCCGGTGAGGTTTCCAATTTGTCAGCTCCACGAGTTATCTGAGTTGTTTATTCCATCTCTTTGAGGGTATCCCAACTTGCTATCTCTTCTCAACTTGGACTTCAAAGTATTCTGGACTAAATGAATTGACGCTATAACTACAACAAATTTGAGCAACTACTCCCATGATCTATCAAAGAATTAAAAAAGTAGGAAAGCGAACATAAATTAGCGAGGAAGTTTTAGAGCGAAGAAACCTTCTCATGCAACAGAGTCCTACTTATATCTCTCTATCTCTGCCTCTCTGACTCATCACCATCTCACTCAATTCTCACACTCACTCAGGACTCATTCTTTCCAGTTTTCGTTCCTTGGAATGCTTACCACGAAGAGCTTCCAAACGAAAGATTTGGAGAGAGAAAGGTTAGGAGAAGATGGATTGCCGACAAGTCCTCTGCTTCCTGAAGAAGTCTCTGTCCATGGCAGTCATTGCAGCACCATCCCGTGTTCAAGTGATCCTGCAATCACACCGCTTGTTGTCGTTAGCACTCTTGTCGCCGTTAGTGGCTCTTTCGTTATTGGATGTGCTGTGAGTACTGCATCGACTTTTAGATTGATCACCAAGAAACCAGCACTATTCTTTCATCGATTCTCGAATCTCAATTTTCCCCCACATCTGTATTGAATTGAAGCTGAATTTTGCAATCAAGGTGCCTTTTTTTTTTCTTTTATAATTCTAACGATTGCCAAGTAGGCAGTGTCACGGTTTCTTACAAGTTCTACTGAAATCTTTTGTTAGTAAATGACAAGAGGAAAGAAGCACATGACTTGGTCAAATCATTTCTGTTTTTTCATAATATTGGTCAAGAAAAATCTGGGTTTTCAATTTGGCCGTGGTGTAAGTAAGATAAAGCAACCAAGATTTGTGTGCAACTCTGGCTGAATGGGTGCCTACTACCGTTTTTGGTACCTAATGGTTGGTATAGTGTTTCCAGAGGCACCTGTGTGTCATCTTCTTGATCACTTGGCTGATACCAAGACATAACATGACCTGGATTTGTTAAGAATGTAATAATTTGTCCCAACTACTTTGTACCTTTTCCTTCTCGCAACCCGGGGGCCGGGACAAAGGAGGAGAGGATGTTTCAGACACTCTATACACGTTTCCGTACCTTCATTGAATTATATCAATGGGAACCCCGATAAGGCAAGCAGTTGTTTCAAGAACACTCAAATACTAGACATGACACTCATTTATGCAAAAAAGATGTCAAATGATCTTCATTAATTACTTCAATCACATTCATGAGAAAGATGCCACTTGAAACTTCTTTTGGCCAGACTCTTTTTTTTTTTTTTTTTTGTGCATCCGTGGTGGAATTTTATCGGCTGTTATGCTTTCTGCGCCATTTCTTGACAAGACTAGCCGTCGCCAAGTAGAACGTAGCCTTAACTGGTAGCATGTTTTTGCAATGCAGAGTGGGTATTCTTCACCAGCTGAGTCAGGCATTATGAAAGATTTGGGCCTCTCCACAGCAGCGGCAAGTCCTCTCAAGCATTGGTGCTATATTTCTAGGATTGTTCATCTATCAGCCACTGCACTAATTGATATCCATAATATACTGTCGATTAAGATATGTTGGAGGTAATAAAATGCATGAGATTTAGTAGACTAACGAAAGTGACATCTGTATCGGCTAAAGTACACTGCAAGTGCAGCTAATGTGGCTCGCCGAAGTTGGTACTGAAATAAGTGTTTTTCAAAAAATTTGGCACTTAAGCGACCATTTGAAAAGTTTTGGCACTAAAATGAGCACCGTAAACAAGTTTTGACACTTGTAGTGTGCTTAAGCCCATCTATATCAGTGACACCAAAGGGACAAATGGAAAGTGGATCAAAATTTGTATTAACATGCTCCCAAATTTTCTTGTGTTACAGTATTCGTTTTTCAGTTCAATATTAACAATTGGAGGCCTAATCGCAGCTCTGGTAAACGGGAGGGTAACAGATTTGATTGGGCGTAGACGAGTAAGTGATCCTCCACCTCTCCCTTTCATTCTCGACAGCTCAATGAAGCACCCGACCGATCTTATTGGGATTCTCATATGTTTTTTATGCAGGCAATGTGGCTTTCTCAAATAGTTTGTGCTGCGGGATGGCTTTCTATAGCATATGCCAAGGTTCCCGCCCTTCCCCTGGCCTCTTCAGAAATTTTTCTGCGTCATCGATGACTCGATAAAATGGCTTAGTAAATTAAATTTCATTTTCTACCTTTCACGGCTATCATATGGATGAGTTCATTCAGATATCGGTCATGTAGGGTGTTTTCGTGATTTTTCACTGCAATTGGGAAATTTTGCACTTACAAACTATTTGCCTAACTGGTCAAGGGATCAACGTTTATCTAATTGATTTCTTCCAGCTGAGATTAAAAGAAAGTTTTTAGGAAATCCCCTTTTCGTGAATGATCAAGTCATGGTTTTGGCTATGAGATAGAGCTTAAGCACCTAAATGGTATATCCATTGAATCTACAGAATGCTTGGTGGCTGGACATCGGGAGACTGCTAAACGGGCTTGGCATTGGAATTATATGCTACGTGGTATACAGGAAGATTTGAACTTATTGTCCTCATAAAATTTCTATAAGTTGACGCTGCCAATGTGTGGTGATCGTTGTCTTTGTTCCAAACAGGTACCTGTGTACATTGCCGAGATAACACCTACAAGTGTCCGGGGAGCATTCACGGCATTCAATCAGGTTAAAAAGTTTGGACAACGTAGAAATTGAATGAGTCCAGACAATTCATTTGCTCACCAACACATAATTGGCTTCTGTTGCAGTTCATGGTGTGCTGTGGCTTTTCATTGATCTACTTTCTCGGAACCATTGTCTCCTGGCGCATCTTGGCTCTGATCAGTAGTCTCTCTGCTCCCATTTTTCATGTTATGCGGAGAATAAGTAGGGAAAATATAAGGAGATCATTCTTGGTGATTTCATCTTCAGGTGGCATTCCCTGTGTCATACAAATTGTGGGTCTATTCTTTGTTCCAGAGTCTCCTAGATGGTTGGTAAGTTGTCAATGAAGTTGAGGCATAGGTATTAACACATTTCAATGGCAATCAAACTCTGAAACATAATCCGATTGGTGTTGACCAGCCTTGCAAGAATTTTCTAATTGGGTAGAATCATAGAACCGGATGACGAAGCCATGACCATAAAATTTTTGGTGTAAGAAGGATTACTAGCAGATGGTCACTTGCAGGTAATAGCCCACCAAGAGGAGTTTGAAGTCACGTTACAGAGACTCAGAGGCAAAGGTGTCAATATTACTCACGAAGCAGCTGATATCAGAGTAATATCTCAACCTCGCATGTCTTTCTTTTAATTTGAAGCATCTGATATTTTGGCAATGGTGTGCTCTCTTCACTTTTTCTCATAGGATTACACAGCGACCTTTGAAGGGCAATCTCAGTCTAGAATTCGGGATCTGTTCCAAAGACGATATGCTCATCCACTTATGGTGAGAATGCCCTCTAAATAATTCAAGTTGCTTGCGATTCTTTTCCTAACATTGTCAAAGTGTTAGATAGCGGTTGGGCTTATGATTCTTCAACAGTTTAGCGGGGCAAATGCACTTTCCTTCTATGGGGGCTCCATATTTGAATCAGCTGGTAAAAATCAAATGCTAAATATATAAGTAACTTAATGATTGATGAAGGCTTGGTCATGTTATTGTTATATCTTGGCAGGCTTGTCAAGTAGCTTTGTTACCAGAAGCTTGGCTATTATACAGGTACTAGACATCTAGAATTACGGTGATCATGAAAGACGAGTTTTGTTATTTCATTGTATTTTCCAAAGATTCTACACTTCTTTCTCAGATCCCAGCAACTGCTCTTAGTGTAATCTTGACTGATAAAGCCGGAAGACGACCACTTCTGATGGTTAGTAAAATTATAAATCTTTTATAATCGCCCCAAGGAGACCACTTTTCGAGATACTGAACCAAACCCAACTTTTATTTGCAGATTTCATCAGCTGGAGCGTCCTTGGGTTGCATTCTTCTAGGATTCTCACTTTTCATTCAGGTTTCGCAAACAATAACAATTCCTACTCAGGGTTCTCGATGTTTTCGAGTGACATTATTTTTTTTCCTGTTATTTTTTCTATTGCTGAACCAGGACCTTAATCATTGGAAGGCAGTGACCCCAATTTTGGCGTATGTGGCACTAATTGTATGTCTCTATAAAAGTGCCTTTTTGCCTTTATCTTTTTATCTTCAACCGTTGCTCATTGACTCAATTCTGATGAAGTTTGCTGACAGATGACTATTACATTTAGGTGTATTACATAGCTTTCTCACTTGGTATGGCGGGATTACCATCGGTTATCATGTCTGAGGTATATGGCTTATGTCTAAATTTGCACTCGGCAATCTCTATATTTACACCACTCTCAATGAAAATATTTCTCTGTAGATATTCCCTGTGAACATTAAAGGGTCAGCCGGGAGCCTGACAACATTCACCAATTGGTCCTGTTCCTGGATTGTGACATATACTTTCAACTTCATGTTCGAATGGAGTGCACCAGGTACTGACTCTCTCTCTCTCTCTCTCTCTCTTATATATTCAGTATGTATGCTTAATCTGGATTGTGAAACTTTCAGGGACATTTTTCATATACGCGTGCATATGTGGATTGGCAGTCTTGTACACCATGAAGGTAGTGCCCGAGACCAAGGGGCGAGCATTGGAAGAACTGCAAGCATCACTTGCCCATTTTCTTTAATGATTATGAGGTGCAGGATGTTGGAATTTGAATTGGTATGAGTCAAACTCAAGCAGCACTGATAGGAAGGCCGACAGGAGGCTTTCGGCCACAAAGTATTTGGCAATTCTCGGATCAACTAGATATTAGTAAATTCAATTTTATCAGTTACTTCCCTACTGGATAAACGGGCCACCGGTCACCTCATTTTTTCTGATGCCGTTATGAATTACACTAAAGTCGTCATTTGGTACTGACCATGGACAATCAGTCTGTAATTTCTTATATGGATCATCGAAATTGTGCTATAGAATCAGCCCTAACATGTCATGTTGATTTTACATGCCATTAGATTTTCAAAATCGGTCTGAACAGTTGTTTTCTTCTTCTTTTTTTCTCCCCTTCTTTTCTTGAATTCTGAGATTCAAATCGAACCTTGGATCTGGCTCTCAAACATCAAGAAAGATGCGCAGTGGCCACTGAAGCAATTGTTTTAACTGATGATTTCAACTCAATCCTTGAACTTGTCCAAATTTGTTTATTAATATTTATACACATTAGGACATAAGTAACAATCAATCTTCTATTGCTTTCCAATGAATACTGGATGGCTAACAAATTTGATGAAACAAATCCATAAACAAATTGCGGCTACAGCTACCAAAGATTTTGGAATTATTAAAAGCAATCATTCACGTGATCCAGCAAAGAATAGACTAAAAAAATGGAACATGAATCTCGTGGCCTTGAACCAGAAACTTTCTGAGGGAAAGAATAGAAATTCAATAATATAAGGCGCAAAACATTTTTCTTTTTTGGGTTCTTTTTTTACAACTACCACCGAGGAAGAGTGGAGGGATATCTGCGAAAATGGTTAACGTGGGGAATCACTATAAGTGCACTGTGTTCGGAGTGGATAACACAGGGTCTGTCTTGTGATGAAGCTGATTTCCCAAGATGCCTATCATCATCGTTAACCCAACCATCGACACAGTATCTCTTCCTAATTAGCCCTCTTCTTCTTGTTGCTGCTTGCTTCCTTTTGGTTGATGACGACAGTGGCAGAAGCAGAATCTGCTGATGACCCTTTGGATGAGATGGGCAATGAAGATGAAGAAGAAGAAGAAGAAGAAGAAGAAGAAGAAGAGGGAGGAGGAGGTTGAGTGAGCTCTTTGGCAATCTCCACTTGAACCGTGCAGTCGGTTCTGCAGAGAACATAGAGCATGAGCAATGCACATGTGGCCTAAGCAGCCAACAACCCGAGCTACAACCTTGCAAAGGCCAATTGATCCCATATTGGTTGTGAGGGAGAGAGACAAACATGAAGTCTCTTTAAGAATACACAAATTAGATATGGAGGCTTACAAGTCGAAGGAAGAAGACTCACAGTGGCTATCTAGTGACTATAACATGTAAGAAGGCTCTTTAAATGCCAAGAAATGAGATGTGGAGATTTACTTCTCCTGCCTATTTGGCTAAAGATGAAGTGACAAATTAATTTTTTTCAGTGAAAAGGCCCGACACGCATGACATGCGTGTCCCACGCATTGGACGCGTGTTGGTGTTCGACACGTCGTGCGCACCCCATGGGCCTAGGGTGTGCCGTTGCTTCTTAGATGAACATAGCCTTATTAGAAAGGACTAGGTGCATGTTGTCTAGCATTGGTTTGGGCAAGGAGCTCTGGGTTGAGGCAGTTAAGGGAAAGGAGTTTTATGGCTGAGGTAGTTAATACAGCTTGGTTAGCTTGGTTAATAAATCATTCTCCTTGCACATATATTGAGTGCAAGACACCTGAGAAGGTATGATTAGATAAACCCGTTGATTATTTTTCAATTTGAATAATTGGATGTCCAGCATATGCACATGTTAATGATGGAAAACTAAAGCATAGAGGAAAGAAAGGGCCGCAAGTGGGTCTTCAAAGAGTAGAAGTAGAAGCTATACATAGAGTTGGAATAGTCAGATTGATAGAGTTGGTTTTAATGACGTGTTTTTACCTATCGTTGAGCATGGTTCCATTCGGATTTTTCTTGTGTTAGTTGTTATGCATGATTTGGAGTTGGAACAACTCGATGTGAAAATAGCTTTCTTGCATGGTGAACTCAAAGATAGAAGTTATATAGGTCAACAAGAGGGTTTCTAGTTTGAAGGTAAAGAAGATCATATTTCTCTATTGAAAAAGTCTATTTATGGCTTGAAGCAATCACCTAGATAGTGGTATAAAAAGTTTAATTCGTTTATGACGTAAATTGACTATTGTATGAGCAAATATGATAGTTGTGTATATTTGCTCAAACTTCCAAATGGCACTTCCGTTTATCTGCTATTATATGTTGATAACATGTTGATTGCAACAAAAAATAAACTTGATATCCAGAATTTGAAGGCATAGTTAAGCACTGAATTTGATATAAAGGATTTAGGTGCAGTGAAGAAAATCCTAGGCATAGAAATTCAGCATGTTCGACATGCGAAAAATTTGTTGAGATGTGGTTCATATTCCCCAACGATAGGAAAACACATTAGTCCCTTGGACACCATAGGACTTTTTATAGTTTGAGTTCATATTTTTTCATTGGTAGTTTAGGCTTGAGCCAATGAATAGCTATTGCTATATATACTCTTTTTTGCTTATAATTAAACAATGTAATGAGAGGTGCGGTATGCTAATTATAGTGAAAGCCTCTGCTGGACATAACCCTAGTTTAATGTTAAACCGGGATAATCTCATTTCTCATTTCCTCTTTCTCGTTTTTACGCTTTACTTTGTTGTGGTTATGCGCCAAATTATGAAAAAATTATATCTTTCCTAGAAAAGCTATATTCGTAAGGTGTTAGATCGTTTTCGCAGCAAAGAAGCCAAACCAATAAGTACTCTTTTTTCTGCTCACTTTAGATTAAAAGCTAGTTTATGTCAACATACAGACAAGGAGATAAAATATATGTCCCATGTTCCATACTCTAGTGCTATTGGTAGCCTTTTGTATGCTATGGTTTGCACTCGACCCGACATTTCACATGTTGTTAGCGTGGTAAGTAGATATGTATCATGTCTAGGCAAAGTTCATTGGCAAGTTGTGACATGAATTTTGAAATGCTTGAAGGGCACTTCTGATGTTTAGAGTTTGAGAAAACTGGCGATACTCTTTCATTTAACTTGTACTAGTTACTACTGTTCTAAAAACAATAAGAGGGGTGACAAAATAATCACTGGAAGACTTAGGGCGCATGATAACATTTATGTTCCAAAATGAATTTCTGAAACATAAATAATTTTTCTACTTCTGTTTCTAAATGAGTTTTTGAGCAAAAAAAATACGTTTGATAACGGTATAAAATTTCTGATTCTAGAATAGAAATTGTTTGGGGGGCGGCGGCGGCGGGCGGCGACCGACGATCAGCGGAGGCTGCAGTGGCGGCTGGCGACTCACGACTGGGGGCGGGGTGCGAATGGCGGGGTTGGTTGTCGACGAAAATTTCTATTTCTATTTATCAAAGAAGTAACTTTTTTAAATTTCTCATTTCTGCTTCAAATCTATTTCCGTTTCTCAAAGTTGTTCCAGAAATATTTTCTTAGAATTGCATTACCAAACGAATTTTTATTCCAAACCTATTCCAGAAATAGCTTTTTGTTCCAGAAACAGTTTCTAAAGTTTTGTCATGCACCCCCTTAGAGTTGTGGTAACTGTCACAATTAGAGACTTCCTTGAGAAGCCAAGAGCTTGTTGAGAGTCCGTCCTCTTCTAGGCTCTCTCTCGATGTCTCTTTATTTCTGATGAGTAAGAATTGCAAGAAATAAAGGTGATAAGATGGAATATTCAATTAACATGAAGGAATCAAAGAAATGGACTTTTGAGTGTGTGAAAGTATGAGACTTTACAAGAGAGAAAAACTTAGGCTGTGGTTGTTTCAATCAAATTAATTTTCTTGAAATAATCATAAAAAATCATGTATATTTAGAAATATATATTTAATATACAACGAGTTTTAATGTGTCGGAATTCTCTATTTTTAAAAAAATGACAATGCGGTGTGTCATGTTGTGTCATATCATGTCGCATGTCACGATTGATGCTACTTAGATGTTCATGCGTTCGACTATATGCTGCATTCACAGTAGTACGATGCCTCATAATGCCTTCAATTTTGCAAAAATCATTGAACTCCCCTCCACAAAATTTCATACCATGATATGTTCCCAGCCTCTTGATCTTCTTACCAGTCTGCTTCTTGATCAATGTTTTTTGTTGCTTAATTTTTTTTAAAAAAAAAATCACTCTTTTGCTTTAGAAAATAGACTCAAAACTTTCTTCACAAATCATCAATGAAAGTAAATACATACCTTGAACCAATTCCTTTCGTAGGAACTTTCGCAGGCTCCCAAATATGAGAATTAGTAGAATCCAAAGTGCCCCTTGTTGTATGAATTCCTATTTTAAAATCGACACTTTTATGTTTCCGAAAACACAATGATCGCAATCAAGTTTTCCAATTTTCTGATACACAAAAGACCTCTCTTACTCAGCTTTTCCATCCCTACTCATATAGCCTAATCTCATATGCCATAATTTAGTGTTATCTGATTCTGTCACATCGGATGAGACTGCAGCTGAACCAGTAACTATAGTGCCTTGCAATTGATACAAAGTGCTAGTTTTTAGCCATTTTATCAACAAAAGTGAACCTCCCATAATCTTCATAACTCCACATTCAACCGTAAATCTATAACCGTTAGCATTAATTGTACCCAAAGAGTTGAGATTCTTCTTCAAATCAAGAGCGTGTCAAACATTCTCCAACGTTCTCATCATGTCGTCATGCATCTTAATGTTGACAATCTTAATCCCAACTGCTCTGCATTTAGCGTTACTTCCTATTAGAATAACTCCACCATTATATTCCTTGCACGTAGAGAAACTGTGATGCCCTGGAAATTCGCCTTTTGTAATATGACTGAATTCAATAAAAGGGGGACGAAATCGAATTTCAATCAATGCGAAATTTTGGACCGTAAGAAATTAAGAGACGAATTTTGGACGATCCTCGAAATTGTCTGCCAGTTAGATTAGACTCTGCAGTTCTTCGTCACCGCGAATTAGGATTCGAATCCTCGCACGGAGCCTAGTCTGTAAAATTACCAAATTTACCCTTTGTTCAGTCGAACCAAATTTCGTTCAGTCTGCATTATTGATTTATCATTTTTCCCCCCAGTAATGCATATAGGACAAAATAATTCAAAGTTGACATGACTTGTGGGCCCCACCATTAGTCAAATCCCTCAACTACCATTCAACAACTACCATTCTCACTCTCTCTCTCTTTCTCACGTCAGCTCCCTCTTCCCCTTACACTATTCACGCGAGAAGCATACACCACATCCGACTCCTCCTTCCTCCTCCTCCATTGAGCTTGACCACCACTCCCAGACGTCCTTTGCCACCTTGCCACCACCGTGTGACTACCGTTCGCCGTTCGGAAGCACCGGAAACAGCCTTGGAAGTCCCAACGTCCAGCCCCTGCCCTGTTTCGACCTCCACTGACCCATGGACCTCCAGCCCTCCTCCCGCCATCCGCGACACCATCGAAGCCACCCTCCACCTCGCCGACATCCACCTACCTCCTCACGACAACTCAGAGCCAGCCTCGCCGTCTGACGCTCCGCGGAACCGCTGAATTTAGTCCCGAGAGCCATAGTGCTCTGTTTCAAGCTCGGGACTATCCCGCCGCCCTTCGCCCTCCTCCGACGCCTTCCGCCGCTCACTGTTAACTCCCAACGACCTCTCTTGACCCATTGTTGTCCCCCACAGCCACCGAAGTTCGATCATTGCCCGTGGGACCCCGAAACTGTCCCGCCAAACCTCCCCTGTTCTCGGCGCTCGAATCCCCTGTTTCGGGCTGAAGCTGTACTTAGCGCCTTTGGGCACCTCCGGCCGTCGTTCGCCGCCTTTCGCCGGTCCCGAAGGTCGCTCTCAACCCTTAGGTAAGCCCTCAAACTTTTCTCGGCCTTGTCTCGGCTCATGAGGCTGAGAACCACCTCAACTAGCCCGGTTTCCCCTGTTCTATTTCTGACCTGCACTGTTTACAGCCGGCCGTCGCCATCAGCCTCTTACCAAACCTCAATCTCGAGTCCTAGCCGGTGTTGGGTCGAGTTGTCGCATGGAAAGCCAAGTAAACCGAAGAAGATCGAGAATCGTCGTAGTCACCGTCGCCATTTGTTGTCGCCGCTCGACTTGTAGTCGCCTTTGTGCTCGAGCTTGATTTGATTGTGAGTTAACCCCTAATCCTTGGTTAGGGCGCTAATTGTGCCTATGATTAGTTAATTAGTCGATTAGGGTACTTAGTTAGAAAAATCATGGCCGGTTTAGATAGAAACCGGATTTAGGGTAAATGGCCGCGATTAATTAAGTTAGTCGATTTAGTTAGGTCGTATGTGGCTAGTTGGTTGTTAGAATCGATTGATTGACTGATTGGGCATCGATTGCCGTTGTTTAATCGCGAGCGAGCGATAGTTTAGAACCGAACGCTCGATCGATAATTTAATGAAATCGGGATTAATCAATGCCATTTGATTATTTGAATTGTTTAATCAATCGTGTTTTGACTGCTTGACTGGGTGCAGTTGATTGATTGTGATGTGACATGATTGAATTTCTAAGTGTTTCATCGTCCGTGTCTGGCGCAATCCTAATTATGAGGTTGTGCATTCATATGACCATGGTTAGGATTAAACTGCACGTTTTAACATGAAAACGACTTGGAGCCAAGTCTTTGAGCACGACGCATGAGCATTCGACTAAAGATGAGGAATGAAATGGCTAATTGTCGAATATGCTTGTATAGTCATATGATGAGCTTTAAACCATGCCAGTCATACGGTAAGCTACACCAGTCGTGTGAGCTGGGCTGCCATTAGACACTGCCAATCGTAGTGTCAACACTGCCAGTCGTAGTGTTAAGCCACACCAGTTGGGTGAGCTGAGCTGCCAATAGACACTGCCGGTCGTAGTGTTAAGCCACACCAGTCGTGTGCAATAGGTCAAGTGGCTATGAAAAATTGGACTATGTGATGTTTTGCCTTATTTAGGATGATTGAAATGTCATGTCATATTGATGTGATGCTTACCTTGACTGGGCCGTTTGACTGTCATGTCGTGTCTGCATCGTATTTCGGGTGGCTTCCTTGCGGGTAAGTTGCATGTGGTTGGATATCTGTATTGTTTGATATGCCATGTCTGTTTGGTAGGACATCCTGGGTGAATCAACGTCCTAGCCGAGCTTAGGCGTTGACTTCACTGAGATTTATTTCTCACCCGTCGTGGGATAATATTTTTAGGTCACAAGTGACGCAGCCTAGCGGATGCTGAGGCGTGACTTTTTGGAGTGACCCTTTTGGAGTAGATATGGAGTTAACCCTACCGACCCTTGTCTCTTTTGAGGTCCTAGAGAGCCGCCCCGAAGAATGGGGTTGTATGTTGTTAGCTCTATAAGGTTAATTAGTATCTGCTTTGCATAAGGTTTAAAGTTATCTTTTGATGAATTGACTGAATGTAAGTTCCTACTTTCTTATCCCTGTTGATCTTGTTGTTTGAGAGAAGTGCACGTTTCGCATGCGTCTTTCAAATATAGATCGATAGAGAGCCTAGGACGCTATCCTTCGTGACCTAAGGGTGTCAAGGTAGGGATGTCACGTGATCGAGAGTCGGGGCGTGACATCCTCGCCCAAGGTGGTATCAGAGCAAGGTCAACCTGATCCATCTTGTCATTGGCCTGGAGTAATCATGTGCGATGGGAAATGGGATAGTTAGTAGGTTTATGAGCTTGGTGCATGTGTTTGCTGCTTGTGTAGTAAGTTGTTAGGTTGCCTTCTGACCGCGTGTTGCTTTGGGGTGAGTAGGACTCCGTAACTCACCTGCGAAATGAGCGAACGCGGTAGATGAGCTCCCCGAGCAACCCGAAGGAGGCCTGTCAGGCCGGTTGATGAGATCGCTGTTGATGAAGGAGCACTTAGTGCGGCTAAGCTTGCTAGGCAAGAGCCAACTATGGCTGATGTTTGTCAAGCGCTGGGAGCGCTGGGAGATAGGTTAGACCGTTAGGAAAGGAACCAAGGTACTCCTGTCGTCGCCACTACCGTTCAGGCACCCCAAGGAAACCCGCAATTGAGTTAAAGCATGTTGAATGGTTGGTGGGGGTGGATTTGACAAGCCAATTAATGCTCCTCACCCATAAAATATCTTGGCTCTCTCTTGACCTTCTTTGGCCATTACAAGAGGTTGAGATTTGAGCATTGTGTAATTGGTGTTGGAGGGACAGATCTTCCATCGAGAAATAAGAGATTCAACTTCTAAATTGGAAGTTTGCCAATTGACTAAACGATGGCTACTCGAAGCACCTAGCCTGAAGGCCAGATAGGAATTGAGGTATTGCCATGATCGAACCTTGATACTTGAGGGGTTATGGGAATGGATAGAAACCTTGAGGGCCCACGGACGAAAGTACGAGTCCAGTATTGAAGATGAACTTAAGGAGATGACCTCATCGAAATTCGAATGGAGAATTATGGTGTTCCTTAGGATGGCACAAAGATGTGCCAAGATTTTTTTATATACTATCGGTAATAAAGACTGAAAGTTAAATTAGTCCATCATATGGTCGAGCACTAGACATGCCGATAAGAGAGAGGAGCATGACCACGAAAGCTGAAGGATCACTTTGATCCAAGGGGATTTTCAAATGAAATCGAGAACGGATTACTACGGAAGTAATCATGTAATTGTTTAATGAATTGAGAGGGCCATAACTCGATTTGGATAATAGAGGGCAAGTAGATAAAGCCCTTGAATCTCTGTTGGTACGAAAGGACGCTCGAATGGAGTGATACGCCAAATGGTATGGGCACTAAAGTGTGTATTTTGGCGAGGGTTTAATAATAATGGTGATAGACAAATGGAAGAGATAATGTGAATGCTCGAGGGTAAACTGCTGACAGATGTTAAGAATGTCGAAAGAAATAGAGAGAAGCAAATACATATTGAAAACTGAAGAAAATAAATCTTGGGGAAGGATGACATTCATCTGGAAGGACAAGCGGGAACGTCAAGTCATGGAAGAAGTTATCGGAAATGGTGAGATAGCGGTGAGGCTTCGATACACAGGAGACTGAATGGTTAGAAGATTACAAATTTCGAGGACGAAATTTCCTTAAGAGGGGAAGAATTGTGACATTCCAAATTTCTACCCCTTGGGGCTAATGACCTAGATTGGAAGCTTGAAATTGGCAATTGAAAATGAAGAATTCCAACTTTGGAAAAGAGTTTGACGTCGTCTCACCAATGATCATTCAAAATAGGAAAAATAAAGTTTCGGACGAAAGGTGCCAAATGACCATTTTGCCCCTCAAGCCTTGTCCTTGCATTAAGATTAATGGAGGACAATTTGGTCATTTAACCTCCCTCTAGCTGCCGAAAATGAGAAGAAAGTGTAGTCAATGGAGGTCAAATGAGGCTTGAATATTTATTTAGGTGATGACAAGTGTCAATCAATGGATGCTTAGCAATTAATATCCATTTTTAACCTAACCTTCAACTCCCTTTGACAAAGATGGATAAAGACTACTCTCTCTCTTCTTTCCCAAGGCTGTCGACCAACCCTCTCTCTCCTTATCTCCATTGCAATTCCCTCTTCTTCCTCTTCTCTCTCTCTCGCCGACCAACCGCTGCCCTGTCCGACAGCTTCACTTTTTTGGTGGGGTAAGAACAGTACAAGTGCCACAACTTTTGCTCGGGGATCACTTGAGTGCTGTTGACACCTAAATTTTGATCAACTTTTTTTTTTGTTATTTTGAAAATTCATAGAAAATCCATAAAAAGTTGAAAAAATTGAAAAATCAATTTTGGTGACCTTAGCCAAGCTAAATGAACCATTTTGACCAAAAAAATAATTTTCATAATTTTCATTTTTTTATATATATTTTCGAAAAATACAAAAAAAAAGAAAAAAAGAAAAAGAAAATCAAGAAAATCAAGAAAAATAATATTTGAGGTCACAAAGATATATAAAAATAGTCGGTATTTTTATTTTTACTTTATCTATTTTCTAACCTCATAAATAGTAAAATTCAGGTTTGATTTTAGGTGTTTTCTGATCACCATAAAATTGAATCTGGCAAAAATATTAGTAATGATTAAAAGGAAAAGGAGTGAAAACATCATCATTCAAAAGGAAAAGGAAACTAATCATTTTGTCTTTTCTTTTGATTATTTTATTATTATTCTTACTTTTTAATATTTTATTTTATTATTATTTTATTATTATTTTATTTTTTATTCACTCACCTTTTCCCTCATCCGTCGCTGGCTTCTTCTCCCCCCGCGACTTCATCTTCTTCTCCTCCTTCTTCTTCTTCTCTTCTTCTCTTCTTTCTTTTCTTCTCATTTTTTCATCCTCCCCTAGATTACGGCGACCACCCTCACCGCCACCTTGCTCCGCCACCCTCCGACGCCGTGCCGAGATCCCATCCGTCTTGCTGTTTATCACGACCTCGTGGAGCTCCTAGATACCGCAATCCCCCTCCATCTTCCTCCTCTGTTTCGCCCCCTGCCACGTCGTCGCTCTTCGTCGTCGCCGCTTGGCCACGAATCCATCGTGTTCGGGCCGATCCCGGCCGTGGGCCGATCCCGTGGGCCGGTGGCCGTGCGCCTCGGCCATGGCCGAGGCCGTAGGCCGGTGGCCGTGCGCCTCGGCCATGGCCGAGCCTATGGCCGAGGACGTGGGCCGAGGACGTCGGCCGAGTGGCCGTGCGTCTCGGCCATGGCCGAGCCCGTGGGCCAAGGCCGTGGGCCGAGGCCGTAGGCCAAGGCCGTGGGCCAAGGCCGAGCCCATGGCCGAGCCCATGGCCGAGGCCGTGGGCCAAAGCCGTGGGCCGAGGCCGTGATCTTGGGCCGAGGCCGTGAGCCCATAGCCGGTCCATGGCTGAGTGAATTGGCCTGTTTCCGAGCCGGGATTTATTTATTTTTTAAATTATTATTATTTATTACCGGTCTTAAAACTTGTAAAATTGATTGTTGACATTTTGATGTGGTGATCGACAGGTGATGTGCATGGAGATGGTCGCAGGCTGGGGCTGGGCGATTGAAGGCCGGTGTCCAATCCGGTATGTTTTACGTACCCGATCCGTGTATTAGGGTTATTTTTCTAAAATGTCGCCATTATAGATTTGGTTTGCATGTATTTATCTCAGTTCAGTAGTTAGCTTATTTATCTGGTTGAGTGTTGTCTATTGCCAATGATATGCTTTTTGTTAAAATATTTTCTGAAAATATAAAAAAATATTAATAAATCAGAAAATGCCAAAAAAATGGAAAAATTAAAGAAAAAACAAAAAAATTGAGAAGAATTGCAGAAAATTACTAAAAAAATTCTAGAAAATCCCCAAGGCTGAAAATGATCAAAAGAAATTGATTGGTTGTCGTTTTTCAGGATTTTCTCCCTTTTAATCCAAAACGACGATTTTACCCCTCAAAGGGTAAATCGTCTTTGATATTCCGATGAATTGTGGAAATTGCTTAGAATTTGGCGATGAGCCAGATAGGTGGCTAAACCTTATGTCTAGGATTTCCACATTTCATTCTCATTTTTAGAAAATGACGATTTTACCCTTCGAATGGTAAATCGGTTTCTAAAATTCCAAAAAATCATGAAAATTGCAAAAAAAATAGGAAATGGGTCAATTGAGTGACCAAACCTATTTTGGACATTGTTTTACTCCGAATTCATTCTGAAATGATGATTTTGCCTTTTTTGGGCAAATCGTCCCTTTTGTCTCAAAATTACGACTTTACCCCTTATGGGTAAAATCATGTCTAAATCATTCCTAAGCTTGATTGATACTTATTTAAGTTAATAGAGCCTTCTTATGAGTGTCATGTTGATTTGATGTGTCTATTTTGCATATTTGGATTCATTGATTTGCGCCTTTTATTATTGATTGTGATTGCCAGGATAGTCATTCCTATTTGCATGAATTCCTAGATTTAGGATTCGTACTCCACTCATCTGCATGAAATCTTAGGTCAGAAAATTCAGTCAACTTAGGTACCGAAAGGGCGTCAACTCTGACAGTTGGCGTAACTAAGTCCCCGAACCCATTTCTCTGGTTATCGCAGAATTGAATAGAAACTCCCGACTATTCAATAGGGTGGTCCAATCATACCCTCCAAAAAATGATTGGTGGCGACTCCATGGCATGCACACTTAGCACATATCACTAGACCACACTGAAGGTCGACTACGCATACCTCCGTTGCGATTTGGGTAACGGGCCTTGGGAGAGGCCCGTGTCCGACCATACTGGACGGCCCATTAGCCCTCGAGAGCCCATGGCGAATCTCGAGAGGGTCGCGACAGACTGGCGACTCCGCTGGGGACTTAGAGAACTTGAGCCGATTAAAAAGTTGATTGATTTTTCTAACCCTGCAGGCGCTCTTGAAGGTGAGGTAAGTCCGCTCATGGTAGGTGTTATATGTTTTTGCAGATTGGAGAGATAAGGGGTGTAGTCCGTGATTAACATTGTCTTATGCAGGTTGGCGTAGGAATGTATGTTGTATGGATGATTTGAAGTGCTGATTGATAAACTGTTGTGCATGATTGGCATCGTGATGATCACGACACATGGACACACACAACCGCGCCTAAAACCCCGGGCGCCGCCTTTAGGAACACAATAGAAGGAATTGAAAATGGAATCTCCGTGAGGAAAAACACGGGGTAATCCACTTTTCAATTCCGCTCGCTTCGAACTATGGATCGAGTCCCAATGCAACGATAGTTGTGCAATGGAATCGGCTCTTTCTAGAACTCGAGGTGGGAACCTTGACCTTAGGTGCCAAACCATTCGATTTTTAGAAGTTCACCATCACTTGTCTCATGCGCATGTCTTTGGACGGTTGGTACACCTAAAACCGCACATAAGTCGATGAGTTTGGTTGGTAAGACTCTCTATCCCTCAAATTTATTTCAGTTCAGATAAATATAGGCATTTCATTCATTGCATTCTGGTGATTAGATTAAATGCCATTTCAAGGATAGATGCGTGTGTTTTTTTTTTTTATTTTTTTTTTCCAAACGTCCTTGATAGAAGACGAGGATGGCGATATCCCGTCACGAACACCGAGTGTGCAACAAAGGAGCCTACTATGGACATTATTGAGATATCGTCCAATTAAGATGAAGAGTTGGGGCAAGTGATCCGGAAGTCACAGATCGAACTTGGGGCATCCTTAAACGTTAGGATCACTTTCTTTGGTTTCATTTTCCATTACTAGTCCTCTTGTATAGGGTTTATTTTTATCGAGGCTTTCTCTATCTCACCCCTTAGAATGATTGTATTAGGGATCTATTGGTGTATACATTCAGATGGAACTTGGTTGTATTTCTTTTTGACGGGTCATGGGAATGTGATAGTGGCATTTTCTCTAATCATCTGAATACTCCCAAGTCAAGTTTATAATTCCTCTAGAGGAAACTATTTCGCTAGAAGGAATTATACACTTGAATTGGTCCATGCATGTCATACGTCACTAGTAATCCACGATAATTGATCAAGATTATTGGCGTTATTTCGAATTTAATGACAAGATAGATGTCCAAATTGCTCTCGTTCTTAACAAAACGGCCTTGATTTCGATGCCGTATCTTCAATTAAATTTAAAACACGTCGTTATGCCTTGCACTTTTGACTAATTCGCTCTTCTGAAAATTGGTCAAAAGCTATTATCGTGAATTACATTCCTTTCAATAGTATGCTTTCTTTCGAGGAATATTGATAAAAACTTTTCGCACAAGATTAAAACCCTTGTAAAAAGTTTGTCCTTATTAATCACGAGCAAGCATAAGATTGAAAGGGGTTTATGCTTTCTTTTTCAAATTATTCCTTCTGATTCTGTCGTTTCATTTGCAGGTAAAAAATAGGTAATAGAGAGAAATCTTTTCCCGGATAAGTCTGAGGCTATTCTTTCATCTGACCATGAGCGAGTTAGAAAATCAGAGCACATATACTCGACTTATTATGGATCGGCTCATCTAAGTCTAAGATGTCCGGATGCTCGAAGAAATGGACCATATAAAAGCTAAAACACACACACAGGAGCTTTCATTCACTTTCGCTCAATCGAAAGACTTTCAAAGCAGATTAATACAGATTAGCGAGGCGAAAAAATAAAGCCGAACTGAGCCCTAATCAGCAGCACGAAGGAGCTCAATTGGCCCTCCATATGGTTGATTCCCTGCCTACGCTCACCGCTCCGTATATCATGATCCGCGAGCTGGAGAAGAAGGCGCTTGCACTCATTCTTAAGGTCAGCAACCTTGGCCCTGTGATCTTCAGCAGCAAGTTCCAAGTCCCGGACCAATTCCCTCCCACGGGATACATCCGCCGTAACAGTATCGAGTCGCTCTTCCAGCCAATCGCTCTGAAACTTCAACATGATGTTACGACGATCGTGCTCATAGGTGATCAGGCACAAGGCCAAACGCTCCACCAAATTTCCACGTTCACGAAGCATCGTCGAGACCCACTCGTTGGCAGTTTCCATAACCTTGTTGTGGCTGTCAGCCACGAAGTTAGTCAACGTCAGGCAGTCACAGCGGTCTTCGTAGCGGGCTCGCAAGACACGAGCCACGAGAACTTCCCGGTGAGCAACGCGGTAAGCCTCTAGAAAGTTTGCAAAGAGGGCTGGGAATGTTTTATACTCCTTCTCCAACTCAGTACCCTCGATGGAAGTAGTGTCAGTGGCCGCAAATAGAACGCGGATCTCAGCCTCGATCTCCGGATGATCGGCTATGTAAGCATAGCCCCGACCCAAGAGATTATAGAGTTTTTCCCATCGGGCCGGGACTGCGATTGAAAAGACGCAAGCATGGGAAGAGTCAGAGGAAGAAGCAGAAGATGAAGCCATTTCTTGTTGGAAGGATGGAAAGGAAGACGAGTGCGATGGAATGAATGAAAGTGAAAGTTGGGCAAATGAGAGCACTAACCTTCTCCTCGTTTCATAGTAGCTCAAAAATGGAGAAAAGTTACGGCAATAATGATTGTGGAGCCGGGGTAGTTAATGTAAAGCAGGGGCTGCTCCTCCCGTGAAGCATCAGACATGTCTCGATCCGCGATTTCAGGCCTGACGAGTTTGAAAAGTTGTAAAAGAGTTGTCTATTTCACCATTATTGAGATGGAGCAGGAGTCGAGCGCAAATATCGAAGGAGCCGCGGTAGGGTTGATAGTTTTGTCATGATGAAAAGCTGAGCGGGTGGTGGACGTAATTTAGTCTTTTGAGAGATAGTGGGGGACAGGTTCGGCTATCGAGGAAAGAAAAGCGATCCGTGATCTCTCCACCATGAAAAGGAAGGAAGACGACAAGACGAGAAACTCAAAATCTCTAGAAGAGCGCTCGCCTGGTGATCGTCTTCCATGCTCGAAGAGCGACTCCTGAGTACGCAAAGTCACTCAAAAGAAAGTTTAGAGAGAGTAAACATAGGAAGAGGATTACAAGACCTTGAGTGATTAAAAAAGGACGAACAAACCTTTTCTTGATCCAGTATGTTTAACAGTCATAGTCATTTGTTGAAGATGACTGACCCAAATGTCCTAGGTAATGTGCAGTTGGGAGACCTCGAAGTCTTTGGGATCGAGCCAGATGTCGAAACCATACTACCCAACCCTGCTGGCAACGAGGTTCAGGATCAGGGCAGCGACGATGACAGTGGTGGCGACGACGACAGTAGCAGCAACGACGACGGCAGCAGCGATGTCCCATCTCGTGGAAGAAGACGTCGCCGGCTCTATGCTGAGAAGGAAATCCAGATACTCGAAGCCGCCTTCAATAAGTGCCGTTACCCGGATACGAGACGAAGAAGAAAATTAGCCCGGAAATTAGAGATGGAACCCTTAAGGGTCAAGCACTGGTTTCAAAACAGACGGGCCAGATCAGTGGTTCGGGGAAAGTGTCAAGAGCTCGAAACTCTAAAAGAAGAATACACCAAGCTTCGAGCAGAAAACATGTGGTGTAAGGAAGTCCTCATCAACGCCGCTTGCCTTAACTGCGGTGGTTCTATCGACACTCGCGAAATGTTCCGTGATAAGTTTTCTATGAGAATCGCAGGTGGTCGTCCGCCACCCCACTCCCTCAAACCATCTTTGGAAAGAGGGGAGGCGCGTTACTACAATTTCCCTGACAATGGGCTTACTATCACCACAGACCAGTTCGAAGTCAACCAGCTTCCCCTGCAACAACCTCTGGCACAACCAGACCCCGCCGAGAGTGAATCGAGGAATGATCGCCGAGTCACGGATGCTATCCTGAGTCGCCAAAAGAAGTTCATATGGTCTCCAGAGCTTCACAGAAAATTCCTTGATGCGGTTCACCAAATAGGGAATGACTCATTATGTCCAACACGCGTACATGAGGTCATGAATGAACCGGGGCTCGCTAGAAGGTTAGTCGCAAACCACCTTAATGGTTACCGCAGGAAGCTACGACAGCGTCATGCCGCACGGCGCCTAGAAGAGCCCGACTCGAACTTGAACATTAGGTACGGCTACGAATGCAACAGCCATGCCTCAAGAAGAGCCCTGCCGAGTCTCGATACCAACCAAGCCGGTAGCTCTACCACCAACTGTTGGAGAATTGGTCAATATAGCCCTATCAGTCATCTTAATGTTCCTCAAGAATACGTGCCACCGGTGCAACAAATATACACTTCCCCGCTCGAGCAGCGGCCGTCCACCGGCGCTCTTCCTGTTGCTGATCCACCCACGACGTCTAATGTTCAGGAGTTCGCCCAACTAGGGCATATGATCTCAGATGATCTAGTGGGGGAACACTTCGAACAATTTTGCTTCCCTGATCTCTGAGTGAGACACGCTTTTGATAGGAAAGAGGTCGACCCTCCTCTTTTCTTCTCAAACAAAGATGGTGGTCACAGTTCGAAGAATCCATCAGGAGGAGGCTAGCAAACCTTCACGGCCATGATCTGGAGTCGATGACCGCGCACCTGAACCCAGACATGATGGGGTGGTGATCGAACATACCCAGAGAAAAGGAGGGGCTTGTACACAAGTAGAACTTATTTCTTATTTGCGCATTGTAAAGTTTCAATCGGAGCAGTTCCTTTCTTCTTTAAGGCCTAGGGTTGATTTCACACAATGATGCTTGCTAACATCATCATGTTTAGCTACAACAATCTTTTGTCACGATGGGTTCGAGGCAAATTGACCAAGCGCACGAAGGCAAACGTGACAGCATAGGTTACAAACATAACGTGAGCGGGCTCGAAAGCGGAAAGATCGTCAGTTGCCTCAAACACTATGATTGCGAAACCAAGGGCAATATTGAATCTTGCGAAGGATAAGCGGAAATGTACATACACTCTCATTTATAGCACTTAACAGGAGACTTTACAAACAGACTACTGAGGAGGAACCGTAAATCCAAAGTGAGTTCTAATGAGCATCACAAATGAGCTCAATTGATTCTCCATGCTATCCATGCCTTGCTTACAACCCACACTCTGGGAATCGAGGTCTACAAGCTTGAAGAAAAGGAGGCGACATTTCTCCTTAAGGTCGTTCACCTTGGTCTCATAGTACTCGAACTCAAGCTCTAAGTCCTGAGCCAGCACCCTCCCGCGAGCTATATCCATGCTCAGGTCTTCAAGCCTTTCCTCCAACCAGGCACACTGGAACCTCAGCACGAGGTTGTGCTGATCTTGCTCAAAGGCGGTGTCAAAAAGAGCCAGACGCTCCACCAAGTTGTCCCTCTCACGGACCAACATCGAAACCTGGGCGTGAGCGTATTCAACAGCCCTTTTATGGTTATCGGCCGTCAGTATGGCCAACATCAGGGACTCAGTTCGGTCCTGATAGCGGGCTCGCACGATACCAGCCAAAGTGACCTCCCGGCTAGCAACTTCATAAGCCTGCAGGAAATTGTTGAAGAGAGTTGGGAAGATCACAAACTCCCTTTGAAGTTTCGTACCTTCAATACACACAGTATCCAGGGCCGGAATCAGAGTACGAACTTCAACCTCAGCTTCAGGATGACTGTTTATGTAGCCATAACCTCTACCCAAGAGGTGATAAAACCTCTCCCATTAGGTTGAAGCTTCGGCTGAGGCAGCGGGTACAGGAGAGGAAGCCATCTGCGATTCAACGACAGAGAAAAGAAGGAATGATGGAGGAGTGTTTGAGAGGTTAGATCGAAATGTTAATCTCCTCGATGTCAACCTCTCGCCCTTTAACGCTCGAACGAGAAAGGGAAAGCTGCAATAATTTTTCTATACGCAGCAGGGCTAATCAAGCCTCATTAATACATCCCTGGTGAGTCACAGATCCACCTCTGTCCCGTGATTTCGGGCTTAGAAAAGGTAACAACATCTAAAGGCCGGCGGACCTATTACTTTGGAGACCGAGCTAGGGGGACAGGCGTAATGCTCGATAAAGCAAAAGTCGACACGGGAAATCTGCACGCTCCACTCAGGCAAGAGAGAGTAAGAACGGACGGGGGGAATCACGAAGTCTCGAAAGGAACGCCCGTCAGACGCTCGTTACTCGATTTCAAAGCGACGCTTCTTGGAACACGCCTAATCTCTGATAATTACAGAGAGGGCGAACATCTGAGAAAGGGTGGAGAAGATCAAGCGAACGAAGATCAGGAAAAGACATTTCAACCCAAAATGTTCAAGGGGTACCATCATCTGTTGGAAACGCCTGACCTGAATGTTTCCGAACTTGAACGGCTAGAGGAATTTGAAGACCTCGGAAATGAATTCGTCACGAAGGATATGGAAATCGACTCGACCATCCAGGAGACTCAAGCCCTCAGCGACCAAGACGCCAGCGACGATGATCCGCGCCAGAAAAGAAAGCGTCGCCAGCTCTATACTCCGGATGAGGTCCAGATACTTGAAGCTATCTTCAAGGGATGCCCTTTCCCGGACACAGAACAGAGGAAGAAGTTGGGTCAAAAACTAGGGACGAGCCCTTTGAGGATCTTGAATTGGTTTCAAAATAAACGAACCAAGCTGAGTAAGCAGTACAAACGACGGGAGACCGCATTTCTAAAGGAACAGAACGAGAAGCTTCGAACAAAGAACGTGAGGTATGAAGAAGTTCTTAGCACTATTGTCTGCCCTAACTGCGGTGGCCCTACCACTCTCAGTAGATTGTTTCCCGTTAAGCCTTCTGCTATGATCGAAAATACTGGTGATGTGCATGAACAAATCAATCCCACAAAGATAGTGCCAGTGCCTTCTGAAGGAGGGAATATATGCCACTATGATGAGAGTCACCACGTCAGAGCCCAAGAGTCTTCTCCACAAAGGCTTCGGGCAGGATCAGATCCTGCTCGAGAAGGGTTAAAGATCAGCCGTCAAACTGTCAACGCTATTCTGAACCAAGAGAAGAAGATTTTCGCGTGGCCCCTTGAGCTTCACCGCAAGTTCTTAGACGTGGTTCGGCGAATAGGGCTCGACTATGCACGCCCGAAGAAAGTAATGGAGGCCCTGAATGCACCAGAACTTACCAAGGCTATGGTCTCAAATCACCTCGGTTGTTACAGAAGAGCGCTAAGACAGCGTCATGCTAACCTCGGTTACAAATTCAACACTTATTGGGAAATTGATCAGAATATTCATCTGAGTCATCCCAATTTTCTTCAAGAGTGTGTGCCACAGATGCAGCAGGTGCAGCACCCATCCGTCGCTGTTTTTCCGCTTACTAATGAGCTTTCTACGCTTAGTGCCCAAGGACTTGCCGAACTAGGGCATGTGGTTTCAAAGGATCTAACAAGGGAATGCGTTGAGCATTTTTGTTTCCCTAATTCCCAAGTAGGAGATGCTTATGGGGGTCAATCGATCAACTCCCCTCTCATGTTCTCGAGAAGAAATGGAGGTTCCAGCTCGAAGAACCAGTCGGGCGATACTACCCAACCCATGCATCAATATTTCGAAGGATCAGATGACTTCTGCGACGATCAGTCAGTGATACTTCGATCCAAAATGTTCCAAGGATACCGTCATTTGTTGGAAACGCCCGACTTGGAAGTCTCCGAGCTTAAACTGCTGGAAGAATTTGAAGATCACGGGACCGAATCCGGCACGATGGTCATGGAGATTGACACTTCCAACGATGAAACTCAAGGTTGTGGTAATGAAAACAATACCCATAGCAGTGATCAGCGTCAGAAAGGAAAACATCCCCTTCACCATACTTCAAGTCAAGACCGGGAGCTTGATTTTCTCTTCGAGGAATGCCCCCATCCAGATGAGAAGCAGAGGACTGAGCTAGGTCGAGAGTTAGGGTGGGAGCCTGGGAAGGTCAATAAGTGGTTTCGTAACAAACGAGCCCGGCTGGGGAATCTACATAGACAGCAAGAGCTAGCGATTCTGAAAGAAGAAAATGAAAAGCTTCGAACAGAAAGCGCTAGATATGAGGAAGCACTGAGCAGCGCCACTTGCCTTGATTGCAATAACCATATTCTCATCAGTGAAATATTCTCCGAAGAGCCACTTCTAGAGATTGGTAGTGCTCATATGTTACAATGCCTTTCGCAATGTCTTCCGGTGCAGTCAGATACCGTCGAAGGCTTACAAGAGCAGTTTCCAACACAATCAGATCTCATAGAGATTAGTCGGCGAGCTGTTCTTGTTGACAAGAAAGCGCGATTTTCTTGGACTGCTGAACTCCATCAGAAATTTGTTGATACAGTTCGACAGTTGGGGATCGACACGGCACGATCAACGCGCATACACGAAATCCTGAACGTGCCCGGACTCTCTAAAGTTAACGTCGCGAGCCACCTTGGATATTTCAAGAGGTTGCTAAAAGAGGGACGGGTGACACTAAGCTCGGATGGAGCTGGTTCGAACTTAAATGTTGGTCATAACTACAACCACGATGATTGTAGAGCCAGGAACACCCAACCATGTTTCGGTGTTGACGAGACCAGCAACCATGTCACCGACTCCTCTAACCCAAATCAGAACGCTCCACCAAGCAGTCTCAATACCCCTCAAGTGTATATACCGCAGTTCCCACAAATAGGAACTCCCCAATTTGAGTACCAACCTGTTGCTAGTGCTCTTCCCATGGCAAATCCAACATTTACATGGGACATGTCTACATATTTGCCGGTCAACAAGGGAGGTTCCAGCTCGAGGAATCAAATCATCCAAGGCGAGAGTGATCTATCGCCAGCGGTCGGTGACACTCGACTTGAGCATCAATGGCTCGGAGATTCGAGCGATTTCCTTGGAGATGAACTCAATTTCTGGCTCGATCAGCCTGAAGCTGGCGGACTCTTGCAATAGTGATACAGAGCCGACGATCAGGTGTTTGATTCAAGGCGCGATTTGTAAAAAAATGTTCGGAGAAAAGAGAATGAATAGCCTGAATGAATGTATTGGCAATCCCATTGTAAGGCTCCCATGGGGGCATTTCTCATTTTCGCTTAAAACTAGTCGTACGAAGATCCGCCTTACCTTTTGAGCATCTTTAAGCTCAGGGGCGAGCTCCCCAAGCAATGATCATCGTTCGCAGAGCATAATGGAATCCACCCCTTCAATGCAAAATGCATCTGGCCGCGAAGCCACCCATTTGGTAAAACGATGTATCGTTCCTAAACGATCTCCAATCGGATACCGAAATAATGTCTTCTTTCTTTTCCTTCTCAGATGATAAACATGGATAAATCACTTAAGGAGTCATGCGTTCAAATAGCAGAACAGACGCTGCCCAGCTGGGGGCAGATGAACCAGTGATGTTACAAACACTCCAAGCATGGATAGGCGGATTTGATAGATGTTGTTCATATCAACACGCCACATCAGAATGGGATGAAAATCAAGAGTAAAGTTGTATCGTCCCAATTTGTCTTGAATTCGAGGATATGAATTGATACTTGTTGTCTATCCTTGGCAGGGGAGTCGCCTTGCAGAGGAACAAGTTCTTACATCCCATGTACTACTCGTCAGAGTACATGACCGAGGGTAGGATGTATCGTTTCGATTTTTGAAAAATTTGTGAACCTACAATGATATGCTTTCTTTACATTTGCAGGGGTCTGCAGCCGCGACAGGTAGGTAAGTATCCCTTTCCCAGTTAGCTGGAGATAAAGAATGTTAAAATCCCTTTAGCCGTCATGGAAATTATCCAATGCATCGATGTTCATGATTTAAATCGGGAGGTTGCCCAAAGCATGAATAAAACATGCACGATACATCACAAAATCCCCTCGATGGATAAATTTTGGGAAAGAAAGAAATGAATTTTTCCAAATATGATTATTTGTCAAATCATTCAAAAGGAAGTTTACTCAAAAGAGAGGCGAACCCAGTCCAAACACATCCTACATACACTTGAGAGATGAGGGAAGTGAATCGGATGGCAAAATCTGTACCTACGGAGGTAGGGACCATTCGCAGCGATTACATGGATTGGGACGACGGAGGCGTTCGTTTCATATCCCCTAAACACTACAGGTAACCGTTGATAACCCCTTGAACGGCGATTTTCATTCTTAACCCTGTCAAGAACCACCCCACATCGGGGCAAAATGGAGGTGAGTCCAGCAGCATCAGGAGGAAATGGTTAGAACTTTTCTTGCTCGGACTAACATTAATCTTTGTGTGTTGTTTATATGGTAATCCAAGTGCCATAGGATGATGAGGAGCATTCATTTCTCTATCCCACACACCGAATCCTTTGCATAGCCAAGTTGAGCCTGCAAAATCATTTCATAAACCCGTTGGTGATCATTGCACTTTCCAAGACGGATGCGACATCACTTCAGAAACGAGGGAGTTCAAGACCTAGGGTTTACGAAAAAGCTACTAAGTCGATACTCAAGCGTGCTAAGAGCCAAGTCATATATCTAGCACAATTGCCAAGCATCCCGCTTGCGACAAGGGATTAAAGAAATCCCCAGCATCAGATAAGAAAAAGCAAAGTGCCTGGTAAAAGCAAGGCCGATGCTCGCATAAGCTGTTTGATTGATCCCCAGTAAAGTCTGGTCGGGAAAAGAGGAAATTCCTAAAAGAGTAGTATCAAAAGGGCTACTCCCCAAATGGCGTCAAGCGCGGAGCAAAGATATAGAGAGAATTATCGGTCTCTGAATGCAACAAGAGACGCTCTCTAAAGGACTTGTGCACACCTCAAAAGCGGTTGCACACCTCAAAAACTGAATATGCAGAATGGAAAAGACAGGTGACGAATTTGCAATGATCACCAATGTCAATCCCCTCATAAATTCTGGGCCAAAAACAAGCCTTTTTCGGTCCCCAATCCTACCAATGTCATAACCCTGAAACAGTCTTCTCTGACTAAGACATTTGGGTTAACATATAGCTTAGCTCGAAGAAGTACGAGCAAGACTATTTCTTTCTCATTTTGCAGGGTTCTCGACTTGTAAACCCGGAGCAGATGGTGAAGAATTTCATTCAAATGACCTTGACTCAAAAGTGAGTCCCTCTTGAAGATCAATAACCAAGCCCAACATTACGGTCCCATGGAAGACCTCCCGACCGATCAAAATGTATGCGCTGCGAATGATCCTAAAACCTAGGCACAGGTTAATAGGAAGTTGGCGCATTCCTTAAGACCATTATCACAGAGCGGTGAGGAGCCCTCTTGGATGAGAAATTCTCCAATAGATGTTTTGAACAAACTCTTTTTGGAAATTTCAAATTGTTTGATCCAGATTTTCCGTGCAAGGGATTTGTGATCACATTTGCATGTTGCAAGAATGCTTTGGACAACCTCCAGCATCAAAATGCACATTTCACAATTAAAACTTAAGTCATACGGTTTTTGTCAAGTGGACAGCCGTGGTCTTCCCAAAAATTACTAACGTTTTCTTGGTGAAGAAAAATCTTTCAAGCTCAAACTTATGCAGGATACTTGGAGAACCCAGCTCCCAGAATGTCGCCTCAACAGACTCAAGTGAAGCTTTGTCAAAATAAAATCTTTCACTGCTTCAAAAAACTGAATTCCCGACAAACTTCGGGATCTCTAAAAAAAGAGGGGAAGAAAAACTCTTTTAAAAGAAAAAGTCCTATCAGACGTGGAGAACCCTCGTCATGAGACCCCTTTTAAAAAAAAAAATCTAGGCAGTCTCATCGGACGTGGAGAACCCTCGTCATGAGATCCCTTTTCAAAATTCAAACAGTCTCATCGGACGTGGAGAACCCTCGTCATGAGACCCCTTTTTAAAAAATTAGGCAGTCTCATCGGACGTGGAGAACCCTCGTCATGAGACCCATTTTCAAAGCAAACTGAAGGTAGAAACCGCCTGAAGGGTCAAACTCAAGGTAGAAACCGCCTGAAGGGTCAAACTCAAGGTAGATACCGCCTGAAGGGTCATCTTAAGGTAGAAACCGCCTGAAGGGTCAACTTAAGGTAGAAACCGCCTGAAGGGTCAACTCATGGTAGAAACCGCCTGAAGGGTCAACTCAAGGTAGATACCGCCTGAAGGGTCAACTCAAGGTAGAAACCGCCTGAAGGGTCAACCAATGGTAGAAACCGCCTGAAGGGTCAATCAAAGGTAGAAACCGCCTGAAGGGTCAATCCAATAGTGAAAATCACTTAAATGGTCAACTCAATGGTCCAATCCACCATACGGATCAAAATCATTGGCAAATCTCAAATGGGACGCGTCTTCCTTAGATTCCTATCAGTTAGGAATCCCATTATGGTTTGACCTACCATACGGGTCAGAGCTTAACCTCTCTAGGATACTCTAGTAACGAGTTCCTAGAAATTCTCTTGAATCCATCAAACACCACGAAAATCGCACAAACATCGAACAGGTAAGTGGCAGGTATGTCTCTCTATTATCTCACTCTCTCATGTCAAAATGTTTCCCCCTTCAAGAAAGAGCATACATGGACAAGCATGAAAATTGGATGTCATGACTCCTTTTCCTTTAGTTTCCCGAGTCGAGTCGATCAGGACTCAGGTGTCACCTTATCTTTGAGAGAAACCTCTAACGAGATTCCTCTCAAAGAGGGGCAGCTGTTGACACCTAAATTTTGATCAACTTTTTTTTTTTTATTTTGAAAATTCATAGAAAATCCATAAAAAGTTGAAAAAATTGAAAAATCAATTTTGGTGACCTTAGCCAAGCTAAATGAACCATTTTGACCAAAAAAATAATTTTCATAATTTTCATTTTTTTATATATATTTTCGAAAAATACAAAAAAAAAAGAAAAAAAGAAAAAGAAAATCAAGAAAATCAAGAAAAATAATATTTGAGGTCACAAAAATATATAAAAATAGTCGGTATTTTTATTTTTACTTTATCTATTTTCTAACCTCATAAATAGTAAAATTCAGGTTTGATTTTAGGTGTTTTCGGATCACCATAAAATTGAATCTGGCAAAAATATTAGTAATGATTAAAAGGAAAAGGAGTGAAAACATCATCATTCAAAAGGAAAAGGAAACTAATCATTTTGTCTTTTCTTTTGATTATTTTATTATTATTCTTACTTTTTAATATTTTATTTTATTATTATTTTATTATTATTTTATTTTTTATTCACTCACCTTTTCCCTCATCCGTCGCTGGCTTCTTCTCCCCCCGCGACTTCATCTTCTTCTCCTCCTTCTTCTTCTTCTCTTCTTCTCTTCTTTCTTTTCTTCTCATTTTTTCATCCTCCCCTAGATTACGGCGACCACCCTCACCGCCACCTTGCTCCGCCACCCTCCGACGCCGTGCCGAGATCCCATCCGTCTTGCTGTTTATCACGACCTCGTGGAGCTCCTAGATACCGCAATCCCCCTCCATCTTCCTCCTCTGTTTCGCCCCCTGCCACGTCGTCGCTCTTCGTCGTCGCCGCTTGGCCACGAATCCATCGTGTTCGGGCCGATCCCGGCCGTGGGCCGGTGGCCGTGCGCCTCGGCCATGGCCGAGGCCGTAGGCCGGTGGCCGTGCGCCTCGGCCATGGCCGAGCCTATGGCCGAGGACGTGGGCCGAGGACGTCGGCCGAGTGGCCGTGCGTCTCGGCCATGGCCGAGCCCGTGGGCCAAGGCCGTGGGCCGAGGCCGTAGGCCAAGGCCATGGCCGAGCCCATGGCCGAGGCCGTGGGCCAAAGCCGTGGGCCGAGGCCGTGGGCCAAAGCCGTGGGCCGAGGCCGTGATCTTGGGCCGAGGCCGTGAGCCCATAGCCGGTCCATGGCTGAGTGAATTGGCCCGTTTCCGAGCCGGGATTTATTTATTTTTTAAATTATTATTATTTATTACCGGTCTTAAAACTTGTAAAATTGATTGTTGACATTTTGATGTGGTGATCGACAGGTGATGTGCATGGAGATGGTCGCAGGCTGGGGCTGGGCGATTGAAGGCCGGTGTCCAATCCGGTATGTTTTACGTACCCGATCCGTGTATTAGGGTTATTTTTCTAAAATGTCGCCATTATAGATTTGGTTTGCATGTATTTATCTCAGTTCAGTAGTTAGCTTATTTATCTGGTTGAGTGTTGTCTATTGCCAATGATATGCTTTTTGTTAAAATATTTTCTGAAAATATAAAAAAATATTAATAAATCAGAAAATGCCAAAAAAATGGAAAAATTAAAGAAAAAACAAAAAAATTGAGAAGAATTGCAGAAAATTACTAAAAAAATTCTAGAAAAATCCCAAGGCTGAAAATGATCAAAAGAAATTGATTGGTTGTCGTTTTTCAGGATTTTCTCCCGTTTAATCCAAAACGACGATTTTACCCCTCAAAGGGTAAATCGTCTTTGATATTCCGATGAATTGTGGAAATTGCTTAAAATTTGGCGATGAGCCAGATAGGTGGCTAAACCTTATGTCTAGGATTTCCACATTTCATTCTCATTTTTAGAAAATGACGATTTTACCCTTCGAATGGTAAATCGGTTTCTAAAATTCCAAAAAATCATGAAAATTGCAAAAAAAAATAGGAAATGGGTCAATTGAGTGACCAAACCTATTTTTGACATTGTTTTACTCCGAATTCATTTTGAAATGATGATTTTGCCTTTTTTGGGCAAATCGTCCCTTTTGTCTCAAAATTACGACTTTACCCCTTATGGGTAAAATCATGTCTAAATCATTCCTAAGCTTGATTGATACTTATTTAAGTTAATAGAGCCTTCTTATGAGTGTCATGTTGATTTGATGTGTCTATTTTGCATATTTGGATTCATTGATTTGCGCCTTTTATTATTGATTGTGATTGCCAGGATAGTCATTCCTATTTGCATGAATTCCTAGATTTAGGATTCGTACTCCACTCATCTTCATGAAATCTTAGGTCAGAAAATTCAGTCAACTTAGGTACCGAAAGGGCGTCAACTCTGACAGTTGGCGTAACTAAGTCCCCGAACCCATTTCTCTAGTTATCGCAGAATTGAATAGAAACTCTCGACTATTCAATAGGGTGGTCCAATCATACCCTCCAAAAAATGATTGGTGGCGACTCCATGGCATGCACACTTAGCACATATCACTAGACCACACTGAAGGTCGACTACGCATACCTCCGTTGCGATTTGGGTAACGGGCCTTGGGAGAGGCCCGCGTCCGACCATACTGGACGGCCCATTAGCCCTCGAGAGCCCATGGCGAATCTCGAGAGGGTCGCGACAAGTGCCACAACTTTTTTTTCGCTCACTTAAGTACCATAACTTTCAAAAATGGATCACTTAAGTGCCATCGCTTACGTGGCGATCGGAAAAGCTGAGGTGGCGGTCGAAAAAGTTTATGTGGCACCGGTGATCCATTTTTTCGAATATATTAATATACAGTTGTAATTTTTCATAATTTTTTTTTGTTCTATCATGATTTTTGCCCAAGGCCGACGGGTCCTCGGCGACCCTCGCCTGCCACCACCGATCTGCCAAGGCTGGGCAAGTTCGCCTTACCTCGATGACCCTCACCGGCTGTCCGACGGCGAGCCCTATCTCGGTGAGGCCACGACAAATCTGGGCAAGGGCCCTCGCAAGTTCACGAAACTCTTCATCGAGTTCGTCGGCTCTGTCAATGGTAGGGTTCGCCAATTTTCTCATGAAGTTTTTTTGGTGTTGCCACAATGAAGATCCATGCCTTGATTTCACATTTCCCCCATATTCTTCTCACACATAGATGCTTTGTTTTAAAGCACATAAAACAGAGGCCACCCACAGCAACCTCTAAGAAGCCACGCGAGGCGATGACGAGGGTCGAGCGACGTCAACCAAGGCATGGGCAAGCTCGTCTTGCCCCCAGCGAGCCGCGACGGCCCTGAGCAACGGCCATCGTGGCCCCGACAAAACAGGGGAGGCACAGTGCAAAAATAAGGGAGTTCTGGACGTGGCTATTCGCGGCTCTACAGGTGCCAATCGGCTTCTGCTAGGTTCGAGGGACGATGGAGAACCTGAGGGTGACCAATAGAGGAAGTGGTGAGTGACAGACGGCGGTCGAAGGCGACGAAACAGCCCTACAACCGAATACATGGGACTCGGGACGAAAACAAGGCAGGGTGGTCCGTGAGGCTGTCCGACGGCTTTGTAGCGGCTTGCGGCGGTCATGTGGAGGCTGAGGACGGAGGAGTGACGAGGTGGTGGTCGGAAGTAGCTGAAGCGAAGTCGAAGCAGCTGTAGTAGCCGCAGGGTCAAGCGACACAAAAATAGGGCAGAGATGTCGAGGTGCTGTTTCACGGCTATTTGACGGCGAGCGTTGGTCGGAGCGGAAGCGGAGTGGTGGCGGGATGATGACGAAGGAAGCTGGCAAGGTTGGAAGAAGCGGCATCGATGGTCGGTGTAGCACGAGTAGCCCACTGAAGCCAAAACAGGGGCTTGGCTCTCAGGGGCTATGTGCGGAAGTCTGGGACGATGCGGCTTTTAGTGGTGGTGGCGGATCGAAGGAGGTGGTGGTCGGATGATGTTGGCGTCGCTTAAACAGGGAGGATGAAGGAGTAGTGTTCGACTAAGGGGGAGTTGGTCGCACGAAAAGGGAGGGTGGCGCAGGAGACAGAGAGAGAGAGAGAGAGAGAGAGAGAGAGAGAGAGAGAGAGAGAGAGAGAGAGTTGATCGGTTGACTAGAGTGACGTGTCATTAAAAAATAAATAAAATAAAAATAAAAAAAATCCACGTAGGATGATTTGCCAGAATTGACACTCAAGTGATCGACTTTCGCCGGAAGTGGTACTCACATGATCGATTTTTGAAAGTTATGGCACTCAAGTGATCCAAAAAAAAGTTGTGGCACTCAAGTGATCCCCGAGCAAAAGTTGTGGCACTTGTACTGTTCTTACCCCCCTTTTTTGTTGTAACATCTTCATTCGATGGCCGATTAAAGTAATTCCACCTCTAAATGAAAGCTTATTGTCTTATCTTTTCATAGACATATTATAAGCTTAATTTGACCTAGTAGATCTCCCCGTAGCTCGATTTGAATGGACGAAGGTCTAGACGAGGCTAATTCTGTCCAAGTTGGGGGAAAGTCTTCGTTTAGCCACTTCGAGGCTTCAAATTGCTTCAAATTTTCGGTGAGGACTTCTTAACCTATAGTACTTGTGTTGGCTGAGCTGAAGTTGTGAATTTGAATGACTTAAGAGGAGTAACCATGGCTATTTTATGGCGACATTTTCGGAACAGATTCTGATCGCCAGTGAACTTGGGGAAATCGTGGTTGTTCGTGGCTCTTTGTGACGTCGATTTGTTCTAAAACTCTTGGTAAGATCCCTATAGACATAGTATGACATGTTAGCAGATTGAATTAGTGGTAAATCAAAATTTATAGTTGAATTATGGACGGATTGAGGAGGAGAAGGGCAGAACTGAACTCTGCCATGTTTCGATTTGAATAAACCCGAACTTTGAGGGCTGTTTGGGTTGTCGCCGTGCCTTGAATTCGTCGTTAGGGCATACTAGAATGTCAATTGAGATGTTAATGAGGTGTATGCTCCGTGAATTGGCGATTGGAGTAGAAAAATTGATCGTTTGACGAACTTTGGGTTAGGTCGCACGGCTGTCCTGTTTTGGAATCAAGGGAACCGAATCTTTGGAGGAGTCTTGAAGGGAATTTTACGGATTAAATTGAAAGGTAAGTGACTCCTAAACCTCTGCTAGGAAGTTAGGACACTACTGGATGCGTTTGGATGATATATTGATGAATTCGGGAGTCTATTGCATTGATTGTTCATGATCGACTGAGATGACTGAGGTGCGAGTCGTGTGTACTCCTGATGATGAGAAACTATAACTCTCATGGCTAAGTTGTTGTTGTGTGCATTCGATTGACATGGATACTGGTATGGCTATGTGATATTTGGCCTCGAATGGAGACTGTTCGAGAAATATCAATGAGTAGGAAAGAGAACAAACTGTTAGATTGACTGTATTGCTGTGTATTTGATATCACCTTGTGGGCGATTGGCCTTGACGTCTCGCGTGATAATGATTCATTACTTGGCTGATAAAAATTGTACTCGATTATGATGTTCCTTAAGAGGGGAGTTTGATTTGTGAGCCTAAGGGCTTGTGGCATCCTGATGCATTTTAACGCGGGGTCGCGTGTTAAGTTATACCATGAGGCATCTTAACGCGGGGTTAGCTCATATCCTGATGCATCACAACGCTGGATAAGTTTAGTACGTGTCGACATGAGCCTGGTTATGGCATTTGAAACCTGAGGCGTTTTAACGCGGGTTTGTCAACTTTATGGTCTGAGGTGTATTGACGTGGGCCGAGCCGGAGGCGTATTGACGCGGGTATAGCCATTGAAAAGAGAATTGATATCCTGATGCGTCATAACACGAGATAATCTTGGTACGTGTAGGCACAAGTATCGAAATGGCCTTTAGAACCTGATGCGTCAGAACGCGAGTTGCCAATCGAGACTTTAATTAGCCTGATGCGTGTTGACGTGGGCTTGGCCATTGGGATTAAATTTGTGATTAGCTTGATGCGTGTTAACGCGGGCTTGGCTATTGGAATTGAAAGTGGTGATGAAATTGAGAACACACATTTGCTTATGAACTTAATATATGCTAGTAGGAAGCTTGGTTGTTATGATATGATTGTCCTTGAATCGTAATTACGTTATGCTAGACATATAGTGGTGCCTTGATGTTTGATTGTCATGTGTTGTTTTATCGATGATTCCTTGACTATTGTTCTATTGCATAATCTGGGAGGACTAATGGCCTAGTCTAGGTTTAGAGTGAACTTGCTGAGATTTATATCTCACCCCATCGTGGGATTTACTTTTTCAGGTTTCAGGTGATGAAGCATCAGTTGGCCAAGGATTGGCATTCGAGGAAGCAGTTAGTTGATTGATTATAAGATATTTTTGACCTTAGGGATTGTAGTCTATTTCGTGGATGTTGTAATTGAATTACTAGTATTTGACAATGCGAAGGATTCGAGGTGCATCTTGATGACATGAGAAGTGTATTGTAGTTCCGTCCTAAGTCATCTGGATTTTGTATATGGATGGAGATGCTTTATTGCTTCTACTTGTTTCATGGAAGTAAAGAGTTGTGGGCCGAAAAATCTTGGGAAATTGTAATATGAGAAACGGTCAAGTGGGATATTCGTGGGGTCGGGGCGTGACCTCCCCGTTTAGGTGGTATCAGAGCTTGATCAGCTTGATCCAATGTGATTGAGGTTTGGAGTGATAATGAGTGATGACTTGAGGACAATTAGATAGTGAGACCTTTATGATTAAGCATTGATCACTGAATCTTGTGAGTTATAGGCTTGAACTTGGGTGGTATTCTAATGGTCCTAGTGTCGATTCTAATGGATGACTCTGAGTGATGTGGTGATCTAGGTTGAAGTGGAACCAAGTTAAAATTAAAGAGACACATGCATGGATTTGGCAGTGGAAATTGTGCTTGAGGTTGGTAGAGAATTGCTTAGGATTAAAGGGTCAATTGAAGTATATGAATGTGATTGTGGTTTGTCAATAACCCATCTTGAGGAAAATGAGTTATCAAGAGACGATTGGTATTAGTAGATCCAGACTTGAATCGCATCATACCTTGATGGTTTTAGATATCGATGGTTGGTGACAACTTTGGATGACATGAGATGAGATGTATACATGGAATATTTGGATTGAATATCAGCTATGATCAAATGCATATGGATTTGACTTGAATAGTGACTAAACTTAAGGTGTATGGATGAATATAGGCAATTGATCCATGTAATATGACGGTCATTGGTGGAAGTAGAGATCTTCGATGGATAAGAATTTATCTGAAGGCGATAGTGGTATGACAAGTAGTGAGGACAAACCTGTAGTACATGTGTTTGTGGAATCGAAATGAAAGTTACTAAGGGTGCATGCATGAGCTTATCACTATTGGACTTAATAAACCGTCGCTTGGTATGGGACAAGTTGATGGGATACCTATAAACCGAAATGAAGCATGTTATGGGACGTGTGGAACGGGGCTTTCTCCGTAGATGTATGACTTGGGACGACCTGCAACGACTAGGTCTGATGAGGGCAGGGAGTGATCGCCGGTACAGAGAGGTACGGACAAGGAGCAGCTCCTGGCAGGCTTCTAAGATCAAGGAGGCACGAATGACCCAAGCCATAAATTGAAAGAGAAAATCTAGGTACCATGTTGAGTCTGGTTGTGGTTAAGTGATGTGTGACACAGGATTGACTTTTAAGGCGAATGTTCGAAAGTGGCATAGCGTTTGTGATGGTGCCTGTGTTTGGCACGGTTGAGAGCATTGTATTTGGCAGAGGATACCGTTTGAAAAGAAAACATATGTTTGTGATTGGCCTATGAGGTGTATTTTTTTATTAGCGTCATGTGATTATTTGGCCACGGTCTAACTGAGAGGTTAGACGGCGTGTGGGGAGTTTGTACCCCGTTGAACTGATGCCTGTTGAGGTTGAGACAACCTGTTGTGATTATGCTGGAGTTACAGATGCCTCTAGATTTAAGGCATGAGTAATTGACTTACCGAAGTGATGCCTTGAATGGCTGTTTGATGTTGGCCTAGTTAAGGCTTGCCTAGAAATTGGCTGTTAATTGAAAAGTTACCTCGTTGAGACTTGCATGATGTGTGGATACTACTTAAGGATGATTTAGAATCCCTGGATAATGAGCAACTAGTTGAGAGTTGTTTGGAAACCACTGGATGGTTGATGGTGAAAGATGATGAGACGAGCAGCCTGAGACTGCTAGATTTGAGTAGATGACTTAAGTCTTTGATTCATGGAGGAAATCATAGTGGTTCAAGTGGCATAAGAACCTAATAAGGTGGAACGACCAAGGTGTGGTCGCTAGAGGAGTGCTTGGCTCGAATATGCAAGTTAAGGGAAGATCCAAGAACTAAGATGAATCACAAGAATTGAGTAAAAATGAGTAAGGAGAACATGAGCACCAGTAGAGCGACTGGCTCGAGTTTGTGAATCACGCGGGACCTAAGAGTTGAATGGGTCGTGAGAACTTTGAATGGAAACGAGAAAGTTTGTTGGGTAGGCAAGCACGAGGAAGAGTTGCCATGATTGCCTAAGTCACTGTGGTGACAAATGTTGGTGCTGATGAGATAAGTGATGGAAGTCACGCGAAAGATGACTCTGAGATTACTCATTTTCAAAGTGGAAACATGGAAATGAACCATGAAAGCTTTGAATAGTTCGGAAATAGAACTATATTTAAGGTTGATATCGATTGAGTTCGATAGAAAGTGAGTTTGAAAATGCCTTCTTATAAATTAAAAGGTTTTATGAGAAGACCTTAGAAGTTTTAGGTGCACTGAAGAAAGAAAGTGACCCTGGCAGTTATTAGCCTTAAGAGCTTGTTGATGATTGGTGAAATGTCACCAAAGGAAGGGTTTTCCTTGAAGACATGGTATCTGTTTAGATCGCCTTCATCGAGTTGTTTAATGGAAGTACCTTCTTGGAATTGGTTGAGAGCAAAAGTTGTTTGAATCCTAATAGCATTGTAAGGATCTGAAGATGATCGACCAAAATGAGACAGAGTCCTCAAGGTCGTCTAAAGTGTATTAAGGGTGATTAATGGCCCTTTGAGAGAGACATGACGTCTCCGAGTGGAATGGAATTTGAAAGCCTTATGGCTAGTTGTTATTCTTGATGTTGAGGAATGGTAATGGACTCAGTAAAAGAAGAGAATGATCGGGAGACATTTGAATAAGAGGACTCCCGCTCTTAGTTTACGAGCAAAGGAATGTTCATGATGGAACATGGGATGTGCCTATGAAGATGGCTATGACCTTGGCGTAAGGCTAATAGTGGATAATCACTTGTTGTTGTGAGGAATACAAAAGAGGCTGAAGTGTCAGTCTGTCAGCCCCTGTTGATTTATGGGATTGATCGAGGCTGAATTGAAACCACAAGGACTGGCATTGTGAGTTATCATCCCTAAAGAATAAGGTATCGTTCTTAAAGGGTGATTGGACCATGAGATGGTCGTTGAGGGAAAGGAAGGTGAATGGATTTGATAGTCCTGGCTGTTCGTAATTCTAATGTATGGTTGAGTAAGCGAAAAGAGGGCTTAGAGTGTAACTACAAAGTGCCTCGAGGTAGTCGAATTGAGTATTCGATACGAGAATTTGTGGAGACCGAGGAAGAACCTCGACTCCTTGGAATTTTGTCACTTGAGGTGACTGAGTCACTGGAAGAAGAGTGTTAGACATAGTGAAATTTGAATCCTGGAGTGGAGGTACTGACGTTGGCGCAGACTCCAAGATTGACACTCTAAGGAATGGGAAGGATAAAGTGGATTCGAAGTAAAAGAATGCCACTAAAGTGTATAGTTTCCTTAATAGGGTAAGAGACCCTAATGTGAAAGGAAGAGAAAATCCGAATTGTCTTGGAATTAAGATTGAGCGTATGGACTGAGAAAGAAGACGCAGAATTGAACGATTCCTGGAAGTGAAGTCCGAGAAATTGTCCTGTAGGCAGCGTTGGATTCCAGGATAGTATTAACGTTCGGTTGTATGGATGAAATCGAGATAAGATTGCATTAGCTGGTTGAGGAACCCATAGACTAAGGCACTAATGCTTTTTGAGAAAAGAGTGACAAAAATGAACAAAATATTGTATGGTCTAAGTGGAGACCCAAGAGAGTAGAGGACCAAGGTTTGAGCTCTCCAGTGGAAAGTATGAAGAACAGTTTGAAAGATTTGACACCTGGTAAAAAGAAGCTGACAATAGCCAGATTGAGAATCCAAGGAATAATTGGATTGATCATTACAATCTTAAGAGACGATAAGTGGACTTATTTAAGGTGTCATGAGAAATATGAACAATTTCGAGAGTATCTTATAAACTCCAAGGGGATGCCCGTTATATGCTAATTGTGAAGAGCACGGGCTGTGGGTCCGATGAGGTAAGATTCCAAAGTTGTGAAATTTCTGGGAAATGAAATCCATGGGGAATCTTGGAGGATTGGGATAAGTGACGAATCGAATAAGGATGCGAGTTGCTGAAACTTAAAGCTTCCTGTAATTAATGTATTGTTATAGACGGATCGTGGAAAGATTCCCCATCAAAGTTGTTTCATTGATGAAATGGACTGAGGATAAGAAGTAGCACGAATGAATGAATGAACGTGAAAAGATTTTTCGAAGACTTGGGTCAAGTTGATGACCACGCTAATGATGGCGTTCCTGTTTGGAATCAAAAGAGTCGAGAGAATCTTGATGATGTGACGTGGAAAGGAAATTTGAGGGGTAATGAGGCGATTTAAAATGAGGATTGCTTGTACGTCATGATAGTAAAGCCATATGAGTTGGAATGCTTGGAGCATGATTGGAGTTGATTTGTGGATGTCCTCGCAATAAGGTTTGGGAAAACTTGTTGGGATGGAAGAAGACTCTGAATCTTTGTCTACCACGAGAGAATAAGGTAGTATGAAGAGATTTCCGAGGAGAATTGAACAATAGGCAACGCAGATGTATGAAATTGTTATGAATATAGGAGCGTTACTAGTGTAAAGAGAGACCTCGCAAGTTATGTGAACTATAAGAGGTTGAGATTTGAGTATTGTGTAATTGGTGTTGGAGGGACAGATCTTCCCTCGAGAAATAAGAGATTCAACTTCTAAATTGAAAGTTTGCCAAATGACTAAACGATGGCTACTGGAAGCACCTAACCTGAAGGCTAGATAGGAATTGAGGTATTGCCATGATCGAACCTTGAAACTTGAGGGGTTATGGGAATGGATCGAACCCTTGAGGCCCCACGGACGAAAGTACGAGTCCAGTATTGAAGAGGAACTTACGGAGATGACCTCATCGAAATTCGAAGGGAGAATTATGGTGTTCCTTGGGATGGCACAAAGATGTGCCAAGATTTTTTTTATATACTATCGGTAATAAGGACTGAAAGTTGAATTAGTCTATCATATGGTCGAGCACTAGACATGCCGATAAGAGAGATGAGCATGACCACGAAAGTTGAAGGATTACTTTGATCCAATGAGATTTTCAGATGGAATCGAGAACGGATTACTACGGAAGTAATCATGTAATTGTTTAAGGAATCGATAGGGCCATAACTCGATTTCGATAATGGAGGGCAAGTGGATAAAGCCCTTGAATCTCTGTTGGTACGAAAGGACGCTCGAATGGAGTGATACGCCAAATGGTATGGGCACTAAAGTGTGCATTTTGGCGAGGGTTTAATAATAATGGTGATAGACAAATGGAAGAGATAATGTGAATACTCGAGGGTAAACTGCTGACAGATATTAGGAATGTCGAAAGAAATAGAGAAAAGCAAATACATATTGAAAACTAAAGAAAATAAATCTTGGGGAAGGATGGCATTCATCTGGAAGGACAAGCAGGAACGTCAAGTCATGGAAGAAGATACCAGAAATGGTGAGATAGAGGTGAGGCTTCGATACACAGGAGACTGAATGGTTAGAAGATTACAAATTTCGAGGACGAAATTTCCTTAAGAGGGGAAGAATTGTGACATTCCAAATTTCTACCCCTTGGGGCTAATGACCTAGATTGGAAGCTCGAAATTGGCAATTGAAAATGAAGAATTCCAACTTTGGAAAAGAGTTTGACGTCGCCTCACCAATGATCATTCAAAATAGGAAAAATGAAGTTTCGGACGAAAGGTGCCAAATGACCAATTTGCCCCTCAAGCCTTGCCCTTACCTTAAGATTAATGGAGGATAATTTGGTCATTTAACCTCCCTCTAGCTGCCGAAAATGAGAAGAAAGTGTGGTCAATGGAGGTCAAATGAGGCTTGGATATTTATTTAGGTGATGACAAGTGTCAATCAATGGATGCTTAGCAATTAATATCCACTTTTAACCTAACCTTCAACTCCCTTTGACCAAGATGGATAAAGACTACTCTCTCTCTCTCTCTCTCTCTCTCTTCTTTCCCAAGGCTGTCGAACAACCCTCTCTCTCCTTATCTCCATTGCATTTCCCTCTTCTTCCTCTTCTCTCTCTCTCGCCGACCAGCCGCTGCCCCGTCCGACTTCTTCACTGTTTTGGTCGTAACTTCTTCGTTCGATGACCGATTGAGGTAATTCTACCTTCAAATGAAAGCTTATTATCTTATCTTTCCATAGACATATTATAAGCTCAATTTTACCCAGTAGATCTCCCCGTAGCTCGATTTGATTGGATGAAGGTCTAGACGGGACCGATTCTGTCCAAGTTGGGGGAAAATCTTCGTTTAGCCACTTAGAGGCTTCAAATTGCTACAAATTTTCGGTGAGGACTTCTTAACCTATAGTACTTGTGTTGGCTGAGCTGAAGTTATGAATTTGATTGAGTTAAGAGGAGTAACCATGGCTATTTTATGGCGACATTTTCGAAACAGATTCTGACCGCCGGTGAACTTGGGGAAATCGTGGCAGTTCGTGGCTCTTCGTGACGTCGATTTGCTCTACAACTCTTGGTAAGACCCATATAGACATAGTATGACATGTTAACAGGTTGAATTAGTGGTAAATCAAAGTTTATAGTTGAATTATGGATGGATTGAGGAGGAGAAGGGCAGAACTGAACTCTGCGCTGTTTCGGTTTGAATAAATTGAAACTTTGAGGGGTGTTTAGGTTGTCGCCGTGCCTTGAATTCTTCGTTAGGACATACTACAATGTTAATTGAGATGTTAATGAGGTGTATGCTCCGTGAATTGGCGATTGGAGTAGAAAAATTGATCGTTTGACGAACTTTGGGTTAGGTCGCACGGCTGTCCTGTTTTGGGATCAAGGGAACCGAATCTTTGGAGGAGTCTTGAAGGGAATTTTACTGATTAAATTGAAAGGTAAGTGACTCCCAGACCTCTGCTAAGAAGTTATGACACTACTGGATGCGTTTGGATGATATATTGATGAATTTGGGAGTCTATTGCATTGATTGTTCATGATCGACTGAGATGACTGAGGTGCGAGTCGTGTGTACTCCTGTTGATGAGAAACTATAACTCTCATGGCTAAGTTGTTGTTGTGTGCATTCGATTGACATGGATGCTGGTATGGCTATGTGAAATTTGGCCTCGAATGGAGACTGTTTGAGAAATATCAATGAGTAGGCAAGAGAACAAACTGTTAGATTGACTATCTTGCTGTGTATTTGATATTACCTCGTGGGCGATTGGCCTTGACATCTCGCGTGATAATGATTCATTACTTGGCTGATAAAAATTATATTCGATTATGATGTTCCTTAAGAGGGGAGTTTGATTTGTGAGCCTAAGGGCTTGTGGCACCTTGATGCGTTTTAACTCGGGGTCGCGTGTTAAGTTATACCCTGAGGCGTCTTAACGCGGGGTTAGCTCATATCCTGATGCGTCACAACGCGGGATAAGTTTTGTACATGTTGATGCAAGCCTAGTTTTGGCATTTGAAACCTGAGGCGTTTTAACGAGAGTTTGTCGACTTTATGGTCTAAGGCATATTGACATGGGCCGAGCCGGAGGCGTATTGGCGCGGGCATAGCCATTGAAAAGAAAATTGATATCCTGATGCGTCAGAACACGGGATAGTTTTGGTACGTGTCGACACAAGTATCGAAATGGCCTTTAAAACCTAATGCGTCAAAACGCGGGTTGCCAATCAAGACCCTGATTAGCCTGATGCGTGTTGACGCGGGCTTGGCCATTAGAATTGAAAGTGGTGATGAAATTGAGAACACACATTTGCTTATGAACTTAATATTATGCTAGTAGGAAGCTTGGTTGTTATGATATGATTGTCCTTGAATCGTGATTACGTTATGCCAGACATATCGAGGTGCCTTGATGTTTGATTGTCATGTGTTGTTTTATCGATGATTCCTTGACTATTGTTCTATTGCATAATCTCGGAGGACTAATGGCCTAGTCTAGGTTTAAGGTGAACTTGCTGAGATTTATATCTCACCCCGTCGTGGGATTAACTTTTTCAGGTTTCAGGTGATGAAGCATCAGTTGGCCAATGATTGGCATTCGAGGAAGCAGTTAGTTGATTGATTATAAGATATTTTTGACCTTAGGGATTGTAGTCTATTTCGTAGATGTAGTAATTGAATTACTAGTATTTGACAATGCGAAGGATTCGAGGTGCATCTTGATGAAATGAGAAGTGTATTGTAGTTCCGTCCTAAGTCATCTGGATTTTGTATATGGATGGAGATGCTTTATTGCTTTCGCTTGTTTCATGGAAGTAAAGAGTTGTGGGCCGAAAAATCTTGGGAAATTGTAATATGAGAAACGATCAAGTGGGATGTTCGTGGGGTCGGGGCATGACACATGACCTGGAGTTGGCTGCGGTCGTGTTTGCTTTGAAAATCTGGAGACATTATCTGATTGGAGAAAGTTTTCAGGTGTATACTGATCACCAGAGCCTGATGTATTTATTCTCTCAGAAGGAGTTGAACATGAGGCAACGTCGATGGAAGGAGTTGCTTAAGGAGTATGACTACGAAATTCTGTATCCTCCAGGTGAGGCAAATAAGGTTGCAGATGCCCTGAGTAAAAAATCGGTGATTGCTTAATTACAAGTCCATGAATGGCATTTGTTAGAGCAAATGAGAGACTTCGACTTTAAGTTGGAAGTAAGCCGTTTGTCGAGTCTTGTGGCTACATTAAGGATTGAGCCGGAAGTGTAGGCGAGGATTAAGACCCTGCAGTCGACAGACCCTGCCATTCAAAATATACTTCAAGAGGACTCAGCTAAGCGAAGAGTCGACTTCCAAGTAGCCGAGGATGGAATACTAAAGTTCAGAGAACGTTTGGATATGCCTGCCGATGAAGGTTTAAGGGAGGAGATTTTGTCGAAAGCACATCGTAGTAGTGTTGACACCTGAATTTTGACCATTTATCATTGTGATTTTTATTCTTTATAATTAAATTAAAAATACAAAAAAATCAGAAAAATACCATTCGTGTAAGCATAAAAATGAGAATTAGTCATAATTCTCACAAAAATAATTTCGCATGCGTTGTATATGTTCTATCATTCATTTGGCATTTAGGATAGACTGAGTCAATTGAGTTTAAATTTGTCGGATAAGCAAATCAATGATGCGATGGCAAGATGAGCGGGTTCCTATGGTACAATGACAGTTGATGAGGAGGGTCAAAGAGCTTCGCGAGCTGGACAGCACAAATAAGGACGAACGGTGATATAATATGAGCGAGAACACATGGGAGCGTAATAGAAAAATCCTACTCGTTGTCCATCAACGAATAGAAGGGATTAATTAACTATTGCTCCACCGTCTTAAAAGAAGAGGCCGCAAAAGAAAGTGGGGGAAACAAGGGTATTAAAAAAGGGAAAAGAAAAGGAAGGCAAGGGACGTTGGAGGCCATGCATGAAAAGGAGAGGTTCTGGGAGGAGATGGTGGATATATAAAAAAAAGAGGGGAGACCAGGGCGGCACTTTTGGGAGGGGCCTGCCACCATTAACCATCGAGCTCTTCTCCGACAGGGGATATCTCGAGGGGGGATGATTGTTTCTTGGTGGCAGCAGACTGAGAGAGCGTTCCAGAGCCTTCGCGGACCTCCAACCAGCGAAGCTCCGACCCTCGAATCTCTCTTTCCCCGACACACGTAGGCCTCCAAAAACTGGATGAATATTGAGAGTTGTGCATGAGAGCAAAGGGCCTTAAAAAAAAAATTTCAAAAATAAAAAAGGAGAAGAAGAGAACTCCGGCGGGGGGGTTGGACAAAAGCCGCACGGGGACAGCCACTGGCGGCGGGCTTCCGCGCGGCCGGTAGTCATGCGACTCGTGCCTGCGTACTCCATTCTCCCTCCCCCCAACGTCATCTCTCTCTCTAAAGCTGCGAAAGAGAACTTCGCCGCCCATCTCTGCGTCCTTGAAGCTGCTTCTGGTTAATGGCCGTCCTCCAACTCGTTGCTCTCGTGCTTGCATTCACTGGCCATTCCAGCGCCATTTGGTGTGTGTGCAAGGAGGGATTGGCGACGCGGTGCTGCTCAAGTTGGACTACGCCTGTGGATCCGGAGCTGCTGCGCGCCGGTAGCAGACCGGGGCATGTTACTCCCCCACGGTGAGGGCTCATTGTTCCTACGTCGTCAACGGCTTCTTCCCGAAGAAGTGCCAGCTCGAGCAGCACATCCCCGACTCCCGTCACGACCACTCCGCCCTTCCACAGCCGCATCTCCTCCTACTGACGGTAAGCAGGTTCCCCACTTTTTGACTGCGTTTTATTTTTAGCCGAGATTGGCATGTGCATCGCCGGCATGCCCACCCTGTCACGCTTCCCTTGCATGGTCCAAAAGTCTCATTCGTTTGCGACGCATGCGTCCCCACTTACCTGAACTCCGTTTAGTCATAGCTTGTCATAGACGCCTGCTGCTTGTTGGTCACCTGTGCATGCCTTCGTTTGGGCGGTTGGTCGCAACTGTCGTCTCTAGGTTATGGTGCTCGCACTAGTTCTACGGCCTCGTTGCCGATCGTTCGGAAGCGTTGAGTTCGGTTTTCAGAAACTCGAACGGCATCGTCCCGCAGTCTTGAGACTGCTAGCTCTTTTGCCTGCTAGTCGGAAGTTCCATGCAGCTTGAGGGAGTTGTCATGGAGAGTCGACCGTGGAAGCAATGCCGTTGAAGTCCCTGATAGGCCAAGCCGAGATGACATCTCACAGGTAGATCGTGTAAGGCAAAACGTGGGTTTGGACGCATCCAACTGGAGGTGAGGGAAGGCTCGTTGGATGACGACGTCGATTCAAGCGTGAAACTGGTGCTGAAACTGTACTGTGACGAGGAGTGACAGGCTGGTCGATGCCACGTCGATCGGCCGGCGGAGGGCAGTAGGCTCGTTGTTCGTTCTAACGAGCGAGACCTGACGACGGCGCGACGAACGAATCCTGGCGGTACGACGAGCGTGCCCAGGCGAGCGAATCCTAGTGGTGCGAAGGAGGAGACTATCTTGGAGTGGACAGTGAGCTGTTCCAGTGAAGTCCCCGCGAGGCACAGCCTTTGGAGAAGATTCAGTATGTTGATCGTGCATGGCAAGGCGTGAGTTCGGAGAGGATCAACGCTGGTGGTGAGGTAAAGCTCGACAGATGAAGATGTCGGTTCGAGTATGATGAAGGAGCCGGTTCCGAACGTTGGCGCTTCAACCATGCGGCAGAGAGACCGGACTTCGTGATCGGTAGACCACACCGTCGTTTCAGCCGGCGATGTTTAAACAGAGTCAACTCGGAGGGTAGGCTGGACTGACATGGGAAGTCCGACGGCCGAAGAAGTCGGCGTCGGTGGTCGCGCCTCAGCCCCGTCGTGTCCGACCATTGTCGCAGCGCCGAAAGCATGGAGGAAGATGTCGTGTGAGGAAGACGATTGAACAGTGTCATGATGGGCTGCTAGGCTAATTTACGTAGGTCTTTGATTTGGGCTTGTTGCGGCGTGGAAGGAAGCAGGTGGGCTTTAGTTGGGCGGCTGGGTCAAGAGGGCTGAAGAGGCTTTTGTCCTTTTAGCCTATTTGGACGGGATGGGCCGTTGTTTGGGAAAAACGGGCCTGGATCCGGTTCTGCCTCCCAGACCGGATCAGGTCACTGGGCCCGATCCAGGTCCGGGTCCGGGAAAACCCGACCCGGACCTGATTCCCTTAAATAAAAAAAATTAATAAAAAATAATAAAAAATTCAAAAATTCAATAAAAAATGGAAAATCATAAAAAACTAAAAAAAAATCGGAAAATTCAGAAAAATTCTAAAAAATTCCAGAAAATAGGAAATTGCCATATTCGACTGGCCACAACCTGTTTCAAGTCTTTCGGACCTCGGTCTTTTCAAAAAGGACGGTTTTGCCCTTCCGGCAAACCGTCTTCCAAAAAATTTCTAAAAATCCAGGAAAATCCCAAAAAATAGGAAATGGCCACAAACAACTGGCCAAGGCTCATCCCGGGTGTTTTGAACCCCGACCCTTCTTAAAAAGGACGATTTTGCCCTTTGGGCGAATCGTCTCCCAAAAATTGGAGAAAAGTCGAGAAATTCCAAAAAAATTCTCAAAAATGGGAAATGGCCACAATCAACTGGCCATGGAATATTTTGGGTAATTCGGTATCCAAATCTCCCAAAAATTAACGATTTTGCCCTTCGGGCTAAACCGCTTCCAAATCTTCCCATTTTACCCTGGTCCTAAATCACGCCTTCCCTAAGCCCGTATGGCTATACTAGGAGGCCATGTGATGTAAATTGATGTGCATTGATGTGATTTATTTATGCACTTGACTGCGTTTTCGTTTAAATTGATTGTGATTGATAGGAATAGTCTTCCAATCTGCATGACACCCTGAATCAAACCTACCTCACCCGAAATTGTGCCTGCATGAACTCTTGGCTAGGAAAATCACTCGCGTTAGGTACCGAAAGGGCGTTGGTAATGACACCGACGTAACCAAGTCCCCGAACCCAAAATCTCTGGTTCTGCAGAACTGATCGATCTCTCCCAATCGATCAGTAAGGTTTCCGGTCTACCCTCCAAGAAAGACCGGTGGCGACTCCAAATGCATGCACAATTTGCACATGCCACCACGACCACACTGTAGGTCGAAAGCGATCGACTCTTATCGTCGAATCCTTTGAAAATACTCCCGCCGCGATTTGGTATGGGCCTGGGAGGGCTCGCGCCGATCCAAGACCCGCGATCGGTAATCCATTAGCCGCGTCCGCATTCGGACGGGTCGCGACAGCTGGCGACTCCGCTGGGGAACTCTGTTCTAGAACCTATGGTTCTAGACCCCAAGTGGACTTAGGCCGTAATTAAAACGATGAGTGATTTTTCTAACCCTGCAGGCGCTCTTGAAGGTGAGGTAAGTCCGCTCATGGTAGGTTTTATATGCTTTTGCAGATTGGAGTGATAAGGGGGGTAATCTGTGATTAACATTGTCTTATGCAGGTTGGTGTAGGAATGAATGATTGTGTGTATGTTTTATATTGAAGCGGTGATTGTTAAATAAGATGCATGTTTATCGCTTTAGCACAACACATGAACCCATACAATCGCGCCTAAAACCCCAGGCGCCGCCTTTAGGAACACAATAGAAGGAATTGAAAATGGAATCTCCGTGAGGAAAAACACGGGGTAATCCACTTTTCAATTCCGCTCGCTTCGAACTATGGATCGAGTCCCAATGCAACGATAGCTGTGCAATGGAATCGGCTCTTTCTAGAACTCGAGGTGAGAACCTTAACCTTAGGTGCCAAACCCTCTGATTTTTAGAAGTTTACCCCCACTTGTCTCATGCGCATGTCTTTGGGCGGTTGGTACACCTAAAACCGCACATAAGTCGACGAGTTGGGTTGGTAAGACTCTCTATCCCCCCAAATCTGTCACTGTTCATATAGTCATTTCATTCATTGCATTCTGGTGATTAGATTAAATGCCATTTCGAGGATGATATCCCATGACAAGCGCCGAGTGAGCAACAAAGGAGCCTACTATGGACATTATTGAGATATCGTCCAATGAAGATGACGAGTTGGGGCAAGTGATCCGGAAGTCACAGGTCGAACTTGGGGCATCCTTAAACGTCAGGATCACATTCCTTTGTTTCATTTTCCATTACTAGTCCTCTTGTATAGGGTTTATTTTTATCGAGGCTTTCTCTATCTCACCCCTTAGAGTGATTGTATTAGGGATCTATTGGTGTATTCATTCAGATGGAGCTTGGTTGTATTTCTTTTGACGGGTCATGGGAATGTGATAGTGGCATTTTCTCTAATCATCCGAATACTCCCAAGTCAAGTTTATAATTCCTTTAAAGGAAAATCAAAATTGGAAATCTTGCATGACCTTTTTGGTCGTATAGGGTAATCCAACCCCAATTTCGCTAGAAGGAATTATACACTTGAATTGATTCATGCATGTCGTACGTCATTGGTAATCCACGATAATTGATCAAGAGTATCGGCATTGTTTCAAATTTAATGACGAGATAGATGTCCAAATTGCCCTCGTTCTTACAAAACGGCCTTGATTTGGATGCCGTATCTTCAATTAAATTTAAAACACGTCGTTATGCTTTGTATTTTTGACTAGTTCGTTTTTCTCGAAATTGATCAAAAGCGATTATCGTGAATTACATTCCTTTCAATAATATGCTTTCCTTCGAAGAATACTGATAAAAAACTTTTGCGCAAGATTAAAACCCTTGTAAAAGTTTTTGTCCTTATTAATCACGAGCAAGCATAAGATTGAAAGGGGTTTATGCTTTCTTTTTCAAATTATTCCTTCTGATTCTGTCTTTTCGTTTGCAGGTGAAAAATAGGTAATAGAGAGAAATCTTCTCCTGGATGAATCTGAGGCTATTCTTTCATATGATCATGAACAAGTTAGAAAATCAGGACATATTTGCTCAACTTATTGATATTATGATCTTAGCTCACCCAAGTTAAAGATGTTCGGATGCTCGAAGAAATGGACCATATAAAAGCTAAAACACACACACAGGAGCTTTCATTCACTTTCGCTCAATCGAAAGACTTTCAAAGCAGATTAATACAGATTAGCGAGGCGGAAAAATAAAGCCGAACTGAGCCCTAATCAGCAGCACGAAGGAGCTCAATTGGCCCTCCATATGGTTGATTCCCTGCCTACGCTCACCGCTCCGTATATCATGATCCGCGAGCTGGAGAAGAAGGCGCTTGCACTCATTCTTAAGGTCAGCAACCTTGGCCCTGTGATCTTCAGCAGCAAGTTCCAAGTCCCGGACCAATTCCCTCCCACGGGATACATCCGCCGTAACAGTATCGAGTCGCTCTTCCAGCCAATCGCTCTGAAACTTCAACATGATGTTACGACGATCGTGCTCATAGGTGATCAGGCACAAGGCCAAACGCTCCACCAAATTTCCACGTTCACGAAGCATCGTCGAGACCCGCTCGTTGGCAGTTTCCATAACCTTGTTGTGGCTGTCAGCCACGAAGTTAGTCAACGTCAGGCAGTCACAGCGGTCTTCGTAGCGGGCCCGCAAGACACGAGCCACGAGAACTTCCCGGTGAGCAACGCGGTAAGCCTCTAGAAAGTTTGCAAAGAGGGCTGGGAATGTTTTATACTCCTTCTCCAACTCAGTACCCTCGATGGAAGTAGTGTCAGTGGCCGCAAATAGAACGCGGATCTCAGCCTCGATCTCCGAATGATCGGCTATGTAAGCATAGCCCCGACCCAAGAGATTATAGAGTTTTTCCCATCGGGCCGGGACTGCGAGTGAAAAGACGCAAGCATGGGAAGAGTCAGAGGAAGAAGCAGAAGATGAGGCCATTTCTTGTTGGAAGGATGGAAAGGAAGACGAGTGCGATGGAATGAATGAAAGTGAAAGCTGGGCAAATGAGAGCACTAACCTTCTCCTCGTTTCATAGTAGCTCAAAAATGGAGAAAAGTTACAGCAATAATGCTTGTGGAGCCGGGGTAGTTAATGTAAAGCAGGGGCTGCTCCTCCCGTGAAGCATCAGACATGTCTCGATCCGCGATTTCAGGCCTGACGAGTTGTAAAAGAGTTGTCTATTTCACCATTATTGAGATGGAGCGGGAGTCGAGCGCAGATATCGAAGGAGCCGCGATAGGGTTGATAGCTTTGTCATGATGAAAAGCTGAGCGGGTGGTGGACGTAATTTAGTCTTTTGAGAGATAGTGGGGGACAGGTTCGGCTATCGAGGAAAGAAAAACGATCTGTGATCTCTCCACCATGAAAAGGAAGGAAGACGACAAGACGAGAAACTAAAAATCTCTAGAAGAGCGCTCGCCTGGTGATCGTCTTCCATGCTCGAAGAGCGACTCCTGAATACGCAAAGTCACTCAAAAGAAAGTTTAGAGAGAGTAAACATAGGAAGAGGATTACAAGACCTTGAGTGATTAAAAAAGGACGAACAAACCTTTTCTTGATCTAGTATGTTTAACAGTCATAGTCATTTGTTGGAGATGACTGACCCAAATGTCCTAGGTAATGTGCAGTTGGGAGACCTCGAAGTCTTTGGGATCGAGCCAGATGTCGAAACCATACTACCCAACCCTGCTGGCAACGAGGTTCAGGATCAGGGCAGCGACGATGACAGTGGTGGCGACGACGACAGTAGCAGCAACAACGACGGCAGCGGCGATGTCCCATCTCGTGGAAGAAGACGTCGCCGGCTCTATACTGAGAAGGAAATCCAGATACTCGAAGCCGCCTTCAATAAGTGCCGTTACCCGGATACGAGACGAAGAAGAAAATTAGCCCGGAAATTAGAGATGGAACCCTTAAGGGTCAAGCACTGGTTTCAAAACAGACGGGCCAGATCAGTGGTTCGGGGAAAGTGTCAAGAGCTCGAAACTCTAAAAGAAGAATACGCCAAGCTTCGAGCAGAAAACATGTGGTATAAGGAAGTCCTCATCAACGCCGCTTGCCTTAACTGCGGTGGTTCTATCGACACTCGCGAAATGTTCCGTGATAAGTTTTCTATGAGAATCGCAGGTGGTTGTCCGCCACCCCACTCCCTCAAACCATCTTTTGAAAGAGGGGAGGCGCGTTACTACAATTTCCCTGACAATGGGCTTACTATCACCACAGACCAGTTCGAAGTCAACCAGCTTCCCCTGCAACAACCTCTGGCACAACCAGACCCCGCCGAGAGTGAATCGAGGAATGATCGCCGAGTCACGGATGCTATCCTGAGTCGCCAAAAGAAGTTCATATGGTCTCCAGAGCTTCACAGAAAATTCCTTGATGCGGTTCACCAAATAGGGAATGACTCATTATGTCCAACACGCGTACATGAGGTCATGAATGAACCGGGACTCGCTAGAAGGTTAGTCGCAAACCACCTTAATGGTTACCGCAGGAAGCTACGACGGCGTCATGCCGCACGGCGCCTAGAAGAGCCCGACTCGAACTTGAACATTAGGTACGGCTACGAACGCAACAGCCATGCCTCAAGAAGAGCCCTGCCGAGTCTCGATACCAACCAAGCCGGTAGCTCTACCACCAACTGTTGGAGAATTGGTCAATATAGCCCTATCGGTCATCTTAATGTTCCTCAAGAATACGTGCCACCGGTGCAACAGATATACACTTCTCCGCTCGAGCAGCGGCCGTCCACCGGCGCCCTTCCTGCTGCTGATCCACCCACGACGTCTAATGTTCAGGAGTTCGCCCAACTAGGGCATATGATCTCAGATGATCTAGTGGGGGAACACTTCGAACAATTTTGCTTCCCTGATCTCTGAGTGAGACACGTTTTTGATAGGAAAGAGGTCGACCCTCCTCTTTTCTTCTCAAACAAAGATGGTGGTCACAGTTCGAAGAATCCATCAGGAGGAGGCTAGCAAACCTTCACGGCCATGATCTGGAGTCGATGACCGCGCGCCTGAACCCAGACATGATGGGGTGGTGATCGAACATACCCAGAGAAAAGGGGGGGCTTGTACACAAGTAGAACTTATTTCTTATTTGCGCATTGTAAAGTTTCAATCGGAGCAGTTCCTTTCTTCTTTAAGGCCTAGGGTTGATTTCACACAATGATGCTTGCTAACATCATCATGTTTAGCTACAACAATCTTTTGTCACGATGGGTTCGAGGTAAATCGACCAAGCGCACGAAGGTAAACGTGACAGCATAGGTTACAAACATAGCGTGAGCGGGCTCGAAAGCGGAAAGATCGTCAGTTGCCTCAAACACTATGATTGCGAAACCAAGGGCAATATTGAATCTTGCGAAGGATAAGCGGAAATGTACATACACTCTCATTTATAGCACTTAACAGGAGACTTTACAAACAGACTACTGAGGAGGAACCGTAAATCCAAAGTGAGTTCTAATGAGCATCACAAATGAGCTCAATTGATTCTCCATGCTATCCATGCCTTGCTTACAACCCACACTCTGGGAATCGAGGTCTACAAGCTTGAAGAAAAGGAGGCGACATTTCTCCTTAAGGTCGTTCACCTTGGTCTCATAGTACTCGAACTCAAGCTCTAAGTCCTGAGCCAGCACCCTCCCGCGAGCTATATCCATGCTCAGGTCTTCAAGCCTTTCCTCCAACCAGGCACACTGGAACCTCAGCACGAGGTTGTGCTGATCTTGCTCAAAGGCGGTGTCAAAAAGAGCCAGACGCTCCACCAAGTTGTCCCTCTCACGGACCAACATCGAAACCTGGGCGTGGGCGTATTCAACAGCCCTTTTATGGTTATCGGCCGTCAGCATGGCCAACATCAGGGACTCAGTTCGGTCCTGATAACGGGCTCGCACGATACCAGCCAAAGTGACCTCCCGGCTAGCAACTTCGTAAGCCTGCAGGAAATTGTTGAAGAGAGTTGGGAAGATCACAAACTCCCTCTGCAGTTTCGTACCTTCAATACACACAGTATCCAGGGCCGGAATCAGAGTACGAACTTCAACCTCAGCTTCAGGATGACTGTTTATGTAGCCATAACCTCTACCCAAGAGGTGATAAAACCTCTCCCATTGGGTTGAAGCTTCGGCTGAGGCAGCGGGTACAGGAGAGGAAGCCATCTGCGATTCAACGACAGAGAAAAGAAGGAATGATGGAGGAGTGTTTGAGAGGTTAGATCGAAATGTTAATCTCCTCGATGCCAACCTCTCGCCCTTTAACGCTCGAACGAGAAAGGGAAAGCTGCAATAATTTTTCTATACGCAGCAGGGCTAATCAAGCCTCATTAATACATCCCTGGTGAGTCACAGATCCACCTCTGTCCCGTGATTTCGGGCTTAGAAAAGGTAACAACACCTAAAGGCCGGCCGACCTATTACTTTGGAGACCGAGCTAGGGGGACAGGCGTAATGCTCGATAAAGCAAAAGCCGACACGGGAAATCTGCACGCTCCACTCAGGCAAGAGAGAGTAAGAACGGACGGGGGGAATCACGAAGTCTCGAAAGGAACGCCCGTCAGACGCTCGTTACTCGATTTCAAAGCGACGCTTCTTGGAACACGCCTAATCTCTGATAATTACAGAGAGGGCAAACATCTGAGAAAGGGTGGAGAAGATCAAGCGAACGAAGATCAGGAAAAGACATTTCGACCCAAAATGTTCAAGGGGTACCATCATCTGTTGGAAACGCCTGACCCGAATGTTTCCGAACTTGAACGGCTAGAGGAATTTGAAGACCTCGGAAATGAATTCGTCACGAAGGATATGGAAATCGACTCGACCATCCAGGAGACTCAAGCCCTCAGCGACCAAGACGCCAGCGATGATGATCCGCGCCAGAAAAGAAAGCGTCGCCAGCTCTACACTCCGGATGAGGTCCAGATACTTGAAGCTATCTTCAAGGAATGCCCTTTCTCGGACACAGAACAGAGGAAGAAGTTGGGTCAGAAACTAGGGACGAGCCCTTTGAGGATCTTGAATTGGTTTCAAAATAAACGAACCAAGCTGAGTAATCAGTACAAACAACGGGAGACCGCGTTTCTAAAGGAACAGAACGAGAAGCTTCGAACAAAGAACATGAGGTATGAAGAAGTTCTTAGCACTATTGTCTGCCCTAACTGCGGTGGCCCTACCACTCTCAATAGATTGTTTCCCGTTAAACCTTCTGCTAGGATCGAAAATACTGGTAATGTACATGAACAAATCAATCCCACAAAGATAGTGCCAGTGCCTTCTGAAGGAGGGAATATATGCCACTATGATGAGAGTCACCACGTCAGAGCCCAAGAGTCTTCTCCACAACGACTTATGGCAGGATCAGATCCTGCTCGAGAAGGGTTAAAGATCAGCCGTCAAGCTGTCGACGCTATTCTGAACCAAGAGAAGAAGATTTTCGCGTGGCCCCTTGAGCTTCACCGCCGGTTCTTAGACGTGGTTCGGCGAATAGGGCTCGACTATGCACGCCCGAAGAAAGTAATGGAGGCCCTGAATGCACCAGAACTTACCAAGGCTATGGTCTCAAATCACCTCGGTTGTTACAGAAGAGCGCTAAGACAGCGTCATGCTAACCTCGGTTACAAATTCAACACTTATTGGGAAATTGATCAGAATATTCATCTGAGTCATCCCAATCTTCTTCAAGAGTGTGTGCCACAGATGCAGCAGGCGCAGCACCCATCCGTCGCTGTTTTTCCGCTTACTAATGAGCTTTCTGCGCTTAGTGCCCAAGGACTTGCCGAACTAGGGCATGTGGTTTCAAAGGATCTAACAAGGGAATGCGTTGAGCATTTTTGTTTCCCTAATTCCCAAGTAGGAGATGCTTATGGGGGTCAATCGATCAACTCCCCTCTCATGTTCTCGAGAAGAAATGGAGGTTCCAGCTCGAAGAACCAGTCGGGCGATACTACCCAACCCATGCATCAATATTTCGAAGGATCAGATGACTTCTGCGATGACCAGTCAGTGATACTTCGATCCAAAATGTTCCAAGGATACCGTCATTTGTTGGAAACGCCCGACTTAGAAGTCTCCGAGCTTAAACTGCTGGAAGAATTTGAAGATCACGGGACCGAATCCGGCACGATGGTCATGGAGATTGACACTTCCAACGATGAAACTCAAGGTTGTGGTAATGAAAACAATGCCCATAGCAGTGATCAGCGTCAGAAAGGAAAACATCCCCTTCACCATACTTCAAGTCAAGACCTGGAGCTTGATTTTTTCTTCAAGGAATGCCCCCATCCAGATGAGAAGCAGAGGGCTGAGCTGGGTCGAGAGTTAGGGTGGGAGCCTGGGAAGGTCAATAAGTGGTTTCGTAACAAACGAGCCCGGCTGGGGAATCTACATAGACAGCAGGAGCTAGCGATTCTGAAGGAAGAAAATGAAAAGCTTCGAACAGAAAGCGCTAGATATGAGGAAGCACTGAGCATTGCCACTTGCCTTGATTGCAATAACCATATTCTCATCAGTGAAATATTCTCCGAAGAGCCACTTCTAGAGATTGGTAGTGCTCATATGTTACAATGCCTTTCGCAATGTCTTCCGGTGCAGTCAGATACCGTCGAAGGCTTACAAGAGCAGTTTCCAACACAATCAGATCTCATAGAGATTAGTCGGCAAGCTGTTCTTGTTGACAAGAAAGCGCGATTTTCTTGGACTGCTGAACTCCATCAGAAATTTGTTGATACAGTTCGACAGTTGGGGATCGACACGGCACGATCAACGCGCATACACGAAATCCTGAACGTGCCCGGACTCTCTAAAGTTAACGTCGCGAGCCACCTTGGATATTTCAAGAGGTTGCTAAAAGAGGGACGGGTGACACTAAGCTCGGATGGAGCTGGTTCGAACTTAAATGTTGGTCATAACTGCAACCACGATGATTGTAGAGCCGGGAACACCCAACCATGTTTCGGTGTTGACGAGACCAGCAACCATGTCACCGACTCCTCTAACCCAAATCAGAACGCTCCACCAAGCAGTCTCAATACCCCTCAAGTGTATATACCGCAGTTCCCGCAAATAGGAACTCCCCAATTTGAGTACCAACCTGTTGCTAGTGCTCTTCCCATGGCAAATCCAACATTTACATGGGACATGTCTACATATTTGCCGGTCAACAATGGAGGTTCCAGCTCGAGGAATCAAATCATCCAAGGCGAGAGTGATCTATCGCCAGCGGTCGGTGACACTCGACTTGAGCATCAATGGCTCGGAGATTCGAGCGATTTCCTTGGAGAGGAACTCAATTTCTGGCTCGATCAGCCTGAAGCTGGCGGACTCTTGCAATAGTGATACAGAGCCGACGATCAGGTGTTTGATTCAAGGCGCGATTTGTAAAAAATGTTCGGAGAAAAGAGGTTGAATAGCCTGAATGAATGTATTGGCAATCCCATTGTAAGGCTCCCATGGGGGCATTTCTCATTTACGCTTAAAACTAGTCGTACGAAGATCCGCCTTACCTTCTGAGCATCTTTGAGCTCAGGGGCGAGCTCCCCAAGCAATGATCATCGTTCGCAGAGCATAATGGAATCCATCCCTTCAATGCAAAATGCATCTGGCCGCGAAGCCACCCATTTGGTAAAACGATGTATCGTTCCTAAACGATCTCCAATCGGATACCGAAATAATGTCTTCTTTCTTTTCCTTCTCAGATGATAAACATGGATAAATCACTTAAGGAGTCATGCGTTCAAATAGCAGAACAGACGCTGCCCAGCTGGGAGCAGATGAACCATTGATGTTACAAACACTCCAAGCATGGATAGGCGGATTTGATAGATGTTGTTCATATCAACACGCCACATCAGAATGGGATGAAAATCAAGAGTAAAGTTGTATCGTCCCAATTTGTCTTGAATTTGGGAATATGAATTGACACTTATTGTTTATCCTTGACAGGGGAGCCGCCTTGCAGACGAACAGGTTTTTACATCCCATGTACTACTCGTTAGAGTACATGACTAAGTGTAGAATGTATCGTTTCTATTTTTGGGAAATTTGTGAACATACAATGATATGCTTCTTTTACAATTTGCAGGGATCCGCAGCTGCGACGGGCAGGTAAGTATCCCTTTTCCCAGTTAGCTGGAGATAAAAAATGTCAGGATACTCTCAGCCGGCATAAAGATTTTCCAATGCATCGATATTCATAATTTAAATCGGGAGGTTACTTGAAGCATGAATAGAACATGCACGGTACATCACAAAATCCCCTCGACGGATGAATTTTGGAGAAAAGAAAATGAATTTTTCCAAATATGATTATTTTTCAAACCATTCAAAAGGATGTTTCCTCAAAAGAGAGGCAAGCTCAAATCCAAACACATCCTACATACACTTGAGAGATGGGTGGAGCGAATCAAATAGTAAAATCTGGACCTACGGAGGTAGGGACCAGTCGCAGCGATTACATGGGTTGGGACGACGGAGGCATTCGTTTCATATCCCCCAAACACTACAGGTGACCGTTGATAACCCCTTTGAACGGCGGTTTTCATTCTTAACCATGTCAAGAACCACCCCACATCGGGGCAAAATGGAGGTGAGTCCAACAGCATCAGGAGAAAATGGTTAGAAATTTTCTTGCTCGGACTAACATTAATCTTTGTGTGTTGTTTATATGGTAATCCAAGTGCCATAGGATGATGAGAAGCATTCATTTCTCTATCCCACACACCGAATCCTTTGCATAGCCAAGTTGAGCCTGCAAAATCATTTCATAAACCCGTTGGTGATCATTGCACATTCCAAGACGGATGCAGCATCACTTCAGAAACGAAGGAGTTCAAGACTTAGGGTTTACAAAGAAATTCCCAAGTTAATGCTTAACCTTGTTAGACCTTTGATCATAGGTCTAACACGATCCCATGAAGATGAGAAAAAGTGGGATTTCAAAAATGAATGAGAAAAATCCACGGCATCGAGAAAAAGCAAAGTGCCTGGTAAAAGCAAGGCCGATTCTCGTGTAAGTTGTTTGATTGATTCGCAATGAAGCTGGATGGGAAAAGATGAAATCCCTAAAGGAGTCAAATTCTAAAAAGGCTGCTCGCCAAATGGTGTCAAGCGAGGAATAAAGGCGCAAAAGAGAAAGGACAGGTAGCAAATCAGCAATGGTCACCAATGTCAAACCCATCACGATTTCTGGGCCGAAAACAAGCCTTTTTCGGTCCCTGATCCTACCAAAGTTACAACCCTGAAACAGTCTTCTCTGACTAAGACACTTGGGTTAACATATAGCTTAGCTCGAAGAAGTACGAGCAAGACTATTTCTTTCTCATTTTGCAGGGTTCTTGACTTGTAAACCCGAAGCAGATGATGAAAATTTTTATTCAATGGCCTCGACTCCAAGGCGGGTCCCCCTTGAAGATCAATAACCAAGCCCAACATTACGGTCCCGTGGAAGACCTCTCGACCGATCAAAATGTATGCGCTGCGAATGAGCCTAAAACCTAGGCACAGGTTAGTAGGGAATTGAGTGCATCCCCTATAAAAACCACTATCTCAAAACAGGTGAGAAGACCTCCTTGTCGAGAAATATTCCAATTGATGTTTTGAACAAACTCTCTTTGGAATTTTCAAACTGTTGATCCGGATTTTCCGTGCAAGGAATTTGTGATCACATTTGCATGTTGCAAGAATGCTTTGGATAACCTCCAGCATCAAAATGCACATTTCATGACTAAAACTTAAGTCATAAAATTTTGTCAATTGGACAATTATTGTCTTCCCAAAGATTATTAACATTTTCTTGGTGAAGAGAAATCTTTCAGGTTTGAACTTTCTGCAGGATACCTGGAGAACCCAGCTCCCAGAATGTCGCCTCAACAGAATCAAATGAAGCTTTGTCAAAATAAAATCTTTCTCTGCTTCAAAACTGAATTCCCGACAATTTCGGGATCTTTCAAAAGAAGGAGTGAGGATAGAACCTTTTTCAAAAAAATCAAACACTCCTAGCAGACGTGGAGAACCCTCGTCCCAGGACCCCTTTAAAAAAAAAAAAAAAATCAAGCAGTCCTAGCTTGACGTGGAGAACCCTCGTCCTAGGATCTCTTTTCAAAATATCAAACAGTCTCATCGGACGTGGAGAACCCTCGTCATGAGACCCCCTTTTCAAAATTCAGGAAATCTCATCGGACGTGGAGAACCCTCGTCATGAGACCCCTTTTCATTTAGGCAGTCTCATCGGACGTGGAGAACCCTCGTCATGAGACCCCTTTTCAAAGTCAAAACTGAAGGTAGAAACCGCCTGAAGGGTCAACTCAAGGTAGAAACCGCCTGAAGGGTCAAACCATGGTAGAAACCGCCGAAGGGTCACATATGGTAGAAACCGCCATAAGGGTCAACTCATGGTAGAAACCGCCACAAGGGTCAACTCATTGGTAAATACCGCCGTAAGGATCAACACAAAGGTCCGATCCACCATACGGATCAGAATCATTGGCAAATCCCAAAGTGTAGGAGGCGCCTTCCTTAGGTTCCTACCAGTTAGGAAATCCGTAATGGTATGACCTACCATACAGGTCAGAGCTTAATCTCCCTAGGATAACGACGAATCCTAGGTATCTTCTTGAAAGTTATCGCAACCGGCAGCATCCGACAGGTGAGCTTCAGGTAAGCCTCTCTCACTTCGGTCCATGTTCAAATTGTCAGAGCAAACCAGGAATTAGTTTGAGCTTTTATCAAAAGCCTTAAGAATCCGATGTCAATGCATTTTTTTTTTATTATTTTTTTTTTTTTTTTATTTTTTTTTTCTAGCAGAGTCGGTTAGGAATCAGGTGCCATCTTGTCTTTGAAAGTAACCTCTGCGAGCTCACTCTCAAAGAAGGGCAGCTGTTGACACCTGAATTTTGACCATTTATCATTGTGATTTTTATTCTTTATAATTAAATTAAAAATACAAAAAAATCAGAAAAATACCATTCGTGTAAGCATAAAAATGAGAATTAGTCATAATTCTCACAAAAATAATTTCGCATGCGTTGTATATGTTCTATCATTCATTTGGCATTTAGGATAGACTGAGTCAATTGAGTTTAAATTTGTCGGATAAGCAAATCAATGATGCGATGGCAAGATGAGCGGGTTCCTATGGTACAATGACAGTTGATGAGGAGGGTCAAAGAGCTTCGCGAGCTGGACAGCACAAATAAGGACGAACGGTGATATAATATGAGCAAGAACACATGGGAGCGTAATAGAAAAATCCTACTCGTTGTCCATCAACGAATAGAAGGGATTAATTAACTATTGCTCCACCGTCTTAAAAGAAGAGGCCGCAAAAGAAAGTGGGGGAAACAAGGGTATTAAAAAAGGGAAAAGAAAAGGAAGGCAAGGGACGTTGGAGGCCATGCATGAAAAGGAGAGGTTCTGGGAGGAGATGGTGGATATATAAAAAAAAGAGGGGAGACCAGGGCGGCACTTTTGGGAGGGGCCTGCCACCATTAACCATCGAGCTCTTCTCCGACAGGGGATATCTCGAGGGGGGATGATTGTTTCTTGGTGGCAGCAGACTGGGAGAGCGTTCCAAAGCCTTCGCGGACCTCCAACCAGCGAAGCTCCGACCCTCGAATCTCTCTTTCCCCGACACACGTAGGCCTCCAAAAACTGGATGAATATTGAGAGTTGTGCATGAGAGCAAAGGGCCTTAAAAAAAAAATTTCAAAAATAAAAAAGGAGAAGAAGAGAACTCCGGCGGGGGGGTTGGACAAAAGCCGCACGGGGACAGCCACTGGCGGCGGGCTTCCGCGCGGCCGGTAGTCATGCGACTCGTGCCTGCGTACTCCATTCTCCCTCCCCCCAACGTCATCTCTCTCTCTAAAGCTGCGAAAGAGAACTTTCGCCGCCCATCTCTGCGTCCTTGAAGCTGCCTCTGGTTAATGGCCGTCCTCCAACTCGTTGCTCTCGTGCTTGCATTCACTGGCCATTCCAGCGCCATTTGGTGTGTGTGCAAGGAGGGATTGGCGACGCGGTGCTGCTCAAGTTGGACTACGCCTGTGGATCCGGAGCTGCTGCGCGCCGGTAGCAGACCGGGGCATGTTACTCCCCCACGGTGAGGGCTCATTGTTCCTACGTCGTCAACGGCTTCTTCCCGAAGAAGTGCCAGCTCGAGCAGCACATCCCCGACTCCCGTCACGACCACTCCGCCCTTCCACAGCCGCATCTCCTCCTACTGACGGTAAGCAGGTTCCCCACTTTTTGACTGCGTTTTATTTTTAGCCGAGATTGGCATGTGCATCGCCGGCATGCCCACCCTGTCACGCTTCCCTTGCATGGTCCAAAAGTCTCATTCGTTTGCGACGCATGCGTCCCCACTTACCTGAACTCCGTTTAGTCATAGCTTGTCATAGACGCCTGCTGCTTGTTGGTCACCTGTGCATGCCTTCGTTTGGGCGGTTGGTCGCAACTGTCGTCTCTAGGTTATGGTGCTCGCACTAGTTCTACGGCCTCGTTGCCGATCGTTCGGAAGCGTTGAGTTCGGTTTTCAGAAACTCGAACGGCATCGTCCCGCAGTCTTGAGACTGCTAGCTCTTTTGCCTGCTAGTCGGAAGTTCCATGCAGCTTGAGGGAGTTGTCATGGAGAGTCGACCGTGGAAGCAATGCCGTTGAAGTCCCTGATAGGCCAAGCCGAGATGACATCTCACAGGTAGATCGTGTAAGGCAAAGCGTGGGTTTGGACGCATCCAACTGGAGGTGAGGGAAGGCTCGTTGGATGACGACGTCGATTCAAGCGTGAAACTGGTGCTGAAATTGTACTGTGACGAGGAGTGACAGGCTGGTCGATGCCACGTCGATCGGCCGGCGGAGGGCAGTAGGCTCGTTGTTCGTTCTAACGAGCGAGACCTGACGACGGCGCGACGAACGAATCCTGGCGGTACGACGAGCGTGCCCAGGCGAGCGAATCCTAGTGGTGCGAAGGAGGAGACTATCTTGGAGTGGACAGTGAGCTGTTCCAGTGAAGTCCCCGCGAGGCACAGCCTTTGGAGAAGATTCAGTATGTTGATCGTGCATGGCAAGGCGTGAGTTCGGAGAGGATCAACGCTGGTGGTGAGGTAAAGCTCGACAGATGAAGATGTCGGTTCGAGTATGATGAAGGAGCCGGTTCCGAACGTTGGCGCTTCAACCATGCGGCAGAGAGACCGGACTTCGTGATCGGTAGACCACACCGTCGTTTCAGCCGGCGATGTTTAAACAGAGTCAACTCGGAGGGTAGGCTGGACTGACATGGGAAGTCCGACGGCCGAAGAAGTCGGCGTCGGTGGTCGCGCCTCAGCCCCGTCGTGTCCGACCATTGTCGCAGCGCCGAAAGCATGGAGGTAGATGTCGTGTGAGGAAGACGATTGAACAGTGTCATGATGGGCTGCTAGGCTAATTTACGTGGGTCTTTGATTTGGGCTTGTTGCGGCGTGGAAGGAAGCAGGTGGGCTTTAGTTGGGCGGCTGGGTCAAGAGGGCTGAAGAGGCTTTTGTCCTTTTAGCCTATTTGGACGGGATGGGCCGTTGTTTGGGAAAAACGGGCCTGGATCCGGTTCTGCCTCCCAGACCGGATCAGGTCACTGGGCTCGATCCATGTCCGGGTCCGGGAAAACCCGACCCGGACCTGATTCCCTTAAATAAAAAAAAATTAATAAAAAATAATAAAAAATTCAAAAATTCAATAAAAAATGGAAAATCATAAAAAACTAAAAAAAAATCGGAAAATTCAGAAAAATTCTAAAAAATTCCAGAAAATAGGAAATTGCCATATTCGACTGGCCACAACCTGTTTCAAGTCTTTCGGACCTCGGTCTTTTCAAAAAGGACGGTTTTGCCCTTCCGGCAAACCGTCTTCCAAAAAATTTCTAAAAATCCAGGAAAATCCCAAAAAATAGGAAATGGCCACAAACAACTGGCCAAGGCTCATCCCGGGTGTTTTGAACCCCGACCCTTCTTAAAAAGGACGATTTTGCCCTTTGGGCGAATCGTCTCCCAAAAATTGGAGAAAAGTCGAGAAATTCCAAAAAAATTCTCAAAAATGGGAAATGGCCACAATCAACTGGCCATGGAATATTTTGGGTAATTCGGTATCCAAATCTCCCAAAAATTAACGATTTTGCCCTTCGGGCTAAACCGCTTCCAAATCTTCCCATTTTACCCTGTTCCTAAATCACGCCTTCCCTAAGCCCGTATGGCTATACTAGGAGGCCATGTGATGTAAATTGATGTGCATTGATGTGATTTATTTATGCACTTGACTGCGTTTTCGTTTAAATTGATTGTGATTGATAGGAATAGTCTTCCAATCTGCATGACACCCTGAATCAAACCTACCTCACCCGAAATTGTGCCTGCATGAACTCTTGGCTAGGAAAATCACTCGCGTTAGGTACCGAAAGGGCGTTGGTAATGACACCGACGTAACCAAGTCCCCGAACCCAAAATCTCTGGTTCTGCAGAACTGATCGATCTCTCCCAATCGATCAGTAAGGTTTTCGGTCTACCCTCCAAGAAAGACCGGTGGCGACTCCAAATGCATGCACAATTTGCACATGCCACCACGACCACACTGTAGGTCGAAAGCGATCGACTCTTATCGTCGAATCCTTTGAAAATACTCCCGCCGCGATTTGGTATGGGCCTGGGAGGGCTCACGCCGATCCAAGACCCGCGATCGGTAATCCATTAGCCGCGTCCGCATTCGGACGGGTCGCAACAAGTAGTTATAGTATCCATCCTGAAAGTACAAAGATGTATCAGAATCTGAAGCAGCACTACTGGTGGAACGGCATGAAAGCTGATATAGCCAAGCATGTAGCTAAGTGTTTGATCTGTCAGCAGCTGAAGGCGCAGCACTGCAAGTCTGGAGGTTTGTTGCAGCCTTTCGAGATTTCAGAATGGAAATGGGAGCATATCACGATGGACTTTGTGATGGGATTGCCAAGGACTCAGAGAGGACATGACTCAATCTGGGTTGTAGTTGACAAATTGACGAAATCACCGCATTTTATTCTTGTGAGAAAGGACTTCGCCTTGCACAGATATGAGGATTTATATGTGAGGCACATTGTGAGACTACATGGAGTGCCAGTGACGATTACATCAGATCGTGATCCCAAATTCACTGCCACATAATGGAAAAGTTTGCAGACTACATTGAGAACAAAACTGCAATTCAGTACAGTCTATCACCCGCAGACGGATGGCCAGTCTGAAAGGACTATTCAGACTTTGGAGGACATGTTGAGGGCATTTGTCTTGGACTTCAAAGGCAATTGGGAGGAACGGCTGCATTTGGTGGAATTTGCCTACAACAAAAGTTATCAACAGAGCATCAAGATGGCGCTTTTCGAGGCATTGTATGACAGAGCCTGTAGGACGCCAGTCTGTTGGGATGAAGTTGACGAAAGGAAGATTACTGGACCTAAGCTAGTAGAGCAATCGATGGAGGCAATAAAAGTGATCAGAGACAGATTAAGGATAGCCTAGAGCCGTCAGAGAAGCTACGCCGATAGGAGGCGCAGGCCTTTGGAATTTCAGGTGGACGATCATGTATTTTTGAAGGTGTCACCTATAAGAGGGACATCTCGTTTTGGCAAGAAAGGAAAGCTAAGGCCAAGATACGTCGGACCGTTTGAAATTCTAGAGCGAATTGGAAACCTGGCGTATCGTCTTGCGTTGCCGCCAAGACTTGCTCAAGTGCATAATGTATTTCACGTATCGATGTTGAGAAAGTATGAGCCGGACCCCGCTCATGTGCTAAGCTATGAAGAGATTGAGCTGGATGAACGAGCATCGTATGTGGAGCTGTTGACACCTGATTTTTGACCATTTATTATTGTGATTTTTATTCTTTAAAATTAATTAAAAATATCAAAAAAAGGTCATAAAATCACAAAATCAACTTTGGAAGCCTTGGCTTAGCCTTAGGAACCAATTTTGAACAAAAATATTATTATTATTATTATTATTATTATTATTATTTTATTTTATTTTATTTTATTTTATTTTTATTTATTATTTTTATTTTTTGAAAAATAGAAAAATGCTTTAATATATATATATATATATATATATATATATATCATTTGAGTATTTTAATTTGAAATTTTTCATTTTTGAGTCTTGACGTGCAATTCTAGCGTCCCTTGTAGTTGTTGCTAATGCTTGACCTAATTAGAAAGAAATTGAAAGCGTAGAACAGTTCGTTCACCGAAGAACGGGGATCGAATCCAAAGAAGGGGAGCTGGATCCCTAAGGCCAAATGGGATATAATATCACCAAAAGGAAGGGAGAGGCGCATTGTTTTCAAAAGAGAGACATTGGAAGGGGACAAAGGAGAGTGGGATTATTATTTTAAAAAAAAAAGGGAGAGAAAGCTAGAGTGGTTGGGGAAGATCCGAATATTTCATCCGCACGAGGGACGAAGCATCAGTTTTTGAGGGACATCCAACGTGAGCTTAAGAGGCCACCACAAAGCTTTTCAAAGGGGGGACCCAGAACCGAACATCATTACCAGGCCGAGACCGCATCCCCCTCGGTCCGTCCGTCGAAGCCCGCCAATACACCGGCTTCATCCCGTTACCCTCAACCTCCGAACGCGCTCGACCGAAGCCGCCGCAACCACCTTCGGTTGAGTCCAGGCTTACCACCTGGGCCAAGACATCCTGCGCCGCCACATCCGACATCACCGCTACTACCATCACCACCTGGTTGTCGTTCCGCCGCTCAACCGTCGTCTAGATCTTATCCGACGCACCCCCGTCTCTTCATCTGCCCGTTATTTGACTGTGTCTTCAGCTCCTCGACCGTGACTCGAGCGGTAGATCGAAGCAGGAGCAGGGCGGCGACCAAGACGGTGGAGGAGATCAGGGCGGCCCAGAGCGAGGAGGACCCGGCCTCTGTCCTCGCCATTGGGGCCGCCACCCTTGCGCACTATGTCCTTCAGGCGGACTACCCGGATCATTGCTTCCGGATCACCAACAGCGAGCACTTGACCGACCTCAAAGAGATGCAAGAGCATGTATGACAAACCGACGATCAAGAAGTGATACGCACGTTATGGAGGAGTTCCTGAAGGAGAACCCGGGAATGTGTGCATGGTCAGTCTATCATCCATCACATTTTCTGCACCACCTCCGGCGTTGATACGCCCGGAGCCCCAGCTACCAGCTCCCCAAGCTCCTCGGCCTCCATCTCTCTGTCGAGCGCCTGCCTGCTCTTCATCATGGACGAGATGCGGAGGAAGTCAGCAGAGACGAGCTAAAAAAAGAAGACTCCCGAGAGTGGAACAAGCCACAGGGAGACAGCCACTGTCGCAGCCACCATTTTCACACCGCCACAGTGCTCCGTTCTTCCCCCCTTGATCCTTGTTGGTCGCACCACATTCGAGCTCGACAAACCTGCGACCCGTTCCGCGACCCGTTCTCTCTTTGCTCGTTACCTCACTGAACACCCCATGATCAGACTCGAGACTCCTCTACTGACGGACCTAACACCATCCGGTGATTTCTAGCTTTTGTTCGGCCCAGACCCGAGCCTCCCTTCAGTCCATCTACAGCCTTGACGGGTCCGGAGGATCGTTGCCCGCGAAGCCGAAGCTCCTGTTCAGCCTTTCCAGCTGCCGCTCGGCCATCGTCCTGGAGGTTTCCCTGACGTCCGCCTGATCAGCCGTAACCTCCCCCACGCCCCTGCTTCGCTGCCCGATGTTAGTTCATATCAGCTCCATTGTCCGAAGTCGCGCCGCCAAGCCCTCGTGACCACCACTGCAGTCTAGATGAAGCGTCGTCAACATCACGCCTGATGACTTCAGAGGACGTTGGCTCGCGACTGTTTAGGTAAGTTACCTTGAGCTATTCGGACAGAGGTAGAGAAATAAGAGGAATAAAAGAGAATAAAAGTCACGCAATAAAAAAATGAAGATGGAAGAAGAATAGAAAAGTCTGAGACCTCAGATTCGTAGTGCGTGGATTCATCTTGGGGTTTAGGAAGTTTGCGCTGGAGTGTGGGCTTAATTCAAGATTTAATCGGTTTTGGGCTTCGGAGTAGCATTGGGCCCTTCTTGAAGATGCTTAAAAAAATAAGAATGGGCTAAACTTAGGCTTGCCTTCTTTGGTCTTGGGCTGTTCGGTTCTTTAGGGCCTAGGCAGGTGTTTACGACGCGGGCCGGTCCTGTTGGCCCGTCCGAGTCTTTTAAATAACAAAAAAATAAAAAAATCATCATAAAAAAAATAGAAAATGGGTCAATCGATGGCTAAATCTATTTTCGACATTGTTTCGTTCCGGATTCATCCCTAAATGACGACTTCGCCCTTTTGGGGCAAATCGTTCCTTTGATCTCAAAATTACGACTCTATCTCTGATGGGTAAAGTCGTGTCTAAATCCTTCCTAAGCTTGATTGATACTCATTTAGACCAATAAAGCCCTATTAGGATTGTCATGTTGATTTGATGTGTTTATTTTTCATATTTAGATTCATTGATTTGCGCATTTTATTATTGATTGTGATTGTTAGGATAGTCATTTCCTATTTACATGAATTCTTAGATTTAGGATTCGTACTCCACTCGCCTGCAAGAGCTCTTAGCCAGGAAAATCACTCGCGTTAGGTACCGAAAGGGCGTTGGTAATGACACCGACGTAACCAAGTCCCCGAACCCAAAATCTCTGGTTCCGCAGAACTGATCGATCTCTCCCAATCGATCAGTAAGGTTTCCGGTCTACCCTCCAAGAAAGACCGGTGGCGACTCCAAATGCATGCACAATTTGCACATGTCACCACGACCACACTGAAGGTCGAAAGCGATCGACTCTTATCGTCGAATCCTTTGAAAAATACTCCCGCAGCGATTTGGTATGGGCCTGGGAGGGCCTGCGCCGATCCAAGACCCGCGATCGGTAATCCATTAGCCGCGTCCGCTTCCGGACGGGTCGCGACAGCTGGCGACTTCACTGGGGAACTGTGTTCTAGAACCTATGGTTCTAGACCCCAAGTGGACTTAGGCCGTAATTAAAACGTTGAGTGATTTTTCTAACCCTGCAGGCGCTCTTGAAGGTGAGGTAAGTCCGCTTATGATAGGTGTTATATGTTTTTGCAGATTGGAGTGATAAGGGGGGTAGTCTGTGATTAACATTGTCTTATGCAGGTTGGCGTAGGAATGAATGATTGTGTGTATGTTTTATATTGAAGCGGTGATTGTTAAATAAGGTGCATGTTTATCGCTTTAGCACGACACCGAAAATACACACAACCGCGCCTAAAACCCCGGGCGCCGCCTATAGGAAAACAATAGAAGGGATTGAAAATGGAATCTCCGTGAGGAAAGACACAGGGTAATCCACTTTTCAATTCCGCTCATTTCGAACTATGGATCGAGCCCCAATGCAACGATAGTTGTGCAATGGAATCTGCTCTTTCTAGAACTCGAAGTGGGAACCTTAACCTTAGGTGCCAAACCCTCTGATTTTTAGAAGTTCACCATCACTTGTCTCATGCGCATGTCTTTGGGCGGTTGGTACACCTAAAACCGCACATAAGTCGACGAGTTTGGTTGGTAAGACTCTCTATACCTCAAATCTATTACAGTTCATATAAATATAGGCATTTCATTCATTGCATTCTGGTGATTAGATTAAATGCCATTTCAAGGATAGATGTGTGTGTTTTTCCCAAACGTCCTTGATAGAAGACGAAGAGGATGATATCCCATGACAAGCACCGAGTGAGCAACAAAGGAGCCTACTATGGACATTATTGAGATATCGTCCAATGAAGATGACGAGTTGGGGCAAGTGATCCGGAAGTCACAGATCGAACTTGGGGCATCCTTAAACGTTAGGATCACATTCCTTTGTTTCATTTTCCGTTACTAGTCCTCTTGTATAGGGTTTATTTTTATCGAGGCTTTCTCTATCTCACCCCTTAGAGTGATTGTATTAGGGATCTATTGGTGTATACATTCAGATGGAACTTGGTTGTATTTCTTTTGACGGGTCATGGGAATGTGATAGTGGCATTTTCTCTAATCATCCGAATACTCCCAAGTCAAGTTTATAATTCCTTTAGAGGAAATTAAAATTGGAAATCTTGCACGACCTTTTTGGTCGTATAGGGTAATCCAACCCCAATTTCGCTAGAAGGAATTATACACTTGAATTGGTCCATGCATGTCATACGTCACTGGTAATCCACGATAATTGATCAAGAGTATCGGCGTTTTTTCGAATTTAATGACGAGATAGATGTCCAAATTGCTCTCGTTCTTAACAAAACGGCCTTGATTTGGATGCCGTATCTTCAATTAAATTTAAAACACGTCATTATGCCTTGCACTTTTGACTAATTCGTTCTTCTCGAAATTGATCAAAAGCGATTATCGTGAATTACATTCCTTTCAATAGTATGCTTTCCTTCGAGGAATACTGATAAAAAAAAACTTTTTGCACAAGATTAAAACCCTTGTAAAAGTTTTTGTCCTTATTAATCACGAGCAAGCATAAGATTGAAAGAGGTTTATGCTTTCCTTTTTCAAATTATTCCTTCTGATTCCGTCTTTTCATTTGCAGGTAAAAAATAGGTAATAGAGAGAAATCTTTTCCTGGATAAGTCTGAGGCTATTCTTTCATCTGATCATGAGCAAGTTAGAAAATCAGGACATATCTGCTCGACTTATTGATATTATGGTTCGGCTCACCCAAGTTGAAGATGTTCGGATGCTCGAAGAAATGAACCATGCAGAAGTTAAAACACACACACGAGAACTTTCATTTATTTTACTCAGTGGAGGGTTTTCAAAAGCAGGTCATACAATTCGGGGTGGGAAAGTAAAGCCGAAGTGAGCCCTAATTAACGACACGAAGGAGCCCAACTGACCCTCCATGTTATTAATGCTCTGCCCGTACTCACGACTTCGCATGTCCTGGTCCGCAAGCTTGAGGAGAAGGTTTCTGCATTCTCCCTTAACCTCAGTGACCTTGACCTCGTGTTCTTCGGTGATTACTTCTAAGTCCCGAACTAATCCATTCCCGTGAGCTATGTCTGCGGTTATTTTGTCGAGCCGTTCTTCCTGCCAGTCGCTTTGCAGCGTCAATAGGACATTGTGGCGGTCGTGCTCGCCAGCGGTCAGGGATAGGGCCAATTGATCCACCAGGTTTCTCCTCTCGCGAAGCAACGTCGCGACCCTCTCATTGGCAAACTCGACGGCCTTTTTGTGACTATTGGCCAGATAATTGGTCAGCACCAAATGATCAGACCGATCCTTGTAACGAGCCCGCAAGACGCGAGCCACGAGAACCTCCCGATCAGCAACACGGTAGGCCTCTAAGGAGTGTGCAAAGAGGGTCGGGAAAATTCTATATTCCCTCCCCAACGTAGTACCTTCGAGGGAAGTGGTATCTAGGTCTTCGAGCAGGACACGGATTTCATCCGCGGTTGCAGAATGATCGGTTATGTGCGCGTAACAGCGACCCAATATGTTATAAAGCTTTTCCCACTGGGCCAAGACATCAGTTGAAAAAGTGCGTACGGGAGAGGAGGCCATTTGCGTTGGGTTGGCTTGAGAATAAGACGAGGCTAATAGAGAGATTAGAAGGAAGAAGCTGATTATGCGAGAACGCTAACCTGCCATACGTTAATCCCTCATTTTATAGCAACTCGAGGATGATGAAGGGTCTCAGTAATAATGTTGGTGGAGCCCAGTTAGGGGGTAAAGCAGGAGGTCCCCTCACGAGAACCATTGGATTCGTTTCGGTCCGCGATTTCCGGCTTATCAATTAAAAGATGTAAAAGATTTGTCGGGATCACCATTATTAGAGTTAGGTGGGAGGTAAGCGCAACTATCGAAGAGAGCCTTAACAGGATTTGGCAGTCCCATCACGTTGAAAAGCTAAGCGAGAAATTCAAGGTTTTGAGGGGGGACGTTTGCCTAATGATGCTTGAAGAGCGTCTCCTGAACATACAAAGTCACTTGAAGAAAAATTTATAGGGAGTGAGCATACAAGAGAGAGTGGAGAACTCTGAGTGGGCAAGAATCAATCAAACATTTCTCAATCCAACATATTTAAGGGGTTACTGTCAGCTGCTAGAGGCGACTGACTCAAAAATCTCAGGAAATGAACTACTGAGAGATCTCGAAGACTCCAAGATCAAGTCTAACACCAAAACCATGGAGCCCAACACTTCTGGCAACGGAAATCAAAATCACGGCGACGACGACAACGACATCCACGATGCTCAACTCGGGAAAAGAAGACGTCCTCACCAATACTCTCAGGAGGAAACCCAAATGCTGGAAACCCTCTTCAGTAAAAGCCCTCACATGAAAAAGAAGTGGAGAATTGAATTGAGCCGGGAGTTGGGGATTAATCAGTCGAGGATCCAGTTTTGGTTTCAAAATAGGAGATCCAAATCGAAGGCTCAACGCAAACGTCAGGTGGTCGAGATTTTAAAGGAAGAAAACCAAAAGCTGCGAACATAAAACATGAGGTATGAAAAAGCTCTCAATATTACCGTTTTCCCTCATTGCGATAACCTCATCACCCGCGGTAAGATATTCCCCGATAAGCCTCACGCAATGATTGAAGACGTTCATTTACCACTCTACTCCCTCGGGGCATCTCCTGCTCAACCAGATTTTGCCGGAGTCACGCATGAGCAGGATGATCCTACGAAGACGATACAAATGCCTCCTGGGGGATGGGATTTGCATCGCTTTGAATGGAGCTACAGTTTCAAGGAGCTGGATGTTACCGCCGACCAGCTCAAAGCATATCAGCCTCATGCACAACAATTTTCGATAGGGTCGGGTCCTGCTAGAGATGAGTTAATCAGTCGTCAAGCCATCGATGCAATTTTGGGCCACGATAAGAAGATGTTCGCTTGCCCCCCTGAACTGCATTTCAGATTCCTAGACGTGGTTCACCAAATGGGGATCGATTCAGCAACTCCGACGCGCATATTTAAGGCCATGAATGTACCGGGGCTTAGTAAGGAACTGGTCAGGAATCACCTTGCTGCCTACAGAAAGCTATTAAAACAGCGTCGAGCGGAGCTAAACCGGGAGGAATCCGTCTCGAGCTCAAAAGCTAGGGGCGACCGCCATTGTAATGCTCAGGCATCAAGAGATACCCGGCCAAATTTAAGCATCAATCAAGCTAGCAACCCGACCGCCAGCAAACTGAAAGCTGATCAGAATGTCCTTCCGGGCCATTTCAACACTTTTCAAGAGCACGTGTCACAAGTACAGCGAGTGCGCACTCCTCCATTCGAGCAGCAGTCGGCTGATGCTCTGCCTACCGCTGGTCAACCCACGACAGACGATTTCTTTGATGATGGGCTCGATGCCTTGTTCAATCAATGGGAAGCTGGCATGCTTGGACAACCATGATCTAGCACCTGACTCGGGGCACGATGGGTTGGTCGCTACGATCACCCATAGAAAGAAGAACATGTTCACGAGTGGATCACTCTTTTTATCCATTGTAAAGTTCCTATGGGAACATTTTTCTTTAATGGCTATAGTTAATTATGTATGAAAACCAACGCTATCGACGAACATCGTCATGCTCAGTTGCGATGATCCCTTGTTAGATTAAGTCTGAAACCAGAGACGGTCTTTAAAATTTTGAGTGGCCACGAACTCATTCCTCACCAAGCGCCCGGGATGCTGAAATGAAGAGTAACAGCATGCACAGGGAAAATGCCGCTTTCGTTTGAACGATGAAAAGGGGTTGAGAGAAGATCATAGCGTTAATTCCCATGGAGCTAAATGAATTAAACGGAGTCATTAATTGCGGGTCCACCGTTGCTCCCCACGTTCTCGGGCCTAGCAAATCATAAAAGGGCGCCGAAAGATTGTAGACCCACCACTTTGAAGACTGAACTAGGGGACGAGCGCAATACTCGATGAAACCGAATCAATGCAAGAGAGTTTGTGATCCTATCACGAGGAAAAAGAAAGGGGGAATACAGAAGAGGAGTAATTGCAGGGTCTCGGGAGGAGCGCTTGCTTGCTGGTCTTCATATGCAGCCTGAAGGATGGTTCTAGGACACGCACAATCACTCGAGAAGATTTCTAGAGTGAGCAAACACATAAGAGCGAATAGAGAAAGCTGAGTGAACTAGATCAGCCCGAGATACTCCGATCTATCATGTTTAAAAGCTATTCTCATCTGCTAGAAATGCCCGACCTGGACATCTCTGAACACGAACTGCTGGAAGACTTTGAAGATCCTGGAGCTGAATCCTGCCCGAAGGCCATTGAGGCTGACTCCTCCAGTGATGAAATTCTAGGCTTCAGCTACGAAGAAGGAGTATACAATGATGACCGGAGTCGGAAAAGGAAGCAACTGTAACGCCACACTCCAGGCCAGATCCGAGAACTCGAAACTTTCTTCAATGAATGCTCCACTCCAAGCAGACAACAGAAAATGGAGTTGAGCCGAAAGTTAGGATTGGAGCTTTCGAAGGTCAAGTTTTGGTTCGCCAACAAACGAACCCGTGTGAAACAGCAACACGCAGACCATGAGTTACTGGCCCTGAAGGAGGAGAATGAGAAGCTTCGAGCTGAAAGCGCGAGATATAAGGAAGCTTTGACCAAGGCCGCCTGCCTTAATTGTGGTAATCCTGTTGTCCTCGGAGAGGTGTTCCTCGATGAACCATCCCTGTTGACGAATAACGCTCATCTGTTACCGTATTCTCCACAACATTTTCCGACACAGCCAGATACCGTCAGAGATCTGCATGAGCAAGTCAACACCATAGGGTCAACACCAACATCTTCTGAGAAATGGGACATGAATCATCACAGGTGGAGTTCTCCCAGTGACGAACTCGCTGTCGCAGCCAGCCAATCCGAAGTCGGTGAGTCCCTCCCTGGACAACTTTTGAAACGACTATATCCCGTAGAGAATAGCTACCGAAGTATTGACGATATTTTGGGTGATAAGAGAACAAGGTTTTACTGGACCTATGAACTTCACACCAAATTTGTTGATGCAATTCGAGAGCTGGGAGTTGATTCGACTAGCCCACTACGCATACTCGAGATTATGAATGTGCCGGGGCTCTCTAGAATTAACGTTGAGTCTCACCTCAAGTACTATAGGAGATTGCTAAGGGATGGAAGGATAGCGTTAAACCATCATAAAGCCGGTTGGAGCTCAAGTGCTGGGCAGAGTTACAACCATGATGATTGGAGAGCCAAGAGCACCCAACCGTGTTTCAGCAATGACGGGACCAGCAGCCGTGTCAGCGACTCCTCTAACCCAAATCAGAATGCTCCGCCAAGCTATCTCAATACTCCTCAAGAGTATATACCACAGTTCCAGCACATAGGGATTCCTCAGTTTGAGCGCGAATCGGTCATTAATGCTGTCCCGGAAGCGGATCTGGCATTGGTAGAGAGTGCACATATAAACCTGCCGGTCATCGGAGGAAGTTCCAATTCGAGGGGTCAAATTGCTCACGGCGAGAGCAAAGAGAGGAATCCCTCGCCTGCAGTCGACGACAACCAATCTGGGCACCAAGGGCTAGAAAGAACAGGTGATTTCCTTGATGAGGAGCTGGACACTTGGATCAATACTCTTCAGGAATGTATGTCTCAACCCCAACAGGGCAATGATGAAGGTTCCAGCTCAAAGACTCCAGTCCCTCACAACGAAGGCAATGAAAGAAATCTGCCCCCAACAATCGTTGATACCCAACTTGAACATCAATGGCTCGAAGACTCGAGCAATTTCCTTGGCGATGAGTTCAATCTTTGGCTCGATCAATTTGGAGCCGGAGGACCATCGCAGTGGTGACGCAAAGCCGGTGATCAAACGTCTGATGCAAGGCATGGCTACTCGATGAAAAATGCTTAGAGAAAAGGGGTTGAATACTCCTATTGAATATGTTGTTGATCGCACTGTAAGGTTCCCACGGGAACATCTTTCATTAATATCTAGAACTAATTGCGCGTGAGTGTCAACATCACCCTTTGAGCATCTTCAAGCCGAGGGCCGTGGATTAATCACTTAATCCGTGGAGCAAGTTCCATGAACAATGACTATCACCCGCGGAGCATAATGGGATCTACCCCTTCAATACGAAATACGTTTGGCCGCGAAGCCACCTATTTGGTAAAACGATGTATCGTTCCTAAACGATCTTCAATCGAATACCGAAATAATGTCTCCTTTCTTTCTCTTCTCAGGTGATAAACGTGGATAAATCACTCAAGGAGCCATATGTTCAAATAACAGAACAGACGTTGCCCAACCGGGGGCAGCTGAACCATTGATGTTGCAAATATTCCAAGCATGGACATGCGGATTTGATAGACGTTATTCATATCAATACGCAACATCAGAACGGGATGAGAACCAAGAGTAAAGTTGTATCATCCCAATTTGTCTTGAATTTGAGAATATGAATTGATACTCATTGTTTATCCTTGACAGGGGAATCGCCTTGGAGACGAATAAGTTTTTACATCCCACGTACTACCTGTTAGGGTACATGAGGGTAGGATGTATCGTTTCGATTTTCGAAAAATTCGTGAACATACAATGATATGCTTCTTTTACATTTTCAGGGGTCTGCAGCCGCGACAGGTAGGTAAGTATCCCTTTCCCAGTTAGCTGGAGATAAAGAATGTTAAAATCCTTTCAGCCGTCATGAAAATTATCCAATGCATCGATGTTCATGATTTAAATCGGGAGGTCGCCCAAAGCATGAATAAAACATGCACGATACATCACAAAATCCCCTCGATGGATAAATTTTGGGAAAGAAAGAAATGAATTTTTCCAAATATGATTATTTGTCAAATCATTCAAAAGGAAGTTTACTCAAAAGAGAGGCGAGCCCAGTCCAAACACATCCTACATACACTTGAGAGACGAGGGAAGTGAATCGGATAGCAAAATCTGTACCTACGGAGGTAGGGACCATTCGCAGCGATTACATGGATTGGGACGACGGAGGCATTCGTTTCTTATCCCCAAACACTACAGGTGACCATTGACAACCCCTTTGAACGGCGGTTTTCATTCTTAACCCTGTCAAGAACCACCCCACACCGGGGCAAAAAGGAAGTAAGTCCAGCAGCGTCAGGAGAAAATGGTTAGAAATTTTCTTGCTCGGACTAACATTAATCTTTGTGTGTTGTTTATATGGTAACCCAAGTGCCATAGGATGACGAGAAGCATTCATTTCTCTATCCCACACACCGAATCCTTTGCATAGCCAAGTTGAGCCTGCAAAATCATTTCATAAACTCGTTGGTGATCATTGCACATTCCAAGACGGATGCAGCATCACTTTAGAAACGAAGGAGTTCAAGACTTAGGGTTTGCAAAAAAATTCCTAAGTTAATGTTTAACCTTGTTAGACCTTTGATCATAGGTCTGACACGATCCCATGAAGATGAGAAAAAGTGGGATTGCAAAAATGAAGGAGAAAAATCCACGGCATCGAGAAAAAAGCAGAGTGCTTGGTAAAAGCAAGGCCGATGCTCGTGTAAGTTGTTTGATTAATCCGCAATGAAGCCGGATGGGAAAAGAGGAAATCTCTGAAGGAGCCAAATCCAAAAGAGCTGCTCCCCAAATGGTGCCAAGCGCAGAACAAAGACATAGAGAGAGTCGCTCTCCGAACGCAACAAGAGACGCTCTCTAAAGAGTTTGTGTACACCTCAAAAGCAGTTGCACGCCTCAAAAATTGAAGATACGGAATGGAAAAGACAGGTGACAAGTTTGCAATGATCACCAATGTCAATCCCCTCATAAATTCTGGGCCAAAAATAAGCTTGTTTCGGTCCCCAATCCTACCAATGTTACAACCCCGAAACAGTCTTCTCTGACTAAGACACTTGGGTTAACATATAGCTTAGCTCGAAGAGGTACGAGCAAGACTATTTCTTTCTCATTTTGCAGGGTTCTTGACTTGTAAACCCGGAGCAGATGATGAAGACTTTCATTCAATGGCCTCGACTCCGAAGCGGGTCTCCCTTGAAAACCAATATCCAAGCATAACATTACGGTCCCGTGGAAGACCTCCCGATCGATCAAAATGTATGCGCTGCGAATGATCCTAAAACCTAGGCACAGGTTAGTAGGAAGTTGAGTGCATTCCTTACAAAAGACCATTATCACAGAGCAGTGAGGAGCCCTCTTGGATGAGAAATTCTCCAATAGATGTTTTGAACAAACTCTTTTTGGAAATTTCAAACTGTTGATCCAAATTTTCCATGCAAGGAATTTGTGATCACATTTGCATGTTGTAAGAATGCTTTGGATAACCTCCAACATCAAAATACACATTTCATGACTAAAACTTAAGTCATAAAATTTTGTCAATTGGACAATTATTGTCTTCCCAAAGATTATTAACGTTTTCTTGGTGAAGAAAAATCTTTCAGGTTTGAACTTTCTGCAGGATACCTGGAGAACCCAGCTCCCAGAATGTCGCCTCAACAGACTCAAGTGAAGCTTTGTCAAAATCTTTCACTACTTCAAAACTGAATTCCCGACAAATTTCGGGATCTTTCAAAAGAAGGGGTGAGGATGTGACCCCTTTTCAAAGCAAACTAAGGTAGAAACCGCCTGAAGGGTCAACTCAAAGGTAGATACCGCCTGAAGGGTCAACTCAAAGGTAGAAACCGCCTGAAGGGTCAACCAAAGGTAGAAACCGCCTGAAGGGTCAAATCAATGGTAGATACCGCCTGAGGGGTCAAACCAAGGTAGAAACCGCCTGAAGGGTCAACACAATGGTAGATACCGCCTGAAGGGTCAAACCAAGGTAGAAACCGCCTGAAGGGTCAAACCAAGGTAGAAACCGCCTGAAGGGTCAACACAATGGTAGAAACCGCCTGAAGGGTCAAACCAAGGTAGAAACCGCCTGAAGGGTCAACCAATGGTAGAAACCGCCTGAAGGGTCAATGTATGGTAGAAACCGCCAGAAGGGTCAACCAACGGTAGAAACCGCCTAAAGGGTCAACTCATCGGTAAATACCACCGTAAGGATCAACACAAAGGTCCGATCCACTATACGGATCAAAATCCTTGGCGAATCCCAAAGCGTGGGATACGCCTTCCTTAGGTTCCTACCAGTTAGGAATCCCATGATGGTATGACCTACCATACAGGTCAGAGCTTAATCTCCCTAGGATATCCTAATGATGAGTCCTAGGTATCTTCTTGAAAATCGTCATAACCGACAGCATCCGACAGGTGAGCTTCGGGTAAGCCTCTCTCACTCCGGCCCATGTTCAAATTGCTAGAACAAACCGAGGATTAATTTGAGCTTTCAGCAAAGAGCCTTAAGGATTCGAGGTCATAGCATTTCTTCTTTCATTTTCCCAATTGAGTCGGTTAGGAATCAGGTGCCACCTTATCTTTGACAGAAACCACTAACGAGATTCCTCTCAAAGAGGGGCAGCTGTTGACACCTGATTTTTGACCATTTATTATTGTGATTTTTATTCTTTAAAATTAATTAAAAATATCAAAAAAAGGTCATAAAATCACAAAATCAACTTTGAAAGCCTTGGCTTAGCCTTAGGAACCAATTTTGAACAAAAATATTATTATTATTATTATTATTATTATTATTATTTTATTTTATTTTTATTTTTATTTTTATTTTTATTTATTATTTTTATTTTTTGAAAAATAGAAAAATGCTTTAATATATATATATATATATATATATATATATATCATTTGAGTATTTTAATTTGAAAGTTTTCATTTTTGAGTCTTGACGTGCAATTCTAGCGTCCCTTGTAGTTGTTGCTAATGCTTGACCTAATTAGAAAGAAAATGAAAGCGTCGAACAGTTCGTTCACCGAAGAACGGGGATCGAATCCAAAGAAGGGGAGCTGGATCCCTAAGGCCAAATGGGATATAATATCACCAAAAGGAAGGGAGCGGCGCATTGTTTTCAAAAGAGAGACATTGGAAGGGGACAAAGGAGAGTGGGATTATTATTTTAAAAAAAAGGGAGAGAAAGCTAGAGTGGTTGGGGAAGATCCGAATATTTCATCCGCACGAGGGACGAAGCATCAGTTTTTGAGGGACATCCAACGTGAGCTTAAGAGGCCACCACAAAGCTTTTCAAAGGGGGAACCCAGAACCGAACATCATTACCAGGCCGAGACCGCATCCCCCTCGGTCCGTCCGTCGAAGCCCGCCAATACACCGGCTTCATCCCATTACCCTCAACCTCCGAACGCGCTCGACCGAAGCCGCCGCAACCACCTTCGGTTGAGTCCAGGCTTACCACCTGGGCCAAGACATCCTGCGCCGCAACATCCGACATCACTGCTACTACCATCACCACCTGGTTGTCGTTCCGCCGCTCAACCGTCGTCTAGATCTTATCCGACGCACCCCCGTCTTTTCATCTGCCCGTTATTTGACTGTGTCTTCAGCTCCTCGACCGTGATTCGAGCGGTAGATCGAAGCAGGAGCAGGGCGGCGACCAAGACGGTGGAGGAGATCAGGGCGGCCCAGAGCGAGGAGGACCCGGCCTCTGTCCTCGCCATTGGGGCCGCCACCCTTGCGCACTATGTCCTTCAAGCGGACTACCCGGATCATTGCTTCCGGATCACCAACAGCGAGCACTTGACCGACCTCAAAGAGATGCAAGAGCATGTATGACAAACCGACGATCAAGAAGCGATAGGCACGTTATGGAGGAGTTCCTGAAGGAGAACCCGGGAATGTGTGCATGGTCAGTCTATCATCCATCACATTTTCTGCACCACCTCCGGCGTTGATACGCCCGGCGCCCCAGCTACCAGCTCCCCAAGCTCCTCGGCCTCCATCTCTCTGTCGAGCGCCTGCCTGCTCTTCATCATGGACGAGATGCGGAGGAAGTCAGCAGAGACGAGCTAAAAAAAGAAGACTCCCGAGAGTGGAACAAGCCACAGGGAGACAGCCACTGTCGCAGCCACCATTTTCACACCGCCGCAGTGCTCCGTTCTTCCCCCCTTGATCCTTGTTGGTCGCACCACATTCGAGCTCGACGAACCTGCGACCCGTTCCGCGACCCATTCTCTCTTTGCTCGTTACCTCACTGAACACCCCATGATCAGACTCGAGACTCCTCTACTGACGGACCTAACACCATCCGGTGATTTCTAGCTTTTGTTCGGCCCCGACCCGAGCCTCCCTTCAGTCCATCTACAGCCTTGACGGGTCCGGAGGATCGTTGCCCGCGAAGCCGAAGCTCCTGTTCAGCCTTTCCAGCTGCCGCTCGGCCATCGTCCTGGAGGTTTCCCTGACGTCCGCCTGATCAGCCGTAACCTCCCCCACGCCCCTGCTTAGCTGCCCGATCTCAGTTCATATCAGCTCCATTGTCCGAAGTCGCGCCGCCAAGCCCTCGTGACCACCACTGCAGTCTAGATGAAGCGTCGTCAACATCACGCCTGATGACTTCAGAGGACGTTGGCTCGCGACTGTTTAGGTAAGTTACCTTGAGCTATTCGGACAGAGGTAGAGAAATAAGAGGAATAAAAGAGAATAAAAGTCACGCAATAAAAAAATGAAGACGGAAGAAGAATAGAAAAGTCTGAGACCTCAGATTCGTAGTGCGTGGATTCATCTTGGGGTTTAGGAAGTTTGCGCTGGAGTGTGGGCTTAATTCAAGATTTAATCGGTTTTGGGCTTCGGAGTAGCATTGGGCCCTTCTTGAAGATGCTTAAAAAAATAAGAATGGGCTAAACTTAGGCTTGCCTTCTTTGGTCTTGGGCTGTTCGGTTCTTTAGGGCCTAGGCAGGTGTTTACGACGCGGGCCGGTCCTGTTGGCCCGTCCGAGTCTTTTAAAAAACAAAAGAAATAAAAAATCATCATAAAAAAAATAGAAAATGGGTCAATCGATGGCTAAATCTATTTTCGACATTGTTTCGTTCCGGATTCATCCCTAAATGACGACTTCGCCCTTTTGGGGCAAGTCGTTCCTTTGATCTCAAAATTACGACTCTATCTCTGATGGGTAAAGTCGTGTCTAAATCCTTCCTAAGCTTGATTGATACTCATTTAGACCAATAAAGCCCTATTAGGATTGTCATGTTGATTTGATGTGTTTATTTTTCATATTTAGATTCATTGATTTGCGCATTTTATTATTGATTGTGATTGTTAGGATAGTCATTCCTATTTACATGAATTCTTAGATTTAGGATTCGTAATCCACTCGCCTGCATGAGCTCTTAGCCAGGAAAATCACTCGCGTTAGGTACCGAAAGGGCGTTGGTAATGACACCGACGTAACCAAGTCCCCGAACCCAAAATCTCTGGTTCCGCAGAACTGATCGATCTCTCCCAATCGATCAGTAAGGTTTCCGGTCTACCCTCCAAGAAAGACCGGTGGCGACTCCAAATGCATGTACAATTTGCACATGTCACCACGACCACACTGAAGGTCGAAAGCGATCGACTCTTATCGTCGAATCCTTTGAAAAATACTCCCGCCGCGATTTGGTATGGGCCTGGGAGGGCCCGCGCCGATCCAAGACCCGCGATCGGTAATCCATTAGCCGCGTCCGCTTCCGGACGGGTCGCGACAGGAGCGACCAATCAGGATTGTGGACAGAAAAGAGCATGTGCTCCGGAACAAGACAATCTCATTGGTTAATGTAGTTTGGCAACACCATGGGATCGAAGGAGCTACTTGGGAAAACGAAGAAGTCATGAAGAGTAGCTATTCTTATCTTTTTGAGTAGTTTTGACTGTACTGTAATTTCGGGAATGAAATTTTTTAAGGTGTAGAGAGTTGTAACACCTTGGAAATTCACTTTTGTAATATGACTTAATTCAATAAAAGGGAGACGAAATCAAATTTCAATCAATGCGAAATTTTGAACCGTAAGGAATTAAGAGACGAATTTTGGACGAATTTAGGCTCTGTAATTCTTAGTCACCGCGAATTAGGATTCGAATCCTCGCGCCGAGCCTAACTTGTGAAATTACCAAATTTACCATTTTGTTCAGTCGAGCCAAATTTCGTTTAGTCCTACACTATTGATTTACCATTTTGCCTCCAATAATGCATATAGGACAAAATAATTCAAATATGACATGACTTGTGGGCCTCACCATTTGTCAAATTCATCAACTACCATTCAACACCTACCATTCTCACTCTCTTTCTCTTCTCTCTCTCTGTCTTTCTCCCGTCGGCTCCCTATTCCTCCTACACTGTTCACACGAGAAGCACACACCACAGCCGACTCCTCCTTCCTCCTTCCTCCTCATCCCTTGAGCACGACCACCAACCCCAGACGTCCTCTACCACCTCGCCACCATCGTGTGACCGCCGTTCGCCGTCCGGAAGCACTGAAAATAGCCCTGGAAGTCCCGATGTCCAGCCCCTTCCTTGTTTCGGCCTCCACTGACCCGTAGACCTCCAGCCCTCCTCCGACCATCCGCGACACCATCGAAGCCACCCACAACCTCGCCGACGTCCACCTACCTCCTCACGACCACTTCGATCCAGCCCCGCCGTCCGACGCTCCCCGGAACCTCCGCATTCAGTCCCGAGAGCCACGGTGCTCTGTTTCAGGATCGGGACTGTCCCGCTGCCCTTCGCCCTCCTCTAACGCTTTTCGCCTCTCACCGTCGACTCCCAACGACCCCCCCTTGACCCTCTGTCGTCCCCCACAGCCACCGGAGTTCAATCATTGCCCGTGGGATCCCGAAACCACCCGGCCAAACCTCCCATGTTCTCGGCACCCGAATCCCCTGTTTCGAGCTGAAACTATACTTGGTGCCTTTGGCTGCCTTTGGCCACCTCCGGCCGCCGTTCGCCACCTTCCGCCGGTCCCGAAGGTCACTCTCAGCCCATAGGTAAGCCCTCAAACCTTTCCCGACCTTGTCTCGGCTCATGAGGCCGAGAACCACCTCAACTAGCCCAGTTTCCCCTGTTCGGTTTATGACCTGCATTGTTCACAGCCGATCGCCGCTCGCCGGAACTCTGCCGTCGCCGTCAACCTATTGTCAGACCTCCACCTCGAGTCCTAGCCGGTGTCGAGTCGCCGCATGGAAAGCCGAGTAAACCGAAGAGGAACGAGAACCGTTGTAGTCGCCGTTCGTCGTCGCCGCTCAACTTGTAGTCACCTTTGTGCCCGAGATTGATTTGATTGTGTGTTAACCCATAATCCTTGGTTATGGTACTAATTGGCCCTAAGATTAGTTAATTAGTCGATTAGGATACTCAGTTAGAATAATCGTGATCGATTTAGATAGAAATCGGGTTTTAGGTAAATGGCCGTGATTAATTAAGTTAGTCGATTTAGTTAGGTCGTCTGTGGCTAGTTGGTTGTTAGAATCGATTGATTGACAGATTGGGCATCGATTGCTGTTGTTTGATCACAAGCGAGCGATAGTTCAGAATCAAGCGATTGATTGATAATTTAATGAAATTGGGATTAATCAATGACATTTGATTAATTGAATTGGTTAATCGATTGTGTTTTGACTGCTTGACTGAGTGCAGTTGATTGATTGTGATGTGACATGAATGAATTTCTGAGTGTTTCATCGTCCGTGTCGAGCGCAAGCCTAATTATGAGGTTGTGCATTCATATGACCATGGATAGGATTAAATTGCATGTTTTAACATAAAAACGACTTGGAGCCAAGTCTTTAAGCACGAAGCATGACCATTCGACTAAAGATGAGGAATGAAATAGCTAATTGTCGAATATGCTTGTATGGTCATATGATGAGCTTTAAACCGTGCCAATCGTACGGTGAGCCACACCAGTCGTATGAGTTGGGCTGCCATTAGACACTGCCAATCGTAGTGTCAACATTACCGGTCGTAGTGTCAACACTACCAGTCGCAGTGTTAAACCACACCAGTTGTGGGAGCTGGGCTGCCAATAGACACTGCCAGTCGTAGTGTCAACACTGCTAGTCGTAGTGTTAAGCCACACCAGTCGTGTGCGTTGGGTTAAGTGGCTATGAAAATTTGGACTATGTGATGTTTTGTCTTATTTGGGCTGATTGAAATGTCATGTCATATTGATGTGATGCTTGCCTTGACTAGGCCATTTGACTGTCATGTCGTGTCTACATCACATTTTGTGTGGCTTCCATGCAGATAAGTTGCATGTGGTTGGATATCTGTATTGGTTGATATGCCATGTCTGTTTGGTAGGATATCCTAGGTGAACCAACGTCCTAGCCGAGCTTAAGCGTTGACTTCACTGAGATTTATTTCCCACCCCGTCGTGGGATAACATTTTCAGGTCACAAGTGACGGAGCCTAGAGGATGCTGAGACGTAACTTTTTGATGTGACCCTTTTGGAGTAGATATGGAGTTAACCTTACATACCATCGTCTCTTTTGAGGTCCCAAAGAGCCGCCCCAAAGAATGGGGTTGTATGTTGTTAGCTCTATATGGTTAATTAGTATCTGCTTTGCATAAGGTTTAAAGTTGTCTTTTGATGAATTGACTGAATGTAAGTTCCTGCTTCCTTATCCTTGCTGATCTTATTGTTTGGGAGAAGTGCATGTTTCGCATGCGTATTTCGAATATAGGTCGATGGCGAGCCTGAGACGCTATCTTTCGTGACCTAAGGGTGTCAAGGTAGGGATGTCGCGTGCTCGAGAGTCGGGGCGTAACAGAACCAATCACGATTCAGAAACGTGGTATGTATAGCCTGAATCAGGAATCCAATTGTCACTGAATTTCTCTTTATATCCGCTACAACCAATAACCAATCTGCGTTTTCTTCTTCTACAACACCAGTTTGAGTGGGATTTTCTTTTTCCTAATTCTATCTTTTCTAGTAGTTCTGATTGTTCATCTTATTTGCATTCCATTGATTTTATTGATTCATATTATTATCTCTTTGTTGCATTGCCTTCAATTTCGGACAATTTATCTTAATATGCCCTTTAGACTTACGCTGGTTGCAAGTCAGATCATTATGCTTCAATTTTGACATGCTCCTGTCGTTGTTGCTTCTCTCAATAGACGTTCCTCTAGCAACTAAACAAGCCTCATGACCATTACTCCCAAAAGTCAATTATGTATCTAGTTTCTGCTTATTTGAAAGACTACTCTTGACATCTTCCAGATTGATAGTTTCTCTATTAACAATCACGGTCTCTCTAATATTCTTATAAGAAAGAGTTAATGAAAGTAACAATAAAAAGAGCATCATCCTCATCTTCAATCTTAACATCAATACTCTTTAATTCGGAGATAATAGCATTGCAATAAAAAAAATATGAGACTTAAGGGAAACACCTTTAGCCAAACGAAGAGCGAAGAGATATTACTTGAGCCTCAATCGAATGGTGAAGGGTTTTGTTAAAAAAAAAAGATATTTTTCAATTTCGTCCATAATGCCACAGCTGATATTTGATCTTGCACCCTCGTAAGGCTTCATTTGTGAGGCACAGTTAGATAATAGACAAAGCTTTTTCATTTAAATCTTCCCAAGTTTCATCCTACGTGTTTTTAGGTTTTGTATCTTTCCCAAAGAGAGTTTTCTTCAAACCCTGCCGCGTAAGAACAACCAACATACAAACCTGCCATAAATTAAAATTGATGGTCTAATCAAACTTCTGAATATCGAATTTCGTTGTTGAACATGAAGCCATCATATGGCTTTGATACCATACTGTTATGACCAACGCGGAAATTATAACTAAATTAAAACTGAGGAGAATAAACGAACAAATAGAGTTTCTCGAAAAACCCTTGCAAGAAAAAAATCATGGTATTGATCGTTAGAACCCTCAATCAAGCCCAGCTAGATTTCTGAGGTTCGGCCCAGAAGGTTGAGGTCCAAAAAGGATTGTGGATACAGAAATCTTTTATCGAACTAAAAAGTTTGTTTTCCAATAAGGAGTTCCGAGTTAGTTTCGGACAGAAAGTGTCAAATGCAAAAGATATTTTGATAGCAATGTATGTAGCACCTTACAGACTCTTGACCAATCGAAAGTTAATCCTTTCGATGACTTATATTGAGAACAGAACACCATAACTTAATCAATGACGTTGGACGGGGAAGTAAAATATAAGACACAATGCCGAAATTTAATCGACCACACTAGGCAGGATATAGGATACAATGCCGGAATCTAATCGACGACACTGGACATGATATAGGACACAATGTCGAAATCTAATCGACGACACTGAACAGGTTTCTTGACACAACACCGGAATCTAATCGACGGCTTTGGACGAACTGAAAACACCGGAATCTAATTAATTATGCCATCGGTGTCACACCCCGACTCTCGAGCCTACGACATCCCTTGCCAAATCACCACTAGGTCACGATAGATAGCGTTACAGGCTCGCTATCGACCTACAATCGAAATACGCATGCGGAACATGCACTTCTCCCAAACAACAAGATCAGCAGGGATAGGAAAGTAGGAACTTACATTCAATCAATTCATCAAAAGACAACTCCAATCCTCACACAAAGCAAGTACTAATCAACCCAATAGAGCTAGCAACATGAAACCCCATTCTTCGGGGCGGCTCTCTAGGACCTCAAAAGAGACAATGGTCAGTAGGATTAACTCCATATCAACTACAAAAGGTCACTCCAAAAATCACGCCTCAGCATCCACGATGCTCCGTCACTTGTGACTTGAAAATGTTATCCCACAACGGGGTGAGAAATAAATCTCAGTGAAGTCAACGTCTAAGCTCGGTTATGATGTTGATTCACCCAAGATATCCTACCAAACAGACATGGCATGTCAACCAGTACATATATCCAACCACATGCAACTTACCCGCCAGGAAGCCACACGAAATGCGATGCAGACACAACATAACAGTCAAACAGTCCAGTCAAGGCAAGTATCACATCAATTGACACAGATGACGTCACACGTAGTCCATTTATTATGAGATATGGCATGTCAGCCCAAGGCATGTCAGCCCAGCACACTGGTCAATTGGTGCCTAATACACTTGTCAACTGGTACTCCTCTGGCAGCACCAGGCATCGTCCCTTACTTTTAGCAACTGCATCTAGTAGTCCGTGTGATTCCGATCGTCACGGAACTACTAGGAATCACTTCCAGGGCTTCGACCGTCACAACGACATCCATCAAATTGACATCACAGAATGACATGCTTCCAACAAGTCGTATTCTTCCGACCGTCACGGTACAATCTTGTTAGCAATCTCATCATCCCATCATAAGACCACACATGACAACCGACAATCAATCAATTTTGTCATCTTTGATTTAGGCCGAATGCACATATAAAAGTGCTCAAAGACTCGGCCCGAGGCCGTTTTCATGCTAAATCATGCAGTTTGATCTCACACAAGTCATACGAATGCACAACCTCCTAACTAGGCTTGCGCCCGACACGGACGATGAAACACTCAGAAACTCACTCATATCACATCACAGTCAATCAACTGCACTCAGTCAAGCAGTCAAAATACGATTGATTAAGCAATTCAATTAATCAAACGGCACTGATTAATCCCAATTTCATTAAATTATCGATCGATCCCTCGGTTCTGAACTATCGCTCACTCGTGGTCAAACAACGGCAATCGATGCCTAATAAGTCAATCAATCAATTCTAGCAACCAATTAGCCACATACGACCTAGCTAATCTGACTAACTTAACAAATTACGGTCATTTAACCTAATCCATATTTCTATCTAATCTGACCGTAATTGAAATTACCTACATTCCCTAACGAGCTAATTAACTAATCCTAGGCGCAATTAGCGCCCTAACTAAGGATTAAGGGTTAACTCACCCTTTAACAAGCTCGGGCAGCGAGATCAACGGCACGGCGACAGCGAAACGGCGGCGACGGAACTCGGCAGCGACGGCGACGACGGCGACGACGACGGTTCTCAGTTTTCCTTTGGACAACTCGGGTTTCTCGGCTATTTAAGCGACAACACCACCTGACAGCGGCTGGAACAAGCCGTAGATGTCCCGCAAGAGGTAGACGGCGACGGCGGAGCTCCGACGACCAGCGGCCAGCTGAAGACAGGACAGAACAGATCAGAGAGAAAAACAGAGGAAACGAGTTGTTTTCGGGTGAATCTCGGCCTCATTGGCTAAGACAAGATCGGGCAAGGCTTAAGGACTCACCGGACAACCAAGAAGATAAGGATAACTACTCTTATTGAATTCAGGTCATTTACAGAAGTCGAATTTCCAGAGCGTAACAACTCTCCCCACATTAGGAAATTTCGTCCTCGAAATTATAGTACAGCCAAGATTTACTCAAAAAGATAAGGATAACTACTCTTAATGACTTCTTCGTTCTCCCAAATAGCTCCTTCGGTCCCATGGTGTTGCCAAATCACCTTGACTAGAATCGTCTTGCTCCGGAGCACTTGTTCTTTCTATCCACGATTCTGACAGGACGCTCTACGTACGATGCTCGCTCATCCAAATCAATCTTCTCATAACTCAGCACATGAGCGGGATCCAGTTCGTACTTCCTCAACATCGACACGTGGAAGACGTTATGCACCTGAGCAAGTCTCAGCGGCAACTCAAGACGATAGACCAGATTTCCAACCCGCTTCAAGATCTCGAACGGTTCGACATACCTTGGGCTCAACTTCCTTTCTTACCAAAACGAGATGTCCCTCTCATAGGCGACACTTTCAGGAAGACATGATTGCCCACTTGAAATTTCAAAGGTTTGCGCCTCCTATCAACATAACATTTCTGGCGATTCTAAGCATTACTTAGTCTATCTCTGATTACTTTAACTGCTTCCATTGATTGTTCTACTAACTCAAGGCCAGTTATCTCCCTTTCACCAACTTCGTCCCAACAGACTGGCGTCCTACACGCTCTGCCATACAATGCCTCGAAAAGCGCCATCTTAGTGCTCTGCTGATAACTGTTATTATAGGCAACTCTACTAAATGCAACTGTTCCTCCCAACTATCTTTAAAATCCAAGACACATGCCCTCAACATGTTCTCCAAAGTCTGAATCATCCTTTCAGACTGGCCATCAGTTTGTGGATGATAGGCCGTACTGAACTGAAACTTTGTCCCCAACGCAGTCTGCAGACTTTTCTAGAATGTGGCAGTGAACTTGGGATCACGATCCGATGTGATCATCATTGGAACTCCATGCAACCTCACGATGTGCCTCACATACAAATCCACATATCTGTCTAAGTTGAAGTCCTTTCTCACTGGAACAAAGTGCGCTGACTTCATCAATATGTCGACCACAACCCATATTGAATCATGTCCTCTATGACGCCTTGGCAATCCCATCACAAAGTCCATCGTGATATGCTCTCATTTCCACTCTAGGATCTTCAATGGCTACAACAATCCTCCAGGCTTACAATGCTGCGCCTTGACCTGCTGACAGATCAAACACTTAGCCATATGCTTGGCTATGTCCGCCTTCATGCCATTCCACCAGTACTGCTGCTTCAAATTCTGATACATCTTTATACTTCCAGGATGGATACTATAACTGCTACGATGTGCTTCCGATAAAATCTCTTCCCTTAAACCTTCTTTAGCAGGCACCACTAAACGTCCTCTGAACTTTAATATCCCATCCTCGGCTACTGGGAAGTCGACTCTTCGCCTAGCTGAGTCCTCTTGAAGTATCTTTTGAATGGCAGGGTTCGTTGACTGCAGGGTCTTAATCCTTACCTGCACTTCTGGCTCAATCCTGAGTGTAGCCACAAGACTCGACAAACGGCTTACTTCCAACTTGAAGTCAGAGTCTCTCACCTGCTCTAACAAACGCCATTCATGGACTTGTAATTGAGAAATCACTGATTTTCTACTTGGGGCATCTGCAACCTTATTCGCCTTACCCGGATGATATAGGATCTCGCAGTCATAATCCTTAAGCTACTCCATCCATCAACGTTGCCTCATGTTCAACTCCTTCTGAGAGAACAGATACTTCAAACTCTGGTGATCGTTATACACCTGAAAACTTTATCCAATCAAATAATGTCTCCAGATTTTCAAAGCAAACACAACTGCAGCCAATTCTAAGTCGTGTGTCGGATAGTTCGACTAATGCTTCCTCAACTGACGAGATGCATACATTACTACTCTACCATGCTGCATCAAAACATAGCCCAATCATTTAAGCGAAGCATCGCTATAAATCTCATAACCTCTAGGACCAGACGGAATCGTCAGAACAAGAGCAGTAGTTAGCGTATGCTTAAGCTCTTGAAAACTATGCTCACACTTGTCGGTCCATTCAAACTTCACATCCTTTTTCAACAGCTTGGTCAAAGGTGAGGCTATAACCAAGAATTTCTCCAATAAATGCCTATAATAACCTGTCAACCCTAAGAAACTTCTGATCTCAATCATTATCGTCAGTCTCGGCTAATTCATAACTGCTTCAATCTTGGATGGATCCACAGCAATACCTTCACCAGATACCACGTGGCCTAGGAACACCACACGAGTTAGCCAAAACTCGTACTTGCTAAACTTGGCATACAGCTGATGCACTTTAAGAGTTTCTAACATAATCCTCAAGTGCTGCTCATGATCATCTAGACTCTTCGAGTACACCAAGATGTCGCCTATGAATACAATCAAAAAGCGGTCCAAGAACTCCATGAACACTCTACTCTTGGCAGGCTCAGCCGCACTAGGTGCCCCTTTATCAACAGAGATCTCATCAACCGGCCCGACAGGCCTCCTTCGGGGTGCTCGGGGAGCTATTTTACCGCGTCCGCTCATTTCGCAGGTGAGTTATGAAGTCCTACTCACCCCATAGCAACACGCAGTCAAAAGGCAACCCAACAACTTACTACACAAGCAGCAAACACATGCATCAAGCTTATAAACCTACTAACTATCCCATTTCCCATCACTCCTTGTTACTCTAGGCCAATGACCAGATCAATTTGGCTGACCTTGCTCTGATAGCACCTTGGGCGAGGATGTCACGCCCAGACTCTCGAGCCCGCGACATCCCGTGCCAAATCACCACTAGGTTACGATGGATAGCGTCTCGGGCTCGCTATCGACCTATAATCGAAATACGCATGCGGAACATGCACTTCTCCCAAACAACAAGATCAGCAGGGATAGGAAAGTAGGAACTTACATTCAATCAATTCATCAAAAGGCAACTTCAATCCTCACATAGAGTAGATACTAATTAACCCTATAAAGTAGCAACATGCAACCCCATTCTTCGGGGCGGCTCTCTAGGACCTCAAAAGAGACAATGGTCGGTAGGGTTAACTCCATGTCTACTCCAAAAGGTCACTCCAAAAATCACGCCTCAGCATCCACGAGGCTCCATCACTTGTGACCTGAAAATGTTATCCTACGACGGGGTGAGAAATAAATCTCAGTGAAGTCAACGCCTAAGCTCGGTTAGGATGTTAATTCACCCTAGATATCCTACCAGACAAACATGGCATCTCAACCAGTACAGATATCCAACCACATGCAACTTACCTACAAGGAAGCCACACGAAATGCGATACAGATAGACATGACATTCAAACAACCCAGTCAAGCATCACATCAATTGACACACATGACGTCACACGTAGTCCATTTATTATGATATAGGGCACGTCAGCCTGGCACACTGGTTAATTGGTGCCTAGTACAATGGTCAATTGGTACTCCTCTGGCAGCACCAGGCATCGTCCCTTACTTTCGACGATTGCATCCAGTAGTCCGTGTGATTCCTATTGTCTCGGCACTGAACTATACCAATAATCCCTTCTTGGGCTTCAGTTCGTCACAAGCTACGACCGGCATCCATCAAACTGACATCACAAAATGATGTGCTTTCAACAAGTCGTATTCTTCCGATCGTCACGGTACAATCTTGTCAGGAATCTCATCGTCCCATCATATGACCACACATGACACCCGACAATCAATCAATTTTGTCTTCTTTAATTTAGGCCGAATGCTTATACAAACGTGCTCAAAGACTCGGCTCGAGGTAGTTTTCATGCTAAATCATGCAGTTTGATCTCACGCAAGTCATATGAATGTACAACCTCATAACTAGGCTTGCACCCGACACGGACGCTGAAACACTCAAACACTCACTCATATCACATCACAGTCAATCAACAACACACAGTCAAGCAGTCAAAATACAATTGATTAAGCAATTCAATTAATCAAACGGCGTTGATTAATCCTAATTTCATTAAATTATTAATCGATCGCTCGGCTCTGAACTATCGCTCACTCGAGATCAAACAACGGCAATCGATGTCCAATCAGTCAATCAATCAATTCTTGCAACCAATTAGCCACAGACGGCCTAGCTAATCCGACTAACTTAACCAATTACGGTTATTTAACCTAATCCATGTTTCTATCTAAACCGACCGTAATTGAAATTACCTAACGAGCTAATTAACTAATCTTAGGCGCAATTAGCCCTCTAACCAAGGATTAGGGGTTAACTCACCCTTTAATCAAGCCCGGGCAGCAAGATCAATGGCGTGGCAAAGGAGAAATGGCGGCGACGGAACTCGATGGCGACGACGACGATGACAGTTCTCCGTTTTCCTTTAGACAACTCGGGTTTCTCGGTAATTTTAGCGGCAACACCACCCGACAGCGGCTGGAACAATCCGTGAATATCCTGCAAGAGGTCGACGGTGACAGCGGAGCTCCAGCGATCGGTGGCCGGCTGAAGGCAGAACAGGTCGGCAGAGAAAAATAGAGGAAACAATATGTTTTCGTGTGAATCTCGGCCTCATTGGCTGAGAAAAGATCGGGCAAGGCTTGAGGACTCACCGGATAACCAAGGGCTACGATCGGGACTAGCTATGAGCGATAAACGGAGGCCGGAGATGAAGATCACAAGGGAGAATGAAGCAGGGCAAAGCAGGGGATTCGCGCGGCTGAAACATGGGAGGAGATTTCAGGTCCGCTCGGGGTTCCACGGCCAACGACCGGCGTCCAGTAGCTTCGAGGGATGCCGGGGGGTCAAGGGAGGTCAATGGTGGTGATCGGTGAGCGGCGAAAGTGGCCAGTCTGGCTGGGACAGAGGCGAGTCGGACTAAACCCTAAAAATAGGGCACTCGGGTCCGAATAGGGGTTGTCGGCTTTCTAAGCTGCTCCGTGGCTCAACGGCGCCGAAGGCAATCGAGTGATGGCCTAGGGGTCGGAGGAAAGCCGACGAAGGCGTTGGGTGAGGTCGGAGGCGCCCCCGTGAGCGGCCAGAGCTCAAATAGCTCTCGATCGCGAAAACAGTGTAGGCGGGCATCGGGGCTGTTCTGAGCTCACCGGCGGCTTGCGGTGGTCGGGCTGATGGCAATGTAACTACAGCAAGACGGCGAGGCGATCTGAGGTGGTGGTTGTCGAACAAAATCGAGAGGAAGATGAGGGATGGATGAGAAAGCGTCTATGTGTGGGGGGTGTTCCACGTGAGTACGGGGGTGAGAGAGAGCCGACGGGAGAGAGAAGAAAGAGGGAGAAGAGCACGTGAGAGAGAAGAGTGGTTGGGGAGTTGACTAGTAGGTAGGATTTTGACTTGTAGAGGGCCCACCTGTCAAATCGAATTTAAATAATTTTGTCCTGTATGCATTATTGGTGGTCAAATTGGTAATCCAATAATTCAGGACTGAACTAAATTTTGGCTCGACTGACGGAGGGGTAATTTGGTCTTTTCACAGACTAGGCTCGGTCAAGATTAGGCTCGAGCACGAGGATTTGAATCTTAAGTCGCGGTGACTAAGAAATATGAAGCCTAATCTAATTGACTGAAAATTTCGAGGATTGTCCAAAATTCGTCCCTTAATTCCTTACGATCCAAATTTCGCATAGACTGAAATTCAATTTCTTTCCTTTTTATTGACTTCAGGCCATTTATAGAAGTCGAATTTCTAGGGCATCACAACCGGGATAAGAAACTCGTCGGAATTGAATCAACGACGGGAATCTGAAAGCTACAGCTAGGCTAGGCTAAGATAATGTAGGATGAAGACTTGATATGTTGTTTTGTGTGTGACTTGGGGTTAGATGACTCTAGGTATTTATAGAGGTGCTTGGATAACCGTTGAACACACGACATCCCTTGCCTAATCGCCACTAGGTCACAAAGGATAGCATCTCAGGCTCGCTATCGACCTATAAATATAATACGCATGCGGATCGTGCACTTCTCCCAAACATCAAGATCAACAGAGATAGGAAAGCAGGAAGCATCCCAGCCAACTCAGCAAAAAGGCAATTCATTACATTAACCAAAAGCATATGTTAATTAACCATATAGAGTTAACAATATACAACCTCAGTCTTCGGGCGGCTCTCTAAGACCTCAAAAAAAGACAAAGGGTCCGGGTAGAGTTAACCCCACATCTACTTCAAAAAGGCCACTCCTAAGTCACACCTTAGCATCTGCGAGGCTCCATCACTTGGGACTTGAAAATGTTAGCCCACGACGGTGTGAGAAATAAATCTTAGTGAAGTCAACGCCTACGCTCGACTAGGACGTTGATTCGCCCAGGATATCCTACCAAACAAACATGGCTTATCGTCGCAGAACAGACATCCAGTCACATGCAACTTACCCGCCAGGAAGCTACATAAAATGCGATACAGACACTACATGACAGTCAAACGGCCCAATCAAGGCAAAGCATCACATTAGCTTACACATGCTAGACACCATGCAAAGTCATTTATTAGGGTATATGGCATACAGCCCGACACACTCGACAGTTGGTGCCTAGTACACTAGACGATTGGTACTCTTCTGGCGCCACCAGGCATCGTCCCTTACTTCTGGCGACTGCATCCAGTAGTCCATGTGATATTCGACTGACACGGCACAGAACTACCAGGAATCCCTTCCAGGCTTCGGTCTGTCACAAGCTACGACCAGTATCTAATCAAGCTGATAACACAGATTAACGTTCATCCAACAAGTCATATTTTTTCGATTGGCATGGTACAATCTTGTCAGGACCTTGGTAGGAATCTTATCGTCTCATCATATGACCATACATTACATCCGATAATCAATCAATTTTATCATCTTTAATTAAGGCCGGATGCTTATACGGACGTGTTCAAAGACTCGGCCCAATGCCGTTTTCATGCTAAATCATGCAGTTCGATTCCACACAAGTATATGAATGCGCAATTTCACAACGAAGCTTGCGCCTAACACAGACGATGAATCAAACAGAATCTCAGCCACAATACCCGACAACCAATCCAGTGCACTCAGCCAAGCAATCAAATATACGATCGATTAATCAATTCCATTGATCAAACGACAATGATTAATCCCAATTTCATTAAATTATTGATCGGTTCTAAACTATCGCTCGCTCGAGATCATACAACGGCAATCAATTGCCCAATCAATCAATCAATCCAATCTAACAATCAATTAGCCACAGACGACCTAAACTAATCCGGCAAACTTAATCAATCGCGGCCATTTATCTTAAACATAATTTCTATCTAAACTGACAGTGATTAATCTAGTTAAATACTCTAAGGAATAAATAACTAATCCTAGGCGTAATTAGCGCCCTAACCAAAGATTAGAGGTCGACTCACAAGCAAAGCAAGCTCGGGCAGTCACGAGGATGACTCATCTCTATTTATAGAGGTGCTTATATTGGTAGATTATGTAAGCTTGAATTAGGTAATATGCTAATGATTTTGATGTCGACTTTCGTTGTTGGACCTAAGTGGTAATACGATCGATACTTACTAGGGAGCGAGCGAGGATTAAGTAATTGATCTTTAAGACGTAATGATCCCTTGGGAAGTCAAAAGATTCGAATTGATAAGAATCGATGTGAAGACAAGTAATAGGTGATGAACGATGAGGAAAATCTTCCTCTACACGTGTTTAAACTGGGATCTCAAAGTGAAGAACATAATTGTGAGTGCATTACGTTGTAATTCGGATGATGGACAGAAGATTGTGGATGAATCGAGATGTCATGAGTAAATAAAATACATGTACTTCGTCGAATTGGTGAAAGTTGAATTATACCTCCGAATCCTGATCGAAGAAGGCCTTGCAGTATGTCAAATGCAATCTTGGAATGACTTGAGGCCCGTATGGTTCAGTCAACTAGTAACCTAATAAAGTCACGGTGAAGTGTACACTGTCTGAAGATTGTAATTAATGAAACCTTAGACATGTGCATGGAACGAAGACGATGAAAACGAACAAGGAAAGTTCGTAATTGCAGTCTAAGGGCGGACGACATGGTAGGGTCGCCAGTTGGATGCACAGACTATCGAGATTGGTATCACCCCTAAATAAGATTAAGATTGCGAGATGTGCCAATTAAGGAAGACTAGTTATTAGAGTGGCACATCGGAAGCATAGTAGGACCACGTGATTTCTTGGAGTAATGACCATAAGGGTCTTGTTCTTGATAAAGCAGAAGATCCATAGGAACTCATTGCAGTAGCTATGGTATTGGTCAGGATAACTTGAGATTGCACCAAGGCTCAAGGTAAGACTACTAAAGCATTGACAGGAAGTCTGGTACTGCCAAGCTAATGATGAAGAGATTTCTCTTAGTATGAGTGCGACGCCCCAAGATTTAGGAGTGATTCAAGTTTAAGACTCGAGCGATTCAGAAACAACAACTAAGGATTGAGGAGGCCACCGAAAGATCAGAGGTCGCCTTCGACACGGATCGTGGCCTGATTTGTCAGTCGGTTGTGCTGTTGATTGAGGTTTGACTGTGTGACGATCTTAAATCAAGCACGAATCGATCTGGACCGATCTTGCTCAGCGGTAAGCCGACCATGGAGTCACCCTGAAGTGCACCAGGGATTGATTCGTGGCATGATTTACGAGCTGGCACTGATCGATCATTAGGATGGCCATGGACCCAATGAAGTACAATTTGTACTAGAACCCCATACCAACCGTGCACTAGTTAAATGGCTAATCACCTTGAGCCGCGTGACGTGTTGTTGGAAGAATATGGGTCGAGACGAACTAATCCTGCATCAATTTGAGTTGGTCATGAGAGGTGATCTCGATTGCGTTCAATTGTACCATCGGTCTAGGAACGGGTGATTCCAACCCTAAACCGGAATATTTGATGTGGTCCTCGACTCGCCAATCGCTTGTGAGTTGACCCTGTTTGACAGAATGGACGGTCCGACCCTCGATTTGATTTGGCGTCTGAGTTCGGTGATTCTGCATATGTTTCAAGAATTGACAAGTGGTGATTCCAAATCTCATGGAGTTGATGAAGAGGCTAATTATTAGTCGACCTTCTCCGTGTAAGCAGAATGCCCAAATTGCCATTAGTGTTGGTTGTAATTGATATATATGGAACAAGAGGGGAAGAAGTGTTAAACTCTGCTCATTGGAAGTTAAGAAATGGCCAATCGATTCGTGGGAATGGATAATTACTGCATTTACTAGGATAATCGATAATTGGATGGGATAGCAAGGTTATATGGCCACAGATTGAGTTGAATCTTTAGAGTTGGATGGTTCAACATGTTTAAACGAATTGTGGATATGGAATTGTGGCAGATTGGTAACGAGGATCGTAAGTTCGAATCTGACTTGTGTTTGATGGTTGCTTTGTGGTTTCGGTGCACTAAGTAGGAGGTAAGGATTGATTTGAAGCAAGCATGGTATAAATTTTGGAAAGATGAAACTACAGTTCAGTATAGCCTATCATCCGAAGGCGAATGGCCAGTCTGAATGGATAATTCAGACTTTGAAAGGCAAGCTGGGGACACGTGTGTTAGATTTCAAGGGTAATTGGGAGAAACAGTTGCATATGGTAGGGTTTGCCTACAATAACAGTTACTAGTAGAGCATTAAGATGGCGCCTTTCGAGGCATTGTATGGCAAAGCATGTAGGACACCTATTTTTTGGGAAGAAGTGGGTGAAAGAAAGATCACTGGACTTGAGTTAGTAAAGCAATCAATGGAAACTGTTAAGGTCATCAGAGAGAGACAGATTGAGGACAGTTCAGAGTCGTCAGAAAAGTTACGCCGATAAGAGAACACCTTTGGAATTCAAGGTGGGTAATCATGTCTTTTGAAGGTGTCGACTATGAGTGGGATATCTCGTTTTGACAAGAAAATAAAGCTAAGTCCAAGGTATGTCGGACCTTTCGAGATTTTGGAAAGAATTGGGAGTTTGGCGTACCGTCTTGCGTTGTCGCTGAGACTTGCTCAAGTATAATGTCTTCCACGTGTCGATAATAAGGAAGTACGAACTAGACCACGCTCATGTACTGAGTTATGAGGAGATTGATCTGGATGAGCGAGTATCATACGTGGATCGACCAGTCAGAATCGTGGATAGGAAAGAACAAGTACTCCGGACCAAGACGATCCCATTGGTCAAAGTGATTTGGCAACATCATGGTATCGAAGGAGCAACATGGGAAAACAAGGAAGTCATAAAGAGTAGTTCTCCTGATCTTTTTAAGCAGCTGTGACTATGCTGCAATTTCAAGGACGAAATTTCCTAAGTGATGGAGAGTTGTGACGCCCTAGAAATTCGACTTCTATCAAGTGCCTGAATTCAATAAAATGGATTAATATTGAATTTCAGTTTGTAAAAAATTTTGGATCGTAAGGACTGAAGAGACAATAATTGGACGAATTATTAAGCTTCAGTCGATTTAGATAGGTTTCGAAGTCTTAATCGCCGTGAATTAGGATTCCAATCCTCGCGACCGAAGCCTAATTCCTATCGAGCCTAGTTTGTGAAATTATCAAAATTACCTTTCGTCCGGTGTACCGAAATTTCATTTCAGTTCCGATTCGTCAAATGATCGTTTTGCCTTTGGATATTATTCACTAAAGGACAAAAAGTTGTAAAAGTCTTCAAGGGGAGTCCACCAATCCTCTTTCCCCATGTAAACTCCTATCAGCAGCCCATCTCTCCTCTTTTCTCTTCTTCTTCACATCTGCTTCTTCCTTCCCTATTCATCGTGGAAGACAACTCCCATAGTCAAGCCACATCCTCCTCTTCCTCCGTTCGTTTTGTGTGACCATCACCTCACCACCGTCGACCACCACGTCTAGTTTCCCCTTGCCGCCACCGTCGACCCCTCCGGCGCCGTTGTTAGCAGTCGAAAGCCGTGGAAAACGCTCAGGAGCGTTGTGCTCTATTTCGGCCCCCTGAACTCGAGCCACTCTTGCTCCTCCTCCGGCCATTCGTAGCTCAACCGAACCCAACCACCACCTCACCGTCGTCCTCCACCTCCCTCTCGACGTCCCCGATGCCACCTCATCCCCCGTCGTGATCCGGAACCACCGCGAGCAGCCCCGAAGTCCCCGATGCCTTATTTTCGAGTTCGGTTCAGGTTTGCTTCGAGCCCGGCCAAACCCGACGCCACCGCAGCTCACCTCCGCCTCCAACGACCTCCTAGGACCCCTCTCTAGTAACCTTGAGCTCGTGGAAGTTCGTCGTCGCTCGTGGAGCTCGAAAACAGCCCCGGAACACGCCTCTGTTTTCTGCATGCGAATCCCTTCTTATGGCTCGGTTCTGTTCCATCGCTGTTCCACCACCTCCGGCCGCCTAGCGCCACTGTCGAACCACCATCGTGACTCCCTTCGATCTGCTGGTGAGCCTTATAACCCTTGCCGGCCTCGCCTCAGCCGTGAGGTCGAGAAACCCCACCGAATAACTTGCTCCCCTGTTTTTACTATGCTGGCCAGTTCTGTTTCAGCCGCCTACCACCGCTTGCCGGAGCTCCGTCAATGACCACCAGTCCCGGTGACCTTACCAAGCCTTCCCGTGGTGTCCCTGAGGTGTTAGGTCGAGTCGCCGCACGATAAGCCATGTTTTCACCGTGAACCGCCGCCGTCATCATTCGTTGTCGCCGGGAACCGTCGACACCGCGTCGTCATTTTTGGACCGCCCAAGCTAGCTAATTGTGAGTTGACCCTAATCCTTGATTAGGGTGATAATTACGCCTAGGATTAGTCGTTTAGTAGATTATGGAATTTAGGTACGCGATCGGGACTGGTTTAGATAGAAATTTGGATTATGTTAAATGGCCGATTGATTAGGTTAGTCGGAGTGATTAAATTGTATGTGGCTAATTGTGGTAAAATAGCAATTGATTGGTTGATTGATGGTTCGTTAATTGTGGTTCGATCGCGGGTGAGCAACAGGGTAGAGACGAGCGAGCAATCGGTATTTTTTTTAAATCAATTTGATGAATAAATGACATGGCACGAATTAAGCTTGATATTGCGTGATTGGGTTTGATTGCTCGGGATTGAGTTACGGCCTTATTAATTTGATCGCTTTGCTGAAAGGCCTGAATATCTACCGACTGGTTGGCCGTCTGTTTGGGGGTTAATCGCCCTTCTGCGATTTGCATAGTCTAAATGTGACGCCTTGGAAATTCGACTGCTCTAAAGTTCCTGAATTCAATAAAATGGATTAATATTGAATTTCAGTCTGCGAGATATTTTGGATCGAAACGAATTAAGGGACGAATTTTGGAAGATTCCCAAAATATTAGTCATATTAGATTAGGCTTCGCAATTCTTAGTCGCCGCGAATTAGGATCGGAATCCTCGCGACCAAACCTAATCCCAATCGAGCCTAGCCTGAGAAAAACCAAATTACTCCTTTGTCAGTCGAGCCAAACTTCACTTCAATCCTGAATTATTGAAAGACCAAATTGCCCTCCAATAATTCAAACTTTGTGGGCCCCTTCATGTCACCATCTCACCCACCTACCATTCAGCCTCAAGTCAACATCTCACCTGCCCACTTTTCTCTCTCCTCTCCCTCTTTCTCACACGATCTCTCTCTACTCACTCTCTCTCTTTCCTTCCGTGGAAGCCACCCCACATCCCTCACCAAACACTTCCTCCTCATTCTTCCTTCTTCTTGGGTTTTTGTTGTCGACCACCACCATCCACCTTTGTCTGCCACCACTCCGCCTCTGTCCGATTGTCGTGCGCCGCTCGAAGCCGTCGGACAACTCTCGAAGGGCCTCGAAGCCACTTGCTCTGTTTCGGGTTCCCCCTAACCCGAGACCTTCCCTCTCCTTCTCTAGACTCTCGAGCCACCACCGACGCCTCTCGCCGCCACGCCACTACTCTCCCCTCCGGTCTCCTCACGACCTCCTCGACACCGCCTCACGGTCGTCGAGCACTGGAACGGCCGCGGGAGCCAACTGAAGTCACGACCCCCTGTTTTCGGAGTCTGCTAGTTTTGCCTCTATTCCGGCGGGATACCGTCGCTTCCACCGCTCCCCACCGCTACCGACGACCACCCTAGACCCCTTCCTTGATCCTCCAAGCGTGTGGCAGCCGTTCGTCGCCTGAGAAGCGGTGAAAACCCCCCGGCCAGCCTCCCCTGTTTTCGGAGCCAAGATCCTCTACTTTGGCCGAGCTACTGGTCGCGATGGTTGAGTCTCCTCCAGCCACTAGCCGCCGCCCTCCGTTCGTCTCGAAGGTTGCCCTCGACCTACCGGTGAGCCCTCTAGTCCTTCTCGGCCTCGCCTCGGTCCGTGAAGTCAAGATTCCTCGCAAAATAGCCGATTTCCATATTTTTGAAGTTGATCGATTTTGTTTTGCCCTTAGCCGCGGGTCGCCGGAGCTCCGCTGCCGCCGTCGACCTCTTGCCGGACCTCCACCTCAAGTCCTAGCCGCTGTGGTGTGGTGTAACCGCTTAGATAGCCGAGAAACCCGAGTTGTCCAAAGGAAAACCGAGGACCATCATCGCCGTCAATTTGCCATCGCCGCGCTATCGTCGTGACTGCTCGAGCTAGTTAATTTGTGAGTTAACCCCTAATCCTTGGTTAGGGCGCTAATTGCGCCTATGATTAGTTATTTAGTCGTTATGGTGGTTAATTAGACTAATTGCGGTCGGTTTGATAGAAATTGGATTTTAAGGTAAATGGCCGCGATTGATTAAGCTAGTCAGATTAACTAGTGATGTAACTAGCAATATCTCCTAGAGGGGGGTGAATAGGAGATTCTGAACACAATTACAAATTTCGTGCGGAATGGATAGAGTTCAGTGTACGATTAGGAACAAAAGCAGTATAACAGTGTGCAGAAAATCTAAACACAAGAGTAAGAGTTTAGAGAAGAGGATATTGCACACGATGTTTATAGTGGTTCGGCTTGGATCAAGCCTACGTCCACTCTCCCACGATGACAGCCGATTGGCTGGATTTCACTATGAAGAATCAAGAAGATTACAATCACTCAAGTGTTTTGTTTCCTTCTCACACAGATTTTCACAGTGAAGGATTTTGAGTACACAGAATACTCTCTCAGATGAAACTCAAATTATTCTTGCACTTTGGATTGTTATTCGCTCTCTTCCACTCTAGTCGAACATTATTCTTCTTTTATACTCCCCTGCTTCCAAACTAGCCGTTGGATTCCAGCCAAGGGATCGCTCTTCAATCCTTGATTGGACGTCATCAATCTTGATTGAACGAGACTGTATCTTCAGAAGATATGTAGACCGTTGGGTAAGACATTGAACCCTTCTGATTTAGTCGCCCATACAACTGAATCTCCAGCTTCCATAAGTGTGATAAGTTTGAGTTGATTCCTGAGGATATATTCCTTAGAGGATGATATCCCATTATAGAAAGTCCCTTAATTGACAGGGTGGGATATCAGGATAATGGAATATCACTTGCCTTGATCGGAAACTTGTCATACGTGGGTCTTCGTGTTTTGTGAAATTCAGGAACTGATCTTTCTTCAGATTCGTCTAAGAGGAAATTGATCAGTTGACATGGAATGGTAATACGAAGATTTGATGTGATCCATCCGTCACTGTTTGGATCGTCAGGAGCACTTCCATCTGACCCTTAGTCAGAAGCACTTCCATCTGACCCTACGTCAGAAGCACTTCCATCTGACCCTTCGTCAGAAGCACTTCCATCTGACCCTTCGTCAGCACGACAGAATTGGAGTCACTCAATCTGCTGCTTACACATTCTTCCTGCATCACATTTCATTTAACAAAATCTTTTGAAGGTTTTGTCAGAATCAAAATATAGGAGAATTTCCACAACAACTAGGTCGTCTATGGCTAGTTGACTGCTAGAATTGACTGATTGATTGATTGGGCAATTGATTGTCATTGTTTGATCGCGAGCGAGCGATCGATAATTTAATGAAGCTGGAATTAATCATTGTTGTTTGATTAATTGAATTGGTTAATCGATCCTGTAATTGACTGCTTGATTGACTGCAATGGATTGATTGTCATGTGATATGATCATGATTGTCATTTGATGAGTTCATCGTTCATGTTAGGCGCAAACCTAGTTGTGAAATTGCACATTCATATTACTTGTGTGGGATCAAATTGCATGATTTAGCATGAAAATGGCCTTGGGTCAAGTCTTTGAGGACGTCTGTATGAGCATCCGGCTTAAATCAAAGATGATAAAATTGATTGATTGTTGGATGAAATGTGTGGTAATATGATGGGACGATGAAATTCCTGCAAGGTCATGACAAGATTGTACCGTGACAATCGGAAGAATGCAACTTGTCGAAAGCACGTCATTCTGGGACACCAGTTTGATGGATGCTGATCGCAGCTTGTGACGGACCGAAGCCCGGAAGGGATTCCTAGTAGTTCTGTGCCGTGACAGCCGGATATCGCATGAACTACTGGATGCAGCCACCGGAAGTAAGGGACGATGCCTGGTGCCGCCAGAAGAGTACCAATTGACTAGTGTACTAGGCACCATTGACCAGTGTGCCGGGGAGACAGACCCTATTTCTTAATAAATGGCTTCGCATGGTGTCCTGCATGTGTAAGCTTGTGATGCTTGGCCTTGATTGGGCTGTTTGACTGTCATGTCGTGCCGGTGTGATGCTTTGCCTTGATTAGCCTGTTTGACTATCATGTCGTGTCTGCATCACATTTCGTGTGGCTTCCTGGCGGGTAAGTTGCATGTGGCTGGATATCTATGCTGGTTGATATGCTATGTTTGCTTGGTAGGATATCCTAGGTGAATCAACGTCCTAGCCGAGCTTAGGCGTTGACTTCACTGAGATTTATTTCTCACCCCGTCGTGGGATAACATTTTCAGGTCTCAAGTGACAAAGTCTAGCGGATGCTGAGGCGTGACTTTTGGAGTAGTCCCGGAGATCGTGTTAGACCGAACTCGATAATCTGGGAGTTGTAGACCAGGAGCCGAAGAATGGCTTGCGTTTATTGTCTAAACAAGATAGTTAAATAAAAAGGTTGACTTTGTGGGATGTCATGATTTGATTGATATGACTGGTTATTTAACTATCCATGCTCTTTGATTTGTTGTTTGGGAGTTGCACGTTTCTGCATGTGTAATCAAAGATAAAATAAATGGGTGGATAACATGCCCAGGATGTTATCTATTAGGACCTGAGGTGATTTGGTAGGGATGACGCGTGCTCAAGGATTGAGACGTGACACTAATGATAGTATGCATATGCATATGACCGCGTGCGAAGTCAAAAGACATATTTTAGCATAAAAATAGCCATGAGCTGAGTCTTTGAGCACGTATGTATGAGCATCCGGCCTTAACTAAAGATAATGAAATGGGTTGATTGCTGGATGTGTATTGTGTGGTCATATGAGGGAACGATGATGCTTTGCCTAGCAAGTTCGTACTGTACAAATCGTATAGAACCACACGACTTGCCAGAAGTACGACAATTCTGATCCAGTGCCAGCTAGTACGGATTCAGAGTTGGTCGGATGCCGGTCGCAGCATGTGATGGACCGACGCCCCGTATAGGGATGCCTACCGTCGTTCCGTGCAACGGGTGCACTGGATACACCGCTTGTAGTAGCCGTTGCCGAGAGAAAATGAACGTAGCTCGGTCCTTCCAACGAACGCTAGATCGCACTAATGTGCTGGATCGTGTTATTTGTGAGAGTCAAATCACGCCAACCGCGTAAATCCTCTCATGTGACGTTGGGACGATCATCGTTAATAAATGGACTTATGTGGCGTCTTACGCATACTTGTGGATGTGATGCTGTATTGAGTGATTGACTGATATGACTACTGAGTCGAGTCAAGCATTGCATTATGCGTGGCTGAAGGCTGGTAAGTGTGCATATGGATGATTATCATATTGAGATTGTGAGTGGCCGTTATACGTGCATATGTGGTCTTGTGAGCCTTCTGTTAGGATGCTTTGGTGTTGACACCTGATTTTTGACCAAGTCTTTTTCAGTTTTATTTTCGAAAAATCACAAAAAATTCATAAAAAGTCAAAAAATTACAAAATCAACTTTGGTGGCCTTGGCCAAGCCCAAGGAACCATTCTTGACCAAAAAATAATTTTTCATATTTTACATATTTTTTTATATTTTTAGAAAATAGAAAAATACTAGAAAAATCAACAAAAATAGAATTTGAGGTCACAAAAATATAGGAAAATAGTTAATATTTTTCTTTTAAATCCCTTGTCATTTTTACCTCAACAAGAGTCGAAATTCAAGTTTAATTTTGTGTGTTTCTCTGTAACGCACAGGGTTAAATTTGTCAAAAAATGTGTTTTGAGTCTTTTTATTTGCAATCTTTTGCATTTTCCGAATCCTGACATTCGAATTGATCGCCCCACATTTCAATTTGGTTCAATTGGGCGCTAATTTGATCAATTTTGGCTTTAGGGACCTAATTGCATGAAATTCTTTTCATTTTAGTCCCTATTAAGCCAATTCCGAAATTAAACTTTTTCGAGGGGCACCCATTGAACCCCAATACTTTCTCCCTATAGTATTCGATCCCCTAAATCTAACGGTCAGTTCAATTAAGGTCAATTTGCCCATTAGGACCCTCAATTTGACAAAAATCAAATTCGAATCCTACTCCACATTTGGGGTTTTCAATCAATTCAAAAGGAATTTGTCATGAAAATTACATTTCTAGGTAGAGTCTGTGCCATGGAACCCAATTGTGGTGTTAATTTTGTGATCTTGGCACATATGGGCGTCCAATTCGGACAAAGAAAGTAGAACAGGGTCAACTAGGTCGGGTTGACCCGACCCAGTCAACCTAGTTGACCAAACCAAGAGAACAGGTCTGTTCTCTTCTTCGCGCACACACAAGGCTCTTGGGGGGAAAAACGAAAACAGGATGGGAAGCAAGAAGGAAAAATGGGAGGAAGGCAGTTGGAGGCGATCATCAGTTGAGCTGGGGAAATTAGTTGGCGAAAGGGTCGGTTAGGGGAAGCTGGCGAAAGGGACGCAATAAAAAGGCGAAGGCAGAGAGAGAGAGAGAGAGGACGAGAGAGAGTTCGCGAGGGGAGGATCTCGCAGAGTGGAAAAAGAGAGAGCGAGACAGAGAGAACGAAACAGAGAGAGAGAAACGGAGAGGGAGAGAGCTCGCGAAGGGCAGAGAGATAGAGAGAGAGAGGAAGACGGCGACCGAAGCTTGCCAAACCTGTGCAAGCTTCGACTGACCACCTCCGGCGAAACCGAAGCCAGCGACGCCCGTCTTCGACTTCCCTGATTCCCAGAGAAGTGACCGAACCCTTCCAATCAGCCTGTCGTCTCGAAAAACGGTGAGGAGCATCTTCGAGCTCGGCCTCGGCCTCTAATGGCGACTCGTGATTTTGTCGACCATCATGTGTGTTTTCGGTTTCGATTTGTTCCCTGAACTCTACTGATCTTCATCGCATTTCATTTTCGCATTTTCGTTGCATAAAACGCCTTACCGACCTTCAACCTTGGTTGAGTCACCGAGAATGGCTCAGCTCGGTCCAGGCATCGTCGAGCCCTCGCGACGGTCAAGTAAGTCCTCTCAAACTCCTTGGATGCTTCCTGATGATTTTGTTTAGCCAAGCAACGCTAGAAACGGCTAGGCCGATAGCCCACCGGAGATTAGCTTCGGCCTTGATTGCAGGTTAACCAAACCCGATTCTGCTGTGTTGAGTGCGATATATGTTGTAGAGCAAGCCAAGGTGAATCGTTTGCCGTTGATTTCGCGTCAATCCGACGTCGGGAGGCCGAGAAATCGTCCCAGAATGTCACATTCAATGTCGAAAGGACAACATTCAAGATAGTCTTTCTGCGAGATCTCAGGTAGCCCCTAGATCCTAGAAGAATCTTATCAAAGTTTTTGCAGGTTTAAGTTTTCTGCAGGATACTTGGAATCCCCAAATCCCAGAATAACGCCTCGCGTGTCGAAAGGACAATTTTCAAAATCTGCTTTCTGTGAGGTTCTAGGTAACCCCTAAACCCAGAAGAGCTCATGTGGTAAAGCCTAAAGGTTAGGCACACCTCACTTGTATGAATCCTAGATAATTCCTTAGAATATAGGATCAAAAACTGTTGTCAAAATCTGCTTTCTGTGAGATTCTAGGTAACCCCTAAACCCAGAATAGCCCATTTGGTAAAGCCTCAAGGTTAGGCACACCTCATTTGTATAAATCCTAGTTAATTCCTTAGAATACAGGATCAAAATGTTCGACAATCCCTAAGAGACTGTGTGCGTCATCCATAGGTTCCTAGCAGAGAGGAATCCTATTCTCGACCTGATCCCCCTGACGGATTAAAATGTTCGACAATCCCTAAGAGACTGGGTGCGTCATCCATAGGTTCCTAGCAGAGAGGAATCCTATTCTCGGCCTGATCCCCCTGACGGATTAAAATGTTCGACAATCCCTAAGAGACTGGGTGCGTCATCCATAGGTTCCTAGCAGAGAGGAATCCTATTCTCGGCCTGATCCCCCTGACGGATTAAAATGTTCGACAATCCCTAAGAGACTGGGTGCGTCATCCATAGGTTCCTAGCAGAAAGGAATCCTATTCTCGGCCTGATCCCCCTGACAGATTAAAATGTTCGACAATCCCTAAGAGACTGGGTGCGTCATCCATAGGTTCCTAGCAGAAAGGAATCCTATTCTCGGCCTGATCCCCCTGACGGATTAAAATGTTCGACAATCCCTAAGAGACTGGGTGCGTCATCCATAGGTTCCTAACAGACATGAGTCCTATTCATGGTCTGATCCACCATACGGATCAAAATCCCTATTCATGGTCTGATCCACCATACGGATCAAAACCCTGACAATCCCTAAGAGACTGGGTGCGTCATCCATAGGTTCCTAACAGACAGGAGTCCTATTCATGGTCTGATCCACCATACGGATCAAAATCCCTATTCATGGTCTGATCCACCATACGGATCAAAACCCTGACAATCCCTAAGAGACTGGGTGCGTCATCCATAGGTTCCTAACAGACAAGAGTCCTATTCACGGTTTGATCCACCATACGGATCAAAATCCCTATTCATGGTCTGATCCACCATACGGATCAAAACCCTGACAATCCCTAAGAGACTGGGTGCGTCATCCATAGGTTCCTAACAGACAGGAGTCCTATTCATGGTCCGATCCACCATACGGATCAAAATCCCTATTCATGGTCTGATCCACCATACGTATCAAAACCCCTGACAATCCCTAAGAGACTGGGTGCGTCATCCTTAGGTTCCTAACAGACAGGAGTCCTATTCATGGTCTGATCCACCATACGGATCAAAACCCTGACAATCCCTAAGAGACTGGGTGCGTCATCCATAGGTTCCTAACAGACAGGAGTCCTATTCATGGTCTGATCCACCATACGGATCAAAATCCCTATTCATGGTCTGATCCACCATACGGATCAAAACCCCGACAATCCCTAAGAGACTGGGTGCGTCATCCATAGGTTCCTAACAGACAGGAGTCCTATTCACGGTTTGATCCACCATACGGATCAAAATCCCTATTCATGGTCTGATCCACCATACGGATCAAAACCCCGACAATCCCTAAGAGACTAGGTGCGTCATCCATAGGTTCCTAACAGACAGGAGTCCTATTCATGGTCTGATCCACCATACGGATCAAAATCCCTATTCATGGTCTGATCCACCATACGGATCAAAACCTCGACAATCCCTAAGAGACTGGGTGCGTCATCCATAGGTTCCTAACAGACAAGAGTCCTATTCACGGTTTGATCCACCATACGGATCAAAATCCCTATTCATGGTCTGATCCACCATACGGATCAAAATTCCTATTCATGGTCCGATCCACCATATGGATCAAAACCCTGACAATCCCTAAGAGACTGGGTGCGTCATCCATAGGTTCCTAACAGACAGGAGTCCTATTGACGGTCTGATCCACCATACGGATCAAAATCCCTATTCATGGTCTGATCCACCATACGGATCAAAATCCCTATTCATGGTCCGATCCACCAAACGGATCAAAACCCTGACAATCCCTAAGAGACTGGGTGCGTCATCCATAGGTTCCTAACAGACAAGAGTCCTATTCACGGTCTGATCCACCATACGGATCAAAATCCCTATTCATGGTCTGATCCACCATACGGATCAAAATCCCTATTCATGGTCCGATCCACCATACGGATCAAAACCCCGACAATCCCTAAGAGACTGCGTACGTCATTCACAGGTTCCTGTCAAGTACAAGAATCCCATCCCGATACGGCCTACCATACAGGCTAGAGTTTAACAGCCCTAGGATACTCAAAAGACGAGTCCCTAGGTATTCACTAGAACCCGCTATACACCGCGCATGCCGCACGAGCATCAGGCAGGTGATCAACAGGTGAGCAACAGGTAAGCATCTCTATCCCGTCTTTCTCTCACAGTAGCCAGAGCAGAACAAGCAGAGCATTTACCAGCAAAGCAAGAAAGATTGAATGCCAAGATTCGTTTTTCTTTTCCCTAGTCGAGTCGGTCTAGACTCAGGTGTCACCTGTCTTTGAGCGAAACCTCTCACGAGATTCCTCTCAAAGAGGGGCAGCTGTTGACACCTGATTTTTGACCAAGTCTTTTTCAGTTTTATTTTCGAAAAATCACAAAAAATTCATAAAAAGTCAAAAAATTACAAAATCAACTTTGGTGGCCTTGGCCAAGCCCAATGAACCATTTTGACCAAAAAATAATTTTTCATATTTTTCATATTTTTTTATATTTTTAGAAAATAGAAAAATACTAGAAAAATCAACAAAAATAGAATTTGAGGTCACAAAAATATAGGAAAATAGTTAATATTTTTCTTTTAAATCCCTTGTCATTTTGACCTCAACAAGAGTCGAAATTCAAGTTTAATTTTGTGTGTTTCTCTGTAACGCACAGGGTTAAATTTGTCAAAAAATGTGTTTTGAGTCTTTTTATTTGCAATCTTTTACATTTTCCGAATCCTGACATTCGAATTGATAGCCCCACATTTCAATTTGGTTCAATTGCGCGCTAATTTGATCAATTTTGGCTTTAGGGACCTAATTGCATGAAATTCTTTTCATTTTAGTCCCTATTAAGCCAATTCCGAAATTAAACTTTTTCGAGGGGCACCCATTGAACCCCAATACTTTCTCCCTATAGTATTCGATCCCCTAAATCTAACGGTCAGTTCAATTAAGGTCAATTTGCCCATTAGGACCCTCAATTTGACAAAAATCAAATTCGAATCCTACTCCACATTTGGGGTTTTCAATCAATTCAAAAGGAATTTGTCATGAAAATCACATTTCTAGGTAGAGTCTGTGCCATGGAACCCAATTGTGGTGTTACTTTTGTGATCTTGGCACATATGGGAGTCCAATTCGGACAAAGAAAGTAGAACAGGGTCAACTGGGTCGGGTTGACCCGACCCAGTCAACCCAGTTGACCAAACCAAGAGAACAGGTCTGTTCTCTTCTTCGCGCACACACAAGGCTCTTGGGGGGAAAAACGAAAACAGGATGGGAAGCAAGAAGGAAAAAGGGGAGGAAGGCAGTTGGAGGCGATCATCAGTTGAGCTGGGGAAATTAGTTGGCGAAAGGGTCGGTTAGGGGAAGCTGGCGAAAGGGACGCAATAAAAAGGCGAAGGCAGAGAGAGAGAGAGAGAGAGAGGACGAGAGAGAGTTCGCGAGGGGAGGATCTCGCAGAGTGGAAAAAGAGAGAGCGAGACAGAGAGAACGAAACAGAGAGAGAGAAACGGAGAGGGAGAGAGCTCGCGAAGGGCAGAGAGATAGAGAGAGAGAGGAAGACGGCGACCGAAGCTTGCCAAACCTGTGCAAGCTTCGACTGACCACCTCCGGCGAAACCGAAGCCAGCGACGCCCGTCTTCGACTTCCCTGATTCCCAGAGAAGTGACCGAACCCTTCCAATCAGCCTGTCGTCTCGAAAAACGGTGAGGAGCATCTTCGAGCTCGGCCTCGGCCTCTAATGGCGACTCGTGATTTTGTCGACCATCATGTGTGTTTTCGGTTTCGATTTGTTCCCTGAACTCTACTGATCTTCATCGCATTTCATTTTCGCATTTTCGTTGCATAAAACGCCGTACCGACCTTCAACCTTGGTTGAGTCACCGAGAATGGCTCAGCTCGGTCCAGGCATCGTCGAGCCCTCGCGACGGTCAGGTAAGTCCTCTCAAACTCCTTGGATGCTTCCTGATGGTTTTGTTTAGCCAAGCAACGCTAGAAACGGCTAGGCCGATAGCCCACCGGAGATTAGCTTCGGCCTTGATTGCAGGTTAACCAAACCCGATTCTGCTGTGTTGAGTGCGATATATGTTGTAGAGCAAGCCAAGGTGAATCGTTTGCCGTTGATTTCGCGTCAATCCGACGTCGGGAGGCCGAGAAATCGTCCTCCGACGAGGCGCCGGCGAGGGAGCGCCGGCGCCGGTCGTCTTCCCCGGTAGCCCTGTTGACCAGTCAACGAAAGTTGACTGGTCAACGCCCACGTGGCGCTGGCGTGGCGTCCACGTGGCAGCCACGTCAGCGTCGTCGTTACAACCGAATATAACCAAAACAGATCAGACGGTGGACATTTGGCCACGTGTCGCGATCTCTTTTTTTCGGAAATTAAAAATGATTTTTGGAAATTAAAAATCCCTTAGATCGGACGGTTGTGGTTCGATCAGGAAGTTCAATCTGGACCGTCAGTTTCCAGCCTTAGATCAAACCGTCCTTCAGGCGACACGTGGCACAATCTAGGCCTTTGGTTCGTTTGGGCGGGAATTTAAAAAATCTGAGCGGGAGAAGGCAAAAACGGCGTCGTTTTGGGCGCGGGTCGCGCGGGCCCGGATCCGGGCCGGGCCGGTCGCCCGCGGATCGTGGGCCGGGTCACCCGACCCGGCCCGAATAACATTTTTTTTTAAATAAAAAAATCGGAAAATGATTTTAAAAAATAAAAAAAAATCAGAAAAATCTTAGAAAATCCAAAAAAAATGCTAGAAAATTCCAAAAAATTCCAAAAAATGTGGAAAAATTTGTGAAAAATCCTAGACACCCAGAAATCCCCAAAAATCGAGGGTTGACCACAGACAACTGGTCAACCCTATTTTTTGGGTTTCTTATCCGTTCTTCCGAGACTTGACGACATTACCCTTTAGGGGTAAGTCTCCTCTGCTGTATATGCGAGATAAGGCCGATAATGCCAAGGTAAGAATTAGGGTCGGGTAGGCGATCAATTCTTAGGTTTGGGTTTTCGAGTCCCGCTTCTTTTCTCAAAATGACAATTTTAACCTTTAATGGGAAAATCGTCTTTCTTGTTCCGATCAAGTTCTGAAAATTGCTTGAAGTTAGGGTTTGGGTCAGGTGGACGACCAACCCTAATATTTGAGATTTTCAGTTCTCATCTTGGTCTAAAATGACGACTTTACCCTTCCAAGGGTAAAATCACTTGAAAATTCCAGAAAAATTCTGAAAAATCCCGAAAAATAGGAAATGTATTGGATTGATGGCCAATCCTATTTCCCCTGTCTTTTGACTTCCCAATTTCTCTAAAATGACAGATTTACCCTTTTTAAGGTAAATTTTCCCCGAACTGTTCAAAATTACGATTATGCCCCTCATGGGCGAATCGTGCCAAAATCATTCTTGAGCCTTGATTGATATTTCTCTTGGCTAATAGGGCCTCATTAGGGATGCCATGCTGATTTCATGTGTTTTATCCGCATGTACTGGATCCTTGATTTGCGCACTTATTTCTATTGATTGTGATTGATAGGGTAGCATTTCCCATCTGCATGAACTCCTAGATTTAAGATCTGTCCCCCACTCGCTTGTATGAAATCCTAGGATCAGATAAACCATTCAGCTTAGGTACCGAAAGGGCGTCAACTCTGACAGTTGGCGTAACTAAGTCCCCGAACCCACTTCTCTGGTTTCCGCAGAATCGAATAGACCACTCCCAACTATTCGATAGGGTTTCCGATCGTACCCTCCACGAAACGATTGGTGGCGACTCCTTGGCATGAACACTCATCACATGTCACTAGACCACACTGAAGGTCGACCACGTATATCCAGCAGTTGCGATTTGGGAAATGGACCTTGGGAGAGGCCCGCGTCCGATCCAGCCAGCGATCGGGCGGCCCATTAGCCCGCTCCTGCCTCCGAGCTCGAGAGGGTCGCGACATCTGGGCGAATCAGTTTCCTAACCGAGCTCAAGTTTGATTCACTGAGATTTATTCTCACCCCGTCGTGAGATAACATTTTCAAGTCCCTTCTGATGGAGCTTCGTGGATACCAAGGATAGGGATGTGGGAGTAGCCTTTTGAAGTAGATGAGAAGTTAACCTTACCCGACAAAGTAATTAATTGAGGTTTTGTCTAGTCGCCCCGAAGTATGGGGTTGTGCTCGTACGTTAGTAGTTCAGTATGGTTAAGACTCATATGCTATTATGTTTAAATGTTTATAATTATCTTTTGGTGAATCGTTATGTGATTGACTCCTGCTACTTTATCCCATGTTTATTTGTTGTGAGGGAGTTAAAACGTTTCCGCATGTGTAAGTAAGTGTTAGGTCGATAATGTGCCTGAGACGCTATCTCTATGACCTAATGGTGATTTGGCAAGGGATGTCGCGGGTTCGAGAGTCGGGGCGTGATATCTATGATGAACCAAAAAACCTAGGAAATTATCTACCCTTATTCCAAAAGCACATTTTAAAGTATTCATTTTCAATTTAAACTTGCGCATTCTTACAAAAGCTTGTCCTAATTAGTCCAGTGACGAAGGGAAGACATCGGAATCTAATCAATGGTACCAACCTGGGATAAGAAACTCGTTGAAATTGAGTCGACGACGGGAATCTGAAAGTTACAGCTAGGCTAGGCTAAGATAATGTAAGATGAAGACTTGATTTGTTGATTTGTGTGTGCCCTGGGGTTAGATGACTCTTGGTATTTATAGAGGTGCTTGGATAACCATCGAGCACTTTCTACCTTGGGCTCCACTCTGCATCCCACTCTCAACACGTTCTCTTTCGACGGTTTTCTGTTGACGCTATCGATAGTTTCTTGGTTTGCGCGTCATTTCCTCTTTACTCTCAAAGTTTGCCGGCCATCTTTGCAACTACTCTGATCGTAGCTCCTGTTGAGCGCTCTTTTCCTTCTGCTTTAGGATAAAATGCCGCCAATTTCACTTAACACGTGACACCCAGGCAGCTGACTCATATTTGACTTTGATACACCTGATTGTAGCCAGCCGCGCCTTCCTCACGCGCCTAACACGTGATTTTTTTAGGTAACTTTTGGGTGTCAACACATGGGGAGAAGAGATGTAGATTCACTATGGAAATTGAAGGATGACAAAAGGTGGCCCAAAAAGTAAAAACTCTTTATGTATGTGCTTCTTAACCTAATAAATTGAGAAAAGCAATATTGATGGTGCTCTCAAGCCTTAACCCTAGCGTTGGCCCAAGCCCATAAAGAATTCAAAGACATACTCAAACTTTCACTCAAACAAAAACACCCCAAAGAAGAGTCCTAGATCCATTTCAAAACTACATTCCAATCTATATTTATTTTGCAGCTCGACCAGAAGATCGAAATCGCGATTCTCATATGGACCAACGTACCCATATAGCGATGAAGTTGCGATCGTAGCTCTGCGTCAGCGTGGAGGAATTGATGGCCATCAACGAAGGCCTGTGAGGTTTCCAATTTGTCAACTCGACTCGCTATCAGTTTGATATGCATGTTAAAATATCCCCACAATGCCTGTTATCTCTCATCTCTAACTTATACTCCAAAATATTTTGGAATGAATGAATTGACGCTATAACCAATACAAATTTGAGCAACTACTCACATGATCTATCAAAAAATTTAAAAAGTAGGAAAACGAACATAAATTAGTGAAGAAGTTTTAGAGTGAAGAAACCTTCCCACGCAACACAGTCCGTTACTTATAGCTCTCTATCTCTGCCTCTCTGACTCACCATCATCTCACTCAATTCTCACACTCACTCACGACTCGTTCTTGCCATTTTTCGTTCCTTGGAAAACTTACCACGAAGAGCTTTCAAATGAAAGATTTGGAGAGAGCAAGGTTAGGAGAAGATGGATTGCCAACAAGTCCTCTGCTTCCCGAAGAAGTCTCTGTCCATGGCAGTCATGGCAGCTCCATCACGTCTTCAAGTGATCCTGCAATCACACCACTAGTCATTTTTAGCACTCTTGTCGCCGTTAGCGGCTCTTTCGCTATGGGGTGTGCTGTGAGTACTGCATCGACTTTTAGATTCATCACCAAGAAACCAGCTCTATTCTTTTATTGATTCTTGAATCTCATTTTTTTTCCCCACATCTGTATTGAATTGAAGGTGAATTTTGCAATCAGGGTGATTTTTTTTATAATTATAATGATTGCCAAGTGGGCAGTGTCACGGTCTCTTTCAAGTTCTACGGAAATTTTTTGTTAGTAAATGACAAGAGGGAAGAAGCGCATAAATTGGTCAAACCCTTTTTGTTTTTTTGTTTTTTTTCATATTATTAGTCAACATCGTATTGTCAAGGAAAATCTGTGTTTTCAATTTGGCCAAAATGTAAGTAAGAAAAGCAACCAAGATCTGTGTCCGCAACACCGGCAGATTGAGTGCCTACTATTGTTTTTGGTGCCTACTGGTTGGTATATTGTTTCCAGAAGCACCTGTGTGTCATGTTCTTGATCACTTGGCTGATAGCAAGACATTGTTTGACCTGGATTAGTTAAGAATGTAATAATTTGTTCCAACAACTACTTCGTACATTTCCTTCTGCAACTCGGGACAAAGGAGGAGAGGATGTTTCAGACATTCTATACTCGTTACCATGCCTTCATAGAATTATATCAACTCGAGCCCCAATAGGGCAAGTAGCTGATTCAGGATCACTCAATCATTTATGCAAAAAAGATTTCAAATGATCTTCATTAATTACTTCAATCACAATCATGAGAAAGATGCCACTTGAAACTGCATTTTGGCCTGACTCTTTTTTTTTCTTTTTTTGGTTGCGTCCATGCCGGAATTTTCTCGGCAGTTGTGCTTTCCGCTGCATTTCTTAACAAGATTAGCCGCTGCCAAGTAGGACGTACCTTTAATTAGTAGCATGTCTTCGCAATGCAGATTGGGTACTCTTCACCAGCTGAGTCAGGCATTATGGAGGATTTGGGCCTCTCCACAGCAGCGGCAAGTCCTCTCAAGCATTGGTGCTATACTAATTGATATCCATCAATAATCTCTCAAATAAGATTTGTTGGAGTGAAATAAAACGCATGAGATTTAGTAGACTAACAGAAAGTGACATCTGTATCAGTGACGCCAAACCAACAAATGGAAAGTGGATCAAAACTTGTATTCACATTCTCACAAATGTTTTTGTGTTACAGTATTCGCTTTTCAGCTCAATATTAACAGTTGGAGGCCTAATAGCAGCTCTGGTAAATGGGAGGATAACAGATTTGATTGGGCGGAGACGAGTAAGCGATCCTCTACCTCCCCTTTCATTCTCGAAAGCTCAATGAAGAACCCGATGGATCATATGGGGATTCTCATACGTTTTTTTATGCAGGCAATGTGGCTTTCTCAAATGGTTTGTGCTGCGGGATGGCTTTCTATAGCATATGCCAAGGTTCCTGCGCTTCCTCTGGCCGTTTCAGAAATCTTTCTCCGTCATCGATGACTCGATAAAAAGGCTTAATAAATTTACATTGCATTTTCCACCGTTCACGCTTATCATGTGGGCGAGTTCATTCAGATACCGGCCGTGCAGGATGTTTTCATGATTTTTCACTGCAACTCTGAAGTTTTGCACTTCAAACTACCTGCCTAACTGGTTAAAGGATCAGCGTTTATCCAAATGATTTATTCCAGCTATGATTCAAGGAAAATTTTTAGGACATCCTCTGTTGAAACTGCAGAATGCTTGGTGGCTGGATATTGGGAGACTGCTAAACGGGCTTGGCATTGGGATTGTATGCTACGTGGTATAGAGGAAGATTCGAACTTCTTGTCCTCATAAAATTTCTAGTAGTTGACACTGCCAATGTGTGGTGATCATTATCTTTGTTTCCAAACAGGTACCTGTGTACATTGCCGAGATAACACCTACAAGTGTCCGGGGAGCATTCACGACATTAAATCAGGTCAAAAAGTTTGGTCAACGTATAAAAATTGAATGAGTCGAGGCAATTCATTTGCTCGCCAACACACAATTGGCTTCTTTCGCAGTTCATGTGCTGCTGTGGCTTTTCATTGATCTACTTTCTCGGAACCATTGTCTCCTGGCGTATCTTGGCTCTGATCAGTAGTCTCTCTGCTCCCATTTTTCTTGTTATGCAGTGAATAAGTTGGGAAAAGGCTAGAGTACACTACAAATGCCAAAACTTGAGTACGGAACTCAATTTAGTGCCAAACTTTCAAAACTATCACTTAAGTGCCAAAGTTTTTGAAAAACGATCGCTTCAGTGTCAAACTTTCAAAACAATCACTTTAATACTAAATTTTTTTAAAAACGCTCACTTCAGTACCAACTCCGGCGAGCTCCACCAGCTTAAATATTAATAAAAAAATAGGTCACGTCATATTTTCGGCAAGCCACTTCAGTTCAAATCGGAGTTGGCACTGAAGTGAGTGTTTTTTAAGGAAAAAATGCACTTAAGCGATCGTTTTGAAAGTGTTTTTTTTTTAGGAAAAAAGGTACTTAAGCGATCGTTTTGAAAGTTTTGACACTAAAGTGAGTGCCTACACAAGTTTTGGCATTTATATTGTACTTTAGCCGTTGGGAAAATATCAGGAGGTCATTCTTGGTGATTTCATCTTCAGGTGGCATTCCCTGTGTCATACAAATTTTGGGTCTGTTCTTTGTTCCAGAGTCTCCTAGATGGCTGGTAAGTTGTTAGTGGAGTTGAGGCATAGGTGTTAGCATGTTTCAATGGCAACAAAACTCTGAAACATAATCCAATTGTCGTTGACCAGCCTTTCAACAATTTTTCTAATTGGGTAACATCATAGAACCGGATGACGAAGCCAAGACCATGAATTTTTTGTTGTGGGAAGGATTAATATCAGATACTCACTTGCAGGTAATAGTCCACCAAGAGGAGGGGTTTGAAGCCACATTACAGAGACTCAGAGGCAAAGGTGTCAATATTACTCAGGAAGCAGCCGATATCAGAGTAATATCTCAACCTCGCATATCTTTCTTTTAATTTGGAAGCATCTGATATTTTGGCAATTATGTGCTCTCCTCCCTTTTTCTTTTAGGATTACACAGACACCTTCGAAGGGCAGTCTCAGTATAGAATTCTGGATCTGTTCCAAAGACGATATGCTCATCCACTTATGGTGAGAATGCCCTCCAAATAATTCAAGTTGCTTGCGATTCTTTTCCTAACATTGTCAAAGTGTTAGACAGTGGTTGGGCTGATGATGCTTCAACAACTTAGTGGGGTAAATGCACTTGCCTTCTATGGAGGCTCCATATTTGAATCAGCTGGTAAAAATCAAATGCTAAATACATAAGTAACGTAATGATTGATGAAGGCTAGGTCATGTTATTGTTCTATCTTGGCAGGCTTGTCAAGTAGCTTTGTTATCAGAAGCTTGGCTATTATACAGGTACTAGACATCTAGAATTACGGTGATCGTGAAAGATGAATTTTCTTATTTCATTGTATTTTCCAAAGATTCTACACTTCTTTCACAGATCCCAGTAACTGGTCTTAGTGTAATCTTGACTGATAAAGCCGGAAGACGACCACTTCTGATGGTTAGGAATATTATAAATTTGTTATAATCGCCCTAAGGAGACCATTTTTCGAGATACTGAACCCGAACCCAACTTTTATTTGCAGATTTCTTCAGCTGGAATGTCCTTAAGTTGCATTCTTCTAGGATTGTCATTTTCCATTCAGGTTTCGCAAACAATAACTATTCCTACTTGGGGTTCTCAATGTTTTCAAGTGACCTTATTTTTTCTTCCTGTTCTTTCTGTTGCTAGGACCTTAATCATTGGAAGGCAGTGACCCCAGTTTTGGCGTTTATAGCACTAATTGTATGTCTCTATAAGAGTGCCCTTTTGCCTTGTATCTTTTTAATCTTGAACCGTTGCTCAATGACTCATTCTGATGAAGTCTGCTGATAGATGACTATTTCATTTAGGCGTATTGCATAGCTTACTCACTTGGCATGGCAGGATTACCATGGGTTATCATGTCTGAGGTACATGGCTTAAGTCTAAATTTGTACTCGGAAATCTCTATCTTTAGACCACTCTCAATGAATATATTTCTCTGTAGATATTCCCTGTGAACATTAAAGGGTCCGCTGGGAGCCTGGCGACATTTGCTAATTGGTCCTGTTCCTGGATCGTGACTTATACTTTCAACTTCATGTTCGAATGGAGTGCACCAGGTACTCTCTCTCTCTCTCTCTCTCTCTCTCTCTCTCTCTCTCTCTCTCTCTCTCTCTCTCTCTCTCTCTCTCTCTCTCTCTCTCTCTCTCTCTCTCTCTCTCTCTCTCTCTCTCTCTCTCTCTGATATATTCAGTATCTATGCTTAATCTGGATTGTGCTACTTTCAGGGACATTTTTCATATCCGCATGCATATGCGGTTTCACAGTCCTGTTCACCATGAAGGTAGTGCCCGAGACCAAGGGGCGAGCATTGGAAGAACTGCAAGCATCGCTTGCACATTTTCTTTAATGATTATGAGCTGCAGGTTGTTGGAATTTGAATTGGTAATCAAACACAAGCAGCACTGATAGGAAGGCTGACAGGAAGCTTTCCGTCGCAAAGTATTTGGCAATTCTCGGATCAACTGGATATTAGTAGATTCAATTATATCGGTTACTTCTTTATATGTTACCAGATAAACAGGTCCCAAGTAACCTCATTTTCTCTGTTGTTGTTATGAATTACACTAAAGTCGTTATTTGGTACTGACCATGGGCAATCAGTCCTTAGATTTTCAAAATAGATCCTAACAGTTGTTGCTCCCCCCCTCTTTTCTTGAATTCTGAGATTCAATTAAACCTCCGATCTGGTTCTCACACTTCAAGAGAGATGCGCAGTGGCCACTGAAGCACAGGCGTAGTGGTTCAAAAGTAGTGTTAAATTCCTAGCACCCAAACGACGAGATTGATTTGACTGATGATTTCAACTCAATCCTTGAACTTGTCCTATTTGTTTATTAATATTTATAATGACTAGGACATAAGTAACAAGGGACCGAATCCCCTAACCTCAGGTTTGGAGGTTAGGGGAATCCCACCCTCCATTAAATTACCAAAATATTTCCCCCTATTAATGGAGGGTGGGGAATCCCCTGACCTCCTAACCTGAGGTTAGGGGATTCGGGTCCTAAGTAACAATTAATCTTCTATTTCTTCCCAACATCTACCGGATGGCTAGCAGGTAATCCACAAACAAATGGCAGCTACAACTACCACAGATTTTGGAATTATTAAAGTGATGACGTGGCTAAAATGGCCTCATTTTGATCCAAATCTGATTTTTACTATAACTATTACTTAAATTATATTAAAAATAAGCTAAAATTATTTATAAAAAAAGGAAAGAAAAAGGGTTAGAACCAGCTCTCGCCGCCGCTACCCCCATCACAGGGAAGCCCGGCCATGGTGGGGGAATAGTGGGTCGGGGCTGTCGGGACTTGGCTAGGGTTTGGCAACCCTCGCCAACCGCAGGCAAGGGCTTGCTAGCCAGCCCTTGACTAGATCTAGGAGAGGATAGCGACCCTCCCCCAGATCGAGCAAGGATTGTCAGCACTCGCCCAGTTCTAGCCAAGGGTTGTCAGTGGCGGGGGTTGGCCTCCAAAGAGGGTTATCGGGCCCGCCGATCATTTCCCCAACATTGCCGACGCTTGGTTCTAGCTTTTTTATTTTAGTTTAGAATTTAGCATATTCTTTAATTTAATTTAAGAAAAAATGGTATGTTAAATTATATTTGGACAAAAACAACGTTGTTTTAGCCTTTAAATTTCGACCAGCTTCGACTGATCTGGACAAGCCCACCTTCTTAGGCGGTCCAAATCGCGCAAACTCCCACATTCGTTCGGTTCGTTGAGGATTTTACGCAAAATTACGTTATGGGAACAAAAAAAAAAAAACACTCCAGGGAGAGTGTTTCTGTTCCCAAAGTGTTCCCGGACCACCCTAGGAATAGAAACGCGTATAGTTCAAAAATGTTTCAAAAGTGTTCCGCGGAACACTTTTGCGCCAGGGAACACTTTTGAAGAAACAAAAAAAAAAACTTGATTTTGGGTTTTAGAACACTTTTGGAATCATCACCTATCACCGCCAACGCGGCCATCACCCACCGGCCACCGCAGTCGCCGGTCGTCGCTGCCGGTCGCCGCCGATCGTCGCCGCCGTCACCGGCCGCCACCGTTGACAAAAAATTATTTATTTTTTTAACTTCCAAATGCGTTTCTACTCCTAAAAAACGTAGCCGGGAACAGAAACACAAAAAAGTGTTTCTGTTCAAAAATAATGCTCAGAAATAGAAACGTTCCCATACGCCCCCTAAACTGTCCTTATGCATTCTTTTACCACCAGCCAATGTTTTTAAACTCACCATCACACTCCAGTTCATACTAAATTTGGGGGAATGATACGGTCGTTCTTTAATAAATGGAGGAGGAAGCAATAAACAATTCAGCCTTAATTGTATAAAAGTGATTATTAAATATAGATCTTGTTGCACAATTTTTAGTCACTTTAGGCTGCCTATAGATCGTAGTAAGGAAAGTGTTTCTGTTCCAAAAGTATTCCGAGAACATTTTTGGAATAGAAACGCATATGGTTCAAAAATGTTCCAAAAGTATTCCGCGGAATACTTTTGTGCCATTGAACACTTTTCAAGAAATAAAAAAAAAAACTTCCTTCTGGGTTTTGAAACACTTTTTGGAACACTTTTGGAATTACCATCCATTGCCGCCGATGCGGCCACCATCTGTTAGCCACCACCCGCCACCACCGCCGGTCACCGGTTGCCCGCCGCCGCCGCCGCCCGCCGCCCGCCGCAGGTCACTGGCCAACGGCGGTTGAAGAAGTATTTTTTTTTTACTTACCAAAGACGTTTTTGTTCCCAAAAATCGTAGTTCAAAAAATACTCTCAAGAACAGAAACGCTATCATACGCGGCCTTAGATGCCGGAGTATCCCATATATTGTGATGCTTAGTCAGCATTTTCTATTCCATTCTGACGGCAATGCGAATCAACTTTGACGCATGATTTAAATCTTATCGCAAAATTGTAGCCATCATAAATACTGGAGAATTACAACTATTGCAATGCTCAGTCGGCATTTTCTGTCTCCATTGTGACAGTACTGTAGTAGGAGTCAATTCTGAGGAGTGCTTGAATTCTGAAGATTAGACCACATTTCTCACCACATACAGTTAAAAAGATTGTAAATTGAATTTGAAGGAACATTTTCAAATAAAAACCTGAAATGCATTCATTTTCTCAAATAAAAATTTGAAATGGATCTTATATTAAACAAAGGCATGAAGTACCTTCATTGGTTCAAAGATGGGCCCGATTAAGAACATTTCCGCCATTTTTCTATTTTTTTTCTTTTTTTCCTAATTTTTGTTTTGTTGCGCTAGGTGAGAGCCTATGAGGGCTAGCCTTGCCTAGGCCTCATTGGTCGTGGATAGCCCTCGCTAGATCAGACGAAGGCCGGCCTTGCCTAAGTCCAGCCTCAAGTGAAAAGAAAGGGGAAAATGGAAAAAAAATTAAAAATAAAAGAAAAAAGGGCAACAAAAGTAAATGATGAAAGTGTCATTGGTCATTCTCTTCTTTGAAATAAGAGATAAGTACATTAGAAGTCCTAAATTTTGTCACGAAAATGTAATTGAGTACTAAAAGTCTAAAACCTACAAAAGATGCAATCAAATCATAAAACTTGCTAAGTTTGTGCAATCAAGCTTTTCTATTAGTTCCATCCAATTGAACCAACAAAAAAGGCTGATGTGGCATATTCTTTAGATTGTAATTGGACAGCCTTTCTTCTTCGCTCAAACTCGATGTCATGTTGGGCCGAGCTCCGCTTGCGGCTTCGAGCTCAGCCTCAGATTTGGGCTTCGACCTTCTCTCGAACTCAGCTTTGGGGGTCGAGCCCCGCCGCACGTCGACCGTTAAGAAGGGGCAGAGACCCGGAGAGAAAACGAAGATGCAGTGACGGTCTGCCAAGGCTTACAAATCTGTTGCACCTCTATTGTACCTGCGAGAAGGTGGAAATCGAACGAGAATCGTCCTTGAACGGTGTAGGCACAGTCGTGGATGATGTCGACGAGAAAGGGTCGTCGTTAACATTGACATCGTCATCGGAGGAGTCTCTGTGGGAGTGGGGCGTGCTTGTTTCGCCCTTCTTCTTCCAGGGCACGGCCATGGTGGCCATGAAGGAGGTCCTCCCCAAGGTCGGCCCTTTCTTCTTCTCCCCGTTCCACCTCATCCCCGCAGGGTTCCTCCTCATCGCCTTCGCGGCGTCCCGCGGTCTCGCCTGGGCTGGCTAGGCTAGGCGTCCGCTGTCGAGGCGTCAGGCGAGAGCCGACCACCCCTGCCTTGGAGGGGTTGGAGTGGCTGCCCTGCAACGAGGCGTCGCCGGGTTCGGCGAGTAACGATGTGGATAAGGGAGGGACGGTGCGTTGGCAGAAGGAGAACAGCGACGGCGATGGAGATCGGAGAGTGCAACAGGAGCCCAGGCGAGGGTAGGGGGAAAAAAAGAAAAAAGAAAAGAACAGGATAAAAACAGAACAGAAAAAGAAAAAAATCAAGGACGGACAAAAATACCCTTAAGTCATATCTTTCTTTGAGATAATTTGAGTTGGTGCAACACTATCCACTTTTATTTGAGAAAAACAAGAAAGAAAGGGCCAAATAGAGAAAGAAGAAGATGAAAAGAATGCATCGAAGAAGAAGGAAGAGGATGTACGGTAAAAGAAGAGACGAAGCACTCACCGATTATTTTTCCTTTTTTCTCCCTTATAATTATCATTTTTTTTTTCCTGATGTGGCGCCATCTCATGAAGATGTGTTGTAAAAGATGATAAAAAGACGGCACGTCAGTATTTTTCGTTAATGAAATTGAATGGAATTGACGAAAGAACTTTATTGCAATATTATAACAAGTTTGAAGACTTGATTACACTTTTGTAAGTTTTAGAACTGTTGATATACTTATCCCTTGAAATAATGAGGGTATTTCAAGCCCTTATATATATATATAAAAAATCATTTTGCACCTTTATTTAAGCAAATTAGGGCACTTTAAGCCTTTATATAAATTTTTTCCTATATTGAATAGAGGTAATAATATCCTTATCATTCGCGTAATTTCTCAAAAAATAGGAATCCATGCCAAATTGAAGTATGTTTGGAGAACTACTTCTACTTTTGACTTATGCTTAAATTTCCCTTCCAAAATCTATAAATGGAGGTACAATTACTCAAGTTTCAAGAAATTATGGAAAAAAAATTATATTTTCTTTCATTTGACGGTACTCGTATTTAATACCATCATAAGTAGAAATTACTCAAAATAGTTTTTTTGAACCCAACTCAAAATAGTGAAAATCACTACCTTGCTTGAACCTGGTTATGGTGGGGACTCACAGTGTCACACGATTAATATGTTGATGATCATGTGGTCGAGATGGACTTAGTCTTGTGGGCGATGACATCAGAACAGACAAGAGAAAACGACGAACTGCATGCACGACAAGCTTCGCACCTCACTCTTTTGTCCGTGCCTTCATCATTCTGCTTCACACACACTCTCTCTCTTGTCCGAGAGATTTTAGTGATCATTTCGGCTCCTGTCTCATCACTCCAGTTCTTGGTCTTTCAAGAAAAGAAGAACAGAATGAACAGGGAGAGTTCGGATTCAGAAGCCGCAGAGCCATCAAGAACTCCTCTGCTTGAGAAGAGAACCATCGGTCCAGATGGAGGGGACGTTGGATCTTCTTCATCATCTTCTTCAGCCACGCCTGTTCTTGTTCTCGCCACTTTGGTCGCTGTCTCCGGTTCATATGTGTTTGGTTCTGCCGTGAGTATCTGCAAAAACAATCTTTTTAGTATTTGGGTCTGACTTGTTTGATTTGTGTTCTTGATCATATGGCTGTATTCTTTGTCGTTGCAAGCTTTTCCTTCAGATTTGGTCGTACCATGTGTATTTCAAGTATTTGTTTTGGCGGTTTATTATCAGAAAAGTTGTTTCCTGCTGATAATTTTGATTGACATGGCTTTATCAGATAACTTTTGTGATGTGAGTCAAGTCGTGTTTAAATTTCAATGTGCTTATGCTTTAAATGTTGATTCAGGGGAGGGAAAGTGAAGTCTTGTACAGTGTTCGAAAGCGATCTATCTATGTTGGGAAATTATTATAAGGAAGGAAGAGTCAGATTTGACAATTTGAATTACTCTTACATAAATTTCTATGCATTAGGATTTGGGAGACTTTGGCGACTGTATTGAGTATGATTCGCAATTAGATCACTTCTTCAAGAATGTACTTTTGATTCTGACTGAAGGTGGGATACTCGTCTCCTGCTCAGACTGGAATCATGGATGATTTGGGCCTCACTTCTGCACAGGTAGTAGGAACGCTGTTCATCACTTGTCTTCGTTCTTCTTCCAATAGCAGTGACTGCCATTCATTTTTCTACTTTATCATGTGAATGTGCAAATTTAAGAGTCGAATGTAATCACCTTGAATAATGTTAATGTTTGTGCCCTACATTAATACGACTTGGCGATGTATGCCCTGGTGGCCATCTAGCGTATAAATTTCGGCATTCGGTAGGTGACTTGGAATGTCGGAGGGAATCGAATTCGATTCATGTGGAAGATGCTTTTCAACTAAATCGACAAAGTAGAGATAAGAGAAAATACGATTTGCTTTAACGCTTTCCCCTTCCACAATTCCGTTTTCCTTTGAACATATATTTCTCTCTGGCGGTCACCTTGCAGTACTCTTTTTTTGGCTCAATATTGACCATTGGAGCTATGATGGGAGCAGCAATCAGCGGGAGAATCGCAGATTACATAGGTCGAAGAGGGGTAAGTAGCACCCTTTCCTGTGAGGTCTTATTGTGCAACATTTTCTTCAAAATGTTCAACAGAAGATTAGTTTCCTGAACTTATTTAGTTTTGGCGAAGCAGACAATGGGACTTTCAGAGGTATTATGCATAACAGGTTGCACCGCTATAGCGTTATCAAAGGTGCGTTCATCTTGTTCTTGTTTCAAGTATACTCAGATTCTCCAACTCTTTGTGCTCTCCATCTTTGAGATTTACCTCCTCTATTCAGCTTTTATGCCAAAGGCACATCAGTTTGTGTGCAAATTCTGCATGTTGCACATCTGAACCATTGTAGTTGAAATTTTGTGGACGAGCTTTGATTGTCATATTTTCAAATGCCTTGCACGAAGAAAATGAATTTTGTGAGTGAGCCTCATATTTGATTTTTCCTCATCATAATTAGGGAACCTATTTACTGGACTAATGTTTCGATGCCAATAACCAAGCAGCGGGTGCATATACCATACCAAGATTCATCTTCAGAAAGTCACTACATTTTTCGTTTTTCTTACTATTTAACACTGATTTGCTCGATTATTCTTGGAAGATTTCGTTGTGGCTTGATATTGGGAGGTGGCTTGTAGGATGTGGAATGGGGCTCCTCTCATACGTGGTAATGATTGTTGAAATTTGGAATTCAGTATAACTTCTTCTCTTATTGTAATAGTTAATCTCTTTCACTTGATGAAACAGGTCCCTATATATATAGCAGAAATTACCCCAAAAGACCTTCGTGGAGGATTTACAACTGTACATCAGGTGATGCAAAATCACTTATAGATGCTAGCTATACCTTTGCACTCTTGTTGCTCCTGCACCTAACTCAACTCTGAACATTTAAATTTTCCACAGTTAATGATCTGTTGTGGTGTGTCGATAACTTACCTTATCGGTGCATTCGTTGCTTGGCGAGCATTGGCTCTCATAAGTGAGTTTGTTACCTGGAGATGCTTTATTAATCTCATCGGAACAGTGTTACAATTTTCTATGTATTTCATTTCAGGCATTATTCCATGTCTTGTACAGGTCATCGGTTTGGCTTTCGTTCCGGAATCTCCTCGATGGCTGGTGAGTTGTGAAAGCTCTTTTCTTCGATGACCTTCCTTCAAGATGACCTACAATTTTATTTTTCACATTTGTCAACAATTAAGGAGAAGAATTTAACAACCACGTTTGAAGTGTCCCAAAAAATTATATTTAACAAAACGATGATGTCCTTCAGGCAAAGACAGGCCGGAGTAAAGAGTGTGAAGCCGCCTTACTTCGCTTGAGAGGGAAGAATGCCGATATCTCTCAGGAAGCAGCTGAGATTTGGGTAGCTCTTTTAACTTCTTGTAAAACAGCTCTCTGGGATGGAATCATTATACATTATGTCTTGCAGGTAATAGATCCTGATGTGGGTTGAAATATTTTTACAGGAATACACAGAAACCCTTCGACAGCTTTCAGAAGCCAGGATATCAGACTTGTTTCAGAGGAAATATGCCTACTCACTTATTGTCGGTATTCTACATTAGTTTATGCCTTGCAGCTTGATTTTATTTTAGAGGGACGAGTGTGAAAATTGATAACTCTGATGTGTAGGTGGGAGTTGGGTTGATGGTACTGCAGCAATTTGGAGGGGTGAATGGAATTGCTTTTTATGCTAGTTTTATATTCACATCAGCTGGTACATCTGGATTTGTATTGTAAAGCAATGTTTGATTTGGAATGCAAAAGCAAGAAATGGATTTGTTTATTCTCTGATTTTTTACTTTTGGTAGGCTTCTCTGGTAGTGTCGGGACTATAGCCATGGTTATCGTTCAGGTTCCTCTCTCTTGCTGCTCTTAGTCCTGTTTTGGCTGTTGACTCAGCGTTTGTAATTTCTTTTCCTTTTGGAGGGTGGAGATTAATTTTTCATGTGTGCAGATTCCAATGACGGCATTGGGTGTGCTCTTGATGGATAAATCCGGCCGAAGGCCACTCTTATTGGTAAGCACTGAAGCACCTCTTACTGTCTACCATTTCGTCAAGTCGAAGTGTTGACACTGAGGTTGACCGACTTTGTCAGGTTTCTGCAGCAGGAACATGCCTCGGTTGCTTGATGACAGGATTCTCATTCTTCTTCCAGGTATTCTTTTCAGTGATGAGCATCATATAGCTTTTTATCAATCCAAGTGCATTTTGGCTCATGGATTTTAATCTCTCCTTTGGTTAGGACCTTAAAATGTGGACGGCTTTCACTCCAATCCTGGCTCTTGTCGGCGTGCTGGTACTGCAGATTAACTATGCTTGATATTTATCGCAGGGTGCTAACAGGATACTTTAGATTTACCTGAATCTTGTTGCAAATTGTATGTGTTAAGTTACATCCGGCACAAATTTTGGTTATGAAACAACAGAGTAAGCACAGCTTCGACTTCACTTCAGGTTTATACAGGATCGTTCTCTCTAGGCATGGGAGGAATCCCGTGGGTTATAATGTCGGAGGTAGCTTCTTTTCCTAACTTCTGCATCAAGTTCTTACTACCATGAAAATGAAAAAGAACAGCAGCAAGTCATATCTTGACTGAGAAATGTCTTTGGTTGTTAGATATTTCCTATAAACATGAAAGGTTTGGCTGGTAGCCTTGTGACGGTGGTGAGTTGGTTAGGTTCTTGGATTATCTCATACACCTTCAACTTCATCATGGATTGGAGTTCAGCAGGTGAACTTTTTCCCTTTCTCGGTCCCTTTCTGACATTGCTTACTGTTTGAAAATAGATGCTCTATGCTTCATTCATGGAGAGACACTGCCTTGTCTAATGATCTCAGTTTTAGATTTTCCATGGTATTAGGATTTCCTTAATTTCTAGCTCATGAAGAATAACCTTGCCTTCACCTCTCCGTCATGTTTTAGAATGACGTGTTGCATCAAAACGTTCAACACTCGGCACCATTTGCGAATTGAAAGACATCACATCCCTTGAAGTATAAGGCACTTGCTCTCAATAAAAGAAGTAATTAAGAAGATGAATGAGTCTGCAACTTTGTCGTACAAAACAATTTCTTTTATGCATACTGTACACGCGCGGACAAGATTCACGTTCACGACACTTGCGACTAGCAGTTTTCGATGCTTGGTCTCTCATGCTTGCGCACATTATATCCACAACAAATGTTCAGTGACATGTCCACTTATATTTTCAGGAACGTTCTTCATATTTTCGAGCATATGTGGATTCACTGTCCTGTTCGTTGCAAAGTTGGTGCCGGAAACTAAAGGGCGTACATTGGAAGAAATACAGGCCACCATGAATCCATTTTAAGTTGGAAAGAAACGCCGGAATTTCTCCAGCAGATGCATCACCAATTTCACAGTAACCAGCTTTTCGACATGGCTTGGTCAAGAGGAGAAAGTACATTCAGCATGATCTTGTCCCATGGTTATCATAAAGGAGGTCGATGGAACTGTTATTTGGTCTCGAGATCTAATAATCAGTAACCAATTTCAGCATGATCTTGTCCCAATTTCACAGTAACCGCTTTTGCTTTCGTTATCACCTGGATTTCAAAGAACGTGAGCAACCTACTTGTACTGCAATATTTTTGCTCCCCTCGGGTCGATGCTCATATTGCACACCCGATCTTGTGGCTTGTGTAACCTCAATCACTAAGCATGAGTATCGACTCGATATTTGTTTGAAATAATGTCACTGTGCTTTGAACGTGAATATATCTACACAACAATAGAGCTGTCCCATTGTACACATTCATGCATTTGCATGTGGTCCGGGGAATTTTTGTTTGATGGCATAGAAGGCAAATGACAGTTTAGAAGCTCAACCTGCAGAGAATGCTTGCTGTTCTTGTCTTGAATTCTGTCGCTGCAAGCAAAACGCTCTGGTTTTCTTCTTTCTTAATTTGGTCAGAAAATGTATTTTGTTGTTTTAAATAGAGGAAAAGCTGCACTTTATTATAAATATAACATAACGAACCTCGAGTTTATTTCTTTTGAACTTGTCTCAATTCGACTACAACAGGTGATTGGGTAGGCGATATACTGAGTTGGCGTGGCGATTCGAACTATAAATTTTTATATGTGAATTATCAGCGAATAATTTCTTCTATAGAGTTGCAATATATTCTCCCAAAAAGTTATCTGTGGTCTAAATTCATAAAAATTAAGATAAACCTAATCAATTTGTAGTAGACTGTACATTGTCCAGCATTTTTTGCTAGGGGGGTAACAACGTAAATAGAGACAGAGAGGGAGAGTTAGGGAGATAAGGATGTAGCTCTGGAGCCGCTAGACCGTCTAGGAGACAATGCCAGTTTCGAGGTGTCAGGCTCGGCCCGCACGCATCGGAGGAGCCATCCTGTGAGCGTACACATGTAGGATCGCTGAGAAGTGACCCACGATTCGAAGTAGGCTCGCCAATTCCTTAACTCGGTCTCAAGATTGGACGCTGAGCAGGCCAACTTGTTTGGATCAGTCATAGACATGTAAGATCTTTTCTTGGCTTCAAGTTTAGAAGGTGTGCCGGCCAACAAGATTTTTGCCTCGTCTAATGTCCGTTTCTGTAATTGGTGGCACTCTGCCATTACATTCCACATCCTTGATAACCTGTAATCAGAAATTGATGACATATTAGGTTCTGAATAGATCTTCAGTCATACACAATTCTACAAAGACTGACTCCAACTTATCTCAGGAATAATAGCACTGCAAGTTAATGTTACTATGGATACAGTTGCTTCACCCAAGATACATAAGAGATATAAGAAATTGTGCAGAAAGAGACACTCAAAATCAAAGATTTTTTCTTTCTTTGCAGTTTCGCAAGAACTAAAATCCTTCCGATGACGGAACCAAGGCTATGGGACTCAATCTTGTCTTTATGCTTTGTAATCCAGTTACAAGGCCTGAGAATGAATAAAGAACAGGCACAAGACTTGTGCTGGGTTGAAAGGGCAGAAGGTTTTTAAGATACACAACAGGGCAAAGAACCATTAGAAAAAGCAATGCAAGAAATGGCCGATGAATCAACCGAAGACACTTTCACTACGTGGTTTGCTATGCTCGTCATAGTACAAATGAAGCTTTGCTTCGTAGAGCTTCTTTTTACCTGCATCCACTGCCTCAATTGTAAGATGGTGCAAGATACCAGCAACCACCTGTTCATGTGCCTTCACCACCCTCGCAAACTCGAGGAGTCCATTCTTCAAGAAAGTAAACATTGTCGGTCCATGAGGCATTCTGGTACATGTATGACTAGACATAGTGGTCGTCATCTAAGATGGGTTCTAAAAAAAGTTTGGCACCAGCTCTGTGATCGAACTAAAATCTTACAAAAAACCCCACATACGAATCATCAAAAACTACGCTACTTCCTATACCAGAATTATGTGACAAAGCACAATACGCTCAAAATCTATCTTTTCTCTCATCTTCTCTTCAAGTCAAGCTTATACCATCTAAGCAGCAGCTCCAACCTTATTCGGGTGCATCATTGCGATATTGTGAAAATTTACAAGGTCCACATCCTCCGGATCAATTTACCGGAATAAAATCTTGAAGATTTACAAGAACTCACATCCACTGGATAGCGAATCGACACCTGACCCACAAGCAAACTAAATCGAACAATCCACCTATGGAATCCGCAAAAAAGGGCGGACAGAAATCACGAATGGCAGAAACCGCAGCAGCGATTGATCGTGTCTATCCAAAACCGGAGCGGCGACAGTCGAAATGCAGCAAAAAGACACGGTGCATAAAAAAAAAAAAAAAAATTGAGGACAGAGGCAGTGGAAACCACCTCCTTGCTGTTGTGCTCGTCGACGGCGAAACGGCCGAGGCTTTCGACCTCGACGCTATTCTCGGCCCCTCGCGACTCGTGAACTCCACCGAGAGTGGCCATGGGATGAGAACCGTCCCCTTCCGTTCCCGTTTCTCGATCGGCGCAGAAACCTGCTTCTCCGAGTGCTGCAGAGGCCGAGACCACGAGGAGAGACGAGAATAAGTAGGCGATGAGCTTCAGTTTCATGGCGATTTCATGACCGGAGGAGGCGAGGGAAGAGGCGGCGGCGGAGAAGAGGAGGACGAGGTGGTGGGAGAGAGTGAGGATGAGAGAGAGACAGACGATATAGATAAAAACAGACCTTGCTTCCCACAGAATGGCTTTTTTTTTAGAAGCAATTTTTTTCAGCTTCTAAAAAAGTCTAAAAAAAGCACTTCTAAAAAAAAAAAAATTTAGAAGTAGAATTTTTTTTTTCTACCAAACGATTTTCTACTTCAAAAATTACGTTATCAAACGGATTTCTGCTCCAAAAACACTTAAGCAATTCAGAAGTGTTCCCATGCACCCCCTTAGAGATGCAACCGGAGAGAGGAAAGTTGGATGAGTGGGAGCTGTTATACAATTTCACTTTCTTAATAAATGCTTCCTTAATATATTGAATAATATTGCTCTACATCCATAAAAAAAAATTAATACCACGTAAAATTTTAGCTCTATATCCTTAAAAAATAATAGGATTAATATCACATAAAATTCTAAATTAAAATAATTATGAAAAATATATCTAAAATTATTATTTTATATCACATAAAACTCCAAACTAATACACATGTGATAAATTTACCTCAAAATATTTTTTTACCACAATAAATCTAAATCGGTACACCGGTGACAAATTTATCCAAAATTATTTTTTTGATCACCAAAAATCCCAAACAACACACCTGACTAATTTACCCCAAATTCATAGTACACAAATAGTAAATTTACTCTCCGTTAATTTTCGTTAAATTAGGTCAATACCATGATATACTCAAACTCATATATATATATATATGTACAAACCCTAAACTGGTACACTTGTCAACTACTATATGCAATATGACTCAGTAATTTGATGGTAAAATTTAGCAAATAAATCTTCCGTAAGTGTACCGATTTGGTGTTTTTGGTGGTCAAAAAATTAATTCGAGCTAAATTTATGACAGGTGTTACAGCTTGGGGTTGTTGGTGATCAAAACAATAATTTATGATAAATTTATTATAGATATATTAATTTAAGATTTTTGGAGGTAAAAAACTAATTTAGGATAATTTTTTTATAAATATATTAGTTTGAAGTTTCTGGTGATATTAACTAAAAAAAAATGATATCAAAATGTTTTTTTTTTTTCTGATCAAAAAATGATATCAAAATGTTTATCATTGTAATTCTTCAAGTAACGGAGAGGCCGGTACGACCATTTGTGGGCTCGATTTGCCCCTTCTGCTGTTGCATCGCCATTCCTCCATGTCTATCCCTCGTTGGCCATGACTTCGGTCAGTCAAAAATATCGATCTCTCACGGCGTCACAACTCTAAGTTCATCTTTTTCTTTTTCTTTTTTGGCAACACCAACTCTAATAAATTCCCTTAGCATCACCAAACGAAGAACGGAGGACGTCGCAGCCAAACTCATGATCCACAAGCGTAAGCACTGTTTCAAGGGCGACTCGTCGTGTCTGTAACGACGAGTTCATCGACTCTTCAATCCCGCCGCAACGAAAGTAGGGAGGTGCGACGCAATTCTGAAGAGTACCGTCGGTTATAGAACGCGTTGACTAGCAGTTGCACTCGTGCGTAACTAAATTTGTTCACTGACGGAGCTAAACAGTAAATACTCCGCCTGGGCTGTCAACGTTTTGGAAAACGAAAACATGGACGGACAAGACGGTGCAGAACAAGGGCTCTTGACGGCGACTTCGCCTGCCGGCGGCGGTGGCGGCTCCGCCACTTGGGTGTTGCTGTTTAGCACTCTGGTAGCCGTGTGCGGTTCCATGGAGTTTGGGATGGCTGTGAGTGACGCTCTTCACACTTGGAAACCAATCTGAAAATATCTGAAAATGATATCTTTGCTTCACTGTGCTGGGATGGTTTGTGTATGGACCACTGAGTTTCCCTAATGTACTGACCTTTGAAATTATGAGCGCTCGTGTGGGGGTGGAGCTTTACATAGTGTGCGCATCGTTGGAAGGCAAATGTATATTGTGTACTCGACTCCTAGGAAATAATCAGGGTGCTGATGATATGTGGAAAAAATTCGGTCTCGCTCATTTCCACCGGTGCCTTAGAAAGTATTTTGTTCACGCAAATTGACCCTGGCCATGAGGAGAATGCTGTTATTATTGGATGGCTTTCAAGTGATTGCATGTTATTCGTTGACTTATCCCTGTTAGCAGAATGCAAGACAGACATTTCGATAAAATGGTTGGAGCACCTATGAGTTTGTGATATGGGGGGATTATCGATCCTTTTCATGCCCACTTCTGAAATAGCTTCCATTATATTTCAGAAATGAATAAGGAGTCGTACAGACGTTGCTTTCAATGCTTTTATCCTATCCTGAATTCTATTCTGACTACCAAACCTAGCTTAGGGGCATGTGTTTGATTGCTTTTACGTAGATTTAAGTCATATGTAATAGCCATGTTCACATGTCAATTGGCCGGGTCTGACCCATACTTGTTGCATGACCAGATGTTTGTATATATGTCTAAGTCAGTTGAATGACAGTAGTTTCTGCTTTGTGATAATTGCAGATAGGATATTCATCACCTGCTGAATCTGGAATCATGGATGATTTGGGTCTCTCACTGGCCGAGGTATGCAAACGTGGTGGATATTATTGGGATATGTTGAGTCTCAAATCAATGGGAAATGTAATTGTGGACAGCGCTGGGAAAGGATTTGTCGGGTAGACGCTTGCGTTTATTATCTATATGAATTTTTTATCTCTTTGCTGAATTTTGCAGCTCCATGACATTTTTATGGGTCGAAACCCAGTTAGTAAGGCTGCGTATGGTAACGTTTCTGTTCCTTGGAGCATTTTTTAAATAGAAACACTTTTTTGTGCTTCTGTTTCCGGTTACGATTTTTGGGAAAAAACGCGCTTGGTAAGTAAAAAAAAAAAACATTTTTTTTCCGGCGGCGGCCGGCGACCGGCCCGCGGCCGCGTGGTCGGCGATGGGTGATGGTTCCAAAACTCAGAAGCAAGTTTTTTTTTTATTTCTTCAAAAGTGTTCCCTGGCACAAAAGTGTTTCGTGGAACACTTTTGGAACATTTTTGAACCATACGCGTTTTTGTTCCGAAAGTGTTCCCGGAACGTTTTTGGAATAGAAACAATTTCCCTAGCTATGATCCATATAGGCCCTAAGAGGGTTATTTCTCTTTTAATAGACCATCTTATAGACTTAATATCAGTAAATCCATCCGGTGAAATGCTCCTGTTTACACTGACGCAGTGAGTCTGTGCTACTTGGTGTTTTCTTGGTTGAAGGAAGAGCAACTCCTTTCGTCTGTTGGACCACGCAACATAAGCACATGGTTATCATTTCAAAGGGTGATTTGAAAAACACTTGTAACCAAGTGATACAGAGACCGAGGCTTACGACTCTTGAATGACATTTCCTAGTGTGTCTTATTGGCTCTTTAATTTGGAACATATTGTTCAGAAATAAGCATTTTTGTTCTTAAAATTGCTGCATGGCATTTTGAACATGTAATTCTATGGCTCTGTCTCAGTAAAGCCGCGGTTCATTTTATGTGCTTCAATTAGTTGTAGTCTAGATCTCGGGCATTCCTTTTTTCTTGTTTTTGACTTAACCTCGTGCTTATGTATAGAGCCTCTTTGTACATGCAGTACTCTGTTTTTGGTTCAATTATGACTGTGGGAGCCATATTAGGTGCCATAATGAGCGGGAAGATGGCAGATCTAGTGGGTCGCAGAGGTGTAAGTCTTTCTTTTTCTCACGCATCCTTGAACCTAGATATTAATGAACTCCTGTTTATTTAGTTATTCACTCATGGTCTCAGCTAGGATCATGGCTTCGTTGTTGGTTCTCATCATTCTTCAAGTTCAACTTGTGTCCCGAGCATTGCTTTGTAAGGGGCTGAAAAAGGCGAAACATTTGATTGTTGCCGTGTGCATGTAATTTGCAAATATTTACAGGCAATGGGGATTTCTGACATACTCTGTCTCTCCGGATGGATTACAATAACATTCTCAGAGGTATCGGCATGCTCGCATTTTTTCCTTTGATTGCATGAGGATCAATTGAGAGGAATTACTACATGTATAATGGAGAAAAGGAATCAATAAAGAAGTACTGGTGAGGGACATGGTATACTTTTTCTTGGTGCTAATGCCAGATAACTAATTTTTTAATTGATGCTAGTAGGGCGCTTGGGCGCTCGACATTGGAAGGCTGTTGGTAGGATGTGGAGTTGGGCTTATTTCCTTTGTGGTAAATGTGCCATTTCAATGTGAATTTGGGACTTGCTTGCTGGTGCTAATTCAGTTTAGTTATATTCTAGTACTTTTTATCATGAAATAGGTTCCGGTGTATATCTCAGAAATAACGCCTAAAAATCTCCGCGGGGGTTTTGGAACAGTTCATCAGGTAACTGTGATAGCTTGAATATGTGTTTGGCTATGCTCACGATACTTGATGTGTGATTGATTCCACTCGACAGTTCATGCTCTCTTTTGGCTCAGCACTTATATACTTCATCGGAACTGTTGTCAACTGGCGTATTTTAGCTCTAATAGGTAATCTTATTATGGTTCCATTTCCTATATGACTGTAATTCCGACAACAAATCATTTTTCATCTGCAGGTGCTGTTCCCTGCGTGCTTCAACTTTTAGGCCTATTTTTCATCCCAGAGTCACCAAGATGGCTGGTGAGTCAAAAGTTCACACACGTGCTGAACAATTGACCTAAGCATAGTTTGGTTGCTTTTTTTGTATTATTGAACTTTGGAAACGGAAAGAAGTGGAACAAGTATGAAATGGGCAGAATTTGCTGAATTCTTTGAAGACTGATGTCCTATGGGATATCTTTTTGAGTTTAGTAATCTAAATGCAGGAAAAAGTTGGTAGGGAGAGCGAGTATGAAGCAGCTCTTCAATATCTGAGAGGGAAAAAATCAGATATTTCAGAGGAAGCAATTGAGATCAAAGTATGTCTGCTTAATCATTTTTATTACAAAATTATATGTGATAAATCATATGCAAACAAGCTATCTCTCTGGTCTGCAGGAGTACACACTGACTCTTCAACAAATCTCCGAGGGTGGAATTTTAGACTTATTTCAGAAGATATATGCTCCCTCTCTCCTTGTGAGTCGTCAATGCATCTCCTATTGGTGTTATATCTCACCTGTCAATTAACTTTTGTTTCAGCCTAACTGAGACACTGCAGGTTGGAGTCGGGCTGATGGCTTTGCAGCAATTTGGCGGTTATAATGCCATTGCCTTTTATGCGAGCTCTATATTTGAATCTGCAGGTAAATGATTACTTTTTAAAGGATCATCTGTTGGCAAGATACTATAGCCGACGACTTACAAAATCTTTTTATGATTGTAGATTTTCCTGCCAATATAGGAACTGTAACGATGGCTGTTGTTCAGGTCTTTGGCTCGTTCAAAAATGAAATAGAATTACTTGGCTGGAAAATAGGTCATTATTTTTTTACTCTAGTATTGACTGCAGGTTCCCATGACAATTTTTGGTGTGCTCTTGATGGATAAGTCAGGGAGGCGACCATTGCTTCTGGTATAATGATCCGAAGAATCTGATCTTAAGCTTGCTATTTATGACGGAAGTGAAAGTAATGACTTGAGATCAAGTGATTTTTGACAGATTTCTGCAAGCGGAACATGCTTGGGTAGCTTTCTTGCCGGACTGTCGTTTACTCAGACTTGCTTAAGCATTGCCATCTGACAGGATTTTCACCAGTGGACACAAGTTGCTCCCACTTTGGTTTTTGTGGGCATACTGGTAATGACAAGCATCCAAAGATACTTTTCAACTTCTGGATACACATCTGTACTCGTTCAATCAATTAAGTTGAGTTGATGTCTTCAATTTAACAATCAGGTGTATAATGCGTCATTCGGACTGGGCCTTGCCGGAATACCGTGGCTCATAATGTCCGAGGTGAGTAAATCTCAGCAAGTGCAGTTTTAATTACAGAATCAAGTGAATTTTGATGAGGCTCATTTTGATTGGTGTCTGCTCCTCCAGATATTTCCCATGAATATGAAGGGTTCAGCTGGAAGCTTAGTGTCTTTTGTCAACTGGTTTGTTTCCTGGATCGTTCCATACGTCTTTAATTTCTCGATGGAACTCAGCCCAGCAGGTATGCTCGCTTGCTCAATTTCCCTCTCAATATGCGGAAAAGTTAGAGCCAACTTTGTGGACTCTTATACACTCTCCTCTTCCAGGAACACTTTTCATATTTTCAGCCATAGCTGGCTTGACTATACTGTTTGTGGCAAAGCTGGTGCCTGAAACCAAAGGTCGCACGTTGGAAGAAATACAGGCAGCCATGAACCCGCTCACAGCATGAAGACGATTCTAGAGCCAATGCTGACTTTGAGAGTCTCTAGTTGCTCTCTCTTTTCTTGTCTTGTCAAGTGCAGACCATGTCTAAAAGCAAGTAGTCGGTGTGAAGTTCATGATTGGTTCCTGTCAGCTAAGCCGGGTTCACGTGATTGGGATCAATGTACATGAGAGAGAATTTTTGTTGCTTGATATCTCTCTTCATGGTCTAATCATAATTCATTAGATTCTACATGCTCCATCAAATGCAGACTTGTCATGTTGATAGGCACTTGGGTCCTAAAATGGTCGATCGAGAGAGAGAGAGCGCGCGCGCCCGGCCGAGCTCCAAAAGGTGCCCTGTGGAGCACGATCATGAGGCGAGGGCTTGCGGGCTCTCTTTCTCAAATCAAAACGGGAACGAAAAGGACAATAATTGATTAATGTGACAAATTAAGAAGAGGTGTCTTCTATCAGAGAACAAAAGGAATAGGAAAGTAACTTTAATTAGGCTCCGCTTGTATAAAAAAAAACAACTTTTAGGAAAAAGTTTTTCAGCTTTTTCGATGACAGAAAATAAAATAGTGAAGGAAAATATTTTTTGTCTACGGAGAAGCACCTTCAAAAGTGAGAAAACTTCTTGAATGTGTATTTCATAGGTAAACGTTTTGGATTCATTCTGTTAATCGTGATCCATTACCTTTGCCGCTCCGTTTGGCTAACCATTCAAGTCTAGTGTTTTTCAAGCTCCAACTCTGCCTATCTTCATAAATATCCTGTTCGAACTCAACTTGTGATCCGAAGGATTGAGCTGATCCTCAGGAGCTTGTTAGTTCAGCTTGACTCGAGCAGAGCGTTGCTCTTCACTTACATTAGTTCGTAAGTGTAAAAGAACTAAAGAATTTTGGAATGAGAATTCTGACCGTTACTACAGAAACGTAACATATATACAAGAAGATACAGCTATCAAACAAACTCCTAATTAGGCTAAACTACCAAAAATACAAGGATCACACAATAAAATGTAATACAAAAAGATATGCACACAAAACTTCCTAAGTAAACGGCCTAAATAAAGGCAGATGACAGCTGCCTTTCCAATACCTCCCTTCAAGTTGGAGCATGGGGATCTCGAATGCCCAATTTGTGAAGAAGAAAGTCAAATTGATCCTTTCCCAATGCCTTCGTGAATATATCAGCAGGCTGCATTGAACTACGTACGTAGTCTGTTTGAATGTTACCATTAAGTATCTCATTACGAATAAGGTGACAGTCCACTTCTATATTCTTGGTATGCTCATGATAGACAAGATTAGCGACTATATGTAAAGCTGCTTGACTATCACAATACAAGTTCATAGGTTCAGAATGTGCCACACCAAGAGAATCCAATAATCCTTTCAACCACTTAAGTTCATAAACTGTAGTAGTCATAGACTTGTATTCAGCTTTAGCAGCCGAGCGTGACACTGTCTGTTGCTTCTTAGGCTGCGTATGGTAGCGTTTCTGTTCCAGGGAGCATTTGTGTTTCTGTTCAAAATTACGATTTTTAGGAAAAAAACGCGTTTGGTAATTTTAAAAAAAACACTTTTTTCAGGCGCCGACCGGAGGTGGGCGACAGCCGGCGGCGGGCGACCGGCGGTGATCGGCGACCGGCGGCGGCGGCAACGACCGGCGGTGACCGGCGGCGGCGACTGGCGGCCGGCGACCGCCGGCGGCGACGACCGGCGGTGGTGACCGGCGGCGGCGGCGACCGGCGGCTGCGACCGGCAGCGGGCGGCGGCGACCGGCGGCGGCGGCGACAGGCGGTGGCGGCGACTGGCGGCAGCGGCGGCGACCGGCGGGGGGCGGCGGCGACCGGCGGCGGCGACGGCGGCGGAGACCGGCGGCGACGGGCGGCGGCGACGGGCGGCGGCGACCGGCGGCGACGACCGGCGGCGGCGACCGGCGGCGACGACCGGCGGCGACCGGCGGCGGGCAGCGGCGACCGGCAGCGGCGGCGACCGGCGGCGGCAACCGGCGGCGGCGACCGACTGCGGCGGCGGCCGGCGACCGCGACGGCCTTACGGCGGCAACCGGCGGCGGCGACCGTCGGCGGCGACCGACTGCGGCGGCGGCCGGCGACGGCGGCCGGAGACCGGCGGCCGGAGACCGGCGACCGGCGACCGGCTGCCGGCGGCCAGCGACGGCGGCCGGCGACCGTCGACGGTCGGCTTTTAGCGAGGCGGCGAGTGGTAATCGCGTCGGCGACGATGGATGGTGGTTTCAAAAGTGTTCCAAAAAGTGTTCCCAAATCCCAGAAGCAAGTTTTTTTTGTTCCTTCAAAAGTGTTCTTTGGCACAAAAGTGTTCCGCGGAACACTTTCGGAACATTTTTGAACCATACGCGTTTCTGCTCCAAAAGTGTTCCCGGAACACTTTTGGAACAGAAACAGTTTCCCCAGCCACCATCCATACGCAGCCTTAGTCTTCCATGAGATAGGTGATTCTCCCAAAAGAACAAAGTAACCAGTCAAAGATCGTCTCGTCAAAGGACAGCTAGCCTAGTCAGAATCGCAGTAAGCAGACAATTTGAGATCATAATTGGCACGCAACATAATACACTGACCTGGATTTCCTTTCAAATAACGCAGAACTCTGACAGCTGCCTCCCAATGAGCTTTCTTCGGCCGCTACAAGAATTGTGCAAGAATATGCACAGTATGACAATTCGGGTCGAGTTATTGTTAGATAAATAAGTCAACCCACTAGGCGCCTATACTGAGCAGGGTTGTCTACATCATCACGCTCAGTAAGGGCCAGCTTGTGATTTTGTTCAAGAGGAGTTTTAATCGGCTTGGAACCTAGCAATCTGACCCTAGAAATCACATCCAATGCATACTTACGTTGACACAAGAAAATACCATCCGAATTTCTCGCCACTTCAATCCTCAAGAAAAAATTCAGCTTCCCCAAATCTTTCATATGAAAACAACAACTCAGATAGCTCTTGAACTTTTGCACAGCGGAAACATCATTACCGGAGATAATGAGATCATGAACATAAATAAGCACATTCAATTAAACAGTCCAAACTCGAAAAGTAAATAATGAGTAATCTGAATATGATTGCTGAAATCCATAAGCTTTCAAAGGTGCAGCCAATTTCACAAACCAACATCTAGGTGCTTGCCGCAAACCGCATAGAGATTTCCGGAGTCTACATACCTTCCCTGATGATTGAGAGGCAAACCCAGGCGGCATCTTCATGTGAACCTCTTCCTCTAAATCGCCATGTAAAAAAGCATTTTGGACATCCATCTGATGGAGTTCCCAATTCTTTGCTGCCACAACTGCAAGAAAGGTGCGTACAATACACATTTTTGATGTAGGAGCAAAAGTCTCATGATAATCTATGTCTTCAACTTGATTATTTCCCAGTATCACCAACCGCCCCTTGTATCGTTCAACACTTCCATCAGTATTGTACTTAATTTTATACACCCACTTGCTCCCAATCGCTTTCTTCCCAGGCGGCAAATTTTCGACTGTCCAAGTACCATTATCTTCTAAAGCCTGTATTTCTTTACTCATGGCCTCTCTCCACCGTTCATCTTTAATCGCTTCTGCATAAGAGTTTGGTTCATATCCTGCAGTAATTGCTGCCAAGAAACATCGATGTTGCGCAGAAAATTTTTCATAACTCACATAACGTGCTATAGAATAAGGCGTACCTGAGGAACTTGATTGGATAGATGAGCATATCGAGGGGCTTATTCTGATGGCGTTTGTCATAGTCTTTCAAACGGATAGAAGGTTGCTTGACTCTTTGTCCCCTGCCTAGCTGCTCTTTGACGACTTCACTGCTTTCCACGTCATCATTGTTTGTGTGGATCAGTTCCTCCATCTCCTTATTCACCTCATTTTCTCCATCTACACTTTCAGCGTGCTCCTCTCTCAAGTCACTTTTTAAATCATCTATTTCATCACCTAACACCATGACTCTATTTTTAACGAGTTCATCACTTACTGTTTTTTCATCAGCATATGGAAATTCTGTTTCAGCAAACACTACATCTCTTGATACAAAGTATTCATCAGCTTCCAAACCATACAATATCCACCCCTTCTTTCCCAATGGATAACCAACAAAAACACACCGACAACTTCTACTAGCAAATTTATCTTTATCCCGATTCTGATTATGCCATAGCACAAACAACCAAAAATCTGAATGTGTTTGTAAGAAGGGACTTGCCTAAAGATAATCTCATATGGGGTTTTGCCATTCAATAACATAGATTGAGTCCTATTAATCAAATACCCAACCGCGAGTACACATTCTCCCCAAAATTTCATTGTTAAATTTGCTTGAAAACGCAAAGCTCTTGCCACATTAAGGATATGGTGATGCTTTCTTTCCACTCGGCCATTTTGTTAAGGTGTTCCCACACAAGAAATCTGATTCAATATCCCATGTTCATCAAAATATTCTTTCAAACACAAAAATTCACTTCAGTTATCACTTCTAACGATTTTCACATTTTTTTTCAAATTAGCGTTTAACCATCACAACAAATTTCCTAATAACACAAGCCACTTCATTTTTTTCCATTCAACAAATATATCCACACAACAGAAGAGTAATCATCAACGACTGTCAAGAAATAAATCGCTCCACATGAAGCTGGGACTCTATAAGGTCCCCACAAATCACAATGTATCAATTCAAAATAATTTTTAACTTTATTGTCACTAGAAAAGAAGATCTCTCTTTGTTTTTTTTGCTCTAAAACAAACCTCACAAGTTTTATTGGTTTTCCTAACCATTTTGCCAGTTTCTGGAATTAACTCCACCATCTTACAAGAAGGATGACCTATTCTCTTGTGCCAAAGCTCAAAGGATTCCATATCAGCTACCTTACAAGCATGTACCGAAGTCACTCCCTTGAGAAAGTAAAGCCCCTCACGTTGCTCACCCGCTCCAATCAGGTTCCTTGAATTTAGGTCATGTATAGCACATATTTTGTTAGTGAGTTGGATAACCAAATTTGAATCATCAAGAAGTTGTGATATATAAATCAAATTGCATTTCAAATTGGGCACAAAAAGAACTCGTCGCAATTTCAAGTCTCCTCTAAGGAACACAGTTCCTTCTTCACTGCCATGGTCTTTTCTCCATCAAGTAACTCGACTGAGTATGGCACAATGTCACGCAATTCTATCAAGAATGCCAACGTTTATGTCATATAATGAGAAGCTCCTGTGTCAATAATCCAAGAAAAAATACTCTGCTTACCTGTCAGCCTCTCATGGGCACCATTCTGATGAGAACTTAACATTCACAGTAAAGTAGCCTACTGCTCATCATTCAATCCACTAAGACCCTTTCGATCTGAATCTGTCACAACTCCTCGCCCACCATCAACTCCAGTTACTTATGTGACGTTGGCACGAGCACCTCCTCTCTTGTTACGTCCACCTCCATAACCACGCTTTTGACCACCACCTTGTCCAGCAGAAGTTCCACGTGGTCTATTGCCCCACCATTCTGGATATCCTATCAGCTAGAAACAACTTTTAGCATCATGTCCCTCTCAATTGCAATTAGAACAAAATGGGATTTTATCTTTATCACCCTTGAATTTCGACCACTTGCTCGGATTGCAAAACTCATGGGATTGCATCTTTCATCCTTGGTTCGTGCCATAGTTCGCATTCGCTTTTGCTGAACAACCATAGCATAAACACGATTTAGATTAGGCAAAGGTTCAGTGCTCAAAATGTTGACGCGCACTGTTCCAGATCCTTCTTCATCCAAGCCCATCAAAAACTGATGAACTCTCTCTTCTTCACGCTTTCTTTCCAATTCAATGGTAAGATTGCATCTACAGACTGTACAAACACACGCTGGTATCTGATCATAGTTATTTATTTCATCCTACAAGGTTTTAAGTTTACCGAAATATGACACGATGGGTTGACCATCATGTCTACAATTTGCCAGATCCGATATCAGTTGTTGCATCCGTGGACCGTTCCCAATCGAGAATCTCCACTTGATATCATCCCACAGGTCATTCACGTTCTCCATGTGACAGACAGTTGAGCGAAGCGTCGGTTCAATGGTATTAAACACCCAAGAAACCAACATAGAATTAACCGTCCACCAATCTTCAAGTTCCGACGAATCATCTGCTGGTTGCATGACAAATCCATCAATAAAATCATATTTCTTCTTTGCTCACAATGCAATCCGCATAGCTAGCGCCCATTTTCATAATTTTCGCCCTTCAACTGAACTTGGGTAATCAGGTTACCCGGGTTGTCATTTGAATTCAGTATGTAAGGACTAGAGGTTTTCTTGTCATTTCCAGAAGTCTCCTCACCTTTTTTCCCCTGAGCCATGGCTCTGATACCATGTAAAAGAACTAAGGAATTTTGGAATGAGAATTCTGATCTTCATTACCACAGAAACGTAACATATATACAAGAAGATACAGCTACCAAACAAACTCCTAATTAGGCTAAACTACCAAAAATACAAGGATCGTATAATAAAAGGTAATACAAAAAAATATGCACACAAAACTTCCTAAGTAAAGGGCCTAAATAAAGGCAGATGACAGCTGCATTTCCAATAGTAAGTCAAGGAGCGAGTTGCTCTATGCTTATGTTGGTCAATTTACGCATGTGGCAACACCTTCATGGTGTACACTTAAACTAACTTATATAATTTTATTAGATTTGCTTCCTAGGGATGATAAAATTTGGAAGGTGGATATCAAGGACTCCAACTTTGATCTTGATGAAGGAGCTAGCACTCCCTTTCAACTTGGAGTGCGTATCTGATAAACACCTGAGCTCGGCCACACCTGGACGAGAGCCAGCCACGCACCGGGCTCAGCGACCCCCGCCGGCCATTCCCACCCTCAATAGTGATATTGGGGCGGCAGCGGCGAGGGCTCCACCATTTTCTTTTTCATTTTTAGCTTATTTTAAATTTAATTTAGATAAAATTTTTATGAAGTTTGTATTTTAAAGAATTTTAGTTTTGAACTTATTTTTAATTTTAATTTTGTAGCTTATTTCTAAGTTTAGAAGTCCTAGTGGACTGGATTTTTTTTTTTTAAAATGCCCATTATATTAAGATAATTATAAATGCCACGTAATCAATTTGAACAAAATTTTTCCGATTTACAACTTAAGTGATTGTTTTTTTCTTCGATTTGGTTTGATGATTCAGCAGAAACTTTTAGTACTTAGGTATTCTTCTTCAGACTATTTTAGTGTAATTTTTTTTAAGATATCCATTGAAGTGATTCTAGAGAGTTCTACTAACAAAATGATATTACTACAAAAGTTACGATCAACTGAGCGACATAAAAAGTTGTGATGTAAAATGATTGATGAAAAAGATTTAGCTCGTACAAATTCTGGCCGATAATGCCCATTTCGAGAGAAGAATAATATAAATGTCAAAAGTTGTGTTCGGCTCTCACTTTGGTGCCAAAATTTTCATCCGTATTACTTAAATGTCAATTTTTTTAAAAAAATAATCGTTTCAGTGCTAACTTTGATATAATTTGTCGAAAATCCAACATGATCTTTTTTTAGTAATATTTGAAGCCGACGTGACTTGCTCGAGGTCTAGTCACTGATAAAAAAATGGCTAAAAATTGAAAAATAAAAATAAAAAATGCAAACTTAATTAGTTAAAAAAAAATACATGCGTAATAGAAATCCTAAAACTTATCACAAAAGTGCAATTGAATTCTAAAACTTACAAAAAGTATAATGAAGTCCTAAAAAAATGCCAAATTGGTGCAATCGAGTGCTTTTGTTAACTCCATCCACTTGGACTAACGAAAAATACTGACATTATTTAGTATTTTGTCCCTCCTACGAGGTAATAACGTGGCTAAGATGTCATTTTGGTTCAAACTCGAATTTGGAGACAACTTTTATTTAAATTATTTTAAAAATAAAAAATAGATAAAAAAATTTAAAAATACAAATTTTATTTAAAATACATTAAAAATAAGATTAAAAATTTAACAAAAAATCCAAAATTTTTTGGAAAAAAAATCACTACCTGGTTTCCATTGTTGATGTTTTTTTTTAAAAAAAAATTTGAAGCTTATTTTAACTTTTTTTAATTTTTAAATATATCTAATAAAAAAATTATTTTAAAAGAACATTTTTTAGCTTATTTAAAATATATTTAAAATATATTTAAATTTTGTAAAAGTTTAGAGCCCAACCTAATTTTTTTCTTAAATGCCACTTTACATTAAAATATTAATTATAATGCCAAGTCTTAATTTTGGGCGGAATATTTTGCAGGAGGCACTTAAGTGATCTTCTTCTTCTTTTCAAGTTGGCAGTGAAGTGATCCGGCGAAATTTTTTTGCGCTAAAGTGAGCGTCATACTTAACTTTTGACACTTCTTTTGTTCTTCTCCCTGCCCCTTTCCCCCATAAATAGCCCCACCACTAGTACTTTGTTGCTGCTGCAGTTGCACCTGTTGAATTGCCATTACCATAAGCAAGGACCACACCTAATGAGTGGCTGCTTATACAGGCAAGCCCTACCCCCTTCTAGCCACAGGTTCACAGCTGCACCTCTCTCTCTCTCTCTCTCTCTCTCTCTCTCTCTCTCTCTCTCTCTCTCTCTCTCTAAAACTCTTTGTCATGCGACAATGAAGTACTCACTCTTTGTCAAACTCGATGTTGAGCAGCCATGGAGTTCATGACCTCTGGCGACCTGCTTGGAAGAAGGCCCCTGACCTCATGTGACTTCTTATCGCGTTCGCATGAGGTCGGCAACTTCCGAGCAAGCCTCTTCATAATAACCCTTAAAAAAACCAACTTTATTTTGATTAATAATTGGTGTTTTGGATTTTTTGCAGAAGCATATGTGCAAGTGTGTGTGTTTAGGTATGAAATATAGAGAAATAATGGCAAGAAGACTAGCAAAGTGAAAATAATATTTGATATAAAACTAATAAGAAGAAATATTAATACCACGAAAAACTCCAAACTGATACACCTGTTATAAATTTACCAAAAACTCTAAACTGGTACACTTGTGACAAATTTACCCCAAACTATTTTTTTGACCACAAAAAACTCTAAATTGGTACAAATGTGAAAATTTACGCTAAATTAATTTTTTTTACCAAAAAAAATCATAAACTGATATACATATGACAAATTTACCCTCTGTTAGTTTATGTTAAATTGAGTTAAACCACAAAAAATTCAAATTGATACACATGTAGCAAATATAGGTAATGTGCACACTCGACAATTGCCACATGTCATTAAACTCATCAATTTAATGGTAAAATTTAACGAAAATTAACAAAGTAAATTTATCACAGTTGTTTCAGTTTGGAGTAAATTTATCATAGTTATACTAGTTTGGAATTTTTCATGGTCAAAAAAGTAATTTATGGTAAATTTGTCCCAAGTGTACTAGTTTAGGGTTTTTGGTGGTATTAACCCTAAGAAAAAAGACTTACAAGGAAATCATTCATTTGAGAGCTATCTTCTACATGGGAGCATATATCAAATAAAGGATCAAGATCCACATTTATCGACTTACACAGACTGACCTTATGTACCGCCTTTCATTATTTTATCAATTGGTTTTTTTTTGCTCCACCGTGAAAGCAAAAGTCGATCATACTTTAACACTCCTCCTTGATCAATCTTTGCGATACTCCGAGCATGCTTCTCAATGTCTCGAATTTTGCTCTTGGTAGTGCTTTAGTGAATATATCAGCAATTTGATCTTCGATCTTGCAATATTTTAGCTTAATTTTTCCATTGGTTTGTACTTCTCTTATAAAATGATATTTGATGTCGATATGCTTTGTTCTTCCATGAAAGACTAGATTTCTCGAGATTGCAATCGCAGACTTGTTGTCACAAAATATCGGATCCGGTTCTGTCTGTGTTTGTCCAATGTTTTCTAGAATTCTTCTAAGCCATATTGCATGACTAGTTGTCGTAGCGGCTGCAATATACTCAGTTTCTGCAGTAGATTGTGTTATTGAGTCTTGTTTTTTGAATGCCCACGAGATTAGTCCAGAACCCAATATAAATACATAGCCTGTAGCGCTCCTCCTATCATCAGTTGGTCTTGCCCAATATGAGCTTAGCCGTTGCACTTGGCTGATACCAAATGCCATAATCCATAGTTCCTCATAAGTATCTTAGCATTCTCTTGGCATCTCCAAAGTGAATTTGGCTTGGATTCTACATAAAACGTGATAGTAGACTAGTAGCGTTTATAATAGGGTTAATACCACCAAAAACTCCAAATTGACACACATGTGACAATTTTACCCCAAATTATTTTTTTGACCATGAAAAACCCCAAACTGGTACATCTATGACAAATTTACTCCAAATTGGTATAGCCATGACAAATTTACCCTCCGTTAGTTTTCGTTAAATTTTGCCGTCAAATTGCTAAGTTGGATGACACGTGACTATTGTCGGGTGTACACGTTACCCAATGTTTGCTATATGTGTATCAATTTGAAATTTTTCTTGGTATTAGCTCAATTTAACTAAAATTAACAAAGAGTAAATTTATCATATGTGTACCAGCTTGAGATTTTTTATGGTAAAAAAAAGTAATTTTGGGTAAATTTGTCACAGTTATACCAGTTTAGGGTTTTAAGTGGTTAAAAAAATAGTTTGGGGTAAATCACAAATGTACCGATTTGGGGTTTTTTATGGTCAAAAAAATAATTTTGGGTAAATTTGTCATAGGTGTACCAGTTTGGAGTGTTTCGCTGTATTAACCCTTTATAATATCTGGTCATATAGCTGAAAGATATAATAAACTGCCAATAAGGCTTCTATAGAGCGAAGATTCTGCTTGTTCTGCTCCATCCTCTTTTAATAGTTTCTCATTAATCACTAGTGGCATCGCAACTATTTTGTTATAATCCTTCTTAATTTTTTTAAAGATGTTCTCTGCATATTTCTTCTGCGAGATAAAGATTCCTTCATTTTGATCCACCTTGATACCAAGAAAATAGTGCATCAAAACCAAGTTTGTCATCTCGAACATTTTTATCATATCTTTTTGAATTCTTGAATCATCTTCTCATTATTCCCTATATATATAAGGTCATCTACATACAGAGAGACAATAAGAGTATTAGAATTACTTTGCATCTTGATGTGGAGTGTAGGATCCCTAATGCTCCTCTTGAATCCTTACTTGGTGAAATATTCGTCAATTCTACTATTCCATGCTCGAAGTGCTTGTTTTAACCCGTAGAGGTCTTTTTAATCTTTAGAACATTTTCTTCTTGTCCTTTGAGAATGAAGTTTTGTGGTTGTTCCATATATATTTCTTCTTGAAGATATCCGTTTAGGAATGCTGACTTTACATATAGTTGATGGATCTTCCACTATTTTTGTGCCACTAAAGCTATAAGTACTCGAACACTATCAAGATGAGCAACAAGAGTGAAAGTTCCAATGTAATCGATACTTGGCTGTTGCAAATGTCCTTTCGCTACAAGTCTTGCTTTATCTTTTGAGTTGATCCATTTGCGTTTAGCTTCGTCTAGTAATGTGACAGTCTGATTTTCCTGTCATTTCGAGACCTTTGACTGTAAGATATCTATCGAAGTATTTCAGTTATATCTCGCTCGGATCTGATCAATCGCGAGTTAACTAACCAAAGGGGAAAGGCTAACGCGCGACGAGGTACGTGGACCTAGGAAATTCGATTCGAACACGGCGTTTTGACCATAAGGATCGTCGATGGATATTTAGAACCGAGGCCGATCAGAAAACGATTAAGGAATCCATTGCTAGTGTTATACGATTGGGACACGGGTGATGCCGCTTAACCAACGTATGATTTGCGAATTTTTCCTAAATCTATTTATGACGATCGCGGCCATCGGGGTTAGTAATAGACCCTTGCGATTACATGACAACCAAGATTGCCGTAGTTTGGATTTTCCTGAGTGTGATGAGAATCACAGAGTCGATACGCGTAATGTCCGTAAAAGCCGCCTGTTAGTTCGAGATAAATTGAAATTACGGACGATGAGAAATCGATCACGATTTGGGATCTCGAAAATGAAAAATGGAAATGAAGATTGGTAACAATGAGTTTGGATTGGACGACGCCTAATCAAGGATGAAAATTAGCGAAAAAATGATTTTTCGGGCGAAGGGTGTGAAAAGACGATTTTGCCCTGGAGCTTTGACTTTATTTTATTAATTGGATAAGGGCATTTTTGTCAAATGGAAGCCCCAAGGCATCAGCCGAAATTTGGAGGGCAGTTTTGGAAGAGAAGTCAGATTTTATGAGGAAAAATCCAAGTGTCACTAAACTATGGTTGAGCATTAATTAAGTCACACACCTAAGCAAGCTCTAGAACATTTTTGGATGAGAACAAACCCTTTCGTCCTCCTTCATCTGCCATTCTCCACGAGCAGCACCAGCAGCATCACCATCTTCTCCATTTTTCTTTCTTCTTCCTCACGCCCAGAACTGCCCTGCACGATCAGAAATTTTCGTCCACTCCATCAGCGCCTAACTTTCAACCGCTGACAACCAACTCGCGAGACATATATCATCGCGAAGATCTCCCTGTTGCCAAACTTTTCCAACTGGAAGCACGCCGATTGGTCACCTGTGGAGCTCCGCCGGCCAATCTCCCGCGAGTCGACGGAAACTGACTCCATCAGAGGTAGGCGTCTGTTTGGATTTTATTGAACCCCTTAATGGACGAGTTTTGATATAAATTTTTGTGGAGGTTCAGTAGACACATATAGAGAGTCGCTGTTAAATTTTGGGCGAAAATGAACAACATCTTGACCTTGATCCATTGTGATGTTTGAAGGGCAGATTCTGTCCATTTGCAGACCCAGAAGAAATGGCGCCTTTCAAGGTCCATTTGGTGTCACCTTAAGTTGAAATTTTCGGTGAGGCCCCTTTACATGTAGAACTTTGTGTTAACAAGTGTATTTACAGAAAAATCAAGGAGTTGATTTGAGGTTTGGGGCTGATTGTGCTGGTTGGAGACCAAATAGGGGAGTGTCCTGTTTCGGTTCTGTTTTGGCTGTGTTGTTGAGGGCTGTTCATGTTGGAATTGAGTCTAAATTTTATTGTTACGACATACTAGGGCGTCTATTGAAATGTTATGGAGGATTATGTCTCGTGGTTTGAGGTTTAGGCGAAGAAAAGTTAACGAATCGCTTGATTTTCGCTAGGAGCGCGGCTGTCCTGTTCTGGAAGTGTGTGAGGCTGAGCATTTGAAGTGCTTGGGGAGTCAATTTTGTTGAGTTAAGCTTGAGGTAAGGAAGTTCCTAAACCTTGGATAGAAAGATTGGACTCGATTGGATGAATTTGATGGAAATCATGCTAGTTTTGAGAAGTTATGGTGAAATTGTGCCATTTGTGATTATGTGTCATGCCGATTGCTAAAATTCTTTGTGAATACGCGTGACATATGTTGATTGTCTCTCTTGGTTGTTGAAATTGGTTGTCTTGCATGCCTTGAATTGTAGCTCGAAGCGCGAGCTTGTATTTGATTATGATGTCTTGATTTGAGATGACTTTTGGCATGCTTGAGAAACTTGAGATACCCTGATGCGTAGAGACGCGGGGTTGAAAGTGGCCAATGTCCTGATGCGTGAGACATGGGACGAGAATCGATATGTGTCGACACAAGCCGGAGATGAATTTGAAAACCTGATGCGTTATACGCGGGTTTATCAATGAGATGGTCTGATGCGTAAGTACGCGGACCTGGCCTGAGGCGTTCCACACGCGAGCTTGAATCAAATGAAGGTCGGAAAGGAGGGCAGGCGTGGCTTGGTTTGTGATGTGAACTTGCCTTAACGGAGGGAATATGATGCCATGATTGTATAAACGATGTTTGTTAATATTCTTGTATTCTTTATGGTTGTGGCATGCATCATTTTATTGTTGTATGTTGAGTTTGTGTTGCATTCATCTGAGTGTACTGTTAGTCTAACCTAGGGTTAGGACTTTCCTTACTGAGATGTCGATCTCACCTCGTAGTGGGACCCTTTTTCTTTCAGACCCAAAGAATTGAAGATGTTGCCGATCCGTTTGGGTGAACCCCAGGAGATAACTAGGTCTATTAAAGAGTTTCCTGACTATCGTGGTTTAGTATATATTAGACGGACTACAGTAGTGTGGGTGGACGAGCCAAGAGCACCAAGTAAACCCCATAGGTTCGAAGCATGGTATCGTACGGAAGGTGATAGTATGTCTGAGCAGTTAAGACCCCAGGACGTACCCAGAGGAGTTGTACCCTCTTGGTGCCACCCGACCCGAGAGGAAATAGAAATAGAGACCTCTACCGTGGGATCGAGGAACGTACCTGAAGGAGAATCGGCGGGCGAAGCAAGTATGGAAGTAATCGAGATTTCGGATTCAGAGGATGACCTGGAGTACGAAGACATGGAGGAGGACTCAGTTGAGGTTCAGTCAGAGTCTTTTTCAGACTATGATCCAGCCGAGGATGCGAGCCGAGCTGAGGACACCAGCACCTCTTAGAGTGCCCTTAGTTGGATGGTCTTTTGTCATGTCTTTTGATGGAGATAATTTTTTGTTGGGGCTGGTAGTTTCCTTTTGTTTGCCCTTTGGTTCCTCGACCTCAGTAGGTAGCGATAATTAGAATATGTCCTCGTATGTAAGAATCGTCTTTGTATGTATAAGAGTTTTCTCGTTCCCCTGCATCTCATTCTTGGTTGTATGTATAAGTGGATGGTATTCGGATGGGTTTTATTTTCTTTTATCTTCCGCGTGCGAGTCTCATTTCAGTTTGTCGTATTAGAGAGTATCTTGGGACAGGTCTTATGACAGGTTGCGGATGTACGTGCTCGTTAGGAAGGCAGGACGTGACAAGTAACCCCATTTGACGCCAATGATTTCTTTGTCTCTGGGGCAATCAACGAGCTCTCAAGTTTCATTTTTCTCGATCATCTTGGTTTCCTCTTCCATGGCTTTAATCCAAATTTCTTCTTTGGAAGCATCTTCATAGTTGTCTGGTTCTAAAGACATAAAATTGCATGTCTCATAGACTTTCCTTAGAGGATTCTGGAGTTGACTCTTCTTGTGGCGAACTTGGAGAGGATGGTGGTGTAACATCTTAAGTGGAGGAATCTAATGTTCCACCTTCTTCTTCTGATGTTGATTCCTCTCGAGCAGGTGGTATAATAGGTAAGGTAACATACTTCTTCTCGATCTTCTCTTCCTCCCAGTTCCAAGCGGCATTTTCGTCGAACTTAACGTCTCGACTTATCATAAGCTTCTTAGTTCTTAGGTTGTAAACCCAATAACCTGTTGACTGATCGTTATAGCCGAGGAATATTTCCTTTTTGGTCTTCTCATCAAGCTTGCTCCTTTTTTTAACGAGGATGTGAACGTAGCATACAACCAAATACTTTTAGATGTTTAGCTGAAGACTTCCGTCCCCTCCATGCTTCGATTGGAGTTCTATTCTGGACTACTTTAGTTGGACACCTATTTAACAGGTATGCTGCAGTGTAAACTACTTCTGCCCATAAAGAGATAGGAAGTCCTTTATCCTTTAACATCGATCTCGCCATTTCCATAAAAGGTTCTATTTTTCCTCTCTGCTACTCCATTTTGCTCTAGAGCACAGCTGACCATTAATTAAGGATGCACGCCTTTTCATCTTCACAAAAATTATTGAACTCCCTTGAGTTGTATTATGTGCCTTTGTCGCTTTTTAAGACTTTGATTTTTCGGCCACTTTGATTTTCGACATGGTTCTTGAACTTCTTGAAAATAGAGAAAACCTCATGTATATTTCGAAAAAAGTACACTCACGTCATTCTAGTATAGTCGTCAATGTACAAAATGAAATACTTATTTTGGCTCGATGTTGGGTTCCTCATTGGACCACATACATCAATATGAACTAGTTCCAGTGGTCTTTTTGCTGTCCATTCATTTCTAGATGGGAATGACTGCCTTTGTTGTTTTCTAAGGAGACAGCCTTCACAAACATCTCAAATCTCTGTAATAGCTGGAAGATCTCGTCATGTTTTTTTAATGGGGAATCTTTAACACATAGAAGTTAAGGTGGCCAAATCTCTGATGCCACAGCCATGAATCATCAATTTGAACTTTCATAGCTATATCCTTGCCAACAAATAGAAAAATGCTCTACTAAATTGGAGTAGGTAATCGGGGATTAAGTAACTATAAATTCAATAATTTCAAAATAGTCTAACATGCTCTACTAAATAAGTTTCAAATATAAAGAAAGGTCTCAAACATACAAAAGTGGTAATTCAAATAGTGTCATCAAGCATCACTTCATCTTCATTGTTCCCCTCCGAACTACTAGGTTGTGATTGTGAAGGAGTAGGTGTTGGCAAGCCATAGTCATCTTCAATATCTAAATCGTCGTTAGGGAGAATAAGCTCATCTTCTTCCTCCCCAACTTCTACGCGAACTTCTTCAATTTCACGTGCACGGCTAGCCATTCTTGGAAGACGGCGACCCACACTCCCAATGGTTGCTTCCATAGCTGCATCAACTTGTTCATATGTAAGATTGTCACCGGGATGAACTAGATCTTGAGTAGGATCGTCTACAATCCACTCATTGCTCCAATCAAATTCTTCCAACTGTAAAGGATCATATTTTTCTCCTAACTCGCGCCTTTTCTTGAATCTTGACATTATGCGTCGATTGTATTGGACAAACACCAAATCATTCAATCGTTGGTGTTCCAATCTATTTCGCTTCTTTGTATGAATCTAAATATATCAAACCAGGCCCATATTGGCCAATAGATTCAATCATCACTTCAAAACTCCTCAAAGTAGCTGTATTAAAAGGAATCTCAGCCTCATAAAACCAATCAGTAATATGTTGATGTACTTTCTCTTCTCTAGTCCGCAGCCGATTATCAATAGTTATTTGACTAGGACCTGCTCTATGTCTATTATCAACATCTTCAGGTGACATCCTAAGACGAGCTTCAATTGTAGGATAATTCGACTTTGGTTTTGGGATAGGAAACTAAAATGTAGATTTCTTCCTTTTACTAGATGTTCCAGAACTAGAATACCTAACTTCAGAAGGATTACTATGATTTTCATTATTAGGATATCAATCAACATCAATTGAGTTGGAAATAGAATTGGATGAGCCAAGACTACCTATGTCATCATCAAATGTTGGCTTGCTCCTTTTCCCGGCCAATAGTGCCACTTCCATTTCTTGGGCAATTGCTGTTGTTGTCTTGGGGCACTTGACTGCATCTCCGTATTTGCCGACCAAGTGCTGTTTAAGTCTCTTGATTCCGCCACTAAGATTTTTATGACAAAGAGCACAAGCAACAATATTTTTATTATCCATCTTTGGCCAATTCCCATACTTCCATCCGGGATCACTCGATTTTGCCTTTCTTGTAGGATCCTTAGTAATATCATAATTTGGGTTCGTTTCATCCATTTATCTAGTAATCAAATAAACAAAAATAAATATATATTTAGAGTTAAAATCAAACTTATCAAAGTAAAATATTACACTACATTTCCATGATTCCATAAAATTAATCAAATAAGTAATAATTTTTACATACGTTGGAACTTGAAAGACTTCAATGTGGAGAGGGAGTGAGGGACTGAGGAAGCAACGACGGAACCGTGGAAGGGAGTCGGTGGGTGCTGAATGGAACCGACAGTCAATGTTCGGGTCGGGATTGGTCCTCGTTAAGGCTGGTGGCGGATCCCAAGAGAGAGTCGGCGTCTTTCCTCATCGACCTAAATAAGGATATTCATCAAAGATGAAAGAACAGAGTTACACTCACAATGAGTCAGTGTTATGCATAAAAAGTACACTCAAAAGTTGGGCTTGGGCAGTGGGCTAGAATTTGTGGGCCTCTATTGGCCAAGGCGCCCAAGGTGTCGCCTAGACGTCCAAGGCGCCCAAGGCGTCCACAAGGCGATGCCTAGACGACCAAGGCTCCCGCCTTGGGGAGAACCGGCAAGGCGACAAGACGCCTTGGACATCCAAGGGAAAAACCTTTGCATGTTAAAGTGTCCGAAAATATCCTCATTAAGTTCGACAGACAGCGAGAGAGAATCATCAAGCCAGGAAGAAATCTTCGCTCTCTTGAGAGTTGCTGACGATTAGGGTTTCTCCGATACGCATCCCTCCCTCTCCATCTCCCTCTCCTTCTCTCTCTCTAATCTCGGGTATTTTCATTTTGTTATTTGGAATAAGTTACTGTTTATTAGAATAAGAGATGAGTATTTATACAAGCTAGGGTAAATACCCATAAATGACCAATATACCCTTGCTATCTAACACTCCCCCTCAAGCTGGAGCATGGATATCTAACATGCCCAGCTTGTTACAAATATACTCAACTCGACTACTCCCTAGAGATTTTGTAAAAATATCAGCAAGTTGTTCGCCGGTTCTAACATAACTAGTAGATATAATCCCAGCCTGAAGCTTCTCACGAACAAGATGACAATCCACTTCAATATGCTTAGTACGCTCATGAAACACTGGATTAGAAGCAATATGGACAGCCGCTTGATTGTCACACCACAACTCTATTGGTATAGGATCTTTGAACCCAAGTTCCACTAACAGTTGACGTATCCAGATCAACTCACAAGTAGCTTGAGCCATCGCTCTATATTCTGATTCTACACTTGATCTAGCTACAACATTCTGCTTCTTGCTTTTCCACGACACCAGGTTTCCTCCTACAAAGGTGCAATAACCTGATGTAGATCTTCTATCTATCGGAGATCCTGCCCAATCAACATCTGAGAAAGCTTCTACTTTTCTGTGTCCATGATTCCTGTAAATAATACCACGACCTGGAGCTTTCTTCAAGTATCTCATAATTCTGATCACATCATCCCAATGTGAGGTACGAGGAGAAGACAGAAATTGGCTCACGACACTCACAGGAAAGGAAATATCAGGTCGAGTAATAGTTAGATAATTCAGCTTTCCAACTAGTCTTCGATACCTTTCTGGATTATCTAATAACTCACCATCCTCTGCCATCAACTTCAAGCCCGTCTCCATTGGTATATCCAGCGGTTTAGCTCCTAACAAACCTGTCTCAGTAAGCAAATCCAGAACGTACTTTCGTTGTGAGATATGAATACATTTTCTTGCCCGTGCGACTTCAATACCCAAAAAATACCTGAGTGGTCCCAAATCTTTTGTATGGAATTGCTGCTGTAGATACATTTTCAACTCTTTAATTCCTGCAGAGTCATCCCCAGTTATGATGATATCATCCACATAAACTATAAGGAATATTCTACCAGTTTTAGACACCCGATAAAACATCGAATGATCACCACTACATCTACTCAATCCAAACTGAAGTACAGCCTCATAAAACTTCCCGAACCATGCTCTGGGAGATTGTTTCAAACCATACAATGATTTTTTTAAACGACAAACATGACCTGACTCCCCCTGAGCAACAAACCCAGGTGGTTGCTCAATATAGACCTCTTCCTGTAAATCACCATGAAGAAATGCATTTTTCACGTCAAGCTGAAGCAAAGGCCAACCAGCAGAAGTAGCCAAAGAAAGTAAAAGACGAACAGACGTCATCTTTGCCACTGGTGAAAAAGTATCACCATAATCGACTCCATAAACCTGTGCATATCCTTTTGCAACCAAACGAGCCTTGAGACGAGCAAGAGTACCGTCAGGATTAACCTTAACAGTGAACACCCATTTGCAACCAATGGCCGTCTTCCCAGCAGGTAAAGGAACAAGATTCCAAGTGCGATTGTGCTCTAATGCCAACAATTCCTCTTCCATAGCTGTCCTCCAGCCTGAACTAGATAACGCTGCAGCAACAGCCTTAGGAATAGGGTAGCTATCAAGGGTCATTAGACGGGCCCGACAAGACTCTGATAAACCAGAATAGGAGACAAACTGTACAATAGGATGCTTAGTGCAACTACGAACACCTTTACGATGTGCAATAGGAATATCAAGATCAGGAGGTTGCTGACTTACCGCAGGATCAGAAGACGTAGAAGACGAGGTAGGCACAGAATCTGCAAGGGGTGTGACATGCTGACGGGGACGTCTACTATAGACGTACTCAACAGGCGGAGGAGCTGGAGATGCTAGAGTAGGGGCTGGTCGCATAACAATGTATGTCAAAGAATCATCATCCACCAGAAGAGGTTCCATTGGACAATCAGAATAAACAGTAGACTAAAAGAATGAGACATCTGCAGTGGTACAATACTTTTGTAAAGAGGGACAATAACATCTATAACCTTTTTGTGTACGAGAGTACCCTACAAAGATACATTTGAGAGATCTATGATCAAGCTTAGAGAGTCCTGGACGATGATCACGAATATAACAAACACAACCAAATATGCATGGTGGCAAATGAAATAGAGGATCAGAAGGAAAAAGAAGAGAGTGGGGAATAGCACCCTTAAAGACAGAGGATGGCATGCGATTGATGAGATAACATGCAGTCATAACAGCATCAGCCCAAAAGGATTTATCGATCTTCATCTCAAACATCAAAGAACGGGTAACTTCTAACAAATGACGATTCTTTCGTTCAGCGATACCATTCTGCTATGGAGTATATGAACATGAAGATTGATGAAGAATGCCCTTTTGAGACATAAATTCAGTGAAAGATGTGGAAAATCACTCTTTAGCATTATCATTTCGAAGAACACGAACAGAAGTAGAAAATTGAGTATGTACTTCGTTAATAAATGCACAAAAGATAGAAAATAAATCGGAACGACTTTTCATTAAATATAGCCAAGTGGTTCTTGAATAGTCGTCTACAAAAGTAACAAAGTACTTGAAACCCAACTTTGAAACAGTAGGACATGGACCCCAAACATCGGAATGAACTAATGCAAAAGGCTGAGAAGCCTATTTATTGACTCTTGGACTATAACTAGTACGATGAAGTTTACCAAACTGACACGACTCACACTCAAGGCGAGATAAAGACTGAAAACTGGAATCTAACATCTTCAAACTTCCCAAAGAGGGATGGCCTAAACGACAATGAACTTGATAGGGAGAAGCTGCCAAACAAGCCATGCTAGGAGTATCGTCAAGCACATAGAACCCCCCCCCCCCGGTCATGCGTCCTCTACCAATCGTCTTCTTCGTCTTCAAATCCTGAAAAACACAAGAATCAGGATAAAATGTTACTGAACAGTTATAATTTTTTGTAAGATAGCTCACAGACAAAAGGTTGGATGAAAAATTTGGAAGATACATGACAGAAGACAAAGACATGGAGGATGTCAAGGGGACTGTGCCTATTCCTTTGACCGTTGATAAGGAACCATCAGCTAAAGTAACAGTGGATACAGACTCATGAAAGTTAGAAAAGATACCTGAAGACCCAGTCATATGATCTATAGCTCCTGAATCAATGATCCAGGAGTGAGAGGAAGATGAGAGACATGCTGTTGCGTTACCTGTCTGAGCAAAAGTAGCTCTGGAGGAGGAAATTGGCTGAGATATCTTAAACCGATTGTACAGAGTAAGTTCATCCTCTGACATTCGAATCAATTGTCCACCCTCAGATGACTCATAAGGAATGACAGGATCTACTGCATTAGCGACATTTGCAGTGGCCAGATGAGAAGGTTTGCCATGAAGTTTATAGCAGAAGCGCTGAATATATCCAGGTACACCACAATAATGACAAGTCCGTGTGACTGTAGTAATACCATTGGTATCATCCGAGGTACTACCATAAGACTGCGACTGTCCACGACTAAATCCACGACCAGTGCCACCACTACTATATCCACGACCACTACGACCTCCACCACGACCCCGACTACCACCTCGATTCCCTTGCACAGCCAAAGCAGAACTATCACTCGTGGAAGATATATCTCGAGATGAGTCACGTGAAATCCTGGAGACACGAGCGAAAGCCTCATTCAAAGAAGTCACAGTGTCTCCTCCAAGAATCTGTGATCGGGCTGCATCAAACTCTAGTCCTAATGCGCCCAAAAAACACATAACAGCTAATTGTTCTCGCTGCTCTTGTATCTTTCTAACATCAGTGGTAATCGGCAAAATAAGATTGATTTCCTCATACATTTGCCTGAAATCGGCAAAGAATTGATTAAGAGGACGACCTTTTCTATCGGCTCTAAAGAACTCTTGAGAAACATCATATATCCTTGATAAATTATTCTCTCCAGAATAGAGAACATTCAAATAATCCCATAACTCCTTAACAGTGGTAACATGTGAAACCAACGCAGCCACATGAGATTCCATACAATTCCACATCTGATTAAGTATTCTGGCCTCCATTGTATTCCATCTAGTATCAGCATCAGTTCTTGCATCTGTCAAATGGTGTTGAAGTTCTCTCCCTGTCAACGCTACCGCAATAACTCTCTTCCAATGTTGAAAATTGGAGACCCCAACTAATTTCTCCTCTGACAGACGTCCAGATGGTGCAGCTATGACTTCAGCAACTACTTCTTCTTTCTTATTATATGCCATAATAAAATACTTATTCTAAACTATTATCAATCACCAGCCAGCCAAATCAACACACTTCAACTCGCCAAACCAACAGCCGGCCAGCCAAATCCCAGCAGCCACACCAATAACAATACTTCAAACACAATCAGCCAACTCACAATATCATCATCAATCCCACAAAGAGAACACTAATCACCAAACTCAATAGCGACACTAATTCAGTCGCTCTAAATTCACAACATCACCTTCATTCAGTCCCTAAATCCAACAACAATCACCAGCAACATTCATTCGCAGCAAAGAACAGCAAAGAAAATCGACACACCTCACCAAAACATACTAGAACAGATGTGCCGACTCAGAATTCCTTGGACAGTGATTGTTGGAGATCAACCCGAGCTAGTCGAGAACCTGGGCCGTGGCAGGCCAAGTTGGCCGAGAGCCTTGGGACGTGGCCGACCAATATGGCCTAGTGACCTGAGACGTGGCCGGCCAATCTGGCCGAGATCCCTAGGACGTGGCCGGCCAAGTTGGCCGAGATCCCTAGCCGAGAGAGCAGATTTGAGCTTGATGGTGGGTGGTGGGTGTTGAATAGGGTTTAGGTTGGGGCGGCTAGGGTTGGCTCTGATACCATGTTATTTGGAATAACTTACTGTTTATTAGAACAAGATATGAGTATTTATACAAGCTAGGGTAAATACCCATAAATGACCAATATACCATTGCTATCTAACACATTTAAATTGCGCTCCTCGTTTTCGAGACTGTCATGATCACGAGCGGAACTATTGTCGTGGACGTTTCCTCAAAAGGCCGATTATAATCCTATCGGAGGCTTGAAGCGTTCGGTAATTCAGTAATCATGATCACAACTTCACGAGTGGAACTATTCTTCCAATTCCCACGCGTTTGTTGCATATGATTGACAACTTCTCAAGCAGTAAACAACGGGGATCACTGTGAGACTGTGATGGCATGGCTTGCTCCAATTGCTCTGCAATTGCAACGAAGACAACCAAGAAACCCTCAACTGCATTACGTATGCGAATTTGCTTCGCGCTCTTCCCTCCCATCTTCTCTCTTTCACACGAAACCTCTGGTCCTCAACACTTGTTGAGCCACGACATCTTTTCACTCATGACAAGGCAACCCCTTTCATCAGGTCAATCGAGGATCTGTCCTTTCTTCTTCCAGGGAAAATTCCAAATTGCGCTCCTCGTTTCCGATTTCGTCGCTTTGCAGTTGGAAGAATTTGATTGGAGCAATGAGTGGATTGTAGACGATCCTACTCAAGATCTAGTTCATCCCGGTGACGATCTTACATATGAACAAGTTGATGCAGCTATGGAAGCAACCGTTGGGAGTGCGGGTCGCCGTCTTCCAAGAATGGCTAGCCGTGCACGTGAAACTGAAGAAGTTCACGTAGAAGTTGGGGAGGAAGAAGATGAGCTTATTCTCCCTAACGACGATTTAGATATTGAAGATGACTATGGCTTGCCAACACCTACTCCTTCACAATCACAACCTAGTAGTTCGGAGGGGAACAATGAAGATGAAGTGATGCTTGATGACACTATTTGAGTTACCACTTTTATTTGTTTGAGACCTTTCTTTATATTTGAAACTTATTTAGTAGAGCATGTTAGACTATTTTGAAATTATTGAATTTATAGTTACTTAATCCCCGATTACCTACTCCATTTTATGATTATTATATGCCTTAAATATATTTGATAGCCCTTACCAAAATATATATATATATATATATATATATATATATATATATATATATGATAGTTGTTTATTTGAATCATGAATGTAAATTTTGAAGTGCAAATGTAAAATATACAATTATAAACATATATATATTTAAAAATTTAGCTACAGTGTCACCTTATCGCCTTGTGGACGACTAGGCGGGCGCCTAATCGCCTAGGCGTTTTAGAGGCCTCTAGCTCGCCTTGTCGCCTTAACAGCTATGGCAGACACTGAGTAGATTTTGTGCAAACTAGGCACCAAATACTTCATGAATATATTTTGTGCCTTTCTTAGTTTCATCGCTATGGTTCCTTTTCCTTTGACATTGACCAATTCACCATTGCCCAATCTCAATTGAGTCTTCACCAAAACTTCAACATTGGTGAATATGGCTTCATCTCTAGTCATGTGATTGCTGCACCTACCATCAATATACATGGACCATTTTTCTCATCCTTTTCTACTTGGCCTGCATATAATAAATTATCTTCATTTTTTTCTACCTTTTCTTTTCCCTTTTCTTCAACATAATTCGCTCTGTAATTTCTTTTAGAGTGACAAAACTTCTATGTGGCTTTTGCAAGAGTTGCATTGCGGTTTATCGTGAAACCAACAATCTTTTTCTAAATGATTAGTTTTTTTGCAAAAGTTACAAGGTGGATATTTTTCCCTTGTAGGCGCTTCTCCTCTTCACTTATTTTTTTCATGAGCTCCTTTCACTATTCTGTCCATTATCAGACTGTATGTTCATTTTTTACTGAAAAGCACTTTCAACTGTATCTTCATACTGTACTTGCAGCCTTTTCTCATGTGCTTCTAAAGAACCAATCAGCTCATTTATAGACAGGGTTGTTAAATCCTTAGAAGATTCTATGGTGGTGATAATAGAATTGCATTTCCTAGTGAGTGTCACTAATATTTTCTCCACAACCCTCTGATCGATGATTGCATCTCCCTCTCATCTGATTCACTAGTTCTTTCAACCATCCACAATATTCTTGGACAGACTCATGCATTTTCATTTTATAATTCTCAAATCCTCTTCTAAGAGTTCGAAGTTGTATAGTGCGTACCTTTTTCGAGCCTTGATATTCTTCTTGTAATACTTCCCATGCTTGCTTTGCCATCTTCGTGCCAATGATTCTCGGAAATATCGTATCCGAGAGTGCTTGATGGATCACGAATAGAGCTCATGCATCCTTTTGCTATAGTTCAGTCGAAACACTTGCACCTTCTTTCAAGGCTTCGTATCCTTTCTCAACAATGTCCCATAAGTCAAGCCATCATGAATGTAGTCATCTTGATACTCCAATAATCATAGATGTTGACATCAAATATTGGGATGGGAAATGATGTAGCAGCATTGGCCATTGCGAAGTTAGAACAAACGCTGAAAACCAACGAATTGCGAACGTGGCTCTAATACCACTGTTGAGTTTTTTGCAAAAGCATGTATGCAAGCGTATGTGTTTGAGTATGAAATATAGAGAAATAATGGCAAGAAGACTAGCAAAGTGAAAATATTATTTGACATAAAACTAATAAGAAAAATTACAAAGAAATCATTCTTTTGAGGGCTTTCTTCTACATGGGAGCATATATCAAATGACGGATCAAGAACCATTACTTATAGACTTACACAAACCAACCTTGTGCACCGCCTTTTATTATTTTATTATTAGTTTTGCTCCACCACCAAAGCAAAAATGGATCATATTTTTAATATATAACGTATCACTGCATGTCAGAATTCTCCATTTTTTGAGAAATCACGTGTTCGCGTGTCGTGTCGTGTTGTATCACGTGTCGTGTCAGTGCAACATAGGCTGCAGCAAACTAGCAGCAGTGTGCTGCTACAGCAGCAATATTGTAGCTGTAGATGCAATGTGTTGTGCACTTGCAGCTGCAAGTGTCTTATTTCTCCCAAAATAATAGCAAATACAACAAATTATATTTACCTTCTATTGGTCACTCAGGAATACCCATCCTCCTCCATTATCAATGTCAAGGTCTGCATTAATTTTTTAGAAGCTAGAACTAAGTGTCCGCGTTCTCTACTTTGACAACAGCCTAAGCAATGGGAAACATCTTGTTGTTGGCATCCCTCCCAACAGCAGTCGACAACTCTCCCTTAACTAAACCCTTTAAAAAAGGCATCCAACCCAATGATCCTTCTACAACCAGCCAAAAACCCTTCTGCATGCACTAAAGCAAACATACATCCCATCAAACTTAATCCCAATATCAGGTAGAGGCATCTCCACAACCTCTACATACACTCTACTGGATGAGTTTTGAAAATTACATTCACTTGCATAATCCCAAACCTGACCATACCCTTCATTGTACCTTCCCAGCAACGTTCTCATCACTTTTTGCTCGGTTCGTTTGTATTGATTCCTTAAGACATCTATCTCTACCTGCTCCTTCACCAAAATCTTCAATTGAGGACTCTTTATATCAGGCATCGCCTTAATAGTGTTGAAGAGATGCTTCGACAACCAAGCATGGTTACCCTTCTATTGTCAAATGCCACTGAACAAGTATGATGCTCCTCGAATGACCTAACCTGGAAGGACCCACTTTTCCTAACTAATGCGCCATAGATCTTCCATGAACAGTTCGGTTGAGAACATATAACTCTCATAATTCTTTCGTATTTCTAATGAACTTAACATTCCTTTGTTCAGCAATGGAATACTTGATAATAGATTCTTTAAACTCTTTTGCATCACCAAATTTCATTCCAACAGTCAAAACAGCAAAAGTAGTACTTGGATCGTATGAAGAAAACTTACTTTTCCTTGTGCGCACGGATGTTCATCTTCAAGCTCAATTCCTGGACTATCAATCTCATCATTGTCACCCCCGCTTTCCTCGTCTTCAGTCTCTTCACCATCATCTGGACCTCTCCACAACCTAATTTCTAGTTCAGCATCACGCACCTCTCCCAATACAGGAACTCTTTTTTCCCGAAAATCTAGCTGTTTTTCCTCAACTATGCAAGTTTCTCATCATCATCATCACTTGAGAAATTGACATTTGGCAAATATTCATCACCTAATGAAGTAGATCCAGCAACTTCCCAGGTATCGTCTATAATGGAACCATCACCAACCTAAGTACTATGTTGTACATCTCCTCCTACTTCAATGGTGTCATCATCATCAACACCATCATTATACTCGATGTACACTTGACCTTCTTCGCCATGAAGATAATGATAAAAGATGTCTTTAACACCATTATCATCATGAAAAAATCTCAAACCATCCTTCAACTCCTTGCTAGGAACACAATAATGCAATCTCGTTGTTTTGCAACGAAACTGTTGCACTATCTCTCTAAACAAAACAATATAAGATGACCCACTTGCATCCATATATATATCGTACCTTCATTCCCACCGACATATTCCCACTCATGAGCTCCTATCCCAAATTCTCCACTATAGTTTATAACTATGGCTAAAGTTCTGTCCCCATGCGCCATACTGCATCCAAGAAAAAAAATATTATTAGTTTTGCGGACAACATGCACGACAATATGACTCTTAGTAAATTCGGCAACATCCATATCTTCACATGGGTGGGGACTACTTGAAGGACAACCCGTAATCAGACAATTTTTCTTTTCTAGTGGACAGATCCTTACATCAAGCACGACAACCACATTCAACCAAATTTTTTAATATAATAGACGCCGCACAACAAGAATGGAGGTCCCCACATGGACCCCAAACCATGTAGATGGCAACAATCACAGCACAAAGACAAAGTCATGGACAAAAAATCGTGGACTGCCCTATTCAAACCAAATCAGCAAGCTCTGAACGACTACTTTTGAAACCTACTTGGGCGTGTCACCCATTGCACCAACAATCGCGCCAAGCCCCAAAATTTGCGCCGCACTCAGCCCTAATTTCACTTTCAACCCTAGTTTTGTGGCGATCAAGCTGCAGGAGGAGAAACTTACCGCGAGCGTATGACGAAGAGTGATGGCCAGCAAGCAATCCACATCCATCAAGCGACGAACCGAGCGATGGACGACGACGAGCACAGTGACGTCTGTAAGGAGACAGAGTGTAGAGTCGGGTGTGTTCGCGACGAAGAAGGGAAGGTTTCTGCCCTTTATGGGGCCCCATCTGAACGACATCGCTTTTGCATTTGCAAAAGCAACGTCGTTTTCTTAATGACCACGAGTGTAATTCGAATGGCGCCGTTCGACTTAGACACGTGTAATTTTTTTTAATTACTTATGACATGTCACTAATTATTTGAATTTAAACTGCCATGTCACCAATTTGGTTTAAATGAAAATGCCACGTATACATTTTAGCCAGATTTTCTCACCGGGGGCATTAAAATGATTCGTTTTTCTCCGATTTGCCACTGAAGTGATCCGAAAAAGATAATGGCACTAAAATGTTTGCCATATACAAATATTGGCACTTATGCTATCCTTTTGCCCCCCAAATTCATAGTACACAAATAGCATATTTACCCTCCGTTAACTTTCGTTAAATTTGGTTAATACCATGACGTACTCGAACCGATATATATGTGACACATAGAGAGTACAAATCATAAATCGGTACACCCTCAACTACTACGTGTCATATGACTCGGTAATTTGATGGTAAAATTTAACAAAAGCTAACGGATGACAAAACTATCACAAGTGTACCAGTTTAGTGTTTTCGGCGATCAAAAAATTAATTCAAGGTAAATTTGTGACAGATGTTAAGCTTGAGATTGTTGGTGTTCAAAAAATTAGTTTGAGATAAATTTATCATAAATGTACTAATTTGAGATTTTTTGCTGTGAAAAAATAATTTAAGATAACTTTTTCAAAAATATACCATTTCGAAGTTTTTCGTGATATTAACTCAAAAAAATAAATGATATTAAAATGTTTATCATTATAAGGGAAAATTTCAAATAATGGCACGAAGTCCTCTCATTTTTTTTTTCAAATAAATGCGTCAAGTGAAGATTGTTTTAATTAAGGGCTTGAAGTAGCATGGCGTGCTTCAAATAAGGGCCTAAAGTGGCCACAGAATTTCAAAAAAGGGTTTGGGCCTAAAGGAAATTTTCGTCATTTCGTATTTTGATCCTCATGTCATTCTGGGTCTACCGGAGTATTGCCAGTGGGGACAACGTTGTTGGAGGGCGAAGGTCCCATTCATTTGCCACTGGATAATTGAGTGGCACTACCCAGACCGAGTACTTCGGCAGTTTGGTTTGCAGCAGAAAATACCTAAAGGTCCCAAGGATCATACTGTCTTCCATGATATTGATAACACGCCACTCAGGAGGGATTGGGTGGATAGGCACAGAGGCTGGATTGATTTGTGGGGTAGACGTCGGGCACGTAACATCCAAGGTGATTCTATAATGGAGGCGCTCCACTTTCATTCAGGATACATGGAGTGGTTCCGTAGACATACACGGAAATGGATTTCTGTTATGGGAGTCGCAATGGTTCAACAATTCGTCTAAACACTTTCAATTTAATTCATTAATTATTTTTTCGTGACATAAGTTATTGGCATTTGATAACTTTTCTTATTTTTTTAATATCATTGCCAGACTTATGGCATCGAACACCCATTGCATATAATGAAGAGGCCTCGATCTCATGAGGCCTGTGATGACGTGGAGAGTTTACTTGAGGCATTGCTAGATGCCCAGAAGGATGAGAGGTGATTAGTAACAACCATGCCACCACCCTAACCACCGATTTCAGCAGGACCCGTCCAGTCAGATGAGGATGTCCCATCTGAGCCTGTTCAGTCGTTCAGGAGGACCCTTCGAGTTCATCCAGTTGGTCATGTCATCCCTTACACCTTCGAGTATCATACGACTATTTTGATGAAGGATTCGAGCAATTTGCCGCCCCATTTACCGAGTGATCTGCTTTTGCATCTTCTGACTATCTACAACAACGGACTTCACATACTCCCCTGCTTCATATGAGGATTTCTCTCCTTACGCTCTAGGCTCTCCTATAGTAGGATATGCACTGTTTGGCCGTGGCATATTTTCACAAGATTTGTTTTCATCATCTACGCACCCTCCTCCTCGTCAGTATGAGCTTCGACCTCCCGAGCACCGGAGACAGCCTGATTGTGGAATAGGAGGTCATATTGGAGGAGGACATCGTCATTAGATGTAATTGTGGTTGTTAATGATTATTCTCAATTCTGAAAATTCCATGTTTTCTATATGTCTCAGTACCTTTATTTTATGAATGCTAATTATTTACATAATTTTAATATAATTTATTATTTAATTGATAATTTTGTAAAAATTATAAATAAAATAAATATTATAAAAAGGAAAATAAAGTCGGGCAGCTTGGCATCCGAGCTGTTGAGCGACATCTGAGGCCCATCTGGGCCACTCGGCATTTGGGCTACCGAGTAGGAGGCCCGCTTTGCATTTGGGTTGCCTAGCGGGCCTGACTGGGCAGTCCAAGTGCCGATTGGGTGCCGCTCAGCCCAATGACTGCCGAGCAGCACACAATTGGGTAATTTTTTATGCTATTTTGGTATTTTTTTTTTAATTCCAATTTGGAAAAATGCCCCCCACGCTTCTCGTGGCATCTTATCTTTTTTTTTTTAGTTGAAGAATTCATTTTGAACTCCTCAAATAGTAAATATTTTTAAAGACCACATAAATATCAAGTAAACATTATAACTATTATCATAACATTAACCAAAGTTTAAAATGTATTATTAATAACAACCTATATGCTACACAGATGATTCAGATATAAATAAAAATCAAATAAATAAATCTATGCTTATGAAAATGTAAAAAATGACTACAACGAAATTTACCTCAAATTATCAAGAGAGAGCGCGCACCAAACTTAAAAGCTCAACTGCCAAGAGAAAACACCGAATAAAGACATTGGTTTTGCTCGAACACAGCAAACATATTAACAATACAAAAAACACTAACTATGGTGGACACTTACTACAACGAAGAGTACCAGAGAAAGCTCAATGAGGGAGTAAGAGCGCGAAAAAAATTGAGATAAGAGTGAGGGAGGAGACGAGCATGAAAGTGAGGGACGAGAGGAGCGCGAGATGAGAGTGAGGGAGGAGCACGAGAGTGAGGGATGAAGGGGGGATGGGGGAGCCTTCGGCACTGCTTTAAGTAGAGCCGAAGAATTGCAGCACCATTACAGTGGTGTTGTGGCACCACAGTGGTGCAGTCTGCCTCGGATGCCGCTCGGCATAGGCATCCGAGGCTGCCGAGCGGCATCCGAGGCAGTTGGGCTGCCAAACGGGCCCGGCTGGGCAGCCCAAGTGCCGATTGGGTGCCGCTCGGCCCAAAGACTACCGAGCGGCACCCAATTGGGTAATTTTTTTATGCTATTTTGGTAATTTAAAAAAATATAATTTGGAAAAAAGCCCAACATTTTTATATTTTCAGCCAAAGCCGGCTTGACTGTACTGTTTGTGGCAAAGCTGGTGCCCCAAATCAAAGGTCGAACGCTGGAGGAAATACAGGCAGCCATGAACCCGCTCACGGCATGAAGACGACTCTCGAGCCATTGATGACCTTTGAGAGTCTCCAGTTGCTCTCTCATTTATCGTCTTGTCGCATGCAGAGCATGTCTGAAAGCATGTAATGGGTGTGAGGTTCATGATTGGTTCCTCTCAGGTAAGCCCGGGGTCACGAAATAGAGATCAATGCACATGACAGATATTTTTATTGCTTCATGTCTCTCTTCATGGTCTAATCATTATTCACTGGATTCTACTTACTCCATCAAGCGGGGCCGAGCTCCAACAAGGTGCAGCGCGGAGCATGGTCATGAGGTGAGGGCTTGCGGGCTCTCTTCCACAAATCGAAACGGAAACAAACCAAGAAAATAATCGATTAATGTGACATATCAAGAAGAGGCGTCTTCCCTCAGAGAAGAAAGGAAAAGGAAAGAAGCTTTACTTTCCGACTATTGCTTTTGGGATGCTCTGATAATAACGTGATATGGGAGAAGGAATATATACAGCAGCCTCAAAAGAAAAAAAAAATGAAACAAATCCACGTGGTATAGGATTGAATCTTACTTACAAGAGTACAGCTGAAAACGATATTGCATGTGTATTTCTTAGTTTCACGTTATGGATACATTGTCAATCGTTTTTTTTGGTAAGTAATACATTGTCAATCGTTTACCGTTCCAATATGCTAAGTTCGCAGGAAAATTACAAAAAAAAAAGTCATAAATCTGTTGCAATTATGTTAATTCAGTCCTAATTTTTCTTTTTATTTTTGCTAATTCAGTCCTAAACCTTTTTGCAATCGTGTCAATTCGGTTCATCGGGCGATTTTTGGCCAGCCGGAGTTGACGTGGATGCCGCTTGACCGGCGACATAATACTTAACATTTTTTATAGAATTCTTTTCCTTTTTTTTTTCCTCCGTTTTTTTTCTTCCCCTTCCCTCTTGTCGCTGGACCTTCGGAGAAGATGGATTGCCAACAAGAGCTCAGCTTCTCAAAGAAATCTCTGCCAATGGCAGTCATGGCGGCTCCATCATGTCTCCAAGTGATCCTGCAGTTACGCCACTTCTCGTGTTTAGCACTCTCGTCGCCGGCAGTGGTTCTTTCGCTTTTGGGTGTGCTGTGAGTATTGTATCATTCTTCTTCTTGTTTACTTGGACAGAGCTTCTCTGTTTTCGTTTAGGATTGGTCAGCATTGTGCTTTCAAGAGCTACAACTCCGGCTGAACGTGTGTCTACTTCTGTTTTTGGTGCCTAAAAGTTAGTTTCTTATTTCATGGAAGCACGGAAGCCCATGTCCTTGACCATATCCCCTGATCCGGTTCCCAATTTCAGGATGGGACTGAATTGGAAGGATTGGGAACTGATCACCCCTACTCTCAAGTACCAATTTATTCCTCCTTTTTGGACCGTTTTGACAACTATTGGTGCTTAAGCAAAATCTTGCAAGGAACAAGGACGAAATTGAATTGATTAAGAGAAGGAAAAGAGAAAGATGTCGGCAAGAAGTTGCAGACAAGCTGTTTCTGTCTTTGGTCCAATTTTTTTTTTTATTAAGGTAAAGATTATATTAACTTAAACCAAAGTGCAACTATACAAGAGTAGACGGAACGCGACACTATAAAAAATGAGTCATGCACTTGTGATGACACAAAAAGAATGTCATTACGAGTGCAAGAGTGTCGTGGGTCCAAAACGGGAGCCAAGGTCCCTAGAAAAAGCGTAACACGGCCAAAACAGCCCGGCCAAATAGAAAGAAAGAAAGAAGCTAACAGGACGACCCTCTCAAGAGCTAAAAACAGTCGGATCAATATCCTAGCTAGCTTGCATCCTCCTGTTACGAGGGGTGTCTTCCACATGTTTGAAAATCAAGGCTTTATCTTTAACAATCTTCTGTAGGTGCACCTTCATGGCTAGAATGAAGAGAGGCCGGTTGCGAAACAGGATGTGATTTTGCTCCAAATGAGAAGCAAGCCATGGCTTGGTAGAAGGAACGGCCACTGAATTGCTGCATGGCCCAATGCAGGTTGTCATGCCAACTTCCATTAGACCAAGCAAGATTGCACTTGGCTTCCCAGAAGGAAAAAAGAGTACCCGTATGGTGACAGCCAAAATAAAGATGGTCCACACTATCTGGTCTGGATCGATAGAAGGCATAAGCAGCAACTGAGATACGCTTATATTTGAGTAAAAGCACCTGAGTGGGAAGGCGATTCAACGTGATCAACCAAAGGTGGAAGGAGTACCGAGGGGCCAGGGTATGGTTCCAAACAAAAGAGTGTCACGGCATAACCTGCCTAGTAGGCCTGATAGAATTCCAAGGCGAGGCAATAGAGAAATCACCTAAGGTATGGCCAAGCCACATGAATCGATCAGCTCGCCGGTGATCAAGATATGGGAGCTGCTCAGGCCAAGACTCGAGAGTGCGAGTAACCAGCAATCCATATAAAACTCGGGATATGATATGTTTTATCCTATCCCGTGTTTGGTAGGTGATCCGGATAGTATAAGGTAGGATATAGAGGGGATATAGCCCGTATAAAAAAATCCAGGGAGGGGGGTAGGATAAGGCTGGATAGGATTTCTCTCAAAGCAGAAAATCTCAAAACTTCCATTTATGGCTTCGGAGGAAGAAATCAAAAAGGCGCCGGTGGATCTCTCTCTCTCTCTCTCTCTCTCTCTCTCTCTCTCTCTCTCTCTCTCTCTCTCTCTCTCTCTCTCTCCTTCAATCTTCGTATCTCCAATCGCTGCGAAGATTTCTCTAAATTCTTCATTTTTCTCTGATCGGAAACATGAACAAAGGACCCTCTCTCTTCTCCGATTTCGAAAAAAAGGCGAAAGGTACCTCCTCTATATCTCTCTCTGTGCGCTTTTGGTTTTTTTTTTTTTTTTAGGTTCGAGTCGATTTTGGTTTGCAGACTTGCTCACGAAGGACTACAGCTCCGATCAGAAGTTTACTCTCGCCAGCGATAGCGAGACTGGACTGGTAATCTATGCTTCGTCTTCTGACTCTATGTGCGCTTCTGTTTTTGTGCTCGTTGAAGACGTTGTGGCTCGTTCGGACATCATCAAACGCTACCATTGCTAGAGGATAAAGATGATGGTTTGTGGCGTCTTATCTTTCTTCAACACCATCATGAGAGAGATGAATTGATTCCATGTATAATATCCGGACATCACCAAACGACGTATAGGATATTTCAAATCCTATCCTATCCTTATCCTATCCGACCTTATCCTATCCGGCAAAAAAATCCGGACGACCAAACGCAGCCTAAATGTCCACATCCGAGAAGAATCTGTTCAAGGGCCCTCGAGGATGCCAATTATCAAACCAAAACGAAACGCCGCACCCATTACCAAGTCGCCATTTAAAGAGATGTTCAAAATCCAAGTGAAGATCTAGGATTTTCTTCCAACCCAAGAGCAAAAAGTGGGTTTAGTCGCAACCTAAAAATTTTTATTCTTCAGGAAAGTTGAGTGGATCCATTTGCACCAAAGGAATTCCTTATCCGTGAATAGAATCCATATATGCTTGAGCATTGCCGCCCTATTATAGTCCCTAAGCCTACGAATGTCTAGCCCCCCTTTCTCCCTGGGGAGGCAAATATCAACTCAAGATACTTTCGCACCACTCACACCCAGCCCTGGCCCTTTCCATAAGAACTGCCTAAGGATATGTTTGATACGAGCTAACACAAATTTCGGGAGAATGAAAACACTCGCCCAATATACATGTATAGCGTGAAGGACTGACCTTATAAGCTGCAGCCGACCAACAAAGGATAGGAACCGCTGAGTCCAAGATTGTGCTCTAGCCGTGATTGAATTTACCAATGAAATGTAATGCTCCTTTACCAATCTGGATGCAATAACAGGGACACCAAGGTATCGAAATGGAAGGAATCCCACCTGGAAGCCGAGTACATGACAAATCTGGGCACAAAGCTATTCTGACCCTCAGAGAAGAAAATTTCACTCTTGTTTAGATTCGGCTGTAGCCCCAACCAGGCTGAGAATCTATCCAATCCATCTTTTAGTAGTCGTATGGAAGCCAAACACATCATCAGCAAAAAACAAATGAGATAGCCGAGATGCTTTACACCTCCAATAGAATTTGAATCTCGACTGGCCCACCACTGGTGCGGGGTCGGTAGAGGCGAAGGAGACCGACAGAGGGCCAACCACCTTGTCGAACAAAGGCGAGTGCTAGAACCCTCGCCAAAATCGAGAGAGGGTCAAGCCCTCGTCCAAGACTGAGAGACGGTCGCCGACCCTTGCCTTGACAGGAGGAGGGCCGGCGACCCCTCCTTTGATCAGGAAGAGGGCCAAACCCTCTCCCAGTTGCTGGCCCTCGCCTCTGGTCGACATGGTTGTCTGCCCTCGTCAAGGCATCGGTGACCCCACTGGCCTCCGTCGCCCCCTCTCGGCAGTGGAGTGACGGCCACAAGCGAGAGAAGCATTCCTTCCGCCTCTGTGTCTTATTTCATTTTTCTTTTAAAAAAATTTATTGATTTTTAAGGAAACAAAAAAGGAAACGTCTGATAAAAAATGAAAATAATCAAATAAATAAAAAGACGAAAATGACCTTGAAATCATGTCATTTTTTAAGATTTTCTGGCTATTTCGAGTCTTTATTTGAAATAATGTTCATTTCAGATCCTCATTTCACAAAATGAAGACACTTCAAATTTTTAATTAAAATTATATTTATTGAGTCCTTATTTGAAATTTTCCCTCACTGTAGTTCTCCAAGTAACGGAGAGACCGGTACGACCATTTGTGGGCTCGATTTGCCCCCCTCTGCCGTTGCATCGCCATTCCTCCATATCCGTCTCTCGTCCATGGCCATGACTTTGGTCTGTCAAAAGATCGATCTTTCATGGCGTCGCAACTCATCTTCTTCTTCTTCTTTTTTCTTTCAAAGCACCAACTCTAATAAATTCCCTTAGCATCACTAAACGAAGAACGGAGGACGTCGCAGCCAAACCCATGATCCACAAGCGTAAACACTGTTTCAAGGGCGACTCGTCGTGTCTGTAACGACGAGTTCATCGACTCTTCAATCCTGCCGCAACGAAAGTAGGGAGGTGCGACGCAATTCTGAAGAGTACCGTCGGTTATAGAACGCGTTGACTAGCAGTTGCACTCGTGGGTAACTAAATTTGTTCACTGACGGAGATAAATACTCCCCATGGGTTGTCAATTTTTTGGAAAACGAAAACATGGACGGACAAGAAGGTGCGGAACAAGGGCTCTTGACGGCGACTTCGCCGGGCGGCGGCGGTGGCGGCTCCGCCACTTGGGTGTTGCTGTTTAGCACTCTGGTAGCCGTGTGCGGTTCCTTGGAGTTTGGGATTAGCTGTGAGTGACGCTCTTCACAATTAGAGACCAATCTAAAAATGATATCTTTGCTTCACTGTGCTGGGGTGGTTTTATGTATGGATCACTGAGTCTCCCGAATGCACTGACCTTTGAAATTATGAGCGCTCGTGTGGAAGGCATATGTATGTTTTGTACTCGAATCCTAGGAAATAATCAGGTCAATGATGATATGTGGAAAAAATTCGGTCTCACTCATTTCCAGTGCCTCAGAAAGTATTTTGCCATGCAAATTGACCCTGGCCATGAGGAGAATTCTGTTATTATGGGATGCCTTTCAAGTGATTGCATGTTATTTGTTGATTTATCCCTGTTAGCAGAATGCAAGACAGATACTTTGATAAAATGGTTGGAGCACCTATGAGTTTGTGATTTTGGGGAAGGAGGGGGGGATTATCGATACTTTTCATGCCTAATTCTGAAAAAGCTTTCATTGTTGTTTCAGAAATGAATATGGAATTATATAGACGTTTCTTTGAATGCTTTTATCCTATCTTGAATTCTATCCTGAATACCAAATGTAGCCTAAGGGCATGTGTTTGATTGCTTTACGTATATTTAGGTCATATGCAATGGCCAGGATCACATGTCAATTGGCCGGGTCTGACCCATACTTGTTGCACGACCAGATGTTTGTATATATGTTTAAGTCAGTTGAATGACAGTAGTTTCTGCTTTGTCATAATTATAGATAGGATATTCATCACCTGCTGAATCTGGAATCATGGACGACTTGGGTCTCTCTCTGGCTGAGGTATGCAAACATGGTGGATATTATTGGGGCATGTTGAGTATCAAATCAATGGGAAATGTAATTGTGGACTCCACTGGGAAGGGATTTGCAGGGTAGACACGTGCATTTATTATCTATATGATTTTTAATCTCTTAGCTGAATTTTGCAGCTGAATTACATTTTTTTACGAGTGAAAATCCCAGTTAGTAAGAGGTTTATTTCTCTTTTAAAAGACCATCTTATAGACTTATATATCAGTAAATCCATCCGATGAAATGCTCCTATTTGCACTGACTCAGTGAGTCTGTGCTACTTGGTGTTTTCTTGGCCGAAGGAAGAGCAACTCCTTTTGTCTGTTGGACCATGCAACATAAGCACATAGTTATCATTTCAATGGGTGATCTGAAAACACTTTTAACCAAATGATACAGAGACCGAGGTTTACGATTCTTGAATGACATTTCCTAGTGCATCTTGTTGGCTCTTTAATTTGGAGCATATCTCAGAAATAAGTATTTACATAATTCTTAAAATTGCTGTGTGGCCTTTTGAACATGTAATTCTATGGCTGTGTCTTAGTAAAGCAGCTGTTCATTTTATGTGCTTCAATTAGTTGTAGTCTAGATTCCTCGGGCATTTCTATTTTCTTGTTTTTGACTTAACCCCGTGCTTATGTATAGAGCCTTTTCGTACATGCAGTACTCTGTTTTTGGCTCAATTATGACGGTTGGAGCAATATTAGGTGCCATAATGAGCGGAAAGATGGCAGATCTAGTGGGTCGCAGAGGTGTAAGTCTTTCTTTTTCTCACGCATCCTTGAGCCAAGATAATTAATGAATTCCTGTTTATTTAGTTATTCACACATGGTCTCAGCTAGCGTCGTGGCCTCATTGTTTCTCATTATTTTTTAAGTTCAACTTGTGTCCTAAGCATTGCTATGTAAGGGGCTGAAAGAGGCGAAGCATTTGATTGTTACTGTGTGCATGTAATTTGCAAATATTGACAGGCAATGGGGATTTCTGACATACTTTGTCTCTCTGGATGGATTGCAATAACATTCTCAGAGGTATCTGCATACTCACATTTTTTCCTTTGATTGCTTGCGCATTAATTGAGAGAAATTACTAAATGTATAATGGAGAAAAGGAATCAATAAAGAAGTACTTGTGAGGGACATAGTAATAATTTTTCTTGGTGTTAATGCCAGATAACTAATTTTTTAGTTGATGCTAGTAGGGTGCTTGGGCGCTTGACGTTGGAAGGCTGTTGGTAGGATGGGGAGTTGGGCTTATTTCCTTTGTGGTAAATGCGCCATTTCAATGTGAAGTTGGGACTTGCTTGCTGATGCTGATTCAATTTAGTTATATTCTAGTACTTTTATCATGAAATAGGTTCCGGTGTATATCTCAGAAATAACACCTAAAAATCTCCGCGGGGGTTTCGGAACAGCTCATCAGGTGACAGTGATAGCTTGAATTTGTGTTTGGCTATCTTTACGATACTTGATGTGTGATTGATTCCATTCAACAGTTCATGCTCTCTTTTGGCTCAGCACTTATATACTTCATCGGAACTGTTGTCAACTGGCGTATTTTAGCTCTAATAGGTAATTTAATTGTGATTTCATTTCCAATATGATAGTAATTCCAACAACAAATCGTTTTTCTTGTAATGTCATCTGCAGGTGCTGTTCCCTGCGTGCTTCAACTTGTAGGTCTATTTTTCATCCCAGAGTCACCAAGATGGCTGGTGAGTTAAAAGTTCACACGCCCCATAGCATGTATAAGTACTGAACAATTGACCTAAGCATGGTTTGTTTGCTTTTTTAGTATTCTTGAACTTTGGAAACGGAAAGAAGTGGAAAAAGTATGAAATGTACAGAGTTTGCTTAATTCTTTGAAGATTGTGATGTCCTATGGGAAATCTTTTTGAGTTTAGTGATCTAAATGCAGGAAAAAGTTGGTAGGGAGAGAGAGTATGAAGCAGCTCTTCGATATCTGAGAGGGAAAAAATCGGATATTTCAGAGGAAGCAACAGAGATCAAAGTATGTTTACTTAATTATTCTTACTACAAAATAATATGTGATAAATTTACGTCATATGCAAAACAAGCTAACTAGCTGGTCTGCAGGAGTACACGCTGGCTCTTCAACAAATCTCTGAGGGTAGAATGTTGGACTTATTTCAAAAGACATATGCTCGCTCTCTCCTTGTGAGTCTTCAATGCATCTCCTATTGGTGTTATTTCTCACCCGTCAATTAACTTTTGTTTCAGCCTAACTGAGACACTGCAGGTTGGAGTCGGGCTAATGGCTCTGCAACAATTTGGTGGTTCTAATGCCGTTGCCTTTTATGCGAGCTCTATATTTGAATCTGCAGGTAAATGATTACTTTTTAAAGGATCATCTGTTGGCAAGATACTATAGCCGAGGACTTACCAGATCTTCTTATGATTGTAGGTTTTCCTGCCAATATAGGAACTGTAACGATGGCTGTCGTTCAGGTCTTTGGCTCATTCAAAAATGAAATGGAATTACTTGGCTGGAAAATAGGTCATTTATTTTTTTACTCTAGTATTGACTGCAGGTTCCCATGACAATTGTTGGTGTGCTCTTGATGGATAAGTCAGGAAGGCGACCATTGCTTCTGGTATAGTGATCCGAAGATTCTGATCTTAAGCTTGCTATATATGATAGAAGTGAAAGTAACGACTTGAGGTCAAATGATTTTTGACAGATTTCTGCAAGCGGAACATGCTTAGGTTGCTTTCTTGCCGGACTGTCATTTCTGTTAGAGGTACAATCTGTAATCAAGTGACCTTGAAAGAAACCTCTGTAACAGTTGCCCATCGAACTTACTCAGACTTGCTTAAGCATCGCCATCTGACAGGATTTTCACCAGTGGACACAAGTTGCTCCCACTTTGGTTTTTGTGGGCATACTGGTAATAACAAGCATCCAAAGATAGTTTTCAACTTCTGCATATACATCTGTACTCATTCAATCAAGTTTTGCGCTGATGTCTTCAATTTAACAATCAGGTGTATAATGCGTCATTCGGACTGGGCCTTGCCGGAATACCATGGCTCATAATGTCCGAGGTTAGTAAACCTCAGCAAGCGCAGTTTTAATTACAGAATCAAGTGAATTCTGATGAGGCTCATTTTGATTGGGGTCTGCTGCTCCAGATATTTCCCATAAATATGAAGGGTTCAGCTGGAAGCTTAGTGTCTTTGGTCAACTGGTTTGTTTCCTGGATCGTTACATACGTCTTTAATTTCTTGATGGAACTCAGCACAGCAGGTTTGCTCGCTTGCTCAATTTCCCTCTCAATATGCGGAAAAGTTAAGAGCCAACTTTGTGGACTCTTATTCTCCCTTCTCTTGCAGGAACATTTTTTATATTTTCAGCCATAACCGGCTTGACTATACTGTTTGTGGCAAAGCTGGTGCCCGAAACCAAAGGTCGAACACTGGAGGAAATACAGGCAGCCATGAACCCGCTCACGGCATGAAGACGACTATCGAGCCAGTGATGACCTTTGAGAGTCTCCAGTTGCTCTCTCATTTCTCGTCTTGTCGCATGCAGAGCATGTCTGAAAGCATGTAATGGGTGTGAGGTTCATGATTGGTTCCTCTCAGGTAAGCCCAGGGTCACGAAATAGAGATCAATGTACATGACAGATATTTTTATTGCTTCATGTCTCTCTTCATGGTCTAATCATTATTCATTGGATTCTACATACTCCATCAAATGAAGACTTGTCATGTTGACAGACACTTGGGTCCTAAAATACGGTTGAGAGAGTGAGAGACAGAGAGAGCGGGGCCAAGCTCCAACAAGGTGCCGCGCAGAGCATGGTCATGAGGTGAGGGCTTGCGGGCTCTCTTCCACAAATCGAAACGTAAACAAACCAAGAAAATAATCGATTAATGTGACAAATCAAGAAGAGGTCTTCCATCAGAGAAGAAAGGAAAAGGAAAGACGCTTTACTTTCCTAGGATTGCTTTTGGGATGCTCTGATATAACGTGATATAGGAGAAGGAATACATACAGCAGCCACAAAAGGAAAAAAAATGAAAAAAAATCCAGATGGTATAGGATTGATTCTTACTTACAAGAGTACAGCTGAAAACGATATTGCATGTGTATTTCATAGTTTCACGTTATGGATACATTGTCAATCGTGATGCTTTACTTTTACCGTTCCATTATACTACATTTAGCAGGAAAATTATCAAAAAAAAAGTGCTAAATCTCTTGGAATTGTGCCAATTCAGTCCTATTTTTTCTTTTTGTTTTTGCCTATTCAGTCCTAAATTTTTTTGCAATTGTGTTAATTCGGTCCATCCGGCGAATTCTGGCCGGCCGGAGTTGACATGGATGCCACCTGACTGGCGACATAATACTTTAACATTTTTTATTGAATTCTTTTCCTTTTTTTTCCTTCGTTTTTTTCTTCCGCTTCCCTCGTCCCTGAACCTCCGAGACCAGCCAGAGGGACAGTTGGCAAGGCTCGCAGGGGGAGGCCGGCCTTGCCAGCCCAGATCTTTGCCGCCGCCGCAGTTGCGCCCTTTGAAGTTGTCACTAGCATCTGCAAGGATCACCCCTCGCGACCGGCTGCACACATAGCCAAGCCCCACCCCGTTCTAGCAAAAGTTGCACCTCTTTCTCTCTCCCCTCTCTCAAACTCGATGTCAAGCAGCCATGGTGTACTCTCTCTCTCTTTCTGAAACACAATGTTGAGCAGCCATGGAGTTCAAAGACCTCCGGTGACTTGCTCGTAAGAATGTCCCTGACCTCGTGTGACCACGCATCACGTCCGCATGAGGCCGGCAACTTCCGAGCAAGCCTCTTCCTTGTAACCCTTAAACAATCCAAATCTTTATCTTTATTATAATTGGAGATTAGCATGACTTGCACCCAGTAGTCATTGATAAGACTCACAACACTTAGCTTCTTTTTTGCCCGTGCTAGGCACCGAGTCGGTTCCTGAAGAGACAAAGACAGATGATGACTGATACAAATTCATGAATGTGATTCCTTGAACTGATCTTCCATATCACCAAATTTAACATTTGTCTTCCGCATGCTATCAGTCTAGTTTGCACTTGAAGGGAAAGTACAGAAATATTCCCTGTACCCACTATTCACATGATCAATCAAAGAATTAAAAAACTTAGAAGAAGAACATAAAACAATGACGAGTATTCAAGCAAAGATACCTTCTCATGCAACCGACAACTCCATTTACTTTGAGCTCTCCTTTCTCTGCCTCTCTAACTCATCACACCATCTCCCTCACTTCTCACACTCATTTTCCATTCATTCTTGCCAACTTATGTTTCTTGAAAGCTCGCCACGAAGAGCTTTGAACAGACAACATGGAGAGAGAGACCTTCGGAGAAGATGGATTGCCAACAAGAGCTCTGCTTCTCAAAGAAATCTCTGCCAATGGCAGTCATGGCGGCTCCATCATGTCTCCAAGTGATCCTGCAGTCACCCCACTTCTCGTGTTTAGCACTCTCGTCGCCAGCAGTGGTTCTTTCGTTTTTGGGTGTGCTGTGAGTATTGTATCACTCTTCTTCTTGTTTACTTGGACAGAGTTTCTCTGTTTTCGTTTATGATTGGTCAGCATTGTGCTTTCAAGAACTACAACTCTGGCTGAACGTGTCCCTACTTCTGTTTTTGGTGCCTAAAAGTCAGTTTTTTATTTCCCGGAAGCACGGAATGCCATGTTCTTGACCATATCCCCCTGATCTGGTTCCCAGTTCCACGATGGGACCGGACCGGAAGGATTGGGAACCGATCACCCCTACTCTCAAGTACCAACTTATTCCTTCTTTTTGTATCGTTTTGACAACTATTGGTGCGCAAGCAAAATCTTGCAAGGAAAAAGGACGAAATTGAATTGATTAAGAGAAGGAAAAGAGAAAGATGTCGGAAGAAGTTGCTGACAAGCTGTTACTGTCTTTGGTCCAATTGAGATTCATATTCTTCAACAATCTTCAGTGCCAAACCTAATGATGCAAGTCAATTTTTTTGTCAAGTAAAATCACTTATTTCCCTCATTACTTTTTTTTTTGGTCGAACCCTCAATACTTGATCCCTTGTCTTTGTCTCTTCTGGATATATACATTGGTTATTTCTCAAAGCTTCATGAACTTACTATGAGTGTATAGTGGGGGCTGGATCAGTTAAGAATGTAATAACTTGTTTGGGCAACTACTTTTGTAAAATGTTCCACTCACAACCAGGTACACAGGAGGAGAGGATGTGTCGAACAGTCTGCTACTTGTTACCATGTTTTCATATAATGATTTCAACTCGTACCACGCTAAAGCAAGCAGCTGACTCCAGATCACTCAAGCGCAGGGCCTGAAATTCACGAATGCAAAAAAGATGTCAAATGATCTTCTGTAGTTACTTCATTCACAATTATGAGAAAGACGCCATTCGAAAACTGATTTTTGGCCTGCCTCTTTATTTTGCATCCATTACGGGATTTTCTCTGCAATTGTGCTGCTCACTGCATTACCTGAAAAGATTAGTAACCTGTCAAGTGGGAAATACCATTAACTGGTGGCATGTTTTCACAATGCAGACCGGTTATTCTTCACCAGCCGAGTCAGGCATAATGGAGGATTTGGGCCTCTCCACGGCAGCGGCAAGTCCTATTGAGCATGCATGCTATATTTCTAGAGATGTTCATCTGTGAAACGTTGTACTAATCGTGTTCCAGCAATACATTGTAAGATACATTTATTGGAGAGAATTAAAACGGACGAGACTTATCATTGACGCCAAACGGAAAAAATGGAAAGTTGATCACAATCTGTATTGACATTCTTCCTAATTTTTTCGGTTTACATTATTCGCTATTCGGTTCAATAGTAACAGTTGGAGGCCTAGTAGCAGCTCTCGTTAATGGGAGGGTAACAGATTTGATTGGTCGTAGAGGAGTAAGTGATCCTCTATCTTTCCCCTTTCATTCTCGAAATCTCAATGAACCTGACAGATCTTATAGGGACTCTCAGAAGATATATCTTTGGATGCAGGCAATGTGGCTTTCTCAAGTATTTTGCGCTGCGGGATGGCTTCTATAGCATTAGCCAAGGCTCCTGCCCTTCCTCTCACCTCTTCAGAATTTTTCTTCATGGTCGATGACTCGTAAACAGGCTTAATACTTCAAATTGCATTTTCATTTGGATGAGTTCATTCAGATATTGGTCCTGTAGGATATTTTTGTGATTTTTCACTGCATCTGGAAAATTTGTAGATCAAATTATCTGTCTAGCTGGTTAAGGGAACACCATCAGGAGAAAAAAAAAAGATTCAATTGATTTTCTTCCAGCTAAGATGCGAGGAAAATGTACGACATCCTATTCCTGTGGATCATCAAAACATATTTAAGCTGTGAGATAGAGCGTAAGACTTATGGTATGCTCCATTTAATCTGCAGAATGTTTGGTGGCTGGATATTGGAAGACTGTTAAACAGGCTTGGCAATGGGATTATATGTTAAGTGGTATATGCAGGAAGATTCGGACTTATTGGCCTAATGAATTTCTAAAAGTTGACGCTGCCAATGCGCTGTTGATCTTTATCTTTGTTTCCAAAGTGGAACCTGTATGCATTGCAGAGATAACACCTAGAAGTGTCCGGGGAGCATTCACGGCATATGATCAGGTCAAAAATTTAGGACAACATAGAATTTAAAATTGAGTGGAGACAACTAATTTGCTCACCAACACAGAGTTGGCTTCTGTCCAGTTCATGATATGCTGTGGCTTTTCGTCGATTTATTTTCTTGGAACCATTGTCTCCTGGCGCATCTTGGCTCTGATGAGTAGTGTCTTAAATCCCTTTCCTTTATGCATGTGGTGAGTAAGTAGGGGAAAACATCGAAAGGTCATTCTTGGTGATTTCATCTTCAGGTGGCAGGTTTGTTTTTTGTTCCAGAGTCTCCTAGATGGCTGGTATGTAGTGGTGGAGTTGAGGCCTAGGTTTTTGCATTTCAATGGCAGTCAACACTCTTACACACAATTCAATTGGTGTAGATCACACTTGTAAGGATTTGCTAGTTGTGTAGAATCATATAACTGGATGACGAGGCCAAGATTATGCACTTTTCGTTGTAAGAAAGATCACTAGCAGATAGTCACTCACAGGTAATCCACTGAGAGGAGTTTGAAGTCACATTACAGAGGAGGCAAAGGAGTCGATATTACTCAGGAAGCAGCAGATATCAGAGTAACATCTCAATCTCGCATGTCTTGAGGATGATTCTGAAGCATCTGATATTTTGCTAATGATGTGCTCCCATTTCACTTTATCTTATAGGACTACACAGAGACATTCAAACGGCAGTCTCGGTCTAGAATACTCAATCTGTTCCAAAGACAACATGTTCATCCACTTATAGTAAAAATTCCCTCCAAAATATTCAAATTGCTGGCAATTTCGTGCCCTTTTCATATTGTCCTAGCCTTGTCGAATTGTTAGATAGCAGTTGGGCTGAAGATGCTTCAACAATTGGGTGGGGCTGGTGTAGTTGCCTACTATGCAAGCTCCATTTTTGAATCAGCTGGTAGACATCAAACCATGAATACAGAAGTAGTTTATGAATAATGAAGACTTGGTCATCATAATCTCTTATCTTTTCAGGCTTCTCTAGTAGCTTTGGTACCAGAAGCATGGCTATTATCCAGGTACTAGATTTTCTAGAATTGCAGTGAAAGACCAATTTGGTAGTCTCATCACATTTTCTAAAGATTCTACCATGTTTGGCAGATCCCAGTGAGTGTTCTTAGTGTAATCTTGACCGATAACACCGGAAGGCGGCCACTTCTAATGGTTGGAAAAATGACGAAATTGCTATGATGTCCTTAAGGAGACCACTTTCCGACACATACTGAGCCCGAACCCAACTTTTATTTGCAGATTTCTTCAGCTGGAATGTCTATAAGTTCCATTCTCTTAGGATTGTCATTCTTCATGCAGGTTTCATGAACAATAACTCTGTCTACTCGTGGTTCTCGATGTTTTTAAGGGACCTTATCCTTTCCTGCCATGTTTTACTGTTGCTGAACCAGGACCTTAATCATTGGAAGGCAGTGACCCCGATTTTGGTGTGTGTAGAAATAGTTGTAAGTCTCTATTAGAAAGCCTTTTTCCTTGTCTCTTGTCATCCTGAAATGTTGCTCAATGACCTGTTCTGACGGAAGTTTGCTGACGGATGAGTATTTCATTTAGGTGTACGTCATGGCTCACTCACTTGGCATGGCGGGATTACCGTGGCTTATCATGTCAGAGGTACAAGCTGTTGGGCAAACAGTGTTAAATAACAATTCTGTTTTATACAAACGGAGGATACTAAAAATTCGAATGACAATTGTAAATGTGGGCAAACTGCCACAAACATACAAACACTGAGTTGGCAGAAGCACAAGTTTTGAGCCTTCAGAAGCCAAAGTCTGAGCCCGTCAGAAGCACAAGGTCTGAGCCTTCAGAGGCACATGGTCTAAGCCCGTCAGAATCACAAGGTCTGAGCCTATCAGAAGCACAAAGTCTGAGTCCGTCAAAAGATCTGAAGCGGTCTGAAGCACAAGATCTGAGGCGGTCAAAAGCACAAAAGTATTGGAAAAAATGAAATCGATAAAAATATCGAGGCCTGTGTTCAACACAGTTTCCTTAAAACAGATTTGTCCCCTCCAGTACGTGCTTTGAGGTTTTGTGAACGTCTGTGTCCTAGGATACAACGGTTAAGCAGCGATAGAGGCAAGCACAGCACTCCAAAGCTTTCGACAAACTTGAACTCAACTTGAACACTATCGAAAATGTTACGACAATGCGGAAACTAAAACGAAATTAAGACAGAGACGAAGAACGGAACACCAAGATTTACGTGGAAACCCTTGCGGGAAAAACCGCGGGAGAGAGGAGAAGCAAAATTCACTATGAGAATCAAGCGGATTACAAAAGAGGCAACGTAAGCTCTCACTCTTTTACAGACAGTTTGAGAAAAGAGCAATATTTATAGTATTACCCCTCAAACCCTAATGTTGGCCCAAGGCCCATAACTTAAGCCTATTTCCTATTCAAGGCATACATAACAAATCTCCACCTTGACTTGAATTCCCAAGTAGACATAAATATTACGACAATCTTCTTCTCCCACCAGCATAAAACTCAGCTGCTGCAAACATTAATCAAATCCAAGCAGTGCTTGAATTTAGTAAAGGGCAATGACTTTGTCAACAAATCAGCTGGGTTGTCTTCTGTACCAATCTTCAAGACCTTAATATCGCCATCAGCAAGAATGTCTCGAATATAATGATACCGCACATCAATGTGCTTTGTTCTCTCATGATACATCTGATCTTTAGTAAGATGTATAGCACTCTGACTATCGCAATACACAATAGTCACATCATCATCCACACTGAGCTCTCCAAATAAGCCTCTTAACCATATAGCTTCTTTGATTGCTTCTGTAATAGCCATATATTCTGCCTCTGTAGTAGACAAAGCAATTGTATGCTGCAAGGAAGCTTTCCAACCGACTGCACAACCCCCGACAGTAAAGATGTACCCTGTCAAAGACCTTCTTTTATCAAGGTCACCAGCATAATCAGAGTCAACATATCCAGTAAGAGTTTCACAAGTTTTCCCAAACTCTAAACCATAATCTGAAGTACCCTTCAGATATCTCAAAATCCACTTCACTGCTTGCCAATGAATTTTACCTGGGCATGATAAAAATCTACTTACCACGCTAACAGCATGTGATATGTCAGATCGAGTGCAAACTATAGCATACATAATGCTACCAACTGCACTAGAATATGGAATACCTGACATACATTTTACATCATCATCTGTATGTGGACATAAATCAGCTGATAGTCGAAAGTGAGCAGCAAGAGGAGTACTCACTGGTTTGGCATCTTTCATGCCAAAACGATCTAACACCTTCTCAATGTAGCTTTTCTGTGAAAGATACAATTTTCCTCTTTTCCGATCTCGCTGAATTTACATGCCAAGAATTTTCTTCGCAGAACATAAATCCTTCATATCAAATTCAGCGCTCAACTGTGCCTTCAAATTCTGTATATCAAATTTATCTTTTGCTGCAATCAACATGTCATCAACGTATAACAGCAGATAAATATATGATCCATTTGGAAGTTTGCACAGATATACACAACTATCATATTTGCTTCTACAATAGCCAAGTTGCACCATAAACGAATCAAATCTTTTATACCACTGTCTAGGTGATTGCTTCAAGCCATAGATAGATCTTTTCAATAAACATACATGATCTTCCTTACCTTCAAACTGAAAACCCTCAGGTTGACCCATATAGATTTTCTCTTCAAGTTCACTATGCAAGAAAGCTGTTTTCACATCGAGTTGTTCCAACTCTAAATCATGCATAGCAACTAACGCAAGAAAGACCCGAATAGAGCTGTGTTTAACGACGGGTGAAAACACGTCATTAAAATCAACTCCCTCAATCTGACTATAGCACTTAGCGACTAGACGTGCTTTAAATATAATGTCTTCAACTCCAGGAATACCTTCCTTTCTTTTGAAAACCCACTTGCAACCCACAATCTTCTTTCCTTTTGGTGGTTTGACAAGCTCCCAAGTTTGATTCTTTTCAAGAGATTCCATCTCTTCATTCATAGCAACTAACCACTTTGCTGAATCTTTGGAGGAAATAGCTTCCTTGTACGTTTTAGGCTCAGCATATTCTATCGACTCTGCAGCTGAAAGAGCATAAGCAACAAAATCTGAATATCCATACATCTGTGGAGGTTTCACTGTTCTTCTCGGTCTATCTTTGGCTATGGAATAATTCTCTTCTTCAGGTTCTTCATTCTCAATATTATCAGTCACTGACTGAACTGGTTGTAAAGAAGATACTTCAAACTCCACCTTCTTTGGTGCACTTTGCAGATTTTCTTGACAAGTATCTAATGATTTATTGACAGGATTAAGCATAGCAGACTCATCAAAAGTAACATCTCTGCTAATTATAATCTTAGATGAATCAGAACACCAAAGCCTATAACCTTTTATACCAGAACCATAACCAAGAAAAATATATTTTTTCGCTCTAGGCTCTAGTTTTCCTTCACTAACATGTGCATATGCTGGACATCCAAATATTCGAAGAGAAGAATAATCAACACGTTTACCTGACCATATCTCCTCAGGTGTCTTGTTCTCAATAGGCATGCAAGGAGAATGATTTATTAACCAACAAGCAGTATTGACAGCTTCAGCCCAAAATTCCTTGCCCAAACCAGCGTTAGACAACATGCACCTTGTTCTTTCTAATAGGGTTCTGTTCATACGTTCTGCAATACCATTCTGCTGTGGAGTATACATTGTAGTATGATGCCTCACAATTCCTTCATTCTTACAAAACTCATTAAATTCGCCTCCACAAAATTCTAGCCCATTATCTGTTCTCAGCCGCTTAATTTTCTTACCGGTCTGATTCTCAATTAATGTTTTACATTGCTTGAAAGTAACGAAAACATCACTTTTTGCCTTGAGAAAAAATACCCAAACTTTTCTTGAAAAATCATCAATAAAAGTGAGTACATACCTGGAACCAAGGCCTTTCGATGGAACTCTAGCAGGCCCCCAGAGATCAGAATGAATGTAATCCAGAGTGCCCTTTGTGCTGTTAAAACTGACTCTTTTCTGTTTCCCAAAAACACAATGTTCACAGAAATCCAGTTTTCCAATTTTCTGACCACACAGGAGACCTCTTTTACTTAGCTCCTCCATCCCTCTAATACTCATGTGACCTAGTCTCATATGCCATAATTTTGTATTATCTGAATCTGTCATATCAGAAGAGACCGCAGCTGAACCAGTAACAGTAGAGGCTTGCAGCTAATACAAAGTACCAATTTTAAGCCCTTTCATCAACAAAAGTGAGCCTTGTTGACACCTGATTTTTGACCATTTATTATTATGATTTTTATTCTTTTAAATTAATTAAAAATATCAAAAAGCGTCATAAAATCACAAAATCAACTTTGGAAGCCTTGGCCTAGCCTTAGGAACCAATTTTGAACAAAAAATATTTTTTGTAATTTTTAATAAATTTTCGAATTTATTTAATTATTAAAAATATCTAAAAAATCAAAAAAATAATAAAAAATAGTATTCGAGGTCACAAAAATATAAAAAATAGTCGGTATTTTTATTTTTATTTTATCTATTTTCTGACCTCATAAATAATAAAACTCATGTTCGATTTCATGTGCTCTTTGATTATCATAAAATCGAATTTGGCAAAAAAAGTTAGTAATAATTAAAATGGAAAAGGAATGTTTGACCTATAATTATGTTTGTACCTTTTTATTTTTATGATTTTTTTTACTTGTATTTTATTGGTTTTGGGACTTCTCTTTCGGTCCCCCCCGCGCACTTCTTTTTTTTGAGCTCTGTCTTTCTTTCTTTTGGGGTTTTTTCTTGGCTTTTTTGGGTGGAGACGACGACGACGCGAGGACCTCCGGAGCCGAACTGATGACCACCTCCTCCCACTCGCTCGCCATCATCACTATCAGCCTTCATCCTCCTCGACCATGGTCCGTCCGTCACGTCGTCGCCGTGCCGCCATAGCCACCGAGCTCGACCGAAGCTCCCGAACTCTCGTCGTCACGCCCGGAGAAGAACCGAAGCTAGCAGACCGTCCGCCTAGCTCGGCGACGTCACGAGGAAGCCCCCCCATACTCATCAGACCCGCCGGAGACCGCCGAAAAGGGAAGATACACGTTTGAGCTCCTTCTCGGCCTTCAATGGCATCTCCATTTTCACTCGTTCGTTTCACGAACGGTTGATCTAGGATTAATCCTTATGCATCACTGATCCTTTTTGCCTTTGATCGTGCATGATTTCGTGGAGTAAATACCTGAGTTGGCCGCCGACGTCCTTCGATCGGTCGTGGGCTCCGGAGCTCGTTTCCGACCAAGCCGAAATCCCGCGTGGGTCAGGTAAGTCTTCTGGAACTCTTAGAATACTCCCCAACAACTTATATTAGTCATGTAACGTGTGGGATAGCTAGAACCATGCCTCGCCGGCGATATAGTTTCGGTCGGAGATGGCAAGTCGGTCATTTGATGTTCTGCTATAACGAGCTCTCGGTATGTTGTAGGCGAGGTTCATACGAATCTAATGCCGCTAGTTTCGCGCGATTTGGACGTCGGAGGGCCGAGATATCGCCCTCCGACGAGGCGCCGGCGATTGAACGCCGGCGCCGGTCGTCTTCTCCGGCAAGGGGTTGACCGGTCAACGCCGACGTGGCGCCCACGTGGCGGCCACGTCAGCGCACGGTGATAACAAAGAATAAAAAAATAATAAAAAACAATCCAACGGCTCAGGAGATGCCACGTGTCTCGATCAGCGGCGTTCCTTAGAAGTGCTTGAAACGGCGTCGTTTTGGTCGTGGAGAGGGCGGGCCGGGCTTGGATCGCGGGTCCGGGTCCTGGGCCGGGTCAGACCCGGCCCAGAAAATATTTTTAAATATTAAAAAATTCAAAAATAATAAAAATAATAAAATAATCAAAAAATCAATAAAAAATGAAAAATCATGAAAAATTCAAAAAAATCCGGAAAATTCAGAAAAATCCTAAAAAAATTCCAGAAAATAGGAAATGGCCACATTCAACTGGCCATGACCTGTTTCGGGTCTTTCGACCCCCGATCTTTCCAGAAATGACGGTTTTGCCCTTTCGGCAAACCGTCTTCCAAAAAAAATTCTAAAAAATCCAGATAAATCCCCAAAAATAGGAAATGGCCACAGTCAACTGGCCAAGACTCATTCCGGGCGTTTTGAACCTCGACCCTTCTTAAAATGACGATTTCGCCCTTTGGGCGAATCGTCTTCCAAAAATTGGAGAAAAATCAAGAAATTCCAAAAAATTCCCAAAAATGGGAAATGGCCACAAACAACTGGCCATGGAATATTTTGGGTAATTCGGTATCCAAATCTCCCAAAAATTGACGATTTTGCCCTCCGGGCTAATCGCCTCCAAATCTTCCCATTTTACCCCTGACCGAAATCACACCTTCCCTAAGCCCTTATGGCTATGTTAGGAAGCCTTTGACTTGAATTGGTGTGCATCGATGAGATTTATTTATGCACTTGATTGCGCTTTCAGTTAAATTGATTGTGATTGATAGGAATAATTTTCCAATCTGCATGAAACCCTGAATTAAGCCTACCTCACCCAAAATTGCGTCTGCATGAATTCTTAGCTAGGAAAATCACTCGCGTTAGGTACCGAAAGGGCGTTGGTAATGACATCAGCGTAACCAAGTCCCCGAACCCAAAATCTCTGGTTCCGCAGAATTGATCGATCTCTCCCAATCGGTCAGTAAGGTTTCCGGTCTACCCTCCAAGAAAGACCGGTGGCGACTCCAAATGCATGCACAAGTTGCACATACCACCACGACCACACTGAAGGTCGAAAGCGATCGACTGCTATCGTCGAATCCCTTTGAGAAATACTCCCGCCGCGATTTGGTATGGGCCTGGGAGGGCCCGCGCTGATCCAAGGCCTGCGATCGGTAATCCATTAGCCGCGTCAGCTTTCGGACGGGTCGCGACAAGCCTCTCATAATTTTCAGAACTCCACCCTCAGCAATAAATCTACAACCATTGGCGTCAAGTGTACCCAATGAAATTAGATTTTTCCTCAAATCAGGCACATGCCTAACATTATCTAAAGTTCTGATCATGCCATCATGCATCTTAATATTAACAGTGCCAATCCCAATAGCTTTGCATCTAGCATCATTGCCCATGAGAATAACTCCACCATCATGTTCTTTATACGTAGAGAACCAATCTCGATGAGGACACATATGATATGAGCAGCCAGAATCAAGAATCCAACTATCACAGAATTTATCTTTGTTATCTGCAATCAATAGCCAATCTTTGTCTTCTTCTTTAGCAACATCAGCTTGAGCAGGATTTTTGCTTCGCCTATTCTGTCTATTCTGATAGTTGCGATTGCTATGACGATTGACATTCCCATGATTCTGTTGATTCGAATTATTTTCTCTTTGCTCATTTGCCTTCAGTTTTAGGCAATTTATCTTGATATGCCATGGAGACTTACAATAGTTGCAAATCATATCTCTATGCTTAGATTTTGACCTGCTCCTGCCACTATTTCTTCTCTCAATAGATCTTCCTCTAACGACTAAACCAGCCCCATGATTATTACTACCATCAGAAGTCAATTCTGTATCAAGTTTCTGCTTATTTAGCAGACTAGTCTTGACATCTTCAAAATCAATAGTTTCTCTACTAACAATCATGGTCTCTCTAAAATTCTTATAAGAAGCAGGTAGTGAAACTAGCAATAAAAGGGCTTGATCCTCATCTTCAATCTTAACATCAATGCTTCTTAATTCAGTGATAAGAGCATTGAACTCAGAAATATGGGATTTGAGAGAAGTACCTTCAGCCATACGAAAAGTGAAGAGTCGTTACTTGAGTCTCAATCGATTTGTGAGAGACTTTGTCAGAAAAATACTCTCCAACTTTGTCCATAAACCTGCGGCTGTTTTTTGATCTAGTACTTCCTGCAAAACTTCGTTCGTGAGGCACAACTGAATAGTAGACAAAGCTTTCTCATCCAATTCTTCCCATACTTCATCTGTCGTGTCCGGTTTCTTCCCTTTAGTAAACAAAATTTTCTTCAAACCCTGCTGCATCAGAACGGCTAACATACGAACTTGCCATAGGTTGAAACTGCCGCTCCCATCAAACTTTTCGATATCAAATTTCGTTGCCGAACTCGAAGCCATAATTTATTCCAAGTGTGGGATTTATGGCGGAATCAGATTCAACCTGAGTATATTGCAGCATGCGAAAATCCAATTTTCTACAACCGTAAAATCAACCTTCTCTATTGACCAATCACTGTGACTTCGTGGACGTGGGTTCCACCTCTGCAATCCGAAATTAGAAATCACCCACGAAATCCAAAGCACCAACAGCAGATCACCATGGATTGACGGTGTACGTTGCGTTCTCCGTTGACCTGTACACACACGATTGAATCCAACAAAAGAATGTCCACCAGAGTTAATGAAGAACGTCCACTGAGAGAAATCAACGAAATCACGCTCCAATTTCGTGCCCAAAAATCCACGCACAAAAATCCAAATTGCCGAATCCACGCACAGAATTCTGAAAATTTGACGTGCCTTCAAATTCTATAGTGCTCTGATAGTGTTCCAATTAACTAAAGAAAAACGGGAACCCTCTGACAATTGACTAAAGAAAAAACGAGAACCCTTCAGTGGATTCGTGGACGTAATTTTCTTCTGAACAATCTGTGCGTGGCTTCGTCTTTAACGTGGCGTCGTCTACAACGTCGTCTTGCACCGAAGACCAATTTTGTGGCTTCGCGTGAAGACCCGCGGTAGAAGCTGCGCTTTGTGGATGCCAAATTCTCGAAATCCAAATCGTCTTGTACAGAAGACGAAATCCAAATTCCGAAATCCAAATTCCCGAACTCTCGTGTCTCTCTTTTGTCGACGGATGAACCTTAGGCTATGATACCAGTTTGTTACGACAATGCGGAAACTAAAACGAAATTGAGACAGAGACGAAGAACGGAACACCAAGATTTACGTGGAAACCATTGCGGGAAAAATCACGGGAGAGAGGAGAAGCAAAATCCACTATGCGAATCAAGGGGATTACAAAAGAGGCAACGTAAGCTCTCACTCTTTTACAGACAGTTTGAGAAAAGAGCAATATTTATAGTATTACTCCTCAAACCCTAATGTTGGCCCAAGGCCCATAACTTAAGCCTATTTCCTATTCAAGGCATACATAACAGAAAACAATGCAGATGTTGAAAAGAGGGAGAAGAGATTTTCGTGGTTTTCTATCGTGTAGAAACAGAACGAGAAGCCACCTATTTATAGGCTAAGTGGGGCATTGCGGAAATAAAGAATAACGGCTAAATAATTCTAGCGTTTAGAGCCGTTATGTATTTAATTCTGTAACCACATAATTATAATAGCCGTTACTTAGTTAATACCATTAACATGCTGGTAATTAACTTAAGAACGGTTACATTGTAACGGCTTGAGTTGGAAAAAATTAAAACAAAAGGCAAAAATAGGCTTGTCGCGAGGCCCACTTTCCGGTCCTGCATTCGCGTACGCAGGTTGTGTGCTCGCGCCCAAATTTCAACTTGTCAGGCCTCCGTCGAGGTCCGGGATTTGCACCTCCCTACGCGTGCGCGCGAGGAATAGTACTTGTATTATGATAGTTGCCACTCAAAGAGAGTGTAGCCACATATAAAGCATTTCAAGGCCTTCCTCCTTTCCAATGTGGGACTAGTGTTTTGTCACTTCCCACTTCCAACTCAAGCGGTGTTCTTTGAGAAACAATTTCTCATTCACTCACCATCAAAATACCTCATATTTTCCAACAATCCCCCACATGAATGAAAATTATTTTGGTTTTGACTCTGTGATAGTGTTCAACAAAGGAAACCTGCATATGATAGGTATGTATCACCCTTTGAACCTTCCCTTGTGAAAGTATATTTAATTTACCAGCTGTCCAGTAGACATGATGTCCTTGAACTGTCATGTTTTCTTAGTAAATGACCCATACACTTCACACATGAATCATCTAAACGTTTTGTTCAGTTCTCATGAGTATGTTCGTTTTGGCCATGAACATCGTTCTGATTCTGCGAGAGTTTCTAAAGAATTCAACCCTCAATAATTTTCCTTTGAAGCGGCCTCACTTCTCTCTCACATAGGTGATTACTTATTCTTGAGTAATTGGATTACTCCACTTAAAAATCATTAAAGCAATAATTGCTATCATTTTTCTTGATAAACCCCCATAATAGTTGGGAATATCAAATCACTGTTATTTTATAGGAATGGTTTTAGGGATAAACCCCCCATAGTGATATCACTAAGTTCATATAATTAGGTTGTCCCTTTGAACTTGGATCTTGGGATGTCCAGTCAGTTAGGTTGGGTTTTCCTTTATATAAACTTTTTTTGTAATTGGCTTTAGTCACATTCCTATTGTCGACTTTTCAACTAACTCTTTGTATATTATCTTTTGACTTTACGCAGTCAATAGAGATAATTACAGTTGAGAGTAGTTGTCTAATGGTATTATGTCTACGACGTATATGTCTAGACTTACCATTATACATGTTACTATGTGCTCTTCCAATCGCAGATTGACAATCGCAATGTATACAGATTGGTAGCACAAGTTTTTGCCATTTTGGAATATCCTCTAAGAAATGGCGTAGCCATTCAGCCTCTTCACCACATTTATCCAAAGCTATAAACTCATATTCCATTGTGGATCTGGCTATAACAGTTTGTTTACGGGATTTCCAAGATACAGCTTCACCTGCCAGTGTGAATACATATCCACTAGTAGATTTTGAGTCTTTTATATCAGATATCCAGTTCGCATCATTGTATCCTTCTAAGACAGATGGATACCTGGTATAATGCAGGCCATGATTTCGAGTATACCGTAGGTACCTGAGTACTCTAACTATTGCTTTCCAATGGTCAACACTCGGATTGCTCGTATATCTACTCAATCTACTAACCGTACGGGCAATATCTGGTCTAGTACAACTCATTAAGTACATTAGACTTCCAATAATTCTAGAGTACTGTACTCAAGAAATACCCTCTCCTTTATTCTTGGATAGATGAAGACTATTGTCTAATGGTGTTCTAGCAACACCAGAATCATTCTTGCTGAATTTTTCAAGAATCTTGTCCACATAGTGTGACTGGTTTAAAACTAAACCTTCTGACGTTCTTGTGATTTTAATTCCTAAAATCACATCAGCAAGTCTCATATCTTTCATGTCAAATCTTGAATCCAACATATTCTTGGTAGATTTGATCATTCTGTCGTCACTACCAATAATAAGTATGTCATCCACATATAAACATAGAATGACATATCCATTCTCTGTCTCTTTAATGTAGACACATTTATCACATTCATTGATTTTAAAACCATTGGTAATCATCAAACTTTTCATGCCATTGCTTTGACGCTTGTTTTAGACCATACAATGATTTTATCAATTTACAGACTTTCCTTTCTTACCCTGGAACTATAAAACCTTTAGGTTGTTCCATGCTATGTTAGACGGACTCGCGTTTTGGCATCTTTTTCCTTGTCGGATACGATTTGGACTCGGACACGTGCCCAACACGGCAGGATACGACCGAGCTCTTCTCGGACACGCAGTCAACGAGTGTCCGCAAGTCGGGCGCGGTCAATTACTCGGACACACGAAGGACTCGCGTGTCCAAGTGCAAAATATAAAAGACGCCCAAATTTTAACCTAATTTCTAACATTACACGACACCCTTCTCCCTCTCTCGGCTCGGCATGGCAGCGACCTCAGCTGGCGTCGGGTGATGATAGCCAGTAAAGGCGCGACACAGAGGAGATGGTAGCGTCACGGCGGCTGGATGGAGGTTTGTCGGTTCCAGGCCAGCTGGGTTCGTCGGGCAGCGGCTGGGCTTGGCTCACGGTGGTGGCTGGAGCGACGAGCAGGAGGCTGGACAGAGCCGTCGGAGGTGGGCAAAGGACAGATCTGGAGGGGAGGTCGCGAGCCTGTCAAGTTCACGAGCAGAGCTTCGAGGTGGTCTCGGAACGAGGCTTGGCTGCGCGACGGCTTCGGGTGGTGCACGGCTAGAGATGGAAGGCGACGATCAAGTGGAGGCGCGAGCGTGAGGATCGTTCGGTGCTGGTCGGGTATTAAGATTCGAGAGTGATGACTAATGAGTGGGCTGTCTCGCGCAAAGAGCAGAGAACAAAGGGAAATTATAAAGAAGAAGAAGAAGAAGAAGAAGAAGATGGGGCTGTCCTTGAAGCATAAGACGTTGGGGCCTACTGGTGATGGGCGGAGGGCAGAATGCCCATAAAATTTGGATGAGTAGAGAAAAAAAAGTTTTTTTTTTGTTGGGGCGTTTTGTGCTCTTCGAATGTGAAAGCCTGAAAGGGAGAAGAATTAAGAGGACGCGGAGGGAGATTTAGAATCACGCGAGTTCAGTAGATGAGTCCGTGCTACGTCCTTGCTATATATATATATATATATAATTGTGTCCCAGCGTGTCGGAATTATCTATTTTTTAAGAACTGCCGTGTCGGCGTATCGCGTCGTATCGTGTCGCGAGGCGTGTCCCGTGTCCGTGTAACATAGGTTCCATATAGATTTCTTCATCCAAATCACCATTTAAGAAAGCTTTTTTTACATCCATTTGATGTACTTCTAGATCTCGCAATGCTGTAATTGCAAGTATCATCCTAATGGAGTTTATTCTCGTCACAGGAGAATAAGTATCAAAGTAATCTTAGCCTTCTCGTTGCTTGTATCCTTTGATTGCAAGTCTGGCTTTATACTTATCAATGGAAGCATTTGTTTTCATCTTCCTTTTAAAGATCCATTTGAACCCTAAAGGTTTACAACCAGGAGGAAGATCCACTAGCTCCCAAGTATGATTCTGCAAAATAGAATCAACTTCACTTTTTATTGCCTCTTTCCATAGAGGTCCCTCAGAAGAATTCACAGTTTCTGTATAATTTAGTGGTTCCTTTTCTAACAAATAAGTTAGAAAATCATTTCCAAATGATTTTTCCACTCTTGCACTTTTGCTACGTCTTAGTTCATGATCTGAATCATGACTTTCATCATTCATAGTTTCATTCGTTCGTTTGGACGAACTTGATCCATCATTGGATTTATAAGGAAATACATCTTCAAATAATGAAGCATTCCTAGATTCCATGATCGTATTCTTGTGTATATCTGGAATCTTAGATTCATGCACAAGAAATCGATATGCATTACTATTATGTGCATAACCTATAAAGATGCAGTCCACCATTTTAGGACCTATCTTAGTTTTCTGTGTTGTTGGAACCACCACTTTCGCAAGACACCCCACACTCGTAAGCATTTGTAGGATGGTCTCCTACCTTTCCATAGCTCAAAAGGAGTTTTATCCTCTTTCTTTAGAGGTACCTTATTTGAAAGGTAATTGCTTGACAAAATAGCGTCACCCCACATATTTTGAGGTAAACCTGAACTTAGTAATATCGCGTTCATCATTTCTTTCAATGTGCGATTTTTATGTTCAGCAACACCATTTGATTGAGGTGAATAGGGCGCAGTTACTTCATGTATAATTCCGGGTTGAGCACAGAATTCACCAATTGGTACTTCATACTCACCGCCTCTATCACTTCTCAATCTTTTGATTTTCTTATCAAGTTGATTTTCAACTTCATTCTTGTAGAGAATAAATTTCTCTAAGGCTTCATCTTTACTTTTAAGCAAATACACATAGCAGTATTTAGTGCTATCATCAATAAAGGTAATAAAATATTTATTACAACTTCTTGTTTGTATGAATTTCAAATCACAAACATCACTATGAATCAATTCAAGAGGTACGGTGCTTCTGTCAATCGATTGAAACGATGATTTCGTTAATTTCGTCTCAACAGAAATTTCACATTTGTGTTTTGAATCAATTTGGAATGAGGGTATATGTTCCAAGTTAATTAATCTACGCAAAGTATCATAATTAACATGTCCGAGTATACCATGCCATAAATTGGAAGACTCAAGCATATAAACGGAAGAGTTATTATCTTTATTGATAATTGTCATAACATTGAGCTTAAAAAGCCCATTAGTTACATACCCCTTCCCCACACACATTCCAGATTTAGATAAAATAACTTTATCTGACTTGAACACCATGCGAAATCCATGCTTGTTCAACAGAGATCCGGAGACTAGATTCTTTCGGATTTCTGGCACATACAAGACATTATTCAGAGTCAGCTCTTTCCCAGAAGTCATCTTCAAAAGTACCTTCCCTTGGCCTTCAACAACAAAAGAGGCAGAGTTTCCCATGAACACTTTCTCCCCATCAATTGGTTCGAAAGTTGTGAACAATTCCTTATGGGAACACACGTGCCTAATAGCACCAGTGTCAATCCACCATTCATTTGGATTGGATCCAACCAAGTTCACTACAGAAACCATTGCAGAAATGTTTATGTCTGACACGTCTTTTTTGCGATGTCATTCACCATATTTGTCTCATAACTCTTCCTCTTTGGAAGTCTGTAATCCACAGATCTGTGGCCCATCTTGCCACAGTTGAAGCATTTCCCTAGAAACTTGTTCTTGGAAACTCATCCTTTTGGTCCCAACCTTGGCTTGGCGACCTTCTTGTTCTTGTGGCCTTGTTTTATGACCCAAAATTTTATGCCAAAATTCGTGAAATTGCAAAGTTTATAATTAAATTGGAGCCCGTGTTATAGGTTTAAGACTAATTGAATAATTTGTCCTTGGTTTATGGTTTGTAAAATTGCCGAGTAATATACTGAATTTACTAATTGTGCTGGTGAATATAAGGAAGTCTACTAAAACAAGCACTCTATTTTACACTCTACCCAATAATAATTGGTATATGTAGGCACAATTTTTAATATAGACATGGAAAAAAACATTATCATGAATAGAAAAAAGCCTGTATTTCCTTAATTTAATGCATGTTCTATGCCTATGCACTTTAATCGCCCTCAAGTCCTTTTAATTTGTTTAATTGAAACCTCACTTTGCTTTACTTATGGATATCGAATTAGATCAAAACCTACCGTACAATGGGTACATATGCTAATTTAATCATAATTTTTTTTGTCAATATAGTCCTAAATTTATGCGTAAGACTCCAATATAATTCTTTTTGCTAATTGCAACTGGAAATAGCTGACGTGGCATTCACTCCTGGCCAGTCGTCCTACATGGCATGCTGACGTAGACATCGTGGAGATCACCACCACGTCAGCCATTTTTTTCAGAATTAATCTGTCAGAATGATTACATTGCAATCTCACGCAAATATCAGTTTAGGACTAAATTGACATCCATATAATGGATATATGATTGAATTTCCCACCGAACTTATTACCACCATACCTTTTTGTAATTTTCTCTAGAAACACAATATCCAAAGTTTATTGCGGTGTAATTCGTTCGTGCGTCTCCCTATGTATTTGTTTATCACTGGTTGTGAAGTATTGTTGCACCAGTTCAATGAAGAAAAAGCGAAGAATAGTGAAGGCAAAGATGAGTCCGGCGCCGCCCTTGAGTTAAATCTTTTGTTGGTTTGCACTAGAGGTGGCAAAATGGGTCTAGAACCCACATTTGGCCCATATTTGATGGTGGTGGGTCAAAAATGGGTTAGCTTAAGTACTTAAATGGGTTGCTTAAAAACTTTATGGGTCGTAAATGGGTTTCAAATGGGCCATAAATGGGTTAGCTAAGAAAACTATCTTAAGGCAATCATAAATAAGTTTTGTGAATATTTTTTTAAAAATCTAATTTTTTAATATTTTAATAATTTGTTTTTTATATAATTTTTTTTCTTTTCTATTTTCTTTTTTCTCCTGCCTTGGCCGTCGCTCTACTTTGGCCGCCAATGGTCACCGCTGCCCACCTCCGGTCACCATTACCAACCACCACCCTCCGCCGCCGCCGGCCATCGACCGCCGCCACAGTGCGTGTACGAGTCAATTAGTATTGAAGTCTTTTAACTTAACTCGGCAAGATAAACCAGAATCGAGTGCGAGTCAGCATCGAAACCTGCCGGAGCACCTCCCTTCCCGAGCTCCGATTACGCCCCTTACGCCTTCAGAAGCGGCAGCCCGTACGGGGAGAGCTACAGCTTCGGCGACGGAGGTGACGAGCAGCAGTTTGAGGGGACGACGATGGCAGGAAGCAGGCAACGGTCAATAGTGGCGAGCAGAGGTCGCAGGTGGCAGGTTATAATAAAAAATTATTTTATAAAAAAAATTTAAATTTTTTCAGAAAAATTCAATTGCATGTTTTAGCAATATAATTTTTCTTAATAAATTATAAGAAATAAATATTTCATAATTTAGCTAAATATATAAGTATTTAAGTAATACGGGTCGGGTCTGGTATGGGTCGGGTATGGGTTGGGTCGGGTATGGGTCACTAAATTTGCATTGGATGAATATGGGTCAAAACGGGTTAAATGGGTCAATATGGGTCGGACCATATTCGACCCGACCCATACCCGACCCGCCCCACCCATTTGACGCCTCTAGTTTGCACAGCCACTTGTAAAAGAGACTGTCGAGGATGAGCAATCTATAGGAGGAAGGGATAAACCTTCACGTCTAATCAACGGGTAATTACATGAATAGTCCCAGAATTTTTTTTCTGGATGTTCAATACTGCCATTGAACTTTCTTTTTCTGCTCAATTAATCCCCAAGCTTTCAAATTTCGCTAATTGTAATCCTTTCGTCAAGAAAACTATTGGCATTAGCTAACGGGGACACCAGCGTAGCTAACTTTCCGTAAATCTTAACACCTCAGGCGCACGTGACATCCACATCATCATCGTCGGCACCATCTTCTTTCACTTAAAATATAAAGATTAACAAGATTGAGCCACCACACCATTGCTCCGTGCGCTCAGAAGTCACCACCACCAACTCGGCCGCTGTCTACTGCCGTAACTCCTCAGCCTCACCGCAACTCCCAACAATACAAACTCATCCAAACATGGCACTCATCTCCAACAAATCGAAAGGTCGACCTTACTGGGCCAACTTGGCCTAATACCAAGGCCAACGCTACAGCCCATTTAAGGCCCATGGAGCCCATAAATAGGACCAACAGAGTGGATCTTGATGCCACTAAGGCCCATGGGCAACAAAGGTACGCTAAACCAGATTGGGGCTTACGGGACGATTAAGCCACACGTGGAGGCCATTTAAGGCCTATAGACCGGTTAATTTGGACTCGTCTAGCCTAAATGGGCCTTGGCCCAGTAAAGAACCACCACATGAAGCCCAAAACTGTGCCTACCGGAAAAGCAAGTTTTGGCAGGCCCACCGAGCCGCTAGAAGTTAGAACCACTTCTCCCTGCGTCGATTTTTTTTTTTAAAAAAAAAAACATCAACAACAAACAAACAAACAAACCTACCTTCTCTGGGCCAGCCATTCTTAGCCAAGGGCCCGGCCAGGGGTGTCAAAATGGCCCGGCCCAACCTACGCAGGCCCGAAATTTCAGTTAATTTTCGAGCCTTTTTGGGGACGCCCGGTTTTTATAACACCCATATTTCTCTTTTAATTTAATTTTTAAAATTTTTTCTTTTGATATTCTTTCATTTGATAGGTTTGTTAATTGACTTTGATTCAAAAAAAATGAAAAGAAAAAATAATCAGGCCCGGCCCAAACTCGGTACTGTTCACCATCAGGCCGGGTCGGGCACCCCTAGGACCGGCAACGACAAAAGTTGAACCATGCCAACATTTAATAGCTGGGCAGACAAATAGATTTCTGTAGCATGCCTTAGTTTTCATAATCCTTTCTTTTCCTGAAGGTGTCATTCCATTGCCACCTATGGTCTCTCATCAGGGGTATCATGCGTCAACAATTGAACGAAAAGTTCGAATACATTGAGAAACCAAACTTGATGACAGAAATTGAGGCCCAGGTTTTCTACACCACATGTGGAGCATCACATAAAATATGGAAAGACAAACTGAATTGGATTCAATCTCGAATTCCCCTCCATGTCTCGGAATTGCATCAATTCATTTAGCCGTCAACTAATAATCTTTGGCATCCAGTGCACCCGCAGATTCCAGATTTTACAGCAACCAGAGAACTCTCAAAAGCAGTTGGTGTATAGTGATATCAGTCTGACACTGGAAAGCGGGAATCATGACTCGAGGAGGTAGACTCATGCTTATCATAAATCCAAGAAATTCTCGATGTTTAGCGACACGAAAGAGCACGGATCTGTAATGTCAAAGTTCTTCAACACCTAAAACAAATGCAACAAAGCCAATGATAAACTTCCTACACCACTGTAACACATCACTGCTCTAGTGATGATCCGAAAGCCAAGAAAAATTGACTAGTTTAGTTCTCTTCAAAAGGGCTCAGAAAGAGGATAAGATACCTCAGGGTGGACAATGCCAAAATTTCCAATCTTTTTTCCTTTGGAAATGATGCTTGCTTGCCTACCGGAAAGAAACTCGGGCTCCTTCATTACATATGAATAGGGATAAGGGACCAGCCTACCGCAGAGGTAGCATAAAAGAAGGGAAGAAGAAACTCACGTTGGATCTTTCTATATAATAGCCTGTATTGTCACCAGCAGGAACAAAAGGAATTCCAATCACTTCCATAAGCCTGTCCACCAGGCCATGGATCAACTGCAGCATAGAAGTTGAAACTCAAGAATATTAAAATAATCACATCAGAATAAAAAAAATTGGATAAGTAAGAAGGCTCCCAAACATGAGGTTTAGAGGTTCAAACAGAATAATCATGCCAAACACTGAAATTAGTGTCTCAAAACTGAAATTTGAGATTTTAGTACCTCAAATCCAGAGTTAGCACCACAATATAATGCTGCAAAAAAGCGACGGTTTGTTGCACCCACATCTTTTTCCACATCCAACAGTGCTATGTCACCCACTTCATAAATCTAAAATTAACAAGATGGGGAAAACATTATATAGATACAAATGCAGATCCTAGAGATATTGTCAGACATAATTCAAAGCTCATAACCACATCTTGAAATTAATATATACCAAACATTAGGTTTGGGTGGGTGGGTGGGTGGTGGTTTGTTGTGGGCTTTTTGGTGCATCTTTGACAGAAGGCTTCAGAGGGAAAACAAAGCTTCAAACAAAAAACAATAACTCATTTTCCATTTCTACATCCACTAAAAGTCAATCATCTACAGGTTGTCTTGTTTCAATATGCAAACAATGAAGTCAAAAAGAAAAGATACCAGAAAAATATTGTTGTTCTTTGCACGAATGCAACAAAGAAATAGCAGAGGCTCGTATTATCATGGTGTCCCTATCTGATAGGCAAATTGAAAGGGGTTGATATGCCCATTGTTCTTACTTCATTACAATGTTGAATCGAGTACATAGAAATAAATATGTTTATCCCATTGATCCAAGATATGCCAGAATATTTCTAGCGATGAACAACTTCGTCAGTTACCATAAATGATTCCAGGGTATTAAACAGGCCAACTGAAAATCGGCTACCTTAATAGGTTTTGGATGATCTTTGTTGTGACCAATTGTTTTCAGTATGCCAGGCATAAGACTTGTTCGAACTACCTGTGGAAAAGGACGAGATACTTTAAATAAATAGAGAGAAATCAGGGCATTAAAAAAGAGCTTCCTCACGCAGCTCTCAAATTGCCTTGGAGAACAAAATAAAGCCAATAATTAGAAAGACCAAACATGGAGATTCTCTATTTAAAAATAATAATAATAAGGTACAACACATTGGAAAACACTGAATTTGCTAATTGCAAGCTAGGAAGCACAGACACTCTCTGGGGGTCTCCGTGTCGTGTCGGACAACTCTCTCCGACATGCGTCCGACACTCTCCAACACGTGATCAGAGCTCCAAACCCACCAGCGACACGCAAGTCCAGCATTCCAACATGTCATTCCGACACACATAGGGTAAAGTTAAAACATTTTCAATAAATTAGGGGTCCAAATGTAAATCAATGAAAATTATTTATACTTAAGTTATATACCCAGCCACCCAAAAATTAATGTACCCAACCAGCCCCAAAAGAACCTAATCGTCGTGAATACTTAACAGAAGAAGAAGAAGAAAAAGAAATTCACTGTTGATATACTTAGATATACATTATAACTTATCATGCATATATAAAAACATATACTTAATATACGTGTCGGAATTCTTTATTTTTTGAGAAATGTTGTGTTGGCGTATCTTGTCGTGTCGTGCCGCATGTTAGTGTGGTGCTTCTTAGAATGCAAGTAGTCAGGATAAGCTACCTTGTCAAATATATGACGGCAGCAAAACTGAAAAGCAAAAATTTAAGGAAAATTCTATAAAGAGAAACCAGATCATCATTTTCGAAGCAAGGGTACCATTATAAAGAGATATATATTGATTCATGGTGAAGAAGATTATTGGTCATAATTTAAGGAAACTACAGTCAACTGAGCAAGAAATAGCGGCATCAATAACATAAAATTGAGAGCCAAACTGCACAACATTTTACGTGTAAGGATCTTTTGATTCATCAATACAGAAATCAAAAGTGTACAAACCTCAAAATCAGAGGAACGAGGATTTGCAATTATTACTGCTGATCCATCATCATTACGGTTCAACATAGCAAAATTCTCCTTGTGGGAGCATAATATCCATGTCAAGACCTCCGTAAACCCATTCATACCAATCTAAAAAAAAAAAAAAGACAAAAGTAAAGAGATGTTATGCATATGAGAAAAAGAAAAACCAATCATATACAGCAAATAATGAAACTTCATATCAGCCTACCTCCAATCTAATAAGATCAGTGAGCTGGTTCAAGGGAAGAGGCTTCAAAGATGCAGGCTTTCTTTTTGGAATGTTATTATATCCATAAGCAATTGCCACATCCTTAATACAAATAGAAAGAACGGCACATACATAAATAAATAAAGTGACAAATTCTAGTTGAAACTGTGATACAGATATACAAATACATTACCTCCATAACATCACATGGATGTAGAACATCACTTCTGGTAGGAGGTACAGACACAGTGATGTTACATTGTCCCTCATCTTGCACAGAATGTTTGGCACTTAATTGCATCCGGTTCAACAAGCTAGTAACCTGAGCTTAAGAAGATCCATTCACTTGTTCAGCTAAATATTCATTTTTCTTTCAAACTAACGCAACATAAAACTACAGTACAATGCAACTTCCAACAAAATCATCGTGGAGTGTTCAGAAAGGCAGCCTCAGGTCAGACATGGTTGGTGGGCTATTAATTGGGAGAGAGAGACCTATTGTGTTTATGAAAAGGTTCCTGCCAAGAAGTATCTGCACCAATTAATTGTTCCAAAGCCCCAATTAGAAAACCTCTATTAACCCATTGATTGTCAGATATAGCAAATATAGTTTATTGACCCTTCCCATTCCCTTCCATCTTCAAAACATCTCCTTCATAGTCAAAACAAACCTCATCACTGCATCAGTCAACATGCAAATGTCAGAGAAAAGGCCATAAAAAGAATGTGGCCGATTATATGCTACATCAGCTATAGTGCCACACAGTACACCCTGCGACATCAAAGAGTAACACAACTTAAAAGGGAGGCTTCTCTCCCTTCTTTCCATTGAAGTGCTCTTGATGGCAGATACTTGCATCAGTGACCTTATTAAAACAGGTCTTGTCAAATTAATTCCTAAAATAATTCAGAGCGCATCAATCAGTCTAAAAGACAAATTATCGTCCCATATGAAGTCATCCATCATCATAAATCAGTGCAGCTCCTATCCACTTCCACGAATCACAGATAGCACACAACAGTTTCAATGATGGCAAAATAACCATGAGCTCGGCAAGAACAAAGCCATAGCAGAGGAACTCGCGTTAGCATTTAAAAGTAGATCTTTCAACACAACAATGTCCATGCAATCGTAGATGTGGCTTCTCAGAAACCTTCAGACATAAATTTAACAGGTTGGCGTCATCATAAGCTTATGCTTCAGAAAGGAAACTAGCTTTAGCACTATAACCAAATAGTCATAGGCTAAAATTAGGCACAACAGCACATGGCGAACAGAAAAATTACTCAGTTGATGAGAGAAAAATTATAAGCAACCAAGTCTACTATAAGCTCACATCCACCTAATATGAACATTTAAACTCCAGCTTGAAATGAATAGTCACAATACCTCCTCCGCTTTCAAGGTGACTCCAATTGAATCATTGACATAAGATAAGGACACTTCCATATTGTATAAGGACAAATCAGGACAAATGAATGACTCCCCGTTAGAGTATATCACTTCAACTGGTTCAACTTCGTACTTCTTCTCACAGTATGAAGAGAAATTTGCCACCTAAAGGAAAATACTTAACCGCATTAGACCCATATACAGAAGGATGGGTTTAGAGATAAGGACAAACAATTTGAGTGCGCTCACCATTGTATTTAGAACTATCTTAGCCTTGGTTAAGTCCGTCGCAGTGCATTCAATGAGAACATTTTTTGTCTTTAAAGTTATCGCCGAATGTGCACTATTGATAATTGGCGGCAGAGACACGACTGTTCTGCATGGAGTAAGAACTCACATTTTTCAGTGGCAAGCAGATTAGTCTAACTCTATCATTTAAGTTAATATATATGCTCACTAATCTATCAGAATATACATCACAAATATCTGTCAAATTGCTAATTGCAAGACGCTCAAAAGGTGTAGGAGCATCACTTTGTGCACACTGTTTGGCAATGACAGCTAAATAGTAATTACAATTTTTTCACATTGAGCATATTCAATGGGAACCAAAATTGTGAAGCCAATAGCAACAGTGTCATCTATCCACAACCGGAGCAACCAAATATCACCAAACCTGAATGGCCTAGAGCATACACTAAATTAGAATCCCATGTGCAAATAAATTCAAAACCAACATTCCTTAAAAGCTCCTGTTCAAACAGGATAAACAGCTTACTGGTCAACCTAATCAGTTGTTGGTGTCCGAATTAATATGTTACCAATAAACATCGGTCCACAGCTAATCAAGAACTTATGGAGCATTGAACTGCAGCAATTCTAAATAAGCAACACATTGAAAAAGAAGATATCATCCACCGTTGTTAAAAGCGTTAGGCTCTCCCAAGCGAGGCCCTCGCCTAAAATAAGGGACATGATACGTTAAAAGTTTGGGATAAATGGTTTAGCAAACAAATTTTTTAGCCTTTTCTTAAGATTAACTCAAAGAATGTATAAGCAAGGTAGATTTTAAGTCTTGCCATGATATTCCAGAAAAAAAAAATTAATGTTGTACTATGTTATAGTATCTTTCTTATTGACATAAGGCACGTGCTTTTCCAAATCAAATTTTGTGACACCACATGCAAAAGTTTTTTTTTCCTGCTATGATACCTAGCAACAGGTGGAGAGAGCTGAAATAAGAAGGATGGACTACAAACTGCAGTGTGTACATATGAAAGACAATATTCAAAGAAAGCAAAACATAGAAGACTACTCATTTTCATCTTTTGTTGCATGTCTTTTTTCCCTGGCTCTCCGAAAAGTCAAGTTATAGGCATAAGACTAGGCTCAGGAATCTCCAACTGCGCTAACGCAGAGTCAACATCTGCTTTTTTTAATTAATTCACCCTTTTACTAAAATAAACCACCTTTCTCAGTTTTATTTAGAGAAAGGGACAAAAAGGATAAAGAACATAACCTAATTTCATCTATATCCAAGAGGGAATGCCCCAGAGAACGACCGGCCTTGCTTTAGGCGCTTTCCTAAATGGCACACAGGTGAAGTCGCCGCCTTGGGTGCCTGCCCAGGCGTGCTTTTGAGAACAGTAATGACATTTAAACAGAACAATTGATCTCACTTCAACTCATCAACGAGACCAAGCACTTAGTGGCTGAATGTGGCAGAAGATGGTTAAAAGCCTTGATTATTTTCTCTTTGCAATAATTGAACCCCATGCATCGATCAACCCCCATATAGATCAAGTTTGCAGAATTAGTGACTAAAGTGGCAATGGTTAAATCAAAAGTAAGTCAACATGTTGTTGTATTTAAGTGTTAATTAATTACTTCACCTTAAAATCAATCTACAAAATTCATATTTATACGCGGAACTTCCATTACAAACAAGGGTGTGGGAAGAAACCAACATACCTCTGTGAATCATAGATAACAGGGAACACAGGCGAGTTCTCTATAATGTGCAAGAACTTCTTCAATTTCATATCTGACTGCAACAAAGTAGCGAAAAACAGGTAAAATAACGTGGCAAAAATTAATGTTCTACATAATTCTTCATTTCCATGAAATTATAAACTAGCACATAGAATAAGCTAGTTGCAAGCATAAGAGATATGTAACAGAATAAATGCGATGGTTATAAGAAGACCATGAAAAAGAAGCAGCTCTTGAGGACACACCTTATAAAATTCCATTAGTTCATCAGCTCTGAAGTTCTTCATCTAATATCAGAACAGAAACTAAGGTGTGATCAGCCAACACATCAATCACAGTTGGTAAAGAAAACAAAACAAATATAACATCGATAGCAATCTCATGAAGCTCAAAAGTTTGGTATAATTCACTTTGCAAAAGAGTAATTGTAAATAACATGATAATGCACTGGCAATTACAAAATTTCCTTATTATTTACTTAATAAGTCCACTTAGAGCACAGATAACAAAAGGCCACTTGTAAAGCATGCTTATATGATATGATTCACTTTCCAAAGCAATAATTACACATACTAAGAGAAAAATCAGTGCATTACATTGAGAACTATAAAAATGTCCCAATCAACTACTTAACAATTGCCCCTAAAGAACAGTTAACAAAATCCTTACAAATATACAGCACAGATCTTCCCTACAGATCAGACCCATCGCATATGCATGAACACCAAAATACAATAGTTATCATAGAACTACCTGCTTCAAGGGGACGAAACTTATACTGGAAGGTGGCAAAGCCTAAGACCAAAAGAAAAAGAACATGAGTCAGTGATACGCTGCACGTCTCATAACACCTTGTCGTACTTTGTTCTAAGAAACATTAGCTGTAGCAAATATATAATTCCTACATATTTAGCTAAAGCAAATGTGCAATTCTTTGTCTTCTGTGTTTCCATCTGTACTTTATCTAGTAGATGAGCACTCATGACAGCGAAACGTAATAAAATGAATTTTTGGGATCAAAAGAGAGTATCTTGGATCATTGAGTCCATGATATGTATATATGTGTGTATATATATGCGTGTGTGTGCGGGCGCGCGCGCGCGAATGCCATCCTCTAGGACAATCTCAGAGGATGACACAAATTGAACCGGTCAAAGCCCGTCTAGCTTAACAGCAACTCCTTGCAAACATGCAATACATGGTGAGGCAACGTGTGGGGTAGAAAAAAGATTGAACTGGTCAAAGCCCATCTAGCTTAACAGAAACTCCTTGCAAACATGCAATACATGGTGAGGCAACGTGTGGGGTAGAAAAAAGATTCAAAGAGGAATCCTTTAGGCATTTAATTTATAGAGGGAAAAAAAGAGAAGAATAGGTGAGCACAAGCTTCCATCCCGGAAAACACTCTCTATCATGACATGTGACGGTATGCCAGCAATCTGTAAATCTTCCATTTACATTCTAGCTCGGCATAAGCTTCAAGCAAGGATAGTAGGACACGTGCAGAATTCTTCATTTTAGATTCTAGTTTGGGGGATTAGTTCAAACACACACCTCATAGCTGAATGGACCTTTAAGCGTATCCAAGTCATGAGTCCCAATTGCAACCAGAGTTCTTCGCCTAAAATATAAAACCCGAGCATGTTAATCCAAAAAGAAACTTTTGAGGATCTAGCATAACCACAAGCATCTGATGTCGTAAATGGAGGGATCGGTGGGCTGGGCATCTATTACATGCAAATAAAAAATCGAATTGAACATAGATCTCAAGAATGAAAACTAGTTCAAGCAACATATCTATCATCACTGCCTTGCGGAGTATTCAAAACAACTCAGCGGAGTCCTCTCTTCAGATCCAGGCATTTCTCACAATGTATAGCCCTCCTAAGGGTAATAAAATATATGGCCCATACTGAGCACATACACCACATGCAACATTGAAGCCGTGACTTATTTAAAAAGTAATATATATATATATATAATGCTTCCCCGACATCTTTAATTTTTTTAATGAACATTCTTGTATCACACTAAAATTCATGGTTACCTAGACAACTGGATGCATGCTAGATATTTTCTGAACCCATTGTTATGGACAAGCCATATAGGAAGTTGCATCTCACTGTAAGATCATGGTCCTCAAACACAGTAAAAGCCTCCCAAAAATGTGTTTTCCTCCCCCGCACCCCTCCCACCCCCTAAAATCTGGAAACAAAGGAGAAAAACAGGTACTATGCTGCATGTAAAAAACTCAAAAATAATACCGGCAAATATTTTGATGGAGTTTGTCTTGAAGATCAATGAAGCTGTTGTAACTGGCTTCATCAAAAGTTATCCCTCTTAAAACAGCACAAACAACGTATGGACGAATTTGTGAGGTCTGCAACACATAAATGGTCACTCAAGTAATAAATGATTCCAGCATAGATCAATCCAGACAAATCAATCCTCACATATCAGTACCTCTGGCTTTACATGCATCTTAAGCATTGATTCCTTGCTGATGTTACGAATACTGTATTGAGGTGTGTCCTCCTGCTTATTGAATACACGTAGGGCCTGAGCAAGCCCTTCGAGGCAAAGCAAGTCGTATCTGTGCATTTCCCAGGGGATACCTTATTATCATAATCATTTCTATAATACATGCACGAACTTGTAAAGAAGAATAATCATTAATTACAAGTATAGACTAAAATGATAACAAGTCCCTTGTATCTTTGAAAAACTTGTTTTATAACTAAATATGAAATTCCTAGATGACATGATTCAAAATAAAGCCAACAGCATTAAAGAGTAAATATAGCCAACTACTGCACCAAATCTAAAAAGGCTGGTTTCATTGCTCACTGACAATAGTAGCTATCAAATTTTGGAATTGACGCATCGAGCATGACAAAGTGTTGAACATGAACTAAATTTAACATTGACCTCCTTGAGGACCATTATCATGAACCAGGAATCTCATGGGACAGTATATCAACTCACTTCTCCATATACCTAGAATTCTACACAAAGTGGTGAACAAATGTCTAACATGTATCCTTACCCAAAAAAAAAAATGTCTAACATGTACCCATCTTTGAGACTATTAAAAAAAACTATAAGTAAGAATAGCCTCAATGCACTATAAATGCCACATCACATGGACTACTCAAAAGCTCAGCCTTTTTCAGGTGGTAACGTGTTTCTGAACTCTCTAATTACATGCAAATAGTCTTTCACATTGAAAAAAAAAAACTCCGGCAATATCCCAATGTCAAAGAAAAGCTCATACCACACAGCATCTCAAGAGCCACTATGAGTAACATGGTCGGCGCAAGACTTAACACATCTGAAGATGGCATTCATACACAGCCCGCCAAACAACTCCAAGCAATTTGAAATTTCGCAATATATGATCAAAGGTCGAATGAGCTCCGCAGTTACCTATTAGCAGGAATGTCAATTTTGTAGATAACTTCCTCATCTTCATCAGCCTCTTCTTCCAGGTGCTTCTCTTTTCTGATGATCGCCTTCTCTGTCGTCTGGTGAGCACAAACAAGTTCACTCTTCAGTCTTAAAGATCCCAAAAACCCAAAATTCCCCTACAAAAAAAAAAAAGGAGGAGACCATGGACAACGAATTGCTCACCACATCGTCAAGCTCAATTCCGAAGCAGAAGCACAAATCCTCGAACTCCTCCTGCGCTGCCATTTCCCAAAAAAAAAAAAAAACAGAAAATGAGACCACTTGGAAAAACGAAACAAACAGCCCTCCAAATCCAGCAAGATGCATCAGACGGCGATGGCACGAAGAGGGTCAAAGTTCGTAAGTGCTCACTGTAAGTTCTTCCGAGCGCCGCGAACAGGCGGTCTCTGCCCACGCTCACGGTCGGCATTTCTTCGGCTCGGGAACGTCACGGCGGAGAAGATGAGAATGCGAATGCTGGGAAGGAAAGAGAGATTTCGTTCTTTCTAAAACCCTACAAGTGCAGAATCTCCCGTCGCATTTATGAACTAAGTATACATTAATCTTTAGATATACATTAAAACCTTAATGGAATCATATTATAATATAGAGTTAATACCGCCAAAAACCCCAAACTAATATATCTATAACAAATTTACCTCAAACTGGTACAGCCGTGATAAATTTACCCTCATTTAATTTTCGTTAAATTTTACCGTCAAATTGCTAAGTTGAATGTCACGCGGCTATTATCGGGTGTGCACGTTACCCTATATTTGCTATAGATATATCAATTTGAAATGTTTCGTGGTATTAATTCAATTTAACGAAAATTAACAAAGGGTAAAATTGTCATATGTGTACCAGTTTTGGATTTTTTATGGTAAAAAAAAATAGTTTGGGGTAAATTTGTCACAGTTATACCAATTTAGGGTTTTTTGTGGTTAAAAAAATAGTTTAGGTAAATTTGTCACAAGTATACCAGTTTGAAGTTTTTGGTGGTCAAAAAAATAATTTGAGATAAATTTGTCATAGGTATACCAATTTGAAGTTTTCCGCGGTATTAATCCTATAATATATTAGTTAAATGATAACCGTATCAAACAATTATGGAAATAGGATAATTTTAGGCGGCGCTATTTTCACTCACATTTTGACTAAGACACTCATTTTTTCAATCAATAGACCGAAATATCATTCTCCCTCTTCAACTTATTACTTCTTTTTTTACCAACCTAACCAACAAAACTGCTTTTATATTATTTTTCCTTTTAAATATCAAATTCACAGTATAAATGTCAAATTATACCCAATAAAATACCATTCTATAATGCATCATATTATCACTTTTCCTAGAGAATTGTTATTCTTAATTTATGATCTTATACTTTTAATTAGAAATGTTAGGAATCACTAATTATAACGGTTTATAAACACACAATTAACTGTATAGTTTTTATGAAATACTTTGAGGAAAATTTTACTACAAAGTCGAAATTTAAAATCCAATATAACTATCAAGCATATTTTGATCTCGTGAGTAATTTTCAAATAAACTTGTAGGTTTATAAAATTACAAATCGCTTTATTAGTGTGTGTGTGTGTGTTTTTTTTTACCTTTTCACATTTTAATATGAATTGCGAGATGGGTTTGAAAATTCATATACATGTTCTGCACTTTCAAACTCGTATAAGGTGATTCACTTGCTATTAGAATGAATTTACAATAAGTATTAATTCTTTATATATATCAAGAGTTTTTTTTTTGGTCGGATATATATCAAGAGTTGAATAATATGAAATTTCACGTTTTTTCCCTTTACGTATTTATCCTTTATTAATACATATTTAAGTACAAATATTCGAGACGTTTTATTATTCTTTTTAATAAAATAATCTTTTCTATTTTGTAATCAATTTTACATTTTTATTTTTATCAAGATCGACTAAAGTTTGTGCCCATCGCGATCGCTTGAGTCCAAAACTCTGAAAATCGCGTGTCGTGACTAGATTTGGCAGTGAAGCTTGCAGCCGTGGCCATTGGAGCTTCAACCCTCCGATCGATTTTGTCAAATCTGGCTTTGAAGCTTGTGGTCACTAAGCCAGCACTCAAGCTCAAAGCACGCGGGCATGCCCATTTGTAGGGGTGTCAATGATTCAATTCAGATGTGGTTCGGTTCGGTTCTTAATTCGGTTTTTGGTTCGGTTCCGACACCCCTACCCATTTGAGCTCAAAGCTTATAGGCACCAGAATCACATTTGACTTCGAAGCTCATGTGGTCCATGTCGCTAAACCTCGTGATCTGCAATCATGGCTAGATATGAAAATCAAATTTAAATCTCAATTATTGTAACATAATTATTCGACATATGTCGTATATAATAATTGCAGTTTTGTTTTAGACAGTTAGACTCTTTATAATACATAGTTTCTCCGAAGATTTTATGTTATACTACAAAATCGAATTAAAATAACTAGTAATTACGTCGATTAGGAAACTTTATTTTAGTCACGCATTAAATCCAACTTTTGTTGAAAACAAATAAAATGACGAAAATTGCGTGCAAAATAGGGAAACGGTTATCATGAAGAAGTAAAGGAAAATACGGTTCAAACCATTGCACGATATGAATGGTATTTATTGGAGAAATATTAATTTTGCCCCCAATTTTTAAGTTATTTTCTCTTCTCCGGGTCAAAGGTTTGACTGGCCGATTCGAGTGAGTGAGGGGGTGCATGAAACCCTGTCTATTTCTCAGTTTTTTCGTTTTTTTTTTAATCCAAGAAATAGATTTGGAATAAAAATGCGTTTGGCAACACAATGTAATTTTTTTTATTTCCGAGCAAGATTTTTGGCCAAGAAATGGATTTGAATGAGATTTGAGAAATAGAAAAAAGTGGCTTTTTTGTTTCTGAAACAGATTTGAGAAATAGAAAAAAGTCGCCGGCCACCGGAAATAGGGTTAGAGAAGAGAAATTTTATGCTATTATCAAACGAATTTCTGTTTCGGAAATAGAAAAATTATATCGTTATCAAACGTGATTTTTGGTTGAGAAACTCGTCTAGGAAATAGAAATGGAAAAATCTATTTCTTGCCTGAAATAGAGCCACGAAACAGAAAGGGTTTCATGAACCCTGTGCGCATGAAAACCATTCATGTCCAGAAACAGTTTCTTGGAACAGAAATGATTTTTTGTATTTCTATTTCAGAATGAGTTTCTAGGCAAAATAAATGCGTTTGATAATGGCAAAAAATTTCTATTTTTGGAATATAAATTTGTTTGACCGGCGATGGCCGGCCGCCGATAGTCGCCGGCGTCCGGCGGCGACTTCCGGTGATAGTCACCGGCGTCCGGTGACGACCTCCGGTGGCGACCGACGGCCGTACGGTGACCGTCGCCTGCTCCCGTCCGGCGGTCGGCCGGTGACCGTCGCCGGCTCCCGGCGGCTGGCCGGTGATCGGCGGCGGCCGGCAACCTCCGGCGACCGGTGGCGGTCGGCCGACCTCCTCCGGCGGTGGTCGGAGTCGTCTGGTGACAGGAGTCGACCGGCTGAGGCCAGCCGGCAACCGGCGGCGGCAGGCCGGCCACCTCCGGCGGTGGTCGGAGCCGTCCGGTGACCGGAGGCGATCGGCGGAGGCCGGCCGGTAACATCCGGCCGGTGACCGACGGAGGCCGGCCGGCGACTGTCCGATGACCGGCGGAGGCAGACCGGTGACATCCGCCGGCCGGCGGCCGATGGCGGCGGCATGGGGTAGCCGGCAGTCAAAGGGATGTGATCGGTGGCGGCCGTCGTCGACGAAGATTTCTATTTCTATTTTTCGGAGAAGTAACTTTTTTTTGTTTCTCATTTCTGCTTAAAATCTATTTCTGTTTCTCAAAACTCATCCAGAAATAGTTTCTTGTATTTGCGTTACCAAACGAATTTCTATTCCAAATCTATTCCAGAAATAGAAAACTCAACCAGAAACAGTTTCTGATTGGTTTTCATGCACCCCCACTGGGCTCGGAAAAATCGTTTCTGGATGACCGGGCTCTAATCTTGGGCCGAATCTCATTTCGGGCCATTCTAGACTTCTGCTAACATGCTGTCTGGGCCTTGGCCCGAGCCCAAAACCAACTTGCAAAGCTTTATTCGGCCGTGATTGCTTTCGTGCTTTTATCTTTTCATTTCGTCACTCAAAATGAAAAATTATAATATATGATTTCCAATTATCATATTCTATTTTGTAAAAATATTTATTGATATTTTTTTTTGGTCAAAAATATTTATTGATATTGACAAAGTCAAAAAGAGAGTCATTAGATTTGCTCCAAGCCAGAAAGTTCAAAGTGGAAGAAACTTCGGATTCACATTGTACGATTTCTCTTGAGACAAATTCGAGTACGTTACCTATGCATTTTAAAAACTGTTTGGTGGGTGCGCTTTCTCGTGAGATAAATTCAGAAAGCTATCATTTCTTATTGATGTTTTAATCGTCGATGCTAATTTGATGAGAAAATTGTCCAAGAAGTACTAAATCTATTGTAGAGCGCCAATTTAATCATAAACTTTTCAATTATGCCAATTAAGTCTTAATGCCAATTTCATAAAAAACCTTTCAATTTTGTCAATTTTATCCTTAAACCATTTAATCGATCTGCCAAATTAGTCCTCAACCTTTTAACAAATTGTCAATTTAGTCCTTTCCGTCAATTGCTCAAATAATAGGTTTAGGACTAAAATGGCAAAACTTCAAAAGGTTTAGGATTAAATCGAAACATTTGAAAGGTTTAGGACTAAATTGCCAAATCATCTAGAAGTTTAGGACTAAATTGACACAATTAAAATGTTTAAGACTAGATTGGCACGAATGCAATAGGTTAGGACTGTTTTAGTAGGAAAATGTCACCAGGCTCCCGGCCGATCCTTTAATGTTCCCAGGGAGTATCTGCAGAGAGCATATTCACTGAGAATGGTAATGAGAAACAGCATCCAAGAGCGCAAATTTGGACTGGAGGCTTGTACCTCTGCCATGATAAGCCGCGGTAATCCCGCCATGCCAAGTGAGTGAGCCATGACGTACACCTAAATGAAATGCTCATCCGTCAGCAAACTTCCATCAGAACAGGTCATTGAGCGACATTTCAGGATGACAAGAGACAAGGAAAAAGGCTTTCTAATAGAGACTTAAAACTATTTCTACACACACCAAAATCGGGGTCACTGCCTTCCAATGATTAAGGTCCTGGTTCAGCAACAGTAAAACATAGCAGGAAAGGATAAGGTCACTTAAAAACATCGAGAACCACGAGTAGACAGAGTTACTGTTCATGAAACCTGCATGAAGAATGACAATCCTAAGAGAATGCAACTTATTGACATTCCAGCTGAAGAAATCAGCAAAAAAAAGTTGGGTTCGGGCTCAGTATGTCGGAAAGTGGTCTCCTCAAGGACATCATAGCAATTTCGTCATTTTCCCAACCATTAGAAGTGATCGCCTTCCGGTTTTATCGGTCAAGATTACACTAAGAACACTCACTGGGATCTGCCAAACATGGTAGAATCTTTAGAAGATGTGATGAGACTACCAAATTGGTCTTTCACTGCAATTCTAGAAAGTCTAGTACCTGGACAATAGCCATGCTTCTGGTACCAAAGCTACTAGAGAAGCCTGAAAAGATAGGAGATTATGATGACCAAGCCTTCATTATAAATAAACTACTTCTATATTCATGGTTTGATGTCTACCAGCTGATTCAAAAATGGAGCCTGCATAGTAGGCAACTGCACCAGCCCCACCCAATTGTTGAAGCGTCCTCAGTCCAACTGCTATCTAACACTTCGACAAGGTTAGGACAATATGAAAAGGGCACGAAATTGCCAGCAATTTGAATATTTTGGAGGGAATTCTTACTATAAGTGGATGAGCATGTTGTCTTTGGAACAGATTGAGTATTCTAGACCGAGACTGCCGTTTGAATGTCTCTGTGTAGTCCTATAAGATAAAGTGAATGGGAGCACATCATTAGCAAAAAATCAGATGCTTCAGAATCATCCTCAAGACATGCGAGATTGAGATGTTACTCTGATATCTGCTGCTTCCTGGGTAATATCGACTCCTTTGCCTCTAAGTCTCTGTAATGTGACTTCAAACTCCTCTCAGTGGATTACCTGTAAGTGACTATCTGCTAGTGATCTTTCTTACAACGAAAAGTGCATAATCTTGGCCTCGTCATCCAGTTATATGATTCTACACAACTAGCAAATCCTAACAAGTGTGATCTACACCAATTGAATTGTGTGTACGAGTGTTGACTGCCATTGAAATGCAAAAACTTAGGCCTCAACTCCACCAACAACTTACCAGCCATCTAGGAGACTCTGGAACAAAAAACAAACCTGCCACATGAAGATGAAATCACCAAGAATGACCTTTCGATGTTTTCCCCTACTTACTCACCACATGCATAAAGGAAAGGGATTTAAGACACTACTCATCAGAGCCAAGATGCGCCAGGAGACAATGGTTCCAAGAAAATAAATCGACGAAAAGCCACAGCATATCATGAACTGGACAGAAGCCAACTCTGTGTTGGTGAGCAAATTAGTTGTCTCCACTCAATTTTAAATTCTATGTTGTCCTAAATTTTTGACCTGATCATATGCCGTGAATGCTCCCCGGACACTTCTAGGTGTTATCTCTGCAATGCATACAGGTTCCTGTTTGGAAACAAAGATAAAGATCAACAGCGCATTGGCAGCGTCTACTTTTAGAAATTCGTTAGGCCAATAAGTCCGAATCTTCCTGCATATACCACTTAACATATAATCCCATTGCCAAGCACGTTTAACAGTCTTCCAATATCCAGCCACCAAACATTCTGCAGATTAAATGGAGCATACCATAAGTCTTACGCTCTATCTCACAGCTTAAATATGTTTTGATGATCCACAGGAATAGGATGTCGTAAACATTTTCCTCGCATCTTAGCTGGAAGAAAATCATTTGAATCTTTTTTTTTTCTCCTGATGGTGTTCCCTTAACCAGCTAGACAGATAATTTGTGAAGAATTCTACGTAAAAGGAAGAAGTTTTTGGAATGGATTGATGATCTTTTTCTTAGAGCATCATCCCGTATATATATTAATAAAGGAATCAATCACGTACAATAAGATCCCTAATAATATGACAATCAAATCTCTCAAAATATGAAATCACATTAACTAGCGTACTAATAATGGAATTTATAATATTCCATCAATTAGACCACTAATTATGGATCTAAATATAAAATAAATATTACAACACCCCCCTCAAGTTGGCGCATGGATGTCGCACATGCCCAACTTGGACACATGATAATCAAATACTCGTTTGCTCACTGCTTCAGTGAATATATCTGCGGTTTGCTCTGAGGATTGAACAAATGGAGTACAAAATTCTCCTGAATCAAGCTTTTCTTTGATGAAGTGTCGGTCAATTTCCACATGCTTAGTCCTATCATGCTAGACAGGATTATGTGAAATACCAATAGCAGATTTACTATTGGAGTAAATCATCATTGGCTTATGAACTCGGAATCCCAAATCATCCAAAAGTTTCTGAACCCATAGCAATTCACACATACCTTGAGCCATAGAGCGAAATTCAGCCTCTGCGTTTGATCTAGCAACAACATCTTGCTTTTTGCTTCGTCAAGTAACTAGGTTACCTCCAACATAAGAACAATAACCTGAAGTAGATCGCCTATCATCCACACAACTAGCCCAGTCTGCATCAGTAAATGCCTCAACCTTTAAATGACCATGGTTTCGAAACAATATACCTTTACCTGGTGTGCCTTTCAAGTAACGAAGAATCCGAGTCACGACATCCATATGAGTAGTATATGGATCATGCATGAATTGACTTACAAGACTGACTGCATATGCAATATCAGGACGTGTATGAGAAAGATAGATGAGCTTTCCGACAAGCTTTTGATATCTTTCGCGATCTACCGGCTCCCCTACCTTGGCCTGAATCTTCGCGTTTGAATCAAGTGGAGTATCAATAGGTTTACATCCAAGCATTCCTGTCTGAGATAGAAGATCAAGTATGTACTTACGCTGACATAGGAAGATCCCATGTGAGGAGCGAGCTACTTCAATTCCAAGAAAATATCGCAGTTTTCCAATATCTTTAATCTCAAATTCCTTTCCCAATGCGTTCTTCAATCTAACGATTTCACTAATATCATTTCCAGTCACCACAATGTCATCCACATACACAATTAAGAAAGTTGAGAGAGAACCACTACGGCGAATGAATAAGGTGTGATCAGCATTACTCTGGGTGTATCCCTGAGCTCGCATAGCTTTGGTGAACCTGCCAAACCAAGCTCGAGGTGATTGTTTAAGCCCATATAGAGAACGTTTGAGATGACAAACCTTTCCAACAGTAGTGCTTTCTGCAAAACCCGGTGGAATGTCCATGTAAACTTCTTCATCGAGTTCCCCGTGAAGAAATGCATTCTTCACGTCCAATTGTTGAAGATCCCATCCATAACTCGCGGCACATGATATAAGGATCCTCACTGTATTCATCTTTGCTACAGGGGCAAATGTCTCTTGATAATCAACACCTGCAGTTTGAGTGAATCCCCGGGCCGCTAGCCGAGCCTTATACCTATCCACAGTTCCATCAGCTTTTTGCTTAACTGTATAAACCCATTTGCATCACACTGTTTTCTTCCCAAGAGGAAGTGACACCAAATTCCAAGTATGATTTTTCTTCAAAGCCTCCATTTCCTCTAACATGGCATCTTTCCATTGTTTTTGTTGAATAGCAATCTGCCAAGTATTAGGAATAGACATAGAGTCTAAAGAAGAAACGAATGACGAATATGATGGAGAAAGAACAGAATAGGAAGTATATTCATCGATGGGATACCTAAGCTTACCAAGACAAGACCGTTTACCTTTACGGAGAGCAATTGGGATTGTTTCATCCTCAACATTGTTATCTTCAATAGGACTAGGCTCCGGTGGTGTTGTATTGGATTCTGGTATTGCCTGTGAAGACTCACCAGGAGGATTACCGAGCAAAGTAGCCTGTTTACGAGAATAAACCTGTGAATAATCTCTTTGAATAGGTGAGACCTCTTCTGGGTAACACTTTGATTCACAATAGGCTCTTCTGTCTGTTCTGTTGATAATGGCACCGAAAGCTCAGGGAATGGTTTAATAAACGTCGAACTAGATATCTCGGAGAGTGAATTATCAAAAAAGGCTTCAGACTCATTAAAGATAACATCTTTGGAGACATAAAACTTACGAGTGGATGGATGATAGCACCTATAGCCCTTTTGAGAAGAGGAATAACCTAAGAAAATGCACTTTAGACTCATAGGAGACAATTTACTCTTCACTTGATGATCCCTAACAAAACAAACAGACCCAAAGATTTTTGGTGGGAGAATAAATGAATGTTTCCCAGTCAACATAGAAATTGGGCTTTTATTTTGCAGGACCCTAGATGGCATACGATTAATTAAATAGGCAGCTGTAAGAACGGCTTCACTCCAGTAGGATGACGGGACATGCATTTGAAACAAAAGTGAACGCGCAACTTCTAGAAGATGTCTATTCTTTTGCTCTGCCACACCATTTTGTGCTGGGGTATCCACACAACTAGTTTGGTGAAGAATACCATTCTCTCGTAAAAAATTTTTAAAGTAAGAGGCACAATATTCGCTCCCGTTATCTGTTCGAAGAGCCTTAATGGTAGAATTAAACTGGGTCTGAATTATTTTGAAAAAAGTTATGAATGACTCAAAAACATCATTTTTATGTCTAAGTAAAAAAACCCAAGTTGCTCTACTAAAATCATCAATAAAGGTCACAAACCAATCATACCTAGTAACAGATTTAATAGGGGAAGGACCCCAAATATCAGAATGAATCAAATCAAATGAAACAAGACTTCTATTATTTGACTCTGGATAAATAGTTCTAGTCTGCTTAGAATAAGCACAAGTATCACAGAAAAACTGATGATCTTTAATTTGATTCTTTAAACTAGGAAAATATGAATAAAGAGTATGAAGTGGTGGATGCCCCAAACGTCGATGCCATTGTCGCAGAAAAGAAATAGCAGCTGAATTGGAATCTGCAGTGCTAGCCTGGATAGGTGTACCCGGTAATCCATCTAACCAGTAAAGTCCATCACGTGCACTACCACTGCCAATCTTCACCCCCGTCACCAAGTCCTGAAAGGCACAATATGTGGGATAAAAGATTACTTTGCAATTGAGATCTCGAGTAAGACTACTAATTGAAAGTAATTGATTTGGAAATTTAGGAACATGAAGAACCGAAGATAATGTCAAGGATGGAGTGCAATAAATTGATCCCTTTCCCGATATAGGAGAAAAAGATCCATCGGCTATCCTAACTTTGTCATGTCCGGAACATGGTTTATATGATTCAAACTGACCTGAGCATCCTGTCATGTGATCAGAGGCTCCCGAATCTATGATCCAAGGAGATGAATATGAAGATATACCTGAAAAAGAATGAGTGGTAGAAGAAGATATGGCAGATGCACTAGATGCCACATGAGAGGAATTAGGACTCTTCAGATTAATCATATCCTTGATAAGTTGCTGCATCTCCTCTTTGGTGACAAAATTCCCAACATCATTAGGACTTGCAGATTCAGAACCAGCTGGTCCAACCACCTCGGCTTCATGAGCTTGTGAACGACCCTTATTCACGCCTTTGCCCTTACCGATTCCTGGTGGTTTTCCATGAAGTTTCCAGCACTGCTCCCTGACATGATAAGGTTTACCACAATAATCACAGCGAATAGATGGCTTATCTGTTGATCGCGGGATATGAACTTGAGAGGATCTCAAGGTGGAAGACATGATAAGAGCCGAACGGTCAGGAGCAGGAGCATGAGTCATAGAATATAAGCGTTGCCGGTTATCTTCCTTATGTACCAAGGCATAGGCCTGCTGAAGGGAAGGAAGAGGATCCTTTTGCAAAATATTTTGACGCACGATATCAAATTCTGGATTTAAACCCATAAGAAATTGATATACACGTTTCTTATCTTCTTTTTGTTGAAGTTGAACAACGACATCCGCAGCAAGTCCCTCATAAGTGTCATCATAAACCTCCAATTCCTGACACAAAGTACGCAGCTCTAAATAAACGCTAACGGACATACCTCTCTGTCGAAGATCCTGGATCTTCTTCATCAATTCATAAATCTGAACATCATTTCCTGTCTCAGAATATGTATCCTTAATCGATACCCAAATATCTCGTGCTGTCTGCATAAAAATATATTGTTTACGAATACCATCAGTCATATGATTCAAAAGAAATGCCTTCACAGAGGCATCTTCAACCAACCATCTCGAGAGGGCCGTCTGAGGAGTAGTAGGTCTTGCTTTCTCCCCTGTAAGAAAACCAGTACATTCTCCGGACGCAATACTGATCATCATAGATTGTGACCAAAGAAGGTAATTAAGGCCATCAAACTGAACCGAACTGGCGGGGAAGAGAATTTTTTCATATTTCCGCCCGGTTTCAGAAGTAAGAGAATCGACCTTATCACCAGAATTTTCTAGCATCACTGCTAAATGACGATAACTCGAGATGGAAGAAAAAAAAATAGGTTATGATCTGATTAGATCATAAAAAAGTGACCTCTAGTTAGGCCGAGGTTAGGCAAAAAAAAAAAGGAGAGTTGCAAGCTTCGGTAAAGAGATGTGGTGAAAAAAAAATTATGGTGGTGGTGATGGTGATGGTACGACAACGGAGAAGCGAGGTGGTTTAAGGTGGGAACTAGAAAACTAGCTCTGATACCATGAAGAATTCTACGTAAAAGGAAGAAGTTTTTGGAATGGATTGATGATCTTTTTCTTAGAGCATCATCCCGTATATATATTAATAAAGGAATCAATCACGTACAATAAGATCCCTAATAATATGACAATCAAATCTCTCAAAATATGAAATCACATTAACTAGCGTACTAATAATGGAATTTATAATATTCCATCAATTAGACCACTAATTATGGATCTAAATATAAAATAAATATTACAACAATTTGATCTACAAATTTTCCAGATGCAGTGAAAAATCACAAAAATATCCTACAGGACCAATATCTGAATGAACTCATCCAAATGAAAATGCAATTTGAAGTATTTAAGCCTGTTAACGAGTCATCGACCATGAAGAAAAATTCTGAAGAGGTGAGAGGAAGGGCAGGAACCTTGGCTAATGCTATAGAAGCTATCCCGCAGCGCAAAATACTTGAGAAAGCCACATTGCCTGCATCCAAAGATACATCTTCTGAGAGTCCCTATAAGATATGTCATGTTCATTGAGATTTCGAGAATGAAAGGGGAAAGATAGAGGATCACTTACTCCTCTACGACCAATCAAATCTGTTACCCTCCCTTTAACGAGAGCTGCTACTAGGCCTCCGACTGTTACTATTGAACCGAATAGCGAATAGTGTAACCCGAAAAATTTAGGAAGAATGTCAATACAGATTGTGATCAACTTTCCATTTTTTCCGTTTGTCGTCAATGATAAGTCTTGTCCGTTTTAATTCTCTCCAATAAATGTATCTTACAATGTATTGCTGGAACACGTGAGGCAAAGCAAGATGTTCAGGGTTCATGCCAGAGTGGCTGGCTTTTGTGGGATTAACATCTTCACTTTTCTTGAATGGTAACCGAACAAAGAAATCATGATTTTTTCAAAGAGGGTTGGAACAGATATGAGAAAACTGGGAATGGGAATCAGCACAGTAGGATAACAGTAACTGGGTGATAGGATCAATGATTTCTGGTTGTATAATAAAGAGCCTTTGAATGTCCACAAATTCTTTAAACTGATCTTCGAATTTCAAACCGTCTGGGACAATCTTAAGTTGGGGTAACTGAGAAAGAATATCTCAACCAATGATGAGATCTTTATCATGAGACTAACAACCAAGAATTTTAGTGGTGATGGAACACTGGGGAAATAATTCAAGTGTTACTGGCTTACTGCGAAGTTTGGTAGCAAAAGTATCTCCAGAAGCATATGTGAAATATCTGGTGTATGGTGACCAGAATTTTTTCTGGTAGTATTTTTACATCCATCAAGGATGTAGCAGCATTAGTGTCTATAAGTGCTATTACTTGAATGGGTTTGGTTGAGTGCCTGAACTTTTAAAAAGCGTTCACTTGAGTGCCTATGTTGATGTGGCCGCCGGAAAAGGTGAGGTGGCCGCCGGAAATACTGACGTTGCGCCGACAAACCAAATTTTCTAAATATTTAATGTACACATGGCATTTTCTTTATATTTTTTATAATTTCGAAAATTTCAGAAAAACAAAAAGGCAAAAAAAGAAAAATCAATGATTTTTTTTTTTTTAAAGGAGAAACCCCAAGGGTTTCTCAGTGGTGGCCGGCGAGGGCCGCCACCGGCAAGCCCAGGGGCCAAGGTCGGCTTGCCCTAGGCTGGCGAGGCCACGATGGTCCTCCCTGACAGCCGTTGCGGCCTCAAGTGGCGCAATCGAGGGCTCAAAGCCCTCACCAATTGCGGTCTTGCAGGCCCAGGGCGAGCCGACCCTGGCCCTTGGGCCTGCCGATGGTGGCCGGCAGCGGCCCTCGCTGGCCACCACTGAGAAACGCCAAGTTTCTCTCTCTTTTTATTATTATTATTATTTTCATTGATTTTTCTTTTTTTTCCCTTTTTGTTTTTTGATTTGAATAAAAAATAAACAAAATCGAAAGCTATTAATTTTTTTTTTAAAAATCCACGTGGCATTCAAAAAATAATAAAATAATAATAAAAAGTCCACGTCACCTTTTTCCAGCAAAAAAGCACTTAGTTGAATGATTTTGGCCGGAATTAGCACTCAAGTTTGCTCCGATTAGGCACTTAAATGAACACTTTGAAAATTAAGGCACTTGAGTGTACGCCGTTCGAAAATTAAGGCACTTGGGGTGTACTTTTTCCCAAACGTACCCTTTGATTCTACGAGGATTCCATATTATGGAGTAACAATAATGTCAGTGGATCCCTTCCATGGCATTCGATAAGAAATGTTCATTTATTTAAGAATGTAAGAAACTACAAAGAGAAAGATATCTCGCTAGACCTTCCAATTCTTTTGTGCGGTAAAAAAGATTCGTGATAATTACCATTTTTTACGTGGCACGGCCGTCTAGTGGATGGCTTAAAATTGTTTTTTTTTTTTGGTAAGGTAAGTTTGTATATACTTTTCAAATTACTAGGTACAAAAAACCAGGCACAAAAACCATGAATCAAAATTGGCAACGCAGTGCCAAGATGGGTTCAATGGTGACCGATTGCAAGATCACCCTCAAGTCAGGTGTGTCTAGCTAGAAGCCACAAGCCGGGCAACAGAAAGAGGAAGAGGAGTGGAAAGGGCGGCACCAGCAGAATATATTGGGTGGGAGAAAAGGTCATTAAAAGACGGCCAAAAACAGGGATGGCTTAAAATTGTTTGATTTGCATTAACTTTAATAACTTGCTGGTTAATGCTTATGAAGTTGGGTGCGTTTGAAATGTTTTTAGATCTAATCAAAGAAACATATCAAAAACTTTTCCTTTTTCTATTTACGAAAACAAATCCACAGCATGATGTAATTAAGAAGCATGGTATTCATGAGATGCCAATTTGAAACTAAACATCTATGATTCCATCATGGGTGGCCTGACTTGTATATATATACACACACACTGATATTACGTGCATAGTGGACCAAACAGATACACAAAAAAGCACTATCTCCAAAGCAAAACCATCAGCCTATTCTCCCGCCAGAAAACCCTTTTTCACTCGAGGAGCAATGGCGAGACCATCATCCACATCTGTCGTTCTGCTCATGTTTTTGCTACTTGCCATCGGTGATCTCTCTCTCTCTCTCTCTCTCTCTCTCTCTTCTGTGTGCATGAGAGAATGAGGAAGATGTTGAGGACGGATTGATGTGGTTTTGCAGGTTTGCAAGTAAGCGTGGGAGCACAAGTTAACTGCGATGCCAAGACATGCAGGCCACCAAGTTGCTGCTGGTGTCAAGCCTTCCGTTGTGTGTGCACGTGCTCCCAGGAAGAGAGAGTTTTATGGGAGGCCTCCAGGGAAAAAGGAAATGGCAGAAGTTCCTTAAATTGAAATGGAAATCTATAAGTCTCTTGTAATATCAAAATAAATGTTTACTAGTTGTTGCGTTTGAAGAGTAACAATAAGCTAAAGATAGCTCTCTCTCTCTGTCTCTCTCTCCGGTGCGTGTGTGAAAGAGAGTTAAACGATGAAGGGTATAGATCGAAGAGAAGCGAGTCGGGACCAGTGCCCAAATACGAAGGGAAAATTGTCCAAAAAATCGTAATTCTGTTGTACTTTTACCAATTCAGTCATGAACCTTTTAATTTTGTCAATTAAATTCTAAACATTTTCACATTTTATCAATTAAGCTTATCCGGGCAATTTTGGCCGAAAATCCCATGCCTTACATGGCATGGCTGACATTGACGTTGATAGTTATTAATAACACTCTCATATTTTTGTGAATTTTTGTGAATACTTTATTTTTTTCGTTGTTTTTTTTTTTTGTGCGTGCCAACGTCCCTTATCGGCCTCGAAGGCCATAGGCGATTTCATCGCGGCCTCGCCAACTACGAGCAAGGCGATCTTCGCTAGATTTGGGCAAGGGCCTTTGCGGGCGACGAGAGTCGACCCTAACCCTTGCTAGCACAAAGAGAAAAAAAGCAGAGGAAAGAAAAAAGCAAATGAAAAGAGGAAAATAAAAATACAAAATTTTCAAAATATTAAAATAGTATTAAAAATTATCTACATTAGTATCGATCGTGCTACGTAGAATGACCGGCATCTAATGATTTCAGGCCAGCAATGACCATATGAACTTAATTGGCAAAAAAATGAAAATATTATGACTCAATCGACTAAATTGAAAGATTAAGGGCTAAAAGTGCAGTAGATTTAGACTTTCTAGACCTTTTTTTTTTTCCACAATGACTGTTTAAGTCATTTTTGCAAATCAAAAGAGCTCCTTCAATGATTCTTCTCTCCTCATTTTTTTTTCTCTAGCTGCTAACTTTTTCGATTTGCTTTGCTATGAAATCTACGTATTTCTCATCTGTCCTTTTGAGCAATGAATTCATTTTTTTTTTCGATAAAAAAAGTAGAATCACTTCAGGCCAAATTTTTTTAAAAAAAAATTGCCAAAAAGGAATTCACCACAACCGGAGCACACTCGGGGTGCGCATAGTGATCATACTATTTTTGGAATCAATTTTTAGTTTCTGCATGAGCTTTTGAGCAAAAAAACATGTTTGATAATGATATAAAATTTCTATTCCTGGAAGAGAAGTTCGTTTGTTAATAGTCGAAAATTTATACTTTTAGAATATTATTAACAAAAAATCTTCTACGAAAAGTTTATATTTCATTTTTATTTTTTAAAATTTATTTAAGATATAATTTGTATTATTATAAATTATTATTTATAATTTAAAAATAAATAAATAATATTTATTTTTTTGCTCTGGCGGTGGCGGCGGTTGTGGCGGCGGATAGTTGTTAGGGGTGGTGCGGTCAGATACAGCAGGCAATCGGTAGCGGAGGGCGGTGGTTATGGCGGGGGGCAACGAACATCGGCGACCGGAGGGCGATGGTTGGCGGCAGCCAATGGTGGTGGCAACAGTGGTGGTGTACTGCGGTGATTGGCAAGGGTTAGCGATGGCTAGGGGTGGGTAGGGGCGGTTAGCGTAGGTCAGCGGGTGGCGATTGACAAAGGAAGAGCGATGAGGATTTGAAGAAAAATAAGGAGTTTGGTAGTTTATTCCTCATTTGTTTTTCTAGAAAAGAAAAGCTATAATTTTTAGCGTATAATTTCTCTTTCAAATCTATTTCTGAAAAAAATTTGTTTCAAAAACAGAAAAATAGAATTGCATTACCAAATGAACTTCTGTTTCAAAAATAGGTTTGGAACATAAATCGAGAAATAGAATAGTTATCTTGTGCGCCCTCAAGCTACCGAGCTTCCACCATTTTCAATCCACCTCAGCTTGCCAAATCCCTTTCTCTTAGTCCGCTTCTGCTTCTTAACACTGATAGACCTATCGATCGAGTGAGTTGGATAAAAACTGGTCCGATATCAATAGACCCATTTAATCCATTTTGGACAATTTTCATTGTATGCAATTCCAACAACTTATACCCTACGCAACAATATTCCGAATACATTTCCATACTTAATTAAACCTAGGGAAACTTATATCCAAATGGGGTGAGAATGCGAAGCAAGTGAGCTCGAGATTGAGTGAGGGCGAGAGAGAATGAAGAGAGAGTCATAGAGGTGGGTTGTGTTTCAATAAGTTCTAAACCCATTTATGACCCATTTTACGACTTATTTCACACACACATTATGCTTAAATCCATTTATTGAATATAATCATCTCATATAACAACTCAATCCATCATAGATGGGTTAAGAAATGGGCTTATGCCCATTTTGACATGTCTAGCTTAATCTAGTAAAGAAGTTGAAGTAAGAAACTTTAGTATATATAACATCACTTAACATTTATGCTCGTTCTTCACTGGTTGGTATTGCTCACTCCGAATGATTGTAATTGTACGTCTGGCACAAATGTATCGCTAGATCAGGTGGATCCCTCGCTTTTGTTTCTACACCTCGTTAATGCGCACGTAAAGATTGTCATTTTGCATCGTTTAAAAAAACACGCAAATGTTTTAGTCGACTCAATTTTCTTCCCGCGCTTAACCAGTTTTCCATCCAGAAGTTCTGCAAATGGTGGTATAAGTCATCATCGCTGTCAAATCAGATCTTTAACACTTCGTATTTTACCATCCCTTTTTTGTTTTCTGGTTGAAGTCGAAAGGCAGAGTCGAGAAATCCAAAATCGGGCTTCAAGGTTATTTTAGACGCTTCGTAGGCGGACACTAATTATGAAGGTAAATTAATTAATGACTCGATTGTCCACTTTGATGTTGAATTTTTTTTCAAGTGACCATTTAAGTATCACGAATTTTACAGTGTGAGATTTGGTGGGACCACTTGCCAACTGCTCTAAAAGCTTAAGCTGTTAGAAGAAGACGTGGTTTAATATTTATATATTCCAACACTTCCCCTCACGCTTAGTCTGGTCTTTTGCCTAGTACTAAGCGTGGATAAATTAATTGGGGAGGCAAATAGGGGCCTGGAAAGATTTAAACCCGGGACTTCCTGTTCTGATACCATGTGAGATTTGGTAGAACCACTTGTCAACTCTAAAAGCTTAAGCTGTTAGAAGAAGGCGTGGTTTAATATTTATATATTCCAACATACAGAGCGTTAACTTTGATGACTTTAGTAACGAAAAAATATGATCCTGAAAATTGTAAATGAATGCTTCTAAATTTAGCACTAAATTAATTGTCCATAGAGTTTTTACTCTCTAGCACTAAGGTGATGGTTCTTAAAGCCAAATAACGTTGAATGCGGTTAAATTGGTTTCAAACTTTCCCTAGCATTGATCCTCGTTAGGAAATAAATTTCAACAAGACTCCAAGCTTTGCTGTTGAATCTCAAAACAGATAAATATTAGAGAAGGAACAAATGCAAAGTTACATGAACAGATAAAAATTTTACTTGCTTCCCCTTTTTTATTAGGCCAGCACGTAAATTTTTTGTGATTGTAAAATAATATTATTTGGAGAGAGTATTAGTTCGATGATTTTTCTCTTGAGTCTATCAAAACAAAGGAAAACGGTAACTAGGGGTGACAATAGTTCAGTTCGGTTCGATTTTTCAAAAAACCGAACTGAACGAAACCATTATGAAATATGAGCAAACTGAACCAAACCTTGACACTAACAGAACTGAACTAAAAAACGCAGTTCGGTTCGGTTCGGTTCAGTTTAGTTATCAGTTCGATTTTCAATTTTGCTTTTTTTCCTTTGTTTTTTTTTTCCTTTTTTATTTCAAATTCTGAGTCTCTTCTGCTGCCTCCTCTTCTAGAGAGAGAGAACCAAATTGAAATGTTAAAAGTAGGGTAATTTAAGGGGGCGGCATAGAGAGATTGGTTGGAAATTGAAGCTACATGTCCCAACTCAAAATCTTCTATCTATTGCATTTCTCAACTGATGTAGCTTTAATTTGCTTCTCAAGAATTGAATAAAAGGAGAGAAGACTTGACCAAGGCATCCATCGAAATCTCGGCATTCTTCAAGTAACACGCGAAGAGGATGAGCGCCATGAAATACCAAACCTCCAAGCTACCACGAGAAAGAAAAGGCACGTGGAATTCAATTGTGGGGATTTTAATCATAAAAATCCGACCCTCGGCTCTCATACAAACGTTGATTCCGATTGCCGAAATTTGAAACAAAAAAGGAGGAGAGAGATGAAGGAAAGGAAATGAAAAGTTGTTATCCGCGAACTGAATTAAACTGAACTGATCCGAACTGAACTATTAAGGTATCCAAATTCTTTTGCTATTAACCGAACTGAAACTAAACTGAACTGAAAATTTACGAAATTTCAGTTCAGTTCGGTTCAGTTATTTGGTTCAGTTTTGACACCCCTAGCTGTAACAAAGTTGTAATATTCGCTATGCCAATTTTGTTGAGTTGTATAGATTCTCAAATTAACCCCAAAACTTTATTAACGACATTTTAGCCGCACACGAGGGGAAGAGAAGAAAGGGGAAAGGAAAGAAAAAAAAAGGAAAGGAAAATGAAAAAAAAAAGTCAGAACCAGTTAAAAGACGAGAATACCCTTATTGAGGCCCTTATTTGAAACAAAGAAGACACTTCAAGCCTTTATTTGAAACAATGTCCACTTCAAGTCCTTATTTGAGAAAATTAGGACATTTGATACCTTTTTTTGGAATTTTCCCTTTTTCTCACAACAGTATCCGAAAAGAGCTCCATTCTAAGCACGAGCGAATCCATTTTAAATAGGTAAATCTCAAATCTATGTGTACCCTCCTAATGGAAAATTATCCAAAAAAAATGTCATAATCTTTTGCACTTTTATCAATTCAGTCTTAAATCTTTTATGAAGTGGGATTCCTTCTACAGGTGAAATGCAACCAAGGTGTGAAGTACCCTGATGCGAACCCATAACATGGTAGATTCCAAGTTTTGCTTCTTCAGTTTGGCATTTTCCAACAGGGTAAATTAAAAACCTTTTAATGAATTGCTAATTTATTCCTTCCGGTCAATTACTCAAATAATATGTTTAGGACCAAAATGGCAAAACTTCAAAAGCTTTAGGACTAAATCGATACATTTGAAAGGTTTAGAACTGAATTGAAAAATCGTCTAAAGGTTTAGGATTCAATTGGCACAATTGAAAGGTTTTGGACTATATTGGCACAGTTGCAATAGATTTAAGACTGTTTTGGTAATTTGTCCCTAATTTGACCTAAGGCCAAGGGTCCGACGTCTAGGTTTTTTCCCAAAGGTTACTCTCGCGCTCTTCTAACATCTTTTTTTGGGACAACATGGCGCCACATTGCTTAATCAGATTAGCAAACTATTTGGATAGATTGCAGTGAGACTCGTCATCGGGACCATAGAGACTGATGTCATCAAAGATAGTGCAGTCTTCAAATTAAATGGAGAGATTATGTTCTGTGATTGTAGTTTTCACATTAAATGGAGAGATTATGCTTTGTGAATGTGCTGGCTTACATTTGCTAATTGAGTCCTAATTACCATGGAGATTCAGTAATGAAGTTCCTCCCAAAGAATTACACTGATCTTAAAAGAAGGGAAAATGCTTTCTATCTTTGATTTTACGAGGATTCCATATTATGGAGTAACAATAATGTCAATGGATCCATGGCATATGATAAAAAAATTTCATTTATTTAAGAATGTTAGAAACCAGAGTATGCTGTGGAACCAAATCCAGAATATGCTGTGGAGTCCTCCCGTAGATAACTTCAAAAGGAGACTTACCAGTCGAACGATTGACTGTGTTGTTGAAGGCAAACTCAGCAGGGGCGATATAGCGATCCCACTGCTTGGGCATGTCGCTACAGAGACAGCGAATAATATCAGCCATGGTACGATTGACAACTTCTATCTGACCATCAGTCTACGGATGGAAAGAACTACTGTACTGCAAATTAGTTCCAAATAAACGCCATAAAGTACGCCAAAAATAACTCAGGAACTTGGTGTCACGATCAGAGGTGATTGTTTTGGGCACACCATGCAAGCGGACTACTTCACGAAAGAATAAGCTCGCCACATGGGAAGCATCCGAAGTCTTCTTGCAGGGGATGAAATGCGCCATCTTTGAAAACCTGTCAACCACCACAAAAACAGAGTCTAAACTGCGTTGTGTTCGGAGAAGTCCCAACACAAAATCCATAGAAACATCTATCCAAGGACCAGTAGGAATAGGCAGAGGGGTGTATAATCCAGTATTCTGAGAATAAGCTCTAATACCAAATGCGCAGATAGAAGCGAATCTTGGAAAGCAATTCCAAAGAATGCTCGAATTTGATTGAATAACAATGATAAGATCCAATTACAAAAGATGGACGCCATATATATAGAGATAGGGCTCCTTTAATCATCAGAATAATTAAAGAAAACAATATCAAAATCATATCTATCCTACCCTAATAGAATTCGAATTAAAGATAACAAAATTTCGGAATATTCTAAATTGCCTAAAACAGAAAACTGCCTGAAAAGTGGTCTAAACGATCCCGAAATACCGAAATCCATCGTATCTCACAGTAAAGCGATGACTTTGAATCAGACGGGTGCTTCGCTTCAACCGACCAATTTTGAGCGCGATCCGAGATCGTTTGACCCAAGATCCGAAATTACCGGCGAAGTCGCGCCGGCTTTTGGCAATCCAATTTGGCGAGATAATCGCATGCCAATTGTTCTACATCAATAGTAGAAATCAAGAATCATTATATTGATATCCAGATTCTACTAAACAATGGATATGATATGATATGATATAAAGATATTCGACTTTAAATCTGCTGTCCACCAAATTGGAGTTAGGATATGATCAAATCTCTGGATTTTTTATCCTATCCTATCCAGTCATATCTTGCCTAAAAATCCAGATGACCAAATGCAGTGTCAACGTGCGCATGATAACCATTGTATTTTCAGAATCAATTTCTAGTTTCTAGATATGAGTTTTTCAGGAAAAAACACGTTGAAAACGACATAAAATTTCTATTCCTGAAACAAAAGTTGGTTTGATAACGGCTGAAAATTTCTACTTCTAAAATATTATTAACACAAAATCTTATACGAAAAGTTTTAATTTTTATTATTAGAAAATATTAGTTATTATTAAAAAATATTATTTATTTTTTCTCTAGCGGCCATAGTGGTTGTGGCAGTAAATGGAGGCTGGCAATGGGCAGTGGTCAGCGGCGGCAGGGTCAGCAGTTGGCAACAATCGGCGGTAGACAGCAGAGGTTAGCGATGGGCGGTGGTCAGTGGCGGCGAGCAATGGTCAAAGGTGCGGGGGTCGGTGGTGGCAGGCGGTGGGTGGTAGAGGACAGTGGTTAGCGACACGGCGGTGGACTGGGGCGGCTGTCAGGCGGTGGTTGGTGGTTTGCGGGGGCCATGGTGGTGGCGATGATGATGGTTGCCACGGAGGTCGGAGGTTGTTGCTGCGATGATCAATGGGGTCAGCGACAACTGACGATGAGCGGAGGCAGTTGGTAGAGGTCAACAAGGGGGCAGCGATGGGTGGTGATTGACAAAAGAAGGGCAATAGAGAGTGCGACGAGCACTTGAGAAAAAACGAAGCGTTTCTGGTATGTTATTGCTCTTTTTTTTTTTCTGGAACAGAAAAGCTACAATTTTTAGCTTCTCATTTCTCTTTCATATATATTTTTGGAATGAAAGGTGTTCTAGAAATGAAAAAAATATAATTGCATTATCAAACGAATTTCTTTTCCAAGCCTGTTCCAATAGCAATCCACCTTAGCTTGCCAAATCCCTTTCTCTTAGTCCTCTTCTGCTTCTTAATGCTGATAGATCTGTCAAATGAGTGGGTTGGATTTAAAAATGGTCTAATACCAATAAAATCATTTAACCCGTTTTGGCCAATTTCCATTTAATGCAAATCCAGTGACTTATACTTGACCCATCGATATTTCTAAAATATTTCCATACTTAACTAAACCTAAGAAAGCTTATATCCAAATGAGGTGAGAGTACGAAGCAGGGGATCGCAAGATCGAGTGAGGGCGAGAGAGAATGGAGAGAGAGTCATAGAGGTGGGATGGGCTTAAGTAAGTTGTAAGCCCATTTATGACCCATTCATGATTCATTTGACGCATATATTATGTTTAAATCTATTTATGACCCATTTATTGAATATAACTAACCCATAGCGACTCAATTAATCATATATAGATTAAAAAATGGGCTTATGACCCATTTTGACATGTCTAGCTTAGGGTGCGCATGGTAACACTTCCAAACTAGAAATCAACTTTTGACCAGAAGTTGATTTCTCTACTTCCCCTTAAAAGGAGAAGTTGATTTTTCCGCTTCTACTTCAAATTGACTTATGATAAGAGAAATTCATTTGGTAACATTTGAAAATTTCTACTTTTGAAACATTATTAATAAAATCTTCAACATAGGTGGTCGGGCGGCGGGGACGGTGGCTACGACGATCGGCAACGGCGGCGGCGGTCGTTGGCGAGTGGCGGTGGCGGGGCGACGGCGGCGGCAGTCGGCGAACGCCAATATAATCGAAGAAGTGATTTTTCTGCCGAGAAGTAAAAATTTTTTATTTCTCGGAGTTGGCTAAAAATCTTACTAGAAGTAGAAAATTTGACCAGAAATAGAAAATCCAACCAGAAGTCACTTTTTTTACCAAACGCATTTCTACTTTGACAAGATTTTTACCAAACGGGTTTCTCTACCAGATTGACTTATGACAGAGAAATCCAGAAGTAGAAGTGTTATCATGCAGCTGGTTAACCTAGTAAACAAGTTGAAGTAAGAAACTTTAGTATATATAACATCACGCAACATTTATGCTCGTTCTTCGCGGGTTGGTGTTGCTCACTCCGAACGATTGTAATTCGTACTCCTGGCACACGAGTATCGCTAGATCCGGTGGATCCCTCGCTTTTGTTTCTACACCTCGTTAATGCGCACGTGAAGATTGTCATTTCGCATCGTTTAAAACAAAACACGCAAATGTTTTAGTCGACTCAATTTCCTCCCCGCGCTTAACCAGTTTTCCATCCAGAAGAAGTTCAGCAAATGGTGGTATAATTCCTTGTCGCTGTCAAATCATATCATTAACAATTCGTATTTTACCATCTCTTTTTTGTTTTCTGGCTGAAGTCGGAAGGCAGAATCGAGAACTCCAAAATCAGGCTTCAAGGTTATTTTAGACACTTTGTAGGCGGACACTAAATTTTTAAAATTGAACTTTATATAGTACCCAAAAAAAAAAAGTGTCGTTGAACTCGTTCTTTAGCTAAAAAAAAAAAAGAGTCGTCGAACTCGCGATTTAGATGTTGGGATCGGCCAATATTACCATCTAAATCGATGTGAACGAGCCAACTGGTTCTAAATTTTCATTGAAGGCGAAACCTCGCTAAAATCATGAGTGTCATGAAATCATGAAATTGCAAGCCTGGGTTACTTGTTTAATGGTTTGAGCATTAATATGCCTTTTGCCATTACTAATTTTGCAAGCCTCTAATAAATTTTAAGGGTTTGGCCCATCTCGAAGTACTGACAGATATAATTGAATATTTTCATAGGCAAATGTGCAAATTATTAACCCCCGTGGGCGGTCCAAAAATATAACAGGTGAAACTAATTTGACAATTATCACCAAGGCTTCAAAGTCAAGTATATGACCGTTAACGTGCTATAGGGACCAATAGTTCCATCTCGTGAAATAAATGTTTCTCCATGAAAATTGTCTATTTTCCTAACTAACCAATCCAAACAAACTGAGTTTGTTTGGATTGGTTAGTTAGTTTGGAAAGAAAATTTAATATCGAAGGCCGGAAAGGAGATCCTAATCAAATCTCTAGTTCAAGCCCTCCCTCAATACGCTATGTCTATATTCAAGATTCCAATATCTATCTGCAGATCGATTGAGAGGAGAATCGCTGCTTTCTGGTGGAAAAATTGCAATTCAAAGGCTGGGCTTCATTGGAAAAAATGGGAGGTTCTCAAAAGGAGAAAAGACGAAGGAAGAATGGGATTTAGAGACCTTGTATCCTTCAACAGAGCTATGCTGGGGAAACAAGCATGGCGTTTTGCTCAAAACTACAACTCCTCGTGGAGCAGAGTACTTAAAGGTCTTTATTTTCCTAATCGAAACTTCTGGCAGGCAAATAAGGGATCTCGCCCCTCCTGGGGGTGGCAGAGTATCTTGACAGGCAGAGAAACGATAACAGATGAAGTCAGGTGGTCAGTTGGAACTGGAGAGAAGATCAACATCTAGGAAGATAAATGGCTGAAGTAGGGAATCATTGGAGGACCAGCTAACCGAGATGATCCCACGAAGGTAAATGAACTGATGATGCGAGGATACCCTCACTGGGATGTACAGACTCTAAGAAGACTCTTTGAGGATCACATTGTAAAGGAGATTTTAGCGATCCCACTTAGTTCTCAAGCGACAGAAGACAAAATTGGTTTGGACAGCAACACAGTCTGGAGCCTTTTCTATCAAAAGTGCCTATAATACGCTATGCAAAAAGAATATCAATCAGAGTCCTGATAAAGCCTCTACCTCCTTTAGCCCGTCAAGCAAGCTGTGGAACCAGATCTGGCATATGCAAGGCCCTCCCAAAATCAGAATCTTTCTCTGGAGGGTGTGCCAAAACGCAATCCCCACCAGAGAAAATTTTCTCAAGAGGAAAATTATTGATGAAGCTCCATGCCCCTTTTGTGAACGTCAGCTTGAAACTGTTGAACATCTCTTCCTCCACTGCCACTGGACGACTATTGTCTGGAACCACCCTGTAATCAACCTTAGAATATCAGATATGGATACCTCACGAATTGATAGATGGTTAGAAGAGCAGCTCACATCGACGGAAAACCCCCTTCAGTTTGAGAAGATCACACCAGTCTTATGGTCAATTTGGAGAGAATATCAGATATGGATACCTCACGAATTGACAGATGGTTGGAAGAGCAGCTCACATCGACGGAAAACCCCCTTCAGTTTGAGAAGATCACATTAGTCTTATGGTCAATTTGGAGAACTCGAAATGATCGGATCTTCAGAGGAAAAAACTCAGATCCAGAATCCCTAATTGACACAGCAGAAGCGACACTCCATAGTTACTGCCGGTGGAACAAAGTGAGTGAGGGAGTCGGAAAGAGTTTCACTTACGCGCAACTCGCTTGGTCTCTGCCGAAAGGTCACGCCTTGAAGATAAATATTGACGGATCCTTCGACTCTGAAACCAGAGAAGCGACAGTAGTCGGAGTTCTTCGAGACCGATCTGGGACCCTACTTGATGGTTTTGCCAAAAAGATCCGAGCTTCATCCCCTCTTCATGCCGAAGCGCAAGCTCTTGTGGAAGCCCTGGAACATTTCAGATCTAGAAGCGAAAAAGTCTTGTACTTGGAGTCAGATTGTGCAACTTTAGTCAAAGTAGTTCACGCTCGTGTACCTGTGTCGTGGGAAGCTGAAGCTGTAATCCTGGAGGCCCAAGCCCAACTTCAAAGATTTCCAAACCTCATCGTGACCCATTGCAGTAGAATAGTAAATCATGTAGCTGATTGGATCTCCAAGGCTTTACGTTTAAATCACCTTCCTTCTACATGGTTGTGTAATCCCCCCCAAATCGTAAGGGATCTTTTGTGTTGTGATGCCCCTGTGTTGGGCTTGTCAAACGTCGTTCTAGAATGCTGAATATATGAACTCTAGTTTTCTGATAAAACAAAAAAAAAACCAAACAAACTCATTTTGGTTACAGGGATAGCTAATTCGTGACATGTCTATTACATAACTACTATCTATCCTGTGTTCGATCGTTACAACGTACGTGATCTCTAGTATGGCCAACATTATAATAATTGTAAAATGCCTCTTTGTGTAATAGCTATTAAAGCTTTCTCTGCAAGAACTAATAAAAAAACTCCACCTTCCCTTTTTCTCCCTCTCACTATACGATGATTGAAAATCATAATTCTTTGAAAAATAACTTGTGTTTTAAAGGTTAGATGGTAATAATTCCAAGAATTATGATCATGAAAATAATTAGAAAAATAATGTCAATGATGAGAGGACTTCAAGTATTTCTGGAGGTGCAAGCAAGTCCGGATATCTCATCTAGTAATTGAGGACTCAAATGAAATCTCCCCGTTCATCCAAATCACTAACATCTCATCCAAAGACAGAAATTGACTATGCAATTATCCCAACTTACAAGGCGCACTTAAGAAATATAACGTGATTGGGAGAAATATGGAATTTCTATATATTTCATGTTACAAGTGTTTTAAAATAAATGAAGAAACATATATGGCGATTGCACGTTAATGTATGCGATTAGAAAAGATGCAATTTTAATAAGTTGGCATCCTCTTTTAATTAGCCAGATGATACAACTTCGCTTCTTCGATTCCGTCATGAGTGGATAGGCTTATTACAAGCATAGGGGAACAAACAGATCACAAAAGTCCTTTTGGCTTAGGGAGCGATGTTGAAACCATCATCCACATCTGTCATGCTGCTTATGTTTTTGCTAGTTGCCATCAGTGATCTCTCTCTCTCTCTCTCTCTCTGCATGAGAAGAATGAAGATGTTGACAATGAATTGATGTGATATGGCAGGTATGCAAGGGAGCGTGGAAGCACAAAGTGGATGCACGAGTCTCGGAGATTGCGGACCACCAAGTTGTTCTCACTGCCGAAACTATTGTCGTTATTAGTAGTTTAATGACTCAATTATTGTCAGTATAACCGACGCATTATTATTGTCTTCGTAACCGATGTGTATTTATGTCGGTGTAACGGACGTTCTCGACCCAGTTTAATATTGCATAACGGGCGTAACCGACGTGGATTTAATGTCGCGTAACGGACGTAACCAACGTGGTTTAATGTCGTGTAATGGACATTTTCCCAGTCTATATATAGATGTGTTTTTGTAGTTCAGAATCACAACACAAATCTCATAACTCGAAGTTCATTCCTCTAGTTCTCTTGTTGATTTGAAGATACTCTATGTGAGTGTCGCGACCCTCCCTCGAGCGCCGTCTATGACTAGTGAGGGCTAATGGGACGTCCGATGTTGTATGATCGGACACGGGCCTCTCCCAAGGTCCATTACCCAAATCGCAACTGCTGGATATACGTGATCGACCTTCAGTGCGGTCTAGTGACATGTGATGAGTGTGCATGCTAAGGAGTCGCCACCAATCGTTTCGTGGAGGGTACGATCGGAAACTCTATCGAATAGTTGGGAGTGGTCTATTCGATTCTGCGGAAACCAGAGAAGTGGGTTCGGGGACTTAGTTACGCCAACTGTCAGAGTTGACGCCCTTTCGGTACCTAAGCTGAATGGTTTATCTGATTCTAGGATTTCATACGGACGAGTGGGGTACAGATCCTAAATCTAGGAGTTCATGCAGATGAGAAATGCTACCCTATCGATCACAATCAATAGAAATAAGTGTGCAAATCAAGGATCCAGTACATGCGGATAAAACACATGAAACAAGCATGGCATCCCTAATGAGGCCCTATTAGCCTAGAGAAATATCAATCAAAGATTAAGAGTGATTTGACATGATTAGCTCATGAGGGACAGAATTGTAATCTTGAATAATTTGGGAAATTTACCTTGAAAGGGTAAATCTGTCATTTTAGATGAATTGGGAAGTCAAAAGACAGGGGAAATAGGATTGGCCATCAATCCATTCCATTTCCTATTTTTCGGGAATTTCCAGGATTTTTCTGGAATTTAAAAGTGATTTTACCCTCGGAGGGGTAAAGTCGTCATTTTGGATAAAGATGAGAACTGAAAATCTCAAATATTAGGGTTGGTCATCCACCTGACCCACACCCTAACTTTAAGCAATTTTCAGAACTCGATTGAGACAAGAAAGACGATTTTCCCAATGAAGGGCAAAATTATCATTTTGAGAAAAGAGGCGGGACTCGAAAACCCGAACCTAAGAATTGGTCGCCTACTCGACCCTAATTCTTACCTTGGCATTATCGGTTTTATCATACGTACACAGCAAAGGCGACTTACCCTTAAAGGGTAATGTCGTCAAGTCTCGGAAGAATGGATAAGAAACCCCAAAAATAGGGTTGACCAGTTGTCTGTGGTCAATCCTCGATTTTTGGGGATTTCTAGAGTGTCTAGGATTTTCCCACAATTTTTCCACATTTTTTTGGTATTTTCTGGAATTTTCTAGCATTTTTTTTTTGGATTTTCTAAGATTTTTCTGATTTTTTTTATTTTTTAAAATCATTTCCGGAATTTTTTATTAAAAAAAATGTTATCCGGGCCGGATCGGGTGACCCGGCCCACGACCCGCGGCGACCGGCCCGGCCCGGACCCGAACCGCCTCAAAACGACGTCACTTCGGCCTTCCCGCTTGAATTTTCAATTTCCCGCTCAACTTGAACCAACGCCTCTGATTGTGCCACGTGGTGAGCTATGGACGGTTTGATCTAGCCAAAGCAGTCGACGGCCATGATTGAAAGGCAAGGCTGAATCTCGATCGTACGATCTAAAGTATTTTTTGTTTTTGAAAATCATTTTTTATTTTCGAAATTTCAAGATCGTGACACGTGTCGCATTCCTCGCCGTTGGATCAATTCTTTTTATTCAGTTATTAACGAGCGGCTGACGTGGCTGCCACGCGGGCGCCACGTCAGCGCCACGTAGTCGTTGACTGGTCAACTTTCGTTGACCGGTCAATGGACTCGCCGGGGAAGACGACCGGAAGTCCGGTTTTCCGGTCAAAAATGCCGGAGCTTTGCCGGAACTCGGTTTCGACGTCGAAACGGCCACAGATCTCTACGAATCTAACACCAATCGACTCCTCATCCCATCCACCTTAACATACATCGAGATCTCGACCTAAACCGAGTCTGAAACACACATGCCCGCTCCGACCGAGAACGATTCCGACGGAGATACGACCTAGCCGTTTCTAGCGTGAACAAAGTGCATCCAAGATATCAAACGGCATCCAAAGAGTGCAAGGGAACTTACCTGCGCGTCATCGGTGTTTGACGACGTCACAAATGGCCGCGAGAGCTTTCGATAGCTTCGGGTAACTCAGTCTCGGATCCATGGTTTCGAGTAGATTTAATGCAAAAAGAGCATGGATACGAGCTTAGAAGGCTGTCTAGGTGTAAATCGGATAAAAAATTCGGAGGAATACGCACATATCAGTGAGTTGCCATTAAAGATCGAGCTTGAGAGCTTCAATGGCGTTTACTTGTTTTGGCGATGAAAAGTGACGCCGCTGGGTTCCAGGCGTTCTTTAGGGTGTCACGAAGCTCGGAGGATGGTTCACCGGTCTCTGTTTTGCTCTGGTCGTGGCGACGAAGGCTTGGAAGCCTCGGTGGACCTCGGCGGCTATGGCGGCCAGGGGACGCGTCCGACACCCTCTCTTGCTCTCTTTTTCCGTCTTCTCTCTCGCTCTCCCTTTCGTCATCGCTCTCTCTCGCTCTCTCTCCGCAAGCTCTCTCTCTCGCTCTCCCTCCGCGAGCGCTCTCTCTCTCTCTCTCTCTGCCCGTCCTCTTCTCCGCGAGCTCCCTCCCTCTCTCTCTCTCCTGTTGTCGAACCCCCCTTTTTGCGTCGGTTGGCGAACTCCTTTTTACCGACTATTCCCCCCAACTGATTTTTTTTGTCCCCTTTTCTGTTCGTGCGCCTGTCAAGAAGAATAGAGCAGTTCTGTTCTCTTGGTTTGGTCAATCGGGTTGACTGGGTCGGTCAACCCGACCCAGTTGACCCGGTTCTAATAATTTTTTTGTTCAAATTGGATGTCCTGATGTGCAAATATCACAAAATTGACACTAAAATTAGACTCCATGGCACAGACTTCATCTAAAATGTGATTTTCGTGACAAATACCTTTTGAATTGATTGAAAACCCCAAATATAGAGTATGATCCGAAATCGATTTTTGCCAAATTGATGTCGTTAATGAAGGAATTGGTACCAATTGAGCCTACCATTAGATTCAGTGGGTCAAAACCTATAGGGAGGAAGCATTGGGGTTCTATGGGTGTCCCTCAGAAAATTTTAATTTCAGAATTGGCATTTTATGGACTAAAATGAAAAGAATTTTTATGCGATTGGGTCCCTAAAGCCAAAATTGATCAAATCAGCACACAATTGAAACAAACTGAAATGTAGGGCAATCAAATTGAATGTCAAGATTCGGAAAATGCAAAAGATTGCAAATAAAAAGACTCAAAACATATTTTTTTCGACAAATTTAACCTTGTGCGTTACAAAGAAACACACAAAATTAAACTTGAATTTCGACTCTTGATGAGGTCAAAATGACAAGGGATTTAAAATAAAAATATTTACTATTTTCCTATATTTTTATGACCTCAAATTCTATTTTTGTTGATTTTTCCAGTATTTTCCTATTTTCTAAAAATACTAAAAGATGTGAAAAATATGAAAAATTATTTTTTGGTCAAGAATGGTTCCTTGGGCTTGGCCAATGCCACCAAAGTTGATTTTGTAATTTTTTTTTGACTTTTTTATCGATTTTTTGTGATTTTTCAAAATATAATTGCAAAAAGACTTGGTCAAAAATCAGGTGTCAACAGTGAGGTTTATTGTTTGGGCTTACACCAACAACTGGCGGTTCAAGACCAAGTTCATCTACTGGTTAAGTATGTTTGATAAGATTTCACTAAAGAAGGTTCAAAGCAAAAGCTACCTATCTTGATGCGGTGTTTCCACAAGCACACTTGGAATTCCACGAGTCCTAGTTCTACTGAGCCATTATGTGGGGGATTGTTGTAACTAGTAGTTTAATGGCTCAATTATTGTTAGTGTAATCGTCGCACTATTAATGTCTTCACAACCGACGTGTATTTATGTTGGCGTAACAGATGTAACCGGCGCAATTTAATGTCGCGTAACGGACGTAACCGATGTGGATTTAATGTCGCGTAACGGACATAACCAACGTAGTTTAATGTCACGTAACGGACGTAATCGACGTGGTTTAATGTCGTGTAACTGACGTTTCCCAGTCTATATATAGACGTATTTCTGTAGTTCACAATCACAACACAACTCTCACAACTTGAAGTCCATTTCTCTAGTTCTCTTCTAGTCGTCCTCCAAATGTGCCAGTTTCGAGAAGTGTTCGACAGAGTCCTGTTCGTATAGTGCTGATACAAACAGGTTTGAGGAGTTGTATCTTGGGAGGCATAGTTCGTGAAGCTTCTTAGCACCGTTGGCAGGAACTAATCGCCTTAAGGAAATTCGGTTAGCCATACCTCACCTCTTCTCCCATTCTTTTCGAGTTTACTATATAGCAATTTTATTTATTTTATAATCTTTGAATGTAAAGATTGTAATTTGGCTTGATCGGTATTTAATATTATTATCGCCATCTTCATTTTATTATTTTTTCTGATAATAACAAACGGTGTTACGTATTTCCCTCGATGCGTTAACGTGTGCGCTTCATTTTCCAACAACTACATGTGTTGTTGTAAATGCACGCAAGGGAAAAGGAATGGCGCAAGAAGTTCATCGAAAAGAAATGGGCATCCATAAGTCTCTTATGATACAAGAATAAGTATTCATCAGTTGTTGCATTTGAAGAACAAAAATAACCCAAAGATCTCTCCCTCCCTCCATCCATGTGCGCGAGGGAAGGACCGGTGGCCAAACGCGACTATACAATAAAAGAAAACTAGCCCGTTGTTATTTTCTATTTCCACGTTAGTTGAACATTATTCAATTCACAACAATAATATGGGGCTGCTGGCTGCTGGAAGGAAGATAAATTTCCTCGTAAAAAGATAAGTTTTATCAAGAAAGAAAGTATATCAACAAAAAAGTTTACATGCAATACCTATATATTTTATAGCATAGCAGTCGTTGAGTGACTTGAGAATAACAGTATGTTGCGAGCCACAATTTTTAAAAGAGTGGATCCCAATATTCTTTAATTGATTGTTATTTATATTTTGCTGCTCAAAATAGACTGTTAACATCATAGTCACCGAAAGACCGATCTATAATCAATTCCCTATTTTATAATCCAAGTCGATTGGGTCATTATTAAACAATCAATCCCCCTAAATATATGATGATATCGCACCGTAAAAATTTACTTACACGGGCATGAACGATTACCATTACACATGAAAATAAATTTCACCATGGTAGGCATATGGAACACCAAAAATGATAAACACACGATGAACCTTTTTATGGCAATTTTTTTCCTGGCCATGTGAACACTAAACTTGTCAACAATATTTCCTTTTAATTCGAAGAAAATCACTGAAAATTAGTGGCTGATTTTTTGCGCGAAGGACTTATTAAAGTTAGCCACTAGGCAGTTATATTCTTATAATATTTAGCGAGTGGCTCGCCACATACATCATGGGGAGGAGTATCCTTTGTGATTGTGATGGCTTACTTTGCTAATTGAGTTTCAATCACCATGGAAATTCAGTAATGGAGTTGCTCTTATAGCATCACGCTAGCTTTTAAAGAAGGAAAATATTTTTCCCTCTTTGATTCAATACGGATTCCATATTTTGGAGTAACAATAATGTCGGTGGACCCCTACGTGGCACGCGATGAGAAATTTTCATCTATTTGAGAATGTTATAAAATACGTACAAAGAGAAAGATATCTCGTTAAACCTTCCAATGAAGAAACCATTTTTTAATTTACAGAAACATATCCACAACATAATGTTATTTAGAAGTAAAGTACTCTTGAGATGCCATTTTTGTGACTTATATATACACTGATTACGTGTATAGTTGAACAAACAGATCAACAGAAAGTACATCTCCAAAGCAAAACAATTAACCTATTGTCCCAGCAAATACCATTTTGATTTAAGGAGCAATGGCGAGACCATCATCCCCATCCATTATGCTGCTCATGTTTTTGCTAGTTGCCATCGGTGATCTCTCTCTCTCTCTCTCTCTCTCGCTCTCGCTCTCGCTCTCTCGCTCGGTGCATGAGAAGAAGGAAGGTGTTGACAGTGGATTGATGACATTTGGCAGGTTTGCAAGTAAGCATAGGAGCACCAATCAATTGCTTTTCGGCCAAACAATGCGGCCCACCAGGTTGTTGCCAGTGTCTTGTCTTACGTTGTGTTTGCACGTGCCCACAAGAAGGGAGATTCATGGGAGACCTCGAGGGAAAAGGAAATGGCAGAAGAAGTTCCTTACAAGGAAATGGAAATCTATAAGTCTCTTATAATATCAAAATAAATGTTTACCGGTTATTGCATTTGAAGAATAACAATAAGCTAAAGATCTCTCTCTCTCTCCATATGCATGAGAAAAAGAATTAAAGGACCATGTGTATCGTCGAAAAGAAGCGATTAAGGGCCGGTGTTCAAACACTAGAAAAATTGTCCAAAAAGTCTTAAATCTATTGCACTTTTTTCAACTTAGTTCTAAATCATTCAATTTTACTAGTTGAGTTCTAAACCTTTTCACATTTGCCAATTAAATCCATACAGTAAATTTTGGCCAGAAGTCGTAGACATGGAGGCCTGCCATCTCATGTGGTACCGCCAATGTTGTCATAGATAATTTATGAAATTATTTTTTTGAATTTCTTAATGTTGTTATTTTCTATGCCGGCAACCGTCACTCATGAGCCTCACTAACCGTGAAGGCCATGTGCAATGCCATACAAGCAAGGTAGCCCTCGCCCAAATCGAACAAGGGTATTTGCTCCCTGCTAGATTTATGCAAGGACCTTCGCGGCCCACGAGGGTCACCGCTGACCTTTGCCGACAAAAAAAAAAGCAAGGAAAAATGAAAAAAATTTAAAAATAAATATCTAAAAAATCAGAGTGCAATTGTCCACGTCAGCATTGACCGTGCCATGTAGGACGACCACCATCCACGTTAACAATATTCGGTAAAAAATGACCAGATAGATTCAATTGGCAAAAATTGTAAATGTTTAGGACTAAAATTAAAATGTTTAGGACTGCATTGGGAAAAGTGCAATTGGTTTAAAATTTTTTGGATAATTTTCCCCAAAAATGACTATATAAATCATTTTTGCATATTAAAAGAGGTCCTCAAATGATTCTTCTCTCTTGCAAGATTTTATAGGGAACTAGCCTCATTTGTTATTATTTTTTTTTTATAGGAAACTAGCCTCATTTTCGCATACCAAAAGATGTCCTAAAATAGATCCATTTAACCCTTTTTGACCCATTTTCATGTATTGCAAATCTAATGACCCATACAGCCCATACCCGATCCATACAACCCATACCTGATTGATTCATATTCCTAAAATGCTTCCCTAGTTAACTTAATATAGAAAAACTCATCCTTAAACAAATGTGAGACAAAGTGAGTGAGGATCTAAGTAGCACCGGCATAAATACCGACACAGATATGCGGATACGATTCGACACGATACGCCAATATACCATTTTTCAAAAATAGAAAAATCCGACACGTCGGGGACACGTTGTATTAAATATATATTTTTAAATATAAAAAATAAATAAAGCCAAAACAAGTGTCATATAATAAGCAAATAAAATCGGTTTCCCCTTTCCTTCAATACGAGTCGGCAAAGTGACCATTTTTGTCGTGGTCAATAAAGTTCATGTGCTGGAAATTGATGAAAGCAACAATTTATTGATTTTGTCATCATTTACACTTTGAATCGTAAGCCTATAATTGATCCCACATTGGTAATGAGGGAAAGAGAGACAAACATGAAGTCTTTTTAAAAAAACTAAAGAGGACACTTTGATGCTTACTTCTTGAAGAAAACAACCCACATTGGTTGCCCAATGAGGATAATAAGTGGGATGGCTTTTTAAAATGGCAACAAATAGACATTGAGGCTTATTTCTCTTGGCTTTTTGGCTAAGCTGATATGTAGTTAAAATTTAGTTTTTAGTGAAAAGGCCCACCATTATAGTTGGGCCCTTTCAAGTACGATACGCGAGAGTTGACCACGTGTTAGATTTTGAACATGCGTTGACCACGTGTCATAAAGATAGGTTGGGTCTAAGTAAGTTGTAAACACATTTTCGGCTTATTTATGACCCATTTGATGAAATATAACTAACCCATATAATTACTCAACCTATCATATATGAGTCAATGACCCATTTTGATAGGACAAGCTTAATGTAACAAATTTTAGCACATACGCCATTACTTAACATTCTCTGAAAAGCTCGTTCTTCACTTCCGAATAATTATACTTTCGACGTCTAGCTCACATGTATCGATCAGGTGGATCCCTCGCTTTTGTTTCGACCCCTCGCTAATGCGAACATAGAAATTGTCATTTTGCATCGCTTAAAACAACACGCAAAGTTTTTAGTCGATGAAATTTCCTCCCGCGAATACTAGTTCTGAATCCATCAGTCGCTGTCAAATCACATCTTTACAGTTAGGGCATGCGTGACAATATTTGTGTTCTAGAATGAATTTCTAGAACAGAAATAGTTTTTTCTATTTCTATTTCTGGATGAGTTTTTGAGCAAAAAAATGCGTTTGATAACGGCATAAAATTTCTGATTTTAGAATATAAATTTGTTTGATCGGGGCGGTGAAGCTAGCCAATGTCCGGCGACCCGCGGCGGCGGCGGCGGCGGGCGACGGCCCCGCGACAGGGGTTCGGGGTGCTACCGGCGGGGTTGGTCGTTGACGAAGATTTCTATTTCCATTTCTTGGAGAAGTAACTTTTTTTTGTTTCTCATTCTGCTTCAAATCTATTTCTGGAAAAGCTTTTTGTTCCAGAAATAGTTTCTTAAAATAGCATTATCAAATGAGTTTATGTTCCAAACCTATTCCAGAAATAGGTTTTTGTTCCAGAAATAATTTCTGGTTAGTTGTCATGCACCCCATTAGCATTTCACCTTCTCTTCTTTGTTTTCGGGTTGAAGCCGAAAAGCAGGGGTTAAGTACACCGCAAGTGCCATAACTTTTCTTTTTCTATTACTTGAGTGCCATAATTTTCAAAAATCGATCACTTAAGTGCCATAACTTACGTGGACGTCGGAAAGCTGACGTGGCAACTGAAAAAGGTGACTTGACACTAGGGAAATGATTTTTTTAAAAAATTTTAATGTAAACCTGGAATTTTTCATAATTTTTTTTTATTTTACAATTTTTTAATGTTTTAGGCCTTTGGCCGGCGAGGGTCACCGACGACCCTCGCGGCCATCACTGAGTGGCTTAGGGGTCGAGGTGGGCGAGGCCACGATGGCCCTATGTGGTCGCACGCAAGGGCGAGAAGGCCATGGGCGGTCGCAAGTGAGGGCGCGAAGGCCCTTGCTAGATCTGGGCGAGGGCCCTCACCGCCTCGCTGGCCACGGGCAAGGCGGCCCTTGCTTAGAGCTAGCGACGGCCGTGTTGGCCTTGCCCGCGGCCACTGAGGCCTCGATGACCATCACGAGGTCAGGCGAGGGCCTCCTCGCTCGTGGCTGGCAAGGCCCCCGCCTAGATCTGGCGAGGGCTTCGTGCCTTCGCCTACGGCTGGCGAGGCCACGACAGCCGTCGCCCATGGTTGTTGCGGCCTCGCCAACCTAGGGCTAGCTAGCCCCGGCCCCTAGGCCGCCCGGTGGTGTCCGACGAGAGTCTTCGGTGACCCTCGTCGGCCTAGGAAAAAAGGGCCTAAAAAATGAAAATATGATAATAAATAAAAAATAAGAAAACATTCCAAAAAATATTTAATTTTTTTAAAAAAAATCCACATGTCATTAAAAAAATAAATAATAAATAATAAAAAGTCCACATAGCATGATTTGCCGGAAGTGGCACTAAAGTGAATGATTTAACTGGAAATGGCACTCAAGCGATCGATTTTTGAAAGTTATGGCACTTAAGTGAGTGAAAAAAAAGCTATGACACTCAAGTGAGCGTTATACAAAAGTTATGGCACTTGTAATGTACTTACTCCCTAAAAGCAGAATTCGAAATTTTCAAGGTCATTCTAGACACTTTGTAGGTGGGCATTGAATTTTAAAATCGACTTTATATAGTAACTGATGGGCTGTCCAACTCGCAATTTAGATCGAGGGATCGAACATTATCGCCACCTTAATCGCTTTGATCGAGCCAACTCGAGCTTAAGTATGTTACAAATACCAAAACGTATGTCCGACATTCACTTTAGTGCCAACACTTTCAAAACGATCACTTAAGTGCCAAATGTTTTGAAATCATTCAGTGCCAAAACATTCAAAGCTATCACTTAAGTGTCAAATAAATAAATAAAAAATGCTCGATTCAGTGCCAACTCCTGCGAGCCATGTCACCTCAAATATTAATAAAAAAAAAGGTCACGTTGGATTTCCAGTGAGCCAGTCAGTTCAAATCGAATTTGGCACTTAAGTGAGTATTTTTCAAAAAATTTAGTGCTTAAGTGATCGTTTTAAAAGTTTTGATAGTAAAATGAGTGTTGTACACAATTTTGACACTTATAATGTACTTTAGTGAGCCAACTCGTTCTAAATTTTCACGGAAGACGAAACCAGGTAAAATCACGAGGGTCATGAAATAATGAAATTGCAAGCCTAATTGGGCTGCTTTTTTAAAATGATTTGAGTATTAATGGGCCTTTTGCCAATATCGTTTTGTGAGCCTGTATAAAGTTGGAGAGGGTGGCCCATCTCGAATTATGGAAAGGATATTATTGAATATTTTCATTATTCAAATGTGCAAATTATTAACTCCCGAGGGTGGTACAAAATATAACAGGTCAACTTAATTTATCACTAGGCTTCGAAGTCATGGATCCGACGGTTAATGAGCTATGGGGACCAATAGTTCCGTCTCGTGAAATAAATGTTTCTTCATGAAAATTGACTATTTTCCTAACTAAGCAATCCAAATAGACACATTTTGGTTATAGTAAAAGCTAATGCGTGATATGTCTATTACATGATTAATGTCAATCTAGTGTTCGATTATTACAACATGGTCTCTACTCTCTAGCATGGCCACAATGATAACAATTATAAAATGCCTCTTGTGCAATGGCTATTAAAGCTTCTCTACAATAAAATCTTCAAAATCCCACCTTCACTCTCTCTCCGTTTCACTGTACGCGATCTTTGACAATCTTAATGATAAGAAAAATAGTTCATGTGTAAAACATTAGATGATGATATTATTACTAATTATGATTGTGAAAATAATATAAGAAATTAATAGGGAAAAGTGTCAAAAAAATCCTAAACCTATTGCACTAATGCCAATTCAGTCATAAACGTTTTTTTGGTGTCAATTCAGTCCAAAACCTTTTGCATTGGTGCCAATTTAGTCCTAAACCATTTTGGGGTGACAATTCAGTCTTAAACCTTTTTCATTAGTGTAAATTTAGTCCTAAATATTTTGTATTTATGCCAATTGAGTCAATTCGATCAATTTTGATCGAAAATAATTGGCACAAATATCAATTGTCCTACGTGGCACGGTTTGCGCTAACGTGGATACTTTTTTAATATTTTTTAAAAATAATTTTTTTAAAAAAACAAAAAAATGCTTAAAAATTATTTAAAATATTAAAAAAAATATCCAAATCAACGTTTGTCATGCCACGTAGGACAATCGATGTCCATATCAGTCATTTTTTGTCAAAATTAGTCGGATTAACTCAATTAGCATAAACATCAAAGATTTAGGACTAAATGGGCACAAATGCAAAAGATATAGGACTGAATTAGCACTAATAAAATGTTTAGGACTTAATTGACACAAATTCGAAAGGTTTAGGACTGAATTGGCACTAGCGCAATAGGTTTAGGACTTTTGTAACACTTCTCCCGAAATTAATATCAATCATGATCATGAAGAAATTACTGAGGAAAATAGACAACTAATATCATAATAACTTAATAATTAGAATCAATTGCATTATTATATAGTTAAATACAATAGTCATACCTAAATTCGAAGGAAAAAGTCATGCACAAAAGCTCAAGTGAGTTTTGAGTGGGATTAAGCAGTCTAGAGTCTATAAGTTCTAGACCTAGAATACGGAAACTAGCCTATTGGATCTGGTTCTAAGTTTTGGGAACTTATAACCTACCCCAGAATCGACTCCATTCGTCTAGGCCAGCTCTAGGATCTACTCGGGAATGCACCAATTCTTTAATCTTTTTGGGTTTCATTCATTTTGAAAGGACAAACTTTAGTAGAGCATATCTTTATAACCGGGACAAATAGAAGTTATAAGGTATGTAGGTTCAAAGGTGGGTAGGTTATATGTTCCGTGGTTGGTAGGTTCCGGGCATGGAACCTAGAACTAACCCTGTCGGGACTGGATCTAGTTTTGGAACTGGAATTAGACCAAATCTAGTCGGGTAGTGCCAGTCCGGCCAGGTGTTGGAGTTGGCGAATACTTCGTGGACCCTTGTTTCTTACACCGGATACGCCCACGTGAGCTTAGGGAAACCAAAGTGTTATCCGACGACATGTGACCCATACGCGCGGGATGCGGGGGCAGCGCCTGGGTAATCTCGCGCGTCATTCAATTTTCTTGATTTCTGTGTGATCGTTCTGATTCGGTGTGCGATAAATCCCATCAATTGGTATCAGAGCCTTGTGTTCGAGAAATTAGGGTTTATCTGAGATGTCAGGAGGGTCACGGATTGAGATCGAAAAATTCGATGGGACGCGGTTCGATCTGTGGAAGATGAAGATGGAGGATCTACTTTGTGATCGAGATCTTTGGTCGGCAATCGTAACGGAAAGGCCTGATGCTGCGATGCCTGGTATTGGGATAAAGGAACCGGGGAAGAATGACGATTCATCCTCCAAAAAAGGCGGATCCAAAGGAGATTGAAGACTGTGATCGAATTGATCGGAAAGCAAAGGGTTTGATCCGGCTTTGTCTCGCAGACTCGATTCTGACAAACGTGATGAGCGAACCTACAGCCAGGGATTTATGGCAGAAACTGGAGTCGCTATATCAAAGTAAGTCGTTGGTTAATAAGCTGTTTTTGAGGAAAAAGCTGTATAATCTTCGGATGCATGAGGGCGACTCGTTTTTTGCACATCTGTATAACTTTAACACGTTGATTAGCCAACTCATATCAATCGGTGTTAAGTTCCAAGATGATGACAAGGCGATAACACTACTCTGTTCACTGTCGGATTCATGAGATAACCTGATTGTGGTGATCGGTGGTGGGGGATAAAGAATTATCGTATGAGAGCGTGTGTTCGGCCTTGTTATCAGAGGAGACACGAAGAAAAGGGTCAGGAAATTCTAGTAGAGAGGCACTGACTGCTAGGGGTAGGCCAGCAGAGAAGACTCTAAATCGGAGAGGGTCCAGATCCAAATCTCGTGGGCGATCGAAGAGTAGGGAGAGGAGGGTACAGTGCTGGAGATATGAAGAGTGGGGCCATATGAAGTGAGACTGTAAAAACAAGTTAGTTTTTAATAAAGAAGCTGAATCATCCTCGAGAAAGAAGGAGGTCGATGCAGGATATATGTATTTGGCTGCTGCATGTATGGCACAGTCAGACCAGGATATTTGGTTGATCGACACCGGTGCTTCATACCACATGACACCTCATAGACACTGGCTTTGTGAATATGAGCAATATAATGGTGGAGATGTCATGCTCGGAGATGATACTGCAGTTCAAATTGTCGGGCATGGCAGGGTGAAGCTGAGGATGAGTAATGGCACGGTGAAGACTCTTCCAGACGTGATGCACATACCCTTGATGAGCAGAAACCTGTTATCAGTCGGTACGATGGCTGATTCAGGGGTTACTTTCAGTTGTGATAAGAATTCGTGCAAGATGACTCGGGGTTCTATTGTGATTGCACGAGGAGTCCGTTATGGGACATTGTATAAGCTGCTCGGGGAAACGGTGACTGTTGGTAGTGGTTTTCGTCTCTGAAAAGACCAAGTAAGATGGATATGATACGTCCATGTTGTGGCATCAGAGGCTAGGGCATATCGGTGAAAAAAGGGACTGTCTACCATAGCTTCGAGTCAAATGGTAGAAGGAGTACAAGATTGCTTTATGGGCTTCGGGTTCTGTGAACACTGTCTCCATGGAAAACAGAACCGAGTTAGCTTCCAACACACCGGTACGAGAGCAACAGAGGTTCTCGAGCTGATTCATAGCGATGTCTTCGGGCCTACTCCGACTCCATCTATTGGAGGATCCATGTACTATGTATCGTTCATAGATGATTTTTCGAGATATAGTTGGATTTATTTTATCAAAAGTAAATCAGATGTATTCGAAATTTTTTGAGAATTTAAGGTTTTGGTTGAAAACCAATTGGGCAGGAAAATCAAGATACTTCGTACAGATAACGGAAGTGAATTCTGTTCGGATAAGTTCGAGCAGTTCTGTGTGGACAATGGTATTGCAAGGCAGAAGACGACCCCATATACGCCTCAACAGAACGGTGTGGCTGAAAGATTAAATCGGTCACTCATAGAAAGGGCAAGATGCATGCTGAGTTGGGCAGGTTTGGGGCATGAATTTTGGGCAGAAGCTGTAGCCACGGCCAGTTATTTAAAGAACTGGTCACCGACCTTATCAGTGAAGGACCGTACACCATATGAGGCAGTGTTTGGGAAGAAGCCGAATTTGTCACATGTTCGGGTGTTCGGGTGTGACGCCTATGTTCATGTACCCAAGGAGAAAAGGGGTAAGCTTGACAATAAGTCCGAGAAGAACATATTCGTCGGGTACAAGGACGGGGTCAAGGGCTATAAGCTGTGGAATCCAGAATCAAATACCATTGTATACAGCAGGGATGTTGTCTTTCGCGAATCACAGTCCCAGATTGGCACACAGAAAGTTGATGAGCCCAAAAAGGTGGTAGTGCTTGAAGAAAGTCCAAAAACTGAAACGGAGGAGATGGTTCCACAAGGTACGCCAGTAGAGTCTGATTCAGAATTGGAGCAAGGGGACTTGGTTAATGAAGTCGATGATGCAGATTTGGATGAAGAATCAGATACAGATAGCATGCCGGCTCTTAGAAGATCGACGCGGGAAAGAAAGGTACCACTTCGATACTCACTTAGTGCATTGAGTACGTTTCATGCTTTGAGCATTACCGGAGATGATCCTAGTTCTGTAAAAGAGGCGAGATCCATGGATGATGCGAATCAGTGGGAGCTCGCAATGATAGATGAGATGCAGTCGCTTGATCATAATGAGACATGGAGTTTGTGTAAGTTGCCTAAGGATAGAAAGGTAATTGGGTGCAAATAGGTATTCAAGCGAACGCTGAAACCGGATGGGACTGTAGAGAAGTACAAAGCTAGGCTTGTAGCCAATGGGTATTCTCAGATCGAGGGAGTTGACTATGACGAGATCTTCTTTCCCGTGGCGAAATTGACCTCGATACGGTTTGTTCTGTCCGTAGCAGCTGCATACGATCTTGAGGTGAAACAGATGGATGTAAAGACGGCTTTCCTTCATGGGGACTTGGAGGAGGAGATATATATGAGGCAACCAGAAGGCTTTGAAGTAAAAGGAAAGGAGAAACTGGTGTGCAAATTGAAAAAGTCCTTATATGGGCTAAAGCAGTCACCGAGGATGTGGTACCAGAAGTTTGACACGTACATGCTCCAGCTTGATTTTGTGCGTTCAAGTTCTGACCATTGTGTTTATGTGAAGATGACAGGTGATCAGTTTGTCATTCTCACGCTATATGTGGATGATATGCTGTTGATCGAGAATAGCGTGAAGATGGTGAAATCTGTGAAGAGTTTGTTGGCCAAGAAGTTCGAAATGAAAGACTTGGGGTCTGCAAATTTTATTTTGGGCATGCAGATTAGGAGGGACCGTGAGAAACGGAAGTTGTGGCTAGGGTAGGAGAAATACATCAAAGAAATATTGAAGAAATTCAATATGATAGACTGCAAGCCTGTTGGTACCCCTATACCTTTACGGACCAAGCTATTTGCGGAACAATGCCCTAAAACAGATGAAGAAGCTGAAGAGATGGCCCGAGTTCCATACGCGAGTGCAGTAGGTAGCTTGATGTATGCTATGGTGTGCACGCGTCCGGATATAGCCCAAGCAGTGGGAGTCTTGAGCCGATACATGTCTAACCCAGGTAGAGAACACTGGAATGCGATCAAAAGAGTTTTCAGGTATCTTCGTGGAACTTCAAATTTTTCTTTATGTTTTGAAGGTACAGAGAATGGAAACATGCTTGATATCGTAGGCCATGTAGATGCTGATTGGGGTGGAGATATTGATAGTAGACGGTCCACTAGCGAGTATGTTTTCACACTGTTTGGGGCTGCATTGAGTTGGATGAGTAGAAGGCAAAGCGTGGTAGCGCTCTCCTCTACGGAGGTTGAGTACATGGCTTTTACTCATGCTGGAAAAGAGGCCGTATGGTTACAGCGGCTGTGCTTGGAGCTTGATTTTGAGCAAGGTGCCGTAGAGGTGAGATGTGATAATCAAGGGGTTATTTATTTAGCTAAGAATCCAGCATTTCACTCACGCACAAAACACATTGATATACAATATCATTTCATCCGGGAAAAAGTTGAGAAGAAAGAGGTTCGGCTTGTAAAGGTTGACACGGTGAAAAATAGTTCAGACTTCCTTACTAAAGCCGTCACAAGTGCGAAGTTTGAATGGCGCTTTACTGCGATTGGATTGAAGAAGAATGACATTGGAAAGGCTCTCATTTGCGCGAAGTATCCACCAAGTGGGAGAATGTTGGAGTTGGCGAATACTTCGGGGACCCTTGTTTCTCACACCGGGTACGCCCACGTGAGCTTAGGGAAACCAAAGTGTTATCCGACGACATGTGACCCATACGAGCGGGATGCGGGGGTTCGGGGGCAGCGCCCTCGACATGGGTGTCCCGCTGCCCGATCAGCGGGCGGGGCTTCCGCTGCCCGGTCAGCAGACGGCTGCCCTGCTCGCCGGTGAGGGGGCGAGGGTTCGGGGGCAGCGCCCCCGAAACCTCAACGGGCTTGGACTTTTATTTAAGTTAACCCGTATGTTATGGGCTTAATAGAGGTTTCGTTAGGTTTAGGTTTTGGGCCCGTTTAGGGCATATATATATTTTGCTCGTTTATGCTAATCATTGAAAAGAGTTGAGAGGCTGTAAACCGAATATCATAGTGAAATCTCTTGCAGGACGTAACCCTATTCTGGGGTGAACCTGGGTAATCTCGCGCGTTATTCAATTTTCTTGATTTCTGTGTGATCGTTCTGATTCGGTGTGCGATAAATCCCATCACCAGGTTCCAGGTTTACCTTGAACTAACATTCACCCCTAGTTTTGAGTGGGCAAAGCTCAAGGAGTGCCCTACAAGCATGAGCAAGGAGAATGGGTGTACATTAAAGGCTGCGATAGACAAATCCATTGAGGTCGTCGCAACTCACGATTGTCATAGTACACAATCGTCCTCGACGAAAGATTCACATCATGTTAGCTGATGAAGATAGCGTCCGTGCTCCACATGATGGGCTTTTATTAAAAAAAAAAAAAAACAGGTCCAGCCCATGGGTTTAGTTGCTAAACCTAGGTTATAACTCAGCAACACACTTAGGTGAGAATAGGTGTGACCGAGAGGTATGGCAGCAAAATAGAAGCCAAAAACGCAGCAGCAGTTTTTTGGAAAATCAGTCTATCTAGCAGCGATCAAATCGACGATCGGAGGTCGATCAATGGTCCGATTGGGTTGAAATTTTGACAGCATCTTCAAGACTCGTTGTTATTGATTCTGTGCGGTTGGATCGTGATTTGAAGGTATTTACTGTAGCTGTTCATGGGTATTTTGGGACTACAATTTTGGGGTGATTTTCATCCGGTTCTCTCGTTTAAGGTGATATTGTTGCTTGATCTCCACTTATAGTTTGTGATTTTTTTGTCGTTGTCTTCAGCGAGGTTGTGTACCTAAACGATTAATAGTGGATATTTGGGTGGACTCCGTGATCGGTCTCGTGGTTTTTATCCTTCGCATTGAATGAGTTTTCTACGTAAAAATTCTGGTGTTATATTTTCTCTAAGTTCCTATATTTTCATTGGTTGTGCTCGACTGGATTTCTCACAGGTTTAGTCAAAAAGGGAAAGTTATCCGCTATTTTTTCCAAAATAGTGGTGGGGTGAGAGAGGCAACCTTCTTCGGCAAAGAAAAGGAAAGGCAACTGACATGAAGCATTAAGGAGAAATCGTTGTCTAGGCACTCAAAGACATAGGTGTCAAAGCCAAGTTCCACGCAACATCTCGGACGAGCCCATAGAATAATATGTTGGAAGTGTCTTTGGATCTAATTTTAGGATTTGCTTTAAGAACATTATAATATGAACTATCTAAACGTGGGAGTTGCTGAAAGAATTGGCTTGAAAGATCTATTATTAATAAAATAATGTTAATTATAAGCGTTTTCCTGCTCTTGATAGTTTGCATATGGTGTAGGCTGATGCGTTGATGAGTATGTGGGCAGTAGGACCATCATATTACTTGTAGCTTTTGAACCTGTTGTCGTGGGTATTTTGCCATCAGACATGCCTTCTAAATTAGGATTTTAAACAGAATGGCCTGAAAAATTGGCAAAGTTTAATCAAAGCGAAGGTTATCGATCGCTTCTCGCCCATTGTTTAAAATAAAACCGCTCACTCATATGAACAGGAACTTTTGAAGAAGTACGTGTTCAGTGCGTATGCAGAATAAATAGCTATTACCGATCAGCATCAAGAGCAAATGCAGTTAGGAGTCAAGAAGACATCGGTTGGTGTTTTAAATGCTTAAGCCTACTCATATGAACATCATGGTCGTGTTTGGGCAAGGCAAAACGACTAGAACTCAACCAAAATGGACATTTCCCAAAAATCAATGCTTAAACAAGAAGAAGGGCCGGAAACGAATGGCAAGAACTGCAATTATTAGACATCTCGACATGCCGAATCAACATCCTTTCGAAGTGCTCAATAAGAATTCCAAACCTTGGTTCTTTTATTCGGGGAAAATTTATTGATGCAGCTGTAATTTGGGATTGTGCTGGATATTAAGTTGCTATGTTGATTCTAAAGATTGTTGAGCTGTACAATCATGTTGTAAACGGTGTCGTGGAACCGTAGAATTGTGTGTTGTAACGAAACGCGGAAACAAACACAGAACAACAAGGATTTACGTGGTTCGATCAAGGTGATCTACGTCCACGGGCGAGGTAAAACGAGATTCCACTATAATCAATGAGAGTGCAGATTACAAAAGTCGTTCTCAGCGACTGAACAAAGCTCACAGCTCACAAATCTCTCAGATGACGAAAAAACCACCGTACAACAAAATAAACCCTAGCCGCAGTAGTAAATAGGGCCCAACTCGGAGCAAACGAACAAAATCTCAATTTTCTCTCCAATTTTGAGTCGCACAAAATATGTCGGGTCGGGTAATTAACCGGGCCGAGTACATAAAATTCAAGACATATTTAACATTGTGCATTATGGAAACCAGATTCAAATCATTGGGTTTAACGCTAGTTTTCATCCGTATTTGATCGTCTTTTGAGTTGGATGTAGGTTTGCGCTTAAAACAAAGCAAGTTAACTTTTTCGATGATTTAGTATCGGCTTGAATGGGTGTCATTGGAGATCACAATCAACGATGAGATCGTAATCTTCTTGATTGAAGATTACGTTCGGAAATTAGACTTGATTGATTACCTGTATAATTGTTTTCCTTTTATTTTCCTTTGACAATGTTATTTATACATAATTATACAGACCATAGTGAACAAGAAATATAGAAAAGTTTCCACCTTCCTCTTTCTATCTTCTGCATTTCCTCATTCTTGTCATCTTCTTTCATGGTATCAGAGCTTTGCGTACCCAGGCCTAGCTTCCACTGTTTCTTCTTGATTGCCGACCAGTTTTCTTTTGCTCTCTCTTTATTGCTGCAACTTAACCTGCAAAACATAGAATGCACTCTAGCATAGGAATCACCTTTCAGGTGTCGGTTGAGTTCAAATGAACTGTTTCAGACTCGGCATGCTAGCTACCGTCCAAAGCTTTTTATTTACGGGATGTGGTAATTTTGTTACCTAATAAACTTAGTTTTATTGAGTCTTCGTTAAGGTAGTTTTGTACTTGATTGTGGATATTTATTTCTCACTTAATTGATATAGAATTTTGAGGTCTTCCACTCGAAGTGGGTTTCATTGTTTGGTCCTATTTTTAGGTGAGTGGTGCTTATCTATTCCATAATTTGAATACTCAAGCCTTAAAAATTGTAGGAGTTAGGTTTGTTGTAAGCTATGAAAAAGGAATCACATGGCATGATGTTTATTAAAAAGGAAAAGCGCTGTTTAGTGTATATTTGCTAGATTAGTTTGAATGGGGCAACAACTACCCTTTTGCTTATGTGAAATGACTTATTTAAAGTTTCTTTTGAAATGACTTGTGAGTTGATTTGTTGTGAAATTATCTAAGAAATGCTATATAACATGAATAGGGTTTGGCATTAATTACCCTTTTGGTTATATGAAATTACTTATTAAACCATCTCTCGAAAAGACCCGTGAGATGATCATTTGTGAAATTATTTAGGATATGCTACATGAAATGAATTTTGCTTGATGAAATGCATTATGAAAGTCTATAAGCATTGATTTATGAATTTTATGTATGAATGGAGGATAAGTTAGTGGTTTTATGCTCATTAACGCTATGATGTAACCTCGTCGAGAAACATCAGATAAAATAAAATTGCATTTAGATATACTAACGAGGACTCAAATGCAATCTCCTCATTCATCAAAATCACTAGCATCTCATCCAAATAGAGTAATTGCCCATGCAATTATCCCAACTTACTGTTGGGTGGTCTTGAGCCTCTCTCAACCCAAAAACTAGCTTAAAATAAAATTGTATTTAGATATACTAACGAGAACTCAAATGCAATCTCTTCATTCATCAAAATCACTAGCATCTCATCCAAATAGAGTAATTGCCCATGCAATTATCCAACTTACTATTGGGTGATCTTGGGCCTCTCTCAACCCAAAAGCTAGCTCAAAGGTTGAGACTTTCCCTTACACTTATAAACCGGGCTGGTCAATAAACTTATTGGTAACCTGGGCTCTGATACCAATGTTGGGTGATCTTGGGCCTCTCTCAACCCAAAAGCTAGCTCAAAGGTTGAGGCTTTCCTCACACTTATAAACTGACCACCAACTCCTTCCACAACCGATGTGGGACAACCCCAACACTTACAACGTGCTCACTGCTCAAGAGAGTGACATATGGAATTTATGTATATTTCATGTTACAAATGTCAATGCAATGAAGGAACATATAGGGCGATCGCGAATTAATGTGTAAGAATATGCAAAATATGATTTTAGTTATTTGGCATACTCTTGATACACGTTAACTTCTCCGATTCCATGATGAGTGGCTTGGCTTATATATACTACGATTTTACAAGCACAGTGGTAAAAAAGATCACAAAACCATATCTCCAAAGCAAAACCATCAACCTGTTGTCCCTGCAAAAACCCTTTTGGCTTGGGAGCAATGGCGAAACCATCATCCACGTCCATTATGCTGCTCATGTTTTTGCTAATTGCCACCAGTGATCTCTCTGTCTATCACTCGTCTCTGCATGAGAATAAGGAAGATGTTGATAATGTCTTGATGTGATTTGGCAGGTATGCAAGTGAGCGTGGAAGCATAAGGCGGATGCAAGAGGGACGGAGATTGCAGGCCACTGAGTTGTTGTCACTGCCGAAACTCCGTCTGCTACTGCAAATGCTCTCAAGGAGAGAGTTTTTGTTGGTGATTTGTTTGTAAAAACAAACTAAAATGTGCCTTGTCCCACATCGAAAAGATGTGAGCGCGCACGTGGACTGGATTTGGCATAAGTCAACAATTACCATTGTTTTCTAGTGAAACAGTGCGACTGTTCACTAAGGATTCTGATAGCCTTTGAAAGGTTATGTCTATTCAATTAGCGGTTATTTTCTAAGGCACTCTTACAACCTTTGAAGTGTTGGTGTCTGTTCAGAAATAACTACAGTTTCATATATGAAAAGGTGCGATTGAATAAACTGTTTGGACACGAAGAGTTACATGAGAATTAACTATTTTTCGGATGTGAAAAGGTGTGTTCGTTCTCATTATATATTCAAGTGTTCTGTTCATTTTCAAAATTACTCTCTTCACTTCTTCTCTCAATTTTCGTTCTTTGAGCACAAGAGAAATACAACATGTGTTTCCAATTGTTTCCTAGAGAGATCCTGGAGAAATATCAGAATTGCTATCTGCTATTCTCACCGAGACTTTGTTGTATCCTAGATGATATTTGCCGAGACCATTAGCAACGTTGTGGGGCAAATAAATCCTTAAAGAAAGTGATTACACGCATCAAAGTCTGATTCCATTGTTCATCCCATTACCAATGAAATTTCCCAACAATTTTAAGGATTTATTTTGTGTAACAATGGAGTCAGAGTTAACATTGGAGGCATATGAGAATACACTATTCTACGAGAGTCATGGTAGCAATTCATGCAAAGTTTATCAAAATAAAAGAAGTACTCGAGTCTAGATTCGTCGACGTTCTAGATCAGTTTTTCGATGAATTCTCATAAAGGTGCACGCGTTCTTCTCTCTTATACATGTAACATTTTCAATTCTGATTAGACGATTATTAGACATACCACATACGTGGCTCGCAACGGGTCTCTATGCTCCCCCGTGATAACCTCACGGCAGTGAAAGGAAGATCAACAAAGGATATCCCATCCTGGAGATCGTGTAGACGCAAATCCGGTTAGGGAGTTGCCTGGCATCCATGTGGGTCAAGGATTTGCGTTTTGCATCCGCCACCAAGTTCTATTTCCATGTCGTGCTTCTTGGACAAGAACGACATGATAATGTGCCATTTAAGGAATCTTTTGTGGCTTGGTTTGACTGGTTGCAAATTTAAATGAAAAATCGTGTTGTTTGGGGGGCTTGACGCAATGCCAGTGAATTCCGCTAATTGGATGGAGGCGTTTCATTGGAGATTTGCTTGTTTGAGAATCAAAAGTGCTCTCTTTCATCTTTTCAATATGAAGGGGTTTTTGATGCAATTAAAAAAAAATTGTTGAAGATGAAAGTACGATAGTGTTTATATTGGGAAAATCTGTGTGTATGTGGATCTAACGTGGAGTATTTATTTTTAAACTTGGTCTATAAATATAAGTATTGTTATGTGGAATTGTCAGTATAAGGATTAATTTTCTCTTGTGCCAACATGTACATGAAGTGTAGATAAATTTTGTACTTAATATAGACATGGGATAGTCCATAGCATCTTCATATTCTTCGCTATCTGAGATAGACAAAAGGAGAACGGTGGATTTTGTGGGAAATTTATTTGGAGAAGAATTCTCTCAAATAGCATCAAGGGATTTCATTTATTTATTACATTATTCCTGTCATAATTTTTTCATGCGCAAGAGCCTTATATGCAAAATACAATGGCATGCAATGGTGGAGGATTTCAGTTAATGATATGCAATATCATGGACTGGATCTCGCTCATCTTCCGCCATTTATCTCTTGAAGAGGCCAAGAGTAAATGAGAAATCATATGCATCACCATTATAAATGAGATGATATAATTGATATTTGTTGTTCAGAATCAATATATTCACATAGACCTCTCCATCATATGTGAGGGTGGCGGACGTGGCTTGGACTCTCGAGTTTACATAGGAAAGGTTGTGTTATGGATTCTGAACGCACGACCATGAAAAATAGTTCATGTCTCTGTGGGTGAAAACTTAGGGAACATCCGATGTGGAGCCTCACATTAATGTCATTCCTAAAAAAAATTGTCTTTTGAGACTGGCTCGATGAGAAGAAGATTCATCGCACTAAGTATATTTTTAGTGCATTGACGCCGCTGCTATGGAGCGGCTGGCAAGGAAGTATTTGAAAAATCCTGTAGTGGTATTCGTTGGCTACAGAAGTTGCTTGATGAACTTGGTAATAAGACAACAATTGTCTTTGTTGACATAAAGAAGAATGCGGATACACTTGCTACAAATTTGGACATGGCATGATACAAAGGGACTACTTTACATGTTGGAAGATCTTCGGAACAAAGAGAGATAAGCCTCAGTAGAAGGTTAGTGCCTTCTAATTGATGATATATGTTTATTTTTTGAACGAATATGGCTGGATACTATCTTGGGACCTAAAGATAAAAATAGTGGGGGTCACTCTTTGAATCAAAGTGATTAAGGTTGAAAAGATGTTAAATGGATTTAAACATCTTAGTTTCAAAGAAACTTTACTGTTTCGTACCAGTATGAAATTAAAGTATACTACTGGTAAAATAGTAGCACAAGTTGAATATGTGAGTGCTATTGGATCTTCAATGTATGTGATGCATTGTACTAAACCCGAGATTACATTTTTTGTGTGTCAGTTGAGTAGATATAGTGGTAATCCAAATATAGAACATTGTAATGATATCACAGAATTTTGGTTAAGAGAACTAAAAGATTTGTGATTGTCCTATAATAATTATCCGGATATATTAGACGGACATACCGATGTTTTTGGATTTCTATTGTGAGAGAAAAACATTCTAGTTCTGGATGAATTTTCACATTGGGTGGATGTGTTGTATCTTGAGTGAGCAAGAAACAAACATGCATAACATAATCAGGCTACTTTGGCAAGAGCTTATAGTAGCGCGTATAATGAAAAGTCTAGGCTTATTAACCTAAGGCCTAAGTGCGTGAGACAATTGATTCAAGAGGGTACCATAACAATTGTCTACTTGAGGTCAAACAAAAATATGAATGATCTCTTTACAAAGGCTTTATCAAGAGATGTGGTAAAAGTGACTTTAAAAGAAATTGGGCTGAAACCCTTTTATTAAAATCACCAGTAATGGTAACCCGACCTGATACTAGCATATAACTAGTTATAAGGTTTAATGGGTAAAAACAAGTTACTGAAAGTGACTATTTTATACTGGCATTAGCCCGGACATGAGAAGTCAGTATCGTCTGTTACGTTTAGAGGTTGAGTTATACTCTTAATGAAGTATAATACGTTTTAGTTGCGTATTTATTAGTAACAGAAACACGTGAAAATACTTCACCTATATGGGCTTAGAAGTGGTGCCGCTTCTTACGAAAGTTAGGGTTGCTTTCTAGAGAGCTCATGAAACAGGTACAAGCACAATGCCATAATAGTGCCGAGTAAATATGAACTTCTCGCTGAAACAAGAGGTTAATATATATGCGGTATGTCTGATTCTATTATATAGAGTAGCAAATTTAAAGCCAGCAGCTATTTATCACTTTGATAGAGTCTTGAGATATTTGCACTAAATGAAGGTTTAACTCGAAAGAGACCTTCACTTATGTATATTAATCTCATGGAAATATTGGCTGTATTTTTTGAGAAATTTTGTTTTCACAAACAAAGTGGGGGATTGTTGGTGATTTGTTTGTAAAAACAAACTAAGATGTGCCTTGTCCCACATCGAAAAGATGTGAGTGCGCACGTGAACTAGATTTGGCATAAATCAACAATTACCATTGTTTTCTAGTGAAACAGTGCGACTGTTCACTAAGGATTCTGATAGCCTTTGAAAGTTTGTGTCTATTCAATTAGCGGTTATTTTCTAAGATACTCTTACAACCTTTGAAGTGTTGGTGTCTGTTCGGAAATAACTACAGTTTCATATATGAAAAGATGCGATTGAATAAACTGTTTGGACACGAAAAGTTACATGAGAATTAACTATTTTTTGGACGCGAAAAGGTGTGTTCGTTCTCATTATATATTCAAGTGTTCTGTTCATTTTCAGAATCACTCTTTTCACTTCTTCTCTCAATTTTCGTTCTTTGAGCACAAGAGAAATACAGCATTTGTTTCCAATTGTTTCCTAGTGAGATCCTGGAGAAATATCAGAATTGCTATCTGCTATTCTCACCAAGACTTTGTTGTATCCTGGAGGATATTTGCCGAGACCATTAGCAACGTTGTGGGGCAAATAAATCCTTAAAGAAAGTGATTACACGCCTCAAAGTCTGATTCCATTGTTCATCCCATTACCAACAAAATTTCCCAACAGTTTCACTGGAGACCTTGAGGCAAAAGGAAATTGCACAAGAAGTTCCATGAAAAGCAATGAAAATCCATAAGCCTCTTGTGATATCAGAATAAGTATGTATCAGTTGTTGCATTTGAAGAACAAAAATAAGCCAAAGATCTCTCCCTCTCCCTCTCCCTCCCTCCTGTGCGTGCGTGAAAGAGAGAGTTGAAAGATGGCCTGTATTGATCGAAAAAGAAGCGAATCAGGAGCGGTGGCCAAACACGACTACATAAATAATTTTCGCTGATTAAAAGAGGTCTGATTCTTTTTTTCTTGCAAGATTTTGTAGGAAACTAGCCTGCTGTTATTTTTTTCCCTCTTCCTGGAAACTATTCAATTCACAGTCACGATACGGGGCTGGTGGGAGGAAGATAAATTTCTTTGTAAAAAGGTAATTTTTATCAATAAGAAATATATTAAACTACATACATTGGCATAGATTTTTACCATTACATGTGAAAGCAGATTTCACCGTAGTAGACATGTACATAGTTTCTTCAGAATGACAGTTATGTTGCAAAATGGCATATGGGTCATTCGATTGACTACAGAGGTTATGGAGGTTATTGTTGAGGATAACAATAACCTAATAAGGAAAATGCGTTCGGATCAACTTGATGAGCCAAGCATACGTTTCCGATACTGAAAAATAAAGGAATGCTACAAACATGTTCCACTTTGGCCAATTTAGCCCTAAGCTTTTCAATTTTGTCAATTAAGTACTAAACATGTTCACGTTCTACTAATATGGGTCAAATATGGGTCACTAACTTTAAAGGGCTAACTAAAAATGGATATAAAAGATTGAAGTAAAATTAAATGAGTCAATAATGAGTCACACACTTGAACCCATTTTCGACCCATAAAAACAGTTTCCCTCCACAAGTTGCAAATGGTATCAGTCGACGGTCCCAGTCGTCGATCGTAGGCCCCAGTCGCCAGTCCCGATCACCAGTCGCAGGCCCCGACCCCAGTCCCTATTGCGGGGCCTGGCCCCAATCCCGGTTGTAGGCCCTGGTCCCTATCGCAAGCCCCAGTTTCGATTCCGATTGTAGGGCTGAGGCTGGGGCCGAGACAGGGGCCAAGGTCAGAGTTGGCAACTGGGATCGGGACAGGGGCCGGAGATCAGGACCGGGGCCGGGAAAGGGAATTGAGGCTGGGGCCGGGGATCGAGGCCAAGGCCGGGCATGGATCGGGGCCGGGCTGGCGACTAGGGCCGGTGATTGGGACCGGGGACCGGAGATGAAGGCCGACGATCGGCACTGGGACCGGGGACGAGGGTCGGGGCCGGGGCTGGCAACAGGGGCCGTGGCCGGGGACTGGGGCAGGTAACAGGGGCAGGATAGGGTGGGGGCCGGGACCGGGGCCAAGGCCGGTGACTGCGGCCATACTAGGGCCGGCGGCCGGGGCATTGAAAGTAATGGGCTCGAATATCTTGGGCATAGCCTTTTGGGAAAATGATAACGCAATCTTCAGATCAAATGGAAGAACCAACTATGATTTGGCAAGTTTTTAATCGCCGTGGAAATTCAACAATGAAGTTGCTATTATAGCATTACCTTTAGATTGTCGGAAACTATGAAGAGAAAATATATCTCGTTACACCACAATTCTATTGTGCAATCGATAAGGTTTTGAAATTATTATCAATTTAGGGGGCATGGTCGCCCGTGGATGGCTTAGATATTGCTTGGTTGGCATTAACATTAATAACTTACCGGTTAATGCTAATGAAGTTGGCTATGCTCAAAATGTAAAGTCGATGTTTTATAGGTAACAAAGAAACATGTAGGGCGATTGCACATTAATGTATATGAAAAGAGAAGGTATTATTTTAATTATTTGGCATCCTATTTTGATTAGCCAGACGAGAAACATTAACATCTCTGATTCCATCCTGAGTGGCTTGACTTATATATATTACGTGAGCAAAACCATCAACCTTTTGTCCCTGCTGAAAACCATTTTGACTTGAGGAGCAATGGTGAAACCATCATCCACATCTGTTATCCTGCTCATGTTTTTGCTAGTTGCCATCGGTGATCTCTCTCTCTTCTATGTGCATGAGAATGGGGAAGATGTTGACGATGGATTGATGTGGTTTGGCAGGTTTTCAAGTAAGCGTGGAGGCAAAAACCATCAGATGCATTCGGGACAGTGATTGCGGTCCACCAAGATGCTGCACATGTCTAATCTTCGCTTGTGTGTGCACGTGTCGACCAGGAGAGAGTTTCGTAGGAAACCTCCAGGGAAAAGGAAATGGCGCAACAAGTCCCTTGAAAAGAATTGGAAATCCATAATGTCTATTAGGATATCTAAATAAAAATTTTAACTGTTGTTCCATTTGAAGAATAAAAATTTAAGTTAAAGATCTCTCTCTATGGTGTGCATGCGTGCGTGTGAAAGAGAGAGTTAAAAGATGACACCTATTGATAAAAAAAAAAAAAAAAAAAAAAAAAAAAAAAAAAAAAACAAGTCGGGATCGGTGGCTAAGGGTGCGTATTGTAACGTTTCTGTTCCTGGGCACAATTTTTGAACATAAATAATTTTTTGTGTTTCTGTTCCCGGCTACGATTTCTAGGAATAGAAACGCGTATGGTAAGTAAAAAAAAAACTTTTTCCCGCGGTCGGCAGCGGCGACCCCCGGCAACAGTGGTCGGTGAGTTGTGGCCGCGTCGACAGCGGTGAGTGGTGGTTCCAAAAGTGTTTCAAACCCAAAAGTAAGTGCTTTTGTGTTTTTTCAAAAGCGTTCTCCAGCACAAAAGTGTTCCGCGGAACACTTTTAAAATATTTTTGAACCATACGCGTTTCTGTTCCAAAAGTGTTCCGGAAACACCTTTGGAACATAAACATTTTCCCTGGAGCGTTACCATACACACCTTAACACCACTGTATAAATCATTCTCAAAAAATAAACGAGGTCCTCATATGATTCTTTTTCTCACAAGATTTTGTAGGAAATTAGGCTCATTGTTATTGTTTTTTCTCTAGCAAAGAACTATTCAAATTCACAGCAATAATATGGGGCTGTCGCAAGGACGATAAATTTGGTCGTAAAAGGGTAAATGGTATCAAGAATGAAAATATATCAGTGAACCGGGTAACCTCTTACCCAATTCAGTCGAAATATGTTGAGCAATGATTATGTGACGGCACTGTCATTCTTCCACAAGTGACGGTGCAATCTTGACCTTTTGTTTAACCAAAGGCAACCGGGTAAACCTCTCACCACGTTTCCTTGAAAATTCTTGCTTAGTGCCCGGTGGGATTTTATGGCAAGAAAGCAAATAAAACATATTCACACACACATATACATATATGAAATAAGATACCCAAATACAGCTAATCACCATTATGAAATAAATCATATGCAGATGCTCGTTTATTTCGCTGAAAATGAATGATTTGGAAAATCGCTTACAAAGATGAATGAACATAAAAATTTTGACATGACAACCTAAAAGTCAATATTTGACTTTTTAAGAAAATGATATCTAACTATAAATGGAATGGAGCGACACTTAAAAGACTCTTTTTTGCCAAAAAAAAAGGTGGCCTTTCAAGTATAGCAATGCCATACTTTTGTTGATACTAGAATTTTCTCCGCTCTTAAAAATGTTAGAAAATAATTAGAAATTTAGGTGGGTGGATTATATATTTGCTTGACTGGCATCAACTTTAATAACTAGCTGGTTAATGCTAATAAAGTTGGGCATGTTTAAAATGTAAAGTCGATGTTTAATAGGTAAGGAAGAAACATATAGGACGATTGCCAAAAGACAATATATTACTTTAATTATTTGGCATCCTCTTTTGATTGCCAGACGAGAAACAATAACATCTGTGATTCCATCATTAGTGGCTTGACTTACATGTACTCTGATATATATGCACGGTGGAACAAATAGATCACAAAAGCACATCTCCTAAGCAAAACCATCAACCTATTATGCCTGCAAAAACCCTTTTGGCTTAAGGTGCAATGGGGAGACAATCATCCACATCCATTACGCTCCTCATGTTTTTGCTAATCGCCATCAGTGATCTCTCTCTCTCTCTCTCTCTCTCTCTCTCTCTCTCTCTCTCTCTCTCTCTCTCTCTCTCTCTCTCTCTCTTCTGTGCATGAGAGAATAAGGAAGATGTCGACAATGGATTGACGTGATTTGGCAGGTTTGCAAGTAAGCGTGGAATCACTTTGTCCATGCTTTTTTAGCAGTGAATTATCGATTGCGAGCCACGAGGTTGTTGACTCTGATAGTCTCACATTGTTTCTGGCCTCACAATTTTCTTATTAACGAGTGCTTTAGCAAAACATGCGATGATATTATGTAGATTTACGATCAGAAATAACCGACAGACTGTCATAGAAGCATTTCCCCCCGTTACCAGTGTCTACGCTTTATTTGTTTGTGCAAATGCCCACAAGGAGAGAGTTTTGCAGGACACCTCGAGGGAAAAGGAAATGGCGAAAGAAGTTCCATGAATAGAAATGGGGCTTAAGTACATCCCAAGTGCCACAACTTGTGTACGATGCTCACTTTAGTGCCAAAACTTTCAAATCGATCACTTCAGTATCAAATTTTTTGAAAATCGATCACTTACGTGCCTGGTTCGATCTGAAGCATACGTGGCTGCCAGAAAGTCTATATGGAGTCTATGTGGATTTTCACATAAAAAGCAGGAGGATATGGCTCGTCGGAGGTCGACTCAGCAATTTCAAGAGCAAACACGTCGTTGTTGAAGCTAATTTTGCCCAAACGTAAATCCTAAATCCCCAAATTGAGCCCCAAAATTAGAAACTCTACGGCGATAAGTAAAATTGAGTCCCCATTTCGATTTCGCCCCAAAATTAACAGTCCTAGGTCGAAATGGAGGGAATGAGCTTTAGTAGCAGCTCAAATTCCTTTCAACCAACTGAAGAAGATGGTGAGATTTACTGTTATTGTGGGTTACTAAGTCCAACAAGAACATCTTGGACTCAGTTGAATCCAGGAAGAAGATTCCATGAATGTGACGGGTATAAAGAGGGGTCGAAGTGCAAATATTTCAAATGGGTTGATAAATAATTCTCAGGTTGAGCCACCGAGGTGATAATAGAGCTTCTTGAAAGACGTATCCTATGTAGTTCAAGTGTAAGGTGTGTGATGAGATTAAGTTTCTCAGTCTCTTGTAGGTGAAGTTCAGTTGGATATGTACTTGTATTCGATAATGTATAAATAATGGATGAATTTTGTATGGACGAAGGAGTTTGCTGCAGTATTTTGTTGGAAATGGAAGGTTGTAATGCAGTGTTTACCTAGTTTTTGGTCAGTTTTTGGACTAGCTATGTGAGGAGGATGTTATCAATGTATACCCGGACATAGAAAATAATGGGCTCGAATATCTTGCGCATAGACTTTTGGGAAAATCATAATGCAATCTTCAGATTAAATAGAAGGACAACTATGATTTGGCAAGTTTTTAATCGCCGTGGAAATTCAATAATGAAGTTGCTCTTACAGCATTACCTTTAGAATGCTGGAAACTATAAAGAGAAAAGATATCTCGTTATACCACAATTCTAATGTGCAATCGATAAGGTTTTGAAATAATTAGCAATTTAGGCGGCATGGTTGCCCGTGGATGGCTTAGATATTGCTTGGTTGACATTAACTTTAATAACTTGCCGGTTAATGCTAATAAAGTTGGGTATGTTTAAAATGTAAAGTCGATTTTTTATAGGTAACAAAGAAAAATGTAGGGAGATTGCACATTAATGTGTATGAAAAGAGAAGATTATTGTAACTATTTGGCATCCTCTTTCGATTAGCCAGACGAGAAACATTAATATCTATGATTCCATCCTGAGTGGCTTGACATATATATACAGTGATATTACGTGCACAGTGGAACAAACAGATCACAAAAAAGCATATCTCCAGAGCAAAACCATCAACCTATTGTCCCTGCAGAAAACCCTTTTGACTTGAGGAGCAATGGTGAAACCATCATCCACATCCATTATGCTGCTCATGTTCTTGCTAGTTGCCATCGGTGATCTCTCTCTCTCTCTCTCTTCCGTGCGCATGAGAAGAAGGAAGATGTTGACGATGGATTGATATGGTTTGGCAGGTTCGGAAGTAAGCGTGGAAGCAAAAATTATCAGATGCATTTGGGACAGTGATTGCGGGCCACCAAGATGCTGCACATGTCTAATCTTCTCTTGCGTGTGCACATGCCGACCAGGGGAGAGCTTCGTAGGAGACGTCGTGGGAAAAGGAAACGGCGCAACAAGTCCCTTGGAAAGAATTGGGAATCCATAAGTCTCATATGATATCTAAATAAACATTTTAACTGTCGTTCCATTTGAAGAACAAAAAATTAAGTTAAGAGATGACGCCTATTGATAAAAAAAATAAAATAAAGAAGCGAGTTGGGATCGTTGGCTAACACGACTATATAAATCAAATTTTGCAAATTAAAAGAGGTTCACGTCTGATTCTTTTTCTCGCAAGATTTCGTCGTAAAAAGATAAATGGTATCAAGAATGAAAATATATCAGTGAACCGGGTAACCTCTTACCCAATTCAATCGAAATATGTTGAGCAATGATTATGTGACGCAATGTCATTCTTCCACAAGTGACGGTGCAATCTTGACCTTTTATTTAACCAAAGGCAACCTCCCACCACGTTTCCTTGAAAATTCTTGCTTAGTGCTCGCTGGGATTTGATGGCATAAAGCAAATAGAACATATTCGTACACACACAAATGTGTATGTATAGCTAATCACCGTTATGGAAAAAAGCACATACAAATGCTCATTTATTTCGCCGAAAATGAATGATTTGAAAAGCTTACAAAGATGGGTGAACAAAAAATATTTTGACAAAAATGTCAACCTAAAAGTCAATATTTGACTTATTGAGAAAATGATATCTAAGTATAAATGAAATGGAGTTACACTTAGAAGACACTTTTTTTTGTCGAACAAACACTTAAAAGACTCGTTTTTGCCCCACACACACACACACAAAACGCGCCCTTTCACGATCAGGAATGCGCAGATATACTTTTGTTGATGCCTCAATTTTCTCCGCTCTTAAGAGTTTTAGAAAATATAAAAAAGAAAAAGATATCCAGTTTGACCTTCAAAGTTTTGTGTAATAAATAAGATATAATTAGCAATTTAGGTGGATGGATTATATATTTGCTTGATTGGAATTAACTTTAATAACCTGCTGGTTAATGCTAATAAAGTTTTTTTTTTGGTAAGTTGGTTAATGCTAATAAAGTTGGGTATGCTTAAAATGTAAAGTCGATGTTTTATAGGTAAGGAAGAAACATATAGGACGATTGTGAAAAGACAATATATTATTTTAATTATTTGGCATCCTCTTTTGATTAGCCAGACGAGAAACAATAACATCTATCATTCCATCATTAGTGGCTTGACTTATATGTACTCTGATATTACATGCATAGTGGAACAAACAGATCACAAAAAGCACCGAAAAATTACCAAAAAAGTCTTAAACCTATTGCAATTGTGTCAATTCAGTTTTAAACCCTTTTTTTTTTTTGCTGATTCAATTCTGAATCTTTTGCAATTGTGCTAATTCAGTCCATCCGGCAAATTTTGGCTGGCCAGCGCTGATGTGGATGCCGGCCAGCCATCAAACTAATATTTTAATTATTTTTTGATTTTTTTTGTTTTCCTTCCACCATCTACAACCACAAGCTTTCATCTCTGCCTTCGCCCCGCCCCTACATCTTCCCCCCCCCCCCCCCCCGCCCGCGGTGTTCTACATGTCGAGGGCCACCGCCCTGATCCACATCACGCACGGTTACGTGATCGTCGGACCCTCGATGAGGCTCTCACCAGCCTCGCCATGGTCGGACGAGGCTTGATCTCGCCTGCCCGGCCACGGCGAGGCTCAACCTCGCCAGATCAATCTTTGCCGAGCCATGGCGAGGTCGACGAGATCCTCGCCGATCGTCCTCTGGCCGGTCGCCGGCTCGGCGACCAGCTTGAGGTAAAACGGGGAAGGGGAAGGCGAAGGGGAGGGGAGGGGAACAGAAAAAGGAAAAAAAAAAGAAAAGGAAAAGAAATCATAAAAATTCATAAAAATTCACAAAAATTATTAAAATATTGGGTCGCCGGCCGGCCAAAATTCGCCGGATGGATTGAATTGACACAATTGCAAAAGATTTAGGATTGAATCGGCAAAAACAAGATTGAGGATTAAATTGGCATAATCGCAATAGGTTTATGAATTTTTTTGTAATTTTTCCCAAAAAGCACTCTCCTAAGCAAAGCCATTAACCTACTGTCCCTGCAAAAACCCTTTCGGCTTTGCAATGGGGAGACCATCATCCACATCCATTATGCTGCTCATGTTTTTGCTAATCGCCATCGGTTCTCTCTCTCTCTCTCTCTCTCTCTCTCTCTCTCTCTCTCTCTCTCTCTCTCTCTCTCTCTCTCTCTCTCTCTCTCTCTCTCTCTCTCTCTCTGCGCGAGCGCATGAGAGAATAAGGAAGATGTTGACAATGGATTGATGTGATTTGGCAGGTTTCCAAGTAAGCGTGGAATCACTTTGTCCATGCTTTTCAAACAGTGAATTAATGATTGCGAGCCACCAGGTTGTTGCCAAGGGAGCTACTACCCTGACAGTCTGACAGTATTGTCATTATTTATGTCCTCACGATTTTATAATTAATGAGTGCTTTATGCAAAACACACAGTGATAGTGTGTAGATCAATGGTCAGAAACAATTGACAGACTGTTAAATTGTCATAAAAACATCTCTTGTTGCCAGTGTCTACTCTTTATTTGTCTATGCAAATGCCCACATGAAGAGAGTTTCGCGGGACGCCTCGAGGGAAAAGGAAGTGGTGGGAGAAGTTCCTTGAAAAGAAATGGAAATCCATAAGTCTCTTTCGGTATCTAAATAATCATTTACCAGTTGTTGCATTTGAAGAATAAAAGATAAGCTAAAGATCTCTCTCTCTCTCTCTCTCTCTTGCCTCTGTGCGTGCGTGTGAAAGAGAGAGTCATAACATGGCGCGCATTGATAATAAAAAAAAATGAAGAAGAGAAGATTCGGAACCGGTGGCCAAACATGACTATATAAATCTTTTCCGCAAATTAAAAGATACCCTCAAATGATTCTTTTCTCTCGCAACATTTTACTGGAAACTAGCCAAGGTTGCGGCGTTGAGTGAGAAATGGAAAAATTCTTGCCGATATCCACGCCAGAAAAGAAGGCGGTCCTTCTGTTCCTGGATAGCTTCTTGGCATTCCAACGTTAATCAGTTCTTGGCACGAAATCTACATATAATCGATCCTTTAACAAGATGATGATGTCATACCATATTAACAACACATGAAAGTAAATTTTTAACGGAAAAGTTACCAAAAAGTCATAAACCTATTGTAATTATGTCAATTCAATCATAAACTTCATTCTTTTTTTTTATTGCAATTGAGTCTCATTTTATATCTGTACCAATTTGGTCCATCCGACTAATTTTGACCGAAAATCACCGACATGGGCGTCGTCCGTCCTACATGGGTCGACTGGTGCATGGCGGAGCAAAAAAAAGAAAAAGAAAAAGAGACAAATGCATGATGAACTTTTCGATGGCTTGCAATGTGCACATTGATAAGATTATGTTGGAGTCAGACAATCTAAGTCTTGTACTAGGGCGTTTGAAGGGATTAGGTCAGTATTACGTGGGAATCGCAACAACTTACGTTCCTTCGTGCTGGGCTTTCCCAACTTGTCTTTGGACCATTGCAGCAGGGCCGTGAAGAGAATAGGGCGGCGGCGGATTGGTTGGCAAAGGCTCAATGGATCAACTGCTTGCCTCGTGATTGGCTTACCAAACCCTCCCTATGTCTTTATCGCAAACTTTACGCTAGCAATGAAAAAAGGAACAATATTTCATTTTTGGCCAAACCAAATAGCTGGAAATTGGCGGCTCATTTTGCGCGAAGAGAGACTTATTAAAGTTGGCTACTTACCCGAAGAATTATCCTTAAATTTACATGATGACTCACGACAAACACCTTGAATTTAGTATGATCTGCCCAAAGCCATAACAAGCCACGTTCTTTCGACAGCTACAATGACACAGTTGAATGGGCAGATGAATTGCGTGTATATAGTTTTTTTACATATGATAACTAGGGGCGTCAAAAAAACGCACGCCGACCCCAAAATTCACCTGATTTTCGAGCATTTTGGGCCGAGCTTGGTACTATTCATCGGGCCGGGGTAGGGCCAGCCCGGTTCCGGCTTTTTTGGCACCAATATTTTCTTTTTAATTTAATTTAATTTTTAATTTTTATATTCTTTTATTTGTGCTTCTCAAGTGATTTTAATTCCAAAAAAAGAAAAAAAAAAAGAATCTGACCCGACCCGGCTCCGACCCAAAAAGTTGGGGCATATGTAATTCGGGCCAGGCCGGGACTCGGCCCGACCCTGTCCATTGACACTCCTAGTTGATAATTATGTTGCAAAATGGCATATTGGTTAAAGGGTTAATATGAAGAAAAATCCTAAATTTGTGCATTTGTGATATATTTGTCCCAAATTATATTTTTGGCCACAAGAAATTCGAAACTAGTAAATTTTTAACAAATTTAACCTTATTAGTTTTTGATAAATTTTACTGTCAAAATGCTGAATAAGATGACACATGACAGTTGATGGCTGTACCGGTTTGGGGCTTTTACCTTTCATTTGTCACATGCATACAAGTTTTGGAGGTTTTCGTGGGGTTAACTCAATTTAATGAAAACTAACATAAGGTAAATATATCGCGGGTGTACCGATTTGAAGTAATTAGTGTGGGAAAAAATTGTCACAAGTATACCGATTTAAGGTTTTTTTGTGATCAAGAAGTTAATTTGTGGTAAATTTGTTAGATGTATACCATTTTGAGGTTTTTCATGGTACTTAGCCCTTAGCTATACGATTATGAAAGCTGCTAGACGTCATTATAGGTAACGATAGCTTAATACGAAAAACTTGTCAGGGTCAATTCGATGACCAAAGTTATTGATTAGCCAAAAATCCTAACTAAATTTCATTTTTCCTTCTGCCCGCTTGCTCTCTGACTCTGTAGCTGAAGGAAGGAAAAATTTCTCTAAAAACCTTCAATTGAACTCAAAAGCACAAGATCAACATATTGTTTGGTTACAATGATTGGCCCAAGATTTGCGCTATAAAACAAAATTTTTCCCATGCTGAGAATCAAAGACGTTGCTGCCATAACTGCAATGTCATCATTCTTGTTGGAGTTGGTGAATACTTCGGGGACCCTTGTTTCTCACACTGGGTACACTCACGTGAGTTTAGGGAAACCAAAGTGTTATTTGACGACATGTGACCCATGCGTGCGGGATGCGGGGGTTCGGGGGCAGCGCCCCCGACACGGGTGTCCCCCTGCCTAGTCAGCGGGCAGGGTTTCCGCTGCCCGGTCAGCTGACGACTGCCCCGCTCGCCGATGAGCATGCGGGGGTTCGGGGGCAGCGCCCCCGAAACCTTAACGAGTTTGAACTTTTATTTAAGTTAACCCGTATGTTGTGGGCTTAATAGATGTTTCGCTAGGTTTAGGTTTTGGGCCCGTTTATGGCATATATATTGTGCTCGTTTATGCTGATCATTGTAACGAGTTGAGTGGCTGTAAAGCGAATATTATAGTGAAATCTCTTTACAGGACGTAGCCCTATTCTAGGGTGAACCTGGGTAAAGTGTGCATCGTTCAATTTTTTCTTGATTCTCTGTTTGATCGTTCTGATTCGGTTGCGATAAATCCCATCAATTCTATCTATGTTTCTTGTAAGCATACAAATAAGGCAGCTCGGAGGAGTCCCCGACACAATCGTTCTACAGCAACAAAGATCGTGGGATCACATGGGAAACATGCTCGTATCCCACATCGACTGAAAGCATCTGGCTCTTCATTTGACGTACGGCACTATAAAATGTTTCACACTTCATGCTTAATTGCCAACCCATCTCTCTCTCTCCAATGCCTGACCCATCTCTTTCATCCCCAAACAATGAAGACCAATTAGCAACACAAACATCAGCAAAATCTCTTCCAAAGCCTAGCTCACAGCATGCCCTGCACAAGACCCTAGCAAGTGCTTCCAACCTTGCCAATCTTCTTCCCACCGGCACCGTCCTATCCTTCCAAGCTCTCATACCTTCATTCTCCAACAATGGCTCTTGCCGCCTTTATAATAAGTACCTGGCTAGCTCCTTAGTTGGGCTGTGTGCCGTCGTGTGTTACCTTTCTTCATTCACGGACAGCTTTAGAGGCAAAGATGGGAAGTTATATTACGGCGTTGCCGCATTAAGAGGATTTTACGTCTTCGACTATCGTGATTGTGAAGGAGATGTTCAAAATGATGCAGAGATGACGAAGTTGAGAATTAGTTTCGTAGACACGGTCCATGCTCGTGTCGCTCTCTGTCTTCTTGATATTTGCCTTTAGCAATCCAAATGTGTGGTCTTGTTTCTTTCCCGAAGCAGGAACAGCGGGAAGAGAATTGATGATAAATCTGCCGATCGGAGCTGGAATTGTCTCGACCTTCTTGTTCATCATTTTTCCAACTAGAAGGCGAAGGATTGGCTACACAGATCTTCCTCCACGAACCAATTAACGGGCAAAGTGTTCTCTGAACTGGCTATGTTGAGCTCAAGTATGCTTACATATGCAGCTAATCATGATAAGAAGTACTGCTTACTATGTTGAAAATATGTCTCGAATTTGAGTCCCGAATGAAACTCAGGAGTTAGGCACAAGTTGGCATTGACTCGGGAGTTAGGCACATTGGCATTGACTCGGGAGTTAGGCACAAGTTGGCATTGACTCGGGAGTTAAGAGTTTGGCAAGTTTGGCAAGTATGAAAGACAAGAGTTTGGCAAGTATGAAAGACAAGAGTTTGGCAAGTTTGGCACCTCTTTCTTTTGACTTGGAAATTAGGCATAAGTTGGGCACAATTTGGCATGCTTCCTCCTTCCATATGGCTATATAAGGAGAAGAAGATGCAATTGAAGAAGTGCGCCGAAGCCAAGTCATTCGGTGGCCGAGAGAAGAGAGAGTTCTTCTCGTGAGGGTTTTGCTTGTTGTCATTACACCTGGGTGTTTTAGCCAGATAAATTCTCGTGAGTAGAATTTGTATAATTTCTTGAGTGAGGTTACACTAGGAATTGTGAGGGGCTAAACACTGTGTTGAGATTGAGGTGTAATTGGGGGTTGGGAAACACCGAGAGTGTTTGAGTGCTCGAGTGATTGATCTCGTTGTATCGCTTGCTTTCTATAGTGGATTCTGTGCTGCTCTCCCCGTGGACGTAGGTTCCGACATTCGGACCGAACCACGTAAATCTCGTGTCATTTGTTATTATTTCTTTTATTTCTCTGTCGACTTTGCAAACGCTCATCGATCCGATTCCGCTGCGACACCGATCAAGGTGTCCTGTTTCACAACAATTGGTATCAGAGCTAGGCTTGCTTGAGTTGAAGCAAATCGATGGCGACAGAAGCTAAAGTGAAAATCGACAGATTTGAGGGGAAGGATTTTGGTTTCTGGAAGATGCAGATAGAAGACTACTTATATCAGATGAAGCTGCATGAGCCCCTGTCTGGGCAAAAGCCAGAAACGATGAAGCAACCCGATTGGGAATTGCTGGATAGACGAGCGATGGGTGTTATTCGGCTGACGTTGGCTCGTAACGTCGCATTTAATATTGTCAAGGAGAAGACCACTGCGGGTTTGATGAAAGCCCTGTCGAACATGTACGAGAAGCCCTCTGCGATCAACAAGGTCTATTTGATGCGACGTCTGTTTAACTTGAAGATGAGCGAAGGTACATCTGTTGCTAATCATATCAATGAATTCAATGTGATAGTTAGTCAATTGAGTTCAGTTGAGATTGACTTTGAAGATGAGGTACGTGCTTTGATTCTATTATCCTCATTGCCTGATAGTTGGAATACTACTGTTACTGCTGTTAGCAATTCTTCTGGGTCAACTAGTTTGACGTTTGATGGGATTCGAGATTTAATTCTGAGTGAGGATATTCGTAGAAGAGAATCTGGCGAATCTGTATCTACTGCTTTAGTAGGTGAAAGAGGAAGAGCTAGTACACGTGTTAGCAGAAGTAGTATGAACATGAATAGATGCAGTCAGTCTAGGACTGGCGGTGATGTCTGTTGGAATTGTGGCAAGAGATGGCATCTTAGAAGAAATTGTTTTAAGCTGACAAATGAAAGAGCTTAGGAAATTGGAGTTGAATCTGCAGATGATGTTGCAGTTGTAGCTGAAAATTCTGATGATTTCGATTATGTCTTGTCTGTCACTGAGAATTCGTTGTTTGACGGTTGGATTATGGATTCTGGTTGTTCTTTTCATGCTACACCAAACAGGAACTGGTTTACTTCTTATCAATGCATGGATAGTAGTAAAGTGCAGTTGGGAAACAACGCTGAATGCGATGTTGTGGGTGTTGGTGATATTAAAATCAGAATGCATGATGGTATTGTGAGGACATTGACTGGGGTAAGACATGTTCCAGAATTGAAAAAGAACTTAATTTCCTTGGGTGCTCTAGATTCAGCTGGATGCAGGTATTCCTCACAAGGTGGAGTCCTAAAAATTGTTCGAGGTGCTCTGGTGATAATGAAGGGAATCAAACATGGTGGCCTGTATGAACTTCAAGGTAAGACATTGATAAATTTTGCTCATGAGACGTCGACATCTGTTCGAGAGTCTAACGGCTACTCGAGGAAGGCCTGGGTGTTTGTGCGAAAGCACATGTTTGATGCTGTTGTCAGGAATACGCAGTCGAGAGCTTTGATCGGAATGGAGACTGGTAAGTTGATCAAGCATGTGCGAACTGACAGTGTCATGGAGTCCTGCTCGAAGCTGGTAAATAAATTCTGCATGGAAAAAGGGCATAGTGAAACATCGCACTAGTGCTAGTAAACCACAACAGTTTGCAGAATTGATGAGCAGAGAGTTACTAGAGACGGCCCGTGAAAAGATCTCTAGTGCTGGTATGGCTGGGAAAATTTCAGCGGATGCGCTTAGTATGGCGAGCTACCTGGTGAATAGATCCCCATCGACTGCAATTGGATATCAGACTCCCAAAGAAGTGTGGTCAGGTAATGTTGCTGATGATTCTAATTTTAGAATGTTTAGTTGCCCGTGTTATTATCGAGTAAGTGATGGTAAGCTCGATGTGGAGGCAAGGTGCATATTCCATGGTTATGCACAAGGTGAGTGTGGCGATCAGTTGTGGTGCCCGAATATAGATTCACCTGTTTGCAGCAGAGAAGTTACCTTTGACGAGTCTCCAGTACTTCTAGCTAGGAGTGTTTGTGGCAGTGTTTATACGGATCTGGACGGTGTTCAGCTTGAGGTGGAGTTGCAACCAGAAACTCCTGAGGTAGCGGATACTAGCGAAGTAATCGACACATATGATATTTGGATTAAGGTGGAGCCGGCAAAGCCAACGATTACTATAGCTACTGAATTTGATAAGGAGCATGTTAGACTTTCTGTCAGATATGGATACAATAATGATTTTGCTTTATCTGTGATACAGAAAGTTATGTTAGAAAATCCTTATGGAGTAGCTAACTGTACAGGTGGAGCTGATGTCCTGAGGCCTATGATTATGGCAAAGTTCAAGCGTGGCTTGAACTTGAAATATCTTTGTGCAGATTGAGCCCAAGAGGGCTGTGGGAGAGTAGCATGCGAATTCATTGAAGCGATTGTGACTTGGCTCAAATGTCGAGCCAAGGTGGAGATTGTTGAAAATATGTCTCGAATTTGAGTCCCGAATGAAACTCAGGAGTTAGGCACAAGTTGGCATTGACTCGGGAGTTAGGCACATTGGCATTGACTCGGGAGTTAGGCACAAGTTGGCATTGACTCGGGAGTTAAGAGTTTGGCAAGTTTGGCAAGTATGAAAGACAAGAGTTTGGCAAGTATGAAAGACAAGAGTTTGGCAAGTTTGGCACCTCTTTCTTTTGACTTGGAAATTAGGCATAAGTTGGGCACAATTTGGCATGCTTCCTCCTTCCATATGGCTATATAAGGAGAAGAAGATGCAATTGAAGAAGTGCGCCGAAGCCAAGTCATTCGGTGGCCGAGAGAAGAGAGAGTTCTTCTCGTGAGGGTTTTGCTTGTTGTCATTACACCTGGGTGTTTTAGCCAGATAAATTCTCGTGAGTAGAATTTGTATAATTCCTTGAGTGAGGTTACACTAGGAATTGTGAGGAGCTAAACACTGTGTTGAGATTGAGGTGTAATTGGGGGTTGGGAAACACCGAGAGTGTTTGAGTGCTCGAGTGATTGATCTCGTTGTATCGCTTGCTTTCTATAGTGGATTCTGTGCTGCTCTCCCCGTGGACGTAGGTTCCGACATTCGGACCGAACCACGTAAATCTCGTGTCATTTGTTATTATTTCTTTTATTTCTCTGTCGACTTTGCAAACGCTCATCGATCCGATTCCGCTGCGACACCGATCAAGGTGTCCTATTTCACAACATACTAAATTATTTTTTGAAGACAAATCCAAGATCATCCCAACATATACACGAGAGTATTTATACATACGTAGACTAAACATATTAAAAAAGCTCTTTGACTGATAAACATTGGCCCGCCAACTAGGAGTCGCCGTGAAGAACCAAAAAAGAGAATCATAGACTTTGCTTACGTTCGTACAGGTAATTATTAAGCTGCAGTTAACATTTCAGATTGCGACGCATATAAAAGTACTTTGCTGCTGCTTGGCATAGTTTTGCACTACAAGATTTACAGAATCTCTCATCACTTCCCAGCTTCGAAACTTGTTCAGCAAGCTACACATCCTACAAGAACCGGAGGCCCATCCTTGCATTGAGAATCACCAAGAAATATTTCAGTGAAGGATTGACCAAGCCTCAGCTAGACAGACGACACTCAAAAGGATGGCAAGCATCTCTGGTCGAGATAGAAGCTATACAGGGACATGGAATTTCAGACCGAGCCTCTAATAGACTTGCATTTCTTTTATTTCTTGCCTTCAGATCTTGTGCCGAAGCAATGTCCGTTGCAGTGCATTCAGCCCCAACTATCTCGCCAACATTCACTCACGTTTAGTGTACTCAAGCAGCATATGTGGTGACCGATAGATTTTCACTAGTGTCCAGTAAAGGACCTCTTCAACCTCAAGCTCACCTTCTGCTCTCGCAGCATATATATCCTCGCATATTGCTAGCAACCTGCATCAATGAAATTGACTGAATGAAGAGGTGAGGGGACAAAACTGGTTTTGCACGGCTTTATGTCATTGCCTCCAATGTATATTTCTTTCATTACAGGATTTCTGAACAAGTTCCTGGATAACAAGCCTAAAGGTTTAGTAACGGAAATGCAACTTATCGGTCCTCATTCTAGACTGAGTATTTTTTTCTCCTCCTTATGACTTGTGCCCCCGAGAATCTTAGGAGCTTTAGCCATATTGCCATGAGAAGCCCTTACATAATATTCGGTAGAAATGAGAGCGGAAATGCAGCATATACTGGTTTTGGAAGACAAATTGGATGATAGATAATTTCCAGGACAGGATACAAGTCCGAGTACTAAATGTTAAAAAGTCTAACCCAAAAGCTTGCTTAACCTATTAGGTGGAGGGAGACCACATGAATATAAAGAGCATACAACACTCATTCACAAGCGATGTGGGACAACAACAACAACTTCAACACCTCCTCTCACGTGCAAGCAATCTGCACGTGGAAATTAACTAATGGAGGATGGGCCCACATACGTGGAAGGAAATTAACTAATGGGGGGTGGGCCCACATACGCGGAAGGAAATAACACTAGCTCTGATACAATGTTAGATTTGATGGGACCACTTGCCAACTGCTCTAAAAGCTTAAGCTATTAGGTGAAGGGAGACCACATGAATATAAAGAGCATACAATTCACAAGCGATGTGGGACAACAACAACTTCAACACTAAACAATGGTAAACAAAATGGATTGAGGATATACAAAGATGGAAACTTATGCTAGATTAGTACCTGTCACAAGAAGGAAGATTTTCAAATGGGATCCTCATTCTCAAGTCAGCACACTGGAGCCTAATAAAGCGGCCAACCGCCAGCACAAAAGTAATGTAGAGGCCCCATATGCTGAACTTGCTTAGTGTCTCACCGAGAATCCCCTCTGCACAAATTCAATCAACTTCGTCAAAAGTAAATTGTCGAAAGAAACAGCACACAGATCCCCATTCATGAAAAATATTCAGAACTTACGTGGTGTTTCTTCAGAAATGACTATTGCCATGGGTCCGGCCAAAGTCCCGCATCCCCTGATATTGGGGGCATCAGTATCATGAAATGACCACCATCCAGGATGGCCACGATTTAGAACAAGATCTCCACTAACTGACACTACCTGCATGATCAATGTTTTTTTGTTATTAGATATTTGGACTTAAGAATTATGAAATCAAATCCTAGTTCAATTAGAGAATTTTACTAGCATGTAGTATGTATAAAAAAGAATGGCATACCACTGGCTCAAGAAGCCGCACATCACCGGAACCTGTGACGCGGAAGAATCTAGGATAGACATCATAAATTGTAAAACTGTTTGCCGTACCATTCAGAACTTCCATAACTTCTGATGAGCTTGGAAGATTAAAATCGTCAACATCTAATTCGTATTTCACTACTTCTTTTCCTTTTGGCCTATCTCTTGTCAGTTGCCAAGAAAAGGTGATTTTCATGCTCCATCTAAGAGACTTGATAAATCTGGCCTGGACCACCGGAGGAACAAGCCATAAGGTACTTGCATCAGCTTGGCAGCAGATAACTTGAACATCTTTCACATTGTACGCACTCAAATAACCTAAGGGATCCAGGTTGTGATCTGAATCAAGCTCATCCCATGACAGCTTCTCACATAAAGTGGTCTCAAACAAAGTTAGTTTTCCACTTTCTGTCTCTATGTTGACTCGAGCACTTGCATAGTCAATAGGGTTTGCAATATTTGTGGGGTTGCCACTACTGTACATCTGTCCAAGACGTGAAGCATTCATAACCAGGTGGATCAAAAGTCATACTACTGAATTTACAAGAAATGGCATCAAAGAGGAAAATCACAACTTCCTTCTCTCTTGGAATAGAGAGTCGAACCCCAGACAACACGAAGGAGAGTTTAGTTGTTGTGACTTGTGAGACAAAATATAGACCCAAACAACTTCAGAACTCATATCAGAAGAACTAATAAATAACAGAATTCAGTAAGAATTTATCGTGAGGTTAAATTAAGACTGAGGAGCCTTTTAACTCGGAGTACCATGGGACCATGAGTTCTCATACAATTCCACAGTCCTCAGTGGTAATCTGCATGCTTCTCACATCAGCAGATTCATGTGCAGAGAAATACTACCAACATATCATGTGACACAGGACAAAGGTTAATGTCAAAGAGATATGTACTAATAAGATGCAAGTAATTTTACCATGCTAAGCAATCAAAAGTTTAACCGATGGAAAGGGTGCCTTGAGAAGAATGGTAGAGACAGAAAGCATGACTATCTGCTATACTTAGTGGATTCATAATTGGTGCTTTGCCTTACCAGCATAGGTGCCCAGATAACACACAGTAAGACAGAAAATAGGCATATTCCACCACAGAATTTTGTCATTTTAGTCTGTTTTTGTCCATGTTGGTGTCTGGCTCTGTTCAAATCTGCGTCGCATTTGACAAGAAACAAGCTGGCATGAATGTCCTCCAACTGGGGAAAAAATATACTATCAGATTCACCCATATAAGTTCCTCAGCATGTGACAAGTTGAAAAAAGTTCCTTTGGATGTACGCGTGCTCCTCTTGTGTGTACATGTGCTTATGCTCTGTGAGTACCTGCTTGCTTGCTGCATGATTACTCTGGAGAAATGTTCTTATGTTTTAGGAGTTTCATGTAATGTTCCATCCACTCTGATCATGAAATAATTTTTATGCTAGAATTTATCCTCACTTTTTATAAGAAAACGGAACAGCCTGTAGCAGTTGTCACCTCGTGAATAAACCATGCACGAGAGAGAGAGAGAGAGAGAGAGAGAGAGAGAGAGAAGGTTATAGAAGAAAGCAGCACTATTACCTTTAACCAGTCATACATGGTCAAAGATGTAGATGTGCAGGACCAATCAAGCACACATCGCAGTTCATAGAGGAATGGAAGTGCTCGATACAGACGGAAACCCCACAAATTTAGTTGTGAAACATTACTGGTCAAAAATTGCCTATATAATGTGCTTTCATGAGGAATACCGAAGCGGATTTGGACAGCTTGCAGAGCCAGAGAAACTGCCTTGGTGAGAAAGATGGCACGAAGTGCTAACCTCCCGGGATGTTTAATTGGAAGTGCTGTATACCAAGCATAATTTGTGACTGAGTAGGTAAAGAGGCCAAGCGAGAAAAGATAGAATATGACTTTTCCAGTGGCAAAGGAGCAAAGATATATAACCCGATCGAGTACAATCAGGAAGAAGACTACCTGCAAAGGGGAAAGCACCAAATACATTTCATCAGAACATGGAATCATACACAACCATGTCAACAGACTATAATCTTGCCTCAGTTTTGGGGTCCATGAACAATACATATCCTCTTCTTGATTTAGTGATAAGTTCAAGATTCAAGGACGTACAGTAAGAAAGACAGTACAGAATAGTGAACATTTTTGCCAAAAGCAAAGTACTTCTCCCTCTTATGGAAATTTCAATGAATGATAAGACATAAATTTTGCTACACATCTAAATATAATCAGGCAAACCAGAACTAGTAAATTAAATAACTGTTTGAAAGTATTAAACGTGCCAGAAAGAGTTCAAGCAAGACTCTCAAGCACACATTGTAAGGCAGCGGGATTTAGCATCCAACGAAAGAACAAATAATTTACCATTAGGATAAAGACGTATTCTTTTGGAAACTGGTCTTCAAGCTGATAAACTTCGAGGAACTCACTTTTGTTCTTTATGATCGATTGGTAGAAAATGGCAACCAGGAAAAAAACAACCAAATCTGCACAAAATATGTAGGCGTACAAGTCTATCTCTCGCTTGCCTCCACCTATCACAGAAATTATTGGGTATGGAAATCCTACTTCTTCTAAAATACCAGCCCCTCTATTTATTAGAATCTCATGAGAAACATCAGCAGCTGGAGTTAATGATTTATGCCACGCGCCTGGAGTGGATTCTGTTGAAGGCGACGCATACAGCACTTCAAACACGGCCAGAGCAATATTAGGATTTTCAGTGCTTCTTTCAATGCTCTGGATGCGGATCCTGCTTGCCAAGGTTGCATTATCAATTTTCTTGCATCTTCGGACATGAATAATTCTTAGTAACTCATTCATTCCTGATTCGATCCTCTCTGGTTGAATGCCATCTTCAGGCCACTGCTTAACTTCCAAGGAAACTTGGACAAAATAAGGAGGAGTTTCTGCTCCAGCTGTCAGAGACTTCCAGTATCTATAAAGGCCTCTAACCAACTGAGTAACTGAATTTCCTGCAAATAAAAGCAGCCTGTATATTTTCTCCTTGAAGCTAAAATTAGTTAAAGCCTCGCCCTGTCTCTTGTTCCTTTTCCTGTGAATACTGAACTTTGTGACTGTTCGCCAATCACCATCTCTTGCTATAATGGAGGTTTGTAGGAGAGTGAAGATGTACACCAAGAAAAGAGGCAAGTTGCCGATCACAAAAAATGACACGATCTTGTGTTCAGGAAATCCTACTTTTTGAAGGAAGTCGGTCTCGATGGACAAGTCACAGTGTTGGATGACGATTTGGTATAGATACTGAAGTAGAATGCATACCTCGCTGTATATAAGCATGATGACCCAGAACATGTAACTTGGGCCGGTATTTACACAAAGAGCATATAGAAACAGAGCTGCCAAATAGACCATGGAGAGAACACTAAAATTCCATAGAAACATCAGGACAAAGCAGCAGTAACAGACAACATCATTGTTTGACCGCATTTGAGCCCACATGTATCGAATGATAGCTCCGAGTTGGAGGCATGAAGAACTAGAAGCTTTCCATTCATTCACAGGTCTCGTAACAAATGCTTGGTCCACAGGTTCACAGCCTACGTTGTGACTTTCAATCTCATAATAAACCTCATCGTCAGAAGACTGGCCATCCATCTCTTGTTTTTCATTTTCTATGTTCAAAAGAGTGACAAGGTTGGCAACTGCATAATTCCCAAGAGATTGTACTTGAGAAACTCCATCACCAATCAGATGTACTGCAGAAATTAGCGGATTTTCCTTGGCTTGGAAGTTCGCTTTATTACTTCTCTCCAACTCCAACAACCGTGTGCCCACATCTCTCTCCCCATGCTTTGGCATCTCATGGAGGGACTCCAACGAGAGTTTAGTTGAGTCCATGCTTGGTAGACTTTCGCTTCTTTCACTCTTAGGAGATTCATTCATTTCAATGGCAAATACTAAATTAGAGCTCGGATCAGTATCCTGCTGCATGAACTTATCGTCCCCCTTCCCAGGATTGCTACTAGGTTTGTAAGTCTTAATTGAGTTCCTCCTCCGAAGACCATGGATTTTCGGAGGTTTATTGTTACTATTTGCACTGGGAATCATGCTTTGGAGCTGAATTTGTAGGTTGAGCATCTCAGATTTCATCTTCTCTACTTGCAAATTCCGCAGGCACTTCAGCTCTTCAGACCGACGTATATTCTGCAACTGCGCAGTTTTCCAAGCAGTCCTCTTCTCCTGTTCACGCACTATGGCACCAATCTGCTCTGCTTCAAGATACTTCGAAACATAGTCAAACTCCTGGGAGGAGAACATGAATGACTGAAGTGATACTAACATAAATATGATTATCTCAACAAGTGCGGATCTTGAGGTAATTCTGAAACCATAGTCATACTTATAAAAGCCAATCACTTCACCTATGTAAACAACTGTTGTAAATTTCCCCTCAATAAAATCCCCAATTAGTGGAGATTGGTAGGCAAGAGAAAGGACGATAAGGGAGAAATTGTATATTCTTAGAAATTTGAAGATCCTATTCTTCTTCTTCAAAATATCAAGCCTCATTCTGAAAAAAATAAGAGCAAAGCCAAGGTAACCGAGGTGAAGCACATCATATTCAAGGGTTCCCGTAATCAATATCAAAGCGAGAACAAGATCCAGTAGATGACAATAACTGTAGTGCCTCAAATAGTCAAGTAGCGTCCACAACTCTTTTGTTTCAAAAGAGAGATCACTCAACAGAGATGTGTTCTTGCACCGCGAAATGAGTTGTTGATACATCTGTGACCGTGGGAGATCCGACAAGTGATTGGCACGAAGCTTGAAGCACGAAAACATGAATACCACGTAATAGCTGATAAGCACTCGGTGATCATCAACTATTATTCCTGCAAAAAGCACACGGCAGTTTGAAATAAACTTTGGAACTGATTCCTAGAAAAATGGAGATGATTCCCTAGAACAGTACCATTGATAGAATAATTAGATATTAAACCACTCTTTCATCTAACAGCTTAAGTTTTTAGAACAGTTGGATGTAGTCTCATCAAATGTCACATGGTATTAGAGCAAGTCTAGTACTAAGCAAAAGACCATACTAAGTGTGAGGCAGAGTGATAAAAATTAAAATATCAAATCACATCTTCGTTTCTAGATCACTTAGCAGTGGTCCCATCAAATCTCACAACAACCAAGTTCCAGAAAGAAATTTTTGCAAACAGGAGACCTCGGGCTTTGTTCTCAAGTGAAATCAGAAATATAACATGTATGCGAAACTACCAGCCAATATTTTCGGTTGTACCATGGTTTTCAAAAATTGTAAACTACATATTATAGAATTACTTACATTACTTGTTTATGGATCAAGGTTAAACAATCGTATTTGGCCAAAAGAAAGGTTAAACAAGCTTAAGAAGATCCCCAAAGTTAGAATCAAGGCATATTTCTATAATGTATCAATCACTTGAAAAGCTGGAAAGAGACTTGTAAAAATGCCAGAAGATAGTGATCCATGTGCTCCCCAGTCGTGTGAGAAACTGGAGGAGAATAGTGAACCAAATAACGATCAAGAGCATTTAAAATTGATGACCGTACCAAGCCAACAGCTCTTGCAGAACTCAAAATTGTGATCAGAGAACCTCCAACAGTCATGGCACCTTACTTGGGTTTTGCCTCCATCTTGTTTCTTGGACATCAAGTTTGACCACAGGGCCAAGTATTCAAGAGTGACAATAGAAGCAAACAAAAACACGAACATAGGCCACAGCTTTTGTAGAACATTTCGATGTAGAAGAACACAAGCAGCAAGTGATGCAACATATAACAAAGAAATAGAATTTAACACTGCAAAGCTGGCAAGAAGTAACACAACCATATTAATCTCCAGGCCGAAAAGGCTGAACATGTTCTCTATATACAGCTTCAAATATACTTTTATTATCTTCTTTTGCTTGTGGAGTCTTTCCATTCTGAAGAAGAGAATCCTCTTTCTGTTCCACTTATTGCTTCCCTTGCAGCTTTCCCAGAAATATGTGTATAGGTACTCTTTGCTTTTTCTACCTTGAGGACCTCTATTTCCAGAGGACATAGGAGCCATATTTCCAGATATACCAGAGCTAGAAGATGCCCAAGAATGACTAGGCGTGTTACTCCCCTTATCTAGTAATGGATTGGAGCTTGACACGGTTTCTTTGGTAAGATTGCAGACTTCACTTAAAATTTCCTCTGCCGTCCCAAACAAAGTGCAAGCCTCATCCCATATTCCTATGTTACTTTCATGTGGCATTTTATCCAACCAGTGGAAGACATTGTAGTGAAGCATACATGCAAAAATAACCAAAACTTCCCCCCTCAACCCAGATTCTAGCCCCGAGAAGCCAGGTTTATACAACTGCAAGCCCAGAAAAAGAGAAAAATAGGACTTCTTTTGACCTAGGAACATCTCTGCCTCATCACCCGACATTTGGAAAAGATATTTAGTCATTGCTATACATCCTGAATAAACTAGAAATAGTTTTGATGGGATCCGAGAGGACTTCGGAAGAGTTGAACAGAACACCAGGAATAGAAGATACAGGAACCCAAACGCACCGATTGGGGACAAAGATGTGTATAGCACTGCAAGATATAGTATCTTCTCGACATGCCAGATGAGGAGCCGTTTTAAGAAAGAAATAGTCCTGTCAATTGTTGCATTACCATCAGTCGACATGGTATGTTTGCTCCGTCTCCTCTCATAGCTAAACAGTTGAATGGCAACAAGCACAGCTAAGGACTGCCGCACATTCTCCAACGGTGAAGCCTCTGGATTATAGCCAAAGACCACATAAGGATCTATCAAGCTGGAAATGCATGTCCGGATCTTGTCAAAGACACTCAAACAATAAATGAACACAAAGATTGCAATTGCATATAGCTGCAGAGGAAGCCAGAGGTGTCTCATTGTCTTTTCCAAAAGTTGCCTCCCAATGATCCATAACAGAAGGAAGAATAAGTAACCAAATGAAGCATAGTTCGGAGTAACTAGGTATAGTGCAACAAGAATAGTAAAAAATGCGATGTAGCTTCCACATGACCGGTATACTGACAGAAACTTCTGACCAATAGCACCCAAATGTATCATTATCTTCCTCTCTGAAAAAAAAAAATGAAAACTAGGTAAGGTCCTGGCATTGTCGATTTTGATCAATTCTATAGACTTTTGTGATGTTCAGATATGCTCAAAATGTATAATCGGATCAGTGACTCTCATAGAGTAAGTTGACGTGAAGAATGCAGGACAGAAGTGTCCAACAAATGCTTCTCTGAAGAATAAAGCAAATTGTGTAAAGAAACTCCATCTGAGATCTCTCCAGAAGTCCCAGGCAGCGACTACAGCATCTCATATGAGGATTTAAACTAGTACTTTATGCAATCTCTAGACATGGCTACTTAGAGCAGTCAGGCCTCACTTATATTATTATTATTATTATTTTGGTAAGTAAGCCTCATAAATTCACTCAAATCTGGAAATTCAATTAAACCCACTGAATAGTATGATCTAAACAACACACAGCCTTCTGGCTAAACTTGGTTGCAGCAGCAATTATCACTCCTCAATGGACAGCCGTAAGAAACTGAGATATGTGGATGCTTTCTTGTCTCCTCTAGATCACGTTTTCTTACAGTTCAATCCGGTGGTCAATATATTGATGGCAATCACAACTACAGCAATTCAAGTAAATCATTTTAGATTGTTGAGAAATGATAATTCTATAATGTGAAACTAGTGCATGTTACCCTCAACTCATGCAAAATTAGATCTCTTCTACATGATAGCATCCTAGTAAGCCTCTTTTTTTCCTTTTTTGAATTTTATTATGACAAGGAAGTCTAGCCAGGTAAAAACCGGTTTCATGAAATACTAACTGATCAGAAAAGTCGAGAATCAAACCAGGATTAGTGGCAGAAACATGGAGTTGTTATAGGGAAACAAACATATCCAATGCGCCTAATCCACATAGACAAGTCAACCCTTAACCAGTAAACCGCCCCATGGATTTAATTTCTTAATATCCACAATTGCAGCATGTATTGATCATTCAATATTGAAGGTCAATTCCAACAACTAGAATGGTTGTCATACCCATTGAGAGAAAGTTCGGTTTCGAAAGAAGCTGTACCATTAGAAGAAAATTCATGTTGCCTCTCATGGGATCGTGAAGTGTACACAGAGAACAGCACTGATTTGATCAAGCCAGCTCTCAAGATACTAAACCCAATGGGTGGGAAGGATGTTTGCTGCACCATATTTGAAAATCTGAATAGCATTTCAATCCCGTGATTGTGAAGAGCGCAAAAGCATCCGAGCACTGCTATCTTCAAGAAATGCCCATTCTGATCACATTTGTAAAGACCTAAAAAGGAAACTAAAAAATTGCAGAAATAAAAGGATCACTGTGCAAACACAATATACCAAACTTCACATGCACGCATGCAATAAAGCACATAATTTTTACATTCTCATCTTCCAGGAAAGGTGCAATGTCTTGGTACTTGAAAACATGGGCTCCTCAAATGTGATCACCTCACCTAGTTGTTTCAGAATTTCTCCAGCAAATGACCCTTTCTGATCCAAGATTTTTGATATGAGATTAAGGTGAAGAATGTATAGCAGAGCAAAATGCGCCTCGCAAAGAAGTATCAGGGACTGGCATATCTTTTTGCTGATGTTGTGGCTTAAAAGATACACCAGGAAAAATATCACTGGCATATAAAGCAAAATAGGCAACGGTAAGCTCAAGAAAGGACTTTTGACAGCGGATAAAATTCAAAAGACCGCTTAAATGGGCCAAGATCATAAGCATCTTATGAATTTGTACAATCATATGCAAATTGTGCTTCAAGGCCACCAACAAATAGCACAAGTAGGTGAAATGAATCCAGAGGTGGTCCATAAACTTACTGTATACAGCATGGGTGAGGCCAGGTTTGACTGCAATGAGAAATATTAAACACAATGTGATTGTGCGCGAACATTTACGCAACCCCCATGTGATTGTAGCCACAACAAATACTTTCATCTCTTCTTCTTCTGAAATGAAGGCCAAAAGTAATGTTATTGGTCCACTGTATAGTATTACATAAAAGCAATAGCCAGTAACATCCCGGAGATGGAAAAAGAAAACTGGTGTTTGTCAAAAAATGAAACATAAGGGTCAAATTGAATGGCAGAAAAGTTCCAAAGTGCCCGGAGAATTAAAGTTTAGATTTAACTTAGAAGTTAAGAATATCAAATGAGTCTTACCTTTCTCGCACGACACGGAGAATCTAAACCTCTAGGTAATGAGAGAATAGGATATATTTGTAACAAGCTGGGCAACATTGATATTTATGCTCCAGCTTGAAGGGGAGTGTTAAGGATGTAAAAGGGGCAGAATGGTCTTTTAGGTTATCAAGGGTTTGTCTTGTATATATACTGAATTTTATCAATAAAAAATCTTAACATTCTCTCTTCTACAGACTAAGTCTCTTTTTTCCGTGAATTTTTCTGGGTTTTACCCTCTAGTGAGAGGATGGCCAAATGGCAAAAGTAAGACCGTGCTCTTCTTGCTGGACCAAGATGTGTTAAAACTGTTCTTTTATAGGATAAATACTACCTTTCATCAGTGTACTTATATACATATTGTAATCAAATCCCCACTCTTTTAGTTTATCTAATTAAGTCCTACTTGCACAAATTTTCTAATCAAGTCCTTCCGACATCAAATCATGCCTAATCCAGTTGACATGGCCTTTGAAATATGACATGGACAAACTTTTTCCAACATAAATGTCAACGCGGTCAACCACATTGGCTAAATCTTATCCGCAACATACTCCAATATAAGTCACATTGGTTAAATTTTTCCATTGTGGCTATATGACTAAATTTTATCCACATCATACTCTGGCATTGTAGGATGGTCACTGAGCTAAATTTGGTGGGATTTGATGTTGAAGGGGTTTCATTAGTGTTGAAGTATATTAAGTGGAGCTACAGTAGTTAGTAGGTGAGTCTTAATTAAGGCAATTAGATTTTTTGGGCTGTCTAGAGTCATCTTATGTACTTTTCATTAAGCTATTGAGTAAAGATAAAGCCTCTGAATATTTTCTCTCTCTATGAAAGATCCTAGAATCTTTACATGGTATCAGTTACCAAGAGAGAGGGACCCAAATCAAAACCCTAACTTTTTCTTCCTTCTTGCTATTAGTAACAAAAAATTCTATTATTCCTCACCATCACGCTCCAGGTCCCACCTTCCTCATTCAACGCCATCAACACTATGCCTCCCATCTTGTGCTCTATGAGGTCACAATTCACTGTCCACCACAATCTCCCTCGTCATCCTAGCGTCCCAATCAAGTGAAAATCGAACTCACCACTCTCTTTCAGCTATCATCTTCGCTGTCTGAGACGCAAACTATTGAAGAAAATTGTACCTGTTAGTTGCAAGCTGGACTTAGCAGCTTTTTTTTTTTTTGGTCGAAGGGCGTACCAGCTCAAGGGGCACTGTTGAAGTACATTTACTGATGTTAGTCAGTAGTTAGTTGTTGAGTGAATTAAGATTTCTTAGTGTCTCTCATGCTCTATAAGTAGAACCATCTTATGTACTCTTTGATTACGTCATTCATTCGGTAAGATGTAACCTTTGGATCTCTCTCTCTCTCTCTCTCTCTCTCTCTCTCTCTCTATGATCCTCAAATATTTACAATTAGAAAAATCTAAAAGGAATTTATTTTTATTGATTAAAACAATAGGGACTTAATTAGACAAGGTACGAAAATATAGGGACGAAAGCAGAATGTTAACTTTTTAAAAAACACTAGAAATTATGCTTTGACATTTCTTATTGACATCACAACCAAAAGAATTCATAGAACCCTCACAGCTGCTGTCAAGAACTTGTGACTGGAATGGTCTTCCCATTCACTTATCTTACCCAACTTGCGAAGAATGAAATTGACAAACGATCATGCTCAAGCATAAAGTACTTGTTGCTTTCTCTAATTTCTTTTTCCAATTCTTCCATCAGATGGTCAATCTTTAATCAGCAATCAACAACTGATAGCATCAAAGTTCCATAAAAAAGGAGTCACAAGCATGCAAGACCAAGTACCCAAAAAGAAAAAAAGAAAAAAAAAACTAGCAAACATTTCAACCATAGTGTTCTAGGAACTAGTTTAATTACCAACTGAAACCATTATTATACCTTCTACGGTATGGTTGTCATTGCCAAGCTGTCTGTCCTGATTAGACAAGAAGAGGAAGACAGAGCTGTTCACCAGATTACCCATAGCAACTAGAATTCCAAGGCAAAATTGTGCCAATAGATAAAATCCTGGAATTGGATAATGCCACAAGCCAAAAGTTTCCCAAATCTCCATATCCTGCAATAATGGTTTGCAAGAACAATAAAATGTGACAATAAGCAAGCCATCGAAGCAAGAAGATGGCTGAAAATACCTTCCGTAATTTCATATTGAGGACAGCAAATGCCAAATTGAAGACATAAGTGCTAGCAGTCCAGAGGAGAATGAATACGAGCAGCAAGCCATTTAACCGGTGGAAGAGAAACACGGAAGGGAAGGCATACAAAACATAGCCAACATAAGCAAGTAGTCCAAAAGAACATAAACTTGCAAAGTAGAAACTCCAAAATGTCAGAGCTAGCAATAAAACCTGCATATTCCAAAGCAAGCTTTAGTTCATAATTCAGGTATTTTCATTGCCCGTGCTATAAGAACTCGTAATAACAGAAAAGGTTCAAAGACATGTAGCTCAACTACACTACACGTATGAGGTCAACATAATATCGACAGAAATGAACATATCTTTTTTACCTGATATTTGTGAAACAGATATTGTAACTGTAAAATGGTCTAAAAAATTAATTGTTTAGAACTAGCATTACATGGATAGTTCATTTAAGAAAATTTTTCATCCAAATCAATAAAGCCAACATTTTATTTCGCCGGCAACTGTCTTCTTCTTCAAAAAAAAAAAGAAAGCTTTCCAGACATGTGAAGCTACTTTAGAAAGTAACCTGTTCCCTGGCTCTAACTATTGGCTAGTCTTCTGGAGTGAGTATGCTGAGCTCTCCATGAGTTTAGCTTCTGCGCATTTGAAATAATTATGCTAATGTTCCTTAGACAGAAATAGTTTAACTTTTCCTTTTTTTGGCTGAGGCATTCTTCATTTTTGTTGTCCAATCTAACATTTTTGACACAGGAAATTTCCATTAACACTTTTGCAATGAAACGGGAAAATTATGGATGGCTCACGGAGGTCAAAGCAATTTAGCTTCTCAGTGATGAGATTATGAGATTCTAGAGAAACAGAGGTGGAACTACTACCGGAAATCCATAAGTAAAGAAGTTGATGCCAAATGCCTGGAAAACAGTCCTCCCTGATAGGTTACTGTACCTAAAATCAGACCTGCAAATTTGAAAAATAATAGTGGAAAAGATACACAGAATAGTAGATAACATCATAACTCACTGTGAAACATTAGTTAGTAGGTTAAGCATGTCTACTGCAGATAGTCTCACAGTTGCACTCAGTGAGATGACATGTTAGTCAGAAAAGAGAAAGGTGCAAAACAGGCATGTAACATCACTGCCAGTTCCAACTCTCTCACAACACAAGAACTGTCTGATGGAGGTGGAGACTAATTGTAGCAGTGAAGATGAACTGAAAAAACAGTAATAATAAATAAAGCAAGAATCTACAACATGCAAGTTGCTTAATCAAGTAAAATGCCACCAAAAATCAATAGAAGGACAACATGCAGCCACTCATGTGAGTAAATAAATCTGCATGTGACTAATGACATTAGGTTGTTCCCCTTTCGGCTAGATGTGTTGTATTTTTCCACATGGTCCAGGACATGCTTGTTTTTGGTGATGAAACTTCTACTTTTGCCACCTCTCACCATGAAAAAAACTTCCTGTGGCTCCTAGAACACCATCAAACTTCCCACTATTCTTACACCTCATTCTCAGGTAATAGAGATTAATCATGCTCCCAAAAAGCAATTTACACCTCCAGAACTTCTGGGAATAGTTTTTAAGTAACTGAACCACTAATTCAGATACATGATGGTAATTTACAAGAGGAACAAATATAGAGACAGAACTCTCAGAGCTCTTTTTCGTTTCAAATATCTACTTGACCACTTCAGTTGATTGTCACTTATCAAATATTTGTCAATATAGCCACTAAGGGACATGCATAAATATTCATGCAGCCATTGGGTTTGTCATATATCATATTTAAGTTTCCTCAAGAGAAATTGAAGTTGGACAATTTTCATTTTCCACAAAACATGTATTCAGAGATGAAAGATCATTTCTGTAGAATGCCTATGCCATTTTTATGTTGGCGAAAGAATGTCTCTTTGCATAACTATTATATAAAAGAGAGTCCTTGGTTGTTAAAAGCACCTTGAACGTTGAAGTAATATGAACTGTACCTTGATTCACCGATTAAAAAGGAATTCTTTGAGGGAAGAAGCTGCTCGATTAAATCGCTTTCCCAAGTGGACATTATGACATCAATGTCTTCAAGATAGTGACGAATTAATGATAGCTGAGAAGTGCAGCAATGAAGGTGACGATTAAGAAGTTTATCAGGTTGGAAAGCAGATAATACTACTCAGGAAGAAACATATATGGACTCGTTCATGCATGACTTTGTAACATGTATGCTTACGCTGTGATATCCTACATATGATTCTTCAGAGAAAATAAAAAGAAAACTTCAACTTGATAGTCCATAAGGTATTGGCTGTACAAGTTAACTTCTGTCTAAACTCTCCCACACACGAGACCCAAATTAGACGCAATCAGTGAGTTCCCACAACAGATGATTCTCTCTACTCATAATGGACTATAATAAGATGAGTAGAGCTCCGTGACACGCACTTCTGATTGGGAAGAAACCCAAATTTCCCTAGCTCAGAAGTAACAAGGCTAAAAATAACTTGACCTATTCCTTATCCAACTATGGACCATCCCTAGATGTTTTTGTCTCAAAAGTCTCCCATATAATTAGAGATCCATTACAGTTACTCTCTTGTACTAACCAGAAGAACTACAGGTTGTCACATGGTTGTCTCAATGTCTCAAACATCTCACATATATGTAGGAATTCTACCAGTAAACCATATTCCAGTATATGAAAGGCCCATAACTTTAAAACTAATAAGACTTTGCAGGCCGGTAGTGAATATTGTTGAAGTTATTATCCCACATCGCCTACTAACAGGTCTTATATGCTCTTTATATTCATGTGTTCTCCCTCCACCTATTAGCTTAAGCTTTTGCGTTAAATTTTTTAACATGGTATCAGAGCCAATGTTATCCCTTCCGCGAATGTGTGTTTGTCCACCCTCAGTTAGTCAAATTTCACGTGCCGCTCGTAACCCGGCTTGCACGTGAGAGGGGTTGTTGAAGTTATTATCCCACATCGCCTAATAACGGGCCTTATAACTTTATATTCATGTGTTCTCCCTCCACCTATTTGCTTAAGCTTTTGGGTTAAATTTTCTAACAAATATATTCAGCTTCTGCATCCTCCATATCTCCAATCGTGAGGCATATATGATTTTGAAGATTTGTTTGAGATATCTCCTGATTGAGACCTCTCCTGATATTTTCCTAGATTTTCATTCTCAAAATTGCACACACGAGATGTGACTGATGGATCTATGCATGACACTGTAAGGGCAAGAAGCAAAAGTCAAGAATAACAACTTAGTCAACGAAGTCTCATTCTGAACAGGATCTGCTCACCAATATGTAGAAGGATAGGAGAGCGACAGCACAACACAGTTGTGACCACTCTGACTTAGAAGTAATTTTGAACAAGCCAACAAAGTCAGCAATCCTCACAAAGAGTTCGGGATACTCAATCGGGAGTTGATAGCTATACAACAGGAGAATGTTAAAACCTGCATAAAGCAAAAGAAACCTCCACCACCTTGAAATGGATGGTTGAGTGTAATCAGCAGATTAAAAAGTAAATAGTACGGATAGTAGTCACTGAAGCTAGAGGTGCTGATCTGGGAAGGTGAAACATGGACTACTTACCAAAAGAGCCCAAGAAAATTGCTTGTTAAAGACCAATCCACGAGGCCAATGCAGCTGCAAATAAAAAATGGGAAAGAAGTCCAGGATGGGCTACTGATACCCACAACTAACTGTACAGCAGGCAACAACAGGCAGCATGGCATTCTGAGATGAGGCCCTTCAAAGAAATTTTACAATTATCAGACAACCATCTACTCAATTGATTTTTTTTAGTCGGTACTTCTCATTAGTGTAGAAAAAACTAAAAGGAATTGCATGGTAAGCAACCAATGCAGCGTTCCACTAAATGAACTGAAACTTTATAATGCATACTCATTAAACCAACCTATGTAGCCAAGAGAAGAACAAAAACGTTCCAAACGAGAATCGCCCTGATAATCTTGTCCAAGCCTACCCCTTAATATTCTCCTTAGAGCAACAAAAGCTATGGATATTTGAATGAGCAAAAAGTACAGTTCAGAAGGCAGTGTCCATGAGTAAATTCTGCAAAACTCAAACCAAATTTTGTTATGACTGAGTATCACTGAAGAACTACTGATGATGTTTGCAGCAATTTCAAGAACTTAAATACTTATAAAAGTCACCTTTCAAATCCGGCTAGCTTTGCCCACTTAGAATTGATTCCAAACCATTGATCTCCCTCAACAGCCCAAATGAAGTGGAATATGGCATGTAAAAAAACAGCCAGAAAGGAGAAGATGCAAATGAAATATGACACCAAATGTTGCCTCTTAGATAAATAACCTGAAAGGAGCCCAGGTCAACATTATACTTACCACAATCAGAATGATTTCTTTTTTGGCAAAGGAAAATGAATTGGACAAATAATCCATTATCATAAAAAATTATGACAAGATAATGCTCCTGATGATCTAAAAAACAACTGTGAAAGGAAAACACTTCCGCAGAAAAATAAAAGTCTGAGAAAAATGGAGAGTATCAAATACCACTTAATAAGAAAAAGAACATTAAATGCGAACACACTTCTGCAGCAGCAGTTCGAGAGTACATAAGAGGAGAATGGGAATATAAGAAAGGGAGACTGGTGTAGCCAAAGAAATAGCTGCTACAACTGTAAGGGTCGGGAAGAATGAATAAGTTGCCAAGTAGCACAATGCAAGTTGGAGACCAGCAAGAGGCAAGGCATAAGGACATTAGAGGGTTAGAAGTGTATATTGTGATTCTTTTCCATGAAAGCAATAACTAACTTTCTCAACGGCTCAAGTAGGAGGGGCGTAGATGGCTCGAATAAAAGAGACATAGAGGAGGCATAACCATGCAATCTGTACGAAAAAGTACCAACGTGTGAAAGCAAAGTCCAATATAGGCAAGTAGCACCTCCACTCCCCACAGAAGATAAAAATGATTAAAAAGTAAACTAAACACAACATTTCCTTCTGTCGTTTAATGTCAAATCAAAACATCTACTGAGATAGTATTAATAAGGAGATGAATACATTGCGAAAAGAAACATTAGCATAAATTTTTACCTGCTTTTGAACTATCAAACTGCATGATAAGGAAAGCCGACAAATCAACAAGAGATATCAAATTCCAACTGAGTAAAGCAGCTGGAGAAATCATGAAAGGAAAATGAAGTTCCATTAGAGAACCATTTTAAAATATTATAGAAAACGCATGAGGAATCAAGTCATCATGATAACCCATTTAAGGCAAACATTGACTTGATTTGTGGTTTCTCTGCTCCTACTTCTCTGAGTGAAGTGTTTAATTGATTACGTGCACAACGAATTACTTTGAAAACTTAGCTTGTTAGAGTCCAGCGCAACATTTATTTCACATCTTGAAATATTGGTTGCGTTTCATCATGCATACAATGGACCAAAATTGGAAGCATTTAGGATCCAATCAACCAAAATAAAATGTTAATGACTCAATTGACCAACAGACAAAATCCTCAGCGCTTTTATTTTCCTTATACCTCCAATGCCATAATATGTATGTGCAGCATGATCGAAATGACAGCCTAAAACAACCGAGTGAAACCGAATAGATACAGTATACCCACGAGTATGCACATAACTATTAAGAACTAATCCCTCTGTATCACCTAAAACGATCTCAGTGAATCTCTGTTAGTGAACACAACTACGTCGCCATAACCTCGACCTTGTCATTCCAGAGCCGCCATGCCCTAGCACCAACTGAATTCTCCTGTAAACTTCGACAAGCAAAGTGGTACCTGTTAAAAGAAGCAATGGCAACACAAATCCATTCAAGATCTTCCCCATTGCCAAACCCCTCTCGGTCCGCTGCCTCTCCGGTTCGAAGAAGTCCCCAAAAGCTATGAACGAGTCAATACCCACAGACCATCACACCAACGAGATCAAATGTTGCAACCAGCGTTGAACTTGAAGGCTAATCAGGATCTCATCGCATGAACTGAAGTCCACGACGGACGTGACCTCACGGAAAACAAACGAATCCCATCAATCAGCTCCCGGACATCATTGTGCGAAAATCAGAAGCGTCTCAGAAATCAGGACAGAGCAAACTCGACGAACGAGGAATGAGAATGGCTGATTTTCTCGAGGGTGGTGAGGAGTTGGAGGGGGTGTCAATCGTTGATTGGCGGAACAGCTGGGGAGAAATACGAAGATTCCGATGAAGGAAATCATCAGAAGAGATCGTGGGTTGTCGTCGATGGAGCGAGCAAGATGCTGGTGTGCTCAGGCTCTCTCTGCTTCTTTCCCCTTCTTTCGCAGCATAAGAAAGAAAAATGTGATGTCGTTACGTTCGTTTACGCGATTCGTTGATGTGGACCCCGCCAAATCTCTTTCGCTGCGTAGCCATGTTTTTGTCTTTTATTGCATGGAGCTCATAGGTTCTACGATTAAAAACCATCTTACAATAATTTGCAAGCGAACCTTTAAAAAAAATTATGATATTACGGTCCATTTGTTTCGCAAAAAGAATAATCCATAAAACATTTTCTTAAAAATGACGCTTGTATCGCTTAAAAGAATCAGCTCATAAGAAATATTTTTATCATCGCCAATAATTTATATTTAACTATTTTAGCAAACGATTCGATCATTTTTGTAAATATAATAAACAATCATTTAAAAAAATATTTTCTAAATCATTCATAGAGCCTAAGTGTCGAGTTCATGTTGGCAGGTTGATTCCGTGTAATGGCAGGTCGCAATCACATTGGCCCATCAATCTTTTGTGTAATTGTGTTACACGGATCGTATTATGCCAAACATCTTAAGTTTCTGTCGGGCTTGTGTTTTGTAGGATCAACATGATTAACTAATCATGCTCTTTTGAGTTGACATGTTCTAAAGTACGTCTTTACACTAACAGTCTAACACGACCTAGTGACAGCGAATTATTACTCCTAATCTAGTCTTAGAGTGCTTGTCAAGGGTAAAACATTTTGGTATGAATAGGTAAATATTTGATGTGAAACGCGCTCTTTTTGTGAAAATTTTGTTTCAGAATACTTCAAAAAGCAATTTCATTATTTTTAGTGATCTTAATTCTTAACTAATGTTTTCTTACCCAAAAAAAAAAATTAACTAATGTCCGTAGTTTTCTTCGAACATTGTTGCAGCTTGGCTATGATATGAAGCTATTTCTCAAGTGCCTCTCAATCTTTATTTCCTCTCCCTTCTACTGTTAGGACAAGCTAACTAGAAAGCCACCAATAAATTTATGGCCACGTTACCAAGTATCATCCCTGATTATTAAGGATGTCAATGTTTCATTTCGATTTGATTTTTCAGAAAAATAAAACTCAACTGAACTATTAGCGTGTAAGGTTGAACTGAATCGTATCTCGCCATAAACTGAACTGAAAATTCAATTTGATTCTATTGGGTTTTGTTTAGTTTTCAATTTTTTTTTCTTTTTTGGGACTGAGGGCCGGCGGGGCCGCGAAATCTTTGTCGGCCTTGGGTGAGGGCATCGCAGCTCTCCCCGACACTAGAGGAGGGCCTGGGCAAGGGCGTTGCGACTCTCACCTTGGGGTCACCGGCCGGCGGTCCTCGCCAAAAGCAGACGATCATCAACCAATCCGCTGGCCCTCAGCCCCAAAAAAGAAAAAAAGAAAAGAATAGAATAGAATAGAAAGAAAAAAGAAAAAATAAGAAAGGTTATTGTGGAGATTTTCAACGCGATTTCATTAAAGTTTAAACAAACTGAAAAAAATGGTTATTTTTCAGTTATTTGAATCGAAAACCGAACCGAATCAAAATGTACGAAATTTTCAATTCAGCTAGTTGTTCGATTCGATTTTCCAGTTCGGTTTTTGACACCTCTAATTGTAATTGTATAATATTATATTTATAGGTACAATATTGATCTAACAACAAGATATTTTATGCTGCAATGGTTATACTATACAATCCCTCGTATCTACTATACTAAGCCACTAATCACAAATAACTAATCATCGCTAAAAGATTTATTACATGAGTATGATGAGTGTGTTTATAAGAAACACTCGCACTGTATGATACCATCTGTCTCAGGTACCCTTTTGCGGGATCGATCTAGTGGTAAGCACGTGTCTACATTTTCGGATTTAAGTAGTTGTAGGCTTGTAGCGGCGGATTACTATCCTAATTTCATCCAAGTAACCAGCTAATTATCAAAAACGTATGATATACGTTTTTCCCTCAATCAAAAGTTCCAAAAAGAGAAGACTACCTACGATGAACATAAACATAAGTACCATGTATAGTCGAAAATATACTCCGGCTGGTATGTAAAATTGGAAAAGGAAGTCCCCCAATCTTTAAATCCTTTTCTATCCCTCCACTAAGCAAACTGAGAAAACTAACAAGAAAGAACCGTCCCCAATCACCTCTAAGTTCATTTCCTTCATTCTGTCGGAACAGATGGCAAAACAGAGCACATAACAACTTGTTTGATGCAAGGAAAAATTCCAAGTGACATTAGCTATGTCTGCCAAAAGAGCAGATACTTTTCTATACTTTGTGTGTCTTCTTGTGTCTAACAAATTAACTAATGATCTTCACTCGGGGTCACAGAAAAAACTTCTATGCCCTATCACATGCTCTGAAAACTTACAACTTCCCGTTTATTCTGTGCATTTTTTTCAGCTTAGCAAACAGAGGAGGATGGTATCAAGACACTGACCCTCAATAGAAAACGTACCTTCATCTCACCTAGAATTTTATAACTCTAAACTATTAAACTTAGACGTATATCTAAGGATTCAATCATGCATCTATGTTATTTAAAAACTCGCCCCTCTGCCATGATGTAGATTGCTTCTGTGAGTGGAGGATTGTTGTGGAATTGTGTTTGAAATGCTGGTAAAGCCTAACAATCGGTGGGGATGAAGAGAAACCCTAGAAATTGTCGAGAACCGAAAAGGGTCGACGACAACAGTATCTTCGGATTCTCACGAAAATCGGACGAAGCTGGAGAATAGGGTTTGACCTTCGACCTCTAAGACGAAGAGAAAGCGAAGTTGACCCAGCCGCGCTCGTCCGCAACGTCGGTGTACGAGCCCTCGCCGCTCGGGTCGAAGGCGAGGCTCTCGGGCCCGTGCGCTCTGGCGACCGGCACCACCTGCAATGGCGAGCTTCAATTCAAAGGTGTGCACAACAGATCGTTTCGAGAGTCAGACTAGTGACTGAGCGTCGACTAAGGAGGAGTGCACGGATGAAGGAATGAGGCTTGCGATTCTAGGTTTAGAGTACCTGAGTTTGAGAAGCCCAAGCCCAAAGAGCAGTTCAGTTCGGTTCACCGAACTGAACCCAATAAAACTGAACCAATAATAAAATTGTGGTTATTTTTAGTAACCGAACTTAAAACCGAACCGAACTGAAAATGTACGAAATTTCAGTTCGGTTCGGTTCGATTTATGGTTCGGTTTATAGTTCGGTTCTAACACCCCTACTTAATATTATATAACTACAACTATCTTGATGCTTCCATGTGTTGTATAAAACTATAACCACATGACCTTGAATTGCGTACCTGTCTTACTTGGTAATTATACTTTACATATTTTAAGATATCTTGGACATTTCATCCGTACTCCCATGATCATGTTGTTAGAGTTGGCGAATACTTCAGGGACCATTGTTTCTCACACGGGGTACGCCCACGTGAGCTTAGAGAAATCAAAGTGTTATTCGACGACATGTGACTCATGCGCGCGGGATGCGGGGGCAGCGCCCCCGACACGGGTGTCCCGCTGCCCGGTCAGCGGACGGCTGCCCCGCTCGTTGGTGAGCAGGCGGGGGGTGGGGGCAGCCCCCCGAAACCTCAACGGGTTTGAATTTTTATTTAAGTTAACCTGTATGTTGTGGGCTTAATAGAGGTTTCTCTAGTTTTAGGTTTTGGGCCCGTTTAGGGCATATATATGTTGCTCGTTTATGCTGATCATTGTAACGAGTTGAGTGGCTGTAAACCGAATATTATAGTGAAATCTCTTGCAGGACGTAGCCCTATTCTAGGGTGAACCTGGGTAATCTCGTGCGTCAATCTATTTTTCTTAATTTCTGTGTGACCGTTCTGATTCGGTGTGCGATAAATCCCAACACGTGTCAATCAAACAAAGTGATAGGTTACTGTTGTATAACTCTGTTCCTCGACACTCGTTATATTGGAACCAAACATCAAGTTAGAGAAATACTAGTTCGGTCAATTAGTAATCCCATTTAATAGTTGTACTGAAAACATAAAATTTACTTTAAATTTGATTCACTTCTGTTCTGAATTCTCTTATTTGTCCATTCTTTTTGGGGTTTCGTATAATGAAAAGTCATACATCAAAACCTACATAAAATAATCTGTCTTGCGATCTAAATTCAAATTCAAATTGAGCATGCAACAACGTCTTGATGTCATAAGACAATCATCTTTAGAATTTCAAATTACGGTTTGTTTTGCTTTATAATTACATTGCAACATTCTTATAATTACAACATCCCGAGCGGGATTTCACAAATGTTCTAGAAAGTTTTAACGTTGAAATTTTAGTCTTTCTTTCAAACATAGATAAATCGTGCTCTTGTCAAACACATCAGTATCGCATCTCTGATAAATTGCTTCTCAAGAGTTAAAAATAGCGGCCACTGTCACAAGAGATAACGAAAATCAACATAATTTTTCAAGATATCTTCTTTCTCTAAAACGTTTGTAGAAAGAAATAATTTAATTTGAAGATATATGATCCAGTTTTATTTATAAATAAATCATAAACAAAAAACCAAATGGGGACGTAGCTCATATGGTAGAGCGCTCGCTTCGCATGCGAGAGGCACGGGGTTCGATTCCCCGCGTCTCCAATTTTCATTTATTTCGTTTTATATTTAATCACGATATAAATTTCATTGCAAACCAGAAGCTTGCAAATTAAAGTTGAATTTTGGCGCCTTTTTTTTTTATCAAAGTTTTAGGCTTCATTTATTTCGCAAAAAAAAAAAATTACATGGAGCTCACTTTTTGCAAGTATATTTTTATTTAAGTCTCATTTTTTCTCGCGTAAAATAATTTATTTGGAAAGTATTTTTCATTTCCTTCATTTTTTTTATTTATTGAGAATATAAATTTCATTGCAAACCGGAAACTTGCAAATTAAAGTTGAACTTAGACTCCGTTTGTTTCGAAGAAAAATACACGGGGCCCACTGCTAGCAAGTATGTTTTATTAGGTGTGTTTGTTTCATGGAAAATAAGCAATTTGAAAAATATTTTCTGAAAAGAGATTGTTTATGTCATTTAGAAAAATTAATCAACAAAAAATGATATCATCGATAACAATCTATGCCTAACTATTTTTGTAGGTGATGAATTTTTTTTTTCATTTATTCATTTTTTAAGCGGTATAAGCTATTATTTTTTGGGAAATATTTTTCAAATCGCTCATTTTCCATGAAACAAACGCACCCAGTCTTCATTTTTTTCTCGCATAAAATAATTGATTTGGAAAGTATTTTTCAATCTTTATGTTGCTTACAAAAATGAGTGAATGAAAAATATCATTGTCGATAATGATTAATTATTTCAAGCGATATAAATGAGCACTTTTTATTAATGTTTCCAAATCATCACAAAAAAACAAACAGTGCATGAATCACACCTTAAAAAGATTGTCTTAGCTTCCATCATATTTTTTCTATCAGATTCAATCTCTAAAAATTGATTTTTTTCATCTTTTTAGGTAAAAATTGAGCGTAAAAGATGTATATATCCCAAACAAAAATTTTATGCAGAAACCAATTACATACGACGTGACTCGATGGATATACGAGAATATTTTGTTCCGAAAATAAAATATGTACCAAAACAGAAAAACTTAAATTTAAAAATATCGATCATGGAAATGGATTTCTCAACTTGTGGTGACCAACTTACCTGAAAAAAACAAATCTCACTAGTCACTAGTCACTAGAAAGAATTTGGACTGTTCCATCTCTTTTAGCCGGTATATTTTGATCGTTCAAATAATTATTGAGTCGACGCAGATTCATGATCGTAAATTCAATTAACAAGTGAATGTTACACTATACTTTGTAAAAAGAGAATGTACCCCAAATTCTTCATGCCATATAATAATTAGAAACAACCCGTCTTAATGGATATTGTGACAAGAATTATCGTCAAATCTTTATTTCAAGAAAATGGAAAAAAGATACATGGAGTGCCAAGATTTATGTACGTCACTCATTTTAATGTCAATTTTTTATCAGCTCAAGTAAGTTCCAAATCGGAAAAAAAAAATGATCACCTAAGTGCCAATTCCGGCAAGAAATAATTATTTAAGTTTCAATTCCAACCAAAAATATTATTTAAGTGCCAATTCCAATCAAATCGTACAGATGCATTTTTTTAATCAAATTTTTAATATTACGTGGTAAATTTTTTTTTTAAGAAAATACTAATGGAAAAAGAAAAAGCCAAATTTTTTTTTAAAAAAATCCACATAATATTGAAATTTTTTTAAAAAGCTAAATAACTAAAAATTAAGGGGGGGGGGGGGGGGGGGAAGAAATCAGATGTAGCGGCGTGGGCTTGCGCAACCCTTACCGTCGCCATCCCACCACCGCTGGTAGTGAGCGACGAGGGGGGATGGGTCGACAGGGGACGCCGGCCACTGGCCACCCTGACCAGTGGTTGGCGACCCTTGCTAATGGTTGGCGTGGGTTCGACCTTGCAGATCTGGGCGAGGTCGACGTGCAAGGTGGAGCCCTCAACAGCCACCGGCAAGGGTCCACAACCACTGACCGAGACTAAGTGACTCACGTCGGCCCATCCCCCACCCTCGTAGGCCATTGCCAACGTTGGTGAGGCAGCACTCTGGCTTCAAAATTTTATTTTTTTTGCTTATTTTTAAAAAAATTAATATTACGTGGAATTTTTTTTAAAATTTTTTGGATTTTTTTTTACCAACTGGGATCCTCCGGCGAGCCACGTCAGACTTCCAGCGACATTTACGGAGTTAGTACTCAAATAATCGTTTTTCAAAAAAATTGACTCTCAAGTAATCTAAAAAAATATCGGCACCAAAATAAACGCCGTACACAAATATTAAAACTCCAGGTGTCCTTATGCCTCAAGAAAATCATTTCAGCAGCCTAGTTGGATAAAGCCGTGTAACATCGTCCCAGCTCAAAAGGGGAAAAAAACATTTTTTATAAGTGGGCTCCATTTATTTTGCAAAAAAAAAAAAAAAACATTTCTCAGGACCCCATTTTTCTCCTTCGCCTGCATTTGGATCGCTAAGGTGAATCGATCAGAGAAAAATATTTTCATAGTCAATGAAAAAGGTTTTCCGATCAAAGCTTCAATTCAAGAAAATGATTTTCTCTTCAAAAAATCAAAAATCATCTCCCAGAATATGGTTAGATATCAATGCTTGGTGCTTGGACTAGAAACTGTGCGTTCGGTAGGGAAACCGCAACGCGTGTCCCCAGGCCCTTGCTAGCAGGGTTGGGTCTCCGACACCAGAGCCACATTCTGTCGATGTCGGCGGGCCCAGGCCGCCGTACCAGGATCAATAGATGTTGGGCTCAGGACACCGGTGCTCGTGCACAAAATGTCTGGCCCGGTAACATCAAGGTCAGCCTTCGCTTCTTAGCGATCATGGAGTTAAATTGGTAACTACAATCACAAGAGATGACACAAATCAATAAATTTTTTTAGATATATTATTTCCCGAAAAGGTTGTTGAAAAGATATTGTTTTGAAGAGATAAGATTGGGTTTGATTTGCAAATTAATGAACCACCACATAAGAACTAATTTGTTAAATATTTTAGTTTCTTAATAATATTGCAAAAGGGGATGTAGCTCATATGGTTGAGTTTAAATCACCGAGGTTCGACTCCTCGCATCTCCACTTTTTGTATTTACTTCGCCTTTCTCTTTTTATTTATGATTAAATTATTAAATCTTTTTGTGACAATACAAGTTTCGTTAATAACCCGAAACTTAAGCTGATCCACATCTTTTATTTCCTTGATCTTTTTCTCTTTTTTTTTTCCTTAAATTATGGAGTCTTTCTATGCGAACAAAATTTTCAGTGATAACCAGAGACTTGTAAATTAAAATTGAAATAATTACGACATATTTTCAAGAATTGGCCTCCAAGAATTATTACGAAGACACTCACGAGTGCCAGTTTAGTGTGCATTTGAATTGGTTCACTTTTTAATATCACAGTTCCAATTTCCATCAAATTAAATCTCTGAAAATCCACACTTCCCTTTTTTTGTGAAATTTTAGCGTGGAAGACTTATCTCATCCCAAATTGTTTGATGCAAAAAATTGCCTACAACCTCACTAAATGAATACACATGACATGGATTTCTGCTTAGGACACCGGTGCTCGTGCATAAAATGTATGGCCTGGTAACATCAAGGGCAGGCTTCGCTTCTTAGCAATCATGGAGTTATTAGTAACCACAATCACAAGAGATGACGCAAATCAATAAATATTTTTAGATATATTGTTTCCCGACAAGATTGCTAAAATGATATTGTTTTGAAGAGATAAGATTGGCTTTGATTTGCAAATTAATGAACCACCACATTAGAACTAATTTGTTAAATATTTTAGTTTCTTAATAATATTGCAAAAGGGGATGTAGTTCATATGGTTGAGTTTAAATCACCGAGGTTCGACTCCTCGCATCTCCAATTTTTTTTTTTATTTACTTCGTCTTTTTCTTTTTATTTATGCTTAAATTATTAAATCTTTTTGTGACAATACAAGTTTCGTTAATAACCCGAAACTTAAGCTGATCCACATTTTTATTTCCTTGATATTTTTCTCTCTTTTTTTCCTTAAATTATGGAGTCTTTCTATGCGAACAAAATTTTCAGTGATAACCAGAGACTTGTAAATTAAAATTGAAATAATTACAACATATTTTCAAGAATTGGCCTCCAAGAATTATTACGAAGACACTCACGAGTGCCAGTTTAGTGTGCATTTGAATTGGTTCACTTTTTAATATCACAGTTCCAATTTCCATCAAATTAAATCTCTGAAAATCCACACTTCCCTTTTTTTTGTGAAATTTTAGCGTGGAAGACTTATCTCATCCCAAATTGTTTGATGCAAAAAATTGCCTACAACCTCACTAAATGAATACACATGACATGGATTTCTGCTTAGGACACCGGTGCTCGTGCATAAAATGTATGGCCTGGTAACATCAAGGGCAGGCTTCGCTTCTTAGCAATCATGGAGTTATTAGTAACCACAATCACAAGAGATGACGCAAATCAATAAATATTTTTAGATATATTGTTTCCCGACAAGATTGCTAAAATGATATTGTTTTGAAGAGATAAGATTGGGTTTGATTTGCAAATTAATGAACCACCACATTAGAACTAATTTGTTAAATATTTTAGTTTCTTAATAATATTGCAAAAGGGGATGTAGCTCATATGGTTGAGTTTAAATCACTGAGGTTCGACTCCTCGCATCTCCACTTTTTTTTTTATTTACTTCGCCTTTCTCTTTTTATTTATGATTAAATTATTAAATCTTTTTGTGACAATACAAGTTTCGTTAATAACCCGAAACTTAAGCTGATCCACATCTTTTATTTCCTTGATCTTTTTCTCTCTTTTTTTCCTTAAATTATGGAGTCTTTCTATGCGAACAAAATTTTCAGTGATAACCAGAGACTTGTAAATTAAAATTGAAATAATTACAACATATTTTCAAGAATTGGCCTCCAAGAATTATTACGAAGACACTCACGAGTGCCAGTTTAGTGTGCATTTGAATTGGTTCACTTTTTAATATCACAGTTCCAATTTCCATCAAATTAAATCTCTGAAAATCCACACTTCCCTTTTTTTTTGTGAAATTTTAGCATGGAAGACTTATCTCATCCCAAATTGTTTGATGCAAAAAATTGCCTACAACCTCACTAAATGAATACACATGACATGGATTTCTGCTTAGGACACCGGTGCTCGTGCATAAAATGTATGGCCTGGTAACATCAAGGGCAGGCTTCGCTTCTTAGCAATCATGGAGTTATTAGTAACCACAATCACAAGAGAAGACGCAAATCAATAAATATTTTTAGATATATTGTTTCCCGACAAGATTGCTAAAATGATATTGTTTTGAAGAGATAAGATTGGGTTTGATTTGCAAATTAATGAACCACCACATTAGAACTAATTTGTTAAATATTTTAGTTTCTTAATAATATTGCAAAAGGGGATGTAGCTCATATGGTTGAGTTTAAATCACCGAGGTTCGACTCCTCGCATCTCCATTTTTTTTTTTATTTACTTCGTCTTTTTCTTTTTATTTATGCTTAAATTATTAAATCTTTTTGTGACAATACAAGTTTCGTTAATAACCTGAAACTTAAGCCGATCCACATCTTTTATTTCCTTGATCTTTTTCTCTTTTTTCCTTATATTATGGAGTCGTTCTATGCGAACACAAGTTTCATTGATAACCAGAAACTTGTAAATTAAAATTGAAACACTTTATTAAATCTTTTTATGCGAACACAAGTTTCGTTGATAACCAAAAAATTGTAAATTAAAGTTGAAATACTTACAACATACTTTCAAGGATTGGCCTCCATGAATTATTACGAAGACACTCAGGAGTGCCAGTTTAGTTTGTATTTGAATTGGTTCACTTTTTAAAATCACAGTTCAAATTTCCATCAAATTAAATCTCTGAAAATCTACACTTCCTTTTTTTCTTTTGATGAAATTTTAGCGTGGAAGATTTATCTCATCCCAAATTATTTGATGCAAAAAAGTGCCTACAACCTCACTAAATGAATACACATGAATATCATGCTCCGAAAATAATATATATATCGAAGAAGAGAAAAAAAAAAGATTCTACGAAGACCAAACATTGACATGGATTTCTGCCCATGACACTGGTGCTTGTTCACAAAATGTCTGACCTGGTAACATCAAGGTCAGGCTTCGCTTCTTAGCGATCATGGAGTTAATTAGTAACCACAATCACAGAAGATGACGCAAATTAATAATTTTTTTTATATATTGTTTCCCGAAAAGGTTGTTGAAATGATATTGTTTTGAAGAGATAAGATTGGGTTTGATTTGCAAATTAATGAACCACCACATAAGAACTAATTTGTTAAATAGTTTAGTTTCTTAATAATATTTCAAAAGGGGATGTAGCTCATATGGATGAGTTTAAATCACCAGGGTTCAACTCATCGCATCTCCACGTTTTTTTATTTACTTCGTCTTTTTCTTTTTATTTCTAATTAAATTATTAAATCTTTTTGTGACAATACAAATTTCGTTAATAACCTGAAACTTAAGCTGATCCACATCTTTTATTTCCTTGATCTTTTTCTCTTTTTTTCCATAAATTATGGAGTCTTTCTATGCGAACACAAGTTTCACCGATAACCAGAAACTTGTAAATTAAAATTGAAATTCTTACAACATATTTTCAGGAATTGGCCTCCAAGAAATATTACGAAGACACTCACGAGTGCCAGTTTAGTTTGCATTTGAATTGGTTCACTTTTTAATATCACAGTTCCAATTTCCATCAAATTAAATCTCTGAAAATCGACACTTCCCATTTTTTTTGTGAAATTTTAGCGTGGAAGATTTAACTCATCCCAAATTATTTGATGCAAAAAATTGCCTACAACCTCACTAAATGAATACACATGAAAATCATGCTTTTATATATATATATATAAAATCAAAGAAGTGAAAAAAAAAATATAGATTCTAAAAAGACCAAACATGGACATGGATTTCTGCTTAGGACACCGGTGCTCGTGCATAAAATGTCTGGCCTGGTAACATCAAGGGCAGGCTTCGCTTCTTAGCGATCATGGAGTTATTAGTAACCACAATCACAAGAGATGACGCAAATCAATAAATATTTTTAGATATATTGTTTCCCGACAAGATTGCTAAAATGATATTGTTTTGAGGAGATAAAATTGGGTTTGATTTGCAAATTAATGAACCACCACATAAGAACTAATTTGTTAAATATTTTAGTTTCTTAATAATATTGCAAAAGGGGATGTAGCTCATATGGTTGAGTTGAAATCACTTAGGTTCGACTCCTCGCATCTCCACTTTTTTTTTATTTACTTCGTCTTTTTCTTTTTATTTATGCTTAAATTATTAAATCTTTTTGTGACAATACAAGTTTCGTTAATAACCTGAAACTTAAGCTGATCCACATATTTTATTTCCTTGATCTTTTTCTCTTTTTTTCCTTAAATTATGGAGTCGTTCTATGCGAACACAAGTTTCACTGATAACCAGAAACTTGTAAATTAAAATTGAAACACTTTATTAAATTTTTTTATTCGAACACAAGTTTCGTTGATAACCAGAAAATTGTAAATTAAAGTTGAAATACTTACAACATACTTTCAAGGATTGGCCTCCATGAATTATTACGAAGACACTCAGGAGTGCCAGTTTAGTTTGTATTTGAATTGGTTCACTTTTTAAAATCACACTTCAAATTTCCATCAAATTAAATCTCTGAAAATCTACACTTCCTTTTTTTCTTTTGATGAAATTTTAGAGTGGAAGATTTATCTCATCCCAAATTATTTGATGCCAAAAATTGCCTACAACCTCACTAAATGAATACACATGAATATCGTGCTCCGAAAATAATATATATATCGAAGAAGAGAAAAAAAAAAAGATTCTACGAAGACCAAACATTGACATGGATTTCTGCCCATGACACCGGTGCTTGTTCACAAAATGTCTGACCTGGTAACATCAAGGTCAGGCTTCGCTTCTTAGCGATCATGGAGTTAATTAGTAACCACAATCACAGGAGATGACGCAAATTAATTAATTTTTTTATATATTGTTTCCCGAAAAGGTTGTTGAAATGATATTGTTTTGAAGAGATAAGATTGGGTTTGATTTGCAAATTAATGAACCACCACATAAGATCTAATTTGTTAAATAGTTTAGTTTCTTAATAATATTTCAAAAGGGGATGTAGCTCATATGGTTGAGTTTAAATCACCAGGGTTCGACTCCTCGCATCTCCACGTTTTTTATTTACTTCGTCTTTTTCTTTTTATTTCTGCTTAAATTATTAAATCTTTTTGTGACAATACAAGTTTCGTAAATAACCTGAAACTTAAGCTGATCCACATCTTTTATTTCCTTGATATTTTTCTCTTTTTTTCCATAAATTATGGAATCTTTCTATGCGAACACAAGTTTCATTGATAACCAGAAACCTGTAAATTAAAATTGAAATACTTACAACATATTTTCAAGAATTGGCCTCCAAGAATTATTACGAAGACACTCACGAGTGCCAGTTTAGTTTGCATTTGAATTGGTTCACTTTTTAATATCACAGTTCCAATTTCCATCAAATTAAATCTCTGAAAATCCACACTTCCCATTTTTTTGTGAAATTTTAGCGTGGAAGATTTATCTCATCCCAAATTATATGATGCAAAAAATTGCCTACAACCTCACTAAATGAATACACATGAAAATCATGCTTATATATATATAATCAAAGAAGAGAAAAAAATATATAGATTCTAAAAAGACCAAACATGGACATGGATTTCTGCTTAGGACACCAGTGCTCATGCATAAAATGTCTGGCCTGGTAACATCAAGGGCAGGCTTCGCTTCTTAACGATCTTGGAGTTATTAGTAACCACAATCACAAGAGATGACGCAAATCAATAAATATTTTTAGATATATTGTTTCCCGACAAGATTGCTAAAATGATATTGTTTTGAGGAGATAAAATTGGGTTTGATTTGCAAATTAATGAACCACCACATAAGAACTAATTTTTTAAATATTTTAGTTTCTTAATAATATTGCAAAAGGGGATGTAGCTCATATGGTTGAGTTGAAATCACCGAGGTTCGACTCCTCGCATCTCCACTTTTTTTTATTTACTTCGTCTTTTTCTTTTTATTTATGCTTAAATTATTAAATCTTTTTGTGACAATACAAGTTTCGTTAATAACCTGAAACTTAAGCTGATCCACATCTTTTATTTCCTTGATCTTTTTCTCTTTTTTTCCTTAAATTATGGAGTCGTTCTATGCGAACACAAGTTTCATTGATAACCTGAAACTTGTAAATTAAAATTGAAACACTTTATTAAATCTTTTTATGCGAACACAAGTTTCGTTGATAACCAGAAAATTGTAAATTAAAGTTGAAATACTTACAACATACTTTCAAGGATTGCCCTCCATGAATTATTACGAAGACACTCAGGAGTGCCCGTTTAGTTTGTATTTGAATTGGTTCACTTTTTAAAATCATTTTTTAAATTTCCATCAAATTAAATCTCTGAAAATCTACACTTCCTTTTTTTTCTTTTGCTGAAATTTTAGCGTGGAAGATTTATCTCATGCCAAATTATTTAATGCAAAAAATTGCCTACAACCTCACTAAATGAATACACATGAATATCATGCTCCGAAAATAATATATATATCGAAGAAGAGAAAAAAAAAGATTCTAAGAAGACCAAACATTGACATGGATTTCTGCCCATGACACCGGTGCTTGTGAACAAAATGTCTGGCCTGGTAACATCAAGGTCAGGCTTCGCTTCTTAGCGGTCATGGAGTTAATTAGTAACCACAATCACAAGAGATGATGCAAATTAATAATTTTTTATATATATTGTTTCCCGAAAAGGTTGTTGAAATAATATTTTTTTGAAGAGATAAGATTGGGTTTGATTTGCAAATTAATGAACCACCACATAAGAACTAATTTGTTAAATATTTTAGTTTCTTAATAATATTGCAAAAGGGGATTTAGCTCATATGGTTGAGTTGAAATCACCGAGGTTCGACTCCTCGCATCTCCACTTTTTTTTATTTACTTCGTCTTTTTCTTTTTATTTATGCTTAAATTATTAAATCTTTTTGTGACAATACAAGTTTCGTTAATAACCTGAAACTTAAGCTGATCCACATCTTTTATTTCCTTGATCTTTTTCTCTTTTTTTCCTTAAATTATGGAGTCGTTCTATGCGAACACAAGTTTCATTGATAACCAGAAACTTGTAAATTAAAATTGAAACACTTCATTAAATCTTTTTATGCGAACACAAGTTTTGCTGATAACCAGAAAATTGTAAATTAAAGTTGAAATACTTACAACATACTTTCAAGGATTGGCCTCCATGAATTATTATGAAGACACTCAGGAGTGCCAGTTTAGTTTGTATTTGAATTGGTTCACTTTTTAAAATCACAGTTCAAATTTCCATCAAATTAAATCTCTGAAAATCTACACTTCCTTTTTTTCTTTTGATGAAATTTTAGCGTGGAAGATTTATCTCATCCCAAATTATTTGATGCAAAAAATTGCCTACAACCCCACTAAATGAATACACATAAATATCATGCTCCGAAAATTTTATATATATATATATATATATATATCGAGGAAGAGAAAAAAAAAGATTCTAAGAAGACCAAACATTGGCACGGATTTCTGCCCATGACACCGGTGCTTGTTCACAAAATGTCTGGCCTGGTAACATCAAGGTCAGGCTTCGCTTCTTAGCGATCATGGAGTTAATTAGTAACCACAATCACAGGAGATGACGCAAATTAATAATTTTTTTATATATTGTTTCCCGAAAAGGTTGTTGAAATGATATTGTCTTGAAGAGATAAGATTGGGTTTGATTTGCAAATTAATGAACCACCACATAAGAACTAATTTGTTAAATAGTTTAGTTTCTTAATAATATTTCAAAAGGGGATGTAGCTCATATGGTTGAGTTTAAATCACTGGGGTTCGACTCCTCGCATCTCCACATTTTTTATTTACTTCGTCTTTTTCTTTTTATTTATGCTTAAATTATTAAATCTTTTTGTGACAATACAAGTTTCGTTAATAACTTTTTATTTCTGCTTAAATTATTAAATCTTTTTGTGACAATACAAGTTTCGTTAATAACCTGAAACTTAAGCTGATCCACATCTTTTATTTCCTTGATCTTTTTCTCTCTCTTTTTCCATAAATTATGGAGTCTTTCTATGCGAACACAAGTTCATTGATAACCAGAAACTTGTAAATTAAAATTGAATACTTACAACATATTTTCAAGAATTGGCCTCCAAGAATTATTACGAAGACACTCACGAGTGCCAGTTTAGTTTGTATTTGAATTGGTTCACTTTTTAATATCACAGTTCCAATTTCCATCAAATTAAATCTCTGAAAATCCACACTCCCCACTTTTTTTGTGTGAAATTTTAGCGTGGAAGATTTATGTCGTCCCAAATTAGTTGATGCAAAAAATTGCCTACAACCTCACTAAATGAATACACATGAAAATCATGCGTATATATATAATCAAAGAAGAGAAAAAAAATATAGATTCTAAAAAGACCAAACATGGACATGGATTTCTCTCCTTTGCATCCACCGGTTGTGGGGGGTGCCTTTGACGGTGCTTCGGAGTTTCACCAAACATGTACATACCAAAACTTTACCAGAAGTCGGAAGTCAATAAATAACAGACAGAGAAATGCCCCAGCTCCCTTAAATCCCCCGATTTCTTGGAGTGCCAATGACGTTCTTAAAAGTCAAGGATTTGTCATGGACAACCTTCTCTAAGTTTTTCTTCATTGCTGGTATGGAAAGGGTGTGGTTCTGAAAAAAGGATGTGATTCCTTTCAATCCAAACCAAATAACATAAGGCGTCCAAGGAAAAACGAGGTATAACCTCGTAAAAGTGGTGTCCTTTGAAGTGTTGCATAGCCCGAATTCCCCATATCAAATAATAATTAGAAACGGCCCATCTTAATGGATATATGTGGCTTGAATTATCGCAAATTATTTATGCAATGAAGCACTTGGATGGATCCACGAGGATTTTCTGCCCCCTAAAGGAAAGATATTGTATGAGTCGGTGAAATAAGAGTTAAATATTAGAACGGCAAACAATTGTACATGGGCTTTTCAAATTGTTGTAAGTAACTTGCCTCTCACGCAAGTAACTCTTTACTTAAAAGTAAATAAAGGAAAAAGAAAAAAAAAGATGAATATGAATATGAAATTAAGATACAAGTCAACGTGAAAAATATATATATTTAACAACAGATCTTATTTTAATGGTGTTCCATCATTGATCCATGTATATTTATCGAGTGATTTACCCCGATTGTAATTATTTATCCGATCAACAAATCGAGTTAATCATGATTTTTTTATCTAAATTGTTGCTTTGTGAGATATACCAAGATAAGACATTTTTGTTATACACATTTAACCGTTCTACTGTTGAAAAAACTTGACATTTCAAGCCCATTAATTTGGTTAAATATTTTAGATTCTTAACAAGAATGCAATTGGGGATGTAGCTCATATGGTTGCTTTCATGATACTGGGGTTCGACTCCCCACATCTCCACATCTTTTATTTCCTTCATCTTTTTCATTTTTTCTGCTTAAATTATTAAATCTTTGAATAACAATACTAGTTTCATTGATAACCTAAAGCTTGTAAATTACAGTTTTTCTGCTTAAATTATTAAATCTTTGTATGACAATACTAGTTTCATTGATAACCTAAAGCTTGTAAATTACAGTTGATGAGCGAATAACCTAAAACTCGTAAATTACAGTTGATGAGCGAGACCTCGCGGAATAGGTACGGAAGGGGAGGCCTCTGAAGAGGCAGTGAAAACCATTTATTTCAGCGATAACCTCAAGTGCCCCCTGAGCCGCGCGAAATGGTCGCCTGTCACACGGCTCACTAACTCTGCCTGGGGTTGGGGGTACCTATTATTCGTCGGCGGTGCGGTCCACCCCTACCCACTTAAAGGATGCTGCTTAATCTTTTTGTGCGAATACAAGTTTCATCGATAACTAGAATTTTTTAATTTAAAGTTGAACATAGCATAATTTTAAGAAGTGGGCTCCATGTATTTTTCCGAAGCCACTCACTAGAGCCCTGTTTAATTTTTATTTGAATTGGCTCACTTTTTAAAAATCATAGGTCCGAGTTCCATCAAATTAAATCTCTCAAAATACACGCTTCCCTTTTGCTTTTTTGGTGAAATTTTAGTGTGGAAAATTTATCTCAACCCAAATTATTTAATGTAAAGAGTTACATACAATCGCAAGTCAACAGAATCTTTTAGATATATTGTTACCCAAAAACTAAAAGGTGGTTAAAAGGATATTGTTTTGAAGAGATAAGATGGGGTTTGATTTGTCACTGAACCTACACGCAAGGACTAATTTGGTTAGATATTTTAGATTCTTAACAAGAATGCAATTGGGGATGTAGTTCATATGGTTGCTTTCATTGATAACTTAAGGGTGCGTGTGGGAACGTTTATGTTCCTGAGCATAGTTTTTGAACAGAAACACTTTTTTATATTTCTGTTCTTGATTACGATTTTTGGGAACATAAACGCGTTTAGTAAGTAAAAAAAAAAAAACTTTTTCCCGCCTCCGCCTTTGACCGTTGACGACGGCGACTGGTGGACGGCCGCGGCGGCCACAGCGACCAATGGCGGCGGTGGCCGACGGGTGGTGACCGCATCGGCGGCGGTGGGTGGTGGTTCCAAAAGTGTTACAAAATTCAGAAGCAAATTTTTTTTGTTTCTTCAAAAATGTTCCCCGGCACAAAAGTGTTCCGCGGAACACTTTTGGAACATTTTAAACCATAAGCGTTTCTGTTCCAAAAGTGTTCCGAGGAACACTTTTGGAACATTTTAAACCATAAGCGTTTCTGTTCCAAAAGTGTTCCGAGAACACCTTTGGAACAGAAACACTCTCCTTGGAGCGTTCCCATACACACCCTAAACCTTATAATTAAAGTTGATCCACATCTTTTGTTTCCTTTGTCTTTTTCGTTTTATTTTCTTCTTAAATTGTTAAATCCACCACGCAAGGACTAATTTGGTTAGATATTTTAGTTTCTTAACAATAGCGCAAAAGGGGATGTAGCTCATATGGTTGCTTTCATGATAACGGGGTTCGACTCCCCGCATTTTCACATATTTTATTTCCTTCGTCTTTTTCTTTTATATGCCCGGTAGAGCCGGAAGACCCCCATGTAAGGACGGCGTGCCATGTTTTCTTATTTTCCGCTTAAATTATTAAGTTTTTTTTCAGCTTAAGTTATTCAATCTTTGTAGACGGGCGTGTCTTCGATCGACTGTAATTGATCGAAAGATTATATGCCCGGTAGAGCCTTCAATCGACTGTAATTGATCGAAAGATTATATGCCCGGTAGAGCTGGAAGACCCCCATGTAAGGATGGGCATGCCATGAGTGGCCGTAACAACGAGAGTACGCTTGAGCGCACTATGCATGAGAAGGTTGACATGTGTTCTAATTGCATTATTTATTTAATTGTATTGAATTGGGTACAATGGATTATAATGTGCAAGGCGCATGCCAAGGTAAAGTAAGGTTGTCTATGATTGTATGATAGCATATTTGCATGTACAATACTGCATTGCAGGTCTTATTGCATCCGAGTGGAATTGACCACCTAATCGAGGCTTAAGCCATTAACTTGTTGAGATTTGTTCTCATTGTTGTTGTTCAAATATTTTCAGACCCTCGAGCATGAACCGTCCAACTTTGCTTATGCGTTTTGGGGTGCCCATGGGCATGGTTACCATAGTGGTAGACTATCCGGCAGGACCAGAGAGGTGGTATCAAAGCACATGACAACCGTCGGGGTTTACGAGGGGTTTAAGTTGTGGTAGCCGCACGAGTTCCTGACTTGGTTCATTAAGGAAGGGAAAAACCTATATGGTCCGATCAGAGGTTTTGATGGACCCCCATCCCCCATAGGTGGTGCTGGAGAGGAGGTTTGGAATCCTTTGGAACTTGACCCTCCGAATGGAGTTGTTACCAACCCAGAGATTTGTTCGGATGATGACGAGGAGTCTGACCCGGAGCCTGCTCGGGTTTTGGTCAGCTGTGATGATAATCACTAAAGGCTTAACTTTTTAGGATGTTCTTTTGGGTAGTGAGTGAAGTCAGGTTAACCCAACCATCCCACTCCTTTTTGCGTATGTGGTCTAATAGGTAGCGGTCTTGTGATAGGCCTGTACATGTTGTAGTCCTCCTAAGATTAACAATAATTAAATAAAATGACCTTTTCTTATCTGTTTTTGCTGTTTTCCTTCTGACTATCACCACCGTTTTGTTTGTCTGGGGAGTGAATTGTTTCCGCGTGCATTTAATTGAAACATAAAATTTAAATCGGGCCGGTGAGGAATCCTAGGACATCACAACTAAACGACCGCACAATATGTGAGCATTTTCCAAGCGCGGAGACATGGCAATTTTCAGCGACTTGTCATGTTTTATGAAAAACTTATGCATCTTGCAAGAGTATTGGGATTTCAAATTCATTAAAGCACTCCTGACAATGAGGGGTCATGAATTGCCCCTGAACTTCTCAATGAGTCAGCCAAAACTAGAAATCATGGTCCTTGGAATAACAGATATTCCATTTTTAAATAGCCATGTATGAGAGAAATATGCATAAATAGTTTGACATAAATTTGTCACAGTGGTATCAGTTTGGGATTTTTCGTGATCAAAAAATAATTTGGGGGTAAACTTATCATAAATGTACCGATTTTAGATTTTTTGCGGTATTAATCCTAAATAACAAATTGAGTGAAGACTCGAGATGTTCCCGTTGTTCAATGATAATGACTATCGTGTCGGTTGAATGTTCTAGCTTGATTTATGCAAGAAGGAAAATGGAATTTTATTTCTCAAACTGAGAAACTCTAAGCAAATATACTCCCTCTCGAGGTTAAGGATCCGCCGCAGGTTTTCCCCCCATTTCCCGTCAAATGGATCACCTCGAGTGTCCATAATTTTTCAAGGATCTAGGACTCCCCTAGATATGACCAATGCTAGGAATTCGATTTCGGCCTTTAGCAAACGACCCATTTCTTTACTAGACCCTGCATAAGAAAAATGTACATGAATGGAGCCTTAAAAGATGAGCACAAATTCGGGAGATTTCGATTGCTCGTTTGCTTTAGCCGTAGCACTTGGAGATCCATTTCCTGGCTCGGTGCCTGCAAGGAGGAAAACACACACTCTATATCACTTGTTCATACAATTTGTTGAATGAAAAAAAGCGAAACCATAGAGGCATTGATTTAGACACGCGTTCACAATTTGTCTTGATCTGATGTTTTGTTTTATTCTGTCTCACTTAACTAATCCATTATTCAAAAAGCAAAAAGAAAGAATAAATTGAGATAACGGATAAAAAAAACTTTAACCGCTAGATCTTTTTTACATGACGTGCCATCATTGTTAAAAGTATATTTATAGAGATGATTAATCCCAGTTTACATTAATCTGTCTGATCGGCAAATCGCTATAATCATAATAATTATCTAAACATTGAATTACCGTTGGTTTGTGATATATCTCAGGACCCGACATTTTCGATATTCTAAACAAACCCTGACGAAAGAACGTACATGAGACGTCGCAAAGATAAGATAAGGCTGTAGCCTATTTGATGTAAATTATTGATGGTTTCGAAAAAAAAAAAGCAAACGATACATTGGAATCTCGAAAAAAATTAAAGAAAAAAGAAAGCAAACGATACATTGGAATCCACTTGTAAGATGATCATATGTAACAGACATCGAAATCCGCTAATCCTAGATTAACATCGCTAATCTCAGTTTGGGTTTGCAAATAAGTTGGAAAATTTCAAATAAGGGCCCGGAATGTCTTCGCTTTCTCAAATAAGGGTCTGAAGTGAACTTTATTTCAAATAATGGCCTAAAGTGCTGTTGTTTTCACAAATAAGGGCCTGAAGTACCCATAAAATCTCAAAAAAAGTCTGGTCTCAAGGGCATTTTTGTCATTTCATTTTTTTGTCATTTTTCTTTATCTTTTCCTTTTTCTGTTTCTTTTTAAGAATTAAAACAAAACAAAAAAATGCACAGAGTGAGGCGGGAGGAACGCCCTCTCGCTTGTGTCCGCTCCCATCGCCATTGGAAGCGTCAGCGAAGGCTGTAGGGGTCCCCGGGGCCTCAGCAAGGGCCACCGCGTGGCCGACTCTGCAACAAGCGCATCGACAGTCGGATCTCTACAGCCACCACGTTCACGGTCAAGTAGGAGGGCCGTGTTGCTCGGATCTACTGCGCTTAAGAAAGAATCAGCGGGGACGGGTGTTTTCTTGCCTCGGCGAGCAGGCCCTGAGCCTGAACCTCGCAAGAAGACAGATCATAAATAGAATCTCTTAGCTCTCTGGTGGTCCTTTGAAACGATTTGCCATGTCTTAGTTCGTTTTCGCTCTGTTCTCCTCTGGCGTAAGTTTGGCTAGTGCTGTGTGGATTTCGTGAGGGAGTGAGTGGGTAGAGATGAGAAGAATCCCACGCATGTTGTTTTTGTGATTCCTTCGCCGGTGTTGATCCCTGCAAAAGTAGTGGAGGCCTTGAACCTGAACTTGGACGACGCAGGGTCTCTGCCTCAGCTTCATCTCGTCTTAACGTCTAGTTTACTCCTAAGAGTGGTAAGTCCTCATTATTCACGCTTCTGTGCCAAAACCTAAATACTAATTTGCCGAACATTTGCACTCATTAACAACAAAAATTGGTCCTTTTTCACACGACTCTGTTCTTTTGTCTGTGCAAATCTTGTTCTGTTCTTATTCAAATCTTTAATGAACTATTCCTTTTTTTTCCCTCTCTTGTTTTGTTGTCATGCAAGTGGAGCCCAGAGATACAGAAGCAATCGGCCTCAATTCCAACAGAGAGACAATCACCATCACCGGCGGCCAGTGGTGATGAGCCATGAGATCCGGCTTCCTTAGGAGTGGACTTACTAACAACAACCCACATCCTGCCGGTCCTCACCGAGGCGTTGACAACCCCATCGGCCTTCACCGACGTCCCACCGGCCGTAGGGTGGCGGCTACAAGTGGGAGGGCTCCTTCCCTCCTACCTGTAGCCTTCCGACTTGTTTACGTTCTTTTTCTTTTTCTTTTTTCTTTTTCAATTTTTTTTAAAAAAGAAAAAAACAAATAAAATATTTTAAAATATTAAAAAGAAGAATTGACGAAAATACCCTTTTTGAGACTTCATTGCCACATCAGGCCCTTATTTGCAACTGCTATGCCACTTTAGGCCCTCATTTAAAATAAATTTCACTTTAGGCCCTTATTTGATAAAATGAGAGCATTTCGGGTCCTTATTTGAAATTTTCCCTAATTTTTTTTCTTTTTATTTGTGTTTCATTGAGGATTTTGGAGAACTATGGTTTTCAGAAGAGTTCGTGTACACCACAACTAAAAGTTGCTCGAAGGAGTTATTATTTCGTTGGGTGTTTATGTTATGACCAATGCAAAAACTATAGTGAAATTAAAATTAAGATGAATAAAAGAACATATAGATTTACGTGGAAAATCCTTGTGGAGAAAAGCACGGGAAGAGTAGAAACAAAATCCACTATGTAAATTTAAGGATTACAAAGGTGGCTCGGAAAAACTAAAAGTTCTTTCTGTCTATACTTCTTAACCTAATAACTTAAGAAAAATTAAGTTTGAGAAGTACTAGTTTGGCCAAATTAGTAATCCCATTTAATTATTGTGCTGCTGAAAAAAAAATTCTATTTGAAATTCGATGCACTCATTGGAGATGTAGCTTATATGTTGTGCTAAATAGAGGTGTGCAAACTGGATCGGACCCGGACCAGACCGGACTGGGCGGGTTGGTCTGGTCCTTGAGGTGATCAGTCCGGTCCCAATAATCGGACTGGGACCAGACCGGATCGGGATGGTTGATCCGGTCCTTGAGGTGGTCGGTCCAGTCCCCGGTTCCATGTGTTAGGACCGGACCGGACCGGCCACACGGTCCCGGCCCGGTCCCTGGTCCCAAAAATATGGGGACTAGGACTACTGATCCGGTCATCGGTTCCATGCCGGGATCGGACCGGCCCGGATCATGCACACCCCTAGTGCTAATGTTTGGAGGTTCGATTCACGTGTCTCCACACCTATTATTTCCATTATCTTTTTTGTTATATGGTAGCAAACCAGAAACTTGTAAACTAAAGTGGATTTCGTGGTGCATTTGTAGCGCAAAAAAAATAAATAGTTTGTAAAATACTTTCCTAAAAGTGCTCGACTGCATCACCCACAAAAATGAAAGAAAGACAAAATATTTTCATTGTCCACCAAAATTTTTAGATATAAATTGTTATCGACAATGAAAACATCTCTCTCGTTAACTAACCATTTCAAGCTTACAAGAATGTTTAGATATAAATTGTTGTCGACAATGAAATATCTCTCGTTAACTAACCATTTCAAGCATACAAGCGATCATGTATATATGTATTGCAATTCATTCATTTTTGGAGAAAAAACCGAAGCATCAACTTATAATATAGTGGACCATGTGTACTTTTTCGTAACCACTGACAAGTCTCCAGTGTCTGGTTTGTATTTGAACTAAATCACACTTTAAAATGATTAAATCTCTGAAAATCAACTCTTCCCTTTTTTTTGTGAATTGAATAGGAGTGATCGGTTTCACAGTGGGCCATTCCTGTTCCCGCTTGCATGACCAATTCCGAAAGATTAGAACCATGAATAGCATGTTGGTTTCATAAACCCACCCGGAAATCGGGCACGTCAACATCTCTTCCCGGTCGTTAAATTGTGACTTCCTATGGCGCGTCACCGACCCATTTAAAATTTTATCTTTCAATTAAACGCGTGCGGAAACGATTCACTTTCCTATATAAACATAACAATAAGGATAGATTGCAGGACATCCCATCAATCCACATTAGCAAAAGTCTATTTTATTATTAGTTATCCACTAACCCTAGGAAGTACGTTTACACACATAAGCCCCACTTCAAGGCTACTTTCTACAACCCTCAGAAGTACCAGATCAGGGCTAGGGGTTAACACTACTCCCAGCTACTCCAAAAGAGGTCCACGTCCTTCACAAAGTTAGGACTACTCTCCCAAGCTAAGTGTGACATTCTCAAATTCGACCCTATTCAGGATAAAATGAAGTGATGATTTTAATCGATGCACTGTCAATAATTCTCGCTCTAAATTGATCACTCATGAGAGGCCAACTAAAAGAGAAACGCTATTAAGGACATAAGTACGCTCGACCTGAGAACTCAGCCATGGACTGATAGTTCGACCATAAGGATTGACGAGGGACAATTTTGAGCCATTAAAGACCGATCAAGGAACGTCCATAGAACATTTCATCAATATTATACAATTGGATCACGGGTGAATCCGCTTGACCATTGTATGGATTGTGAACAATCCTAAACCAATTCCTAAAGATCGTGTACCTTGGAACTAGTGATTGAACCCTCGCAGTTACATGACAACCGAGGTCATCCATAGTTCGAGACTGCTTAAACGTGGATTGATATCGAATCAACCACGAATCAAGTACGCGTAACTCCTAGAGCCACTCGTTAGCTCGAGATGAACTATAGTTGTGATTGATCGATTTTGACCATGGATTAGAATCCAAATATGGGTATCGAATCTTCGAGAATCTCACGACTAAACTTTTGGACATCGCCTCATTGAACTATCAATTTATCGATTTTCTCGAGACTCTCGATTTAAGGATTGACGAGCCGAGATTTGGAGCCTACGAGGAAGCGGCCGGATGAGGACCCATTGGGCCTCAAGCCCATGTAGATTTTGGCCAAGACAAGCCAAAATGGGCCTTGTCAAGCCCACTTATCTTTTAGAACCCAATAACGTTTCTAAAACCCATTAAGCCATTCTAAAGTCCATACTCTATCCATTTGAGCTCAAATTCAATTTATACGAATTCGTATAAAATACTAGCTTCCATACGTGTATACTACTTCATAATATATTTTGTGAAATTATCAAAATACCCTTACCTTGTGAAATGACCAAAATAGCCTTCTTGCATTATTACAAAAAAGCCAAGAAGCCATTATTATTTGAAGACTTTTGAGGCTTGCATTATCGTGGGGATCTTATCTTGAGGATAGACTTTTTCAAGAAGTCTTTTGTGATAATGCCTCTCTCTCTCTCCCTTTGTGATTTTCAGCCAACCCTCCCATCTCTCTCTTCCACAACTGGTAGGAGTGAGCGATTTCAGATTCCATACAGGTTCCACTTGGAACCTAGAATCTAGCAAACATGGGATGCCATAAAGTACAAGCAGTAATTTATTCTTTTCCTCATAGCTGTGTGCATATGAAAATCCACAATAAAGAGTAAAAATTTTTTAGGATGATATGCGCTGTCTTGAACTAGAGTGCTGGTTCTAGCTTAAATAGGGCTTTGTGCTCTAGGCCTAAGTGTCAAGGTGGGTTCAAGAAATGAAAAACATAAAGGAACAGATCCTTCAAGATGGAAATCGAAGTTTAACCAATATTGGAAAGAAAAATATCGTTTCAAGAAAAACATCTCAAAGGTGAAATGTTTTAAATGTGGCAATAATAGTTACTTTGCTCATGACTGCGGTGAATCAAAGAAGTTAAAAAGGGGGGGTGGGGGGAGGGGGGGTGGGGGGGGCTTTGTGCACTTGAAAGTGTTACTTAAGTCTCTAGTTCAGTTTTTGTAACTGAATCTTATCCTTTGTGGATTATAGACTTACGGGCCGCAGACCATGTAACGAAAGATAGAAATCCCTTCGTGGAATTTCAACGAGTTCGACATGGAGCAAAGAGGATAACTGTAGGAAACAATTCCTGCGTAGAAGTTAAAGGGATTGATACTTGCCAGTTGAATATGCGCGATGGTCGTACCCTGTTTCTACATATTGTGTTATATGCTTCAAAAACTCGACAGAATTTAGTTTCCGTGTTAATTTTGGTTAAACTTGATTTCAGTTTGAGCTTTCATAACGATGGTGATGACTTGTCGTTAGGAACAACTTATTATGTTTCTAGATGGTTTCATTGTACCGATTATGAGTGCAATAATGCGAATATTAGTTGTTCCCTATTTACATTTTCTGTGATGATGTGAAAATTTGGCATGCTAGGCTATGTCATATTGGCTGACAAGAAAATTTTTAATAAGCTAAAGAGGGCTTATTGGGCAATATTGAAAATGTCGATTTGTCTATTTGTGAGAATTGCTTGATGGGAAAAATAATGAGAAAACTATTTGAAAAGGAACAAGAGTTGAGTTTCCCTTGCAGTTGATCCATTCAGATGTATGTGGTTCAATGAATGTGATAATAAGGCATGGACTGTTTATTTCGTCACATTTATAGATAATTACACTCGATTTGGATATGTTGTTTTTGATTTCTCATAAATTTGAGGCACAAGTTGCTTTGAGAAAATTTTTGAGCTTTTAAAAATCTGTTTAAAATATAAAAAAAAAATCGATCGATGTCAAGAAAATCTATCTGATCAGTTCAGATGTTTTTGTGATGAAAAAGGAATAGAAAGACAGTTGACTATTCCAGCGATTTCTCAACAGAATGGAGTCGCGGAGAGAAGAAACATGTCCCAACGAAAATGGTTAGGACTATGATGACATAGGCAAATTTGCCCACACCTTTTGAGGTGAAGTTTTATTGGTTGCTGTCTAGATATTTAATCGTGTGCCTTCTAAATCAGTTATTTTCACTCCATATGAGTTGAGATGTGTTACCTACACACACGATTTTTCCCACTGATATGAGAAATAAGGCCCTAGAGGCATAAAGAGTATCTTTATGAGATACTGAGAGCACTCGAAAGGGTATGTATTATAGGTGAGCAAGAAAGTGGGAAGTGTAACTGAATTTGAATCACGAGATGTCACATTCTTAGTAAATGAATTTTTTGAAATAAAAAGGGCAAAATAGGTGAAGATTATTCTATGTTTGAAATCTTGGATAATGATGATGACTCTATTGGGGCATCTAATCTAAATAGGAGCAATGTGAGAAGTGGGGAATTTGTTTTCAACTAGTCTCAATTGCAACCAATTGATGTGAAGAAGATGTCGTCATTATCTAATCCGAGTGGGAGCGTAATGAAGAATGGTATACTAAGTGTACAATCTTCAACATGGCGAACAAGTTGCCAAGTGGGAGCATGATGGAGCTTGATGTACTAAGTGTACAATCCTCAATTTAGCGAACAAGTCACAAAAGTTTTTTCCATCGATTTGTTGACATTTAGACATTGAAGATAAAGGTTTCATGGTCACTCCACAAGAAGGATGAGCCAAGGAATATAAATGAGACTCTAACTTGCCCTGATAAGGAAAAGTAGATATAAGCAATGAAAAAAGAGATGGAGTCAATGAGATCAAAAAAAGTTTGAAAGCTGGTTGATCTTCCAAATGGGCATAAAGCCATTGGGAGCAAGTGTGTTCTCAAATTAAAGCGTAAAGCTAATAGCTCGATTGAGAGATATAAGGCTCGCCTTGTGGTGAAAGGGCATAATCAATAAGAGGGAATTGATTGGGAAGAGGTTTATTCTCCTGTGGTGAGATTGACCTCAATTCACCTTATTATGGCAATAGTGATTAGTATGGATTTGAAATTACATCAAATGAATGTAAAGAATGCTTTTCTTAATGGAGAATTTTTAAAAAAAAAAATTATATGAAACAACTCGCTAGGTTTGTTACAAATGGTCAAGAACAAAAAGTTTGTCGACTTTTGAGATCGATATATGGCCTGAAGTAGTCTTCGAGATAATGGTATATACTTTTTCGTAATGCCTTAGTGGCATATGATTTTGTAATGATTGATGAAAATCATTGCGTATATATCAAAAGATCCTAATATCAATATGTGATCTTATCATTATATGTTGATAATATATTGATTGCTTGGAGCAATATGGAGTTTGTTAATAAAGTCAAGAATTGGTTATGTTCTAATTATAAAATAAAAAGATATGGATGAAGCTACATATATTCTTGAAATTAAGATTTCAAGAGATCGTTCAAAGAGATTGTAGTTTCTTTCAGAAGAGACTTATATAGATAAAGTCATTGACTGATTTTGTATGCAAGACTATAAACCCAAAGATACTCCTATTACATGAGGTGAAGGTCTAAGCCGCAAAATATATCTTGAGACTCCACAAACAAATGCAAAAATAGAAAGTATTCCATATATTAATGCTTGAATGCTTAATGTACGCTATGATGTGTACAAGACCTAATATTTGTAATGTTGTTGGAATGGTATGTGTACCACTCTAATCCAGGTCAAGTATATTGGATTTCCATCAAGAGAATCCACATGTATCAAAAAAAAATATTGTCGATTTTCTACTGAGTTCAAGGTAGAGATCTGCGCCTTGAAGGTTATATTGATATTGACTGAGGAAGAGATTTAGATGAGAGAAAATCTACCGCCGAGTATGTATTCTTATTGTGCAGTGGCGCAATATCTTGGAGTAGTAAGAAGCAAACGTATATAGTCTTATCCACAATGAAAATTGATCTTGTGGTGTTATCAGTAGCAGTACAAGATGGTGTCTGGCTATAGAGATGTTTGGGTCAGTGAGGTGTTGCTAAGGATGCTGCAGGTTCAATTATTGGTTAATTGTGAAAGCCCAACATCAATAGCTTACACTAAGGATCCATTGCAAGACCAAACATATAGTCACGAAATATAATTTTGTGAAAGACATGATTGGACAAAAATGTGTGGACATACATTACATATCTACGCACAAAATGAAAACAGATCTTATGACGGAGTCAATTCCTAGAGATATCTTCCTTGGTCATGTGTTGACAATTGGATTAGTTCCCTATATTGAATTCTCTAGAAGAGCGTAGAAGTGAGAGTATTAGATATTTATATTTTCCAAAGTTCACAATTAATGGCATTTGTTATCATTATTGATGTATATGAGTTTGCATGACATTTATGCATATTAATGTTTAGTGCATTATAATGAGAAAGTATGTCGAGCCCACTCACACGGGTAATCGTCTCTATTTGTTGTGTGACGAATAGAGATGAGACGATTTCAAACTTATTATCTAGGTGATATTTGATAGCTCAAGCTTGAAATTTTGATGTTGCCTTAATAGGAGTGTTAAGATAAGGTCATAATAAGTTATGCCCGAAAGTAAAGTAACTACGTATTTCACTTCATCTATCTTTGATGCCAGATGTGGGTTCTGATGGATTCTTTAAAAGGAGTAGATTTGTGAACTCAAGTTAGACAATGAGTATGTCTGAACTATGATCTGTACGGTATTAAATGGGAAGACATACGCTTCATGGGAAATGAGAGAATACCTATCACGCCCTGTGTCCTTTGAGCGCGTTAACACCCCTCTAGAATCGTTAAGTTCGGAAGTTCCCACGATCCAACAGCAGACGTTATAAACGCGATATGAAATGCACAAGCTGAAGTAGACAAATCTCCATTTAACTAACACATCAAGATGACTCGGCATAATAAAAATACAATACATATACATAGCATATAACCAGTCTTACAATATTAGCCTACACAAGGGACTACCACTGGGTTAAGGAAACGACGTCACATACATCAAAAGGGTACGTCTAGCTAAGGCGCGACCTCCTATCCTAGGAGTGCTCAAAAAGGGTAGGTGTCACAGCTACACCTAAGTATCGACCTCACTATCATCGGTCCGCTTCTCCAGCTCATTAGCGTCAAGGTCATACCCCGCCGAAGCGTCCGACTCGCTATCCTCCCCTGGGTCAATCTCCAGTAACTCCTTCGGCTCTGACTCAGTCTCAGAAGTCTACATGGGGTCGTCATTTGCGTCGGAAGGCTCTACGACCTCACCATCTTCCACGGGGTTCTAGGTATCCGGCGTTGGAAGGTCCTCCTCAGGTGTAGTCTCAGGATCGGTTACCTCGCCGTCAGGTGGGTAAGCAATCATCGGGTCGTGCTCGCCGACCACGTTCTAAGGCACGTCGAAGCTCCTCAGAGGTCCAAAAGTGGCATCACCATCATGGTAAAACCATGCTGAATACACGTTAGGCCTCCAGTGGTCGGTCCCATCATCCACCCAGACGGTGCTACGCTTCCTAACATAAACCTTATCCTATTCTACTAGATACTCGGTAATCGACTCGTCAATGTACATGGGCACCCCAAAACGCCTCGGTAATCCAACCATGATCACAGCTTAGGGTCTGAAAATGGGGGTCTCACAACGGGGTGAGAATATATGTAACGACCGGGGTCCTACTTACACGATATTGTCCGCTTTAGGCTATGCAACCCTCACGATTTTGCTTTCCGAGCACTCAGCCGAAAAAATGCTTCATGCAAGTCTAAGGAACCCCCAAGACTTATAAGCCAAGCCAAGACCTCCCCCTAGGCAATGTGGGACTAGGGAGGGGATGTCACAATCTCCCCCCTTCAGACACAACGTCCCCGTTGTGCCCGTACCGCACTGGGGCTCACGGACGGCACCGCTACCCAACTACGGCCGAGAGTCCACACATGCGGTCGGGGGTCGGTTGTAATACCATTTGTAACGGGTCTCACTTACACGATATTTTCTGCTTTAGGCTTTGCAACCCGCACGGTTTTGCTTTCCAAGCACTCAGTCGAGAAAAGGCCTCATGCAAGTCTAAGGAACCCCCAAGGCTTATAAGCCAAGCCAAGACCTCCCCCCTAGGCAATGTGGAACTAGGGAGGGGATGTCACAATATATCTCAGCAAGTCAACCCTAAACCTAAACTAAGCCAATAGTACCTCCGGACACTTTTAAACATGCAATTTTAATCGAAAGAAAACACATGGCAATTGATACAATAAGAAGTCATAGTATAAATGGCACTTTCCACTTTCGCTATTTAAGTCATGATCAAGGAATTCAGTACACAAAAGACAAGGCTCCGTACTTAAGCACTTTGTAACTCACAAGCTTATAGGGTGGTACATAATTCATTGTGGTCCCAAATCTCAATGGCGAGGCCCGCGTGTTAACGCCTCAGGCTAAAATAATTATTGTACCCGCGTTAGTACGTCTTAGGTTACAATGTCATTCTCGGACCCACGTTAGTACGCCTCAGGTCAATCCCTCGTCTAACGCCTCAGGATAGTATATGCACATACTCATAAATTAATCCAATAATAAGCCAATCAAGTTGAAATACATGATCATCATCAAGTATACGCAATTCAGCCCCAAAATTCCAATGCAGACAAATCAATTCACTCGTCACTACACATGGCCGAATACACTAGGGCCACCCATTGATTTATCGATTCAATTTCATGAGTTTAGGCTAAGGCCGAACATATATAGGGCTATCAAGCAAATAAGGCAACCAATCTTAATCAAGATCCACGTCCACCATTCGGCCTCTAGAGCCTTCCTTAGGCTAGACCAAGTCACGGATCATTTCATACACTCTAACCCAACGTCAAGCCAAATAACCTAAGATAACACCTCAATGCTTTCGGCCATTCACCTCGATCCGACCGTGAAAATCTCAATTCAAGTCTAAGCAAAACTACCACAATGTACTCGCCAAAGTCAGGTTCGGTTCTCAAGCAATTCACGCCAAAACCAGCCCACAAAACTCACCAAAATCACTTTCTAATCCATCCATTAGTAACCTAGAGTCCTAGGTAAATTTCAGGGACAACTTACCAAGAGATTGAGTCAAGGGAACACTCGGGTCTACGGCTCACGGTTCTGTATAGTCGAGTGGCTGTCTTCTCGGGTCTACGGCTCCAATGGCACTAGTCAAGAGATTTTTGGGACACCGCGGTGGTCCACGGTGGAGTAAGGGATGAGATGGTGGTGATGGTGGTGATGGAGTGTGGTGACGGCACGGCGGCGCACGGCGAAGTGACGAGGAGGAGGGGACGACATTCGAGCGAAAGAGAAAAGCCTAGAGAGAGTGTGTAGGGTGTCGCAACCCGTTTTTTCGTTTTTCGTTTCGGGCTAATGATTGCCGATCGGGCCCACACTCTAAAATGTGGATCTCGGGCCTAGGAGGGCCCGCGCGGGCCTTGCCAGGCCCATACCAAATCACTACGGGAGTAATTTTGAGAAATTTTCAACGATAAGAGTCGATTGACTTTTGACCTTGATGTGGTCGTGGTAGCATGTGCTATACGTGCATGCATTTGGAGTCACCACCGGTCCTTCTTAGAAGATGGACCGGAAACTTCACTGATCGATTGTGAGAGATTGATCAGTTCTGCGGAACCAGATATTTTGGGTTCGGAGATTTGGTTTACCAACACCTTTTAGGTACATAACGTAAGTAATTTTCCTAACTACGATTTCATGCATGCGTGAATTCGGGTGAGGTAAGTCTGATTTGGGGTTTCATGCGGATTGTAAGACTAATCCTATCAATCACAACCAATATAAGGAAAACGCAATCAAGTGCATAAATGAATCACGTCAACGCACATCAATTCAAATTAATGGCCTCCTAATATAGCCTTAAAGGCTTAGAGAATGTGTGATTAAAGGTCATGAGGTAAAATAGGAAGATTTTGGGACGATTCGCCCAAAGGGTGGAATCGTCAATTTTTGAAGGGTTTGGAAGTTGAATTACCCAAAATAGTATGTGACCTGTTGATTGTGGCCATTTTCTATTTTTTGGAATTTTCTGGATTTTTGCGGTTCTTGGGAGACATTTCGCCAAAAGGAGAAATCGTCATTTTTTAGAAGGATCGGAATCAAAACATCCGAAATAGGTACTGGCCAATTGATTATGGCTATTTCCTATTTTTGGGATTTTTCTAGAATTTTTGGGAAACGACTTGCCAAAAAGGCAAAGTCGTCATTTTTTGAAAAGTTGGGGGTTGAGAGACCCAAAACAGGTCATGACCAATTGATTGTGTCCATGTCCTATTTTTTGGATTTTTTTTATAATTTTTCTGAATTTTTCCAATTTTTTCTGAATTTTTAATGAATTTTTTATATTTTTATAAATTTTCAAATTTTTCCTTTTTTATTATTTTCTGAATTTTTTAATTATTAAAGATATTTTTTGGACAGGTTCAAACCCGGCCCGACCATAAGGGTCGGAAACCGGTCTAAAAACGACACCGTTTTGGGTTTTAAAGATTTTTCTATTGTTTAAACAATTTTCTAATTTATCCGGGTTTCTAAAAATTAAACCCTAATCGGACGGTTCTAAGAGTGCCACTTGGCACACTCTCAACCACCCGATTGGAATTTTTATAATTACTAGAAATGATTTCCTTTATTCTGAAAATCTTTTATTAATTTTGAAAATCCAAGATCGCGACACGTGGCGAAACCACGACTGTCCGATCTAGGTATTATTCTCTCATGGAACCGGTCCCACCTTGCCGATGTGGCGTGCCATACGGCGCCACATCAGCATTGACTGGTCAACAAATGTTGACCAATCAACCGGCCACCGGAGAAGACAATCGGAGATTTGCCAGAACAGTCATTATTCCGGCGAAGTCGCCGAAATCTCACTTGAGAACGCAAAACCGCAGCTTAAACCCACATTTTTTCATGCCGTTTCAATACTATTCGAACCCCCATGATCCCAACATTAACATATGTCCATTTTAAACCAGAACAACTCTCGAAACCCTGTAAAATCGACTGTCACATAATCGATTTCGGCGAGAACTTTTCACAGAAATTTTTCTTGCTCTAAACTTGATTATGTTAGTTCAGCTAGCACCCAAATGGGAGTAAGAAGCTTACCTGAGTTCGATCGAAGGCTGGCGACCACCATTTGCGACGGCACAAGCTCTCGATTCGTGCCGAGGCCGAGAAAGCTCCGACCACCCATTTGGGGGGGTTTAATGCAAGACAAAGGTCACATAGGTTTTAGAGTCGGTCCTAGTGTCGCGACCCGTCCGAAATCGGACGCGGCTAATGGATTACCGATCGCGGCCCCCACTCTGAAATGTGGATCGCGGGCCTTAGATCGGCGCGGGCCCTCCCAAGCCCATACCAAATCGCGGCGGGAGTATATCTTTAAAGATTCGACGATAAGAGTCGATCGCTTTCGACCTTAGTGTGGTCGTGGTGGCATGTGCAACTTGTGCATGCATTTGGAGTCGCCACCGGTCTTTCTTGGAGGGTAGACCGGAAACCTTACTGACCGATTGGGAGAGATCGATCAGTTCTGCGGAACCAGAGATTTTGGGTTCGGGGACTTGGTTACGTCGGTGTCATTACCAACGCCCTTTCGGTACCTAACGCGAGTGATTTTCCTGACTAAGAGTTCATGCAGGCGCAATTTTGGGTGGGGTAGGTTTGATTCAGGGTTTCATGCAGATTGGAAGACTATTCCTATCAATCACAATCAATGAAAGCGCAACCAAGTACATAAATAAATCACTTCAATACACATCAATTCAGATCAAGGGCTTCCTAGTGTAACCATAAAGGCTTAAGGAAGGTGTGACTTCGGACTAGGGGTAGAATGGGAAGATTTGGAGGCGATTTAGCCCGGAGGGCAAAATCGTCAATTTTTGGAAGACGATTCGCCCAAAGGGCGAAATAGTCATTTTTAAGAATGATCGGGTTCAAAACACCCGGGATGAGCCTTGGCCAATTGACTGTGGCCATTTCCTATTTTTTTGGGATTTTCTTGGATTTTTTTAGAATTTTTTTTTTGAAGACGGTTTGCCGGAAGGGCCAAAACCGTCATTTCTGGAAAGATCGGGGGGTCAAATGACCCGGAATAAGTAATGGCCAAGAATGTGGCCATTTCCTATTTTCTGGAATTTTTTAGAATTTTTTAGAATTTTTTAGAATTTTTCCGAATTTTTTTGAATTTTTTTATGATTTTTTATTGAATTTTTGAAATCTTTTTATTTTTTTATTATTATTAAAAATAATAATAATAATAATAAAAAAACGGACCGGGTCGGATGACCCGGCCCACGCCCGGATCCGCGACCCAGACCCGGCCCGCCTCATCCACGACCGAAACGGCGCCGTTTCATGGATTTCGGATGGGCGCCTCAGATCTTGACACGTGGCGCTACCTGGACCGTTGGATTATTTTTATTTTGTTTATTTCTGGCTATTAAGCCCGCTGACGTGGCCGCCACGTGGCTGCCACGTCAGCGCCACGTGGGCGTTGACCAGGTCAACGCCTCGCCGGGGAAGACGACCGGCGCCGGCGTTCCCTCGCCGGCGCCTCGTCGGAGGGCCATATCTCGGCCCTCCGACGTCCAAATCGCGCAAAACCAACGGCGTTCGAATCTACTCGACGAGCTCTACCACATATCCTAACCTCAACATAGCAGAACATCAAAAAATCAAACTGCCATCTCCGACCGAACCACATCTCCGGCGAAGCTTAGTCCCGACCATTCTACACGTTACATGACTGAAACAGCTCGTCGGGAAGCATTTAGGGAGTTCTAGAAGACTTACCTGAGCCTTGCAGAGGTTCGGTTTGGTCCGAAACGAACCGGGGAGCTCACGGCAGGCCGGCCATGATAATGGACAGAGCGGACGATTCCGGCGATGAAACATCATGCAATAAGAAGCAAAAACGTTCAGTGAGGTACCAAGATTAATTTCAGATCACCCGTTCGTGAAACGAACGAGTGAAAATCGAGACGCCATTGGAGGCCGAGATCGAGCTTGAAGGTGCGTCTCACACTTCTAGGCGATCTCTGGCGGCTCTGACGGATACACGGGCTTCCTCACGACGTCGTGGAGCTCGGAGGGTGGTCTGCCAGCTTCGGTTCTTCTCTAGGCGTGATGACGGGAGCTCGGGAGCTTCGGCCAAGCTCGGCGGCAATGGCGGCGAGGCGGTGGCGCGACCAGAAGGACGACAGTCGAAGAAGATGAAGGCTGATGATGATGACGTCGAGCCAGTGGGAGGAGGTGGAGCTCAGCGGGCTTCAAGCTTCAGGCTTCGGGCTTCAAGCTTCAGGCTTGTGCTTTCGTCGACACAGCCCTTAAGCGAGAGAGAGAGAGAGAGAAAGAGGGAAAAGAAAAAGAAAGAGAGGGAAAAGGAAAAAGAAAAAGAGAAAAAGAGAAAAGGATGGAAAAGAAAAAGAAAAAGAGAAAAGGAGGGGGAAATAATAATAGAAAATTGATAAAATAAAAAATAATAATAATAATAAAAATAACAAAAAGGAAAGGAAAAATTGTTATTCAAATGTCCCTTTTCATCCTTTTTTTTTTTTTTTTTTTTCATTCAAGGTTAATTTTATGATGATCAAAGAACACCTAAAATCGAACCTGTATTTTCATATATTTTTTTTGTATTTTTATATTTATCTTATTATTTTATTTTCGACTTTGGTTAAAAATCAGGTGTCAACAGCTGCCCCTCTTTGAGAGTGAGCTCACAGAGGTTGCTTTCAAAGACAAGATGGCACCTGGTTCTTAACAGACTCAACTGGGAAAAGAAACAATGCTATGACATCGAATCCTTAAAGTTCATGATAAAAGCTCAAATTAATCTCCGGTTCACTCTAACAATTTAAACATGGGCCGGAGTGGGAGAGGCTTACCTGAAGCTCACCTGTCGGGTGCTGCCGGCTGCGACGATTTTCAAGAAGATACCTAGGATTTGTTCAGAATATCCTAGGGAGATTAAGCTCGGACCTGTATGGTAGGTCATACCATTACGGGATTCCTAACTGGTAGGAACCTAAGGAAGGCGTATCTCACGCTTTGGGATTTGCCAAGGATTTTGATCTGTATGGTGGATCAGACCATAAGCGGTTCACCTACAATAAGGCTTACCTAGGAAAATAACTTCTCCGACATTTAGCATTAGTCAAAGTTTTGATCCGTATGGTGGATCGGACCATTGGATTGATCCTTATGGCGGTATCTACCTTGAGTTGACCCTTCAGGCGGTTTCTACCATATGTTTGCCTTGAAAATGGGTCTCCTAGGACGAGGGTTCTCCACGTCCTGCTGGGACAGTTTGCTGACTTCTTTTGAAAAAGGGTTCTATCCTGACCCCCTCTTTTGCAAGATCCCGAAATTTGCCGGGAATTCAATTTTGAAGCAGTGAAAAATTTTATCTTGACAAAGCTTCGCTTGAGTCTGTTGAGGTGACATTCTGGGAGATTGGTGTTTCCAACGGATCCTGCAGAAGTTCGAGCCTGAAAAATTTTTCTTCACCAAGAAAACATTAGCAATCTTAGGGAAGACGACGGTTGTCCATCTGACAAAACCATATGATTTAAGTCTTAATCATGAAATGTGCGTTTTGATACTGGAGGTTATCCAAAGCATTCTTGCAACATGCAAATGTGATAACAAATCCCTTGCACGGAAAATCTGGATCAAACAATTTGAAATTTCCAAAAAGAGTTTGTTCAAAACATCTATTGGAGAATTTCTCATCCAAGAGGGCTCCTCACCGCTCTGTGATAATGGTCTTTTGTAAGAAATGCGTTCAACTTCCTACTAACCTGTGCCTAGGTTTTAGGATCATTCGCAGCGCATACATTCTGATCGATCGGGAGGTCTTCCACGGGACCGTAATGTTAGGCTTGGATTTTGGCTTTCAAAGGGGACCCGCTTTGGAGTCGAGGCCATTGAATGAAAGTCTTCACCATTTGCTTCGGGTTTACAAGTCAAGAACCCTGTAAAATGAGAAAGAAATAGTCTTGCTCGTACTTCTTCGAGCTAAGCTATATGTTAACCCAAGTGTCTTAGTCAGAGAAGACTGTTTCGGGGTTGTAACATTGGTAGGATTGGGGACCGAAAAAAGCTTGTTTTTGGCCCAGAATTCATGAGGGGTTTGACATTGGTGATCATCGCAAATTTGTCACGTGTCTTTTCCATTCTGCATCTTCCATTTTTGAGGTGTGCAACCGCTTTTGAGGTGTGCACAAGTCCTTTAGAGAACGTCTCCTGTGGTATTAAGAGATTGACAATTCTGTCCGTGTTTTTGCAGCAAGGCTGACATCATTTGGGGAGCAGTCTTCTTGATCTGACTCCTTTATGGGTTTTTCTCTCTTCCCAATTAGGCTTTATTGGGGATCAATCAAACAGTTTTCACGAGCATCGGCCTTACTTTTATCAGGCACTTTGCTTTTTCTTGATGCTAGGGATTTTTTGTTGAAATCCCGCCTTTTCTTTTCCTTTGGAACTACGATGTTCAGAAAATTGTGCTAGATATACAACTTGAATCATAGCACATTCAAACGCCGATATGAAATTTTTCTATAAATCCCATCTCTTGATTTCTTCCGTTCTTGGAGTGATGCAGTTTCTATCTTGAGACATCCCATGATCACCAACAGGGGTTTATGAAATGAATTCGCAGGCTCAACTTGGCTGTGCAAAGGGTATGGTGTGTGGGATAGAGAATGAATGCTTCTCGTCATCCTATGGCACTTGGATTACCATATAAACAACACACAAAGATTAATGTTAGTCCGAGCAATAAAATTTCTAACCATTTTCTCCTGATGCTGCTGGACTTACTTCTTTTTTGCCCCGGTGTGGGGTGGTTCTTGACAGGGTTAAGAATGAAAACCGCCGTTCAAGTGGGTTGTCAACGGTCACCTGTAGTGTTTATGATATGAAGCGAACGTCTCCGTCGTCCCAATCCATGTAATCGCTGCGAATGGTCCCTACCTCCGTAGGTCCAGATTTTACTATTTGATTCGCTCCACTCATCTCTCAAGTGTATGTAGGATGTGTTTGGATTTGAGCTTGCCTCTCTTTTGAGGAAACATCCTTTTGAGAGTTTTGAACAACTTTTGATTGGAAAAATCTCTTTCGTTTTCCCAGAAATTTTACCCGTCAAGGGGATTTTATGGTGCACAATGCGTGTTCAGACAACCTCATGTTTCAAAATATGAATGCCTATGAAGTTAGAATTCCATGTCTTTTCTAGACATCAGATTTTGAAAGCTTTTTCTTTTTCTCTATGTTTTTTTTTTTTTTTTTTTTTGGTTTAACATCTTCAATGGATTGGGGGAAAGGGATACCTACCTGTCCACCGTGGCTGGAGATCCCTGAAAATGTAAAAGAAGCATATCATTGTATGTTCACGAATTTTTCGAAAATCGAAACGATACATCCTACCCTCATGTACCCTAACAGGTAGTATGTGGGATGTAAAAACTTATTCGTCTCCAAGGCGATTCCCCTGTCAAGGATAAAAAATAAGTGTTAATTCATACTCCCAAATTCAAGACAAATTGGGACGATACAACTTTACTCCTGATTTTCATCCCATTCTGATGTTGCGTATTGATATGAACAACCTCTATCAAATCCGCCTATCCATGCTTGGAGTGTTTGTAACATCAATGGTTCATCTGCCCCCCAGCTGGGCAACGTTTGTTTAGCCATTTGAATGCATGGCCTTTTAGGGCCTTGTCTCTTTTTATCACCTGGGAGGAAGAAGAGAGGAAACATTATCCCCTGATCTGATTGAAGATCAACTAGGAACGATACGTCCTTTTACCAAACGGGTGGCTCCGCGGCCGAATGTATCTTGTATTGAAGGAATGGATTCCATTATGCTCTGCGGGTGATAATTATGGTTCATGGAACTTGCTCTACGGATTAAGTGATTAATCCACGGCCTTCGGCTTGAAGATGCTCAAAGGGTGATGTTGACACTCACGCGCAATTAGTTCTAGATATTAATGAAAGATGTTCTCGTGGGAACCTTACAGTGCGATCAACAACATATGCAATAGGAGTATTCAACCCCTTTTCTCGAAGCATTTTTCATCGAGTAGCCATGCCTTGCATCAGACGTTTGATCACCGGCCTCGCGTCACCACTGCGATGGTCCTCCGGCTCCAAATTGATCGAGCCAAAGATTGAACTCATCGCCAAGGAAATTGCTCGGGTCTTCGAGCCATTGATGTTCGAGTTGGGTATCAACGATTGTTGGGGGCAGATTTCTTTCATTGCCTTCGTTGTGAGGGATTTGAGTCTTTGAGCTGGAACCTTCATCATTGCCCTGTTGGGGTTGAGACATACATTCCCGAAGAGTATTGATCCAAGTGTCTAGCTCCTCATCAAGGAAATCACCTGTTCTTTCTAGCCCTTGGTGCCCAGATTGGGTGTCGTCGACTGCAGGCGAGGGATTCCTCTCTTTGCTCTTGCCGTGAGCAATTTGACCCATCGAATTGGAACTTCCTCCAATAACCGGCAGGTTCATATGTGCACTCCCTACCAATGCCAGATCCGCTTCAGGGACAGCATTAATGACTGATTCGCGCTCAAACTGAGGAATCTCTATGTGCTGGAACTGTGGCATATACTCCTGAGGAGTATTGTGATAGCTCGGCAGAGCATTCTGATTTGGGTCAGAGGAGTCGCTGACACGGCTGCCGGTCCCGTCATTGCTGAAACACGGTTGGGTGCTCTTGGCTCTCCAATCATCATGGTTGTAACTCTGCCCAGCACTTGAGCTCCAACTGGCTTTATGATGATTTAACGCTATCCTTCCATCCCTTAGTAATCTCCTATAGTACTTGAGGTGAGACTCAACGTTAATTCTAGAGAGCCCCGGCACATTCATAATCTCGAGTAAGCGTAGTGGGCTAGCCGAATCAACTCCCAGCTCTCGAATTGCATCAACAAATTTGGTGTGAAGTTCATAGGTCCAGTAAAACCTTGTCCTCTTATCACCCAAAATATCGTCAATACTTCGGTAGCTATTCTCTATGGGATCTAGTCGTTTCAAAAGTTGTCCAGGGAGGGACTCACCGGCTTTGGATTGGCTGGCTGCGACAACGAGTTCGTCATTGAGAGAACTCCCCCTGTGATGATTCATATCCCATTTCTCAGAGGATGTTGGTGTTGATCCTACGGTGTTGACTTGCTCATGCAGATCTCCGGCGGTATCTGGCTGTGTCGGAAAATGCTGTGGAGAATACGGTAACAGCTGAGCGTTATTCGTCAACAGGGATGGTTCATCGAGGAACACCTCGCCGAGGACAACAGGATTTCCACAATTAAGGCAGGTGGCCTTGGTCAGAGCTTCTTTATATCTCGCGCTTTCAGCTTGAAGCTTCTCATTCTCCTCCTTCAGGACTAGTAACTCATGGTCTGCGTATTGCTGTTTCACCCGGGTTCGTTTGTTGGCGAACCAAAACTTGACCTTCGAAAGCTCCAATCCTATTTTTCGGCTCAACTCCATTTTCTGTTGTCTGCTTGGAGTGGGGCATTCATTGAAGAAAGCCTCGAGCTCTCGGATTTGGCCTGGAGTGTGGCGTTGTAGTTGCTTTCTTTTCCGACTCCGGTCATCATTGTATACTCCTTCTTCGTAGCTGAAACCTAGAATTTCATCGCTGGAGGAGTCAGTCTCCACGGTCTTCGGGCAGGATTCAGCTCCAGGATCTTCAAAGTCTCCCAGCAGTTCGTGTTCAGAAATGTCCAGGTCGGGCGTTTCTAGCAGATGGGAATAGCTTTTAAACATGATGGATCGGAGTATCTCGGGCTGATCTAGTTCCCTCAGCTTTCTCTATTCGCTCTTACGTGTTTGCTCACTCTAGAAATTTTCTCAAGTGATTGTGCGTGTCCTAGAACCATCCTTCAGGCTGCATATGAAGACCAGCAAGACAGCGCTCCTCCCGAGACCCTGCAATTACTCATCGTCTGTATTCCCCTTTCTTTTTCCTCGTGATAGGATCACAAACTCTCTTGCATTGATTCGGTTTCATCGAGTATTGCGCTCGTCCCCTAGTTCAGTCTTCAAAGTGGTGGGTCTACAATCTTTCGGCGCCTTTTATGATTTGCTAGGCCCGAGAACGTGGGGAACATCGGCGGATCCGCAATTAATGACTCCGTTTAATTCATTTAGCCCCATGGGAGTTAACGCCATGACCTTCTCTCAACCTCTTTTCATCGTTTAAACGAAAGTGGCACTTCCCCTGTGCATGCTGTTACTCTTCATTCCAACATCTTGGGCGTTCGGTGAGGAATGAATTCGTGGCCACTCAAAATTTAAAGACCGTCCCTGGTTTCAGGCTTAATCTAACAAGGGATCATCGCAACTGAGCATGACGATGTTCGTCGATAGCGTTGGTTTTCATACATAATTAACTAGAGCCATTAAAGAAAAATGTTCCCATAGGAACTTTACAATGGATAAAAAGAGTGATCCACTCGTGAACATGCTCTTCTTTCCATGGGTGATCGTAGCGACCAACCCATCGTGCCCCGAGTCGGGTGCTAGATCATGGCTGTCCAAGCATGCCAGCTTCCCACTGATTGAACAAGGCATCGAGCCCCTCATCAAAGAAATCGTCTGTCGTGGGTTGACTAGCGGCAGGCAGAGCACCAACCGACTGCTGCTCGAGTGGAGGAGTGCGCACTCGCTGTACTTGTGATACGCGCTCTTGAGAAGTGTTGAAATGGCCCGGGAGGACATTTTGATCAGCTTTCAGTTTGTCGGTGGTCGGGTTGCTAGCTTGATTGACGCTTAGATTTGGCCGGGTATCTCTTGATGCCTGAGCATTACAATGGCGGTCGCCCCTAGCTTTTGAGCTCGAGACGGATTCCTCCCGGTTTAGCTCCGCTCGACGTTGTTTTAATAGCTTTCTGTAGGCAGCAAGGTGATTCCTGATCAGCTCCTTACTAAGCCCCGGTACATTCATGGCCTTAAATATGCGCGTCGGAGTTGCTGAGTCGATCCCTATTTGGTGAACCACGTCTAGGAATCTGGAATGCAGTTCAGGGGGCCAAGCGAACCTCCTCTTATCGTGGCCCAAAAGTGCATCGATGGCTTGACGACTGATTAACTCATCTCCAGCAGGACCCGACCCTATCGAAAATTGTTGTGCATGAGGCTGATATGCTTTGAGCTGGTCGGCGGTAACGTCCAGCTCCTTGAAACTATAACTCCAATCAAAGCGATGCAAATCCCATCCCCCAGGAGGCATTTGTATCATCTTTGTAGGATCATCCTGCTCATGCGTGACTCCGGCAAAATCTGGTTGAGCGGGAGATGCCCCGAGGGAGTAGGGTGGTAAATGAACGTCTTCGATCATCGCGTGAGGCTTATCGGGGAATATCTTACCGAGGGCGACGAGGTTATCGCAATGAGGGCAAACGGTGATATTGAGAGCTTTTTCATACCTCATGTTTTCTGTTCGCAGCTTTTGGTTTTCTTCTTTTAAAATCTCGACCACCTGACGTTTGCGTTGAGCCCTCTATTTGGATCTCCTATTTTGAAACCAAAACTGGATCCTCGACTGATTAATCCCCAACTCCCGGCTTAATTCAATTCTCCACTTCTTTTTCATGTAATGGCTTTTACTGAAAAGGGTTTCCAGCATTTGGGTTTCCTCCTGAGAGTATTGGTGAGGACGTCTTCTTTTCCCGAGTTGAGCATTGTGGATGTCGTTGTCGTCGTCGCTGTGATCTTGATTTCCGTTGCCAGAAGTGTTGGGCTCCATGGTTTTGGCGTTAGACTTGATCTTGGAATCTTCGAGATCCCTCTGTGGTTCAATTTCTGAGATTTTTGAGTCAGTCGCCTCTAGCAGCTGACAGTAACCTCTTAAATATGTTGGATTGAGAAATGTTTGATTGGTTCTTGCCCACTCAGATCTCTACTCTTTCCTGTATGCTCACTCCCTATAAAGTTTTCTTCGAGTGACTTTGCATGTTCAGGAGACGCTCCTCAAGCATCATTAGGCAAACGTTCCCCCTCAAGACCTTGAATTTCTCGCTTAGCTTTTCAACGTGATGGGACTGCCAAACCATGTTAGGGCTCTCTTCGATAGTTGCGCTTTCCTCCCACCTAACTCTAATAATGGTGATCCCGACAAATCTTTTGCATCTTTTAATTGATGAGCCGAAAATCGCGGACCGAAACGAATCCAATGGTTCTCGTGAGGGGACCTCCTGCTTTACCCCCTAACTGGGCTCCACCAGCATTATTACTGAGACCCTTCATCATCCTCGAGTCGCTATAAAATGAGGAATTAATGTATGGAAGGTTAACGTTTTTGCATAATCAGCTTCTTCCTTCTAATCTCTCTGTTAAACTCGTCTTATTCTCAAGCCAACCCAACGCAAATGGCCTCCTCTCCCATACGCACTTTTTCAACTGATGTCTTGGCCCAGTGGGAAAAGCTTTATAACCTACTGGGTCGCGGTTACGCGCACATAACCGATCATTCTGCAACCGCGGATGAAATCCGTGTCCTGCTCGAGGACTTAGATACCACTTCCCTCGAAGGTACTACTCTGGGGAGGGAATATAGAACTTTCCCGACCCTCTTTGCACACTCCTTAGAGGCCTACCGTGTTGCTGATCGGGAGGTTCTCGTGGCTCGCGTCTTGCGGGCTCGTTACCAGGATCGGTCTGATCATTTGGTGCTGACCAACTATTTGGCCGATAGTCACAAAAAGGCCGTCGAGTTTGCCAATGAGAGGGTCGCGACGTTGCTTCGCGAGAGGAGAAAACTGGTGGATCAATTGGCCCTATCCCTGACCGCTGGCGAGCACGACCGCCACAATGTCCTATTGAGGCTGCAAAGCGACTGGCAGGAAGAACGGCTTGACAAAATAACCGCAGACATAGCTCACGGGAATGGATTAGTTCGGGACTTGGAAATAATCACCGAAGAACATGAGGTCAAGGTCACTGAGGTTAAGGGAGAATGCAGAAACCTTTTCCTCAAGCTCGCGGACCAGGACATGCGGAGTCGCGAGTACGGGCAGAGTATTAACAACATTGAGGGTCAGTTGGGCTCCTTTGTGTCGTTAATTAGGGCTCACTTTGGCTTTACTTTTCCGCCCCGAATTGTATGACCTGCTTCTGAAAACCCTCCGCTGAGTAAAATAAATGAAAGTTCTTGTGTGTGTGTTTTAGCTTCTGTATGGTTCATTTCTTCGAGCATCCGAACATCTTCAACTTGGGTGAGCAGAACCATAATATCAATAAGCCGAGCAAATATGTCTTGATTTTATAACTCGCTCATGATCAGATGGAAGAATAGTTGTAGATTTGTCCAAGAAAAGATTTCTCTATACTACTTGTTTTTCACCTGCAAATGAAAAGACCGAGTCAGAAGGAATAATCTGAAAAAGAAAGCATAGACCCATTTCAATCTTATGCTTGCTCGTGATTAATAAGGACAAGAACTTTTACAAGGGTTTTAATCTTGTGCGAAAAGTTTTTATCGATATTCTTCGAAAGAAAGCATACTATTGAAAGGAATGTAATTCACGATAATCGCTTTTGATTAATTTCGAGAGGAATGAATTACTCAAAAGGGCAAGACATAATAACGGGTTTTAAATTCAATTGAAGATATGGCATCCAAATTAAGGTCGTTCGCTAAGAACGAAAGTAGTTTGGGCATCTATCTCGTCATTAAATTTGAAACTACACTGATATTCTTGATCAATTATCGTGAATTACCAGTGGTGTACAACATGCATGAACCAATTCAAGTGTGTAGTTCCTTCTAGCGAAATTGGGGTTGGATCACCTCACACGACCAAAAGGTCGTGCAAGGCTTCCAATTTTAATTTCCTCTAAAGGAATTATAAACTTGACTTGGGAGTATTCGGATGATTAGAAAAAATGCCACTATCACATTCCAATGACCCGTTAAAAGAAGTACAACCAAATTCCATCTGAATGTATACACCAATAGATCCCTAATACAATCGCTCTAAGGGGTGAGATAGAGAAAACCTCAGTAAAATAAACCCTATACAAGAGGACTAGTAATGGAAAATGACATAAAGGAATGTGATCCTAACGTTTAAGGATGCCCCAGTTTTGATCTGTGCCTTCAGGATCACTTGCCCCAACTCGTCATCTTCATTGGATGATACCTCAATAATGTCCATAGTATGTTCCTTATCGCACACTCGGTGTTCGTCGTGGGATATCACCCTCTTCGTCTTCTATCAAGGACGTTAGGGACAAACGCACATATCTATCCTCGAAATGGCATTTAATCTAATCACTAGAATGCAATGAATGAAATGCCTATATTTATATGAACAGTGATAGATTTGGGGGGATAGAGAGTCTTACCAACCCAACTCGTCGATTTATGTGCGGTTTTAGGTGTACCAACCGCCCAAAAACATGCGCATGAAACAAGTGATGGTAAACTTCTAAAAATCAGAGGGTTTGGCACCTAAGGTTAAGGTTCCCACCTCGAGTTCTAGAAAGAGCAGATTCCATTGCACAACTATCGTTGCATTGGGGCTCGATCCATAGCTCAAAATGAGTGGAATTGAAAAGTGGATTACCCCGTGTTTTTCCTCACGGAGATTCCATTTTCAATCCCTTCTATTGTTTTCCTATAGACGGCGCCCGGGGTTTTAGGCGCAGTTGTGTGTATCTTCGGTGTCGTGCTAAAGCGATAAACATGCATCTTATTTAACAATCACCGCTTCAATATAAAACATGCACACAATCATTCATTCCTACGCCAACCTGCATAAGACAATGTTAATCACAGACTACCTCCTTATCACTCCAATCTGCAAAAACATATAACACCTATCATAAGCGGACTTACCTCACCTTCAAGAGCACCTGCAGGGTTAGAAAAATCACTTAGCGTTTTAATTACGACCTAAGTCCACTTGAGGTCTAGAACCATAGGTTCTAGAACAAAGTCCCCAGCGGAGTCGCCAGCTGTCGCGACCCGTCCGAAATCGGACGCGGCTAATGGATTACCGATCGCGGCCCCCACTCTGAAATGTGGATCGCGGGCCTTAGATCGGCGCGGGCCCTCCCAAGCCCATACCAAATCGCGGCGGGAGTATATCTTTAAAGATTCGACGATAAGAGTCGATCGCTTTCGACCTTAGTGTGGTCGTGGTGGCATGTGCAACTTGTGCATGCATTTGGAGTCGCCACCGGTCTTTCTTGGAGGGTAGACCGGAAACCTTACTGACCGATTGGGAGAGATCGATCAGTTCTGCGGAACCAGAGATTTTGGGTTCGGGGACTTGGTTACGTCGGTGTCATTACCAACGCCCTTTCGGTACCTAACGCGAGTGATTTTCCTGACTAAGAGTTCATGCAGGCGCAATTTTGGGTGGGGTAGGTTTGATTCAGGGTTTCATGCAGATTGGAAGACTATTCCTATCAATCACAATCAATGAAAGCGCAACCAAGTACATAAATAAATCACTTCAATACACATCAATTCAGATCAAGGGCTTCCTAGTGTAACCATAAAGGCTTAAGGAAGGTGTGACTTCGGACTAGGGGTAGAATGGGAAGATTTGGAGGCGATTTAGCCCGGAGGGCAAAATCGTCAATTTTTGGAAGACGATTCGCCCAAAGGGCGAAATAGTCATTTTTAAGAATGATCGGGTTCAAAACACCCGGGATGAGCCTTGGCCAATTGACTGTGGCCATTTCCTATTTTTTTGGGATTTTCCTGGATTTTTTTAGAATTTTTTTTTTGAAGACGGTTTGCCGGAAGGGCCAAAACCGTCATTTCTGGAAAGATCGGGGGGTCAAATGACCCGGAATAAGTAATGGCCAAGAATGTGGCCATTTCCTATTTTCTGGAATTTTTTAGAATTTTTTAGAATTTTTTAGAATTTTTCCGAATTTTTTTGAATTTTTTTATGATTTTTTATTGAATTTTTGAAATCTTTTTATTTTTTTATTATTATTAAAAATAATAATAATAATAATAAAAAAACGGACCGGGTCGGATGACCCGGCCCACGCCCGGATCCGCGACCCAGACCCGGCCCGCCTCATCCACGACCGAAACGGCGCCGTTTCATGGATTTCGGATGGGCGCCTCAGATCTTGACACGTGGCGCTACCTGGACCGTTGGATTATTTTTATTTTGTTTATTTCTGGCTATTAAGCCCGCTGACGTGGCCGCCACGTGGCTGCCACGTCAGCGCCACGTGGGCGTTGACCAGGTCAACGCCTCGCCGGGGAAGACGACCGGCGCCGGCGTTCCCTCGCCGGCGCCTCGTCGGAGGGCCATATCTCGGCCCTCCGACGTCCAAATCGCGCAAAACCAACGGCGTTCGAATCTACTCGACGAGCTCTACCACATATCCTAACCTCAACATAGCAGAACATCAAAAAATCAAACTGCCATCTCCGACCGAACCACATCTCCGGCGAAGCTTAGTCCCGACCATTCTACACGTTACATGACTGAAACAGCTCGTCGGGAAGCATTTAGGGAGTTCTAGAAGACTTACCTGAGCCTTGCAGAGGTTCGGTTTGGTCCGAAACGAACCGGGGAGCTCACGGCAGGCCGGCCATGATAATGGACAGAGCGGACGATTCCGGCGATGAAACATCATGCAATAAGAAGCAAAAACGTTCAGTGAGGTACCAAGATTAATTTCAGATCACCCGTTCGTGAAACGAACGAGTGAAAATCGAGACGCCATTGGAGGCCGAGATCGAGCTTGAAGGTGCGTCTCACACTTCTAGGCGATCTCTGGCGGCTCTGACGGATACACGGGCTTCCTCACGACGTCGTGGAGCTCGGAGGGTGGTCTGCCAGCTTCGGTTCTTCTCTAGGCGTGATGACGGGAGCTCGGGAGCTTCGGCCAAGCTCGGCGGCAATGGCGGCGAGGCGGTGGCGCGACCAGAAGGACGACAGTCGAAGAAGATGAAGGCTGATGATGATGACGTCGAGCCAGTGGGAGGAGGTGGAGCTCAGCGGGCTTCAAGCTTCAGGCTTCGGGCTTCAAGCTTCAGGCTTGTGCTTTCGTCGACACAGCCCTTAAGCGAGAGAGAGAGAGAGAGAAAGAGGGAAAAGAAAAAGAAAGAGAGGGAAAAGGAAAAAGAAAAAGAGAAAAAGAGAAAAGGATGGAAAAGAAAAAGAAAAAGAGAAAAGGAGGGGGAAATAATAATAGAAAATTGATAAAATAAAAAATAATAATAATAATAAAAATAACAAAAAGGAAAGGAAAAATTGTTATTCAAATGTCCCTTTTCATCCTTTTTTTTTTTTTTTCATTCAAGGTTAATTTTATGATGATCAAAGAACACCTAAAATCGAACCTGTATTTTCATATATTTTTTTTGTATTTTTATATTTATCTTATTATTTTATTTTCGACTTTGGTTAAAAATCAGGTGTCAACACCTAGGACTATTTTGAGGCAATAAACGAGCATGAATCACTCGAATAACACATGGCCGAGGGCTAAAACTTGTAAATGGCTCAAGCGGCATTTCGTCGAACGGTTAAGAGGCATGCGAAAAATAAATGTTCAGGCTAGCAGTCGAGGCTATATGTGCAGTGTCAGCGTGAACAAACATTCATATATGGACGAAGGGGTCACGAACGACATTAGCATAAGTTTGGTTCAGCTCCGTTTGGCGAAAGATCAAACAGAGCCGAACCTACAGTGCGTAATAATACTAGGCAGAGCAGGGGATGACATGGTTGGGGGATACCGACCTGTTTCGCGACACTGTAGACGATTGGAGCTTCGATAGATGACAAAGATGTTGGCTTCGAGCTACCAAACACTCACTCCAACTCCTTCGCTGCTCAAATCTCTCTCTCACAGCTCTCCTTTGCTCTCGGTCGGGCATACTCTATTTTTTTTTTGGGTAACCGGACCTTCGGCCGAGCTCTCTTTTCTCTTTCAGCCCTCACGCTCTCTCCCTCTCTCCGTGCCAGCTCACTCCTCTCCGTACGTCCCCGGTGTAGTATGCGACAAAATAGCAAGAATCGTGCGAGGGAGAGCACAAAAACATGCGAGAAATGGTCCTTCTGCTGGTCTTTTAGTGCAAACACGGATCTGCTGGGTCGGATCGGATCCTACCTGACGGATCCAGTTTCGCCAATTTGATCAAATCATGCCCCAATTCGGCCATTTTTCGTGAGATTGAAGTCAAAATTGGGTTTCCCAGCATGATTTCCATGTGAAATGAGTATTTTTATGAATTTTTTGCTCGGAATTTAATGAAAACCCCAAATCGTGCCTATGATTCGAAAAGGATTTTCTGCTAATGGAGGGCTCAAATGACCAAATTGATCCAAATCAAGCCCACCATTGGATTCAAAATGATAAAAACTATAAGACATAGGTGCTTGATTATCATGGGTATTTCTAGGAAGGATTTAATTTCAAAATTCAAGAAATCGGTGTGCAAAGGAATTGTGCAATTGAGCCTTTTTGATTAAAATTAAATAAATTAGAGGGTAAATTGACCTAATTGCACTTCAAGGCTGTAAAATCCAATGTCAAAGCTTATTAAAATTGAAAATTGGAAATTACAAGGCTCGAAAAAGAATTTTTATGTTCGATTCGGGTTTATATTTGTGAAGGAACATAGTGACCCCAGTTGAATTTTCGATATTTACAATGAAAAACTTGAAGAGGGAATTAATAAAAAATTATTGACTATTTTTGTGTATTTTTCTGACCACGAATGGTATTTTTCTAATTTTTTTGATGTTTTTTATAATTAAATAAATTTTAAAAAATAATAAAAATTACAAAAAATATTTTTTTTATTCAAAATTAGTTCCTAAAGCTAGGCCGAGACTTCGATTTTGAAATTTTATGATTTATGGCTATTTTTAATTAATTTTGAAAATAAAATTGAAATAAAAGATTATTAAAAATCAGGCGTCAACATATGGGGAGTGGTCGGCCGAATGAGGGCAGAGAGAAGAAGAAGTGGGGTGGTTGCATGGAGTGACAAGCTTGAATGATGGATTGACATGAATAGTAAGGGAATAGTAGAAGTTGGTGGGGGGTTGTTTGTAGGGATAGACTAAAGTCAATCTTATCTCTTCCTCATCAATAATTCAAGAGCACTATGGACATCTTTGCCGGTCTATTTTCAGCTAACAAAGGGGGGAAACTAAAGACCATCTTGCACTTGCTAATTTCTAGAGGAATGAGCATTCATCGAGGGTAAAATGGTAATTTTTATTTCCAGTTCAAATTTCGCTTTTCCGATCACTTTGGGACGAACCATAATTTTAATTGACCTTGATGAGGTGACGTCTAATTTATTAATATTATAATCCTTAAATATGCGGCATCCAATCTCGAAATCTAATTCATGGCCAAAATCAATCAATTGAAATTTCAGTGTATCTCAAACTAACAGGGAGCTCTTAGGAGTTACGTATATCGACCCATGATTGATGTCATGTTTAAGAGCTATTCGAGCCATGGCGACCTTGGTTGTCATGTAGTTGCGAGAGTCAATCACTAGTCCTGAAAGACACGATCGTTAAGAATCGAGTTAGGTTAATTTGCAAATTATACTATGGCCAAGCGGAATCACCCGTAATCCAATTGTATAACGCTAGCAAATCGTTCTAAGATCAATCTTAGATCGGCCTTTGAAGGCCCAAATTATCTCATCGGCAATCATTATGGTCAAGGTGCCAAACTATGGTCGAGTTCTTTGGTTCACGTACTTAAATCCTAGCTAGCCATTTCATTTTGATTAGTCAACTCAAGAATGATCAAATCTGAGTGAGATTTAACTATAATACATCGATAGACATTCATTCATTCATGGCTTCGAAATGGATCGGAATTCGAGATATCATAATACCGTAATACGTATTTCATATTATGTATGCATGATACGACCAAAAAGAGTTGGCAAGAGTATTGATCTCAACTCTATAGCCGTGTGAGACTCTTGAGGATTTGAGTTCCTCAACTTAGTGCCCTCACGACTCTGACCTATTCTTGAAATTTCTATTCAATGTTTGTTATCTTAGAGTATTGCCAAAGATCATGAGTTTGATTCGATCTAATGGGACATTTCTAGAAAAGCGAACTGAACTGAAAATGATAGATTTAAGGGAAGAGAAAGATCAATTTATTTTGATGTCACATTCAATCTTTGTGTTCACAAGTCGACCAGTTATGATTATTTGAGTTTAATCATGATAGTGAATACAATGTATTGTACTTGAGTACTCAAAGAGATCAAGGGAGATGTGATGTAAATGTGACTAATTGATCTAGGGTACTGCATACTAGATCTACTCTAAGGTTATCTGCCTATTTTGAGCTAATGTATACTCTCAACGGATATATGGCAACGAGCTCTCATAGTATGCTGGTCACACGGATTATTCGCCCATATGAACTTTGTAGTGATAAGAGAAAGAAAGACTTTTAGTCCTTTGTGGGCGAGTGAGAGATGTTGAAAATTTACTCCTATTAAGGGCTAAATTGGTTAATTGCCATTATTCCGATAATTGATTGCAAATCAATGGGATTTATTTCCTATTCAATGGGATGAAAGAGGAAGAGAAGATAACGTCTTCTCTTACACATAACGTTTTTCGTTCTTGCTAATTGTAAGCAGAATTCTCTCAAAAAACTTTCTCCAGAAAACTCTATCAAAGAACGATTGATCGGCAGATCCGGATCGTCGTCTCACTTGCGATTAGTGCTCTTAATCTGTGGCTATCAAGGTATGTTCATTCTATATGATATACTTTATGGATCAGTGATTCAAGTTTGATTTAGGGCATGTACTTCAGTTTAATCCGCTGCGTATGTGTACATATTGTTTTCGGGATTCATTCCCTTCAATTTAGAAAGAAGTATGTTTAAGTAGATTAAAATTTGTTAGGGTAGCAATTGAACTACCACTAAGCGTGCCGGAGGTCGAGCATCTTGCCGCCTAGCTTCTCTCACTAGCATCGGCCAGCTCATGGACGAGTAGACATGGCCGGTTCCGCGGAACAGCCGGTTTCGGTTCAGGAACCGGCCCTTAAGAGGCCGGTTCCAGTTTCGAACTTTTAATTTTATTTTAAAAATAATAAAATAAAATTAATAAATTATAAATTATAATCAAATTGTACATTGTAATAAAATTTGGAAAAAAAGAGAGAGAATGAATGGGCTTGAACTTAATGAATTATCATTAAGCGCCTACATATCTTCTTGGGGATAGAAGAATCAAAGCCCATGTAGTTCTCTTACCTTTGGTAACCCCCAACTTACCTCATCGTCAATCGTCGCTACCCGTTATGGTGGTGATAGTATCTCCACAGTCATCACTGAAGAATTCGTGTTCTCGATCCAGCTCTTGTTGGCGAAATTTTGCCTTTGTCCAATCATCGACACAAACTTGATACTCCACACTTTCCGGACTTAATCTTGAACGGCGGGGGTCCAAAATTAATCCTCCAACACTAAATGCTAGTTCAACCGCCACTGTTGAAGAAGGGGTCGCTAATATTTGTTTCGCGATGAGGGAGAGAATTGGAAATTGAGTTGAATGATTCTTCCACCACTCAAGAATCTTGAAATCTGCGTTGTTTTCTGAATCGCTAAACTAAAAAAAAATTGTTAACTAGTTTTCTAATTCGGAAATACTACCTGTTGATGTCCCTTTATATTTTTTTTTGCCTAGTCTTGAGAATTTTATACCATCTACTAAGTAGTGAAATACCCACATCGCTTTCTGAGACAATATGCTGGGCAGATTCATATCCACTGTCGCTTAAACCATATCTATTACAAAATTCATTATATAATGCTACTATAGCTTCTTTAACCTCTACTTGTATAATTGAAATATTTATTACTTCATCCAAATGTAAATAATCACAATAATAAGCACTCAGATAATCTAATAAACCATCTAATTTAGTACGTGGATCGAAAAAAAATACCAACTAAATAGACAAGAGGAATGTTCAAATAATAATGCAACCATTTTTCTCGCATTACTAAAATACTCGAAACTAAGTCAGTATCTTTTTCATATGCATTAAAAACATTAGCAATATTAATACACTTTATTAAAAATAAATGCATAGTAGGATAATAAATACCAGATAAAGTATTAGTAACATCAATAAAAATTTTCAAACAATCTAAATTTTTTTTACAAACGTCCCAATGTTGCGGGAGTAAAGCAATATCGAGAACAGTATTTGAAATAAATGAACACAATAAATCTTTGTAATCAAAAGTTTGTAGAAGCATTTCATAGGTAGAATTCCAACGAGTCGGAACATCTTTTGGAAACTTTTTTGCTGTTCTTCTATTTTCTTTACAAAATTTTCCCCACACTTTCATAAGTTGAGGGCGGCTCCATAAAAATCTAATTGCACTGTTTATTGGGTGGAGAGAAGTTACAAGAATTCGTAAACCATCTTGAATAGGGGTGTGCAAACTGGACCGGACCGGCCCGGACCGGACCGGGTGGGTTGGTCCAGTCCTTGAGGTGGATGGGTTGGTCCCCGGTCCCAATAAATGGGACAGGTGATTGGGCGGTCCGGTCCTCGGGTTCTTGTGTTGGGACCGGACTGGCCCGGCCCGGACCGAACTGCCAATAATATATAATTATTTATATATATAAATACAAAAGAAATTGAAAACGAAACGGAATCCCCTTCGCTCTCAAGAGTAAGAAGAATCCCAGACCGGCCCAGCAATTTATACGTATAACTCTTGTACCGACCCAGCATTCATATGGAATTCAGTATGCTATCCTGGTGGTGTTTTGGCATTCGGTGACTCAAGTTGTCGAGCCCCAATGTGGAATACAATAGTCGTTTAATATATTTTAATATTTTCTGGGATTTGTTTTTCCTTTTTTTTTCTCTCTTTGTTTTTTTATTTTCATCTTCTTCCAGCCAAGATGAGGGCCAACGAAGCTCGTCCCCACCTCTGGTTGGTCGTTGGGTTTGGCGGTCAGCTGAAGGAAGAATAAAAATGTAATAGTAGGCTTTGTAGCGATTGGGCCGGGATCGAGACCGGACCGACGGTCTTGGTCCTATTCGGTCCCGGTCCGGTCCATGGTCCTGAAAGTATGGGGACCGGACTATTGGTCCGGTCCTCGGGTTCATGCCGGGACCTGACCGGCCCGGACTATGCACACCCCTAATCTTGAACACATAAATTCAAAACATGACAAATACATCTAATGTGAAAAAATTGTCCGCCAAAAGAGGGTCTACACATTTTTTCTAACTCGGGAATGGAAGCAGTATTTGCGGCGGCATTATCAAAACCAATTGAAAAAACTTTATTAATCAAACCATATTCTTTTAAAACTTGCCTAATTATTTTATAAATATTATGAGCTGTATGCCTTTCAGAAAAACTCGAAATGCAAGAAGTCTTTTTTGAATAACCCAATCATCACCTATCCAATGGCACGTGACACCCATATAAGAATTAATATTCCAAGAATCACTCCAAATATCACTACCTATATGTACAGGTCCTTTGAATTCTTCAAAAAATATTTTCAATTTATTTTTTCGATCTTTATAAACTCGTTTAAGTTCGCGTTTAAGAGTAGTTTTCGTAACAGATGGTGCTTGCGGAACCAGCATAGTGTTTACCAAATATCTAAAATTAAAATTTTCACCAGTATTAAACGGAGCATGCTCAAGAGAAACATATTCAGCAAATGTTTCTTTATAAAGTGCATTGGTGAAACGGAATAAAGGATGATGGTTAGGATTGGCAAACCTGGAAATTTGTTGTTGGCTAGTGTCGATCCCCGCTTGCGTTGGATGTTTTTTCGTCAAATGCCGACGAAATGTTCCATAGCCATCTCCTTTACCAAGTTTGTATTTTTGCGGACAATATTTACAGCTTATATCAAACTTACCTTCATTTTCATTCCATACTTTGTAGAAGTGTAGGCATAAGTCGGATTCTCGGCTCTTCTGTACCGGCTCATTTGGTATCGACGATCCTTCGACACCAGTGGTAGTAGGAGGATAAAGACTTTCTTGCGTTGCGATGTGCTCGACGTCGGGATTGTGAACATTGTCGTCTTCCCAACATGCATATTCACGATGATCATATTTATGAACAGGAAAATCGGATTCTCCCATCTCTATCGGGCTCTTTCCCTTTCTAGTATTTCTGCTTCCACTTGCCATTTTTTGAGAGAATTGATCGGAAAGTTGATTCAAAGAATTGAGACGGAATTGAGAGAGAATATCGGATCGAGAGAATTTGACTTGAGACTTGAGACTTGAGAGTATTGGAGAGAATTGAGAGAAATTGAGAGAAAAATAAAGAGGGATTGTGAGGTTTTTATAGAGAGTTTTTAGTTTTTTTTTTTAAGGAAATCGCAACGGCCAAAATGGCCGTTGCGAATTTTCTAACGGGCCGAGGACCGTTGGGGGAAGAGCCAAACGGCTTTTCCCGAGGGGACCGAGGGTGCTCTTCCCCAGGGGCCGGGGGGGCCCACTGCCCCCCACGCTGTCGCGACCCGTCCGAAAGCGGACGCGGCTAATGGATTACCGATCGCGGGTCTTGTATCGGCGCGGGCCCTCCCAGGCCCATACCAAATCGCGGCGGGAGTATTCTTCGACGATAAGAGTCGATCGCTTTCGACCTTCAGTGTGGTCGTGGTGGCATGTGCAAATTGTGCATGCATTTGGAGTCGCCACCGGTCTTTCTTGGAGGGTAGACCGGAAACCTTACTGACCGATTGGGAGAGATCGATCAGTTCTGCGGAACCAGAGATTTTGGGTTCGGGGACTTGGTTACGCCGGTGTCATTACCAACGCCCTTTCGGTACCTAACGCGAGTGATTTTCCTAATTAAGATTTCATGCAGGCGCAATTTTGGGTGAGGCAGGTTGATTCAAGGTTTCATGCAGATTGAAAGACTATTCCTATCAATCACAATCAATTTTAGTGAAAGCGCAATCAAGTGCGTAAACAAATCACATCGATGCACATTAATTCAAATCAATGGTTCTTCATAAGGGCTTAAGGAATGTGTGATTTCGGACCGGGGTAAAATGGGAAGATTTAGAGACGATTTAGCCTGAAGGGCAAAATCGTCAATTTTTGGAAGACTTGGATACCGAATTACCCAAAATATTCCATGGCCAGTTGATTGTGGCCATTTCCCATTTTTGAGAATTTTTTGGAATTTCTTGAATTTTCTTCAATTTTTGGAAGATAATTCGCCCAAAGGGCGAAATCGTCATTTTAAGAAGGTTCGGGATTTGAAACACCCGGGATGAGCCTTGGCCAGTTGATTGTGGCCATTTCTTATTTTTTGGGATTTTCCTGGATTTTTTTAGAAGTTTTTTTTGGAAGATGGTTTGCCGGAAGGGCAGAACCGTCATTTCTGGAAAGACCGGGGGTCGAAAGACACGAAATAGGTCGTGGTCAATTGAATGTGGCCATTTCCTATTTTTTGGAATTTTTTAGAATTTTTCTGAATTTTCCGAATTTTTTGAATTTTTTATGATTTTTCATTTTTTTATTGAATTTTTATTGAATTTTTATTTTTTTATTATTTTTTTAATTCCGAAAATAATTATTCGGATTGGGCTTCTTAACCCAACCCTTCTAAAGCCGTGGGCTAGGGAGGGACTTGAAGCCCACATGAAGTTTAAGACAAGAAAGGCCCACTTTTATTCTAAAACCCAATATAACTTCAATCTCAACTAGGCCTAATCTTCTTTCTAATTTCTCCTTCAATAGCCCAATTCGAGAATTCAATGTTAGGCCCAATTTTCAAGAGAAGCCCACTAGTCACCAAACCAAACGTACGACCATCCCTCTCTATCTTTTTTAATGTTTTCTTTAACTATTTTTTTTTCTTTCACACTTTGTTCTCCTTTGCGCTGTCTTCTTCTTCTTCTTTTTTTTTTTTAACTGAACTTGAATCACTTAAAATAACATTCCTAATGAAAACCGGATCCGGAACTCTTAACCGACCTAGAACAAAAACGGTTCTGGCGAAGCAAATTTTACGAGTTTTTTTTTAAACACTAGACTCCGACTCCGGCTATTCAATAAGCATCCGAAGGGCATGGAAGGACTTACCCGAGTCGCGTCGAGCTTCGATGAGCGTCGGTCGGAGATCCCCGATTCATAGCTCAAGCCAAAGGTATTGGAGGTTCGGCCATGGAAGTTTCGACGATCGATGCCTTTTTTCGTCGGCGACGATGACGGAGCAGAAGCGGCGGTTCTTGCAGAGGCGATGAGACTCTTTGGCCATTGATGAAGTATCTCCGGATCTTCCCGTCGGCTCCTCCCTCGTTTTCTCTTCCTCCGGTCTCTCTCTTCTTCTTTCTTTTTTTTTCTTTTTTTCTCCTTCTTTGCTTCCTCGTCCAACGCCTTCCACAGATTCCTCTCCCTCTTCTTTTCATTTCTTTTTCTCTTCCACCCATCCCCACTCTTTTCTTTTCATTTCTTTACTCTCCCACTCAACTTTCTTTATTCTTCCACTCAACCTCACTATCCATCATCCGTGGCTAAAATAACACTTCTCCAACGTCCACTGCTAAAACTAAAATAAAATAAAATAAAATAAATAAAAATAAAAATAAGAACAAGAACAACACGTACATTCCAATTTAATCAAATTTCAACGTAGGGCAATCCAAATCGGATGTCAAGACTTCAAAATTACAAAAATTGAAAATTAAAAGGCATAATATGATTTTTTTTTTCTCGATTCGGGTTTATGTTTGTGAAGGAACATAGTGACCCTAGCCGAATTTTCAAGATTTAAAGTGACATACTTGAATAGGAAATTAAAAAAAAATTATTGAATATTTTTGTGTATTTTTCTGACCACGAATGCATTTTTCTGATTTTTTTGGTATTTTTAATAATTAAATAAATTCAAAAAATTATTAAAAATTATGAAAAATATTTTTTGTTCAAAATTGGTTCCTAAGGCTAAGCCAAGGCTTCCAAAGTTGATTTTGTGATTTTATGACCTTTTTTGATATTTTTAATTTAATTTTAAAGAATAAAAATCACAATAATAAATCGTCAAAAATCAGGTGTCAACAGCTGCCCCTCTTTGAGAGGAATCTCGTTAGAGGTTTCTCTCAAAGATAAGGTGGCACCTGATTCCTAACCGACTCAACTGGGAAAATGAGGGAAGAAATGCTATGACATTGAATCCTTAAGGCTCTTTGATGAAAGCTCAAATTAACTTTCGGTTCGCTCTAACAATTTGAACATGGGCCGGAGTGAGAGAGGCTTACCGGAAGCTCACCTGTCGGATGCTGCCAGTTGCGACAACTTTCAAGTAGATACCTAGGACTCATCATCCAGGATGTCCTAGGGAGATTAAGCTCTGACCTGTATGGTAGGTCATACCATTATGGGATTCCTAACTGGTAAGAACCTAAGGAGGGCTGTCGCGACCCGTCCGGAAGCGGACGCGGCTAATGGATTACCGATCGCGGGCCTTCCCCCGCACAAGGGTGCAGATCGCGGGCATTAAATATCGGCGCGGGCCCTCCCAGGCCCATACCAAATCGCGGCGGGAGTATTTTTCAAAGGGATTCGACGATAACAGTCGATCGCTTTCGACCTTAGTGTGGTCGTGGTGGCATGTGCAACTTGTGCATGCATTTGGAGTCGCCACCGGTCTTTCTTGGAGGGTAGACCGGAAACCTTATTGACCGATTGGGAGAGATCGATCAATTCTGCGGAACCAGAGATTTTGAGTTCGGGGACTTGGTTACGTTGATGTCATTACCAACGCCCTTTCGGTACCTAACGCGAGTGATTTTCCCTAACTAGGATTTCATGCAGGCGCAATTTTGGGTGGGGTAAGTCTGACTTTGCACATTAACCAGTTTAACATGCTCACGTAATCATAATAAATAAATAGATGCCAATCACATAAACGTCTATCCTACGTGGTGATCATGGAATTATGATTTAATGGGTCTCGAGCCAATGAGACCACATTTAATCATTTTAATATTTTAATAACGGAGAGCCGCTCTTCGCTTCTTCTTGGTTTCTTGAACTCTTCAAGAATCGGGCCCCAAAGAGCTCGCCGACTTAAAAGGCTCCTCCACGTAATCCTCGTAGCATTTACATCAACAATTGACTATGCTAAAAATAAAGATTACATGAAAAATAAAAGGAGTACGCAGCCTCCATTTAATAATTACAACCCCAAATATATAAATAATCACCATACATTCATACATACATCAATCACATTGATTAGGGATTTTTCCATGATCACCACCCTTCCACGTAAGTAATAAATTCACAATTTAAAACTTAGGAAGGCACAATAAAAATTCTACGTTGAATCATATTCAGAATTTTTACGTAAAATAAGATAGCCATAAATTTTCGATTCAAAATTGATTTAGTCTCAATTTTTGCTACGTTGATTAATTTATCATATAAAATAATCAACCTCCATTAGCCATGTAAGATGAACAATTCGTTAATACATATTGGCCATAGTATTGCAAAAATTGCAAAAAATCAATTAAATGCACGAAAACACCTAAGGATCGGCTCTGATACCACTGTTGGGATCCACGTAACACGTAGCGGAAATAAATAACAACCCATACATGTATCTCCAGAGGCGTACTTCGTGCATTTCAATCGAAAAAAATCACAAAGCCTCAAAGGGAGTAAATGGATTACCTCTCGTAGCGTGCTTGAACGGAGGTGTCGGTTCGATGTTCTTCGATCTCAGCCTCCACAAGTGTTAGGCATCTAGTTCGGACGCACCACCAATTGACGAACGGGGAGACGACTAATAACTCCACAACAATTGTGCTAGCAATATGCGGAATCAATATTCCGAACTTAGTATATTTTGCTCACTCAAGATTATGAGAATATAGAGAGTGTTTGTGTTCTTCTCTCTAAGCTCTCAAAATTTGAACACTCTACAAAATGTCTCTCTCCCTTCAACCTCAAAACTCTTGCCATCCTTTTATAGCCAAAAATACCTTCCAATAAATTGTATTTAAAAATAGCACTAACAATTATAAATTCTATCTAAAAATAGCACCCACAAATAAATGACATTTAAAAATAGCACTAACAATAGCACTCACAATTTATAATTCAAAAATGCTATTTAAAAATAGCACTAACAATAGCACTCACAATTTATAATACAAAAATGTTATTTAAAAATAGCACTAACAATTATAAATTCTATCTAATAATAGCACTCACAATTTATGATAAATAAATGACATTTAAAAATAGCACTAACAATAGCACTCACAATTTATAATACAAAAATATTATTTAAAAATAGCACTAACAATAGCACTCACAATACAAAAATGCTATTAAAAAAGTATTAACAAAGGTGTTAAAAATAATAACCATTATTATTATTACAAGAGTTAAAGAGGTTACCAAACAGTACAAATACGCATAACGTATAAATACGTATGACGTATAAATACGTAAAGCATACGTATACATCCGTGAAACCGTGGACTAATTGAAACAAAAATGTGCAATTAAGCCCTTTTGATAAAAATTGATTAAATTAGAGGGCAAATTGACCCAATTGCACTTCGAGACTTTAGAATCCAATGTCATAGCTTAGAAAAGTGAGAATGGAAAATTAAAAGATTCGAAAAGGAATTTTTTAGGCACGGTTCGGGTTTATGTTTGTGAAGAAACATAGTGATCCGAGCCGAATTTTTGAGACTTAAAGTGACACACTTGAAGAAGAAATTAAAACAAAATTATTGAATATTTTTGTGTATTTTTCTGACCACGGATGGTATTTTTCTGATTTTTTTGGTATTTTTAATAATTAAATAAATTCGAAAAACTATTAAAAATTACGAAAAATATTTTTTGTTCAAAATTGGTTCTTGAGGCTAGGCCAAGGCTTCCAAAGTTGATTTTGCAATTTTATGATTTTGGTTGCTATTTTTAATTAATTTTTTTTAAAAAATGAAAATCACAATAATAGATTGGTCAAAAATCAGGTGTCAACAAGGGCGCATCCCACACTTTGGGATTTGCCAAGGATTTTGATCCGTATGGTGGATCGGACCTTTGTGTTGATCCTTAAGGCAGTATCTACCTCGTGTTGACCCTTATGGCGGTTTCTACCTTGTGTTGATCCTTTAGGCGGTTTCTACCATGGTTTGACCCTTCTGGCGGTTTCTACCTTGTGTTGATCCTTCAGGCGGTTTCTACCATGGTTTGACCCTTCAGGCGGTATCTACCTTCAAGTTGACCCTTCAGGCGGTATCTACCATGAGTTGACCCTTCAAGCGGTATCTACCATGAGTTGACCCTTCAGGCGGTATCTACCATGAGTTGACCCTTCAGGCGGTATCTACCTTGGTTTGACCCTTCAGGCGGTTTCTACCTTGAGTTGACCCTTCAGGCGGTTTCTACCATTGGTTGACCCTTCAGGCGGTTTCTACCATGAGTTGACCCTTCAGGCGGTTTCTACCTTTGATTGACCCTTCAGGCGGTTTCTACCATGAGTTGACCCTTCAGGCGGTTTCTACCATTGGTTGACCCTTCAGGCGGTTTCTACCATGAGTTGACCCTTCAGGCGGTTTCTACCTTTGATTGACCCTTCAGGCGGTTTCTACCATGTGTTTGCTTTGAAAAGGGGTCTCATGACGAGGGTTCTCCACGTCCGATGAGACTGCCTGATTTTTGAAAAAGGGGTCTCATGACAAGGGTTCTCCACGTCCGATGAGACTTCCTGACTTTTGAAAAGAGATCTCATGGCGAGGGTTCTCCACGTTCGATGAGACTGCCTAAATTTTGAAAATGGGTCTCATGACGAGGGTTCTCCACGTCCGATGAGACTGTTTGATATTTTTGAAAGGGGGTCCTAGGACGAGGGTTCTCCACGTCATGTTAGGACTGTTTGATATTTTTGAAAAGAGGTCCTAGGACGAGGGTTCTCCGCGTCATGCTAGGACTGTTTGATATTTTTGAAAAGGGATCCTAGGACGAGGGTTCTCCACGTCATGCTAGGACTTGGGTCCTAGGACGAGGGTTCTCCACGTCAAGCTAGGACTGCTTGATTTTGAAAAAGGGTTATATCCTCACCCCTTCTTTTGAAAGATCCCGAAATTTGTCGGGAATTCAGTTTTGAAGTAGTGAAAGCTTTTATTTTGACAAATCTTTACTTGAGTCTGTTGAGGAGACATTCTGAGAGCTGGGTTCTCCAGGTATCCTGCAGAAAATTGAGCATGAAAGATTTTTCTTCACCAAGAAAACGTTAGTAATCTTTGGGAAGACCACGGTTGTCCATTTGACAAAACCGTATGATTTAAGTTTTAATCATGAAATGTGCATTTTGATGCTGGAGGTTATCCAAAGCACTCTTGCAACATGCAAATGTGATCACAAATTCCTTGCATGGAAAATCCGGATCAACAGTTTGAAAATTCCAAAAAGAGTTTGTTCAAAACATCAATTGGAATATTTCTCGACAAGGAGGTCTTCTCACCTGTTTTGATATAGTGGTTTTTATAGGCGATGCACTCAATTCCCTACTAACCTGTGCCTAGGTTTTAGGCTCATTCGCAGCGCATACATTTTGATCGGTCGGGAGGTCTTCCACGGGACCGTAATGTTGGGCTTGGTTATTGATCTTCAAGGGGGACCCGCCTTGGAGTCGAGGCCATTGAATGAAAGTCTTCACCTTTTGCTCCGGGTTTACAAGTCAAGAACCTGCAAAATGAGAAAGAAATAGTCTTGCTCGTACTTCTTCGAGCTAAGCTATATGTTAACCCAAGTGTTTTAGTCAGAGAAGACTGTTTCAGGGTTATGATGATGTTGGTAGGATTGGGGACCGAAAAAGGCTTGTTTTTGGCCCAGAATTTATGAGGGGATTGACACTAGTGATCATTGCAAACTTGTCACCTGTCTTTTCCATTCTGCATCTTCAATTTTTGAGGCGTGCAACCGCTTTTGAGGCGTGCACGAATTCTTTAGAGAGCGTCTCTGGCTGCATTAAGGGAACGATAACTCTCTTTATGTCTTTGTTCTGCACTCGGCACCATTTGGGGAGCAACCCTTTTGGATTTGGCTCCTTCAGGGATTTCTTATTTTCCCATCCGGCTTCATTGCAGATCAATCAAACAACTTATACGAGCATCGGCCTTGCTTTTACCAGGCACTTTGCTTTTTCTCGATGCCGTGGGATTTTTATCTTTTGTTGAAATCCCGCCTTTTCTTTTCCTTTGGAACTACGATGTTCAGAAAATTATGCTAGATATACAACTTGAATCATAGCACACTTGAACGCCGATATGAAATTTTTCTATAAATCCCATCTCTTGGATTCTTCCGTTCTTGGAGTGATGCAGTTTCCATCTTGAAACATGCCATGATCACCAACAGGGGTTTATGAAATGAATTTACAGGCTCAACTTGGCTGTGCAAAGGATATGGTGTGTGGGATAGAGAAATGAATGCTTCTCGTCATCCTATGGCACTTGGAATACCATATAAACAACACACAAAGATCGATGTTAGTCCGAGTAAGAAAATTTCTAACCATTTTCTCCTGATGCTGCTGGACTTACTCTCTTTTTGCCCCGATGTGGGGTGGTTCTTGCCAAGGTTGAGAATGAAAACCGCCGTTCGAATGGGTTGTCAATGGTCACCTATAGTGTTTGGGAATATGAAACGCATGCCTCCGTCATCCCAATCTATGTAATTGCTGCGAATAATCCCTACTTCCGTAGGTCCAGATTTTGCTATCTGATCCGCTCCATTTCTCTCTCAAGTGTGTATAGGACGTGTTTGGATTAGGCTTTGCCTCTCGTCTTTTGAGAAAACGTCCTTTTGAAAGTTTTGAACTTTTGATTGGAAAAAATCTCTTTCATTTTCTCCAAAAATTACCCGTCAATGGGATTTTATGATGCACCATGCATGTTCTTATTCATGTTCAGACAACCTCCTGTTTTAAAACATGAATGCCAATGAAGTTTGAATTCTATGTCTTTTCTAGACATTAGATTCTGAAAGCTTTTCTTTTTATTTAACATCTTCAATGGATTGGGGAAAGGGATACTTACCTGTCCCCCGCGGCTGGAGATCCCTGAAAATGCAGAGAAAACATGTTATTGTACGTTCACGAATTTTTCAAAAATTTAGAACGATACATCTTACCCTTGGTCATATGTTCCAATGGGTAATACATGGGCTGCGAAAACCTGTTTCGCCTTGATGGCGAGCCCCTGTCAAAGACGGGAATTAGTTGTTAGTTGGCGTTCCAAAATTCAAGGGAAATTGGAACGATACAGCCTTGTTCTTGCTTTGTGTTTCCATTTGAACACAAACTCGCGGCTTGCAGGATTTGGCCCTCTATCTTGTGGTCTTGATCCCTCCGTTTGGTGGGCGATGAATCATTCTCAAGGATTTGCCCCAGATGAGTTCCATTTGTGTTTTTGGGCGCACTCCAGCGCCATTCTTCAAGGTTCCTTTTATTCAAGGAAAAAAAGAAGATTTTATCAAAATGCATGTCAATGCATGTGACGTAGGAGCGATACTTTTTACCATCCACTAGGTCTTATAATCAAAGACCATCTCTTGGAATCCTGACTTCTAAGGCCAATGATTCTATTCGCCTCCCTGTCAGCGAGCTCTTTTCCTTTGAGGTTTTCAGCGCCAACGACTTCCTGCAAAATGAGTAAAAACCCATGTTAGGCACGTGGTCTTTGAAGACTAAATTGGAACGATACAAGGTTACCGTTCACCCAAATTCGTATCTTGGGGTTTGATTCTGATGCAGACGACTCTGTTATTGCGTCCATTGACTTTGCCAGAGGAGAAACGTCCGGCGTACAAACGATTCACTTGCCCCAGTTAGGCATGGTTTTGCTGTTTGTCATCTCTGGATTCGATGACCCTGGTCTGATGCGCTTTCATGGGGGATCATGAGAGTTTTCCCCCGGTTTGGCTCCTCAAAGCAAATGGGGGGAACCTGCTCCCATTGATTTTTGCAGATTCTGATCATCCATCTCGATTGTCAGAGTCCTTGATCAATTTTATCTGTCTCAAGACAGCTTGATATTCTCGGGATTCGTCATGTGGCGGTTTGGTGATTCTCTCGATCACAGTCGACATTTGAGGTATTTGATGTTCCCTGTTTGTTATTTGAAAGCATTACATCCTGCGTCCTCTGCTCTTGATCATCATCTGAGAGGAAAAAAAAAGGAAGCATTATTCCCATATCAAGAAAATAATCATTTTGGAACGATACGTCCTTTTACACTTGATTTGCACTCCGTTTTGATGTTGCATATTGATATGAACAACATCTATCAAATTCCTCCATCCGTGCTTGAAGGTATTTGCAACGCCTACGGTTCATTTGCCCCAGCTGGGCGACGTCTGTTTTGTCATTTGAATGCATGAGCTTTTGGGTGCATTGTCTCTTTTATCACCTGAGATAAAAAAAAATGGAGAAAAACTTATCCCCAGATCTGATTAAAAATCAATTATGAACGATACATCCTTTCACCAAACGAGTGGCTCTGCGGCCAAATGTATTTTGCACTGAAGGGACGAATTCCACTATGCTCCACGGGTTTGGGGAATTTGCCCCCATTTTCGATAGAAATGAGCCTTATCAAGATGTATACAATACAAATAGATCCCTAATACAATCAATCTAAGGGACGAGATATAGAGGATCTCAGCAAAATTAATCTTATACAAGAGAACTAAGAATGTCAAATCAATCAAAGGAATGTGGTCCGAACACTTGGAGATGCCCCAGTTCCAGTCTTCGAGATGTGACTCCAGGATCACCGATTTTTTTTTTTTTTAGGTATACCAACCATCTAAAGACATGCACATGAGACAAGTGAGGATAAAACTTCTAAAAATCAAAGGATTTGGCACCTAAGGTCAAGGTTCCCACCTCGAGTTCTAGAAAGAGCCGATTCCATTGCACAACTATCGTTGCATTGGGACCCAATCCATAGTTCGAAATGAGCAGAATTAAAAATGGATTACCCCGTGTTTTTCCTCACGGAGATTCCATTTTCAATTCCTTCTATTGTTTTCCTATAGAGGGCGCCCGGGGTTTTAGGCGCGATTGTGTGTGTTCATGTGTCGTGAGTATCACAATGCAAATCATGCACAACAGTTTATCAATCGGCGCTTCAAATTATCCATACAACATACATTCCTACGCCAACCTGCATAAAACAATGTTAATCACGGACCACACCCCTTATCTCTCCAATCTGCAAAAACATATAACACCTACTATAAGCGGACTTACCTCACCTTCAAGAGCGCCTGCAGGGTTAGAAATATCACTCAGCGTTTTAATTACGGCCTAAGTCCACTTGGGGTCTAGAACCATGGGTTCTAGAACAGAAAGTTTCCCCAGCGGAGTCGCCAGCTGTCGCGACCCGTCCGAAAGCGGACGCGGCTAATGGATTACCGATCGCGGGTCTTGTATCGGCGCGGGCCCTCCCAGGCCCATACCAAATCGCGGCGGGAGTATTCTTCGACGATAAGAGTCGATCGCTTTCGACCTTCAGTGTGGTCGTGGTGGCATGTGCAAATTGTGCATGCATTTGGAGTCGCCACCGGTCTTTCTTGGAGGGTAGACCGGAAACCTTACTGACCGATTGGGAGAGATCGATCAGTTCTGCGGAACCAGAGATTTTGGGTTCGGGGACTTGGTTACGCCGGTGTCATTACCAACGCCCTTTCGGTACCTAACGCGAGTGATTTTCCTAATTAAGATTTCATGCAGGCGCAATTTTGGGTGAGGCAGGTTGATTCAAGGTTTCATGCAGATTGAAAGACTATTCCTATCAATCACAATCAATTTTAGTGAAAGCGCAATCAAGTGCGTAAACAAATCACATCGATGCACATTAATTCAAATCAATGGTTCTTCATAAGGGCTTAAGGAATGTGTGATTTCGGACCGGGGTAAAATGGGAAGATTTAGAGACGATTTAGCCCGAAGGGCAAAATCGTCAATTTTTGGAAGACTTGGATACCGAATTACCCAAAATATTCCATGGCCAGTTGATTGTGGCCATTTCCCATTTTTGAGAATTTTTTGGAATTTCTTGAATTTTCTTCAATTTTTGGAAGACAATTCGCCCAAAGGGCGAAATCGTCATTTTAAGAAGGTTCGGGATTTGAAACACCCGGGATGAGCCTTGGCCAGTTGATTGTGGCCATTTCCTATTTTTTGGGATTTTCCTGGATTTTTTTAGAAGTTTTTTTTGGAAGATGGTTTGCCGGAAGGGCAGAACCGTCATTTCTGGAAAGACCGGGGGTCGAAAGACACGAAATAGGTCGTGGTCAATTGAATGTGGTCATTTCCTATTTTTTGGAATTTTTTAGAATTTTTCTGAATTTTCCGAATTTTTTGAATTTTTTATGATTTTTCATTTTTTTTATTGAATTTTTATTGAATTTTTATTATTTTATTATTTTTTTAATTCCGAAAATAATTATTCGGATTGGGCTTCTTAACCCAACCCTTCTAAAGCCGTGGGCTAGGGAGGGACTTGAAGCCCACATGAAGTTTAAGACAAGAAAGGCCCACTTTTATTCTAAAACCCAATATAACTTCAATCTCAACTAGGCCTAATCTTCTTTCTAATTTCTCCTTCAATAGCCCAATTCGAGAATTCAATGTTAGGCCCAATTTTCAAGAGAAGCCCACTAGTCACCAAACCAAACGTACGACCATCCCTCTCTATCTTTTTTAATGTTTTCTTTAACTATTTTTTTTTCTTTCACACTTTGTTCTCCTTTGCGCTGTCTTCTTCTTCTTCTTTTTTTTTTTTTTTAACTGAACTTGAATCACTTAAAATAACATTCCTAATGAAAACCGGATCCGGAACTCTTAACCGACCTAGAACAAAAACGGTTCCGGCGAAGCAAATTTTACGAGTTTTTTTTAAACACTAGACTCCGACTCCGGCTATTCAATAAGCATCCGAAGGGCATGGAAGGACTTACCCGAGTCGCGTCGAGCTTCGATGAGCGTCGGTCGGAGATCCCCGATTCATAGCTCAAGCCAAAGGTATTGGAGGTTCGGCCATGGAAGTTTCGACGATCGATGCCTTTTTTCGTCGGCGACGATGACGGAGCAGAAGCGGCGGTTCTTGCAGAGGCGATGAGACTCTTTGGCCATTGATGAAGTATCTCCGGATCTTCCCGTCGGCTCCTCCCTCGTTTTCTCTTCCTCCGGTCTCTCTCTTCTTCTTTCTTTTTTTTTTCTTTTTTTCTCCTTCTTTGCTTCCTCGTCCAACGCCTTCCACAGATTCCTCTCCCTCTTCTTTTCATTTCTTTTTCTCTTCCACCCATCCCCACTCTTTTCTTTTCATTTCTTTACTCTCCCACTCAACTTTCTTTATTCTTCCACTCAACATCACTATCCATCATCCGTGGCTAAAATAACACTTCTCCAACGTCCACTGCTAAAACTAAAATAAAATAAAAATAAAATAAATAAAAATAAAAATAAGAACAAGAACAACACGTACATTCCAATTTAATCAAATTTCAACGTAGGGCAATCCAAATCGGATGTCAAGACTTCAAAATTACAAAAATTGAAAATTAAAAGGCATAATATGATTTTTTTTCTCGATTCGGGTTTATGTTTGTGAAGGAACATAGTGACCCTAGCCGAATTTTCAAGATTTAAAGTGACATACTTGAATAGGAAATTAAAAAAAAATTATTGAATATTTTTGTGTATTTTTCTGACCACGAATGCATTTTTCTGATTTTTTTGGTATTTTTAATAATTAAATAAATTCAAAAAATTATTAAAAATTATGAAAAATATTTTTTGTTCAAAATTGGTTCCTAAGGCTAAGCCAAGGCTTCCAAAGTTGATTTTGTGATTTTATGACCTTTTTTGATATTTTTAATTTAATTTTAAAGAATAAAAATCACAATAATAAATCGTCAAAAATCAGGTGTCAACACACGCCCCCCCTTTTTTTTGGCCGGTTCTGGTTCAGGCCCGCGGGCCCGGTCAACAGGCCGGTTCTGGGCCCACGGGCCTAAATGGCCATGTCTATGAACGAGGTTTTGGGCGAGGAAGATTAAAGAGGGAGGCGGTATTTATGGAAGCGAGAAAGTAAGTGAGGAAACTATTTTCTAAAAAATCTAAAATGTGGGACCATTGAACACGTGTCATTAGCAAATGGATTTGGGTAAAAATAAGGTGGTACACAACTATTTCTCATGGCTAGGATTAGTAGAGTCAATCATATGACTACAAGTTTAATTATGAAGATGGCTATATCTATTCTCTAATCAAATCCAGAAAACGTGGAAATAAATGCATAGATGTTTATGCACATCTCCGCATAAACATTGATGTATGTAGCAAAGGCGAGTATTTCATGCGATCCCAACACAAAGCAATCATGCGTTATCCAATATCATATAAGCTCAAATCAAAATACTCTATGTTACAAATCTTGTTATTAACTCGATGACTCATAACGAGCTAGAGTTGAAGCAGCACAACGTGCTTGCTAGTTTTCAGGCACTTTCCCAAGTTGAAAAGGATCTCAATCTAATCATATCAATAGGTTGTCGTTGATTAATGTTAATCGACTATATCAGGTGCAATTAAGAGATAAAGCCCATCCGAACGGATTTAGGATACGAATTAGCTAATAGAATAGGAAAAATTATTGCTCAAGCAAAATAAATCAAAAATCTATTTAAAAAATATCTCATGTGATGAAATTCTAAAGTTAAGGAAGTATAACAAAATTTTAAAATCACGATTTGTCTGTGCTCGTCATAAAAACAAAGCATAGCCAGGGACTGAAAAATGAAATCTTGGTAAAAACAAGGACTAAAACCATAATTTCCGGTTCGCCGTGAGCTCGGACACCTCGGTTATAAAAAAAAAAAAAAACCATAATTTCCTCGAATATCGGACATCCATGGAGAACCACTTTCATAGTGTGATGTGAGTTGTCCAAAGTCATGTCTATGTATCACGGTCCATATAATTTTGATGAAAATTCGACCGCGATACATCCCCGGGATCGATCAGCCAATCGACCCGTGGATCATGAAGAAATGCGCCTAGGAGTGGCCAAGCGGGTGGATGATCGACCGACCCTTGAATCGGAACATGATCCGGGACAGCCAGCGGATCGACTCATGATCGATGATGCACGACCGGGTGATCGTGCGGGACGGCCAGGCGGCCGATCCATGAACGACCCTGCACGAGCGGACGGGCGGCTCGCAGATCGTACAGGGCGATCGGGTGAACGAGTGGTGAATGACCATGAACGATCGGGGGATCGATCCTCGGATCGTGGCGCCCGACCAAGCGGACGACCAAGTGAGCAAGTGGCATGGACGAGCAGGCGAACAATGAACGATGTGAGCTGGCCGAGCGATCGATCCGTGCTGCACGCAGGATCGACCAGCGAGCGACTCACGCTCGACCAATGCACGACCAGCGGTCGACCAGCGCATGAGCGGCGATCGACCCGAGCATGCCCATCGCTCGATCAGGCGGACGAGCGGGGATCAGCGGGCGACCAGTGGATGACAATGACGGGCTAACAACTTGGGGCCCCATTGGCACGCCAGCTTGAATTGGTGGGGGCTGATGATGAGCTAGTGGTGGCTTAAATGACAAAAGAGCTGCTGGCTTAATGACGATGAGCCGTGATCCGCAAGGAGCTGTTGCTAGGGTTTTGGAGGAATTAACTGACCCTTGGGGGCCACCTTGTGGCCGGCCATTTGTGTATAAATAGGGGGGGCGAAGCCCTTGTATAGACAGACTCGAAAATTGAATGAGAAAGAAAGCTTCTCCCCACTCCCTCTTGCTTTGTTCGTGAGATTGTGCTTGAGCCGAGTGTGTGTGTGAGCTGTTCGGGTGAAAGGCTGACTCGAGTGTGAATCTTGAGTGCCGCACGGTGCCGTGGGAACGTGAGATCAATCGGCCCGTGACAGTCTATGTCTACCAGAAGCTACGGTGTACTGGACCTACTGGTTACGCCATTTAATGGTTGATCAGGCGCTCTGAGGGAGGAAACCCTCGGAAGAAAAATACTTTGTGAGAATGGACACGGGAAAGAGCTGGGAGACCGGAAGTCTCGGAGGGTCGTCGGCGGCGGCGGACTACGAGGTCTTCTTGAGTTTCAGAGGGCCGGACACTCGCCAAGGTTTCACGGATTGCCTTTACCACGAAATGCTAGACGCGAACATCCGTGTTTTCTTGGACGAGGAAGAGCTCCTCCTCGGTGAGGAAATAGCCAATGAGCTACCGACAGCCATCGAGAAGTCGAGGATCTACATACCCATCTTCTCTAAAGGTTATGCTTCGAGTGCGTGGTGCCTTCGCGAGCTGGCGCACATGGTGGAGTGCAGGAAATCCAAACCATCCGAGAAGGAGATCATGCCGATTTTCTACGACGTGGGATCTGACGATGTTAAGCTCAAGTCTCAACTGTACGCCGGCGCTTTGGATGAGCACGAGAAGAAATATGGCCGCCAGAGGAGGGCAGAGTGGGAGGATGCCCTCAAAAACGTTTCCAAAATCAAAGGATGGGAGCTGAAAAATCAAGGGTGCGTTTGTGTCCATTGACCTCTCTGTTTTGGGACTTTCACTATATACCCAAGCTTGGATAAGATCTCGTTTAGGCGGTTTGAAATCCTCTCTCTTTGGTAAGTCGAGAGGGTGTGAGGGGATTGGGTTAATAAATACAAGGAGTATGTCTTTTTTAATTTCTGTGTTTTTCCTTTAATTCTTTCATTCGTAGATCTAAATCTTTGTGTTTATCTCCCATTGTAAGTGTTAGTATTTTGATTGCAAATCACTTCCTGAATGTCATGAGATTATCCTTCACAATTTCGACTTAGATGATTCACTAGTGTGGCAGGCACTGGGAATTCATTCAATCGGTGATACGAGAGATTATGATGAAGCTGAAGACAAAAGATAAATATGTCGCCGAGCATTTAGTTGGGATGGATGATCAAGTGGAAGCCGTTCTAAACTTGTTGGACGTGGACTCAGGGGGCAGGCGCTTTTTACTAATCCATGGAATGGGGGGAATCGGCAAAACGACTCTTGCTAAGGTTGCGTTCAACAAACTGAATTCCCTCTTCAGTTATTGCTGCTTCCTGGGAAATGTCCGAGAATCATCGTCGCCCAGCTTTGGCCTCGTAAATTTACAGAAACGTCTATTGTCTGACACATTGGGTTCGGCCTTTCGAGACAAAATAAACGATGTCGACGATGGGATCAAGTTGATTGTGCAGCGACTGTCTAACAAGAAAGTCTTCATCATTCTCGATGATGTGGATGACGAAGAGCAACTTGAGAAACTAGCCATCAAGCATGTTTCGTTTGGCTCGGGAAGCAGAGTTATTTTGACAACTAGGAACAGGAGCATCATAGAAGCCGACCAAACTTTGGAGTATGAAGTGAAGCTGTTGGATTCCATTCAATCACTCGAGCTTTTCAGTAGACATGGTTTTGGAAGAAGTTCTCCTCCAGATGATTACGTTGGTCTTTCGACACAAGTAGTTTGTACAACTGGAGGACTTCCCTTAGCTGTTGAAGTCATAGGCTCATTTCTTCGTCGACGAAACAAAGCCTCATGGACAGAAGTGTTGGAATATCTGTGCGGCATACCTCTTGAAAAGGTCCAGGACAAGCTGAAGATCAGCTACAATGCCCTGAGTCCCGAGCAAAAACAGATCTTTCTCGATATCGCCTGTTTGTTTGTGGACCAAGACAAGACCAATGCATTTTACATGTGGAAAGATTGTGGGTTCTTCCCGGACTATTCGATTTCAGTCCTTGTCTGCATGTCCTTGATAAAGATAACTGATGACAACGAATTCTGGATGCATGACCAATTAAGAGATCTCGGCAGGCGAATCGTATGTGAAGACAAGAGGCTGATGGATCCAATGAAGCAGAGCAGGCTGTGGGTTCCTGAGACGGCCGATAAGATCATAAGAACCGAAGAGGTGAAAAGATATGTTTGAGCATCTAGTTATGAACTTTTCTCAATATTCCATTTATTGATTAGGAGCCCATTTTTAGTCGATCGAGAGAGAGAGAAATCGAAAGAATTTTTCATTACCCTATGCTATTTTACCATTGACTGGCAGAGAAAGGAGGCCATTCAAGCAGTCTGCTTAGGTGAAGGAATCTATACGGGCAAAGAGTTTTCAAGGCTTCCAAACATAAGGTTCCTCAAATTACTTGGCGGACATTTAGATAGGGACTTTGAGAATCAACTTTCAGAGTTAAGATACCTGTCCTGGCATTGGTTTCGTGGACAGTTCGTGGCTGTTAATTTCCATCCAAGCAATCTTGTAGTTCTCGACCTGTCTGATAACTACATCACAGAGAGCTGGGCTGGATGGAGTCGAATCAAGGTACCACCCGTCTATATTTGTTTATCTCTATTGAATTGTCTCACGCAATTTTTATGTTTTTAGTAAAACTGACTATACCATAACTATATAGGCAATAACCTATTGTACATAAAATGACTCGTAAAGGGATTAATCAAGGCCATTCCACAAGTAAAACTAAGCTGACTAAGCTGGTGTCGTAATTAAGGCCACTAAATTAGATTATACTGAATTGATATATAGTGGATATATGTGGATCAGATCGGATAGGCGTTAGTACTAGATGAATGGATCTATGTGGGTTAAAGGAGGAAAATGAGTCAAACTCAATTACATCTAAGTTCCGGCACAAGCAATTATTGCCTCTAAATTGGCAAGCTATTGTAACAGGTTGGCAAGAAGCTTAAAGTTCTGGATCTCACATTTTGCAACCGCATGACCAGGACTCCAGACTTCTCTAATTATTTGATTTTAGAGAGATTGATCCTTGAAGGTTGCACAAGTCTGATTGAAGTTGATGGTTCCCTCGAAAAGCTTAAGCGCTTGATTTACTTCAATGCGCGTTGGTGTAAATATCTTAGGGAGTTGCCAGAAGGAATTGGAGGGTTAGAGAAGCTGGAGTACTTGTATTTGGGCTATTGCAAAGAGTTGAGGAAGCTGCCTGAATCATTCACGAGAATGGCATCACTGGTAGAGTTGGATCTCTCATGGACGGGTATCACAAGATTACCCGACTCCATTGGTAACCAAAAGCGCTTGTTAGTACTTAAACTGGAAGGTGTAAAAATCGATGAACTTCCTGATTCTATCGGCAATCTACGGGAACTGAAATTTCTCTTTCTATGGAGAACTAACATAAAGGAGCTACCTGTCTCAATTGGGAACTTGGAATCGCTACTCGAGTTGGATGTCTCGGAAACAAATTGCGAGCAGTTACCCGAATCTATTGGAGACCTGAGTAGATTAAAAGTCATCAAAATTTCGGGTTCTCCTATGAGGGAGCTACCTCAGAGCATTGTTGCGCTAAAAGAGTTAGAAGAGCTACATGCCAAGGGTTGCCTGTATTTGGAGTGGGAAATTCCTAAGAGCATTTGGAAATTATCGCTTTTGAGAGTTCTTCTCTTGGAAGATACCCTTATTAGAAATGTTCCTCCGACTGTCAACCTACTTCCTCGCCTAGTGAAATTGGAGTTATATGGCTTCCTCGCCTAGTGAAATTGGAGTTATATGGTTGCTACAGACTCAAACTATTGCCTGAGCTTCCCACAAGTTTGACAAGCCTAAGTTTTGGATCAAGTTCGCTGCGGCAGGTCCCGGATCTCTCAAGCCTGACTAAATTGTCAGGTTTGACCTATCGCGGTCATGATGAGAACTATCATCCTCTGTTCATCCAAGATGGTCCATGCCGACAATCCCTCTTGTTCCTTCCACCGTCTCTGTCAACGTTGTCACTTATTTATCATAAATCCAAAACCAGTCTGTCATTCTGTGGTAACTTCAGAAAATTGACGTGTTTGCACATTTATCACTGCCTTTGGAAGGAAGTTCAACTGGATGAGCTTGAGCAGTTGATTGAATTTAAAGTGGAAGAGGCAGAACTCCTGGAGGGATTTGCCGGTCTTTCGAGTCTGAAGAGGTTGAAGCTGTTGAACTTGATTGATTGCCCAAATCTGATTGCGATCCAAGGGCTTGGTTCGGTGAAGTCGTTGGAGCAACTGAATATAGAGAATTGTACTAAGATTGGAAGTCTAGACGATCTATCGGATTTGAAAAAACTCGAGCAGTTGTCGATTTTCGGATGCGATGAGCTCGTGGCAGTTAAGGGCCTGGATGAACTAGAAACTCTCAAAAGATTGAGCTTTACCGGTTGCAAATCATTGAGAAGTTTCCATAACGTATTCAATTCGAAAGTACCAGGCAAGTGCTTTCTAACTGTTTCGTTGTGCCCCAATTTGAAAGAAAATTCGTTTCGAGACAGTGTTGACGAGTCCGGGAAAGGAACGTCCAGGAAAGGAGAAGGAAAGAGGAAGAGGAGTGTGTGACTTGGTTTTTTTAGTGCCACCAGCGATCATTCCTCACCGTTGACTAACAACGATTCCAAGAATGTGCAACTTCCCCAAAATTATTCTCGTCCAGCTCAAGCGATGGAATGCATTGTCCGAAGATGGCTCAGGAGAAGTGCCCGCATAGATCGGTTCGGGAGCTGAATGCTCTCATCAGTGACCCCCGGAGAATCGAATAGAGTAGCTGATTGAGTTGTAAAAGCCTAGAGAAAAAGATATCTTCGCCACGAAATTGTAAATTTTGTCTCCCTTAGGATTTGCGGCGACGGCTGCAAACCCTGAGAGTCGGGGAGGGGGAGAGAAATTTTTGGGTAAAAGGGAAATGCTTGACTTGACTTAGACAGAGCAAATTAGTTGCATATCATTCATCCAAAGTCAAGATTACATACACTGGAAAATGAAGATTCATAACAAAGTAAATCCCAAAGTGGTTGGGGAAAATTAACAAGCCAATTAGACGGAAGCATTTTCCTTCTATGTTCTTTGGTGATCCAATCAGCCACCCTGTTGGCTTCACGAGGGATAAAATGCTCCTAGACATCTTCAGGTTGGCCAGCATCACTATACATTCCTCTATCAAATGCCTAATAGCCCATGGACTTTTCTCAGGCTCTTCTAGACAAATGGACAGTAGAATAGTCTGTTTTTACTTCTACTGGTCGCTTTAGTGTAGGCCTTACCACATCATGTTTCTCTACTCTCTCCTCCAAAAGACTCGACATTGCCTTCTTCAGAGCTAGGGTTTCACATTCCATGGCCGAAAGAGATCGAACCGAACAGGCAAAGCCACCAACGACGACACCTTCTTCATCTCGCCTCACTCCGGCCACCGAACCTTCCAAATCACCGTCGAGCCAAGAGCCATTCACATTTGCCTTCATGCAGCCGGGCTTCGGAATGGACCAACGTTCAGGTATAGTACTGGTTGTTTTCCTCCTTTTTGACCTTCCATTGTAGTCCAAGGCAAGAGGTAGCTCTGATCAATTCAACATCTTCTATTATTGTCTTTGATCTCGGATGGCAACGATTGAAAACATACCCATTTCTGCCTTTCCAAATGGTCCACAAGATGTTCGCCATCAGCTCTGGGGTTGGGGAATCTGAGTTTGAGGTCAATATAGAATGCATCCATTTGTCAATTCTTTGAATGTTCTCCGGTGTGATTTGCAGATTCAATCTTGGGTCTGACCAAACAGGTTTTGTCCATTTGCATAGCAGTAGAGTATGTTCGACCGTCTCGAGGGATTCACGGCAGATCGGACATAGAGGGTTAGGTAACATTTTCCGCTTGAATAAATTTTCTTTCAGTGGGATTGCGTTCTGGCATATGCTTCAAATGAAATTTCTGATCTTGGGGGATTAGGAAGTTGCCAAATAGCTGACCATAGACTGCGGGGGGGCTGATACGATGTTGATGCTTGTGATGGCTTGGGTTTCTGTGCTGTTAAGAATATGTTTTGATAACCATTTTTGACAGAATACTTCCCTTGTTTGTTGCCAGTCTATATGAGCTTTGTCTCCTTTTGAGTTAGGAAAGATCGGTGTTGCTAGGATCTCCTGGACAATAGGCTCAGGGAATAGGATTCTCAGTTTCAGCTCATCCCACCTGCCATTTTGAAGGTCAATTAATTCAGCTATTACTTTTGGGTCCTCCCTGTTTGTCGAGCCCCCTAATACACATGATGAAAGCCACCTGATGAAAGCCATTTATCTTCCCGAATCTTGATGTTTTTACCATTCCCCACCGCCCAACGAACTTCCGAACTAATAGAATCTCTGCCCATTAGGAGACTTTGCCATCCCCATGACGGTCTATGGCCTATTTTTGCATTCCATAAATTTGAATTTTTAAAATATATCCCTTTGAATACCTTGCTCCATAAAGATGCAGGATTTTATGCAAGACGCCATGTTTGCTTGCCTAACATAGCCTTGTTGAAGGATACAAGGTCTTTGAATCCCAATCCTCCTTCTATCTTTCTTCTTTTCAGTACATCCCACCTCTTTCAATGAATTCCTGACTTTGAAGATTTTTGTTTTCACCAAAAGTTCGTTGATATGCCAGGACTAAAATTAACTTGAAAAACACAAAGATGACATTTTTTGGCTAAGAAACTGGTCTTGTTGCGGTCAGCAACTCTAATCTCGAATTTTTACTTTTAATGAATGGTCAGCTAAAAATCAAGAGGTTTCACTCCTTACTTTTTTAATCTCAATCTACAATTGAGTTAGTGGGCAAAGCATTAGCAAGAGGCTTGTCTACGGTATAGCGTAGGCCCTAGGCATTAAAGAGGGCCCCTCTTGACTCGATGTTGACTTTGATAAGTTATACATCTAAAACGACCCAATATGTTCTGAAACTGTGGAAGTTATACATCTCGTGAAAATACCATAATGCGCTCCACGTTGATGCAACTTGTTTTTTTTTTTTATCAAATCATTAACAATAATTCACAGGATTTATACATTAAGACTGTATTTATTTCACGAAAAATGAATGGGTTTGAAAACTATTTCCTAAGGATGGATGGGGTTATATAGCTTAAATAATTAGCGAGAAAAAATATTTATCCATTACGAACAACAATTTTGGCCTGAATACTTTGGTGGATGATTGAAAATATTATTCATTGAGTTATTTTTGTAACCGGCATAAATAATCAATTTTAAGAAAATATTTTTTTAAAATGTGAATTTCTCGTGAAACATACAGACTCTAAGGTAGAGTGAAATCCACTCACCTCATTGTCAATTATCATCGAATTAAAGGCTCAATTCCATAAAAAAAGCACGAATTTTAGGTTTAGTCCCAAATCTGGCCCCAACTTTCTTTTGTCTAAAAAAAAGTCACCAACTTTCACATGTATCCCAAATTTGGCCTCTGTTAACCCTCCATCCACAACTGCCGTTAATCATCAAACGTGGAATTTCCACGTCACTGATGTACTCATTTAAAAAGGCCGATGTGGATTTAAAAGGAAAAAATATGCCTTGCAGGTCTTCACGTCATCTTCTCAAGCACGATAGAAGCAATAAAAAAAAAAAAATTCTCTCTAGGGCTTTTTGTCTTCATCGTATACGTGTGAGAGACTGTAATACATCTCAAATTCTCGCGCTCGCTCGCTCAGTCTCTTGCAATAATTCGCTCACTCTTACATATGCTCACACTCGGTCTATTAGAGACGTCGTTTCCATTTGAAGGTTTGGGCTCGAAGGATCTGTGTTTTTGTCAAGGATCGAAACGGACAGAGCATCAATGGCATCAGAAAGGTATTCTTTTTCTTCTTCATCATTTGCTATTGAACATGTTAAATTGTGTTCACCATGTGTTTGATGATCGTACAAAACTCCATTAGGACATGATTTTGCGATTTGCTGCGGTCTCATCGTTAGTGCCGTGATTCATCAATCTATTCCGATTATCATTTGGATGTTCCTTTTTGGCTGGTGATGATATACATGATCATTGGCATACAGATATTCCATGTTTGGAGCCTTTTTTTTTCTTTACATCACTGTTGCTTAGTTGTTGAAGCGAATGTGTATGGTAAAATTCTATCTTGGCCGACATTGCTCGACTTTTTATTTAGAGTTAGCGCCGACTATAGATGGGATTCATTATCTATAAAAGAATAACTGCATGAGCCAATGTTGTGATTTTGGGCACAAGCATTGTCCTAGACTTTGTTGTCCTGTGAATATTCATCCCTCGGAATCGGGTTGCATAAATATCATTTGTGAAAATGCAAACATTATTACTTTGGTGAAAACGAAAATGCATACGATGGCCAATCTCCCTGCAGCTCTTTCTTTTTCGTATCATATTTGTTATGGTTCAGAACAGGTAATCAAATTGAATTTATCTGGATACAAAGAACTTATGAAATTTTCTGGCACAACATATTATGAAGTCTTTCTTAGGTCTATTATGGCTGATATGTGGGAGCTTGAGCCTTGAATGATATCGATCATGGCCAAAGGTGGATCATGTCTTGGAGTCTTGGACTGTATTGATAATTTGGTGTCTACAAATGATTCATCAATAGAGCTATTGTTATCTTCCCGTGTATTTAAATACTGTGATAAGTTCGACATTGAACTTCAAGTTTCAAATTTTTTACTCTGCCTCTGTTTATAGGATTGGGTCGATTGAACTATTGCAGTTTGAATCAGAAGCAATGGTGAATTCATTCAATTGCTGACCCTTTATGTAGGAATATCATTTTTACTTTTCAACATATAACCTTGTGTGTTTTTTTCACCGAATGAAAGTGATAGTGAAGATGGTTCATTGAACTTGTGTGATAATGACATTAATATATCAGATGATGAAGAGAACAAAACAAGGGAGATGAGGAAAGAGTTTAGAGAAGCAATAATGGAGGATGTAGATGATGGTGGAGATATTGATGAAGATGCATTATCTGATAGTGAAGATCTAAGTGGTCCCAATATTGATAACTTTGAAGAAATCAGTGGCACAACAGGACGAATTGTTAATAGGTATATCCTACGTGTGACCATAACGAGAATGTCTTTAGTCTAGGCATGAGATTTGAGTCTCATAAACAGTTCAAGGTTGCTGTGCAAAAATATGCGGTAATTAACAGATTTGACATTTTTTGGGAAAGGAGTCAAAAGAAAAGAATGGAAGCAAAGTGTGTAAGTGGCTGTGGTTGGAGGTTGTATGGTAGTTGGGTTCAAGATGAGAAAACTTTTGTGATAAAAAGAGTGGGAAATCCACATAACTGCAATAGAAGCCTTACAAATAGACAAGCCACTTCTACATGGCTTGCTCGTGAGTTCATGTCTAAGATTAGAGCTAGACTCACTTACTCACCTACTGAAATGCAGACAGATGCAAGAGAAAGGTTTGCCTTGAACCTTAATAAAAAAAATGTTACAGAGCCATATGGAGAGCCCTTAGTCATATAAGAGGGCCGATAGAGAAGCAATATGATATGTTAAGATCTTATTTGGAGGAGCTCAAGAGAGTTAGCAAGAGAGGAACATTCGAGATGGAAGTCAACCCGGAAAGCAAAGTATTTGAGAGGTTTTATGTAGGCTTCGATGAGTTAAAAAAGGGATTTTTAGCAGGTTGTAGGCGTGTTATAGGTCCTTAAGACTGGATTGAAGGGTATGTTGTTGTGTGCTATTGGGCGAGATGGAAATAATCAAATGTTTCCAGTAGCTTGGGCAGTTGTGGAAGTTGAATCCGAAGCATCGTGGACTTGGTTTCTCACCTTGTTAGTCAGTGACTTGAGTGTGGGCACAGGCAACGGTTGGACTTTTATCAGTGATCAGCAAAAGGTAATATCTTACATTTCTCTTTATTGGCTAATTACAACTACATTAGTGTAGTCATTGCTGTTTCATTGGCTGATTTTGTTTGCAGGGGCTAATGAATGCAGTTTCATGGTTATCTCCAGAAGCAAAGCATCGAAATTGTGCAAGACATATATATGCTAACTGGAAAAAATTACACAAAGGGGATGCTTTGAAGAGTCTCTTTTGGAGGGCTGTGACTTGCACATTTAAAGACAATTTTGACTTAGTAATGGCAGATTTGAAGATGGAGTGCCCTAAAGGTTATGAAGACTTCATGAAGCAAGGCCCTAGACACTTCTGTAGGGCTTTTATTAAGACAGGTACCAAGTGCGATGCGGTTGAGAATAATTTGAGTGAGACCTTTAATAGTTATATTTGCATACCGAGAGAAAAACCTATTCTTGAGATGCTTGAAGAAATACGAGCTATGTTGATGGAGAGGATGATAGAGAGAAGCCGGTTGATGGTCGACCGAACAGATCCGATTTGCCCAAGGATTAGAATGAAATTGGAGAAGACAAAATTGGAGTCCAGAAATTGTATTACTAGAGCATCTCTGGGGAATAAATTTGAGGTCGTAGGGTATGGCGATAGATTTATAGTTGACTTGGTTCAGAAGACATGTGCTTGTAGGGAATGAGATATTTCTAGAATACCATGTAAACATGTCATATGTTGCATAACTTTCATGAAGTTAGACATCAATGATTATGTTGATGACTGCTTTAAGAAAGCTGTTTATGAAAAATGTTAGCAGTTTCCCTTCCCAGTCATGAATGGGGAAAAAATGTGGTCCAAAGTCGATGGCGAGCCAATCAGACCCCCACCTTATAGAAGGAAAAGAGGGAGAGAGAAAAAAAAAACAGAATTAAGGATAAGGAAGAGCGAAGCAGTGATGGTAAAAAATTGACGAAAGTTGGAGTTCAAATGCGATGTACAAATTGCCTTCAATATGGGCATAACAAGAAGACTTGCAAGAATGCTACGGCATCTAGGCCACCCAATGTAAGTTTTATTTGACGACGTTGTGCTTGTTGATAAGATTTTATTTGGTTATCATGACAAATAACATTGGTATTTCTTGTGCTTTTTTTCCCATATAGGCAAAAAGAGGAAGACCCAAAAAAAAAAAAATGGGGCTACTGGTGCACTGGCTAGTTCACAGGCTAGTAGACCATTTAATAAGGACTCCACTATCATCAGGAAGGAGAGAGCACAGGCTAGTATTTTTTCAGATACAATTACATTCTTATATCACGTGTATAATGTGATTGATGTTTACCTTGTTTCTTTAGGCACGACAAGGATATGGACTTTTCATATCTGAAGCTACTGGAAATTCCTATTTAAGGGTAATCTCTATCTAGAATATTGTATGTGCATAGAAACGAAAGGTAAGCTCAGATGTTTAATTCTTTTATTGCAGATGCCTGGTAGTGATAAAGTTATTGACATTGGAGGTCCATCCATTTCCAATAGACAAACAAAAGCAAGGAATGTTGTTCAAGTTTCACCAAGCCAATCTTCCACGGATATACCGGAACCCCCATGCACTCAAGAATCTGGAATTGGTGGTTGAATGTGAAATTGTGAACCAGAAAAGTATGCGATGCATGCTATTAGTTATTGAGTTGTGAGACTAAAAGTTGCTAGTTTTATGTTTGTTAGTGGATTTGGTGATGTTTTGGCTATGCACCGTAAGTTTGGCTGGTTCGGAAAACTTGACAAAAAAAATGTGGCAAAACTAGGATTTTGCAGTTCCATTACGTCCGAATTTTGCAATTTTAAGTTCTGCAGTTCTATTGCGTTTTAATATCAATTGTGGAGGTAGCATATGTAGAAAATGCTTATTTTTCAAAGGACTTATAGAAGATTTGATGATAGCATGACACTTCGAGATATATATTCTCAGCACATGTACATTCCGCTACAGATGTTGACATTAAAGAAGATCTTGCTTTCGAGTAATAAATGATTACATTCAAGATATCATCAGTTCAAGTGAACCTGCAACCGAAAACAAGAAAAGCCCTAACAAATCCCTCAACTGAAAACAAGAAAAACTCTAACAAATCCTATAGCAAACAATCCTTGCTGATATCATTGCTCTGTGAGTCATGCTCCAATTATAATTTATTATTTAATTGATACTTTTATATATATATAAATTTAAAAGTCAATTTTAATGGTGGAATATGAATTATGTAGTGCTTTTTTTTTCCTCAAAGTTTACGTAATTTCAATACAATTTATTATCTAATTGATACTTTTATGCTTTGCTCCATGTCGAACTCGTTGAAATTCCACAAAGGGATTTCTATATTTCGTTACATGGTCTGCAGCCCGTAAGTCTATAATCCACAAAGGATAAGATTAGTTACAAAAATTGAACTAGAGACTTAAGTAACACTCTCAAGTGCACAACCCCCCCTTTAACTTCTTTGATTCACCCCAGTCATGAGCAAAGTAACTATTATTGCCACATTTAAAACATTTCACATTTGAGATGTTTTTCTTGAAATGACATTTTTCTTTCCAATATTGGTTAAACTTCGATTTCCATCTTGAAGAATCTGTTCCTTTATTTTTTCCATTTCTTGAACCCACCTTGACACTTAGGCCTAGAGCACAAAGTCCTATTTAAGCTAGAACCATCAATCTAGTTCAAGACAACGCATCTCATCCTCAAAAGTTTTTACTCTTTATTGTGGATTTTCATATGCACACAGCTATGAGGAAAAGAACAGATTACTGCTTGCACTTTATGGCATCCCATGTTTGCTAGATTCTAGGTTCCAAGTGGAACCTGTATGGAATCTGAAATCGCTCACCCCTACCGATTGTGGAAGAGAGAGATGGGAGGGTTGGTTGAAAATCTCAAAGGGAGAGAGAGAGAGAGGCATTATCACAAAAGACTTCTTGAAAAAGTCTATCCTCAAGATAAGATCCCCACGATAATGCAAGCCTCAAAAGTCTTCAAATAATAATGGCTTCTTGGCTTTTTTGTAATAATGCAAGAAGGGTATTTTGGTCATTTCACAAGGTAAGGGTATTTTGATAATTTCACAAAATATATTATGAAGTAGTATACATGTATGGAAGCTAGTATTTTATACGAATTCGTATAAATTGAATTTGAGCTCAAATGGATAGAGTATGGACTTCAGAATGGCTTAATAGGTTTTAGAAACCTTATTGGGTTCTAAAAGATAAATGGGCTTGACAAGGCCCATTTTGGCTTGTCTTGGCCAAAATCTACTTGGGCTTGAGGCCCAATGGGTCCTCGTCCTGCCGTTTCCTCGTAGGCTCCAAATCTCAGCTCGCCAATCCTTAAATCGATAAATTGATAGTTCAATGAGGCAACGTCCAAAAGTTTAGTCGTGAGATTCTCGAAGATTCGATACCCATATTTGGATTCTAATCCATGGTCAAAATCGATCGATTGCAACTATAGTTCATCTCGAGCTAACGAGTGGCTCTAGGAGTTACGCGTACTTGATTCGTGGTTGATTCGATATCAATCCACGTTTAAGCAGTCTCGAACTATGGATGACCTCGGTTGTCATATAACTGCGAGAGTTTAATTACTAGTTCCAATGTACACGATCTTTAGGAATTGGTTTAGGATTGTTCACAATCCATACAATGGCCAAGCGGATTCACCCGTGATCCAATTGTATAATATTGATGAAATGTTCTATGGACGTTCCTTGATCGGTCTTTAATGGCTCAAAATTGTCCCTCGTCAATCCTTATGGTCGAACTATCAGTCCATGGTTGAGTTCTCAGGTCGAGCGTACTTATGTCCTTAATAGCGTTTCTCTTTTAGTTAGCCTCTCATGAGTGATCAATTTAGAGCGAGAATTATTGACAGTGCATCGATTAAAATCATCACTTCATTTTATCCTGAATAGGGTCGAATTTGAGAATGTCACACTTAGCTTGGGAGAGTAGTCGTAACTTTGTGAAGGACGTGGACCTCTTTTGGAGTAGCTGGGAGTAGTGTTAACCCCTAGCCCTGATCTGGAATTTCTGAGGGTTGTAGAAAGTAGCCTTGAAGTGGGGTTTATGTGTGTAAACGTACTTCCTAGGGTTAATGGATAACTAATAATAAAATAGACTTTTGCTTATGTGGATTAATGGGATGTCCTGCAATCTATCCTTATTGTTATATTTATATAGGAAAGTGAATCGTTTCCGCACTTGTTTAATTGAAAGATAAAATTTTAAATGGGTCGGTGACGCGCCATAGGAAGTCACAATTTAACGACCGGGAAGAGATGTTGACGTGCCCAATGGTGCGTGACACCGATTTCCGGGTGGGTTTATGAAACCAACATGCTATTCATGGTTCTAATCTTTCGGAATTGGTCCTGCAAGCGGGAACAGGAATGGCCCACTGTGAAACCGATCACTCCTATTCAATTCACAAAAAAAGGGAAGAGTTGATTTTCAGAGATTTAATCATTTTAAAGTGTGATTTAGTTCAAATACAAACTAGACACTGGAGACTTGTCAGTGGTTACGAAAAAGTACACATGGTCCACTATATTATAAGTTGATGCTTCGGTTTTTTCTCCAAAAATGAATGAATTGCAATACATATATACATGATCGCTTGTATGCTTGAAATGGTTAGTTAACGAGAGATATTTTCGTTGTCGACAATAATTTATATCTAAACATTCTTGTAAGCTTGAAATGATTAGTTAACGAGAGAGATGTTTTCATTGTCGATAACAATTTATATCTAAAAATTGTGGTAGACAATGAAAATATTTTGTCATTCTTTCATTTTTGTGGGTGATGCAGTCGAGCACTTTTAGGAAAGTATTTTACAAACTATTTATTTTTTTTGCGCAACAAATGCACCCCGAAATCCACTTTAGTTTACAAGTTTCTGGTTTGCTACCATATAACAAAAAGATAATGGGAATAATAGGTGTTGAGACACGTGAATCGAACCTCCAAACATTAGCACTAGGGGTGTGCGTGATCCTGGCCGGTCCGATCCCGATATGGAACCGATGACCGGACCAGTAGTCCTAGTCCCCATATTTTTTGGACCAGGGACCGGGCCGAGATCGTTGGGCTGGTCCGGTCCTAACACATGGAACCGGGGACTGGACCGACCACCTCAAGGACCGAACCAACCATCCCGGTCCGGTCTGGTCCAGCTCCCATTATTGGGACCAAGGACCAGACCGATCACCTCAAGGACCAGATCAACCCGCTCGGTCCGGTCTGGTCCCAGTCCGATCCAGTTTGCACACCTCTATTTAGCACAACAAATAAGCTACATCTCCAATGAGTGCATCGAATTTCAAATAGAATTTTTTTTTCAGCGGCACAATAATTAAATTGGATTACTAATTTGGCCAAACTGGTACTTCTCAAACTTAATTTTTCTTAAGTTATTAGGTTAAGAAGTATAGACAGAAAGAACTTTTAGTTTTTCCGAGCCACCTTTGTAATCCTTAAATTTACATAGTGGATTTTGTTTCTACTCTTCCCGTGCTTTTCTCCACAAAGATTTTCCACATAAATCTATGTGTTCTTTTATTCATCTTAATTTTAATTTCACTATAGTTTTTGCATTGGTCATAACATAAACACCCAACGAAATAATAACTCCTTCGAGCAACTTTTAGTTGTGGTGTACACGAACTCTTCTGAAAACCATAGTTCTCCAAAATCCTCAATGAAACACAAATAAAAAGAAAAAAAATTAGGGAAAATTTCAAATAAGGACCCGAAATGCTCTCATTTTATCAAATAAGGGCATAAAGTGAAATTTGTTTTAAATGAGGGCCTAAAGTGGCATAGCAGTTGCAAATATGGGCCTGATGTGGCAATGAAGTCTCAAAAAGGGTATTTTCGTCAATTCTTCTTTTTAATATTTTAAACTATTTTATTTGTTTTTTTCTTTTTTAAAAAAAAAATTAAAAAAGAAAAAAAAAAGAAAAAGAACGTAAACAAGTCGGAAGGCTACAGGTAGGAGGGAAGGAGCCCTCCCACTTGTAGCCGCCACCCTACGGCCGGTGGGACGTCGGTGAAGGCCGATGGGGTTGTCAGCGCCTCGGTGAGGACCGGCAGGATGTGGGTTGTTGTTAGTAAGTCCACTCCTAAGGAAGCCGGATCTCATGGCTCATCGCCTCTGGCCGCCGGTGATGGTGATGGTGATTGTCTCTCTGTTGGGATTGAGGCCAATTGCTTCTGTATCTCTAGGCTCCACTTGCATGACAACAAAACAAGAGAGGGAAAAAAAAGGAATAGTTCATTAAAGATTTGAATAAGAACAGAACAAGATTTGCACAAACAAAAGAACAGAGTCGTGTGAAAAAGGACCAATTTTTGTTGTTAATGAGTGCAAATGTTCGGCAAATTAGTATTTAGGTTTTGGCACAGAAGCGTGAATAATGAGGACTTACCACTCTTAGGAGTAAACTAGACGTTAAGACGAGATGAAGCTGAGGCAGAGACCCTGCGTCGTCCAAGTTCAGGTTCAGGGCCTCCACTACTTTTGCAGGGATCAACACCGGCGGAGGAATCACAAAAACAACATGCGTGGGATTCTTCTCATCTCTACCCGCTCACTCCCTCACGAAATCCACACAGCACTAGCCAAACTTACGCCAGAGGAGAACAGAGCGAAAACGAATTAAGACGTGGCAAATCGTTTCGAAGGACCACCAGAGAGCTAAGAGATTCTATTTATGATCTGTCTTCTTGCGAGGTTCAGGCTCAGGGCCTGCCCGCCGAGGCAAGAAAACACCCGTCCCCGCTGATTCTTTCTTAAGCGCAGTAGATCCGAGCAACACGGCCCTCCTACCTGACCGTGAACGTGGTGGCTGTGGAGATCCGATTGTCGATGCGCTTGTTGCAGAGTCGGCCACGCGGTGGCCCTTGCTGAGGCCCCGGGGACCCCTACAGCCTTCGCTGACGGTTCCAATGGCGGTGGGAGCGGACACAAGCGGGAGGGCGTTCCTCCCGCCTCACTCTGTGCTTTTTTTTGTTTTGTTTTAATTCTTAAAAAGAAACAGAAAAAGGAAAAGATAAAGAAAAATGACAAAAAAATGAAATGACAAAAATGCCCTTGAGACCAGACTTTTTTTGAGATTTTATGGGTACTTCAGGCCCTTATTTGTGAAAACAACAGCACTTTAGGCCATTATTTGAAATAAAGTTCACTTCAGACCCTTATTTGAGAAAGCGAAGACATTCCGGCCCTTATTTGAAATTTTCCAACTTATTTGCAAACCCAAACTGAGATTAGCGATGTTAATCTAGGATTAGCGGATTTCGATGTCTGTTACATATGATCATCTTACAAGTGGATTCCAATGTATCGTTTGCTTTCTTTTTTCTTTCATTTTTTTTTAGATTCCAATGTATCGTTTGCTTTTTTTTTTTCGAAACCATCAATAATTTACATCAAATAGGCTACAGCCTTATCTTATCTTTGCGACGTCTCATGTACGTTCTTTCGTCAGGGTTTGTTTAGAATATCGAAAATGTCGGGTCCTGAGATATATCACAAACCAACGGTAATTCAATGTTTAGATAATTATTATGATTATAGCGATTTGCCGATCAGACAGATTAATGTAAACTGGGATTAATCTCTATAAATATACTTTTAACAATGATGGCACGTCATGTAAATAAGATCTAGCGGTTAAAGTTTTTTTTATCCGTTATCTCAATTTCTTCTTTCTTTTTGCTTTTTGAATAATGGATTAGTTAAGTGAGACAGAATAAAACAAAACATCAGATCAAGACAAATTGTGAACGCGTGTCTAAAGCAATGCCTCTATGGTTTCGCTTTTTTTCATTCAACAAATTGTATGAACAAGTGATATAGAGTGTGTGTTTTCCTCCTTGCAGGCACCGAGCCAGGAAATGGATCTCCAAGTGCTACGGCTAAAGCAAACGAGCAATCGAAATCTCCCGAATTTGTGCTCATCTTTTAAGGCTCCATTCATGTACATTTTTCTTATGCAGGGTCTAGTAAAGAAATGGGTCGTTTGCTAAAGGCCGAAATCGAATTCCTAGCATTGGTCATATCTAGGGGAGTCCTAGATCCTTGAAAAATTATGGACACTCGAGGTGATCCATTTGATGGGAAATGGGGGGAAAACCCGCGGCGGATCGTTAACCTCAAGAGGGAGTATATTTAAGCCTTTAGTGATTATCATCATAGCTGACCAAAACCCGAGTAGGCTCCGGGTCAGACTCCTCCTCATCATCCGAACAAATCTCTGGATTGGTAACAGCTCCATTCGGAGGGTCAAGTTCCAAAGGATTCCAAACCTCCTCTCCAGCACCACCTATGGGGGATGGGGGTCCATCAAAACCTCTGATCTGACCGTATAGGTTTTTCCCTTCCTTAATGAACCCAAGTCAGGAACTCGTGCGGCTGCCACAACTTAAACCCCTCGCAAACCCCGACGGTTGTCATGTGCTTCCGATACCACCTCTCTGGTCCTACCGGATAGTCTACCACTATGGTAACTATGCCCATGGGCACCCCAAAACGCATAAGCAAAGTTGGACGGTTCATGCTCGAGGGTCTGAAAATATTTGAACAACAACAATGAGAACAAATCTCAGCAAGTTAATGGCCTAAGCCTCGATTAGGTGCCCATCCTTACATGGGGGTCTTCCAGCTCTACCGGGCATATAATCTTTCTTTCAATTACGGCCGATCGAAGGCATGCTTGTCTACAAAGATTGAACAACTTAAGCAGATAAAAGATTTAATAATTTAAGCAGAAAAAGAAAAGACGAAGGAAATAAAAGATGTGGAGATGCGGGGAGTCGAACCCCGGTATTATGAAAGCAACCATATGAGCTACATCCCCATTTGCATTGCTATAAAGAAACTAAAATAGTTAACCAAATAAGTTCTTGTGCAGTGGTTCGGTGGCAAATCAAACCCCATTATATCTCTTCAAAACAATATCTTTAATTTTAACCACCTTTTTGGGTAACAATATATCTAAAAGATTACATTGACTTGTGGCATCTCTTGGGATTGTGGTTACCAATTAACTCTTGCGAAGCAATTGATAGAGACGGCTGTTTGTAATTTCTTGCATCAAATAATTTTGGATGAGATAAATCTTCCATAATAAAATTTCACCCAAAAACAAAAAGAAAGCGTATATTTTCAGAGATTTAATTGGATAGAACTCGGAACTATGATTTTTAAAAGTAAGCCAATTCAAATACAAGCTAAACAGGGCACTCGTGACTCGTGAGTGGAAAAAAAAAAGATTTAATAAGATTATAATTTATTATTTAATTGATATTTTTATAATATATATATATATATATATATATATATTTAAAAGTCAATTTTAATGGTGGAATATGAATTATGTAGTGCTTTTTTTTCCTCAAAGTTTACGTAATTTCACTATAATTTATTATCTAATTGATACTTTTATAATTTACTTGTTTAAATGGATGTCTAAATTAGCAAAGTTTTAAAAATCTGATGAAATAATACTTTGAAATGGCATATCTCATCGCTCGGGTGTCCGTTTGGAACGAATTTTTTTTTATTTCGTATAATTTTTCGAGATGAATCCATCGAAAAAAAAAATAAAATAAAAAAATAAATTTCAGCCCCAATCGGCAGTTGGGCCGCCGATTGGTGCCCAAATGTTGGTTTTGGGCCCCAATCGGCGGCCCAATTGCCGATTGGCACCCAATTTGATAAAAAATTTTTAATATTAAATTGGTAAATATTTTTTTAAAAAAAATTAATTTGAAAAATTGCTCGCGGGGAGGGGAATGGGAGAATAGACGAATATAACACCTCTATCGCTATGGGAGAAAATTGCCCAAAAAGTAATAAATTTATTACACTTTTATTTATTTATTTTGGTCAAATTATTATTACACTTTTATGACCCACACAATTTTTATTTTTCATTTCTTAAATTTTCATTTTTTTCCTTTCTTCTATTTTGGTTTTTTTTTCTTTCTTTTTTCTCTGTTTTTATTATAACTAGAGCTCGTGAGTTCGCTTGCTGGCGAGATGAGGGTATCGGCCCTCGCTGGGATTTGGGCGAAGGCGCGGTCGTCAAGACCCAAGCCAGGGTCGACACCCTCGCTTGTTTGCCGACGATGGCTGCGACGCCATCTCGTAGTCTATGCAAAGGCCGCAACACGCTCGCTAGCCATAGATGAGGGCCTCCATCTCACCGAACGGGTGGTGACTAAAATCGGAGATTTCTTTACTTCATCCCGACCCTCACCTCCAATAGTGAAACATCGATAGTTCTTTGGCGACATGTAATCAGTCTCTTTTGAAGTAGCGTGAGCCTATTTTCAAGGGCAACATGCTTGGTTGTTCTCGAGCACTTCCACAAATTGAAAACAATCTCAATAGAATCATATCAACAGGCTATCATTAATTAATGTTAGTCGACAATATTAGTAGCAAGTTATTCTTCTGACTTTGAAGACGAAGATTCGGACCAAAAGTAGAGGGACGTTTTGGCAATATTTCATCTAGTGAAAACCAACTACCTGCTCTAATACCAATCTAATACAATAAAGACGAATATAACTTAACCACTAGATTCATATTGTTAGAGTTATCTCATATCGGTTGTGAAATGGCAATTGGTTAGACGAATCAGGCTTAGGCATCAAACCTGTCACCGCATGAGTAATCATCAGTTTAAGGGTGTCAATAAGATGATTCACCACATGATTGGCGAAATCAGTTTGGTCTTCCTCCAACTCCTTTTCAATGGTGGCCGAGGAAGATGACTCTCGCCAATGATGCCAACCCGATTCCTAGTTTTTGCCATAGCACTTCCTCAAATCGAACCACAAATGATCCCATTGAGCATGCCAAGAAGGTTTTTCGTCATGGATGTTTTGTCGAAAATGGTCTGCGACGAAAAATCTTTCATCAAAAAGCTTAGAGCTTTCATATTTATTGTTTGAACGGGGTCTTGTGACTAAAGGATACTAAGTCCTTGTTTATAAATGAAACACGTGCGGAAAATATATTATAACATGCCCAATGAATCACTAACTTGTATTACCGATCGGAGTACGATCACACAAAAGAACTGAAGGAAAACGAATTCCTAATTTGTATACGAAATACGTGCGGAAAAACTACTGATTAATGCCCAAGAACAACTTACTTACATCACCGTTCGGAGCACGATCACACGAGGAACCGTACCCACTATACACAAATTAGATGTCGCCTTCGCAGTCTTGAGAGTCTCTTCACGTCAAACGTGAATCAACAGTTAGGAGGAGAGGATTCCGTCGTCAGTTTCTCTTGAACGACAGACTGACGTTAGAGATGAGGGAGAGCGTCGGTTCTTTTTTACGCTCATGAACAAACGTGACTTTTTGTGTTTGTTTTATTCAAACTGCAGATAACTGCTTCTATAGTTATCCCTAGGGGCGGGTGTGATTGCCCGCATGGGCGCACACCGTAAGACCCCTTTTTCCAACATCTCCCACTCACCTATGTAGGGCAAACATCTCACACATGTCCACGGAGGGCCAACAACTCCCACTCGTCCACAGAGAACCAAGCACAATTCTCTTTATATTTGCAAAGTTCATATCGACAAATAATCCGTGCAACCAGCATACACTGAGAGCTCGTTGTCACACATCTGTTGGAAGTATATGACAGCTCAAATGGACATAATCAAAAGTATATTTTCGTATGCTTGTACCCTAGATCGATCAGTCACATACATATCTATTTCTAGATCTCATTTAAATATGATATGTTATATTCACAATTATGATCACACTAAATAATCATAACTGGCCGGTTTGTGAATATAAATCTATCATGCGACTCAAAAAACTCTAAATCGATCTTTCTCTTTCATTAGACCTCTCGATTTCAGTTCAGCTCGCTTTTCTAGAAGTGTCCCTTTAGATCGAATCAATCTCATGACCATAGGCAACATCCTAAGGTAGCAAACACAAAATAGAAATCTTGAGAATAACGAAGAGTCGGGAATACACCAAATGAGGAATTTTTTTTGTCTTTGAGAGTCTCACACGGCATAGCAAAGTTGAGAACATAACTTTTGCCAATTCTCATTGGTCGACTCATGCATACGTAATATGAAGTACGTATTACGGTATTTTCTCCTTTCTCATGGAGCGTATGTCTTTCTATTTTAATACCGTACAGATGATCACTTAGACATACTTAATGTCTAGCTAGAGTTCACATAACAACTCCAACCAAGAGTTTTCATCAGAACTCTCATCTGGCAATAAAGACAGATAAAGTAAAATACGTGGGAGGACTAATAAAAAAATATGTCTTTTTTATTTTACTTTTCGACATTATAAATAATAAGTCTTCATCTTAACATTCTATTAAGGAGGCATAAATATTTTAAGCTTCATCTCTCAATTATCACCTAGATAATAAGCTTAAATTGCCTCATCTCTATTTATCACGCAGTAAATAGAGGCGATTACCCGTGTGAATGAGCTAATCTCTCATCTATTCGACATACCTTCTCAAAATAATGTACTGAACATTAATATGCATAAATGTTACACAAAATCATAAACACCAATAGTGATAACAAATACCATTAAACCATTAACTGTAATATGCATCAATAATGATAACAAATATCATTAACTCATTAGCTGTGAACTTTGAGGAATGTAAATTTCAGTACTTTCAGAGATTTCAATATAGAAAACTAATCTCTTTGTCAACAAATGACCAAGTCAAAACATCTCTAATAACCCATTTCATCATTGGATCTGCTTTCAATCTATCCATAGATATGTACTGTATGTTCACATATTTTCATACAAACATGTCTTCCATAACATCATATTCCGAGTCGATACGTTTTGGTCTTGCAATGAATCTTTAGTGTAAGCTCTTGCTACTTAACTATCACAATTAACTAATAATTGAATCTGTAGCATCCTTAGCAACATCTCAATGATCCAAACATCTCTCAAGTCAAAGACCCTTTTATACTACCGTTGATAACACCACAAGAACATCTTCCATCGTGGATAAAGCCATACACATTTGCTTCTTACTTTTTCATGATATGGCGCAATTACTTAGTAAGGATGCAAATCCATAAATAAAATTCCTCTCTTCTATATCTCCCTCTCAATCAATACAGTATACCTTCAAGGTGCAGATCTTTACCTTAAATATTAGTAAATTGATCAGCAGTATTTTCAGATACCTCAAAATTCTATTGACGACAATTCAGTATGCTTGACCTCTATTGGATTGGTACCTACTTGCCATTCCAATTGAATAACAAATACCATGTCTTACACATATCACAACGTACATTGAGCTACCAACAGCACTAGCATATAGATCACTTTCCATTTCTTTATCTCCTTATAGAGTCTCAGAACATATATTTCGGCTCAAACCTTTACCACTTGTAATAAGAGTATATCATCAACATATAATGATAAAATCACAAATCGATTTTAGGATCTTTCGATATGTACACAATGGCCTTTATCAATTGTCACAAAATCATATGCCACTAAGACATCATGAAAAACGTATATATCAATGTCTTACAGACTGCTCAGGACCATATTCTTGGCTTTCATTCACAAATCCCGCAAGTTGTTCCACATAGGTTTCTTCTATTAATTCTCCATTGAGAATCGCAGTCTTTACATCCTTGATGTAATTCATGATCCATACTCATCACTATTATTAGAATAAGGTAAATTGGTTATTACGTTTCAGCATAAGACAAGTTTAACATTTCTCAAACAAGTCGTAAGCTTTACGCTTTCTTTTCAGAGAACACTTGCTCCTAATGGCTTCGCGTCCATTCGAAAGACCAATCAGTTCCTAAAACGTCGTTTGATATCATTAACTCCATCTCTTTTTCCATTGCTTGTATCCACTTTTCCTTATCAGGGAAAATCAGAGCCTTATTTTATACTCCTTAACTTATTCTCTTTTTGTGGAGCTACTATAAAAGCTTTATATTCATTGATAGAGAAAACTTTTTGCGACTTGTTCGCCAAATTGGAGATCGTACATTTAGTACATCATTCTCCATTATGCTCCCACTCGGATCAGACAATGACGACATCTTCTTCGCATCAAGTGGTTGCAATTGATACTAATACGAAACAAATTCTCCACTTCTCATATTGCTCCCACTTGGATAAGATGCCCTAGAAAAATCATTGTCGATATCCTAGAATTCAAATAGAGAATAGTTTTAAGTATCCAGCCCTTTTTCGAAAATTCATTCACTAAGAATGTGACATCTCGTAATTCAAATTCAGTTACACTTCCCACTTTATTGCTCACCCATAGCACTTACCCTTTCAAGTGCTTTTAGTATTTCACAAAGATACTCTTTTTGTAATTTCCCAAATTTGTGGGAGAACTCATGCGTATATGAAGCATATCAAGGTCTGAGAAAATTCAAATCTCATTTTCGACTTGTCCACAACTCATATGGAGTAGAGGTAAGTGATTTATAAGGCACGCGGTTAAGTATCTAGACAGCCATCAACAAAATATCACCACAAAAGATGATATGTACAATAGCATGTGCCATCATAGACTTAACTGTTTTTATTAAGAATTCTTTCTTCTCACTGCAACTTCATTTTGTAGAGAAATCGCTGTAATAGTCAACTATCCTTCTATTCCTTTTTCATCACATAAACATCTGAACTGATCAGATAGATTTTTCTCGACTTCAATCGGATTTTTTTAAAATAAAAAAAGTCAAATAAAAACTCTCAAAGCAACTTATGCTTGAAATTTATGAAAAATCATAAAACAATAAATCCGAATCAAGTGTACTCATACAAATGTGATGAAACAAATAGTCACATGCTTTGCTATCACATTCATTGAACCACATATGTCTGAATGGATTAACAGCAAAAGAAACTCAGCTCTTGTTCCCTTTCCAAATGATTTCCAACATCTTTAACTTACCACAATCATGAGTAGAGTAATTTTCATTTCCACATTTAAACATTTTATTTATAAAATATTTTTCTTGAAAGGACGTTTTCCTTTCTCATGTCGGTTAAACTTCGATTTCTATACTGAAGGATATATTCCTTTGTTCTTTCCACTTCTTGAAACCACCTTGACATTAATGCCTGAAGCACAAAGCTCGATTTGAGCTAGCACCATCATCACGTATATTGATTTCTGGTTTAATTGTCAGAAGGCGATCAGCCTTTAGCTCAAGATAGTGCGTAGCGTCCTTAAAAGTCTTTACTTATAATGTGGATCTAGTGAATTTACATATGCACATAGCTATTGTGACGCCCCGAAAATTCACCTCTTGTAAAGTGCCTGAATCCAATAAAATGGAATTAAATTGAATTTCAGTGGGTATGATAATTTTGGGCTGTAAGGACTGAAGAGACGAAATTGGACGAATTCTAAAGTTTCGGTCATTTGAGATTAGATTTCGAAATTTTTAGTCGTTGCGAATTAAGATTCTAATCCTCGCGCCTGAGCCTAATCCTGACCGAGCATAGCCTGTGAAATTACCCTTCGTCCAATGTACCAAATTTCATTTCAACCTCGAATTACCAAATTATCAAATTGTCGTTGGATATTATTCACTAAGAGACAAAATAATTCAAACCCTAGTGACGGGTCCCACATTTCATCTTTTCCCACACAAGTCGAATCCCACCTACCAATCACATCTCTCTCTCTCTCTCTCTCTCTCTCTCTCTCCTCCCTTCCTCATTCTATACACGTAAGAACAGAACCCCCCCCCCCCCCCCCCCGCGCTCACTCCCTTCCACTGAGACTTCCTCCTCCATCCACCTCCTCTGGGTTGTTTTTGGCCGACCACCACCAAATCTCCGGTCACCACCACCTTCAGCCGCATCTCGCCGTCGCCACCGACCCCTCCGGTGCTGTCGTCAGCCGCTCGAAGCCGTGGAAGACGGTCGGAGAAGCCCTGCTCTGCTTTCGACCCCCTGAACCCTAGAGCTCCGCTTCCCTCTCCGGCCGTTTGAGGCACCGCCGCCGCCTCACACCGCCTCACAGTCGCCCCCACCCCGACCCAACCTCGCCGGCCGTCACCCGTCGGAGCCGCCGCGGGAGCCCTTTGAAGGCGGGAGCCCTTTGAAGCCGTGTGCCCTGTTTTCGGGGTTTGTTGGTTTTTCCTCTGTTTCGACGGGAAACCGCCGCCGCTCGCCGATCGTCCCCACCAGTCACCCCCAACCTCTAGTCGTCCCTCGAAGCCGTCAGGAGTAGCACGCCGCCAATAGGAGCTGTGAAGACCCCCTCGACCAGCTCCCCTGTTTCTCGGCGCCGGTTCCCCTATTTTGGACCGGTTCTGCTCGTGGCTGTTAAGCCGCCGTCCGCCGCCGTCCTCCAGTCCCGACCGACTCCCTCTGATCCCTAACCCTTCATCGGAACTCTGCTGTCGTCGCCGCCACCTTGCCGGACCTTCCCGAGGTGTCCTTGAGGTGTTGGGCCGAGTCGCCATGCGTTAACCCTTAGTTTCGTCGAGAAGCGCCGCCGCTGTCGCCGTCGCCGTTCGTTGCCGCCGCCGTCGCGTCGTCGTTTTGAGACCGCCCGAGCTTAATTAGATTGTGAGTTGACCTTAATCCCTTTTTCAAGTTGCAGCTATGTTGGCTCGTTTAGGAAGTTAGTCAAGCACTCGAGGTCCAAGCAGGGGCTTATTTTCACCTTCGACACCTTTCTATTGTTAAACATGGGGACGGAGGTCCGTTTGCTTAACGAAGAGGGAGAAGATGTTCTATTTGTCTTGAAAAATGAAACTGCACACCTAGGCAGCAAGATTAAGATCAGTTCCATTGGCCCCTTGCCGAAGGTGGATGGCACATATAACATAGAAGCGAACTCCTGGGAAAGCTCTCTCAAGCTTGCACTTGCAGAAAGAAGCGTTCCAGATTTTGAATATGTTCCGAATCTGGAGCCCTGCTTTTTGGTACCAAGATGGTTCTTCAACGATCTTGGTCTCAAGCTTAAAGTGCATATTGGCGCAGTGGAGCAAGAGATTAATGTCGTCGATATTTTCTTTTTCGTTCTTTCATTATATATTTATTTATTTATCGCCAAGAATGCAGTTGAATCGTCGATAGGAACTTTCATCTTAAACAATCAACTGAAGTATTGTTACTTTGCTCTCTTTTTCCGCCTTCTAACTGGAAAAACCATGCCAAGTTCATCTTGTTCCACCCTTATTCTCCTCTCTTGGTTAATCCACTTCCTTTCTCATTCGCAGCCGACGCTCTCAGGCGCCGCACAACAACTCATACTTGTAAACAACTGCAACCAAACCATCTGACCAGCCACTGACCCCAAGCGCGCCGGCGGCTTCCGCCTCGACGCCAGCGAAGAATCCCCCGTCGACCTCCCCGAGCTCTGGTCTGGAAGAATCGAGGCCTGACAAGGCTGTGCCATCGACGACCATGGTAAGGGAGCCTACAGCACGGGCGGCAGTGGTGGCGGGGCCCTCCGCTGTAGCGGCGTGAGCGGGGGAGATGACACTGGGCACGATGTGGTGCCCGCTCCATTTCTACTACGTGAACTGGTGGACGGCAGTGAATCCATGATGCCAAGTGAGATCAGGGATCGAAAGTGCTTCTAGGCAGGCATGAAAGGAAGAACAACGCACGAACAAGAAGATGCAAGTGAAAAAGTAAACAGTAAAAAGAAAAAAGCAAAACATAAATAAAATAGAAAAATCCGAAAATGCCCCATCATACCTTTGGAATCTGGCACGTGAGATGCATATGCTCACCTAGGCCCTTTTTTGAGATTAAGAGGTCACTTGAGGCCCTTATTTGAAATATTATCCACTTTGGACCCTTTTTTGAAAAAATGACTTCATTTTAGATCCTTTTTTGAAATTTTCCCTAAAAAGAGTACAAGATATTAATGTATCCCCAATTCTACATATCAGATAAGATAGTAATTAGAAACGGCCCCACTTAATGATACATGTGATAAGCATAATCGTAATTCTTCATACCAAAAAAAAAATCATTTGAACGACCCACTTGGATGGATCCATATGGATTTCCTCCTCAAAAGAAAAATATTTTATAAGTAGGTGAAAAATTATTCAAATTTTAGAACGACGGATAACTCGACATGGGTTTCTCAAATTGTTGTATTCACATCGCCTCTACCGCAAGTAATGCAAAATAATAATAATAATAATAATAATAATAATAATAATAATAATAATAATAATAATAATAAGACGCAAGTCTAAGGAAAAAAAAGATATTTTAATCATTAGGTCTTAGGCTTTGTTTGTTTTTTGCGAAAAAATGAATGATTTGAAAAATATTTTCTAAAAAAATGATTGACTGTGTTTTTTGGAAGAACTAGCTAATTTGTAATTAATGTTTTCATTGTCGGCAAACTATTTTGTGGACAATGAAAATATGTTTTATTTATTTATTTATTTGTTTGTTCTTGCAAGTAATGCAAGCGAAAATATTTTTTTAAATTATTTATTTTTCGCAGAAGGAACGGAGCTTTATTTACATTGTGTGCCATCATGGTTAAAACTTAAAAGTGTACTTATCAAGTGATTAATCCCGGTTTGTAATTGTCGATTTGATCAGCAAATCGAGATAACCACAATCTATACATCGAATTACTGATGGTTTGTGATATATATCAAGACGAGACGTTTTTGACATTCAAAACAAACTCCAGCGAAAGAACGTACACGAGACGTTGGACTGATACAATCACATAGATAAAGAGATGAGGCTTAAGCCTATTTGACGTAAATTATTGGTGGATTCAAAAAAAACAAAATGAAAGGAAAAAGAGAGCAAAGGATATATTCTGCTTGTTTCTGTTTTTTTGCTCTCTAGGATTCGATACTCACACGTAACCTTCAAATTCAAAATTCTTCTGGGTCCTCTGGCTTTATATTGCTGTGCATGGCAGGAGCTCCCATCACTTCTTCTCAAAGCAAGAGTGCCGCTAGTACTAGATTGACAACGCTAGTCTCCGTTTGAGTTTGCAAATAAGTTTTTTCTTTCCTTTTCTTTTTTGGTGTTTCTTTGAGGATTTCTGGGGAATTATGGTTTGGAGAAGAGTTCGTGCACACTGCAATAATCAAAAGTTGCTCAAAGGAGCTGTGGTTCTGTTGGGTGTTTCCCTACTCGTGTTCATCGTCGCATCATCGATATTATTCAACTCCAGGCGCTTGAATTACGGTTCGCGCGCACAAGCTCCTTGCAGTTCGTGCTCTTGCGTTTGCCCTTCGGAGAGAGGAATGTTTCCCTCGGCTTCCGGTAAGTCTTTACAGTAGCAACCCAGTAAGTTCGTTGAAGAGCTTTCCCACATCACGATCGGAAGTGCATGTTTTCATTATGGTCGGAGTCCATTTTCCTTTTCTCTATGCTTTTTTCTTTTGGCTTGTTAACATTAATTGATCATGAACAAGTTGTAGTCTTTTATGATTTCGTTGGCACCTCCAAGCGTTTGATGGCTTGTAGGCGAGTTAGCATGTTTGTGTTTCTTCTTGTTGGAGTGTTGCTGGTAAGACTCTGTATCTCGTCTGGGCTAATCTTGCGTCTAAAGTGGTGAAGTCGTCAAATTCTCTCTCTTCTCTACACAGAATGTGGCGAGAATGATGTGAAGGAGAGCAGATTGGATTTGTTGAAGGAGCAACTGAGCTTACAAGTAACCGTGGCAAAGGAAACTTTGGCGCGCACCAAAGCATTGACAGGGGATGCTAAGAAGACCTCGCTGAGATTCAGCACCGAGGCCGAGAAGTGCAATGCTGGGGTGGCGGCTTGTGAACTAGGCAGAGAAAGGGCTGAAGCAGGGCTCGTGGAGGAGCGTGAGCTTGCGGCACTGTGGGAGAAACGAGCCCGTGAAAGAGGGTGGCAGGACAGCAGTAAAGTATACTTGCATAGATGAAGGGAACGTAACCATAGCAGATAGGTTCTTGATTTTAGGATAATTATATAGAGGATTCATGAAGCCTTGTGTAAAATATCACACCTTTGATAGTTTTGCTAGTTTTGCCAGGTGAACATGAGTCGGAAAAAGGGTGCACTCTTTATAAGGATTAGATTAACGTGTAGGTCTACTCTTTTGTGCAGCTCTCACAACTACAGGTTAGCCACTAGCTGCTCTGTTTTGAGGGCTACATATAATATCGAACTTGAATTGCTGATCCATGACATTCAGGTTGCTCTGAGTTTTTGGTAGAATTTCTTCCTTAGCAGTTACTCTCTTTTGAGGAACCAACTGCAGCATCCGATTCCTTGGTGGGAATTTGATATCGCAGCATCATGCCGTCATTGACACACTGTATAGCTCGACAAGTAGCTTCTTCTGTCCTAAATTTCTTAATATAGCCGCTGCCACATCATCCGACAAGGCCGGGACAAGCAGCTGAATCCGCTTGGTTCAGCTATTTTGTTCAATTGACCATAAAATTATGTCCTTAGAGATTTGGGGTGTTAAGTACCAAATAAAAATCAAAGCTCAAATTATAGATCGTAAAAGGTCTCCAAACGGGAACTAAAGAACCATGTGGAAGACGACCATGGTATGCAAAGAACAATTTCACATTTATTTCCCAGGTACAGAGATTCATTCGGACGACAATGTTGCAAAAACCACAGTGATGATTGTTGATGTCATGACAAAAAAGAAATGCACTCGAAAGCATACAATGACGACCCTATAAAAGGAGAATGCAAAGTCTAGATCTCGCCATCAAATATCAAAATTGATCTCGCTACAAGCTTCTTCTCCAGGAGAAGTATCAGCCTCAGTAGTTTCCAACAATCGGTGGCCACTTCTTTTCGAATATCCCCTCAACCAGTTACTAACTGATAATAGTCTGGTTATAATACGATCTTCCCGCAAAGACGCCAGTAAGATCCAGGGTGGAAAAGGGATTTCTCGAATACCCAGATATCCCGCACAAGGACCTAGAAAAATGCGACAAGCACCAAGAGTTCCGTGACTGAAAATGGTAATGAAGCAAGTACAATGTCAAATAGAACAGTTATTAATGAATGGATGTCTGAGAATAGTTCATAAACAATCTAAAACTACTAAATTAACAGAAAAGTCGAACAAAGCATGATGCATTGCTCTTTTCTTCTTCACGAACAAAGCAATTGAACCCAATCTGTTGCATTTAAAAAGTTTCAGAAAAAGGGATCACTCAAGGACAACATGCCTCCTAGAGAAGTAAGATGTAGCACCTACCTCCTTGTTTTTATCGCCTGCCACCACATTTCCATTGGAATCATATGCTTCAAACTTCTGAAAAAAAAAAGGGTACATGAACTACAAAAATGAACACAAAAACTCTCACTTAGCCAATTTATTGAGAGTGTAAGGCAGCATAAGCAACATCGACCCACATCTTCTTTCATTCATGCACAACGCACTTGAAATGTTTGTAGTCATAGAATATTTGTCAGAGAAGGTTGGCAAGAGAAAAATCAGGGAACTGTAACTTTATCCATTTCTATTAGCTTTTGTGACTAGGTTCCAAATTCCTCTCTGCTCTTCATTTTCTCACTTTATACTACATAATACTCGTATTTTACTTGTTAAATAGTCACACTGAGTCACGATCTTCCTCTTTGTTTATCACACTTAACACTGACCATTGAAATGATTGGGATCATCATTATCATGTGAATACTAAGACACTGATGAACCGCTTAAGGTACAAAACCTTCTCAAAATTTTGCAACAGAGGAACCCAACATAAACCAGGTGGCTATGATATAAGCGTAAAAACAGATGGATTGATGAAATAGCCGATGACACAAGTAAAACGAGAAGCAAAGTCCCCAATCAGTGAACTGCACCTGCTTAGTCATGAACTCAAGAGTAAGCTGAATGAAAACTTTGTTGACGTCCTTCCGGTCAACACCAATCTGAAAATAAAAGCACATGAGCTGACTTCAAATGCACTAAGAGAATTCAAAACTAACAAATAGCTTGCACATAAATTAGCATGGCACTCTTTCGGTATACTGAAAATACCAATGAAACAAACTAAAATAACCCGCCTTAAAGAGAAGGATGTCGACAAATTTCAGAGCCCATACCCGCCTTAAAGAGAAGGATGTCGACAAATTTCAGAGGCCATACGATACAAATCTCATGGGCCAGAAAGAAAACAAAATACAAGCATGAATATCATTGAAACAGATGTTCATGAAAAAGGCCAATGATGTATAGCACTGAGCTGACATACAAAATCCCGTCATACCTCTATGACTAACCAAAGGTAATGATGACATATCCAGGAGAAAAGGAGTATAAGCAGTATTTAACTCATACTTGGGAGAGCTTTTCCTCAATTTTGATTCTCGTTACTCATTATTTTTACTCAATTGATCATGAAGAATTCAGCTAAACATTCACCCAGCGCATGAATCATTCCACAGCGTCATGATGTTTATAAAAGTGGTTGGAACTTCACCAAGAGATCCAATGGATAACTTGCGAAGCAATGAGTCAACTATTGCTGCTTTGTTTTTCTTTTTCTTTTTCTGTTTCTTTTTTTTTCATAGGTAAAGCCAACTAGTGCTGCTTCCTCCTCTGCTCCAACCATTTGCATGGACGCTTCACTCTCCTTGAACAATAAAACAGCCAGTGGACCAGCTTTCACACATATACATTTCAATTCATAATACATAAACATCATACTGGAATGCATTTTTGAGTGCTTACATATATGTTCAACGTTCATAAACTCCAATACACGCGGAATTAACGATATTTTACAAATTTGGGCATAAGTAAGATTGAACTCAATAAGTGAAATCTGAATACTTGCCAGCCTCGCTCGCAAAGTTCGTATCTTCACAACTGGTTCAATCATTTCCCAATAAACCTTACTCCACATGGATTCCCTCATCTTAATGTCATTTTTTAGAGTCTGTCAAACAAAGACAAATGATGTTCCAGATAAGGCATTGTACTTCGTGAAGACAGAATATCACAAGAAAATGATTGAACTAAAAGAAATGATTCAGCATGAAGAGGGCGTGGAGATTGGAGACCAGAAGCATACAGAGTACATCTTCTCTGTAACTGCCTTCCTCAACAACTTTTTATCACCGTGGGCTAATAGACAGTTTATCTGGAGGAACAAGGAAAAAAAATAAAAAAGGATTGCAGTCCAAGAAAAAGTCAAATTTGCTGCATAAAAGCCAGAAATTCTAACAAACATGGGTTGGATTAGGAGATTAACTCAAGAACTTGATAACTAATAGCATATGAGTGCCGTAACTTGGAATGCATTTACAATAACCAGCAATTAAGTACGCCAGACCATTTTCAACTTATAGGGACCATATTCAAAGTAAGGAGCTGCAGAAATATAATTTTCAGACAAATTATGAAATCAAGAGAAGATACCTCCTTATATAACTTTATGGCCTCCTTATAGAACTCATTTTTTGAGTATCCGAACTTCCTTAACTTAGCGATGGCATATGCACTTTTAAGCTTTAGAGGAAAAAAAAAATTGATCCGGGTGAGAGGTGTATTAAATGAAAAGCAGTGAGAAGTAAACACTAGTGCCATACAAAATATCACCTCTAAGATGATATCCTCCTTGGTTCTCACCCAACCAGTCCGAGTGAACCATCTGAGAGACAATAAATCAAAATCTGCATAGAAGGGCAAAAGTATCTGCCAGACGACCATAACCGTATGAAAGCAGCAGAAATATATTGTTGAAGTATGTCCCACATTGCTTGACAATGGGTTCTAAATACTCTTTATACTCATGTGGTCTCTCTCCACCTATTAGCTTAAACTTTTGGGTTGGACTTTCTAACATGGTATCAGAGCTAGTTTTATCCCTTTCGCGAATGTGCGTGGTAAAAAAATTCCTCAAAAACTTCACGTGAATGTGCGTAGTCAAAATTTCACGTGCCGCTCGTAATCCGGCTAGCACGTGAGTGGGGATGTTGAAGTATGTCCCACATTGCTTGACAATGGGTTCTAAATACTCTTTATACTCATGTGGTCTCTCTCCACCTATTAGCTTAAACTTTTGGGTTGGACTTTCTAACATATATATATACTAAGTAGCACCAACTATTCACCTAAAAAAGCATTATCGTTTAAAGCTCAAACAATTGATAAGAATTTTAAAGTACAAAGAGATTCAAAATGCGACACTCTTCCCTAAATAGGATTCACAGTACAGCTTAAAAAAATCATCTGAACAAGATTCGACTTGCTCAGTTAAGTTCAACTAAAAAAAAAAAAAGAACTTCAAAAACCTACCTCTTCCAAAATGGAATTGGTTCGCGCGGGGCATATGGTTCATAGACAATCCCTGGACTCAACATGGTGACTTGAAGACCACCCTGCATACCGGACAACGCAGTACCAATTCATGATATGACACTTTCTCAGAGAAGCATGAAATTCTAATGATCCCATTCAGAAAATTGGATACGCTTTTCCTCACATAAGAATTCCCAATAGTTCATCAAGCCCTTTCCATGTAATTTTCCATGAGAAGTCTGATAAGAGTGATTTAATTAGTTCTTTTTATGAGAAATAGGGCTGTTCCATTGTTTGTAGTATTGCCTGTCATTTAAATTTATCAGATTGTAGGGTTTGGACACCAAGAAGAAATTCATTACAAGTTACACAAGGTTGTAAACCATGATTAAACATTGTAGAAAGCAATTATATTTTGTGCTAACTGCTAAGCAGTAAGCACACAAAAGAAACGTTGTACTGCCAGAGTAGTGAGAAAGGAAAATATACCATTTGTCGAGCTTGTGGAGGAGCTTTTACTTGTGTAGTCATAAACCTTGCCCAATTCGAGAAAATTAAGAACTCGGCACTCTAAAGACAAGACAATAGATCTAGTGAATACCACCTCCACAAGAAAATATCAGACATATACAACTCATGAAGGAGTAAATCAGAAGCAAAATACTATCCATGACCAATGGACATGTAAACTTAGCTTCCAGGAGTTACCTTTTTGTCCTGAAGAGTCAAGGCACTTGCACGAGTCAAAACAAAAGTACTCTGCCCCTTATGTGAGAAAGACGAAATACCCCGGCAATTAAACTCAGGAACTAAAATTACAGAGGACAATCACTAAAGCATGTCAGCCAACTCACATTCTTGAAAAGGATTAAAGGAGGCAATGATTCTCATAACTGGAGGAGAAAAATCCAAAGTTGAAATGCAGCATGCATACAGATGTAGTCTCAACAGGAATGTATAAACACTAAGATTCCCTATGTACAGTCTCAATGACTGGCAATGCATCTAAAGATGAGTACCGTGCAACCTCCAGGACAATCTATTTAAGAAGACCATCACATGCCCAACAAACTGCTTGTAGGTTTTATCTATCCGACGCTACCATATCAACCTACTCTTAACGCAATCAACCATGTTTTGTTATTGAGTAATGTAAAACTTGAACATTAACAAAATACATAAATAAATAAATCGCCTGCCCAAGAAAAAACTACCATATTGAATCACGCGTGAATAGCTCCTTGAGCTCCCAAGCCTGCAAATTCAATACTCAATCTTATTTCACTACACATAACAGGAAACATTAAGTTGAAAACTAAAAAATTCAGGGCCAACTTCCATATTCGATATGACGGATCACTTCAATACAATTTCTAATCCTCATTTTCAAAGACCAGATCACGACAGTCCTACTCGAAGCACAAAAGTGAAAAGGTGCATCATTTCAGCTAAGACGTGTACTACGAAAGGGATGCCGTTCCTTCAATATTTCAAAAAGACATAATTTTGCTCTTTCTCGGAAAAAAAAAAATCATTCTTGCGCATAGAAAGCCAAATCAAACCATTCAATTTCTTTCACCAAAGGAAAAACGACCCAATTCGATAAGCATTCTCCCACGTCGTTTCGTCGAGAATCAAGCGAAAAGCGTAGAACAAATCGAGAAGAAGCGACTCACAGTTGTGAAAGTCCTCCACCATGCGAGGCCCTGAGAAGAGCGCGAAACATGTGTTGTCCTCTGTACGCCATTGTTGGGTCGCCCTTCTAGTTCGATTTCAGATCATAGACATTGCTCGATCTTGAAGATATCGCGAGCGCTCAGCTTCAGAGGGGTTGCAGGGCTTTTGGAAGGGTTTAAGGAGAACGAATTTTTGTTACAGCAGTCTATCGCGCGGTGCAGAAGCGTACATTTTCTCCTTTTTCTATTTCTGCCCCTTAAGTTTCGGGAAATTTGTGGAATCGCGGCCCCGAATTTTACATTTTCGATTGGATCCTTTCTCTGTTTTGTTTTGTTTTCATATTGGTCCTCCTGTTCATGCCGTAAACTAGACATGGCTAAACGAAATCGTGAACCTGAAGCCGGCCCGTTGACCGGGCCCGCGGTTCCAAACCGGAACCGGAACCGGCTTTCAAGGGCCAGTTCCGATTCCAAAATTTTCGGAACCGGCCCAAAACTTCCAAAATTTTCGGAACCGACCCGGAACCGGCGGTTCCAGGCCGGTTCCGAACCGCCTAAAGAGGTGTGCGACCTGGGAAAGAGCCACCTAAGGGGGGCTCTTCCCCAGGCAAGGGGGGTCCCACATGGGGCCCGCCTGGCTTCCTCCCCCCTCTCTCCCCTGTGGACCGAGCACCTCCCCTCTCTTCCCCTGCTCATTTTCTTCCTCTTTTTTCTTTTTCTTCTGTTCTACTTCATTTTCTTTTGTTTCGCAACCAGCCCTCACGGCCTCCACCTCCATCCTCCATCGCACGGTAGCTCCACCACCAGCCGCCGGCTTGTGCCACGTCGGCCTTTCACCCCCGATGCCGTCGTCCGAGAGTCTTGAAAGCTCGAGCATCGCGAGCTAGCCGAGACCCTCAGCGTTTGTCGAAGCCCATCGTCGAACCTACCCAAGCACACCCGCACCCACCTTGCGACGTCATACGAGGCGGAGCCGCGGAAGCATACCATTTTTTTTTAATCCGGTTCGATACCGAAACCGGGAACCGGCTCGGAACCGCCGGTTTTTGAACCGGAACTGGCCATGTCTACCGTAAACAACTTGTCTGTAGATTCACAACCCACGGTCCCACACGCATGAAATGACAGCAAAAATCATAATATATATAAATGGAGAGAGATCGAAATAGAGAAGCAAAGGGCAGGTTGCCATCTGCCGCCAAGGCAAGGGGCTAGTTTCCTTGATCGGGCTTAGGCGGAGGCTTTGGCTGCTTTTGAAAACGTTTCTGTTTATGTGAACAATTTTTGAAAAAAATACTTTTTTTATGTTTCTGTTCTCGACTACGATTTCTAAGAACAGAAACGCGTATAGTAAGTAAAAAAAATATTTTTTTTTCCGTCACCGTTCAACGCTAGAGGCGGCGACCAGCCGCGGCGGGCGACCGACGGTTGGCGGAGGCCGCGACCGGCGACGGGGATGGAGGCTAGCAGTGGCCGGCGACGGACCGCGGCAAAGGCCGACAACGGGCGGCAGGGTCGTCGATCGGCGGAGGGGCTGGCAGCGGCTGCGACTGGCGGGGGCGACGGAGGCTAGCTTTGCCGACAACGGGCGGCGGTGTCGTTGGTCGGCGGCGGCCGACGACGAGTTGTGGCAAAGGTTGACAACGGGCGGCGGCAGCTACCGGCGGCCGCCTGCGACCAGCGAAGGCCGGTGATTGGCAGGTGGTGGCTACGTCAGCAACGGCGAGTGGTGGTTCCAAAAGTGTTCCAAAACGCACAACAAGTTTTTTATTTCTCTAAAAGTGTTTCTGGCACAAAAGTGTTTCACGGAACACTTTTTGAACATTTTTGAACCATACGCGTTTCTGTTCCAAAAGTGTTCCGGGAATATCTTTGGAACAAAAACACTTTTCTTGGAGCGTTTCAAAAGCAGGCTTTACGTCCACGATATCACATGAACGTGTGTGTATATATATATCAAATTAGGCCAAACCTCTTCATAACGGGAAAATTACCAAAAAAATCATAAACTTGTTGCAATTATGTCATTCAGTCCTAAATTCTTTTTTTTTTCCTATTCAGTCGTAAATCTTTTCGAATTGTGTCAAATCAGTCCTTCCGACAAAATTTGGCAGCCCGACGGGCGACTGAATATTTTAATATTATTTCTGAATTTTTTATTTTATTTTTCTTTTTCCTTTATTTTACCATTTCCTTTTTCTTTTTCCTTTATTTTTCCATTTACTTTTTTTTCCTTTCCCTTCATCCTTCTTCTTCACAGCACGGCTGGTTGCCGATCTTCAGAGGAAGGGGGACGCCGGTCGCTGGACCGCCGACCGAGCGAGGCTTCCCTCGTTGCGGCGAGGCGAGACCGAGGTTTCGTTGTCGGCGTCAATGGACAAGCGTCGGGGATTTCCAGATCTGGTGGAGAGGAACACAGCGTTCGTTCACGGCAAGGTTCTGGGTCTAGATGACACCGACGACGGAACTTTGGATGTGAGCACCTGAATTTCGATATCTAGATCTGCAAGCTGCTCCAGATTTAGCTTAACTTCACCCATGGATCAGCGTCGACGTCGCTTACGAGACTGGCTTGTCCATGCCCAATAATGTTGTTGTCCATGGCCGGCCTCTCCAGCGGGCGGCGAGTCCTCGCCAGATCGGGGCTGGCAAGGCTCGACCTCGCCCCGCCGTGGCGAGGCGAGCCTTACCCGGCCACTGCGAGGCTCGAGCAGCCGGAGAAACCTCTCTATCCGCACAACGTCGGGGTAATAAAAAACTTGGAACGGAACCCTTAAAGCGGTGGAATGTATGCGATCAACAACAAGGTAGTAGTCTGGGATCTGGAAATCCCATGTGCACGAGGCTCTAATGTTCGATTGCCAACCATCTGCGAGCAGTGGAATGTATGCGATCGATTGCTATCCATTTGCACAAGACTCTGATGTTCGCAATGGGGTAATCGAATGCTGGGATCTGGAAATCCCTGACCCTCATCCATTGACGCCGTGATGGAGCGTCGGCCTTGCCTCGCCACAGCGAGGGGAGCCTCGCCCGAACCACTGGCGAGGCCGCTCGCCGGACCTTGGCGTCTGGCATCCCCCTTCCTCTGAAGACCGGCGACTAGCGTCACGTGAAGATGAAGACGGAAGGGAAAGGAAAACAGATAATGAAAAAATAAAGGAAAAAAATAAAATAAAATATTCAGAAATAATATTAAAATATTCAATCGCCGGTCGGTCGGCATCCACATAGTGCCATGCCAGCCGGCCAAATTTCATGAGAAGGACTAATTTGGCACAACTCGAAAAGGTTTAGGACTGAATCGGCAAAAAAAAGTTTAGGACTAAATCGACACAATTGCAATAGATTTAAGATTTTTTTGGTAATTTTTCCCTTCATAACACCTAAAAATATTTGGGAAATTTCAATTAAAGGCCTCAAGTGCCCTAATTTTTTCAAAGAAGGGCCCCAAATGGATGTTGTATCAACCAAGGACCCTAAGTGCCTCATTTATTTCAGAAAAGGGCTTATTTTTGTCTTTTTCTCTCTTTTTTCCAATTTTACCCGTCTTTTTCTTCTTTCCTTCCCCCTTCATTTTTTTTTTCTTTCCCTTTTTCCTCCCCCTTGCTGCTTGTCTCTCTCCAGTCGTCCACGCTCATTCTTTAGGTAGCGGAGCGCTTGCTAACTCCGGGAAAATTTACGTGTACGAGCTTCCGAGTTTCTTCAACCTGGATTCTCAAGCAGTGCGACAACTTGAATCCTTGGAGCTCGCGATGCGATGCGACGCGCGGTTTGGTCAACTCACCGCCGGGCGCTTGGCAGGGATCGTGCCGGAGAAGTTGGCGCCGGCGTGGCTCTGGACTGACCAGTTCGTTTCGGAGATAATCTTCCACAACCGTATCCTGAAGCACGCGTGCAGGACGATGGAGCCCGAATCAGCTGCGGTCTTCTACATACCGTTATACACTGGACTCGCAGTGGGCAAGTCTTTGTGGTCTAATTCCAGCGCCAAGGACCGCGATCGCCATTGCGCGATGATGCTGAGCTGGGTCCAGGATCAGGAGCCCTACAAGAAATCCAATGGCTGGGATCACTTCATCAATATGGGGCGCATCACATGGGATTTTCGCCGGTCCAAGGACAACGGCTGGGGCTCCAGCTGCATCTACATGGCGGGGATGAGGAGCATCACGCGCCTCCTAAATTCCTAATCGAGCGCAACCCCTGGGACTACTTCGACGTCGGCGTGCCCTACCCCACCGGATTCCACCCCCAGTCCGAGTCCTACCTGGCGGAGTGGCAGGACTACGTCCGCACGCGGCCGCAGCCGGCGCTGTTCGGCTTCGCCGGGGCCAAGCGCGGCTCGATCAAGAACGATTTCCGAGGCATCTTGCTGAGCCAGTGCCGCAACGAGTCGGACGCGTGCCGGGCCGTGGACTGCGCGGGGGCGCAGTGCTCCAACGGCACCACCGAAATCCTGGAGACCTTCCTGGGCTCCAAGTTCTGTCTCCAGCCGAGGGGGGACAGCTTCACCCGCCGCTCATCAATCTTCGACTGCATGGTGGCCGGCTCGATCCCGGTCTTCTTCTGGCGGCGGACCGCTTATTACCAGTACGAGTGGTTCTTGCCGGGCGAACCGGGAGCTACTCGGTTTACATAGACCGGAACGAGGTGAAGAACGGGACGTCGATCAGGAAAGTCCTGGAGAGGTACAGCGTAACTAGTTCGAGCTCGTACACGTAAATTTCCAGGTTGTCATTTTTTTGCTTGAGAATCTCCAGGTTGAAGAAACTCGGAAGCTCGTACACGTAAATTTTCCCATCCATCCTAACGTTGTTTTTTTTTTTTTCCTTTCCCCTTTCAAGTTGTCGCACTGCTTTGCCTTGTCTTCTTCCGGTTTTACATGTCCGGTTGAGCGTGGACGACTGGAGAGAGAGAGAGAGAGAGAGAGGGGGGCAGCAAGGGGGAGGGAAAGGCAAAAGGGAAAGGAAAAAAAAAATGAAAGGGGAAGGAAAGAAGAAAAAGAAAGATAAAATTGGAAAAAAAAAGACAAAAAGACAAAAATAAGCTCTTTTTTTAAACAAATGAGGCACTTGAGGACCTTGTTAGATACAACATCTACTTTGGGCCCTTCTTTGAAAAAATTAGGGCACTTGAGGCCCTTAATTGAAATTTTCTCAAAATATTTGATAGCATTTCACGAATCGCCTTTTATCTTTGAATTTACCTAAGAAAATCTTCAATGTGTTTTTCCTTCTGGATGCTTCATACAAAATCAATAGACACCCACACCATTTGTTGCAGCACATAACTATATTTTTTCAGTCATTTTATTCATTGGGAGTATCATATCTTACTTTTTTTTTATATAAATAAATACGTTTTGTGATATATGATACTTGACATTTGTGGAAGAGTGGGTTTATAATAGAACTTGCCTAGGACACAAAAATCAATCCTTTTTATTCGACGATCGCGAACGATGATGTCTTGTCAAAAGCACTTTATAAATGATATTAAAGCGGTCAAGATTGGAAAGAAGTTACTTCAAAATCGCACAATTAATTACCATCGAAATCACACAATTAATTACAATTTTAATGGTTCAATATTTTTGAAATATCTTTTTCCTCATTCACGTTTAATATCAATTGATCATCTTTATAACTATCCCTTACAAACTTTCGTTTTTTTTTTGGTTAATTAAATAAACTAAAATGGCATAGCCGATGGTTAATTTTGTTTTTTGTTTTTTTTTTTACTTTTAATCGAAACAATTTCAAACACACAAAAGAATAAGAAGAAATTTCATTTTATCCTTAGGTATTCATTGTGAACAACAAAGTTATATACTAAACAAAAAAAAAGTCAAATGGTGGTTAATCACCATAACAAAAAAGTGTAAATTTTTAAGTGTAGCGTAACTCTTGAAGGTTAAGTAAAGAGTGACCTTTTAATATTAAGTAAAGTGAGTTTTGAATGTTTTTTTTTTGGTCGGATACTTTTTTTTTTGGTCGAAGGTCGGATACTTTTGAATGTTAATTAAAAGAGGCGTGTGGAATGAAAATTTATTTTCTTTGTCTAAGACACGAATTTAACTATAAATACAAAGTACTTCCTACACGACAAGAACCGAATATGCAGGAGCAAAAGCAATCAATCATCAGCAGCTTTCATCCACGTGGAGCCAGGTGTCGCCCGACTTAATACAAAGTACTTCCTACACGACAAGAACCGAATATGCAGGAGCAAAAGCAATCAATCATCAGCAGCTTTCATCCACGTGGAGCCAGGTGTCGCCCGACTTCTGACCCAAAAAAAAAAAAACAGGCCTCGCCCGATCACAAACGCACTCTCCTCTCATCCCCGTCGGTCACCGTCAATATTCTTCAAGACCTCTCTCTCTCTCTCTCTCTCTCTCTCTCTGTAACTCGCCATCAGACCCGTCGTACTCGGTCGGAACACTTGCGAAGGATTGACACGATCATCGAGGAATGGAAGCAGAATCAATCCAAGGAGGTAATGTGGAGGTGATTCATTCGTGGTCTGCTCCCAGGTCGCTCAGCACTGGCGTCCTGTACTCCTTTGCTCAGGTGGGTCCTTCGGCTTTGCCTCTTTTTTCTCGTCTCTTCGTAAAGCGTCGTGCTTTCTTGTTGGGTCACTGCTGTTGAGTCCTTCCATGGTAGAAGCTTTCATAATCGTGGACTTGTGCGAGGCTGGAGCATGTTTTTTGGACTGAGGTATTGATTTTGCGTCGGTGGTGATAAGTACAGCCATCACTTTTGTACGGCGTGGTGCTATAGCTTTCAAAACTTCGCTCAAGAGCTATCACTTTCCAAAAATCATTCACTTGAGTCGCTAGAAAAGCTGACCTAAATGCTGAAAAAGCTTACTGGGATGCCCGAAAAGCTGACGTGGGCTTCAGAAAAGTTGATATAGCACTCAAGTGAATGATTTTATTCCGACATGGCACTTAATCGAATGTTTTGAAAGTTATGCCACTCAAGTGAACGCCACACAAGTTATGACACTCACGATGTACTTATTCCTACGTTGGTAAGTTAATTGTTCGAGCGTTACAGCTCGCGTAGCGTCGACAGTTGGCTACGAAATGGGGGGTTTTATCATTCCTCAGTGTTGTAGTCATTTGTAATGTTGGGATGATAATGTTTTCCGAATTCTTTTTTTTTTTGCGAAACAAACGTAGCCTCGGTTTTTTCATGGATAATGAATTCGACAAAGCTTGGAGAGTCAGGGAGACTGGCTTACAAATGTCGATAAACACTCACAGTGTTGCATATTGCTGTATGCCCAAGGCGTCGGTAGCTGTCGTGGTCGCAGTCAAGTTCATTGGAGGAGAGCCATAACACTATCAAAATCTACAGTCGGGTTTAATAATTTTAAGAAAGCTGTCATATATGGAACAGAAGAAGGCTTGCATAGGACCTGCTTCTCAGTTTGGCTTCGAGCATTTGTTATTTACTGTGATATAGCATTGTATCTCTCAAGTTAATGCAGGTGCTTACATCTTGAGGGTGGTTCAGGTTTAAATGGTGTCCACTTTAAATTTAGGTTTGAATGTTGTCTTAGCAGTCATTTGTTTTGGCCTGATCTTTATTAAATTGATGAACGTCGATGTATTTCATTGACGTTCTGGAAAGGGCAACATTTGTTTCAGCAAGGAATAGCATTTTGATTAGTTCTTTTCCGAAAGATATATGGCTTCTATCTTAATCAGAGTCAGGATAAAGTATGCTGCCTTTACATCTTAAAGTAATTTCTAAGATGATATTTCAGAAGATACAGCCGCAGCTTCTAGATGGAGCTTGACATTATAACTTGGAAATTGTATATATTTTAGATGAATAGCTGTCTAATGTAATTGCTGTGTGGTAAAATAGTTTTCTGTTCATTCAGAGAAAAGTGGAGCAACAAAATTTTTGTTCTAAGCACTTTTACATGAAAGGTTTTGCGATTTTAAGGAAAATGAAATAGAACTTTTTAGGATGTCTTAGCTTTGGTTGTGACCTTTGTTTCCTGCTTTTATGTTCTTACAGAACTGGAGAACAAATCCACTTAGGATTAATATGCTATGTATATGGTCATTACGGGTTGAAATGCTGTTGACTAACTGCTTCTCTACTAACTTGCTTAAATACATGTGCTTGTTCTCAGAGGGATGACATGGAAGTGCTTGATGAACCTCTTTATGCAAATTTCCTTCGGGAGACCAATGTAGATAGGCCTTACCGGGAGGATCTTTTGTCCAAAATGGTATGTTCAATGAAGTAGTATTACTCTCAAGTGTTGCCTTTGATGTGTCACTGAAGCTCGACCTTATTCTCTATTTCCTTGTTCTTGGTGAATTCGACACGATCATCTTGATTGTGTCAAATAGCCTCTAGATTAAATTGATCCTTTCTTTATTACGATAATGTGTGCTATTCTCATTACAAGATAATGAAGTCTATACCTGCTGGATACTCTGCCAGCTACTGTTTCCTTGCAACGATAATTCACTGAAGAACTCCCCCTAGTTGAGTAGATTGCACTATCATGTGGATCTTATTATTCATGATCTCCCTCTCCCACTGCTACAGGTGAACTGGATGACTGTAGCAGTTTCCTTTTATTTCGGAAATGATTGATTTGCTTCAAAGTACTCTGTTTTTGTGCGTGTGTGTGTGTGTGTGTGTGAGGGAGGGAGGGAGGGAGGGAGACTTTTAAGTACTTTAACTTCGTATTAAAGAAAAGCTTTTGTGGTTTTGCTTAAATGACTAAGATTACCTGTTCTCTCATTAAGTTGCTGACACTGTGTGCTATTCTGAAATTTTCAACTTGCATGGTTTTTACTCATGTGATATTGTTTTCTTACTCATGTCCTCAAGTGACAATCTCAGCCATTTGAGTTGAACAGGAGTCTGATGGCAACAAAGTGGTAAAAGATATCATATTTGGTCCCCGGAGCAAGAGATACCGTTATTGTAAGGTATAAGTTCACATGCCCAACAAGCAGGATAGGTTGTTCTCAATCTATATGGTCTTCACTCTTTAGTGCTTCAAGTTAAGGCTCTATGAGCATCAACTTTTTTGAGATGGAATATTGATAGTGTAATAAGTAATCTTGTTCATCGTTGTCTTACAAAATCCATCCATAGTGCAAATTATACTTTTGCTTAGCGTGGTTCTTCTGGTTTGAGATTGATGTTTCTTTTTTCCGCGTAATTGAACTTCCTAATTTTGGTCTCTCACCTAATCACTTAAGCAAGGAAGAAAGAGAAATAACTGACGTGTTCTCAAGTTTTAGTCATCAAAGAAAATGGTCACACATGTCATAATCATGGGACCAATTCATTTAGATTTGGACCAATGTTTTGACTTTTCCTGTTTGTCTCATTTTCAACAGCATGTTGCAAAGCAACGGGTGCCCGGTATTTCAAGTGATCTGATGAAGAAAGGAAAGCATTTCATATTGATTCGTCATCCCATGGATGTATTGGTAAAGTACTTCATGAATTATCTTCATGTGTTGTGAGTGCATGAAATGCAAGTCACACATACCTCCATGACGGAGCAAACTCTTTTTACATTGGTGCAAGATCATTTACAGAGCTTCAAGGAAGCGTTGGGCCATATAGAAAGAGCTCTCTTCTAACCAATAAAGATCTCATTGACAAAACAAAAGAATGTGGCGTTTCTTTAATGTGAAATGCTAACTTGCAAGTATTCCACTTGAAAAGTGCATTTCCAACTTTCTATTAACTTTGCCAAAGAAGACTTCAATCCTGCTAATATATTCTAATCCTTATCTTTTCTGAGAAAAGGAAAGGGGTAAAGACATGCTTGCAAACGCTATCTAAGGAAATTGCTACTTAAATCATGCAGTGAAGTTATGTCCATTTACATTTTCCACATGTTGATCCGTCCACCATAACATCGTTTGGTTTGAAATATCATGTAGTGAAGTTATTAGTTGTGTCTGTTTACCTTTACCACATGTTGCTCTGTCCTCCATAACATTGTTTGGTTTGAATTATTGTGTCAGCCATCCTTTGACAAGGTCGTTCCTGCATCCTTTCTCGAGTTATGCCTGGGACAGTTAGTCTCCATATACAGCGAGCTCTGTGAGCTGGGGAATCCCCCGCCAGTTATTGACGTTGAAGATCTGCAACAGGATCCTGAGGTAGTAGAAGTACCTATTATGCTGTACTCTGTTATTTTATTGTGCTTGTACAATCATAGACAATGAATTGCATTCCCTGCATATGATGTATTTCCAGTGATTAGTAGATCACTCTGGTTCACAAGGTTCTCGTCTCTTGCATGGGTGTATGGTGTTTTCTGTTGAGATGAGCATATATGTCCATGAAGATCATCTGTAAAGTGTTGTTCCTTTTGTATCAAGAAACCCCATCCCTCTTAGCCAACGAAGCACTTTTTAATTGTTGGACTGATACCCATGTAAACATTCTTTTTAAATGAAGCATGTAAAAGCAACAACTTTGGAACCAACCTCATGAGTTTAGAATACCTTTGGCCTTGTTCAGATTTTTGGTCGTAAATTTTGAGGATGCAAAGAGTGAGACAATGACGTCAGTAACAATGAGTTGTGGGCTTTCTTCTGTAAAGAAATCTGGTAATAAAGTGGTCAGGTGTAACAGAGAAATTAATACATATGTGGTTTTTGCACTGTAGAAGAAGGTCAAGAGTATTCACATTACTGTCTGGGGTTGAGATGACTCCTTACATTGCACGATTGACTCTGAGCACATTTTTTTCTGGGACTGTCTAGATTTTCGCATTGCTTTTTGTTAAACATATTATCCTCCTATGTAACTTGCAAGTTTCCCCTCATAATTCCGTGGCTCTTTTCCTCTTTCTGCTCTTATTTTCTAATTATTTGTTGGGTATCTAATTTCTACAGCCTAAGTTGCATAGCCTTTTAATGGTCGTCTATTCATTTTGCAGTCTACTTTGCGTGGTCTTTGTGAAGACCTAGATATTCCTTTTCAAGCTGCTATGCTCAAGTATGCTGATGGTGTAATTTTATAGTATTTAGTTACCTTTTAATTAATATTGAGTCTTTCTTAATATTCAATTTAACAAATTCGTCATTTTCCATTTCCATTTGCTTTTGAAGTAATACTAACCCAAGAATTTCAGATGGGAAGCTGGTCCAAAGCCTATAGATGGCATATGGGCTCCATGGTGGTACCAAAGTGTACACAAGTCTACATGCTTTGATCCACCTAAAAAGTATCCCTCGGTATGCAGTTTGGGGTTCTTCAATGTTGTTTCGCTATGATTCCAGAAAACAGCTACATTTCTCATATCATCACTTCAGGGGTCACTGCATATAATCACAGTTCAAACTTGTTTGGTCTGGCTTTTTATCCATATGAAGTTAATCAATATGTTTCATTATTTCTCGTGCTTCACAATCCTGTGCTCAATTAATATACGTATTAAGGAACGTGACGACAACCTATATGCACCTGCAGCATTCCCTTAAGGAAAAGCTTTAAGTATCATTAATCAGCTTCTGGCATCTTTCTTGAAGCTCACAGTTGCTTCCTGCACAAATTCTTTGGCTTGAATGGACAGCATATATTGCTTCTTAGCATGCAACTAAATTATCTTGCTGAAAGTGTCCAGCCAAGTCTTTCCAGTTTCTTGCATTCAGAATCTTATGGTTGAGGTGGCTCTCGCGGGCCTTTCTAGAAATTGGATGACAGAAATATTGTAGCTCTACAAAATCTAAAAAGAGACAAAGGATGAATAGGTTTTCTTCCAGTCCAGAAGGAAAAACAGCGATTCTTTTTTTTTTCCCCTTTCCTTTTTCCCATCTAGAAACACTTTTCCATTGTCCTTTTCATAGCTTTTTCATATTTAGCACAGGTTGCACTATTCATACTTGCAACTATTTCAGCAATTCCCTATGTCCCTCTATTACTTGCTGGAGCAAAGTTTACCTTTTTACAACCTGCTCAAACGCCAAGTGAGGCAAAGATCATTAGATCCTGCCCCTGATCTTCCAGTACCAGCTAATGAAAAACTACTTGCTTGGGTTGGTGATGAGATCCTCCCCCGTGACAGTGCAAAGGTTATATGGAATGTTAATTTGCTGTTAGCAAGCTGAAACAACTTCTTGTATAACACAGTTTTCTATGTTCCTGATGCTTACATAGTAAATATGTCAGGTTTCTGTCTTTGATTCTGTAGTCCAAGGTGGTGATTCAGTGTGGGAGGGTCTTCGAGTTTACGACGGGAAGATTTTTAAACTTGAAGAGCACTTGGATAGGTCTGTACAAGAATTCCTAGGAATTCAATTTTTCACTTCGTAGTCGTGCTGTTTAAGTTGTTTGTAATTCAAAGGACGTTTAAAAAGTTATTAGTGACAAGGAAAGAAGGATGCTATTCATAGTCTCTCGTGTTGCATTTTGTGAGTACCAGACTTAAGTTATACTCTACATTCTGATGAATTAGCTCCAAATATGAAAGACGTGTCATGGACCTTAATGTCTGTCAACCTCTCTCTCTGTCTCTCTCTATTAATTTCTATGTGCGCCTGTATTGCTCTCTGTCTTTGTAAATGTGAAATAAGAAATGTCAATGTGTAATAGCTGCACTTATGTTTTTACTTGCTTTTATATTAGGTTGTTTGACTCAGCCAAAGCTCTGGCTTTTAGCAATGTTCCAACGCGTGAACAGGTAAGGATTTGAAAGACAAGCATATTCTTTTATCTCTTTGCTTAGAGGATTTTGTTTGCCTACATAAGCCAGTTTACAAGCATTGACGGAGACAGATCTATATATATTATATTCATCAGCCTGCATTTGTCTAGTTTATTTTATGTTGACCGAATGCCTATTATGGGTTAAGGATGCAATCTTCAAGACTCTTATTAGGAACGGGATGTTTGATAATGCGCACATTCGTTTGTCTCTAACGCGTGGCAAGAAGGTCCTCTCTCTCTCTCTCTCTCTCTCTCTCTGCATGCATGAAGAAGTGCACAGAATCTACATTCTGGTTGTCATTGTCATTGTCTGGCCGATGAAATGGAGGTCTGAAACCCTTACCGACATAAATTTACATTTGGATGAACAAGGTTCTGCATTGACATCCTAAAATTCCCTGCTACTCATGGTTTCATTCACTTGTCTATCTTGAATGTCATGGACCTTTGTTGTTGACATTTCAGGGCATTGACTTTTTCAGATTACTCTGATTTTGTCAGGTTACTTCTGGCATGAGTCCTGCATTCAATCTTTATGGTTGTACGTTAATAGGTACCATCTACTGCTCATGCTTTTGCTATAAGTTAAAGCGTAACTGCATATTGCTGGTTGGGTGGTGGGTTTTTTTAATTATTTTTATTTAATTAATTATCTGTCTGTCCAAATATCTTTAGCATCACCATTGGTCGACCTCTTCCTGTGGTTGCTTCCAAGTTTTCACAAACTTTTTTTTTGTTCACCAGCAATTCACGATCTCTTAATGTTGATTCTTGGTTAAGGTGGTTGCTTTAGCTGTTCTTAGTTCTCTATTTTTTGAGTGTGAGGCTGCTAAGTGAAAACTCTCACCTCGTCACAGGCAAGCAAGCATTTTTTTGTCATACTAAGTTCAGTATTCTTAGAGCGTTTTGTTCTTTTGTACTAATCCAGTTTTCTGATTTTTTGTTTATATTGTTGCTTCTGCTTGTATGCTAGTATAATTCTGTGGCTTTTCTTCCTCTTTCATTTGCAAGTTTGACGTGCTAATGAGAGATTGCAAAGTGAAAAAGGTTTCAGTACTGCGCACTGTGGCAAAACCCTAATGCCTGTTAAATTTGGCTTTATTTTTCCTTTATATTCTACTCTCTCTGTACATTCTGATGCTGCATTCCTGCTTTCTTGATAATTCAGTGCTCCCTGAATGGAAACCCCCTGTATATGATAATACGCATGGAATTACTCTGGTAACAGCCACAACACGACGCAACTCGCCCAACGTAAGATACCTTTGGCATAATGATTTAGAATCATTGTGGATATTGAGGTTGTTATTGTTTTCATCTTATTGGAATTGGTAAAATATTACGGTTTTTCGTTCCTGTTTTAGTCATTGGAGGGAATGCTATGCCCGCATTTTCGGGATAAATACACTGCGAATGCCATAACTTGTGTACTGCGCTCACTTAAGTGCCATAACTTTTTTTTCACTCATTTGAGTACCAAATCGGAGCAAAACCGATCACTTGAGTGCCACTTCCGGCAAATCGTCCTAGGTGGCTTTTTTTTAGTATTTTTTAAAATTTTCGTCACACATGGATTTTTTTATCATTATTTTATATTATTTTCCATTTTCTTTTTTTTCTTTTATTATTATTATTTTACATTGGCTGGCGAGGGTCACCAGCGGCCCTCGCTGGCCACAAGTCAATCGCCAAGGGGCGAGGGGCCAGTGGGGTGCGACGGCCATGAGCGAGGGCCCTTGAACCTCGCAGGCCATGGCCGCTAAGGCCTTCATGCGAGGGCCGGTGTTGTTATGATGCCATTCATGGCATTCAGATGGCTTAGAAATGTTTAGTTGAATTTGTGATAGTGATCTACGGTAGAGGTATACTTTTAGGAATTTCAGTTAGACTAGTGTGAGTTGACATGTTATACATCAACATCAACAACACCTTTATCCCAAACTAGTTAGGGTCGGCATGTTATATTTACCAAAACTACGATAGCATGTTCTTCACTTCTCATCCTTTCATCTTTAGGGTTTGTTAAGGATAAGGTCAGAATAGTCACTTTTATATATCCTATGTTTATATATATCCTTGTAATGGTGGTTAATGAATAATACTACACATTATTTCTCCATCATGGTATCAGAGCCACCCTAAACCTAAAACAACCACCATCCATTGTTGACCACCGTCGATCCTCCACCGTACTGCCGTCGGCCTCTCACCGGCGCTGACCGAGGTCTCCCAAGACCGGCGACACTATTTCCGGTGTCGATCGAGGTTGTCTTGAGCCGGCGAAGCCAGATCTGAGGTCGCCCAGGCTCGGCGACCCCATTTTCGGCGCCGACCGAGGTCGCCTAGGCCTGGCAACACTATTTTCGGTGCCGATCGAGGTCGTCCCGAGCCGGCGAAGCCAGATCTGAGGTCGCCCAGGCTCGGCGACCCCATTTCCGGCGCCGACCGAAGTCGCCTAGGCCTGGCGACACTATTTCCGGCGCCGACCGAGGTCTCCCAAGACCGGCGACCCGCCGACCGAAGTCGCCAAGACCCGGTGACCCCTTTCCTGACGTCGCCGAGGCCTGGTGACCTCCTGTTCTGAGCTGGCGACCTATTTCAGACGTCCTCTGAAGCTGCTGGACCTATTTCCGGCATTCCCTGAAGCTGCTGATTGAGGAGCGACCCTTCCTTGGTAGTTGCACAACTCTGTAGGTGTATGATGTCCAGTGTTTTTTTTTTAAGTTCTCTGAAGTGAATCGGTATTCTAGGAGTGCGAAGGAGTTTGAGGAATATAGAATGTGCTGATACATTTGAGAAGGTCTGATGAATGACACCATTTCTATTGGTGTTCTATTTTTGGTGCCTTGTTTCCTACGGTGACTGCATCTTGTGTTCTGTTTTTTTTTTTTTTTTGTGCTGGGAGTTTAAATTCAATCAAGTCCAAACTCTGTTCTTGATAGCTCTTGGAGACTTGAAGTCAGTAAAGTGGAGTTACTCCTTTAGGTTGGAGCATTTTGTGTTGCAATACATACGTTAGTTGCAGTTCTTAATTACTGTGAAGTTCATTTTGTATTTGGACTTGATTGAATTCATGACTACTGGATCGAATTCTGGATCCCCTTTTGGTCACTTTCAATTGACCTCTGTCAAGTTGGATGGCACAAATTATCCATCATGGTCAACAGCTGTTGAAGTCTTATCTTACTGCCACCGAACAACTTGATTTTCTTATGTCTACGGCACCGTCTGAGAAAGATAAACTTGCCAAATGGACTGCAGGAGATGCTATGATTCGAACTTTTCTATGGAATAGCATGGATCCAAAGGTTAGTCCCCACTTTATTCAGTGCAAGACTGCTAAGGCGGTTTGGGAGAAATGTGCATTGTTCTATTCTGGACAAAATAATATGACGCGAGTATGTGACACTTGGGAAGCATTATTTGATCTTCAGCGTGGAGATCAATCTTTATATGATAATTATGCTCAATTTACTACCCTTTGTCAACGTTCGGGTACTTATCTTCCTGCCTCGGATGATCAACGTGTTTTGGCCAAGCGACGAGGATCTGCAGACAATATTATATCTTAAGTCATTGGGGGCCCCAGTATTCATCTCTTCGGCAACACATTACGTCATAGAGCTCACTTCCCACAGTGGATGAAGTCTTCTCTCAAGCTCTTCGTTCTACGGTTACTGAGAAAGTTTCCTCCATGCCAACTATGGAGACGAGCGCTATGCTTTCCCATGGTCCTGGTGGACGTGAGAGTCATGGTCGAGGTTACCGAGCTCGTGGACGTGGCTTTGTTTATAATGGTAGCCGTGGAGGTCGCGATGGAGGGGCTAGCACTCGTGGTGCCGTTAGTTCTGGGAATAGTCGTAGTTCACGCTATTGCCATCATTGTCAAAGAACTGGTCATACGGAAGCTTATTGTTATTCTCTTCATCCAGAGCTCAAACCAACTCTTGCCGCCTATGCTGAAGTGGAGAATCATGTTGTTTCTCCTTCATTGACTCCATCTAGTTCGAGCACCACACAACGTGTAGGAGACTCAGTTACATTGACACGTGCTGAGTATGATGCATTGATTCGTCCTCAACAAATGACAGGAACTTCAGCTCCTACTGCTACTTTGGCACAAACTTCCAAAGGTAGTTCGTCTTGTTTGTTTTCTGCGACGTCTGATTCTTGGATCATAGACTCTGGAGCTACCAATCACATGACTGGTAACTCTAATTTGCTATCTTCATTTCATTCTATGTCTCCTTCATTGTCTAATTCGGTTACATTAGCAAATGGTTCCCAATCACAGGTTACTGGTACGGGAGTTGCTCATTTGAGTCCCTCTCTTTCTTTGTCATCTATCCTTCACCTATTCCAGTCTCCCTATAATCTGATTTCTATTAGCTCATTGACTAAACAATTGAATTGCTCTATAACTTTTTCTGCTTCTCGCTGTATCTTTCAGGATCTGAGGACTGGACAGACGATTGTTGGGGGACATGAATCAAATGGGTTATACTATCTTGACAAGAAGGTGTTAGCTGCCGCAACTATGAAGCGTCCATCCACTGATGTATATCGGACACATTGTCGAGCTGGTCATCCGCCACCAAACATACTTCGTCGTATATTTCCTGAGTTCGAGTCTGTGAGTTCTTTTCAATGTGAAGCATGTCAGTTTGGTAAACATCATAGAGCGTCTTTTCCTTCCCGTATTCAGAGCCGTGTGTCAAGTCCATTTGAACTGGTTCATTCAAATGTATGGGGTTCATGTCGTGTGTCTGATATTTCTGGATTCAGATACTTTGTTACATTCGTGGATGATTTTTCCCGAATGACTTGGTTATTTTTAATTAAAGGACCGTACGGAAATTTTTCATTGTTTTCGATTATTCTACTTCAAAGTGTTGAATCAGTTTAATATCTCCGTCAAATATTTACGGTCAGACAATGCTAGAGAATATCTTGCTACCACTTCTGGTTTTCAGCCATTCCTTGATTCTCATGGTGTTCTCCATCAGACTTCCTGTTCATACACCCCTCAACAGAATGGGGTTGCTGAACGTAAAAATCGCCGTCTTCTTGATGTTGCTCGTTGTCTTATATTTCACATGAATCTACCTAAAAATTTTTGGGGCCATGCTATTCTTACAGCGTGTTATTTAATTAATAGGCTTCCAACTTCTGTTCTTCAGGGGGAAACACTGTTCACTACTTTACATCCAGATTGTCCCCCCTTTTCTTTACCTCTTCGAGTATTTGGCTGTGTTTATTTTGTACATTCTCTTACTCCAGGTCTTGATAAGCTGGATCCTCGTGTTGGAAAATGTATCTTTGTGGGATACTCTCGTACTCAAAAGGGGTACAAATGTTACAGCCCTGCTCCTCGTCGTGTATTCGTGTCTGCAGATGTGACATTCTTTGAGGATCAGTCATATTTTCCTTCTCAGTCTGTTCCCACAACATCTGATGATAGTAATTGTTGTGTCATACCAATTATTCCACCTACTTCACTTCCAGAAGCTACCTCCAACGACGCACAAGGATTTCAGTTTGCTGAGCACACCTATCAACGACGCAGTACAGCACCTACACATGATTCATCTGTTCCCTCATCAGTTGCTGCACCATTCTCTGATCCTGATGTGCCCATAGCTACTCGAAAAGGTACACGTTCTTGTGTCGGTCGTCCTGTGGATCGTTATGCTCCTTATTATGGTCTTTCTGAGTGTCTTCGTACTTGTCATCCTATTTTCAATTTCTTATCATATGATCGTTTATCTCCTAATTTCTCCATATTTGTCTCGTCCTTGTCCTCTGTTTCTGTCCCTAGCAGTGTTGCTGAAGCTCTTGCTCATCCTGGATGGCAGCAAGCAATGGAAGATGAGATGAAGACCCTCATTGAGAACCGTACTTGGGAACTCACTTCATTACCTACGGCGAAACACACTGTCGGTTGTCGTTGGGTATTCACTGTTAAGGTTCATCTTGACGGCACTCTTGATCGATTGAAGGCTCGATTGGTTGCAAAGGGATATACTCAAACATATGGTGTTGATTATGATGACACCTTTTCACCTGTTGCCAAAATCTCATCTGTTCGTGTCTTTATTTCCCTTGCAGCACATTTTGGTTGGGTACTTCATCAACTAGATATGAAAAATGCCTTCCTTCATGGTGATTTATCCGAGGAAGTTTATATGGAGCAACCACCCGGGTTTGTTGCTCAGGGGGAGAATTTGGTATGCCGCTTACATAAAGCATTATATGGACTCAAGCATTCTCCTCGTGCTTGGTTTGGCAGATTTAGTGATGCTATTATCAAGTTTGGATTAAAGCGTTGTCAAGTAGATCATTCAGTTTTTAGTTCTATCTCCTCAGCTGGATGTATTCTCCTGGTTGTATATGTGGACGATATTATCATTACTGGTAGTGATTCAAATGGTATCCAACAGCTTAAGCAGTTTCTCCACACAGAATTTAGTACCCAGGATCTGGGACGTCTACGATATTTTCTTGGTATTGAAGTTGCATACTCACATGCATGTATCAATTTGTCTTAGCGAAAGTATGTACTTGACATCCTTGACGAGGTTGGATATCTTGGAGTAAAGCCAGTAGATACTCCTATGGAACCCAATGTGAAGCTTGATGCAGAAAGTGGAGATTTGTTACATGATCCAGGGAAGTATAGAAGATTAGTGGGAAAGTTGAACTATCTTACCGTCACAAGGCCTGAAATATCTTTTGCTGTCAGTGTAGTCAGACAGTTCATGAGTTCTCCCCGTACTACTCACTGGGATACTCTACTTAGAATTATCAAGTACTTGAAGGGAACGCCAGGTAAAGGGATACTCTTCAAGAATTATGGACATCTGAACACTATAGGTTTTTCTGATGCAGACTGGGCTAGATGTCCTATCGATAGGAGATCTACAGTGGGTTACTGTGTGTTCCTTGGAGGTAATTTAGTCGCCTGGAAAAGTAAAAAGCAACATGTGGTTTCTCGATCAAGTGCTGAAGCAGAGTATAGAGCTATGACACATGTGACGTGTGAATTACTCTGGTTGAGGATGTTATTATCAGAAATTGGTTTGCCAATAACAGATCCATCGGTCTTATATTGTGATAATCAATCGGCTATTCACATTGCGAATAACCCTATCTTCCATGAGCGAACTAAACACATTGAGGTTGATTGTCATTTCGTACGGGAGAAAGTTGAGAAAGGGAAAATTATTCTTCAACATGCAAGGACAGAGGATCAGCTTGCTGATATTTTTACTAAATCTCTAAGGGGGAGTAGAGTGAGTGTTCTATGTAACAAGTTGGGATTATTTGATATTTACATCCCAGCTTGAGGGGGAGTGTTAAGGATAAGGGCATAATAGTCACTTTTATATATCCTACGTTTATATATATCCTTGTAATGGTGGTTAATGAATAATACTACACATTATTTCTCCATCAGGGTTGTTTTTGATCTGTCATTTGTATTTCAGAACTTGGATTCCAAGATTCACCACAACAATCTTCTGAATAACATACTTGCGAAGGTAACCTTTCTTTTGACAACATAAACTGGATTGTCATTCCATGCTAACTTTTTTCTGGAAAATGGCCTAGTGAAATTTTCTGTAGCATTAATGAAATTGATATCTTCTTTTTCCCATGAACCTGAAGTCCAGGCTTCACCCTACACTGGTTTCATCTTTGACAGGGAAAGTTTTCTGTTTGCAGTTCTAAACCAATTCGTTGTTCACTTAATGTCGTTGTTCTTGGGTGGTTTTCTTTCGTGAGATCATATAGTCATCATTTATTTCTGTTGACAATCTTTTCCCCATGGAGTGGGGATTTATGAGCATGTCAATCGTGCTCTATTCCCATGAAAAACCTGTGTAGCCTGTGTTTCGCAAATGGGTGCTAGTTCTTCTGATCGATGTATTGATACAATTTGAATAGTTAAAATGATGCAGGTAGAAGGGAACAATGCAAATGCTGATGATGCCATCATGCTCGACAAGGATGGTTATGTGTCGGAAACAAACGCTACGAACATCGTAAGCTTATTCTAATGCAAGCAAGTAGTGTTCCGGTTGTGGCGCACGAGCCTCATGAGAGTCCTACAAAATTTATGGAGCTGCCTTCATTAGCAATGAAGGCAGTGTGTCCAATTCCTCTTGTTTATACCATGAGTTACTGACTGGAAAGCCCTTTTCCTGTTGTAATGCAGTTTTTAGTAAAGAAAGGCCGTGTTTTGACACCTCATGCTGATTATTGCCTTCCTGGCATTACTCGAGCAACTGTAAGTATTAAGAGCCCTTTTTTAGGTAAAAGCTCTGTAGAGTGGGCCAGAATTGTGGAAACTTACAAAAGGAAAAGGGTAAAAAAAATTTAAGTGGAGACATGGATAAATCATCATCCTATTGTCGAATTATAAGCTGGTCTACTCTTCAAGATCCTGGAATAATAATGAAATGGTCGATAGTATTATTTGTGATCCAGTAAATGCTTGCTATTGTAGATAAGAGCTTCAGGGTAGTCTTTTGCATAAGTATCTCAGTACTTTTTCTGCTAAGTTCTATGTTGCGTTAGGTATATTATAAGCAGACAGAGCCCCTGCATCAGCATGTAGTTGATTCCCAATTGGCTTTGTTTTTTCCTTTTTTTAACCCTCCTAAATTGATTAATAGATTGAACATGTGACTCCGCTTTCTTACTTTCATACATCTTTGTTTGATGAAGCATGTTTTACCAAGCCTTTTATTGATGTTGCAGGTCATGGACCTAGTGGTTAAGGAAAATCTGATCTTAGAGGAACGGAGAATCAGCTTATCAGAATTCCACACAGCTGATGAGGTTTGTGTTCCCTCTTTTTGAATTTAATTGGACTTTATTGTATAGATAGCATGGAAGTACTCCACCACTATTAAGAATACATTTCTTGGGTTGTTAATATGCTGAGAAACCTTGTCGGCGATAATTTTGAACACCACAAGGTATATGACATGTTTAAATTCAAGTATGTAAGATTTATCAGTCCATTTTTATCCATGAGTTTTATTTGGGATGCTTTAGATGCCTATTAAATTTGTGTTTGGCTCCTTCCTAGCAACATATTTGGGTAGCGTAAAATGCCTGGGAAAGATGCCCTCCCTACTTGCAATAGATGAACCAGAAGATGTTAGAAGCTATGCGTGGAATTTTGGATAACATATAAAACATGTATCACTGCTTGAAATGCTAAGCTTGGAAGACTTCAAGACGTCACGGCTTTGTGCCAAATTTGTTAACTAAATACGACATTTACCACCGGCTTAATGATAGTTGTGGCTTCAGATCCCCGTTTCTTGTTTTATTTCTTTCATTTTTTGAAAGAATCAAATTCCTGCATTGTTCTAGCTTGCGCTTTTCATCCTTATTTTTGCGACCAATTGCAGGTATGGACAACAGGAACCATGGGAGAAATTAGTCCAGTAAGTCCCAGATATCTCTGATAATCATGTGGTTAATCATGACTAAAGTGCTTTTTGGATGTTTATGAACATCGTGCCTTTTCTATGGTGCTTGCCACTGTCGCAGCTACATTGTACTGCCCTATGTTCATTTGATTGGTTTAGGAAATAGGTTTCTTGTGAGCTGTATCTCCATGGGCAGAATCCTAGGTTTAACTTGTACTTAATCCAGATAACATTTGAATCCTGGGGATCAACATACTTCTTAATCTAGCAGAAGTCCCTCATACGTTATCCTAGATATGTTGGCCAATTCATGGGTCTGGGCTGGTAGCACTTGCCCTATATGCCATCTTTTAGTTTCTGCTTGTTGCATTCAACTCCATATAAGGAAATGACCTGAGTGCATTGAGCTTAGCATTCGTACTGTGTGACTTGGTGATGGATTGGTTGGATATAGTTGGTGAGCTAGTTTTAGTTGTGTTCATGTAAGTTGCGATGAATTAGCCCTAGTGATGGCCCTTCCAAGTGAGCTTGTCTGATTACTGAAGATGGCTTGGTTAAGCAACTCCGATAATGACAATCTAGAGCATGACAATTAAAGTTCAAATGGGGTGAATTTAGTCACTGCTACTGTTTTTATACTGCAAAAAATTAGTGCCAGAGAAGCTGTAAATCATCTATTTACAGTAATTATGCTTCATGGAGCATTCTGCAATATTGCTTTTTTAAAGTCGTGAGTTCACTTAGATAACGAGGATCTCGTCTTTCGTCTTGAGGTACCGATCCTACTATAAGTTCGGTGGCCAAGCATTGTTTCTGCTTGACTGTTATAGTAATACCTGTTTAATAATGCCTACCAGGTTGTCAAGATTGATGGACGGATAATTGGTGATGGAAAAGTAGGTCCAGTGACTCGAAGATTACAGGGTGCGTACAAAAATCTGACGGGAGAATCTGGAGTGCCTATACCAACTTCCAACTATTTGTAATTCTCCCGTGTAGAAAGATATCGCACCATCGCTGGAAAAAAGAGGTGCAAATCATATATTTCTAGAATTAGACTGTTTTACTACGAGTTGTCGACCTGACCTCTGTAAAATGGGTCAACAAAACTTCTCTGGTTTGTGTTTATTTCTTGCAGATGGTGTTTGTTGCTACGAATGTTGAGGGAATTGAATGGGAGGGACCTATGAAACTAGATGCAGAAGCCGATCAGGTCATTGCCTATAACTACGTAAAACTGTAACAAAAATGTGGAGTTTCAAGTTCTCCCACTTAAAGACGATGTTCAATTATATTTATGATGTTATGGCCGTTGTCTGTTCAATAACAGGTGTAAAATTGCTACAAAGCTTTTGCTTCTCTCAATAAAACGATGACACCCCCTCATTGTTTTCCATTGAGGACATTCACTTCCTGTTGTTTATCTGTTGAATGTGTCTTGGAACAAACTCGCTGCGCATCACATGCTCACTTCGAATTCAAATCGGGCAGAAGCAGATCCAACCACTTGTGTCCCCCTGAGAATACTGTTTAGTTAGAAAAGCTAACTAAGCGGGAACCATGATCCTCAGATTCATATTGATTGAAGGAGTTGATGTAACCTGCTGTCTCTCAAATCTCACCAGACTCTCCGTTCTTCGAGGGAAATAAGGGAAAGTCGTCGTCTTAGTCAAGTGGTACTGTAGTTTCACTTACTTTTAGGTAGAGAATGTCAGCTGTTCCAAAAGAATAAGCCAAACATGAACATGCCATAGAAACATATTTTGTCTGTTGAAATATTAGGACGCTCGTTGAGATTGATGGTCTGCATGAACTTTTAATAATTTTAGGATTGTAGATGTTGCTGGAGGCTTGCATTCCATAAGTTAAACAACAACCAAGAGTACCACTTCAAGAGACTCAACAGAAATCTTGTGCAAAATGACATCAGTTGCCAGTTGCTGCAACTTGATACAGACTGAGATTCTAGAAGATCCGCTTCTCATCTCATGATTCACAAAATATTGAATTCAGAGAGAGAGAGAGAGAGAGAGAGAGAGAGAGAGAGACTAAAACATGAATCCGTCTTCAGGGTTCTCAAGATCAAAGAAAGACTCACTCTTGAATGCTGCTTAAAATCTGGTTCGCAGCCGCGGCAATTTCATCCCCTAGAGTCAGCTTGCAATCATCTTCAACCTGCACATTCAAGTTTCCAAATCCCAAGCCCCTCAAATTCTAAATCATGAATACTTCAAAATCTCAAGAACCTCGTTCCGGATTTGCTGTCTATTTACTGCTGGTGCTTTTCACTCCTTCCCATTTAACTTCCTTTCTAATCTAGTCCTCTAATGCTCAATGTTTGCACAATTCTGCCCTTGCATCACCAGTTTTATCGACATTACCGATTTTTGACAAGCACTAATGAAGTAGCTTCAAAATCTCAAGAACCTCGTTCCGGATTTGCTGTCTATTTACTGCTGGTGCTTTTCACTCCTTCCCATTTAACTTCCTTTCTAATCTAGTCCTCTAATGCTCAATGTTTGCACAATTCTGCCCTTGCATCACCAGTTTTATCGACATTACCGATTTTTGACAAGCACTAATGAAGTAGCACCAACTTGACACCACATCAACTAAACATGTAAGAACATATTAAGGTTAAAAAAGAAAAATTAAGATCGTACCTTGAGAGTGAGACAATAGAGAACAAAATGTTCAGCTGTGGTGACATTGAGGTGAAGCACAGTGAGTCCCACACCCTGCAGCCCAGATACCAAACTCAACAGCTGCTTGGGTCGTCTCTTTGACCTTACCTTGAGATTTGCATGGGTCTCCACCATGGTCACTTCAATGTCAGCGATTGCCGACTGAGGGAGGGTCGTCCAGCCGTTCATGGGCACTGAGTCACTGCCTTGACCAGGGCTTGCAAAGTACTGTGGACAGGTGAAGAATTCGGAGAAGGGAGAGGAGGTGTGATCTTCATATTTCGATTTTTGTCCTTCAATTTCTTTGTGAGCACCAAGCTGCTGCAATTGCTGCTCTAGCTCTTTGACATAATTGATGGCGCCTCCTATGATCGATGCTTGATCAACCTGATCAATTTCACAGTACAAATACTTCGAGTCAAATTAACATTAATGCGAAAGAAGCATAAGAAAATTACCATCACCAACATGCTAGTCCACTTGAACGTTAATTTTGACTAGCCATCTTTTTTAAGAAATGTACTCTTTGATTTTACCAAAATATGGTAAGACTATCTCTGCCGATAAAGAGTAGAATAATGCTAGCTCACAGGATTATGCTGCCACTGCCTCTGGATTATCCAAGAGCAATATGCAATTTCCTCTTGACTTCAGTTAAATAAGTGGACTTTATGTTTGTAATATTTCCACTCATGACTGTGCCACATGAAGTTTCCCAAGAAGCACAGGCAAGCAAATGGAGGGGAGAGAGAGAGAGAGTGAGAGAGAGATTGTTTACCTTTCGGACATGGGAGTCAGGCATGAGAGAACGCAGAACAGAGAGATGCTCATTCATCTGCTTTCTTCTATTCCTCTCAGTGGCAATGTGAGCCATCCTCTGACTCTCCATCTCCTTCTTGTTCTTCCTGCTCCTGTGCCGACACTGCTTCGGCCGGTCGATCACAGCAGTTGATGATGCATTTGGCTGATGATTCCACTCACTACGTTCATGGTCTTCTGTTTGGCTCTCTGGAATACTAAGGAAATGGCTGTTCTCACACTGCTCTTGATCACCAAAGTCAAAGCTCCAACTCTCCCCCAACAAGCTTTGGACTTCTTTGCAATTATAACAAGTAAAGGGGTCTTCTGGAAACACCACTGCTTCAAGTGCCATTCCCTCCCCTCCCCCCCCCCCTCTCTCTCTCTCTCTCTCTCTCTCTCTCTCTCTCTCTTTCAATCAAGGCAACGTCAAAAAGCTGACAGATTAGTTTAATGTGGGGGAGATCCGAAGAAAAGTGTCCTGCCCTTCTGCTTTTGGATGGGAAGGTTTGAAGCTTTTTAAAAGGCCTTGTTAATGATTTTTTTTTTCAATTTTTTTTCCTATTTTTTTTGTACAGCAAATTCCACTTGAAAAGCCTACTGAAAGATCAAGAATAAAGACAAAGGGGCCATGAGATTTTGTTTCTCTTACATATCTTAGGAGGAGAAGGCATAGACAATGTTTGCAAAGAACATGTTCGTGGCCCCTCCAGAGTTAGAGGTCTCTCATAAACAAATCATTAGATCAACAAATGTTGAATTCTTTTTTTCCATGTTAAATAAATAGAAATGGTAGTGGCGCCACTGCGAGCTTGTGGCGAATGTCGAACGGCGCGTTGATTTACAATTTTACAATACCAAATCACATTATTGAAAGTCTTAACTCTTTCGTGGAGAACAAGGCTGTCCATATGAGGGGAAAAGTGTTGCTTATCTTACATTTACAAGAACTCATTCAATTTGCTCTCGGTAAAACACTACATGCTTCTCTGTAAAAACAAAGAAATGTTTTACTTATCCAAGAGTTGGTTGCATACATAGGACAAAAACTTGCCCTATTCTAATTCCAAAAGCTATAGAACAAGGGGTAAAAAAAAAAACATCTGAATAAAGTAATACATCCCGCTTTTGATCTTCACCTGAAGACTCCTCTCCCCTTTTGTGGGGTCTCCATCCCTCGAATTTAGATTTTATACCTTCAATCTAAGGTAGGCTGATGCATATAATGATATAATAAGGACACGCCAATCAGATGGTTCCATTGAATCAAACCCTCTAAATGTCCACTTCAGGAGCAATGAAATTCAGCCATGGACAGCACAAAAAAGGTTCTCATTCCTGATGTTGCCCGGACAAAAAGAGAGGCAAGATCATCTCCCCCAAAAGCTAAATCTAACACCTTTTTTCTCTGTTCCTGGCGAGAAAAAAACTTGCATTTTTGGGGGGTGTATGACTGCTTGTCTGGATTCATGATGCATCTTTGTCCAAACAATGTATTCGGCACTTGCCTTTGCATAGAAGCTGCCCTTGATAATAAGTTAGGAAAGCTAAAAACTCAAGAGGATTGAAGCTCATCGAAACCGCGATAGCTGCTGGACTAGACGAAATCAGATCTTAAGTTCCCAGTAGACTTCCGTGAGGAGGACTAAATCAGGCGCGGCAGCTGCTTGGTTGAATAGCGTATGAAGTCTTGGATGAAAAAGATGACTTTGCTACAGCATAATCTAGCAGCAGATCCAGTGAACTCGTCGCTTGGTCACCTACGAATCCATTGGCCATCACCTCTCCGCTCTAGAGTCTCTGTGTGAATCTGTAATTATCGCAGAAAGATGAGAACTTTTTAAGTCATACATTCTTCACAAACGGTCTATGCTTACCGCAATTGATGTTTTACATCAATCCTCGAATTAACACAAGGAAAGACACTGGGGAAGCAGAGCGGGGACTGTGCACGGCCTGGATGTCTGTTGCAGCGCATGTGCACCGCTCTGCATGATGATCAAAGCATGAGGAGGAGAACGGCCACATGTTAAAGGTGTATAATTTTCCAATTTATGACTGACTTGAGTAGAAAATGATTATCTTGACGAGAACATTTTTCATTTTTTTTGCCTGTTTCTTTTTTCTCTATTTGGTCATGAGCAGGCTAAACAAGGACGTGAGGCTTGCAGATTCCTCTTGGAGAGCCGAAACAGCGGCGCAACAAAAACCGCTTACCCACTGAGAAAAGCGGAGACAGCGTCGACAAGAACATGGCAGAATCTTTGTGAGGTGAGGCCAACAATCTTTCCTTTGGGACTCTTCTTTTCTTTTCCTTTTTCCCCTCCTGTCCTATTTCTCTCTCTCTCTCGATCTCCCGGGGGTTTCCCAGCGTTTGCATGAACTCGTGGCCTGGAAATCGCCACGTCTGACTGCGGATTCCCTCTCTAACGTGCGAGCTCGAGAGAAGGTTTGCGATTGTCTTAACTAGGAATTTAGAAGGAGAGATTCCATTTCGTTGCCCCTTCTTTTCTTTTTCTTTTCTTTTTTATTCCTTTTCTTGTCAAATAATTTTACGAAGATCTTTTTCGGTTCATATCCGAACCCATCTATCCTCTCGATAAGAGATTTTACGTTCGGATTTTATTAACCCAATACATATTTATGAGTGAATTTCCAATCAATCATCGATTTTCGATAAAATTTATTCACAATTCTAAATCGATGAGTCACGAGCCAGTATAAATATATTAACTGCTTTCCTATACATCACATTCGCGACTTCTTCGATTTCTTTACCTAAAACCATCCTACGTATCGAAAGTGAGAAAATCACAACGAAATAAAATTTGAAAAATGCATGGGGCGGAATGCTCGATCGTTTTACTGACTTCATCAAATGATTCATTAGCGTCACAAGGATTAAAAAAGAAAAAAAAAACAGCCAACCGAAAGAAGATCATTGGCCCAAAAAAATAAAAATAAAAGAACCTGTAAAAGAGCTCTTTCAAGTCCCATCAAATGTTGATGATAATGATGGTAAACAATCAGATTTCAGACGCGAAAAGTCGCAACCCACGTGAAGTTTTTATCCCTAGTTTGTAACCAAATTAATTGAGATTTGAGGAGCAATTATGGGCCTTGGGCCCATCTCAGCTGGTTTTGGAAAAAAAATTTCAAGTTTCGATCCACAGGAATTGGTGACGATGGGACGCTAAGAAGTGAAACTCGGTAGGTAGTAGAAATTGATGGCGTTCATCGATTTACCAGTCGCAAAGCATGATAATGACATCGATAATGGTTGCTCTGAATCTAAACTAAGTTCCAAATCAACTCCTAGAGAGAGAGAGAGAGAGAGAGAGGGAGAGAGAGTCGATCGGTCAACCTTGTGCGGATGGTGAAAATCTGATGCTCGGGCGTTCGACATCATACGCTCTGCTGAAATAGGTTTTCCCGGAGAACTAACAATGGCCGGTTTTTCCATGGGAAGCCATCGAGCACGGAGGGTGTAGAGTGGATTGGCATAAGCTAGTCTGAAACTCTGGTTGTATAACTAGATATCGTTCTCTCTTCTGCAAGGAGCGATCCGCGACAATTTGCTAATGCCGCCCTTTGTCACATTGGACGGAGTAGGAATGCCTCGGTACATGAACAATCATCCTTTGTGTGAGATTCTCATACCTTGTTCATAGAACTAGGAGTCTCCAATGAACACGTAAGATAGTCCTTGCCGTGATCGCTGTCTCCTAATTTCGTTGGCCAGGTAGGTATCCCTTCTGCATGACTGTTATCGAGATGAAATCTTTTCGATTGCTAGCAATACTATTCTGACAATCACATGAACTCGTACCATTATGTCGGATTAGCTTGTGGAGAGGTACTCGTTTACTCGTGGATCATACTGAGCAGTTTCAGCTGCGGCATGTTCACGGAGAAGCCAATGAATGTGCGGACTGGCTTGTCGACGTTATGGGATTCTCCGTAGCAACAACTCCTTAATCTTCACTCCACAGCATCTGCAGGACCGAAAAAGGAAAATCTTCATAAGCATCTGAAGTTGATAAGGGGCCGTAGGTTCTTAAAGAGGCGGTCTGAAATCATGGGCTAATTCTCAATAGGCCTGAACTGAACTCAGCATACAAGTTTCTGGCTGAGTATTCGGGGGGGATGATGGAGCTCTCAACTTGACCCCTGATCCAAACCCTTCCATGCCCTCGGAGTCGGCCGGAATCGCTCCCAATTTCGACGAAGCATTCTTCGAAATGTAACTCTTATCGTAATCAAATGTCTCGTGCTTTCTCTCGCTATTCCATCGGGAATATGCATGCGATCGAAGGCTTTGATGGTGAGACGATTTTGGCATGTTGGGGGTGAATTTGAAGTTAATGCAGGTTGATCTAGGGGCTAAATTGACACTAATTTGGATACCGTGGCGTAATCGACATTACTTTAATCCATTTCGAAGGGAACAATGGCATTGTCTTATTAATAAGCCGTTGGTGACCGGTGAAAACCTCCATACAAAAGGATAAGCTGTGAAAATTGATTTTTTTTGGCAAATTAAAGGGCAAGATGTGGTTTTTCTGTGGCAAAAGGATGAGCTGTGAATTAGTTTAAGATTCACGTACGCGAAGGTTCTTACTCCCACTACATTGAAACAAAGTAATACAAGATTGATGCGGCTAGTTGGGATGTCGAAAAATTTTCAATTTAAAATCTGGAGATTACCTATTCGAATCTCACCAATTGCGTGCAAACTGCTTTGTGTCAGAGTCATCCGCGAAGGTCTGGATTTAACCGGTCTATGAAAATATTTATAGGCTGTTCTAAGGGTCTTTAGGTAGAAGGGTCTCGAGTCTCGACGCTCGTGCTCCTGGATTATCAAAAGAACTAAAGCGTGCCCAATCTTTCTAATTTCCTTTTCTTTTAACCAATAAGTTAGTTGGCTTAGATGGGGAGAGAAAGTCATTATTTCTTCCCGTGGTCTCGAGTTCAAAACTTGTTGAGAGCACTCCAAGAGTAAAATCATGAATGCATCGGGTCGACGATAGGGAGAGTGCGCCCTCAAGATCATCCGGAGGGGTGGACCACTCGAGAAACGCAAAAGTTGATCGGGACACCATCTGATTGCTCCACAAATATATATATATATATATATATATATATATATATAGTCAAGACGAATCCGTTTGACTTTCAAATTGAATCTCCCCACATGACTGCTTTGAGCTTGCTTGAACTCCAAGCCTTTGGTAGGTAAACGGTTAAAAATGCAATATGGACATCTTCATCTTCCTTTTCTTTTCTTCTTCTTTTTATTATATCCTTGACGTATTCCTCAAGTTCGCCGCAGTCAATATTGGTGTGGTAATGGGTGACCGCATGACCAGAAGAACGAGGGCATATCTGCTCTTTCGAGTGGCTTGTGGGTGCTCTTCGTGGAAACTAGCTTGGCCTCTGAAGAAAAAAAAATCATGAAAATCATCTTAATTACGATAATAGATGAGCAATAGTGTTAAATATAGTACACAAATGTTTGTCGTAAAAGTATAATATGTTAGAGAACGGAGATAAGATGACCAACTTATGAAATAGGTGAAATACTTGGTTCAAACTATAATGGCAAGAAAGAAACATCCGCGATTGGATCAAATTAACATCGAAAGTTGGATTTGAGCCCTTCTACTACGATATCGTAATGGCAATCGAGATACTAAAGTGGATGCTCACGTGAGTCTTCTAAAGCTTTGGTATCATGTCAAATCGAACGTGCCACCGTCTGTTTTACTACTTTCAAAATTGTAGAGAATGACGGACCTTATGTTTTTTGTTTCGTAAAGTAAGGACATCAATATGCAACATGGGCACATCGAGATTCCAAAAATTGAAATATAGTTATTGGATTACATGGTATTTCATACCTAAGTCGTGGAGGGAAAAAAAAAGTATCCAAGATCCCCTCAAGTCATTGGACTTTAGGTTCCTCAACGTCGAGACTACTGGTAAAAGGAATGGAATATTCAGGGTAAATCATCTCTCAAAACTGTAAGTATATACTTAAGTTCAATGGCTACAAGTGTGCTATTTGTTTCATTTCTTCTGTTCTCTTTCACTTTCGTTTTTCTGGTTCTCCTCTTCGGCAAATGAACAATAACCCTAACGTCATATCGTTGCATGGAACTAAACTCACCGCTGCCTCCATCGTCGCAGTCGCCGCCATCTCACCAACCCTTTTGCTTCTAGCCGCCATTACTACCATCGGCACAGAGGCTTTCATGCACTTAACCAAAGATCAACTAGAACAAGTAAGATGTAAGGTTGAGATTTCTGTTAATGTGCTGTAGGAGGCGTGATCGACTCACTTTTCTATCCTTTTGACATTATTAACAGCATATCGCAATGATAGCACATTCGATGGCACTGACGGTCTACGCACAGTTCCTTCAATTTTTATTTATACATGGATGGTAGAAAAATCACATTGTCTCCCTAGTAGCCAACAGTTCTTCGTTTCGATGACACATGCAAAGCCCAATGCCACGCCCAAAGCCCAAAGGCTAATCGAAAGGCCGAACGTCTAGACGCTCGTGCATCTGAATTATCAAAAGGAAATTAAGTGTGCCCTCCTTATGGAAAACTTACACTTCTTCTTCTTAAGGTGTTGCTTAGATGGCGAAAGAGTTTGTCCCTCTCATTGTGCTCTTAAATGAATGTATGACTGTATTTGGCTGGGGTAATGAGTGCACCCGTTTAAGATTATTTCAGAGAGGTGGATCAGTCATGATATATGTGCGAAAATCAGTCCAGACGTAACAAAGGAGTTCTCAAGTCCTCTCTCTCTCTCTCTCTCTCTCCATATAACATTATAATATGCATAGTCAAGGTCAATGAACTAGTTCGAGATGTGGGTTTGACCAGAACCTGTTTTGACTTTCCAAGTTGAATTTTCCCCACATCAATATTTTTGAGCTTATTTGGACTTCAAGCCCTTGGTGGGTAGGGTAACCGATCAAAAAAGGGCATTATTGAAAAACCCTATTGTCGTTTTCTCTTGTTTTTCCTTTGACGTATTCCTCAAGCTCGTCTAGTCAAAGTTTGTGTGGTAATGGGTGACCGGAAGGCCGCAAGACCGGAGCATTTATTATTTCGAGTGTTTTTTTTTTTTTTTGGTCTTTGAGTCGATGAATAGAAAATAATATGGAGAAACTCGGATTGACTATGATAATGGATGAAGGTTTGTGTAACATTGTAGTACATGATTGTTTGTCTTAAAAGTATAATCTCTTTAGAGATTGGTGACTAGATTACCAAAGTATGAAAGTTTCGAAAATTGAACTCCAAACCTTCGGATACAATATCAAAATGGCAAATCGAGATACTAAATTAGATGCTCATGAGGGTGTCTTCTAAAGCTCTGATGTAATGTCCGATTTGAACATGCCACAGTTTATTTTACTGCTTTTAACTGTTAGATAATGACACGCATTTTATTTCGTATCGTAGAATAAGGAAAACGTATCTAAGATCGCCTCGGGTCATTGAACTTTAGGTTTCTTCACGTTAAGACTAATAGCAAAAGGAATGAAATCTTCTACATTTTTGGGTAAATTACATCTTAAAAATGTCAAGCGTCCGTAATTCCAATGGCTTGTGCATGCTCTTTTTTTTTTTTCCTTTTTTTATCCGACTCTCTTTCACTTTTATTTTTTCACTTTTCAACAATGAGCGGTAACCCTAGCATCATATCGTGCACAGAATTGAACTATCCGCTAATGCCATCGTCGCAATCGCCACCGCATCACCTATCCTTTGCCTCTACCGGCCGTTACTACCATCGACCCGTCGGCTTTCATGTTCTTAACCCAAGATCAACTAAAGCAAGTAAGATGAGGTTGAGATATCTCTACAAACTTGAGATGTAGGAGGTATGATTGACTCACTTGTCTATGCATTGACAGTCTATGCATGGTTCCTTCAATTTTCATTCATACCTTGACGGTGGAAAAGCCACATTTTATGTGTAAAAGTAGATGCAGTTGCTCTAAAAACTTAGGAAGTTAACTTTAGAGGGACTTATGCCAACGTTGCCGACAAGATAGCGAGTACGAGGATCGTGTTGTTAAAAGGCAAGATGAAAGTGAACTTTCAATCGGGTCGCAGCAGAAGAGTTTACCTACTATCGTGGTCCCATCGACGAAAGAGATCGGCCTGAGCGTCTTCGGCCGGGTTGCGCATCATTCCTCTGCGGTCTTCTGCTTTGCAACACATTACTCCCCGCGCAAATGTTCTCCTCAATTACAATCTTGGACTCGATGTTCGGTATTCAGCATGCACGGAGAGTCCTTGAGCCTTCCATATTTGAAGTATTCACGTGAGAATCCCCCTTCATTTACTAAATCTTCTGTCCACCTAATAATATTTTTTGTATGGAACGGCTTGTAGTGCTAGCAATAGCTGACTGTTCATGTTTCAAAGAGAAATAAGCTAAGCGATAAGCACCCCTTGATAAGGGGCAAGGCATACATTATTCTTAGATAGAGGAAGTTGGATATGCGAACCAGATTAGCCGAGGGCAAACGTGTGACTTAGGTGCTATTGCAATGTTAGGTGAAAAGATGTAGGAAAAATTATAAAAAAAAAAATCCTAAATCTATTGCAATTGTGCAAATTCAACCCTAAACCTTTTGTAATTGTGTCATTTCAGTCTATATGGTGAATTTTGGCTGGCCAGTGCTGACGTGAACACTGGCCGGCCTTTTTGAATTTTTTTTTAATGATTTTTAATAACTTTTTATATTTTTTCTTTCTTTTTATTTTTCTTTTTTTCATTTCCTTCTCCCTCCCCTCCGCACCACCAGCCGGTCGCCAACGCCTAGAGGCGCAGCCGAAGAGACCTAGCCTCGCCCGGCCATGGCCGGGATCGACCTTGTCGTCGCTGGGTGAGGCAGCGATTTTTCTTCTTCTTTTTTTTTTGGGTTTCTTTTATATGTTCTTTGGAAGGAGTCGTCTGTAGGAGTCAATCTTCGTTTGTACTTTCCTTTTGGTTTCTTGCAATATGAACCGGGGAAATGGATAGCCTAACCTTTCCTCAGAAGGTTAGGCACTGCTCTTGAAATCCGGGCCGTCCGTGTTATGAATGGACGGCCCAGATTATTACTAACAAAAATATATATAAAAAATTCAAAAAGTTACCCCCTAAAAATATGAGATCTGGATTGTCCGTCCAAAAATGGACTGCCTGGATCTCAAGGGCAGGTGCCTAACCTTCTAAGGGAAAGGTTAGGCGAGATCAATCAGCGCCATGGTCGCATAAGGCATCTACTTGTTTATTTGCATTCAGACACAACATCTTCTGGTGTGGTTATCCACGCTCTTATCAAGCTTTATTTATTTATTTATTTGTATCGATCTGTACAACCGCCCAAAAGGTTGACCGAGATTTGCATGTGAAAGTCTTCCTAATTTTCAAACTCGCACCAACTTCCCAAAAGCAGAAAGTTTGGAGGGGGCCAACTAAAAAACTGGGAATTGCTACGGATGATTCTAACGATTCATTGACGAAGAACCCACACAGGGGACACGTACTTTCAAATTCAAACTCTTAAGTCATATCGTTTTTCATTAGCAAGAGAAAAATTAAATTTCGACATCGGTCTAATAAGCGTAATTTGTGCATTTTACAACTTTTGATGGTCGCATTGGATCTTCTGGTCGTGGCCTAGACGAACTTCTTTGTTGCGCAAAACCATTCGTCTCTCCCGGATACTTCTGTTCATGTCGTTTCTACTGGCTATGCTTTTCTGGGCGGATTCCTCTTTTATATGATCAAGACATTAATTGTACCGCTAACTAGCCGGAGAATTTATATAAAAAAAATCCTAAATTTATTGTAATTGTGTCAATTCAGTCTTAAACCATATTCTTCTTTTTCTGCCAATTGAGTTCTAAATCTTGCATTTGTGCCAGTTCAGTTTATTAGGCCAACTTTGACCGGTCACAGCTGATGTGGAGTGGCGAAAACATGGAAAATTTTAAATAATAATTTCATAGTATTTTGAATTATTTTCTTTTTTTCTTCTCTCTCTCTCTTTTTCTTTTTTGTTTCTTTCCTCCCTTCTTCTTCCTTCATTAGATGGCTGGCTCGGATTGGCCAAAGGCAAGGAGCTTGCCTTCGCTGACCGCTAGCTAGGGCGAGTCTCGCCGTCGCTGGGCAAGGTCGGCCTCGCTCAGCCACGTCAACCTCAGCCGGCGTCCATGTCAGCATCGATCGGTCAAAAATTGCGTGATGGACTGAATGGGCACAAATGCAATAATTCTATCACTGTTTTTTGATAATTTTTCCCAATCATACATTCAATAAATCCCATTAACCCCAAAAACAGCGAAGTACGCAAGCCAAATCAAAGACCATCCACCCTAGGCCCAATAATACTTTCAAAGAAGGAATAAATTGGACCATCAAGCACAAGAGAGAGAGAGAGAGAAAGAGAATATCGGCTTTAGCATGAATTTCTCATTCATTAGCGACGGCTGGCGACGACGACGATCACGACAGACGTGGTCCACAGCCTCGGCTGAGTGATCCACAGCGCATCTACTTGTCTGAATCGTGGAAGATGAGAGATTCCCACCCTCTTCTAGATGGGGTTTGTCTTGGAGGCTTTTGATGCTTCCATTTCCATAAAGTCATCCACAATTGTTGACTTCTCCTCCACCGTTCTTGAAGGGGATATACGGATTTTTTTTTTTTTTAACGATTCTTTCTTATCATGGGAAAGGATTCCGAGATTGCTTTTGTTCTAGATAGGGAAAAAAAATGAAAAGTGATGAGCAAAATATATGTAAAATCTAATAATTCGAAGGGTATATAATAGGACATTGCTGTAACATGTGATTAATCAATTCACGGGCTTATTAATTACCCGGATCTTAATTTTTCTTTTTGCATGTAAGTTATGAGTTCTCTCATTCCACTACTCGACACATTGTTGGAGACCATGAGTCAATATAGAAGCATTGTATCAAAAGAAATTGCCCAATTTGACCGCAACGAAGCATGCCTTGTGGCTATGGGGACAAGAACAACTTTGCATTTCGAATCCACGTTACCATCTAATGAGGGGATTTCGCCACAAAGTCTCGAAATATTTTGTGTGAGATACAATCAAGTCGTAGATTTTTTTGTTTTTCAATCGATTAATCCTAAACTCTTAATAAGAAGAAGTGGGATTGAGTCTTAAACTTTTTTTTGCTGTTCAATTAAGTCCTTAAGACCTTTACCGAAACAAGCGATTTTAAGTCCTGAATCCGATATTGAAATATTCAATTCATGGATGAGGCAATTTTTAAGCGACGCATAGGTAATTTTAGGTATTGTAGTTCAAAACGTGTTTGTACTTTATTTTCTCAAGCTAGCAACTTGTTAGAAAAAAGATTATAATAAGCTTTTTCTTTTAATGAAAAATGGCTTACATGCATCGTTTTGATGAAAAGGACCTAGGATTAGGACCGATGGAATGGACCCATAATTTTGGAGAATATGTAAGGTAAAAGACTTTCTAATGTACCCAATTTTGACCGTTACATAGAGTGGAATATTTTAAGCGACAAAAATTCGAAAATTATATATATTAAAGAGAGAGGTGGCGTAATTACTAGTCTGAATAAGCACACGATCCTCACTTTGAAAAAAGATAAGGATATGTTTACTAGAGAATTTAAAAAAAAATGAAGAGACACCTCTACTAATGTCTAATGTCTGGGATCCGGATCCTCTACCTTAATGGTAGAGGATCATTGAGATCCCCACCCTCCATATGGGGGGCTCCACTCACATGAAGGGTGGGGATTTTAATGGGAGAAAGATTTCCTACCACGTAATAATGTCTTCCCTTTGGAACCTTCTATAGCTTTCCCCGAGGCCACGTGGCACATCATTACTGACCATCGCTTTGCATCCCTCCATACGAAATTCATACGAAGAAGGGGAACATGTTGCCTGGGCCCCACATCCCCTAAAAATTCAACATTCTTTCTCTCTCTCCTCCGCTCTCGTTCAACACGCCCCTTCTCTCTCTCTCTCTCTCTCTCTCTCTCTCTCGTTTATATGCTCACAGAACACGAGATAGCCGCACAGACCATCCACAACTCTCTCTTTCTCTCTCTCTCTCTCTCTCCACCGCCGAACGCGGCCTTTAACAGCGGCGCTCTCTCCGACCCAAGTTAGCAACGCACTCCCGACAGCGTTCGGTCTCTTCAGGATGAGCTCCCCCGAGAATGAGTCTCCCTGGCGCTTGTCGCTCGCGCTCCTGCTTCTGCTGTCATGCGCTTCTGCGCCGTGCGCCGTTGCGCAGACGAACGCCGGCACTCCGACCGACACCCAGAACCCGTACAGCTACACCCGCTTCAGCCCCTCCATGGCGGTCATCATCGTCATCCTCATCGCCGCCCTCTTCTTCATGGCCTTCTTCTCCATCTACATCCGCCACTGCGCCGACGCCAACTCCGCCAGCATCCGCCTAGGCGGGCCGGCCGGGACTGGCCGGTCGCGCCGCGGCGGCGCCTCCCGCGGCCTCGACCCGGCCGTCATCCAGAACTTCCCCACGCTTGTGTACTCCGACGTGAAGGGCCTCAAGATCGGGAAGGGCGCGCTGGAGTGCGCGGTGTGCCTGAACGAGTTCGAGGACGACGAGACGCTCCGGCTGATTCCGAAGTGTGATCACGTGTTCCACCCCGAGTGCGTCGACGCTTGGCTGGCCTCTCACGTGACCTGCCCGGTGTGTCGCGCGAACCTGGTGCCTCAGACCGGCGAGACTCCGTTCGAGCTCCCTGAGTTGACTCGCGAGTTGGAGCTCGCCAGAGAGGACGAGGAGAATCGAAATCGGGACGGGGATTTGGAGCGAGCTATCGCGACGTTGGAGCGCGAAGACGATGAAGTCGAAGTCGCGGTGGACCGTCAAGCGGCTGGGCCGCCACCTGAAGTGGTGGATCTGAACAAGACCCTAAATCGGAACCGTACACGCGGGGGGTCGCGATCGAGCAGGATGGCGCGGAGGCTCTTGTTCCCGCGGTCCCACTCCACCGGGCACTCTCTGGTCCAACCGGGGGAGGACACGGAGCGGTTCACGCTGAGGTTGCCGGCCGAGGTGAGGAAACAGATTGTGAACCGGCAGCAGCTGAAACGGGCGATGAGCATGGTGGTGTTGCCCAGGGAAAACAGCTCGCGGAGAGGCTATCGGGCCGGCGCCGGAGAAGGGAGTAGTAGATTCGGCAGGTACTTCAGCTTCCGGCGGTTGGACCGGTCTGACCAGGCCGAGCGCGGAGCCAAGTCGGACCGGTGGTTCTTCGGTAGAGTCCCGCCGCTGTTCTCGAGAGCACCATCGTTGAGGTCGCCGAGGGTGGCGGCAGCCCATGACGACGGAGGAAGCTTGGGTTCCCGGCGGGGTGGGCCGGAGGCGGCCAACGGTGCACCGCCTCGCCCGCCGGTTTAATTGCCGCTAAGCGCCATTCCTTTTTTCCTCCGCCGTAGCTGCATCGTTCACGGCTTTGTCAACTTGTAAAATGCCGATTCTTTACTTTTTTTTTTAATTACTTTTTTCGGTTTTTAATTTCTTCATGTACTTTAGTTTCCTTTTTTTTATGTTTCATTTTTCCTTTACATATAGTGCCCGTGAGTTGGGGGTATGGGGCCAACTGCCAAGTTAATGAAAAGAAGACTAGGGTTCTTTCGTAAGCCTGCGACGTTAATTCAGTTGAGCTTGAGCTGAATCTAAGCTTGAACTAGTCTAGTTTTCGAGTAACAACCTTTTTATGGTTGATTATGAAGAGATTATTTAAGGTGTTACATCAAAATACTTTGGAAATCACTAAATAGGTTATAGTTTTGCTTAATCGATTCGAAAGATTCTAGTGGACCGACGAAAGAAACGAGGTTCCTAAACTCTTGCAAGAACATTGACATTAACACCTAGTTAGCACGTGATTATGGTCATTTGTGAATCTTCTTTTTTTCCCTCTGAAAATTGTCTAACAAATTCTAAACATATTATTCGAATACCATCTTAAGCTTTTCAGTTTGGCTAATTTAATTTTAATCCCTTTTAACGATTTGCTAATACAGTCCTTTTGACCAATTTTAGTCATAAATCATTGACGGGGGGGCGCTTTTATCAGCACCGATCATCTCATGTGACAGTTTTTTTACAATTTTCTCTAAACTTTTTTCTTTTTTTCTTTTTTTCCTTTTTTTTTTATAAATATTTCCTTTCGCTATTCGTCGGGCCAAAGCGATGGCCGGCGAGGGTCACCCCTCACATGTGGTCGGTAATCAGTAGAGGGAAATAGGAAAAGAAGAAAAGAAAAGAAACATGAAACAGAAAAGAATTAAAAAATTCTAAAAAAATTACAAAAGAACATCCATATCAGAGCCAGTCATGCATTAGTGATTTTCGGCCAAATTTGCTGAAATGATTACATTGACAAATCACAAAAAAAAAAATTAAAATTAAAGTGGTCAAATTAAAAAGTTTTGAACTGAATTGATTACCGTATAATATATTTATGACTTTTTGGACAATTATTTCTCTTTTCCATTGCTATGCCAGATTGTGTTGTTTGCAATAAATACCCTACATAAATTATGGTCCTGGCCTCATAGTGGGCACACAGCTTGGTACGGTCTCTTCAATGGTTTTCCCTAATATTCCAGGAGACAGGGAGGAGATAGACCAAGTCTTGGTCGCGTTGTTGAATGGGCAAAGAGGCGTCGTTCGTTCGGACAACATAAAGATAATGGAGATCTTGGTTTTGTCTTCAAATTTGGAGTATTCTCCGGATTTACCAGTCTTTCTTTTTCTTGAAATTGTCGGATGCATTGTTTTTATACTGTTATTATTATTAATCCTACCATTAAGTATACATCCATCGGGTAAACTTTAGGCTGCGTATGGTAACGCTCCAGAAAAAGTTTTTCTACTCACAAAGTATTCCGGAACACTTTGAGAACAAGAAATTGTATGATAAAAAAATGTTCCCAAAGTGGTCTGGAACACATTTGAAAAACAGAAACACTTTTGGAATAGAAAAAAAAAACTTGCTTTTGTGTTCTTGGAACACTTTTTGGAGACACATTTGAAACATTTTTTTAGAAACAATTTGGAACAATTTTGTTTTCGAATATACTCTCTTCTCTTTTGTTCTTGCACGATGTTAACACTTGATTTTTGATCATTTTATTTTGGAAAATTAATTAAAAATCACAAAACAATTCATAAAATTATAAAATCAACTTTGGAAGCTTTGGTCTAACCCTGTGAGTCAATTTTGAATAAAAAATATTTTTCATAATTATTGACATTTTTTGAATTTATTTTAAATATAAAAATAGCCAAAAATTAGGAAAAAGGTATTCGTGGTCAGAAAAATGGGACAAAATAGTCCATATTTTTATTTTAATTCCCTTTTCATTTTTTCTTCTTAAATTTTTAAAAATTCAGTTTAGGACCACATGCCTCTTCATTGAACATAATTCTAAATTGACTAAAAAAATTTCATTTTAAACCATTTTCGCCAAAATTTTTACTTTTAGAGTGACATGAGACTTTGATACCTGCATCTCATTTCAGTCCTCCTATTTGGAAAAATTTCGCAATTGGACTAAAAGGATCTAAATGTACAAATATTTTTCATTTAATCCTTGGTTTCACTCAAAGTGCAATTAATATTTTTCTAGGGGTCTCGGTTTAAAGGTAATCATTTTTTTAATTACTTGAAAACATTTACGTGTGACTTATAATTGTAATTTTTCCTATCTATAGAAAACATATTTGATGTTCTCATTGTCCAATTCCTATTCGTCTTCTCTTTCAGTTTTTTTTTTAATTGATCTCGTCCATATTGTAATTTGATAAATCGTGCATAAATTATTTATACATATATCGATCTAATTTGATTTAGTATATTGAACAAATGAGATTTAATTTGATTTAGTAAGTTAAAAAGATAAAGACATCTTAATTTTGATATACAACCCCCTTAATTAAATGAAAAAAATAGGAATAATTCTTTTGCAGTTACCAAGCGCGTTTCTTTTCTTTTTGTTCCGAGAACATAAACTTTATGTAGTTACCTTTACAAAAAAAAAAACTTTATGTAGTTACTAAATGCATTTCTGTTCCTTTTTCGTTATGAGAATAGAATTTTTTTGCAGTTACTAAACGCATTTCTGTTTTCAAAAATCGTTTCCGGGAACAGACACAGGAAAAAATGTTTATGTTTCAAAAGTTATTTCGGAAACAGAAACGTTACCATATACAGTCTTAAACTTCTCTTAGTACAATGTTCTTATCATATCTCTTTTGCAGTACCAATGATTTTATAATGTCATGTCGGTCGTAGTCGACATTGGATACGGGAGATCGATCAATTAGGACAGTTTGTAATTAATCGCAAGATTAATGAGGCGGCGAGATCATGGTGCTTTCAATTAGATCCAACCCCCTTAGACCATAGCTTCTACATGATAAATTGATAATGTGATCAAAGCTACGTAGCTCTCAATTCTTGACTCTTTCATTCTTACTATTCAAAATGATGTTGAAGTTTCGTAGCAGCCCCGACGGCTTCTTGATGGACAGCTGTAAAGATTACTGATATGCCAATCTCTAGGATGAAAAGTTGAGAGGCGCCCGCATGCCTACATCGAGGCTTGCTTGTACTCTTTTTCGTAAGGAAAAAAATTACATCCCACATCTTGATATGATCATGAAGACATTATCTAGGGTTTGTAAAAACGACGTTGTCCCTTTACTTTTGCACAACCTGTTAGGTAACGTTCAGGACCAACGATCAGTCAGGGGCCGTTTTCTCGTGAGGAACTAGGGTTTCATCTTTCCCTTGTGTGATGAAACCAGAATTTAGATCCTTCATGTGTCTTCAGACATGTAAAGTTCCATTCATGTTATTAATTGAGTTAAAATTTGAAAATTGAAGTACTTTCCAACGACAAAAATTCGTTGTGATTCTTTTGTGAGAAGAAGATAAATGTGATGACATGTAAAGAATGGGTATCCAATTTGATGTGGCTGCTTCCATCTTCCTTGCAATGGAGTTCTCACTGCTGTCATCATCATCAGTCATCACTCCCGCTGCACTTGGACAAGTCTCCATTGACTTTCAGGAAACTTAACTCAGCTACTTATGTTTTCTGTGTTCTTTAATGCCTTCACTATTAACTTAATGTAAAGGTAAATTAAACTCTCCATCCTCATCTAGTTTTCCTTCCGAGCCAAATGGTGTCATTTTGAAAGGTTTCTTCCGGCCGTGAGTTTATGACTTATGATTCTGAAGTACAAACCAACACTTTCACTTCATTTATTTAAGTGGAAAACAAATGATTTGGAAAATATTTCCTAAAAATGATCACTTGTCGCTTGAAATAATTAGCCAATGAAAAATATCTTTATTATCGACGACGATTTATGGCTAAACATTTTAGTTGACGATGAAATTACTTGCCGTTCATTCTTTTCTATTAGCTATACAAGTGATCGTATTAACAAAATATTTTTTAAATATCCATTTTTCGCAAAATAAATAGAGCTTATATGATTGCCGAATCTAGTGCGAACTTTAATCATATTTACAAAGTGCTCTTCACAACTATTTCGTAAATTTTACAAATTTCACAATTATAATCGCTAATATGTAATTACCGACATATGAGATATCTTATGGGACAAATTCCCAGCTATTCTTCTTTATTTTAATTTTTTTTAAACCAATTAAAGATTTGAAACGTTTCATATTCCATTTACTTACTTATTTATTTTCGGGGCTTTCTCTTATCATTTTGTACTTAATAGCAAAGTTGTGACGTCCCGAAATTTCGACGTCTGTAAAATAACTGGATTCGATGAATTTAAATCATGAATTCTAGCTTGAAAAATAAAATTAAATTTTGAGGATTTAAGAGACAATATTTGGATTATCTTGAGATCTCGGTCGGAAAAAGTCAAGCCCGAGTAGTCATGCCGGCCATCCTACGTGGATGATTTTTACAAATTTCTCTCAATTTTTTGAATGTTTCCTTCTCTTTCCTTTTTTCCCCACTTTCCTTTCGTTATTTGTCAGGCCAAGGCGATGGCCAGCGAGGGTCATGAAGTCCCTCGCTTGTAGTCGGCGACCAACAGAGGGAAATAGGAAAAAGAAAAAAAAAGAAGAACGAAAAAAAAAACCTCAGAATTTTTTTTTTTTTAAAAAAAGATCCAAGTTAGCGATAGTTGTATATCAATGATTTTTTGCCAAATTGGCTAGAACGATTACATTGATAAAATTATTAAAATGATTAAAATCAAATTAGCTAAATTGAAAAGTTTTGAGCTAAATTGCTTGCCTTAAAATAGATTTATGATTTTTTGGACAATTATCCCTATTTTCCTCTACTGTGCCACATTATGTAGTTTGCGATAAATACTCGTACATAAATTGTGGATTCTATTTGTGGCCTTATAGTGGGCATACGGCTTGGGCTTGGTATAGTCTCTTCAAAGGAATTCCCTAATAATCCAAGAGACACGGAGGAGATAAGACCAAGTCTTGGTTGCGTTGTTGAATGGGTCAAGAGGCGTCATTCGTTCGGACAACATAAAGATAATGGAGATCTTGGTTTTGTCTTCAAATTTGGAGTACTCTCCGGATTTGTCGGTCTCTCTTTTTCTTGAAATTCTCGGATGCATTGTTTTTGTACCGTTGTTGTTATTAACATCGCCATTAAGTATACATCGATCGAGTAATCCTAAACTTCTCCTGGTTCATTGTCCTTATCACATCTCATGTCCTTTCGGCCGTAGTCAACATTCGATAGGAGAGATCGATCAATTAGGACAGTTTGTAATTAATCACAAGATTAACGAGGCGGCGAGGTCACGGTGCTTTCCATTTGGATTCAACCCTCTTAGACCATAGCTTCTACATGATTATGTGATCAAGGGTACGTAGCTTTCAATTCTTGACTCTTTCATTCTTACTATTCCAATGATGTCGAAGTTTCATAGCAGCCGCGACGGCTTCTTGAGGGACAGCTATAAAGATTATCAATGTTCCAAATCTCTAGGATGGAAAGTGGAGAGGCGCCCGCATACCCACGACAAGGCTTGCTTGTCTTCTTACATCCACATCATGATAAGACCATTAAGACATTATCTAGGGTATGTAAGGTTATAGGGGTTTTGGTTTTCAATGAGGAGCTCGTAACGATTCTCGTTGCCCCTTTATTTTGGGAAAATTACGAAAAAAGTCCTAAACCTTGTACATTTATGCCAATTCAGTCATAAACTTTTTTTTCTTGCTGATTCAGTCCTAAACCTTTTGCAATTGTGCCATTTAAGTCCATCCGGCGAATTTTGGCCGGCCAGTGCTGACGTGGACGCCGGCCGGCCGACGACTCAATATTTTAATACTTTTTTATTAATTTTTTAGAATTTTTAGAATTTTTTTTCTTTTTTCATTTTTTCGTTTTCTCTTTCCACGGTTCCATCACCTTCTTCATCCTTGCTGCAGATAGTCGCTGGTTCTTCCTCCGCCGCGGCTCCGTCCTCCGCTCCGTCCTCCTTCCTCCGGCCGCCGAGCGATGGCCATGACTCGGCCCGGCGAGATCGAGGCAGCTGGTCCGACGATCTCGGGCTTGCTTGAGGCCGGCAAGCCACGAGCTCTTTCGCCTGAGGTTGGGGAGCAGATTCCATGGGAAAGGATCTTTCGCTTGGAGAAGAGAGCGGCGGGAGACGGAGACAAGGAGAGGGCGGGTGCATCGGCAGAGAAATAGCAGGAAGCGCCGTGGGTCTCGGGTTCGGCCGAACTCGTTTGTCTTATCCTGTGGGTCTCGGGTTCGGCCGACCCCCCAAATCCTGAGCCCTAATTTCAATTTCTTCCGTTGGAGTCTTCACAGCCTTCGTCTTCTCCTTGCGAATCGCGAGTCCTCCAGTCGAACACGAGGCCTTCATCTTCCCATGGAATCTGCTCCCCAGCCTCAGGCGAAAGAGCTCGTGGCTTGCCGGCCTTAGGCTAGCCCGAGGCGAGCCCGAGATCGCCGGGACCACCTGCCTTGATCTCGCCGGGCCGAGTCATGGCCATGGCTGGGCGGCCGGAGGAAGAAGGAGGGAGCGGAGGAGTCGCGGCGGAGGAAGAACCAGCGACAATCTGCAGCAAGGAGGAAGAAGCAGGTGGAACCGTGGAAAGAGAAAAGGGGAAAAGGAAAACAGAAAAAAAAATCATATATTTTTTTTAAAAATAAAATAAAAATCATTAAAAATATTTAAAAAGTATTAAAATATTATATCGCTGGCCGGCCGACATCCACGTCAGCGCCGGCCGGCCAAAATTCGCCGGATAGACTTAAATGGCACAATTGCAAAAGGTTTAGGACTGAATTGGCAAGAAAAAAAGGTTTAGGACTGAATTGGCACAAGTGTAAAAGGTTTAAGACTTTTTTGGTAATTTTCCCCTTTATTTTCGCACAACCTATTGGATAACATTCATGACCTACAATTAGTCTGAGGCCGTTTTCTCGTGAGGGACTAGGGTTTCATCTCTGATTTATGATCAAATCAAAATTTAGAGCCTTCATGTGTCTTCAAACTGTATACTTGAAATATTTTCCGACGACTAAAATTGTTGTGACGTGAAAAGAATGGGCATCTAAATTTTCCGTGGCTGCTTCCATCTTGATTACAAGCATCCATCGACTTTCAGGAAACTTCTCAGCTACTTTTTATTTTCTCTGTTCTTTAATGCCTTCACTATTAACTTGATGTAAATGTAAATTAACTCTCCATTCGCATCTAGTTTTCGTTCCAAGCCAAATGGTGTCATGTTGAAAGTTTTTTTCGTGTTATGAATTTATGACTTATAATTGTGAAGTACAAACATGTTTTATGGAAAAAAAATGAAGGATTTGAATTTTTTTTCCCTAAAAATGATCATTTGTGTCGCTCGAAATATAGTCAAATGAAAAATATTTTCATTATTTATAATAATTTATGTCTAAATATTTTTGTTGTCGATGAAATTACTTTCCGTCCATTCTTTTATGTTAGCAATACAAGTGATCGTATTAAGAAAATATTTTAAAAATCGTTCATTTTCGCAAAACAAATGAAGCTTTATATGATTGCCGAAGTGTCATCTAGGTATATCTAGACAACCAAGTTTTCCCTTTTGAGCTAAGAAATTTATGGTATAATTTGTAAACGGAAAATGCATGTGGATAGTATGTCCCAAATGAGGAAGCGTATTGTGCATATCCATTATTTGTCTTGCCAAAATGATAAGCATTAGTTAATCATATTTATTTTTATTGGTCGAACTAGTTAATCATATTTACGAAGTGCTCTTCACAACTATTTTGTAAACTTTACAAATTTCACAATTACTATAATCGCCAATATGTAATTACCGACATATGAGATATTTTATGGGAACAAATCCCCAGCTATGCTCTCTTTTTTTTTCTTTTTATAAATAAAAACCAATTAAATATTCGAGATGTGTCCTTTTTCATTTATTTACTTATTTATTTTTGGGGCTTTTCTCTCCTCTTCTTTTTTTTTTTTTTTTTTTTTTTTTTTTGGTACTCAACAGCAAAGTGCTGAGAATATGATTCAAGTGCTTTTCTTGCTCTTTCAGACAAGCGAACAAATCCCTTCACAAAAGATAAAACGTTAATCAACTTTGGCCTTAATCTTTGTGTGGCTCGTATTGATTGAATGAGACCCTTTTGGAAAAGATAAGGCACCCACCATTCTTGACTTGAGAGGCACGCAATTTTGGATTTAGTCATTGCCCTTTTTTTTTTTTTTCGTTTAATACATATTTGACAATTGCAGTTGGAGACTGTCATTACTCGTGGAACAGCAATGCCACTCTAGTCTCCCACTAATTTAGTTTGGTTGAAATTCGTCTTTGCTCCAATCGATTTTGAAGATTAAGTTAAAATTCTCTTATTGTAGATTGTTCTTCCATGAGATGGTCCCCCAATCGATTATTTGCTTTTCTAGAACACGTCATGAACTTCATGTGAAGTAGGTGACTTTCTTTAATGTGCGGTCAATTTTTAGGTAGACCTTATCTTTGTGGATCGGACGAGAGAAACTCGGTATGATGTGTCGTTTACATGTGATTTAATGGTTAGCAGCGAAGACATAACTTTTACGTGTTCAAATACTAGACAAAAAAAGGAACTTTGTGTACGATATGCATATATACAAGAGAAGGGTACTGAACTAGGATAGATTATGTATGTACAGTTTTGAATGAGAGAGAACGTAGCAATTTAGAGGAGTAAGAACGTCTGTGGTTTTTCCTCTCAGGTGAAGTAAACTTTCTAGTTCTTTGAGTTTTACCATTTTGCGATTTGGTTTTTGACTTTCATTGTTTGCAATTAGGCCATCATATTTTCTTGACTTGTGTGATTTGACCCTCCAAGTTTTATCTTGACGCAGGGAATCGAAGTAATATCTGGAAAGCTTTTCCAAAGGATAGACTGAAATTTTATAGAATAAAACGTGAACATTACATAGGGTGGATGTCCTTTATATAGAGAAGACTCATTTAAGAAATTAAAGATATCTTAAAATGACATAATCAAATCAAAACAGAATTCAAATCGGATATTGTGATCAGATATCTCGCAAAGCTGCCTAAAATCGAAAATTGCCCAAAAAAACCTATCTAAACGAATTCGAAAAGCGAAAATACGACGTCAAACACGGTGAAGCCGTGAGTATTAATCAGCGGTTCATTTCCATGCAGCCAACCGAATTTGAGCGCATTCCGAGCTCGCCAATCCTAAGTGCAAATCAGCGGTGGGATCCCCCTGATTTCTAGCGATCGCATCTTTCAAGGAAATTATGCGTGAGCTATTCTACATCATATCTACTCAGACAAGTCGTGTAACCTTTTTGATTTGGAAATTAAGTGGTTTGCTTACCCATTGTAGCAAAAAATATCAAATTAGGGTTTCCACCGTTGTTATTTTTGTTGCTCATTTGGCGACACATCAGGATACAAGGAGCTAACAAGTTTCTTCCCACCAGGAGACTCCTCCGCTGCCAATAACAGGAATGTCAATGAGCCGGGCCGTGAAGGTAAACAATATCGAGTTCGGGCCGGGCTGATTTATTATTATTATTTTTTTTTTCATTTTTTCGAAATTAAAATTAATTGACAAATCTACCAAATGAAAGAATATAAAAATAAAAAAATTAAATTAAATTAAATTAAAGGGAAAATATGGATGTTAAAAATCATCAAGGCATCGGGCCGGCCCGAGTACCAAGCCCGGCCCGACCCCGGCCTGAAAATCAACTGAATTTTTGGGCCGGGTTGGGCCGGGCCGGCCGGCCTGGCCCGGGCTTTTTTGACACCCATACCCAATAAGGGTTGCTGCCCTTTTAGATCATCCTCAAAAATTTCAAAGTGGATAGCAATGTTTGCAACAATCACGACACGTTGCATCGTACAAGAAACTCATTTGTCGTGAAAGCCCAACTGTTTCAAACACGCCTCCAAGAAATCTCACTCCGCTCTATCACACGCCTTTTGCGCATCCTAAGTTATGAAGCACTTTCTTTCCACAATGAACATATTTAACTCTTTTGAATACAATGCACCATTCAAGCCGTCCGGCCTAGGGCTTTTGTACTTCCAAGTAGGGGTGAGTGGTTCCCGGTCTGGTCCGGTTCCCCTCAAGAACCGGGAACCGGACCAATAGTCTCGATTCTCATTTTTCGAAACCGTGGACCGGACCGACTACTCAAGAACCGGTAACCAATAAAATTCATTTGATGTACATTGAGAAACAAGGTTTCCGCTGCTCAAGGAGGGTCTTCGACGACAACAAAACTACTTCTGCATCCAGATCTGTAGGGAAAAGAAGAAGGGCAAGTTCTTGATCGTCTAATATTTATGTGAATGTAGAAAACATCTATGTACTTCCCCACGCCTGCACATAGCTTTTGTGGCGGTGGTGAAGCTATAGTGAACAATTGGTTCAACTAAGCTTTTTACTGAAACACAAAACCTGATAATGGGCACAGAGAGAGGGGGGGGGGTACGTAAAGAGAAAAGACTTCTGCTTTCTGAACCATCCGCAAGCAGACTAGTCCAGAACCATACACACAATAACAACCACACCCAAAGAAAAAAAAAAGATTACAGATGTTCATTATTCACCACGCACTTACAGATGAGGGAAGCCTTTGGAGGTGTCGCTCGCACGCGTGCTTTGTCTCATAGAGTGTTCTTCCTAGACGAAGCCACAGTAGTCGAACAGGGGGGCGAGAGAAGAGGACGCGAGAGGTATGTCTCATGAAACGAAACCCTAATGTTCGACTAAAAGTGAGTATATTTTTGTCTTTTTTTTTTAAAAGATCGGGCGGTCTGGTTCCGGAACCGGACCCGGACCCCGGAACTGGAAACCGGACCGCTTGGTCACCGGTTCCAATTTTAGGAACCCGGGACCGGACCGGATCCCCCTAAAATCGGGAACCGGACCACCGGTCCAGGTCCGGTCCGGGCGGTCCCGATTTATGCGATCTTGTTTGCTCACCCCTACTTCCAAGCGCAAAACACTCTAGCTGTGACCTCTTCCATTGTGAGGCCACAATCTTTTAACCCATTTGGAGATTTAGCCGCCTCTTGACGACTTGCCTAATTGTATCAAATTAAATTAACCGGCGATAGCTATACAAACACATCAAATCATAACTCTGCAAAAGAGCTAAAATCCTCAATCAGTTAATCGCCCAGTTTCTTAAGTTCAAACTCCTGCGAATACCTTCCACTTTGTGGACTAGTTTGCTTAGTCTCCATCAGCAAGATCATATCGAGCTTTTCTTGAAACAACAAGTTCCCAAAATCTTGAACTGTTAAGTGAGTTGTCCAATATTGCAAGAGTTTATATTTTCTGATGTGGGCTACATCAATTGAGACCGTAACTTACCGTTTTACATGATTGGTCTAATAAGGTAATTAAGATATAAATATTCTTAATTACTCAAATATGAGGCTAGCTTGTGTGGGACGAGTAAAGCTCGACCTGTGATGAAAGGGTATGTGGCTGAAAACTCTATAGATAATACTCAAGTCTCTCCTCTAGTCATGACGCTCAATTAACCTCACATAATGAATGATTTATAAGAGGCAGTCTCATTGAGCCAGTGATACAGAGGTCAATAGAGGAGAAGCACTTGAGTTTTGGATGGTCGCGATTCCTCATCAAGAGCGACGAATTCAAAATCAGGTATGCAAATCCCTTCCCCCCCCCCCCCCCCCCCCCAATATTATGTTTTAAATTCTCGCTACAGTGATCTTCGAATGCCATTTTCGCGGCTTACAGACACTTGATTAAGGCATTTGTTGTGGCTGATAAAGGCTAGCCACGGAGCTTGATTAGTAAATTCAGCGTCCAAAAGAACAAAAGCATCCAAGAGAGCTGATTCGTGCAGCCAAGGGAGCTATACGGTTCACAACGCCGCCGCTGCCGCTGCTGCTGCTGCTGCTTCCGCTTCCCATTTTGAAGCCGGGCCTCCACATCCTTGTCCAAAATTGGGCTCAAAGATGGGCTTAACCACAAATTGGACTCGACGTGGGGATTCAAAATAGATTCCCCTTTATCAGAGTTAGGGGTAGTAAAGCCCTTGGACTTTTTTTCCCACAGCCCAAGTAGATGGGGAAGTCAACCCCGGGGGAGGTGAAGCTTGAAGATTCCATCGATAGCGAACCATATGCATATCATGTGTTTCCATCACCATCACGGTTCCCTTCTCTTCTTCAACCACTCCATTTTTAATTGTTTTCTTCGTTGGACCTCAGCCCTCATCCTAAGTCCAAAAGACACGACAATCTTCATCTTTAAACCAATCAAAGGCGTGTTTGGAGCAAATATAAAAAATCTTAGGTGATCTGGTGTGCATGTGAGAATCCAATGCACCGATGGGTCTCGATCGTATGAAACTCGCATGATTTAAGAGTTGGAATGCACTGGGGGCACGCGCACTTGATAAAGTCTCACGTAGTATAGTGCATCACTATTCCAACGCTAGTTAATTTTACATTGCATTACACTGCTCCAAGTCAATAACTATTGATATTGGATTAATCAACCTAGGAAGACTCGTGCATTGACCATTGTGTTGGAAGCTAAGTAGGATCGACATGGACGCATGTCACGTTGACACGTCACTTCTAAAAAAAAAGAATTTCGACACATTGAGATATATTATATTTATCATGTATTTATAAAAATATCAGTGGTGAGTTTCTTCGTATTCTTCTTCTGTTAAAGATTTACAAGTAGGTTTTTTTTGGACTGGCTAAGTATGTTAATGTTGGGGGTGGCTGGATACATAACTTAAGTATATGGAAATATATAAATATTTTATAAATTTTCATTTGTACTCCTAATTTAATGAAAATGCTTAAAATTGACTCTGTGCTTGTCGAAATGGTGTGTCCGAATGCTGGATTCGCGTGTCGCTGGCGTATCTAAAAAGGTGATCACGTGTCGATCACAAGTCGAGAGCATCGAAGAGTGTCGAATACGATACGAAGAACCCTAAAGAATGTCGATACTTCTTAGGTTTAGAGTCGTTCAGAAAGCATGTACCCTGCATTTTCACTTGTTCAGCTACATCTGTTTTGTTTTTGGTTGCAACAGGAAGGCATCTTCTCATTAAACATTTCGGTTTTCGCTGACGTCGTTCAGGACGGCATGTGGTCTTCATCGATATATTAGCCTAGAGTAGAGGCCAATCATCTAGAGATAAAAAGAATAATCATTTTCCCTCTTGTCCGCGAGCGGACTCCGCTCCCCGGATGACAATGCCTGGAATTAACAAGTTTGACTTGACGAGAGGGCGAGGTCTCCTCCAAGTAAACAAGGCAAGGACAAACAACATCCGCAGACAAACCATCTTTCGTTATTTGTCAGTCCTTCTGCCATTCACAGAACGCAGGGTGCGAAGGGAAGAGAAAACGATAATCCTTCGATACAACTACCGTCGCCATCTTCTTCATCTCCCTCTCCACCAAAAAAGAAAAAAAGAAAAAAATGGTGCTCACGTTCCTTCCCTCTCCAAATCCACTCCTTTCTCTCTCTCCTTCTCTTTCCCCTCCACTTCCTTTCAAGCCCCCTCCCAAGCGCTCCGGCCACGGACACCCCTTCCGAGTTCTCGCGTCTTCCAATGCCGGCCCTCCATTTGGACTTCCCCGGCGGCTTCTGTCCCAGTTGTTTCCACGCGGATCCGGTCGTTCGTGGCTCAACTTTGGCGTCGCAGAGAAGAAGGAAACTGGCTTCAACTTCGGCGTCTCAGCTTCCAATCCTTCATCCACCTCTCCAACGGTTGCAGGAGAAGGCAGCGATGAATACGACGTGTTCTTGAGCTTTAGAGGCTCAGATACTCGCAAGGATTTCGCCGATCACCTCTACCACAGTCTGGTCAACGCAGGGATTATGCCGATTCACGTGTTCAGGGACGAGAACAGCATCTCCATTGGCAAGGAATTTGGGTCACAGATTCTCGATGCCATCTCGCGATCTAAGATTTCAATCCCCATCGTATCTGAAAATTATGCTTCAAGCAAATGGTGCCTCCTTGAGCTCATTCGTATCATGCACCAAAAGAAGAGCACGTCACACGTGGTTTTGCCCATTTTTTACAAAGTAGCCCCGTCGGATGTGCGCCATCTAAAAGGGAATTTTGGAGAGGCATTCTATTCCCGTCAAGAGCATTTTGATAAGGAAGATATCGAGGAAGGGCAACAAGCACTCAAAGAAGTGAGTTACTTAAAAGGATGGGAATCTGAGAAAATTGCTAACGGGTATTTCACTTCCACCCGAATTTTTTCTCCTTACAAGTAACTTTTCTTATTCATGAAAATGCCATGAAACATGGATGAACTACTTTCACTACAAGCTCAGAAAAGATCCCCAAGATGTCCCCTGAAAACTAAACTAACAACAACTGAAATCAAAGTATCCCCATTGTATCCCCATTGTACCAATGCTCAGTCTTCCAAAGCTTGATCACCACCAGATAAAATTGACCTCCTATTGCCAACGTAGGGTTGGATCAGTTGATAAGGATCAAACATCTGGTATTGACCATGTCCAGGTTTAATTTCTCATTTCTTTTGTTGTTTGACAGGCATGAGGGAGAATTGATAAAGCTTGTGGTCAAAACTGTTCTAAGCGAGTTACGGAAACATTTTCAGCTAGATGTTCCTAGGCAACTAGTTGGACTTGATGGTCATCTGATGGGAATTATGAATTGGATAGACAGTGCTTCAGTCAATGCTCGAATGATTGGAATTTATGGCATGGGCGGGATAGGCAAGACAACTCTTGCCAAGTGCATCTACAATCAACTTTCGAGTAGATTTGTGCACGCCAGCTTCCTTCCGGATATTCGAGAAACTACCCGTCGCCACGGTATTCAGTATCTACAAAGCCAATTAATATCTGATATAGTACCAAGCACGATTGAGGTATCTAGATTTGATGATGGAATTAACATGATCAAAGCTAGATTTAAAGGAAAAAAAGTCCTCATTGTTTTGGATGATATAGATCACAAGGATCAACTAAATGCTTTGGCCAGAGAACGTAGCTGGTTTGCTTCGGGAAGTATTATCATTGTCACAACTAGAAATAAAGGTATTCTTGATCAATCTGAATTCGAGGTAGACAATAAGTATGAATTGAATGAGCTAGATAAGGAGCATTCTTCGCTTTTATTTAGCAGGCATGCATTTCGTACGGACCGTCCTCCAAGGGAGTTTAGGGATATCTCTCATAACATCATATCCACCATGGGTGGCCTTCCCTTGGCTCTTGAGGTGATAGGTTCATACTTGTATGGAAAAACAGATCGAAAAGTATGGGAAGATATGTCGAGGAAATTAAGAAAAACGCCACATAGAGATGTTGAAGCAATATTGAAGATAAGTTATGATGCACTAGAAGATGAACATAAGGAAATTTTTCTTGATATTGCTTGTTTCCTTATTGGCAAAGACAGCAGATATGCCATTTACATGTGGGAGGACTGTGGATTTTATGCAAGTCTAGGAACTAAAGAGTTGAAGTTGAGATGCTTAATAAAAATTGATGATCATGGTAAGTTAAAGATGCATGATCAATTAAGAGATCTTGGAAGGAGCATTGTTCAGCAAGAAGGACCGCCTGAAAGACGTAGTAGATTATGGCTCTACGAGGAAGCCTCCAAAGTACTAATGGGAGAAAAGGTAACATATGTCACTCCTTTCTCTTTCCCTCTTCCTCATATTTTCATATATTTATTCCGACCTATTCTGATATTTCATCTAGTAAACGCTCCTACATGCAAGGAAAAAAAGATTCCATTCACGATGCATGTCCATCATAGAGTAATTGTAACAGCTAATTTGATTATATATGCAAGAATGAAAAAGCTATATTATATGGCATGTTTACCAAATAGGATGTTATTCAAATTCATTAATGCAAGTTATATCTGTCAAAAAATTAACTTACATATGTTTAAAATAACTTCATTGCGATTCTACACTAAAAATCTCATTTATTAAAGGCATGTATTTTCGTATTTTGTTGAAAAATTGATGATCTGAAAGACTAGAATAATAAACAGAGATGAAGTATAAACATCGAAGATCAAATAAATGAAGATTTCAATCGGTGCCAATTATAATAACTAGTAATTAGGCAAAACATCAACATTGAAAAAAAGTGCCAAATTCACACTGATCACTTTGTGCTTGCTTTCTAGTTTCTAGTTACATCTTTTTTGTTTCAGTAAATTCCCTAAAAAAATTAAATTGAGAAAATCTTATTACTGTTTTTTTAAGGTAGCAAATCGCCCAGCAAGCTATTGTTCCATACGTCGGAAACCTTAACCTAACGATAACGCCACGAAAGGAACTTAAGGAGAGTTCATTTTTAGTTGGTCCGAAAGCAACTTTTTCCAAATCCTTGCCAAAATCCAAGTAACATTCAAATTCTAAAAGGTGAATTGCTAGGGAATGTCATATTACGTCATTTTTTACAGAAATTTTACAAGAAAGAGTTCCAGTTGTTCCAAAATAATGATTAAAAACTTTACAAGAATAGTTAAGGAATTGAAAATCGGTTGCTCAGTTAGCTACTTAACAAGTGAACAATGGGCGCTTTTTAACAAATTCTTTTGGACAATTGTGGAGTTTTTTTAATGAAAATTTTCAACATTTATATGTTTTTAAAGATCGCATGTAATTCGCCATGGGCTAAAAGTCAAAACGCGTACATAATACAATCCGATAACAGCAAAATACATAAAATATTTAGGAGTGTGATCTGTCAAAGGTTTTCTAAAGCAGGAAGTATGTTAGCTTTCACTTCCATGTCAAAACTTGAAATATTGCTCAAGCTTCAAAATGTTATACAAAAATTAAACGCAGACTTTACGTGTCAACATTTATACAAGACAAGTAAAGAAAGATGACAAATTGTGCGTGTCCATGATCTGAAAAAGCAAACGCTAAAAGATTAAAAGCCAATTTAGGCACTTGACTGACTGATTTGATACGCAGGGAACTGAAAGGATCCAAGCAATTTGTCTGGAGAAAGACGGTGGCCATCTCCATACATATACAAACAAACAGTTTAAAGACTTACAGAGCTTAAGATACCTTCAGTTGGGGCGGGTGACTTTAAGAGGAGACTTTAACAAACCGTTTTGCAAAATCAGATGGCTTCACTGGTTTGGCATCGGAGAGAAGAAGAGTCGGTCAATCCTTGACAATGGGTTTTTTTCGGCAACCAATTTGTATCTGCCGAAATTAGTGGTGCTACAGTTGTCAAACATGGACATCACAGAGCACTGGGGAAGATGGAGTTCAATCATGGTAAGCTGGAAAAAAAGACACTCTCCTGATTTCTTGTCTATTTTGTTTTCTTCGATCTACTCAATTTCTACAACTTACTCTCCTTTAAATAGGCAGCAGAGCGGGTGAAAGTTCTCGACCTTTCAAATTGCACTTTAAAATCTACTCCTGACCTCTCAGCTTTCACGGAATTGGAGATTCTCATTTTGAAACACTGTTACAGCCTCGAGCAACTCCACCCTTCTATTGGCAAACTCAAGAGCCTCATTTCCTTGGACTTGACTGGCTGTAGAAATCTCAAGGAGCTACCAGAAGAAGTAGGCAAATTAGAAGAACTAAAAGAACTTATTTTAGATGGTGCTGGTATTAAAGAATTTCCCACGTCAATTGCTTCTTTAAGGAAGTTGGAGAAACTGAGTGCCTATGATTGTTGGTACTTGAGAGAAATCTCTAGCTCAATCGGGAGCCTTTCTTCTCTCCAACACCTTACCTTATGGAGTGGGCCATGGATAGAAGACGAGCGCCTTGGGTCATGGGCTAGGTCAATGAGCAAGTCATTGGAAGAAATCCCTAGCTCAATTGGGAATCTTTCTTCTCTTCAACGCCTTCACCTGAATTGTCGGTCATTGACAGAAATCCCCAGCTCGATTGGGAATCTTTCCTCTCTCCAACACCTTAAACTAAGTGATTGTAAGTTTTTGAGAGAACTCCCCAGCTCAATTGGGAATCTTTCTTTTCTTCGACACCTTTACCTAAAGGATTGTTGGTCACTGAGAGAACTCCCTAACTCAATTGAGAATCTTTCTTCTCTCCAACACCTTGACCTAAGTGATTGTAATTTTTTGAGAGAACTCCCCAGCTCAATTGGGAATCTTTCTTCTCTCCAACACCTTTACCTAAAGGATTGTCGGTCACTAAGAGAACTCCCTAACTCAATTGAGAACCTTTCTTCTCTCAAACGCCTTGACCTAAGGGGCTGTCGATCATTGAGAGAAATCCCTAGCTCAATTGGGAATCTTTCCTCTCTTCAATACTTTGACCTAAGGGGATGTCAATCATTGAAAGAATTCCCTAGCTCTAGTTGGGATCTTTCTTTGCTCCAACACCTTAACCTAGGGGACTGTGGGTCATTGAATGAAATCTCAATCGGGAATTTTTCTTCTCTCCAACAACTTAACCTAAGCGGTTGTGCGCACTTGAAAGAAATTCCAAACTCAATTGGGAATTTACAAAATTTGCAACATTTGGACGTTAGTTATTCTTCGATTGAAAAGTTACCCAATGCTATTGGTAGGTTGAAAAAACTGCAGAGTTTGATTCTCATAGGATGCCGTAGTCTGGAAAGGAAAGTTCCAAGTGAAATTGGTGACTTGTCGTCGCTTGAGATTCTCGAAATCACTTGGGCACCAATATATAACCTGCCAAAAAGCATCCAGAATCTTTCTTCTCTCCAACACCTTAACCTATTGTCCTGTAACAAGCTCCTGTGGTTGCCAGAGCTTCCTTCCAGCTTGACATATCTGATGGTCTCTTGTCACAGTCCCAGGTTGCCACCGCTTTCTTGCCTAATCAACCTAGAAGAACTTTATCTTGATGGATGCGATCTACTTGAATCCATCCCTGAGCTTCCCTCAAGACCCTTAAAACTCAATTTTAAGTCCTGTCATAAGCTGATGCCTAAGCTGGACGGACTCGAGTACCTGGAAGAGTTGTCAATAAAATGCTGTGGTTCCATTAAAAGATTGGACCTTTCAAAATTAAATCGTCTGAAACGATTACACATTGAGGATTGTGATAATCTAGTTGAAATTCAGGGCCATGATAATTTGGAGTCCTTGGAGAAGATAAGTATCTGTTACTGCAGGTCCCTTCAAAGGGTGATCCTTCCTGAATTACATTGCTTGAAGCAATTAGAGGTCAAGTTTTGCGACAATCTAGTAGAAGTTCAAGGTCATGATGGAGACAAATTTATTGAAGGCTTTGGATTCCTGTGATACGTGTATCCAAAGATTACTTGACCTACGCTGCTAATTTAACCTTGAAAACGTTGATCATCCATGGCTGTTGCAGTCTACGCAGTAGTGGGAGCCTCGAGAGATTATTCTCTTGCCGAATCATATACAATTGGTGGTGCCAATCCCTAGAGAAACTACCAAACCTGTAGAAATTTGAAAATTCAGACTATTTCACGATAAAGGATTCACTTTTTGTTACGGAGACTCCTAGGATTGAGGAACCAAGACCTCTAAAAATTTATAACATCGGAGGATGTCAATCAATGCGGACTTTGCCAGATTTGTCGGGATGTGAGAAGTTGAAATATCTAGTTGTACAAGGCTGCAAGAAACTTACTCAGCTGCAGGGACTTGAAAAGTTGAATCTAATTTATTTGGATATTTGGATGTGGTACTTATTGGAATATCGAAACTGTCTGAAAGAGAAGTCTTTAGAAATGATGGATGGGTGCAATATGAAGGTTAGTCTGGAAATATTATGCTGCAGTGATGATGGTGTGATGAATCTTATACCCATATTACGGCAAGGAGACGGGTCATGTTTCCTTGATAAAGGTAAATAAGCAGTAAACTGCCTTTTATCTTCTGAGATTAATGACCTAATTTTCTTCACTATTTTCTTTTGACAAGAACGCTTTCCTTGACAGGTTCTGTACTTTCCCGAATTCCTAGCCTTACATGATCGAAGGTGTCGGGGCCGGAGTTGGTCTTAGAAGCTGACTTGATGCTTCAGCCAAGATCGAAGTGTAGACCCAAATGCCGGTCTACATGCGATAGAAGGCATTGGTCATCTAGTAAGATTCTTCATCCTTTAACAGCCTGCGTAGGCGGATAGAGTAGTACTTTTCTCGAAGCTATACTTTGCAAGAATGAGTTTGGAAGCTCTGGATTGCCTATGTATATTTGCTATTGATCGCGTTATCGAAATCTTGCTTCATTAATCCTTCCACCATTGCCAGCTTTTGTAGACTGCAAAATAGATTAGCAGTTCTTGAGGCAACGAATGAAAATATCAACATAGATAAATAAGAATTACCTAGTGATTTTACATTAGCCAAAAAAAAAAAGTACCTAGTGATTTTACAGTTTCCCTCTTAGTATACCCAGGATCTGAATTTTTCATCTTGAGGATGATGATCTTCGGCTACTCGAGATGGTAAACTGCGCCCATGTCCATTTTCTGCTGTCTCATATCAATATTTTCATTGAAAAAATCCTTGGCCATTCGGAATTCCTATGTGAGTTCTTTTGCGTGTCAAATTTGAATAGTGAAAGATTTCCTGTTTAGAACACACACCTTTTGGTTTACCATGATGATTGCAAACCTTGTCAATTTTCTTTTTGTTCCCTGATGTTCCTATGGAACCTTCCAAGACGAGCATGAATTCCTGGTAAGTATGAGAAACTGCGCTAAAATAAAAATCAAGGTTGAAGTTTGTCTAGTTGTTGATGTAAAGAAAATGATAAGTAGTTTTGGGCCTTTTGGCTAGTCTGTCATGTATGATTGTAGACCAGATTTTTGTAACCAATAGTCAAACTGTTGTTTTGAAATATGATCAAGCAAGGTAAACTGATGCTGCTTTTGCGACAGGTCTGGTTCGTCTTGGTTATCATCAAAGGCTTACTTTTGGACCTTGATTCAATGAGCTGTAGGGATGACCTTTTGCACAATTAGGACAAATATTTGCTGGTACTGCTAAACAAGCTGGGGCAAGCAGTTCAAGAGTTTGATAATTAGTTTGCATCCTGTTTGATCCTATTGTTGTCATGGAATCGTTTCATCACATGATTGATTTGGGTCTGGCTAACTTGGCTGAGGAAGTTCAACACCAGAGATCGATGAATATGCAGACGAGGGATTTTGCAGAGGAAAGCATCTACAACAGTTGAGGGCCATCTTGCGTGCCAACCTGGAAGAAGGCTTGTGGGACAGCTGTAGTGCCCTGAGGAAGTTTTGATGCTTCTGAAGATCCAACCACTTGATCAGGTCTCAACTGCATGTACGTGAATGATGCTGAGTGCAGTTCTTTCCATTGAATCTGCTTTTGGTATGCTGATTAGGTTCCACCTCTGGGGTGATCAAGTACGTACCTGCTGATTTTTCTGTATGTTATGCTAATGGAGAGTTGTTTTATTCAGTCGCATTCTAATGATATCACGCCCGAGCTCAATGGCCTCTGCAGAGGGAGAAATGCATTGAAGTAACTTGTGTGCTTATACTATATGGGCTGTGGAACTTCATCTAAAAATCAGTATAGAGGGATGCATGATGACAATCTCCTCAAACTTTTTATCAGTTTATTAGTGTGATAATATCCTTTGAATGTTGTCATGTAGGTTTCTGAATCTCAGTTTATGCAAAGTTGAATTTGTAAAGTTGAAATTTGCCTCCTAGCAAACTGCCTCGTATTGATGATTTTGCTAATTGGATATTGCAAAATATAACCAAGTGTTTCAAGTACATCTTTCAATTCAGTAGTCTAGGCACTTCATCTTTTCAGCATAATCTCATTGCCATTAGTTCTGGTCCTAAACACAAACAAGGGAAGTGCTGCTAATTGCTTACTTCTCCCAAGCCTGTTGTTCTCTTTTTCATCAGACAGCTAATGAAAGTTTCTGTTAATTGTGGTCCAACTGCGAACTAATCATAGATACCTGGGTCGTGGCAAAGTATGTCCCCAGAATTTGGTGTTGGTACAAATGACGTTTATGCATTTGGACCTTATCTTTCATGGGGTAAATTGCAATGATAAGGCCTTAGGTATCTTGTGTAGATTCAAGCTGCATTTCATGAAATCTGAAGTCCCAAAACACCACATGACGGAGATGCAGGCTGGAATGAGCAATGTCATGAGACATCATGGAAACACCATAGACGTTTATCATGGGGCCCATGTTGTTTAATACTTGTTGGAGTTATCCCATATCGATTGTGGAAGGGCTGGTGGTTAGTTTCAAGTGTGCAAGAAAGTTTCATCTTTTGAGCTAGCTTTTGGGGTGAGAGGCTCAAGATCATCCAGTACTGGTTCCAAAGCCAGCATTGCCAACAAGTCTGTACTCAACGGTCACGTGAGAGTTTTAAATGAAAGGCTTTTCAAAAAGACAATGGTTTCTCATTTGGAAGAATTTGGAACACAAAATAAAAGTGTTCATTGGTGTGCACTCTGCTTCGTCTACATTTGCAGGTTTTTCACCTTTCGCCTCTCATTAGCTCATATTTCTAGAACCTGCAAGTTCCCACATATCTAGAATTTGTAAGTTCAGTGCGTACTTTTTTATTTGCTTCTTGTGTTTTGTATGTTTTTTTTTTTTTCAAGCCAGATCAGCAACTGAATGATTTGCACTTGGACTGGTCGTAGAATGATTTTCACTAACATTTATGGATAACCAGAAGATCCTTTCTTCTGTCACCATGTTGTTGAGCTCATTTTTCTCTAACCTTTTCTTTGTGATAGGATCGATCTGGATCTAGATAAAGCATCTGTTGGAGGTGTTTTTCTTGTAGATAAGGTACCTTCTTGACTGATTGAGATAGATACACATTGTTCCCATTTTGTAATCAATCATTCTAATCTTATATCTACTCATTCTGTATAGAACTTGCAGGACCCCTAGAGTCTCCTTGTGGAGCCAGTTTTCTTTGTGTCAGACATCGTTGTGGCAATGATGATCGATTCTGATGAGTAGGTGAAGTTATGCTTTGCTCTGCTTTCCATCTACAATTTGGAAGAACATCTTTCTGTATAACCACATTGCATTTGTCTTCAATGTTGAATTTATGTATGGAAGTACTTTACTCTTTTTTGCTATGGTGAAATTTTTGTTGTGAATCTATGATGAATTGATGATGCAGTGTTGGTGGTGAAAGGAGATGGAAGCAGGAGCAGAATTTGCCATTGTTCAGAAGTCTTAATGTTTGTGAGAGACTTCAGGATACATGTTTCACTGAGATAAAAATTGGAAAACTCCAGATGAAGCCCAGCTAGGGATCAATCTAGCTAGCTGAGCTTAAAATGCTCAAAGTCAGAAGAATTCTCTCGGCTAAAGTCAATTCTTTGGACTGGCTAAGTATGTTGATGTTGGGGGTGGCTGGATACATAACTTAAGTATATGGAAATATATAAATATTTGATAAATTTTCATTTGTACTCCTAATTTAATGAAAATGCTTAAAATTGACTCTTTGTGTGTCTAAATGCTGGATTCGCGTGTCGCTGACGTATCTAAAGAGCTGACCACGTGTCGATCACATGTCGAGAGCGTCGAAGAGTGTCGAATACGATGCGAAGAACCCTGAAGAATGTGAATACTTCTTAGGTTTAGAGTCGTTCAGAAAGCATGTACCCTGCATTTTCACTTGTTCAGCTACATCTGTTTTTTTTTTTCTTGGTTGCAACAGGAAGGCATCTTCTCATTAAACATTTCGGTTTTCGCAATCGTTCAGGACGGCATGTGGTCTTCATCGATATATTAGCCTAGAGATAAAAAGAACAATCATTTTCCCTCTTGTCGGCAACGGACTCAGCCGGATGACAATGCCTTGAATTGTGGGCGAGGTCCAACAAGTTTGACTTTAGTAGAGGGCGAGGTCTCCTCCAAGTAAACAAGGGAAGGACAAACAACATCCGCAGAAAAACCATCTTTCGTTGTTTGTCAGTCCTCCTGCCACTGACAGAACGCAGGGTGCGACGGGAAGAGAAAACGATAATCCTTTGATACAACTACCGTCGGGTTTTTTTCCAATTTAATACCAATTTTTTTCTTTTTACAAAATTAGACACTATTTGAAAGTATTTACGAATTTAGGTCTCGCGCGCTGGTAGAGCCAGCGCGCGAGACCCACGTTGCTTGTAGCAGCGCGCAGGGAGCAAATTTTTTTTTTTGGCCTTTTGGCCATTTGGCTGTTTTTTTTTTTTTGCAATGGCTCCCCCTTTTTTTTTTGGCCTTTTGGCCGTAATGCTGTTTTTTTTTTTTTGCAATTGCTCCCCTTTTTGTTTTACTCTATTTTATTTTAATCATATTTTAATTTTTTTTCCTTGTTTTCTTTTAGTTTTTTTTATTATTCAATTTGTTTTCAATTAATTTTTTAAATATTTTTCTCGTCTCTCTACTGCCCCGTCGCCTTGTTCGCTCGTTCGATGACGCGCCTAGATTCCGTGGCCCCGTTACCTCGCTCGTTCGTTTTTCTTTTTCCTCGTCACTCCGCGGCCTTGTCACCTCAATCGATGACGTTCGCTCGTTCCCACGTTCGTTTTTCTTTGTCCTCGTAACTCCACGAACGAGTGAACGAATGAATGAGCGAGGCAACGGGGTCGCGGAGTGACGAGGAAAAAGAAAAACGAACGAGCAAACATCATCGATTGAGGTGACGAGACGAGGCCGCGGAGTGACGAGGAAAAAGAAAAACGAACGAGCGAACGTCATCGATCGATTGAGGTGACGAGGCCGCGGAGTGACGAGGAAAAAGAAAAACGAACGAGCGAACGTCATCGATTGAGGTGACGAGGCCGCAGAGTGACGAGGAAAAAGAAAAACGAACGAGTGAACGTCATCGATCGATTAAGGTAATGAGGTCGCGGAGTGATAAGGAAAAAGAAAAACGAACGAGGGAACGTCATCGATTGAGGTGACGAGGTCGCGGAGTGACGAGGAAAAAGAAAACGAACGAGCGAACGTCATCGATCGATTGAGGTGACGAGGCCGCGGAGTGACGAGGAAAAAGAAAAATGAACGAACGAACGAGTGAGGTAACGGGCCACGGTGTAACATTCTGAATTTCCGCCCCTTGTGACTTGAGACATGGAATGTGATATCGAAATTTAAAAATGGAAATGAAGGATTCCAACAATGGATATGGATTGGACATCACCTTATCGAGGGTGAAAAATATCGAAAAAATTGGTATTTCGGACGAAAGGTGTGAAAATACCATTTTGCCCCTCGAGGTTTGGCTTTGTCTTAATAAATGAATGAGGGCATTTTGGTCATTGATCAACCCCCAAGGCTGCCGAAAATTAGAAGGATTTATGACCATTGGATGATCTAGATTTTTTGCTTGGAAGACATGTGTCAATGGATGACAATGTGGCATTTATTATTGGCTTTTTACCTACCATTCTTCCTAGTTGACCAAGCCAAATAGAGAAAAGCTTCTTCTCCTTCCCTTCAGCCAATTTGGAACGACAACCTTCTCTCCCTCCCCTTCTTTCCATCGTTTTTTTTAGAACATCGTTTTTTTAGAACATAAGCTGCCCTTGGACGACCGGTTCTGCCGCCTTCTTTGTGCCACACGATCACCCCTTCCGGCCGCCACCTAACTTCACGCCGACCACCCACCTGACCCTCAGCCTCTTGCCGACGATCTCCAGGTGGAAGTTCGGCATTTGGTGATCGGTTGAGCTCCGGCCAAGGCTGCCGAAAATTAGAAGGATTTATGACCATTGGATGATCTAGATTTTTTGCTTGGAAGACATGTGTCAATGGATGACAATGTGGCATTTATTATTGGCTTTTTACCTACCATTCTTCCTAGTTGACCAAGCCAAATAGAGAAAAGCTTCTTCTCCTTCCCTTCAGCCAATTTGGAACGACAACCTTCTCTCCCTCCCCTTCTTTCCATCGTTTTTTTTAGAACATAAGCTGCCCTTGGACGACCGGTTCTGCCGCCTTCTTTGTGCCACACGATCACCCCTTCCGGCCGCCACCTAACTTCACGCCGACCACCCACCTGACCCTCAGCCTCTTGCCGACGATCTCCAGGTGGAAGTTCGGCATTTGGTGATCGGTTGAGCTCCGGCCAACCTTTTCTCCGAAAGTCGACGGATTTCGTCGCAGTAGGAGGTAAGTCTTCGTTTGACCTCCAGAGGACCCCGATTTGCTTTCGATTTTCTACGGTAGCTTGTAGACATGTAGGGCTATGTTTGACCGAGCTGTGGTAAAAATTTTGGACGAATTGGATGGAGTTTTGATGAGGAATTTATGTTGTTTTTGGAAGGTCAGAAACTGACTGGTTGCAGGCTTGAAGAAAACGATTGGAATCGCGGACTTGCCGGCGTCGCCTTGCACCCAAATTTTCGGTAGGGCCTCTTGACTCATAGAACTATATGTTAGTTAAAGGAATTGGTGATGAATATGAGCATATGATTGAGTAATGGACTGATTGAAGAGGATTGAGTAAAACCGATTTTGCTCGATTAGGTTTTTGTGCAAAATATGTTCTGTTTGGGGTGTTTGTTTGGTGGAACCGAGTTCTATATGTGTTGTTAGGACGTGTTAAGAGGTCAATGGAGTTGCTACTAAGGTGTACTAGTAGTGGAATTGCAATTTGAATGGATAATTGGTTGGAAATGACGAATCATCGCTGAGTGCTTGCTGCCCTGTTTTGAATTTGTGAACCGATTCTGTTTAGGGTTGTTCTTGGTGTCGCCATGATTCCAAGTGATCGTTAAGGCATACTAGGGCGCTAATGGTGGTGTTAATGGGGAGTGTGCGAATTGGATTGGAGTTTAGAAGAGTTTCAAAGATTATTTGAGATGAAAAACGTGAGGCCGACCAATCTGCCCTAGTTGCGCACCAAATTTGAAATGAGTCGTTCTATGTCGTTCGATATCCGAATTGAGCTCCGTTTTCGCCCTCGCGTCCATAAGACATTGAAGTTTAAGATTCTGAAAGTTGATTTCATAAAAGGTCGAAAGGTCAATGTCAGTTTATTTATGAATGAAGCTGAACGTGGAGCCTAAATAGAGCAGTTTTGGGCGGATTGATATTTATGATGACTTACCTTGATAGAACGGCGATTGACATGCTTAGGGCCATTGAATTGGCACTATGAAAACATGAGAATAAGGGGTGGTGTGTGCTATTGAGGTTTGGCACGAAGAAAATGAGAAATGATTGAACTTTGATATGGTTTTCCTAGGTGCGCCGTGGATGCCCTGTTCGGCCTTGAAATTTGCTGACCTTGGAGGAGCATGGTGATTGGAGTTTGCTATTCGAATGAAGAGGTGAGTGACCCCTAACCCTCTATTAGGATGTTCGGACGTGACTGAACGTTTTTCTTAAGAAGCCACGGAATTGTTAGGCTCGAATGATTGAATGTCGATTGAGTCTGATTACGTATGAACTATGAGAGCGTGCTGCCATGTATTTGTGGTTATTGTGATGCACATGATGAAAGGCTTGTTGAGTATCTTGCTTGTGTCGCGACACTCTCGAGCGCCATCTGGGCTAGCGAGGGTTAATGGGCCGTCCGATGTTGCATGAACGGACGCGGGCCTCTCCCAAGGTCCATTACCCAAATCGCAACTGCTGGATATACGTGGTCGACCTTTAGTGTGGTCTAGTGACATGTGATAAGTGTACATGCCAAGGAGTCGCCACCAATCGTTTCGTGGAGGGTACGATCGGAAACCTCATCGAATAGTTGGGAATGGTCTATTCGATCCTGCGGAAACCAGAGAATTGGGTTTGGGGACTTAGTTACGCCAACTGTCAGAATTGACGCCTTTCGGTACCTAAGCTGAATGGTTTATCCGATCCTAGGATTTCATACAGACGAGTGGGGTATAGATCCTAAACCTAGGAGTTCATGCAGATGGAAATAGCTACCCTATCACTCACAATCATTAAAAATAAGTGCGCAAATCAAGGATCCAATACATGCGGATAAAACACATGAAAGCAGCATGGCATCCCGAATGAGATCCTATTAGCCTAGAGAAATGTCAATCAAGGATTAAGAGTGATTTGGACATAATTCGCCCATGAGGGGCAGAATCGTAATTTTGAACTATTCAGGGACAATTAGCCTTGAAAAGGGCAAATTTGTCATTTTAGATGAATTGGGAAGTCAAAAGATGAGGGAAATAGGATGGGCTATCAATCCAATCCATTTTCCATTTTTTTTGAGAATTTTCAGGATTTTTCTGGAATTTAAAAGTGATGTTACCCTCGGAGGGGTAAAATCGTCATTTTGGACAAAGATTGTGACTGAAAATCTTAAATATTAGGGTGGATCGCCCACTTGACCCAAACCCTAATTTTAAGAAATTTTCAAGACTTGATTGGGGGCAAGAAAGACGATTTTCCCATTTAAAGGACAAAATCGTCATTTTGAGAATAGAGGCGGGACTCGAAAACCCAAGCCTAAGAATTGGTCGCCTATCCGACCCTAGTTCTTACCTTGGTATTATCGGTCTTATCTCACATATACTGCAGAGGCGACTTACCCCTAAAGGGTAATATCGTCAAGTCTTAGAAGAATGGATAAGAAACCCCAAAAATAGGGTTGACCAGTTGTTTGTGGTCAATCCTCGATTTTTGAGGATTTCTAGAGTGTCTAGGATTTTCCCACCATTTTTTCCACATTTTTTTGGAATTTTCTGGAATTTTCTAGCATTGTTTGATTTTCTAGGATTTTTCTGATTTTTTTTTATTTTTAAAAATCATTTTTTGATTTTTTTAATTAAAAAAATGTTATTCGGGCCGGGTCGACTCGACCCACTGGGGTCGGAACCCGGCCCAAACCCGGACCCGCGCGGACCACGGCTCCAAAACGACGCTGCATCGCGTTTTTATTTTCGGATAATCCTAATCTGATCCAACGGCCTACATTGAACCACGTGGCTTGTCCGCGCCCATTAGATCTGATTACTAGAACGTACGGTCTAGATTGGATGATGACTCGATCGAGACCGTTTGATTGACTTACTTAGATCTACGGTCATGATTAAAACGTGAGGCTTGATTTGAGCCGTCCATTTTTACTAACCTATAACGACGTCGCCTTACCCTTTTACCTAAACGGCACCGTTTCTGTTTTGATTGATTTTCCAATTTAAAACCAATTTCGGATAATCCTATTTACTAATCGGACGGCCACTAGAATTTAGGTTCGATTTATCTGAACCGTCCGATCTTTTTATTCGAATAATAGACCCAACGACCATGCTGACTCGACATCCACGTGGACCAATCGCGTGTTGCCACCTAGACCTTTGACTCGTTGACCTCGCCACGTGCGCATCGTCTTCAACCTCGCGCCTGCAACTGGACGAACGGCTATGCTTCTCCGGCGACGATCCGACGGTGGGATCTTGATGAAATCGCGCGAGACCAACCCTAATCGACTCGCCGTCACCTCTAGTCTAACATATCTAAGAATCAGAGCTCATAATCCACAGAATCACGAGCATCATACAGAATGCCGAGTACGACCATGGAGATTCAATAGCTCGATTCGTAACAAATCATGGCAATCCAGTCATAGAATAGCACCAGAGGAAGTTTAGAAGGCTTACCTCGAGCTCCGATTGAGCTCGCTCGGCCCAGATTTGGCTGGGCAAGGATGAACAACGGTCGGCTATGAAGGCTAAGTTCGAAGACTCGATTCGGGTTGTTCGAACAAAATCAATGCAAAACCAAGATGCAGCGATGGTCAGTGATGTCTAAGGGATGAAACGCATACAGGAATCGCAAAGATTGAAACCGAAATCAGGGTTCGCCATTGAAGACCAGAGCTTGAACTCGAAGTTCGGGATTACCTGTTCTGGCAGTTTTGGGTTGCGCGGTCGATGGCGATAGCTTCCCCTCAGCACGGGCGGCCTCCTGATGATCTTCGCGAGCTCTGGCTTAGCTTGTAAGGGCCTGACCGCCGCTCTGTGAATTCGAGCTCAGTCCTCGACAATGGTGGTTGGAGGACGAGCCCTTTCTCTCTCCCTTTCGCTTTCTTTCGATTCCGTTTCCTCTTTTTCAACTGAATTCGCTCTCCATTCTCTTCGCGAAGGCCCTCTGGCTTATATGCCATTTTCAGTTTTGGCGCCGAATCGGGAAGTTGGAACAGGTGACCTTCGCACGTGAGAACACGTGCGAAATGATCATCGGCGACTGGCAATTGACGGGTATTAAGTGGTTATTCCGTTCGGGACCTCCAGTAGTTGCATTTGGCACTAATTCGACTTGCATTTGGTACTTGTTGACTTTCGCAGGTCTCACGTCTTGACCGGCCGATTACTATCTGCTCCGGCGGTTGTTGATCACCATTCCGGTCCCGATCGATGGGGAATGGTCTAAAGGATTAAACGCCCAACAATGCCTCTCCGATTATGGTCGATTGGTCGGTCAATTTTGTTGTTGAAATTCAACTTTGTACTGTTCATTCGTGCGTAGGCCTGAGGAAGACGATGACACTGTTCTGGACCGGTTCGACCGGTCGGACCGGCGGTCTGACCGGTCTGAACCGGTTCCGAATTGGATTTTTCAAAATTAAACCCAAATTAGTAGGAAATTTTAACAATTGAACCTCATAATTGAATCTAGGGCATGAATTCTATCAAAAAATGTGATTTTGCCCAAAAGTTCATATCAATTTCAACAAAAACCCCAAATTTCCTTTTAATTGCAAATTGGGGAATTATGCAATTGAAGGTTCAAATGATCAAATTGGGTCAAATTACATGTGCCAATCGATTCAAAATGGTGAAACCCATTGGGCAGTATGTTTAATTTGCAATGATAGCCCTTGAATTGAAAGTAATTTCAATTATGCTCAATTTCAAGGACTAAAAATACAATTTTAGTATGCAATTTTGCCAAATTCGTGCAATTGAGCAATTTGTACAAAAAATTGGGCTAAATTGCAATAGGGAACAGTTAGAATGGATGTCAAGATCCTAAAAGAATGCTAAAATTGCAAATTAAAAGACTCAATTGATATTTTTTTCTCAAATTCAATAGTATGGCTTACAAAGGAACACCCATAATTGAATCTGATTTTGGATTCTTTGTGAGGTAAAAAATGCAAGAGATTAAAAATAAAAATATTGGCTATTTTTTTTATATTTTTGTGACCTCAAATGCTATTTTTCTTGATTTTTTGAGTATTTTCCTATTTTCTAAAAATACTAAAAAATATGAAAAATTATTTTTTGGTCAAAAAATGGTTCCTTGGGCTTGGCCAAGGCCGCCAAAGTTGATTTTGTAATTTTTTGACTTTTTATGGATTTTTTGTGATTTTTCAAAATAAAGCTGAAAAAGACTTGGTCAAAAATCAAGTGTCAACAGCTTGCCTAGAAGATGTTACAGTATTGACTCTCGGGTCTCATTGGTGTTTAGGCACATATATCCTTGGCAAGCTTTGAGTTGCATTTGAATGTTTAATTATCCTCATGATGTAATGCGACTAAATGATTGTCGTGATGAAATATGTGACAAGAATTACTGAGGAAATGGGTCGTGGAAACGTGAGAACTCATAAAATGTGAAATGCCCTGATGCGATGTATTCGCGGGGTCGAGAAATGTGAAATGCCTTGATGCGATGTAATCGCGGGGTTGGAAAGTTGTGAATCACCCTGAGGTGCCTATATGACACTGGGTTGAAAAGTGAGGCACACCCTAAGGGCGATGAATTCGCGGGGTTGTGGTTGAAAGTAGAACCACCTCTTATTTTTTTGAAAATGATGAGATTCCTATTGGGTTAGTACGGAAGCTTGGTCATGTGCGTTATAGTGCTCTTATGGGATACTCTTATGAAATATTGATGTGATGCCATGTGTAATTATTATGCTTTGCACTTGTTTACTGATTACTTATGTCTACGCTTGTTTGGTTTGGTGGGACGAATGGCCTAACTTAGGGTTAGGATAGCTCACTGAGATTTATATCTCACCCTAGTTGGGGCTTAAATTTTTCAGGTCCTTGAAGGCGGGAATACTGGCGAGACTAGGATGAGCTCTCGATGAAGTAATGGCAATGAATGGTTCTGTATCTTTGTGGCTGTAGGCACTGTATGTGAATTTAGAGGATTTAGGACTTGAATTTTGGAGTACTTGACGGCGATAATTTCTGAGGAGAATTTTTATTTATAAGAAGTATGAACCCTTTGTCCTGAGTCATCTTGTTCTAATTGGTATGGAGGAAGTAATATGGCTTCCGCGATCTTGTTTCTTTGTCAAGTTGTTGTACTGATTAGTCGAGGGATCCTGAGGGATAGATGAAGACCATTGGCCCGTTGGGACGTACGTGGGCTTGACTGGGTCGGGGCGTGACATCCCCATTTAAGTGGTATCAGAGCAAGGTCAACTCGATCCATTGTGATTGAGGCTTGGAGTGATAAGAGTGATGACTTTAGGACGATGGGATAAGGAGACCCCTCAGGATTAAGCATGGATTGTGGAAGCCTGGGAATTATAGGCTTGAATTTGTATACACCCTATTGGTTTTAGAGTGGATTTTGATGAATGGTCTTGAGTGATTCTATGGATAAGGCTCTCAAGGAAGTGAGTAGAGATTGAGGAGTCATAAGCTTGGATTGAAGCTGCTGGAGAATAGCCTATGAATGAAGACTCGATTGGAAGATATGATGGTGAACGTGGCTTGTCAATGGCTTAATTTGGGGGAATATGAATTATAAAGAGGCAATTGATATTAATGGACTCAAACTTGAATGGTAAGGTATCTTGATGATTTTAGGAGAACGATTGCTAAGGACAATCTTGGGAGGTATGAGATTGCGGGTATACAAGGAAGTGTGTAAGGAATATTTGGATTAAAGGTCAGCTATGATCGGACGTATGTGGATTGTATTGAGTTGTGGCTAGATTTGGGGTGATTGATTTGGTATAGGAAATTGATTTGGAAGAGTGATGATCGCATATGGGAATCAGAAATCTTTTGGATGGAAAATTGATTGGGAAACGATTGTGGCGTGATGAGTAGTGAGAATAAATGTGTGGTGTATGTGTTCGTGGAATGGAAACGAATGTTGACAAGGGTGCATGCATGAGCTTATCATTGTCAGACTTGATAAACCATCGCTTGGTATGGGACGAGTTGGTGGGATACCTATAAACCGTAATGAAACATGTTATGGGACGTGTGGAATGGGGCTTCCTCCGTAGATATATGACTTGGGACAACCTGCAACGACCAGGTCTGATGAGGGCGGGAAGTGATCGCCGGGATAGAGAGGTCCGGACAAGGAACAGCTCCTGCCAGGCTTCTAAGATCAAGGAGGCAGGAATGACCTAGCCCATAAATTAAAAGAGAAAGTCTAGGTATCAAGTCGAGTCTGGTCGTGGTTGAGTGAGATGTATGACACGAGATTGATTCTCGAAGTGAATGTTTAAAAGTGACATGATATGTGAATTGATGCCTATGGGTGGCATGGTTAAAAGCTTTATGCTTGACAGTAGATGTCGATTGAAAAAAAAAATGATGATGTTGTGATTGGCCTGTTAGGCGTGTTTTATGTCTGCATCATGTGATTGGCTTGGCCAAGGTCCAACCGAAAGATTAGACGGCGTGTGGGGAGTTTATACACCATTGAATTGAATCCTATTAAGGCTGAGAAAGCCTGTCGTGTTTGTGATGGATGGCAGATGCCTATGTTTAAATTATGAGCGGTTGGCTTATAGAAGTAGCGCCTTAAGTATTTACTTGGTATTGACCTAGTTGAGTTTTAGCCTAGTGATGGCTGATAATTGGGAAGTTGCCTCGTGAAGGCTGACTGGTCCTGTGGCTGCTGCTTAAGGATGAATTGGGAATCCTTGTATAACGAGCAATTAGTTGAGAATTGCGTGGGAACCATTGATGGTTGATGGTGAAAGAGAATGAAAGGAGCAGCCTAATGCACGAGATTGCTTGTGGATATAAGAGCGTTACGTGGATAAAGAAAGACCTCGAAGTTATGTGAACTATAAAAGGTTGAGGGCATGGATTGCCGAAAGGGAATTGGTGGAAAGGCACGTGGAACGAAGGGATCACCCAAATGTTATTACAACGGTAGGAAGGGTGGATTAACTGGCGGATGCTTATAATTAAGAATTGAGTATTATTTATTTGGTGATGGAGGGACAAATCTTTCCTCGAGGCATAAGAGATTCAACTCCTAAATTGGGAATTTGCCAAGGGACTAGTCTGGTGGCTCTCTGAAGCGCCAAATCTGAAAGTCAGAAAGGAATTGAGATGTTGCCATGATCGGACCCTGATATCTAAGGGGTTATAGGAGTGAACAGAACATGGAAAATAAAGTGTGCCGTTTGATGGCACAAAGGTGTGCCAAGATTTCCTTAATACGATCGATGATGTGGATCAAAGGTTGAATTAGTCTAACATATGGTCGAGCGTTAGACATGCCGACAAGAGAAAGAGATGGGGCCACGAGATTTAGTGAATCACTTTGATCATTAGAGATTTTCGAGTGGGATCGAGAAGGCTACCACTCGATTGGGATAGTAAAGGGCAAGTTGATAAAGCCCATGATTCTTCGATGGTACGAGAGAACATTTGGGGGGGAGTGATACGTCAAATGATGGGATTTCCAAAGAGCGCATTATTGCAATGGTTTAATAAGAGCGGAGTTATTTTAAAGAATTGGAATGTGGTGAGGCGTTTATTCCCCCATGAGATTGGATGATTGGAAAGGGAAAATTTCGAGGACAAAATTTCTTTAAGGGAGGAAGAGTTGTGACATTTTGAATTTCCGCCCCTCGCGACTTGAGACATGGAATGGGATCTCGGAATTTAAAAATGGAAATGAAGGATTCCAACAATGGATACTGATTGGACATTGCCTTATCGATGGTGAAAAATATCGGAAAAATGGAATTTCGGACGAAATGTGTGAAAAGACCATTTTGCCCCTCGAGGTTTGGCTTTGTCTTAATAAATGAATGAGGGCATTTTGGTCATTGATGAACCCCCAAGGTTGTCAAAAATTAGAAGGATTTATGACCATTGGATGATCTAGATTTTTTGCTTGGAAGACATGTGTCAATGGATGACAATGTGGCATTTATTATTGGCTTTTTACCTACCATTCTTCCTAGTTGACCAAGCCAAATAGAGAAAAGCTTCTTCTCCTTCCCTTCAGCCAATTTGGAACGACAACCTCCTCTCCCTCCCCTTCTTTCCATATATATTTTTAGAACATAAGCTGCCCTTGGACGACCGGTTCTGCCGCCTTCTTTGTGCCGCATGATCACCCCTTCCGGCCGCCACCTGACTTCACGCCAGCCACCCACATGACCCTCAGCCTCTTGCCGACGATCTCCAGGTGGAAGTTCGGCATTTGGTGACCGGTTGAGCTCCGGCCAACCTTTTCTCCGAAAGCCGACGGATTTCGTCGCAGCAGGAGGTAAGTCTTTGTTTGACCTCCATAGGACCCCGATTTGCTTCCGATTTTCTGCGGTAGCTTGTAGACATGTAGGGCTATGTTTGGCCGAGCTGTGGTAAAAATTTTGGACGAATTGGATGGAGTTTTGATGAGGAATTTATGCTGTTTTTGGAAGGTCAGAAACTGACCGGTTGCAGGCTTGAAGAAAACGATTGGAACCGCGGACTTGCCGGCGTCGCCTTGCACCCAAATTTTCGGTAGGGCCTCTTGACTCATAGAACTATATGTTAGTTAAAGGAATTGGTGATGAATATGAGCATATGGTTGAGTAATGGATTGATTGAAGAGGATTGAGTAAAACCAGTTTTGCTCGGTTGGGTTTTTGTGCAAAATCTGTTCTGTTTAGGTTGTTTGTTTGGTGGAACCGAGTTCTATATGTGTTGTTAGGACGTGCTAAGAGGTCAATGGAGTTGCTACTAAGGTGTACTAGTAGTGGAATTGCAATTTGAATGGATAATTGGTTGGAAATGATGAATTGCCGCTGAGTGCTTGCTGCCTTGTTTTGAATCTGCGAAACCGGATCTGTTTAGGGTTGTTCTTGGTGTCGCCATGATTCCAATTGATCGTTAAGGCATACTAGGGCGCTAATGGTGGTGTTAATGGGGAGTATGTGAATTGGATTGGAGTTTAGAAGAGTTTCAAAGATTATTTGAGATGAAAAACGTGAGGCCGACCAATCTGCCATGGTTGCGCACCAAATTTGAAATGAGTCGTTCTATGTCGTCCGATATCCGAATTGAGCTCCGTTTTCGCCTACGCGTCCATAAGAAATTGAAGTTTAAGATTCTGAAAGTTGATTTCATAAAAGGCCGAAAGGTCAATATCAATTTATTTATGAATTAAGCTGAACGTGGAGCCTAAATAGAGCAGTTTTGGGCGGATTGATATTTATGATGACTTACCTTGATAGAACGGCGATTGACATGATTAGGGCCATTGAATTGGCGCTGTGAAAACATGAGAATAAGGGGTGGCATGTGCTATTGAGGTTTGGCACGAAGAAAATGAGAAATGATTGAACTTTGATATGGTTTTCCTAGGTGCGCCGTGGATGCCCTGTTCGGCCTTGAAATTTACTTACCTTGGAGGAGCATGGTGATTGGAGTTTGCTATTTGAATGAAGAGGTGAGTGACCCCTAACCCTTTATTAGGATGTTCGGACGCAACTGAACATTTTCCTTAAGAAGCCACGGAATTGTTAGGCTCGAATGATTGAATGTCGATTGAGACTGATTACGTATGAACTATGAGAGTGTGCTGCCATGTATTTGTGGTTATTGTGATGTACATGATGATAGGCTTGTTGAGTATCTTGCTTGCCTAGAAGATGTTACAGTATTGACTCTCGGGTCTCATTGGTGTTTAGGCACATATATCTTTGGCAAGCCTTGAGTTGCATTTGAATGTTTAATTATCCTCATGATGTAATGCGACTAAATGATTGTCGCGATGAAATATGTGATAGGAATTACTGAGGAAATGGGTCGTGGAAACGTGAGAACTCATAAAATGTGAAATGCCCTGATGCGATGTATTCGCGGGGTCGAGAAATGTGAAATACCCTGATGCAATGTAATCGCGGGGTTGAAAAGTTGTGAATCACCCTGAGGTGCCTATATGACACGGGGTTGAAAAGCGAGGCACACCCTAAGGCGATGAATTCACGGGGTTGTGGTTGAAAGTGGAACCACCTCTTATTCTTTTTGAAAATGATGAGATTCCTACTGGGTTAGTACGGAAGCTTAGTCATGTGCGTTATAGTGCTCTTATGGGATACTCTTATGAAATATTGATGTGATGCCATGTGTAATTATCATGCTTTGCACTTGTTTACTGATTACTTACGTCTACGCTTGTTTGGTTTGGTGGGACGAATGGCCTAACTTAGGGTTAGGATAGCTCGCTGAGATTTATATCTCACTCCAGTTGGGGCTTAAATTTTCAGGTCCTTGAAGGCGGGAATACTGGCGAGATCAGGATGAGCTCTCGATGAAGTAATGGCAATGAACGGTTCTGTATCTTTGTGGTTGTAGGGACTGTATGTGAATTTAGAGGATTTAGGACTTGAATTTTGGAGTACTTGACGGCGATAATTTCTGAGGAGAATTTTTATTTATAAGAAGTATGAACCCTTTGTCCTGAGTCATCTTGTTCTAATTGGTATGGAGGAAGTAATATGGCTTCCGCGATCTTGTTTCGTTGTCAAGTTGTTGTGCTGATTAGTCGAGGGATCCTGGGGAATAGATGAAGACCATTGGCCCGTTGGGACATACGTGGGCTTGACTGGGTCGGGGCGTGACACACGGAATCTAGGCGCGTCATCGAATGAGCGAACAAACGAGCAAGGCGACGGGGCAGCAGAGAGACGAGAAAAAATTTAAAAAATTAATTGAAAACAAATTGAATAATAATAAAAACTAAAAGAAAACAAGGAAAAAAATTAAAATATACGATTAAAATAAAATAGAGTAAAACAAAAAGGGGAGCAATTGTAAAAAAAAAAAAATAGCATTACGGCTAAAAGGCCAAAAAAAAGGGGGAGCCATTGCAAAAAAAAAAAAAAAAAATTGCTCCCTGTGCGCTGTTTGAAACCAACACGCGAGACCTAAATTCGTAAATATTTTCAAATAGTGTCTAATTTTGTAAATATTTTTTTTTGTATTAAATTGGAAAAAAACCCACTACCGTCTCCATCTTCTTCATCTCCCTCTCCACCAAAAAAGAAAAAAAGAAAAGAAAAAACATGGTGCTCACGTTCCTTCCCTCTCCAAATCCACTCCTTTCTCTTTCTCCTTCTCCTTCCCCTCCACTTCCTTTCAAGCCCACTCCCAAGCGCTCTGGCCATGGACACGCCTTCCGAGTTCTCGCGTCTTCCAATGCCGGCCCTCCATTTGGACTTCCCCAGCGGCTTCTGTCCCGGTTGTTTCCATGCGGATCCGGTCGTTTATGGCTCAACTTCGGCGTCGCAGAGAAGAAGGAAACTGGCTTCAACTTCGACGTCTCAGCTTCCAATCCTTCGTCCACCTCTCCAACGCTTGCAGGAGAAGGCAGCGATGAATACAACGTGTTCTTGAGCTTTAGAGGCTCAGATACTCGCAAGGATTTCGCCGATCACCTCTTCCACAGTTTGGTCAACGCAGGGATTATGCCAATTCACGTGTCCAGGGACGAGAACAGCATCTCCATTGGCGAGGAATTTGGGTCATAGATTCTCGATGCCATCTCGCGATCTAAGATTTCGATCCCCATCATCTCTGAAAATTATGCTTCAAGCAAGTGGTGCCTCGGGAGCTCATTCATATCATGTACCACAAGAAGAGCAAGTCACAAGCGGTTTTGCCCATTTTTTACAACGTAGCCCCATCGGATGGATGTGCGCTATCTAAAAGGAAATTTTGGAAAGGCATTCTATTCCCGTCAAGAGCCTTTTGATAAGGAAGATATCGAGAAAGGGCAACAAGCACTCAAAGAGGTGAGTTACTTAAACGGATGGGAATCCGAGCAAATTGCTAATGGGTACTTCACTTCCACCTGAATTTTTTCTCCTTATAAGTAACTTTTCTTATTCAAGAAAATGCTATGAAACATGGATGAACTACTTTCACTACAAGCTCAGAAAAGATCCACAAGATGTCCCCTGAAAGCTAAACTAACAACAACTGAAACCAAAGTATCCCCATTGTACCCGAGAATTTCACAATCGTCTCTGGTGTAGAGCACAAGACAAAGACCACGACAATCCCTCCCACCAATAGCAGTATGCCCACGAAAGACTCCAATGCTCAGTCTTCCAAAGCTTGATCACCACCAGATAAATTGCCAATGTAGGGTTGGATCAGTTGATAACGATCAAACATCTGGTATTGACCATGTCTAGGTTTAATTTCTCGTTTCTTTTGTTGTTTGACAGGCATGAGGGAGAACTGGTAAAGCTTGTGGTCGAAACTGTTCTAAGCAAGTTACGGAAACATTTTCAGCTAGATGTTCCTAAGCAACTAGTTGGACTTGATGGTCATCTGATGGGAATTATGAATTGGATAGATAGTCCTTCGGTCAATGCTTGAATGATTGGAATTTATGGCATGGGTGGGATGGGCAAGATAACTCTTGCCAAGTACATCTACAATCAACTTTCGAGTATATTTGTGCATGCCAGCTTCCTTTCGGATATTCGAGAAACTACCTATCGCCACGGTATTCAGTATCTACAGCGCCAATTAATATCTGATATAGTACAAAGCACGATTGAGGTATCTAGATTTGATGATGGAATTAATATAATCAAATCTAGATTTAAAGGGAAAAAAGCTCTCATTCTTTTGGATGATATAGATCACAAGGATCAACTAAATGCTTTGACCAGAGAACGTAGCTGGTTTGCTTTGGGAAGTATTATCATTGTCACAACTAGAAATAAAGCTGTTCTTGATCAATCTGAATTCAAGGTAGACAATAAGTATGAATTGAATGAAATAGATAAGAAGCATTCTTTGCTTTTATTTAGCAGACATGCATTTTGTACGGACCATCCTCCAAGGGAGTTTAGGAATATCTCTCATAACATCATATCCACCATGGGTGGCCTTCCCTTGGCTTTTGAGGTGATAGGTTCATACTTGTGTGGTAAAGCAGATCGAAAAGTATGGGAAGATATGTTGAGAAAATTAAACAAAGATCCACATATAGATGTTGAAGAAATATTAAAAATAAGCTATGAGGCATTAGAAAATCCACATAAGGAGATTTTTCTTGACATTGCTTGTTTCTTTATTGGTGAAGAGAGCAAATTTGCCATTTACATATGGGGGGACTGTGGGTTTTATGCAAGTCTAGGAATTGAAGAGCTGAAGCTGAGGTGCTTAGTAAAAATTGACGACGATGGCAAGTTAAGGATGGACGATCAACTGAGAGATCTTGGAAGGAACATTGTTCAGAAAGAAGGACCGCTTGAGAGACGTAGTAGATTATGGCTCTACGAGGAAGCCCATGAAGTACTGATGGGAGAAAAGGTAACATATGTCACTCCTTTTTCTTTTCCTCTCCCTCATATTTTCATATATTTAATCCGATCCATTCAAATCTTTTTTCCAGTGTGAAGAAATGCTCCAACATGTTAGGAAAAAGTTCCATTCATGATTCATGCCCATCATAGAGTAATTGTAACAGCTAATCTTATTACACATCCAAGGATAAAAAAGCTATGTTATCTCATGTGGTTACCAAATAGAATGTCATTCAAATTGATTGACGTAAGTTATCCCGTCGAACAAAGCTAGGTCTATCAATTCGATTGCACTGAACTTACAGGTTTCTTTTCGACCAAAAAAAAAAAAAAAACTTACAGGATTCCTTACTCAACTCTTTTTATTTGACTTCCTCAGATCCACACCTCTTTTTGACGCAAAGCCAAACTCTTCTTTTAGTTTTCTGTCTGTCGTCGTGATTGTCCCTCCATTTATTTTGTTCATTTTGTTAACAGTAGTATACAGATTTTGAATCAGTTCCTAGTTCAAGGGAAAATTACTAAAAAGTTCTAAACCTATAACAATTGTGCCAATTCAGTTTTAAATTTTTTTTCTTTTGCCAATTGGGTCATCTTAAATCTTTTGCAATTATGCCAATTCAATATATTTTATCAGTCGGCTTTGACGTGGATAATTTTTAATAATATTTTAATATATATTTTCTTATTTTTAAATTTTTCCTTATTTTTTCTCTTTCTTATTTTTTTTCCTTTGTAGTTCCTACTACTAGTACTATGGCCGACGAGCTCAACGCCATGTTAACGTTGGCCCACAAAGTGGATTAAATTTGCACAATTGCGAAACATTTAAGACGATTCAATTGGCAAATAAAAATTTTAGGAATGAATTGTCACAATTGTAATTAGTTTAGGACTTTTTTGGTAATTCTCCCTTAGTTCCATGTCCTGAAGTAGATGTGAGCAGAAAAACCACGATCCAACTAAACCGGACCGGATCATACTCAACCGGTTGATTTTGGATGGTTTTTGACTTGTACGGTTCGGTTCTCGGTTTCAATTTTCCAGAACCGATTTTATCGATTCAGTTTACGGATTTGAATGTGAACCATCCAACCTGCCCATGAACCGGCCCCCTTATATAATTTGATTGTATATTATTTTATCGGTTCGGTTCTCATTATTCTGCAAGTGCTACACACCATGTTTTACTGAGTTCTTTTATTTTATCCTTATGCTTCCTTAGAGCATAATCCTATGGCCGTTTGCGATGGAATACGGCAAATTTGTTTCCTTGCCTATTTTCTTTTTTTCATTTTTTGCTTGGTAGAAATGTAACTGGAATCCAACCGAAAACCGAACCGGACCGATGGTTCGGTTGGTTCACAGTTCATAGAAAAAGTGGCTGGATCACGATTCGCATTTTGCGGATCCGGTTCCTAGCGGATGGTTATCGGTTCTAGGGTAAAACCACATATCCTGTGAACCGATCACCCATATCCTGAAGTAAGGAGAGAAAGGTAGTTTTTTTAGAGAGAGAGAGAGAGAGAGAGAGAGAGAGAGAGAGAGAGAGAGAGAGAGAGAGAGAGTGTGTGTGTGTGTGTGTGTGTGTTTTACTCATCTTTTAATGAAGCATCGTTCATGCCATATTGGGCGAAGAATTTTCCATACCCGACTTCAATTTCTTAAAAAAAGGCCATGTCATAATCAAATTTTAGATGAAAAAAGCCATTGTCCTTTTTCCACTAAAGCGTTACTCATGGGATCACCCGAAAAGTTTTGGCGCTGAAGTGATTACCGCACGGAAGTTATGATGTCCTTTTTTCCAAGTTTTATGTGCTTGAAATTAATGTTGTATCTTTTATAACTCCGATCCTGGAACACTATTGGACATGTTCACTGATCAACTAAACTTTTAGGAGAAAAATACAAATATTTCTAATAAAGTCAATAAAACCATATAGGATTTTTCCACCATCTTCAACTAATAAATGGTCTTTTCTAGCAGGAAAGTTAAACAGTGTGTTTTGACTTATAAGATCCGATAAGAAAGGGTGTCAATCTTATGCAAACAGACATGTATTTTCATATTGTAGAGTTTGCCAAAAGATATTGCCCAGCATCGACAAACTATTGTCCCATATGTTAGAAACCTTAATCTAACATTAATACCACGAAAGGAAATTAAATAGTTTAATTTCAGTTGTTCTGAGAACAAAATTTTTCCCCGTGTATTGCTAACCAATGTCATCATGTCAGTTTCTTACCCATGTTATGCGAAAAAGTTTCAATTTCAAAAGCAATGATTAAACACTTCACAAGAGTACTCTAATGAATTGAAAATCGGATGCTCCATTAGCTACTTAACAAATGACCCATGGGCACACTTTAACAAGTTCTTGTAAAAAAACAACTATCGAAAATACATTTGACAATTTACAAATCAACATTTACGTGTCTGAAACGGGATTCATGTATTCAGCTGGTAATAATCAAATCGCATGAGCCGCAAAATTCTGTTATCTCCTAAGTTCGTGAAAACAGTGTTGTAAGATAAAGACTAACATGTAACCAATGCAAACGAGTAGGAGAATATTGATCCGAGCCCAACGAAAAGTCGCTGTGTCCTTAAGACAAATTTGCCTCATCAATCAGTACCCGAGGTCCTTGGAAACTTGTCTCCCAGGATAGAATGGACCGCGTTCCTCTGAAGCGGTACTTCTTCAAAGGACACCGGCGAACGTAACTTCGTAGAACAATCGCACAAACAATGAAATGAATAATGAATGGTTGTAGAAAATTTCAATAGTTGAAAAATGACGGCCGAAGTTTGTATTTATAGACAATGAAATGAAGAGTCGCGAAGCCGAACAATTCTGTTGACGAAGGAATGCGAACCAAAGGAGTTCTGTTCGAATAAACATGTTTGTTCGCTTTATTCCGAACGGATATGTATGTTCGAACTTGTTCGAACAATTATGTTCGTTCGATTTAATCTGAACTGGTTGAACTTTCATGTTCGCTCAACGTCAAACAAACACATCTGTTCGGACGAAAAAGAATGTTCGGAAATTCCCGGACATGTCTATTCAAATTGTGTCCCTTCAATTTAAAAAAAAAGAGTAATAAAAAAATGATGTAAAAAATAATTAAACCCGCGGACCCGACCCGACCCGAACCGAACCGAACCGAGCCGGCCGGCAGGCAGGCGGCGGCGGCGCGCGTGTGGGCCGACCTAGCTTTGCGTAGGTCCTCCCTCGTCCACAAAAGTGCGGTGCCCCTTGGGGCCCAAACCCATTTGTGAGGTTCCAATATTTAAACACATCCACCATCTACTCTTTATCCTTCACTTCTTAAGGGATTTCACAACAAAATCCCAACAATCCCCCACATGAATGAGACGTTCATATATCACGACTCTTCGTGTATGCATATGATGCAATGTGCGATTATTCCTTGAGAAAATGTTGCATTGGGATAAGTAGTCTGAGACTTTGAACTTTCCCTAGTGAGACCTATCAGACTTACTCGGTTAATCAGTAGACTTGATGTCTTTGAACTGTCAACCTTTGGTGTAAGCCTAGACAATAGAAATCACATAACTATCTCTCGAACAAAGTTAGTTCTCACTGTTGTGTTCATTTTAGCCTTCAACACCGCTTGGTCTCATGAGTGTTTTAGAGAATTCAGCCTTTTCAATTCTCACAAAAGCTGCTCTCACTTCACACTCACATAGGTGATTTCTGAATTACATACTTTATTCAGAATCATTAAAAGCTTTGCTTAACCTTCACATGTCTATACTGTTTTCATTTGGGAATGAGTAAGAAATTTACAGTACTCTACACTGTCTTCATAACTTAGTAGTCCCTTTGAACCTAGATCTTGGGATCTCCAGTCAACTAGGTAGGGTTTCCGCTATGACGACTTATTTATAGGCCTTTAAACCCATTCCCCTTGATGTTTTCACAACCAACTCTCTAGTTAGGCCTTTTGTTAGTGGATCCGCAACATTATCTTTTGACTTCACATAGTCAATTATGATAATTCCACTAGAAAGAAGTTGTCTTACAGTATCGTGCCTTTGACGTATATGTCGAGACTGTTGACACCTGATTTTTTGACCTAGTCTTTTTCATTTTTTTTTTGAAAAATCACAAAAAAATTCATAAAAAGTCAAAAAAATTACAAAATCAACTTTGGTGGCCTTGGCCAAGCCCAAGGAACCATTCTTGACCAAAAAATAATTTTTCATATTTTTCACATTTTTTAGTATTTTTAGAAAATAGGAAAATACTAGAAAAATCAACAAAAATAGAATTTGAGGTCACAAAAATATAGGTAAATAGTAAATATTTTTATTTTAAATCCCTTGTCATTTTGACCTCATCAAGAGTTGAAATTCAAGTTTAATTTTGTGTGTTTCTTTGTAACGCACAGGATTAAATTTGTCAAAAAAATATGTTTTGAGTCTTTCTATTTGCGATCTTTTGCATTTTCCGAATCTTGACATTTGACTTGATTGCCCTACATTTCAATTCGGTTCAATTATGCGCTAATTTGATCAATTTTGGCTTTAGGGACCTAATTGCATGAAATTCTTTTCATTTTAGTCCCTATTATGCCAATTCCGAAATTAAACTTTTCTGAGGGACACCCATAGAACCCCAATGCTTCTTCCCTATAGTATTTGACCCCCTAAATCTAATGGTCAGTTCAATTGGGGCCAATTCGTCCATTAAGAGCATCAATTTGACAAAAATCAAATTCGGATCCTACCCTACATTTGGGGCTTTCAATCAATTCAAAAGGAATTTGTCACGAAAACTACATTTCTTGATGAAATCTGTGCCATGGAACCCAATTTTAGCGTCAATTTTGTGATCTTGGCACATATGGGCGTCCAATTCGGGCAAAGAAAGTAGAACCGGGTCAACTGGGTCGGGTTGACCCGACCCAATCAACCCGGTTGACCAGCTTAGAAGAAAGAACATAATCGTTCTGTTCTTCGGTCCTTGGCGCAAAAACAGACGAAAAAATGACGAAGAGGATCAGTTGGGTTTTGAAAAGAAAGATCAGTTGGCAAAAGAAAAATCGGTTGGCAACAAAAAGAACGAGTTAGTTGGAGCGGGGGCAACAAAAAGGGGAGAACGAACAGAGAGAAGGGGATTCTGTTCGCACAAGGAGGGAGAAAGAGAAAGCCTGAGGGGGCGAAGACAGAGAGAGCAGGCGAGAGAGAGACGCAGAGAGGGAGAGAGTTCTGTTCGCGCGAAGAACGGACGAAGAGAGTGAGAGAGATACAGAGAGATAGAGAGAGCTCGGGACGGCCATAGCCGTCGCCATAGGAGGGAGAACCCGTGAGCTCCGAAGGCTCGACCGCGGCAACCGGCGCAGAACCGAAGCCTCGGATACATCCTCCGAGCTTCGTGACATCCCCAAGAACGTCCAGAATCAAGCGGAGCTTCGTTTCATCACAGAATCAGGTGAGGCTCTTTCTCGAACTTCCTCTCGGTCGTTAATGGCAACTCGGGTTCTGCTTGTTTGTTTTACGAGTTATCGATCTAGAATTACTCCCTGCACCTCCCTGATCATTCTCCAACTCGTTTTTCGCATTTTCATCGTGCAAAACTTCGCGTCGACCTCCACCTATCCGCGACTGGATATGAGCTCGAGAGCTCGCCTCGAGCTACGTCGACCTTCCCTGATGGTCAGGTAAGTCTCCTCGATCTCCCACGATGCTTCCTGATTGATTGATAGGCTCGGATATCGCTAGAAATGGCTAGGGCGGACTTTCGTCGGAAATTAGCTCCGGCCTAGGTTGGTGAGTTGTTCAACTTTGATTCTGCTATATCAAGGCTTCGATATGTTGTAAAGGAGAACGAGATGAGTCGAATGGCGTTGGTTTCGCAAGCTTTGGTGACCTGTAGGTGGAGAAAATGTATTCCGACGAGGCGCCGGCGAAACAGAGCCGGCGCCGGTCGTCTTCTTCGGCGGGCCGGTTGACTGGTCAACGAAAGTTGACCAGTCAACGCACACGTGTCGCTGACGTGGCGCCCACGTGGCAGCCACGTCAGCACCGTCGTTATAACAAAAAAAAAACGATAAAATGATCGGACGGTGGTAGGCGTGCCACGTGTCGCGATCTCGCTTTTTCGGAAATTAAAAAATGATTTTCAGAAATTAAAAATCTCTTAGATCGGACGGCTGTAGTTCGATCAAGCGTTTCAATCTGGTCCGTTGATTCATCGTGAAGATCAAGCCGCTCGTACATCAACGCGTGGTGAAATCACAGCCGTCGGTTTCATCATGGAGATCAGGCCGTCCGTAGCCCGCCACTTGGCGCAATCAGGGCCGCTGGTTCAAGTATAGGCGGGAGTTTGAAAATTTAAGCGGGAAGAGTGAACCGGCGTCGTTTTGGGGCGCGGGTCGCGCGGGCCCGGATCCGGGCCGGGTCAGTCGCCCGTGGGCCGTGGGCCGGGTCACCCGACCCGGCCCGGATAATTTTTTTTTAAATAATAAAAAAATCAGAAAATGATTTAAAAAAATAAAAAAAAATCAAAAAAATCCTAGAAAATCCAAAAAAAATGCTAGAAAATTCCAAAAAAATGTGGAAAAATTGTGGAAAAATCCTAGACACCCCAGAAACCCCCAAAAATCGATGGTTGACCACAGACAACTGGTCAACCCTATTTTTGGGATTTCTTGTCCATTTTCCCGAGACTTGACGACATTACCCTTTAGGGGTAAGTCTCCTTTGCCATGTATGCGAGATAAGACCAATAATGCCAAAACAAGAATTAGGGTCGAGTAGGCGACCAATTCTTGGGTTTGGGTTTTTCGAGTCCCACCTCTTTTCTCAAAATGACGATTTTGCCCTTCAATGGGAAAATTATCTTTCTTGTCTCAATCGAGTTCCGAAAATTGCTCGAAATTAGGGTTTGGGTCAGGTGGACGACCAACCCTAATATTTGAGATTTTCAATTCTCATCTTGGTCCAAAATGACAACTTTACCCCTCCAAGGGTAAAATCACTTTTAAATTCCAGAAAAATCCTGGAAATTCCTAAAAAAATAGGAAATGGATTGGATTGATGGCCAATCCTATTTCCCCTGTCTTTTGACTTCCCAATTCGTCTAAGATGACAGATTTACCCTTTTAAGGGTAAATTTTCCCGAATTATTCAAAATTACGATTCTGCCCCTCATGGGCGAATCATGTCCAAATCACTCCTAAGCCTTGATTGATATTTCTCTAGGCTAATAGGGCCTCATTAGGGATGCCATGCTGATTTCATGTGTTTTATCCGCATGTACTGGATCCTTGATTTGCGCATTTATTTCTATTGATTGTGAGTGATAGGGTAGTATTTCCCATCTGCATGAACTCCTAGATTTAGGATCTGTACCCCACTCATCTGTATGAAATCCTAGGATCAGATAAACCATCCAGCTTAGGTACCGAAAGGGCGTCAACTTTGACAGTTGGCGTAACTAAGTCCCCGAACCCACTTCTCTGGTTTCCGCAGAATCGAATAGACCACTCCCAACTATTCGATAGGGTTTCCGATCGTACCCTCTGCAAAACGATTGGTGGCGACTCCTTGGCATGTACACTCATCACATGTCACTAGACCACATTAAAGGTCGACCACGTATATCCAGCAGTTGCGATTTGGGTAATGGACCTTGGGAGAGGCCCGCGTCCGATCAAGCCAGCGATCGGGCGACCCATTAGCCCTCCGCGCTCGCGAGAGGGTCGCGACAGACTGGCGACTCCACTGGGGACCGAACCCAGAATCTCTGGTTTCGCAGACCAGAGGACTTGAGCCGATTAAAAAGTTGTTTGGTTTATCTGACATTGTTTTCTGCAGATGCTCTCGAAGGTGAAGTACGTATGCTAACTATTGTGTTAGATGTTTTTGCAGATTGGAGAAATAAGGGGTGGCGTGATTGTTGACATCTTTCCTGCAGGTTGGAGTTGGGAATGTATGTTTATTTTTATGCACATACTGAAGCGGTGTTTTGATACAAACTGCTGTGCATGACTTTGCATTGTGATGATCACGACACATCGCACACACTGGCGGTCAAACCCCGACTGCAACCACCCTTAGGTTACCTTAGATAGGGAAAGGATGCGAAAAGGATCTTGTGTTTGATGGCACTTGAGACTTTCGTATTCGTTCCCGCCTACCATCTGCATTGGCGATATCTAACCCTCTTGGGTAGGTACCCTTGGGGAGGAATCTGCCTCGTGTGGATCGTGGGAGCCTGAGCCGTAGGTTCCTCACCTGATTTTTGATTTTCTTTAGAGTATACCCACTTGTCTCATGCGCATGTCCATGGATGGTTGGTATACCTAAAACCACCCATTGATACAGGGGGCATTCCACATCCCCCAAAGTGTGGTTGGTAAGACATTTATCTCTAAACGTACTTTATTTCCTGCTCCATGATATGACTCATACATTGCATACATCCATGTGCATTCACATCATTGTCGCGACCCGTCCGGAAGCGGACGCGGCTAATGGATTACCGATCGCGGGCCTTCCCCCGCACAAGGGTGCGGATCGCGGGCTTTGGATCAGCGCGGGCCCTCCCAGGCCCATACCAAATCGCGGCGAGAGTATTTTTCAAAGGAATTCGACGATAACAGTCGATCGCTTTCGACCTTAGTGTGGTCGTGGTGGCATGTGCAACTTGTGCATGCATTTGGAGTCGCCACCGGTCTTTCTTGGAGGGTAGACCGGAAACCTTATTGACCGATTGGGAGAGATCGATCAATTCTGCGGAACCAGAGATTTTGGGTTCGGGGACTTGGTTACGTTGATGTCATTACCAACGCCCTTTCGGTACCTAACGCGAGTGATTTTCCTAACTAGGATTTCATGCAGGCGCAATTTTGGGTGAGGTAAGTCTGACTTTGCACATTAACCAGTTTAACATGCTCACGTAATCATAATAAATAAATAGATGTCAATCACATAAACATCTATCCTACGTGGTGATCATGGAATTATGATTTAATGGGTCTCGAGCCAATGAGACCACATTTAATCATTTTAATATTTTAATAATGGAGAGCCGCTCTTCGCTTCTTCCTGGTTTCTTGAACTCTTCAAGAATCGGGCCCCAAAGAGCTCGCCGACTTAAAAGGCTCCTCCACGTAATCCTCGTAGCATTTACATCAACAATTGACTATGCTAAAAATAAAGATTACATGAAAAATAAAAGGAGTACGCAGCCTCCATTTAATAATTACAACCCCAAATATATAAATAATCACCATACATTCATACATACATCAATCACATTGATTAGGGATTTTTCCATGATCACCACCCTTCCACGTAAGTAATAAATTCACAATTTAAAACTTAGGAAGGCACAATAAAAATTCTACGTTGAATAATATTCAGAATTTTTACGTAAAATAAGATAGCGATAAATTTTTGATTCAAAATTGATTTAGTCTCAATTTTTGCTACGTTGATTAATTTATCATATAAAATAATCAACCTCCATTAGCCATGTAAGACGAACAATTCGTTAATACATATTGGCCATAGTATTGCAAAAATTGCAAAAAAATCAATTAAATGCACGAAAACACCTAAGGATCGGCTCTGATACCACTGTTGGGATCCACGTAACACGTAGCGGAAATAAATAACAACCCATACATGTATCTCCAGAGGCGTACTTCGTGCATTTCAATCGAAAAAAAATCACAAAGCCTCAAAGGGAGTAAATAGATTACCTCTCGTAGCGTGCTTGAACGGAGGTGTCGGTTCGATGTTCTTCGATCTCAGCCTCCACAAGTGTTAGGCATCTAGTTCAAACGCACCACCAATTGACGAACGGGGAGACGACTAATAACTCCACAACAATTGTGCTAGCAATATGCGGAATCAATATTCCGAACTTAGTATATTTTGCTCACTCAAGATTATGAGAATATAGAGAGTGTTTGTGTTCTTCTCTCTAAGCTCTCAAAAATTTGCACACTCTACAAAATGTCTCTCCCTCAACCTCAAAACTCTTGCCATCCTTTTATAGCCAAAAATACCTTCCAATAAATTGTATTTAAAAATAGCACTAACAATTATAAATTCTATCTAAAAATAGCACTCACAAATAAATGACATTTAAAAATAGCACTAACAATAGCACTCACAATTTATAATACAAAAATGCTATTTAAAAATAGCACTAACAATAGCACTCACAATTTATAATACAAAAATGCTATTTAAAAATAGCACTAACAATTATAAATTCTATCTAATAATAGCACTCACAATTTATGATAAATAAATGCCATTTAAAAATAGCACTAACAATAGCACTCACAATTTATGATAAATAAATGTCATTTAAAGATAGCACTAACAATAGCACTCACAATTTATAATACAAAAATGCTATTTAAAAATAGCACTAGCAATAGCACTCACAATACAAAAATGCTAAAAAAAGGCACTAACAAAGGTGTTAAAAATAATAACCATTATTATTATTACAAGAGTTAAAGAGGTTACCAAACAGTACAAATATGCATAACGTATAAATACGTATGACGTATAAATACGTAGAGCATACATATACATCCGTGAAACCGGGGACTAATTGAAAGAAAAATGTGCAATTAAGCCCTTTTGGTAAAAATTGATTAAATTGGAGGGCAAATTGACCTAATTGCACTTTAAGACTTTAGAATCCAATGTCATAGCTTATAAAAAGTGAGAATTGAAAACTAAAAGACTCGAAAATGATTTTTTTAGGCTCGGTTCGGGTTTATGTTTGTGAAGGAACATATTGATCCGAGCCGAATTTTTGAGATTTAAAGTGACACACTTGAAGAGGAAATTAAAACAAAATTATCGAATATTTTTGGGTATTTTTCTGACCACGAATGGTATTTTTTCTGATTTTTTTGGGTATTTTTATAATTAAATAAACTCGAAAAATATTAAAAATACCGAAAACTATTTTTTGTTCAAAATTGGTTCCTAAGGTTAAACCAAGGCTTCCAAAGTTGATTTTGTGATTTTATGACCTTTTTTGATATTTTTAATTAATTTTAAAGAATAAAAATCACAATAATAAATGGTAAAAAAATCAGGTGTCAACAGCTGCCCCTCTTTGAGAGGAATCTCGTTAGAGGTTTCTCTCAAAGATAAGGTGGCACCTGATTCCTAACCGACTCAACTGGGAAAATAAGAGAAGAAATGTTATGACATCGGATCCTTAAGCCTATTGATAAAAGCTCAAATCAATCCCCGGTTTGCTCTAACAATTTGAACATGGGCCGGAGTGAGAGAGGCTTACCTGAAGCTCACCTGTCGGATGCTGCCGGTTGCGACGACTTTCAAGAAGATGCCTAGGACTCGTCATTCAGAATATCCTAGGGAGATTAAGTTCTGACCTGTATGGTAGGTCATACCATGATGGGATTCCTAACTTGTAGGAACCTAAGGAAGGCGCATCCCACGCTTTGGGATTTGCCAAGGATTTTGATCCGTATGGTGGATCAGACCTTTGTGTTGATCCTTACTGCGATATTTATCAATGAGTTGACCCTTATGGCGGTTTCTACCAATGAATTGACCCTTATGGCGGTTTCTACCATTAATGTGATCCCTCAGGCGGTTTCTACCTTGGTTTGACCCTTCAGGCGGTTTCTACCTTGAGTTGACCCTTCAGGCGGTTTCTACCTTTGATTTGACCCTTCAGGCGGTTTCTACCTTGTGTTGACCCTTCAGGCGGTATCTACCATTGATTTGACCCTTCAGGCGGTTTCTACCTTGTGTTGACCCTTCAGGCGGTATCTACCATGTGTTGACCCTTCAGGCGGTATCTACCTTGTGTTGACCCTTCAAGCGGTATCTTCCTTTGATTTTGACCCTTCAGGCGGTATCTACCTTTGATTTTGACCCTTCAGGCGGTATCTACCTTTGATTTGACCCTTCAGGCGGTATCTACCATATTTTGACCCTTCAGGCGGTATCTACCTTGATTTGACCCTTCAGGCGGTATCTACCTTCATTTGACCCTTCAGGCGGTATCTACCTTTGTTTGACCCTTCAGGAGGTGTCTACCATCAGTTTTGACTTTGAAAAGGGGTCTCATGACGAGGGTTCTCCACGTCCGATGAGACTGCCTAAATGAAAAGGGGTCTCATGACGAGGGTTCTCCACGTCCGATGAGATTTCCTGAATTTTGAAAAGGGGTCTCATGACGAGGGTTCTCCACGTCCAATGAGACTGTCTGATTTTGAAAAGGATTTTTTTTTAAGGGTTTCTCTTCCCCAAGAAAATATTGGTAATCTTTGAGAAGACAGCAATTGTCCAATTGACAAAATTTTATGACTTAAGCTTTAGTCATGAGATGTGCATTTTGATGCTGGAGGTTATCCAAAACATTCTTGCAACATGCAAATGTGATCACAAATCCCTTGTATGGAAAATCTGGATCAACAGTTTGAAAATTTCCAAAAAGAGTTTGCTCAAAACATCAATTGGAATATTTCTCGACAAGGAGGCCATCTCACCTGTTTTGAGGTGATGATTTTTAGGGGATGCACTCAATTCCCTACTGACCTGTGCCTAGGTTTTAGGCTCATTCGCAGCGCATACATTTTGATCGGTCGGGAGGTCTTCCACGGGACCGTAATGTTGGGCTTGGATATTGGTTTTCAAGGGGGACCCGCTTTGGAGTCGAGGCCATCGAATGAAAATCTTCACCATCTGCTCCGGGTTTACAAGTCAAGAACCCTGCAAAATGAGAAAGAAAGAGTCTTGCTCGTACTTCTTCTAGCTAAGCTATATGTTAACCCAAGTGTCTTAGTCAGAGAAGACTGTTTCAGGGTTGTAACATTGGTAGGATTGGGGACCGAAAAAGGCTTATTTTTGGCCCAGAAATCACGAAGGATTTGACATTGGTGATCATTGCAAATTTGTCACATGTCTTTTCCATTCTGCATCTTCCATTTTTGAGGTGTGCAACCGCTTTTGAGGTGTGCACAAGTCCTTTAGAGAACGTCTCTTGTGGTATTAAGAGATTGACAATTCTGTCCGTGTTTTTGCACCACGGCTGACATCGTTTGGGGAGCAGTCTTCTTGATCTGACTCCTTTATGGGTTTTTCTCTCTTCCCAACTAGGCTTTATTGGGGATCAATCAAACAGTTTTCACGAGCATCGGCCTTGCTTTTACCAGGCACTTTGCTTTTTCTTGATGCTGGGGATTTTTTGTTGAAATCCCGCCTTTTCTTTTCCTTTGGAACTACGATGTTCAGAAAATTGTGCTAGATATACAACTTGAATCATAGCACATTTAAACGCCGATATGAGATTTTTCTATAAATCCCATCTCTTGATTTCTTCCGTTCTTGGAGTGATGCAGTTTCTATCTTGAAACATCCCATGATCACCAACAGGGGTTTATGAAATGAATTCGCAGGCTCAACTTGGCTGTGCAAAGGATATGGTGTGTGGGATAGAGAATGAATGCTTCTCGTCATCCTATGGCACTTGGATTACCATATAAACAACACACAAAGATTAATGTTAGTCCGAGCAAGAAAATTTCTAACCATTTTCTCCTGATGCTGCTGGACTTACTTCATTTTTGCCCCGGTGTGGGGTGGTTCTTAACAGGGTTAAGAATGAAAACCGCCGTTCAAGTGGGTTGTCAACGGTCACCTGTAGTGTTTATGATATGAAACGAACGCCTCCGTCGTCCCAATCCATGTAATCGCTGCGAATGGTCCCTACCTCCGTAGGTCCAGATTCTACTATTTGATTCGCTCCACTCATCTCTCAAGTGTATGTAGGATGTGTTTGGATTTGAGCTTGCCTCTCTTTTGAGGAAACATCCTTTTGAGAGTTTTGAACAACTTTTAATTGGAAAAATCTCTTTCGTTTTCCCAAAAATTTTACCCGTCAAGGGGATTTTATGGTGCACAATGCATGTGCAGACAACCTCATGTTTCAAAACATGAATGCCAATGAAGTTAGAATTCCATGTCTTTTCTAGATATCAGATTTTGAAAGCTTTTTTCTTTTTCTCTCTGTGTTTTTGGTTTAACATCTTCAATGGATTGGGGGAAAGGGATACCTACCTGTCCACCGTGGCTGGAGATCCCTGAAAATGTAAAAGAAGCATATCATTGTATGTTCACGAATTTTTTTGAAAATTGAAACGATACATCCTACCCTCATGTACCCTAACAGGTAGTATGTGGGATGTAAAAACTCATTCGTCTCCAAGGCGATTCCCCTCTATCAAATCCGCCTATCCATGCTTGGAGTGTTTGTAACATCAATGGTTCATCTGCCCCCAGCTGGGCAGCGTCTGTTCTGCTATTTGAACGCATGACTCATTGAGTGATTTATCCATGTTTATCATCTGAGAAGGAAAAGAAAGAATACATTACTTCGGTATTCGATTGAAGATCGTTTAGGAACGATACATCGTTTTACCAAATAGGTGGCTTCGCGGCCAAACGTATTTCGTGTTGAAGGGGTAGATCCCATTATGCTCAGCGGGTGATAATTATGGTTCATGGAACTTGCTCCACGGATTAAGTGATTAATCAACGGCCTTCGGCTTGAAGATGCTCAAAGGGTGATGTTGACACTCACGCGCAATTAGTTCTAGATATTAATGAAAGATGTTCCCGTGAGAACCTTACAATGCGATCAACAACATATGCAATAGGAGTATTCAACCCCTTTTCTCGAAGCATTTTTCATCGAGTAGCCATGCCTTGCATCAGACGTTTGATCACCGGCCTCGCGTCACCACTGCGATGGTCCTCCAGCTCCAAATTGATCGAGCCAAAGATTGAACTCATCGCCAAGGAAATTGCTCGGGTCTTCGAGCCATTGATGTTCAAGTTGGGTATCAACGATTGTTGGGGGCAGATTTCTTTCATTGCCTTCGTTGTGAGGGATTGGAGTCTTTGAGCTGGAACCTTCATCATTGCCCTGTTGGGGTTGAGACATACATTCCCGAAGAGTATTGATCCAAGTGTCCAGCTCCTCATCAAGGAAATCACCTGTTCTTTCTAGCCCTTGGTGCCCAGATTGGGTGTCGTCGACTGTAGGCGAGGGATTCCTCTCTTTGCTCTCGCCGTGAGCAATTTGACCCCTCGAATTGGAACTTCCTCCGATGACCGGCAGGTTCATATGTGCACTCTCTACCAATGCCAGATCCTCTTCAGGGACAACATTAATGACTGATTCGCGCTCAAACTGAGGAATTTCTATGTGCTGGAACTGTGGCATATACTCATGAGGAGTATTGAGATAGCTCGGCGGAGCATTCTGATTTGGGTTAGAGGAGTCGCTGACACGACTGCTAGTCCCGTCATTGCTGAAACACGGTTGGGTGCTCTTGGCTCTCCAATCATCATGGTTGTAACTCTGCCCAGCACTTGAGCTCCAACTGGCTTTATGATGGTTTAACGCTATCCTTCCATCCCTTAGCAATCTCCTATAGTACTTGAGGTGAGACTCAACGTTAATTCTAGAGAGCCCCGGCACATTCATAATCTCGAGTATGCGCAGTGGGCTAGCCGAATCAACTCCCAGTTCTCGAATTGCATCAACAAATTTGGTGTGAAGCTCATAGGTCCAGTAAAACCTTGTTCTCTTATCACCCAAAATTTCGTCAATACTTCGGTAGCTATTCTCTACGGGATCTAGTCGTTTCAAAAGTTGTCCAGGGAGGGACTCACCGACTTTGGATTGGCTGGCTGCGACAGCGAGTTCGTCATTGAGAGAATTCCCCCTGTGATGATTCATATCCCATTTCTCAGAGGATGTTGGTGTTGATCCTATGGTGTTGACTTGCTCATGCAGATCTCCGGCGGTATCTGGCTGTGTCGGAAAATGCTGTGGAGAATACGGTAACAGCTGAGCGTTATTCGTCAACAGGGATGGTTCATCGAGGAACACCTCGCCGAGGACAACAGGATTACCACAATTAAGGCAGGTGGCCTTGGTCAGAGCTTCCTTATATCTCGCGCTTTCAGCTTGAAGCTTCTCATTCTCCTCCTTCAGGACCAGTAACTCATGGTCTGCGTATTGCTGTTTCACCCGGGTTCGTTTGTTGGCGAACCAAAACTTGACCTTCGAAAGCTCCAATCCTATCTTTCGGCTCAACTCCATTTTCTGTTGTCTGCTTGGAGTGGGGCATTCATTGAAGAAAGTTTCGAGCTCTCGGATTTGGCCTGGAGTGTGGCGTTGTAGTTGCTTCCTTTTCCGGCTCCGGTCATCATTGTATACTCCTTCTTCGTAGCTGAAACCTAGAATTTCATCGCTGGAGGAGTCAGTCTCTATGGCCTTCGGGCAGGATTCAGCTCCAGGATCTTCAAAGTCTCCCAGCAGTTCGTGCTCAGAAATGTCCAGGTCGGGCGTTTCTAGCAGATGGGAATAACTTTTAAACATGATGGATCGGGGTATCTCGGGCTGATCTAGTTCACTCAGCTTTCTCAATTCGCTCTTACGTGTTTGCTCACTCTAGAAATTTTCTCAAGTGATTGTGCGTGTCCTGGAACCATCCTTCAGGCTGCATATGAAGACCAGCAAGCAAGCGCTCCTCCCGAGATTCTGCAATTACTCATCGTCTGTATTCCCCTTTCTTTTTCCTCGTGATAGGATCACAAACTCTCTTGCATTGATTCGGTTTCATCGAGTATTGCGCTCGTCCCCTAGTTCAGTCTTCAAAGTGGTGGGTCTACAATCTTTCGGCGCCTTTTATGATTTGCTAGGCCCGAGAACGTGGGGAGCAGCGGTGGACCCGCAATTAATGACTCCGTTTAATTCATTTATCTCCATGGGAATTAACGCTATGATCTTCTCTCAACCCCTTTTCATCGTTCAAACGAAGGTGACATTTTCCCTGTGCATGCTGTTACTCTTCATTTCAGCATCCCGGGCGCTTGGTGAGGAATGAGTTCGTGGCCACTCAAAATTTTAAAGACCGTCTCTGGTTTCAGACTTAATCTAACAAGGGATCATCACAACTGAGCATGACGATGTTCGTCGATAGCGTTGGTTTTAATATAGAATTAACTATAGTCATTAAAGAAAAATGTTCCCGTAGGAACTTTACAACGGATAAAATGAGTGATCTACTCGTGAACATGTTCTTCTTCCTATGGGTGTTCGTAGTGACCGACCCATCGTGCCCCGAGCCAGGTGCTAGATCATGGCTGTCCAAGCATGCCAGCTTCCCACTGATTGAACAAGGCATCGAGCCCCTCATCGAAGAAATCGTCTGTCGTGGGTTGACCAGCGGCAGGCAGAGCACCAGCCGACTGTTGCTCGAATGGAGGAGTGCGCACTCGCTGTACTAGTGACACACGCTCTTGAGAAGTGTTGAAATGGCCTGGGAGGACATTCTGATCAGCTTTCAGTTTGCCGGTGGTCGGGTTGCTAGCTTGATTGATGCTTAGATTTGGCCGGGTATCTCTTGATGCCTGAGCATTACAATGGCGGTCGCCCCTAGCTTTTGAGCTCGAGACGGATTCCTCCCGGTTTAGCTCCGCTCGACGTTGTTTTAATAGCTTTCTGTAGGCAGCAAGGTGATTCCTGACCAGCTCCTTACTAAGCCCCGGTACATTCATGGCCTTAAATATGCGCGTCGGAGTTGCTGAGTCGATCCCCATTTGGTGAACCACGTCTAGGAATCTGGAATGCAGTTCAGGGGGCCAAGCGAACCTCCTCTTATCGTGGCCCAAAATTGCATCGATGGCTTGACGACTGATTAACTCATCTCCAGCAGGACCTGACCCTATCGAAAATTGTTGTGCATGAGGCTGATATGCTTTGAGCTGGTCGGCGGTAACATCCAGCTCCTTGAAACTATAACTCCAATCAAAGCGATGCAAATCCCATCCCCCAGGAGGCATTTGTATCATCTTCGTAGGATCATCCTGCTCATGCGTGACTCCGGCAAAATCTGGTTGAGCAGGAGATGCCCCGAGGGAGTAAGGTGGTAAATGAACGTCTTCAATCATCGCGTGAGGCTTATCGGGGAATATCTTACCGAGGGCGACAAGGTTATCGCAATGAGGGCAAACGGTAATATTGAGAGCTTTTTCATACCTCATGTTTTCTGTTCGCAGCTTTTGGTTTTCTTCCTTTAAAATCTCGACCACCTGACGTTTGCGTTGAGCCTTCGATTTGGATCTCCTATTTTGAAACCAAAACTGGATCCTCGACTGATTAATCCCCAACTCCCGGCTCAATTCAATTCTCCACTTCTTTTTCATGTAATGGCTTTTACTGAAAAGGGTTTCCAGCATTTGGGTTTCCTCCTGAGAGTATTGGTGAGGACGTCTTCTTTTCCCGAGTTGAACATCGTGGATGTCGTTGTCGTCGTCGCCGTGATCTTGATTTCCGTTGCCAGAAGTGTTGGGCTCCATGGTTTTGGCGTTAGACTTGATCTTGGAATCTTCGAGATCCCTCTGTAGTTCAATTTCTGAGATTTTTGAGTCAGTCGCCTCTAGCAGCTGACAATAACCTCTTAAATATGTTGGATTGAGAAATGTTTGATTGGTTCTTGCCCACTCAGAGTTCTCCACTCTCTCATGTATGCTCACTCCCTATAAAGTTTTCTTCGAGTGACTTCGTATGTTCAGGAGACGCTCTTCAAGCATCATTAGGCAAACGTTCCCCCTCAAGACTTTGAATTTCTCGCTTAGCTTTTCAATCGTGATGGGACTGCCAAATCCTGTTAGGGCTCTCTTCGATAGTTGCGCTTACCTCCCACCTAACTCTAATAATGGTGATCCCGACAAATCTTTTACATCTTTTAATTGATGAGCCGGAAATCGCGGACCGAAACGAATCCAATGGTTCTCGTGAGGGGACCTCCTGCTTTACCCCCTAACTGGGCTCCACCAGCATTATTACTGAGACCCTTCATCATCCTCGAGTTGCTATAAAATGAGGAATTAATGTATGGAAGGTTAACGTTCTCGCATAATCAGCTTCTTCCTTCTAATCTCTCTGTCAAACTCGTCTTATTCTCAAGCCAACCCAACGCAAATGGCCTCCTCTCCCGTACGCACTTTTTCAACTGATGTCTTGGCCCAGTGGGAAAAGCTTTATAACCTACTGGGTCGCGGTTACGCACACATAACCGATCATTCTGCGACCGAGGATGAAATCCGTGTCCTGCTCGAGGACCTTGATACCACTTCTCTCGAAGGTACTACACTGGGGAGGGAATATAGAATTTTCCCGACTCTCTTTGCACACTCCTTAGAGGCCTACCGTGCTGCTAATCGGGAGGTTCTCGTGGCTCGCGTCTTGCGAGCTCGTTATGAGGATCGATCTGATCATTTGGTGCTGACCAACTATCTGGCCGATAGTTACAAAAAGGCCGTCGAGTTTGCTAATGAGCGGGTCGCGACGTTGCTTCGCGAGAGGAGAAATCTGGTGGAGCAATTGGCCCTATCCCTGACCACCGGCGAGCATGACCGCCGCAATGTCCTGTTGAGGCTTCAGAGCGACTGGCAGGAAGAACGGCTCGACAAAATAACCGCGGACATAGCTCGCGGGAATGGACTGGTTCGAGACCTGGAAACAATCGCCGAAGAACATGAGGCCAAGGTCGCCGAAGTTAAGGGAGAATGCAAAAGTCTTCTCCTCAGGCTTGCCGACCATGACATGCGGAGTTGGGAGTATGAGCAGAGCATTAATAACATGGAGGGTCAGTTGGGCTCCTTCGTGTCGTTAATTAGGGCTCACTTCGGCTTTACTTTTCTACCCCGAATTGTATGACCTGCTTTTGAAAACCCTCCACTGAGCAAAATAAATGAGAACTCTTGTGTGTGTGTTTTAACTTCTGTATGGTCCATTTCTTCGAGCATCCGAACATCTTCAACTTGGGTGAGCCGAACCATAATATCAGTAAGCCGAGCAAATATGTCCTGATTTTATAACTCGCTCATGATCAGATGAGATAATAGCCTTAGACTTGTCCAGGAAAAGATTTCTCTCTATTAGCTATTTTTTTTTTACCTGCAAATAAAAAGACAGAATCAGAAGGAATAATTTGAAAAAGAAATCAAAAACTCCTTTCAATCCTATGCTTGCCCATGATTAATAAGGACAAGAACTTTTACAAGGGTTTTAATCTTGCGCGAAAAGTTTTTATCAATATTCCTCGAAAGAAAGCATACTATTGAAAGGAATGTAATTCACAATAATCGCTTTTGATCAATTTCGAGAGGAACGAATTACTCAAAAGTGCGAGGCATAATAACGTGTTTTAAATTTAATTGAAGATACGGCATCCAAATCAAGGCCGTTTTGTTAAGAACGAGAGTAATTTGGACATCTATCTCGTCATTAAATTCAAAACAACGCCGATATTCTCGATCAATTATCGTGGATTACCAGCGACGTAAAACATGCATGGACCAATTCAAGTGTATAATTCCTTCTAGCGAAATTGGGGTTGGATTACCCTATATGACCAAAAAGGTCGTGCAAGATTTCCAATTTTAATTTCCTCTAAAGGAATTATAAACTTGACTTGGGAGTATTCGGATGATTAGAGAAAATGCCACTATCACATTCCCATGACCTGTCAAAAGAAATACAACCAAGTTCCATCTAAATGTATACACCAATAGATCCCTAATACAATCACTCTAAGGGGTGAGATAGAGAAAGCCTCGATAAAAGTAAACCCTATACAAGAGGACTAGCAATGGAAAATGAAACAAAGGAATGTGATCCTAACGTTTAAGGATGCCCCAAGTTCGATCTGTGACTTCCGGATCACTTGCCCCAACTCGTCATCTTCATTGGACGATATCTCAATAATGTCCATAGTAGGCTCCTTTGTTGCTCACTCGGTGCTTGTCATGGGATATCATCCTCTTCGTCTTCTATCAAGGACGTTTGGGAAAAACACACACATCTATCCTTGAAATGGCATTTAATCTAATCACCAGAATGCAATGAATGAAATGCCTATATTTATATGAACTGTAATAGATTCGAGGTATAGAGAGTCTTACCAACCAAACTCGTCGACTTATGTGCGGTTTTAGGTGTACCAACCGCCCAAAGACATGCGCATGAGACAAGTTATGGTGAACTTCTAAAAATCAGAGGGTTTGGCACCTAAGGTTAAGGTTCCCACTTCGAGTTCTAGAAAGAGCCGATTCCATTGCACAGCTATCGTTGCATTGGGACTCGATCCATAGTTCGAAGCGAGCGGAATTGAAAAGTGGATTACCCCGCGTTTTTCCTCACGGAGATTCCATTTTCAATTCCTTCTATTGTGTTCCTATAGGCGACGCCCGGGGTTTTAGGCGCGGTTGTGTGTGTCCACGTGTTGTGATCATCACAATGCAATTCATGCATAGCAGTTTATCAATCAGCACTTCAAATCATCCACACAACATACATTCCTACGCCCAACCTGCATAAGACAATGTTAATCACGGACTACACCCCTTATTTCTCCAATCTGCAAAAACATATAACACCTATCGTAAGCGGACTTACCTCACCTTCACGAGCGCCTACATGGTTAGAAAAATCACTCAGCGTTTTAATTACGGCCTAAGTCCACTTGGGGTCTAGAACCATAGGTTCAAGAACACAGTGTCCCCAGCGGAGTCGCCAGCTGTCGCGACCCGTCCGGAAGCGGACGCGGCTAATGGATTACCGATCGCGGGCCTTCCCCCGCACAAGGGTGCGGATCGCGGGCTTTGGATCAGCGCGGGCCCTCCCAGGCCCATACCAAATCGCGGCGAGAGTATTTTTCAAAGGAATTCGACGATAACAGTCGATCGCTTTCGACCTTAGTGTGGTCGTGGTGGCATGTGCAACTTGTGCATGCATTTGGAGTCGCCACCGGTCTTTCTTGGAGGGTAGACCGGAAACCTTATTGACCGATTGGGAGAGATCGATCAATTCTGCGGAACCAGAGATTTTGGGTTCGGGGACTTGGTTACGTTGATGTCATTACCAACGCCCTTTCGGTACCTAACGCGAGTGATTTTCCTAACTAGGATTTCATGCAGGCGCAATTTTGGGTGAGGTAAGTCTGACTTTGCACATTAACCAGTTTAACATGCTCACGTAATCATAATAAATAAATAGATGTCAATCACATAAACATCTATCCTACGTGGTGATCATGGAATTATGATTTAATGGGTCTCGAGCCAATGAGACCACATTTAATCATTTTAATATTTTAATAATGGAGAGCCGCTCTTCGCTTCTTCCTGGTTTCTTGAACTCTTCAAGAATCGGGCCCCAAAGAGCTCGCCGACTTAAAAGGCTCCTCCACGTAATCCTCGTAGCATTTACATCAACAATTGACTATGCTAAAAATAAAGATTACATGAAAAATAAAAGGAGTACGCAGCCTCCATTTAATAATTACAACCCCAAATATATAAATAATCACCATACATTCATACATACATCAATCACATTGATTAGGGATTTTTCCATGATCACCACCCTTCCACGTAAGTAATAAATTCACAATTTAAAACTTAGGAAGGCACAATAAAAATTCTACGTTGAATAATATTCAGAATTTTTACGTAAAATAAGATAGCGATAAATTTTTGATTCAAAATTGATTTAGTCTCAATTTTTGCTACGTTGATTAATTTATCATATAAAATAATCAACCTCCATTAGCCATGTAAGACGAACAATTCGTTAATACATATTGGCCATAGTATTGCAAAAATTGCAAAAAAATCAATTAAATGCACGAAAACACCTAAGGATCGGCTCTGATACCACTGTTGGGATCCACGTAACACGTAGCGGAAATAAATAACAACCCATACATGTATCTCCAGAGGCGTACTTCGTGCATTTCAATCGAAAAAAAATCACAAAGCCTCAAAGGGAGTAAATAGATTACCTCTCGTAGCGTGCTTGAACGGAGGTGTCGGTTCGATGTTCTTCGATCTCAGCCTCCACAAGTGTTAGGCATCTAGTTCAAACGCACCACCAATTGACGAACGGGGAGACGACTAATAACTCCACAACAATTGTGCTAGCAATATGCGGAATCAATATTCCGAACTTAGTATATTTTGCTCACTCAAGATTATGAGAATATAGAGAGTGTTTGTGTTCTTCTCTCTAAGCTCTCAAAAATTTGCACACTCTACAAAATGTCTCTCCCTCAACCTCAAAACTCTTGCCATCCTTTTATAGCCAAAAATACCTTCCAATAAATTGTATTTAAAAATAGCACTAACAATTATAAATTCTATCTAAAAATAGCACTCACAAATAAATGACATTTAAAAATAGCACTAACAATAGCACTCACAATTTATAATACAAAAATGCTATTTAAAAATAGCACTAACAATAGCACTCACAATTTATAATACAAAAATGCTATTTAAAAATAGCACTAACAATTATAAATTCTATCTAATAATAGCACTCACAATTTATGATAAATAAATGCCATTTAAAAATAGCACTAACAATAGCACTCACAATTTATGATAAATAAATGTCATTTAAAGATAGCACTAACAATAGCACTCACAATTTATAATACAAAAATGCTATTTAAAAATAGCACTAGCAATAGCACTCACAATACAAAAATGCTAAAAAAAGGCACTAACAAAGGTGTTAAAAATAATAACCATTATTATTATTACAAGAGTTAAAGAGGTTACCAAACAGTACAAATATGCATAACGTATAAATACGTATGACGTATAAATACGTAGAGCATACATATACATCCGTGAAACCGGGGACTAATTGAAAGAAAAATGTGCAATTAAGCCCTTTTGGTAAAAATTGATTAAATTGGAGGGCAAATTGACCTAATTGCACTTTAAGACTTTAGAATCCAATGTCATAGCTTATAAAAAGTGAGAATTGAAAACTAAAAGACTCGAAAATGATTTTTTTAGGCTCGGTTCGGGTTTATGTTTGTGAAGGAACATATTGATCCGAGCCGAATTTTTGAGATTTAAAGTGACACACTTGAAGAGGAAATTAAAACAAAATTATCGAATATTTTTGGGTATTTTTCTGACCACGAATGGTATTTTTTCTGATTTTTTTGGGTATTTTTATAATTAAATAAACTCGAAAAATATTAAAAATACCGAAAACTATTTTTTGTTCAAAATTGGTTCCTAAGGTTAAACCAAGGCTTCCAAAGTTGATTTTGTGATTTTATGACCTTTTTTGATATTTTTAATTAATTTTAAAGAATAAAAATCACAATAATAAATGGTAAAAAAATCAGGTGTCAACAATCATGAAGATTACTCGGGTGACTAATGAGAACAACAATGATTATGGGGTAGGATGTCGCTGTTCCCTAAGAGCTCTACGGAGTTGGTGACCTTCGAGTACTTGAGAAAAGTTACTCGCCCCGGACCAAACACGAGGCTACACTTTACTAGATTCGTGTATGGTCGGGAACTGACTGGACGTAAGCTGGGGTATGCTGAAGACTGTCAAACCCGCTACTACGCTGATAATCTCAGATTCAAGCGACAATCAGACGAAATGATGAAGGATTATCTGGAGATGAAGAGACAACGTCGCAACCAGCTAGCTAGGGAAGCGTACGCTCGCAAGAAGGCTGAATTGCTGGCCAAAGAAAACATATCCATGATTACTTTTTGGGGTAAGAAGAGACGCCCTGCGATCAAGACCAAGCCAAGGCGTATCACAATCAAGAAAGTAGAACCCGAGAAGGCTTCCGAAGTCATCATACCCTGGACTAGAAAGTGGCCAGAGGAACTACAACCTCTCGACCAAACCACTGAAGATAACTCCCCTACCCTAGATTAAAGGAGAATTCCTGACCGACTGTCATTTGGGTAGACTTCTGAAGAAAGAGTGATCTAGACCCTCACGTTCCATTGTCTTTTATGGCTTTCTTGTTTGAAAAACCTTTCTTTACCGTTCTTCTATTAGACATCTTGACTGTAATAAGAGTACATCCCACTTTGCTCCTTTGATGTGTTGACCAATGGAACGTGATATTGCTATTCCCTTTAGTCACTGAGTAAACCTGACTAAATTGCATAATTCACTTCCCTGAAATGCAAATTAGGCTTTGAGTCAGGCTTTCAAGACCTGAAAAAGGGTCCTAATCTCCATTTCTTCAAATTGAACTATGCAATCAAGTTAGCTCATGCATGCTTCATGACATCTGCATATTCATACATTTAAAGTAACTTCTGGCGATTGACCTTTTAAAATCATTTGCATATTTTAGACTTGATGGGAAAGAATGATATTCAAGTGTTCAAGATCCCCCGAGCTGAACTCCAATCATGGTGGGATGGCATGGGCGAAGCCAGCCAGAAGTATGCGGAGTCACGACTAGGATACCTACTGGACCTACTGAAGATTGAGTGCCCACCTGCCTTTATTCAAGCCATGGCGCTCTACTGGGATCCTACCACCGCTACATTTTGCATGGAAGGATTAGAGATCACTCCCACTATCGAGGAATACAACGCTGTCATCGGAGTTGAATTCACCCCTACGCTCGTCCGACCCCCTATAGGACTTGAACCCCTAAGTCAGGTAGCTGAATTCCTTGACACAAACCTAAATGAAGTCAAAGTAGATGCGAAAAGAAATTCTGGAAGAGTTTCCCTATCCTTCCTTATAGACCGATTTTCCCGCCTTCCTGCTTCTAAAGGAACCAAATCTGGTAGAGCCTTTATCTTGGCATTCTTTAGCTTTGTGCTATTCCCAATCTCAACTGTCACCTTCGACCCTATCATGGCTATAGTAGCTAGGCAAGTCTGTTGTGGGTGGGATTACTCAAACATCCTCCTTGCCGAAACCTTCCTTTCCCTAAATCGTTTCAAGAAAAGCAAAAAGGGAATCTTTAGAGCTTCTAGTGATCTGCTGTATCTGTGGTTCACATCCCATATCAGACAATTCCACATCCGCATGAGTTTCACTGAAATCAGCCCCAATGCACACCCTCTTAAAACATTTGCTAGAACCCATACACGTGTTCCTAAGTTTAACTTTGTAGAATGGAAGAACTTCCTCAAAGTCCTAAAACCTGAGCAACTCCGATGGCGGCTAAGGTTGCCGACGCTGAGCAAAGTCAGATTGACCTGCGATGACGGAAGCCCAGTCCCCTTGCTAGGATTCACGGGCGCAACTGCATACTATCCAAGGAGGGTGATTCGACAGTTTGGAGCACTTCAGGAGATCCCTTCTTCACCGCGACCTGGTGTCTTTTCCTTTGACTTACCAAACCAGACCCTCACGGAGGAGGAGAAGAAACAATTTGAAGCCAAGGTAGCATCCATCATACACTCCTTGAAGAATTCCCAGGCTGAAGAAATAAGTTGGCCAGAAGACATGACTCGAGAAGAAAACACTCATAGAGCCACCACAGAATACATTCAACATTTCAAAGCGATCCGACGAAGCCTTGTCGAGCCCTACATACCTGAATACATCGTGCCGTACGTACCTGGAATAGAGCCCTACATACCCGAAGACCTGGGACCACTGTCATGTTCAGAAGACGAAGAGCCCCAAGCTGAAGAAGGGAATCTATACTGGGATGATGAGGATGCCTTAGGCTTCAAACGTCTTAGACTTGAATAGACTATTCTGTCAAGTGTAAAATAAGCAAGCATTGTGATGCCTTCTCATACATTCTCATTTATGTGGAATACTATCTTAGACACATGAGTATGAATGTGAGCATGTTTTGCAAATGCATAAAAGACTATCGTCAGAAATTACGCTTCTTTTAATTCCATGAGTTCTTGTCGGGAAATGATTAAAAGAACTACTTACATGAGGCTAAGGCTCACAAAGTAGCCCTTTTTCTCATCTACTGACAAGAAGTATGCAACTAAAAGAATTAGCTGCTTCTTTTTGCTAAATAAGCGAAGCACTCACAGAGATCCTTTTAAACAGGTACACTCTCATCACGGAATTGCCAACGCATCGTTTCCGTACCCGCCTAAAGACGAGAATGGAACAGCAGGAATTGACTCCGCGCGTAGGCATGTTGGAATCTCAGATGACTGCCCTGGCGACTATGATGGCTGACATTAAGGCCATGCTGGAGACCAACCAAGCCAGACAGACAACCGCCCACAATCAGAACAACTCAGGCCCTTCCATGGTACCTGATGTAATAGATAAAGAAGCAACCAGGGATACCCAACATACAGAGGAAAACGTTCATGAACCAAATAGTCGGGCACAACAAAAAGCCTCGCCTGTTGTCATCAACCTTGAAAAAGAGGAGAAGGGAAAACAAACTGTGAAGACAGAGGCAGAGGCTAAGAGATTGGCCAAGATCGAAGAATGCCTGAGCAGTCAAGGCTATGAGCTGGCCCGCTTCGACAAAATATCTCCTTTTGCTAAAATAGAGACTCCTCCTGACTATAGGGAGCCAGAGTTCGTGAGAAAATACAACGGGACAGGTTGTCCCCGTGCCCACCTCAAATATTACCTGCGCAAGATGGCGCACTACTCGGATTACATTCCGTTGTTAATGAACACATTCCAAGAGAGTTTGGCTGGCGCCGCTCTGGCTTGGTTTATTGAGCTAGACTTAGAGGATTATGACGGATGGGAGGACCTTGCTGAAGACTTCCTCAGGCAGTACAAATTTAACACGGCTACAGCCCCAACAAGAGAAGACCTCCTACGAACTTCAAAAGTGAGGGGCGAATCGATCAGGACATATGCTCAGAGATGGCGAGCCTTGGCTACCCAAGTAAAGCCTTCAATTCCAGAAGAGGAGCTGATCGACTTATTCCTAAAAGCACTCCCCTACGAGTACTTTGACAGACTGAACACTTCTGGATGTCAGACATTCGCACACCTGATTAAGGTTGCTGAGAGGCTGGAATGGGCCTTGAAAGAAAGAAGGCCTCAGGAAGCTCCTACTAGGAAGCAGTACCCTCTGAGAAAGGAAAGAGAAGCCGGACTGGACATAGCATTTATACCAGATCCCCACAAGTTAAAGCCATTTGGCAATTCTAATCAGGCCAAAGGCGGATCATCCTGGTCAGCGCCAAAGGTACAAGAGCCTAGAAGAAAGCAACCCCAGAGACAATTCTCTCAGCTCCCGAGACCTTTATCCAAGCTACTCCCGATGCTGCTGGAGCAACACTTGGTGGCAAAAGAACCACCTAGGGCAAACCCCGCGAGATATCCTGGCTTTGATGAGAGCCAGACCTGTACCTACCATATGGGCGAAAGAGGGCATAATGTGGATAACTGCTATGTCCTGAAGCTGAAAGTGCAAGCCCTAATTGATAGTCAGATTTTGAAATTTGACAATGCAGCCCCAAATGTACAGGAAAATCCGTTGCCAGATCATCAAGCAATAGGGGCAATATTCACTGAAGAAGAAGAGGACTACCTTAAACTGAAGGTAGATGTGCCTAAGCTGGCCAACCTGCTAACAACCGCTTCATCATACCCAAAAGAGGGGGAGATATCAACCGACCAAAGGAAGTTGTGTATCAACAAGATGAAGAGCTTGGGGATAATGTCCGACATTACTGATGAAGAATTCGAAGGGATTGAAGCATCTCTATCTTTGAAAGGAAACCACTTCTTGATCACAGCTGAACAGAGTAGCACCTGTGGTACCTCACATAAGAAATTGGCAAACAATCTAGGGCCGACCACTCAATCAGAAGAAGAATTTGAAGAAGACGAAATAGAAGCCAGGAGGAGAAGTCTAGCAGACTTCAAATTTATGGTTGACGCACTTGAGAAGAGCGAAATTATAGACAACCTGGGTCAAGATTCTGGAGGATACAATTTCAAGGTGAAATATTCGGCCCCTACCAGCTTTTATCAGAAGATTGAAGACATCATACCGGACGGATGGGGAGGTATGGATGATCTCTCTCAACCAGAAACCTCAAACAGTATGGAAGAACTCGACAACGCCATATTGATGATCGAAGTAGCCACGGCCGTGGTGATCAGATTGGATGAGCTGGATAGCCTGAGCAAGGCAGAAGATTGCCCAGTGAGGCCTATCGTAATTCAATTGCCTCAGGAGGAAGAAAGCGACACGTCAGGACCAGAGATACCTCATCAGACAACTGTAACGATAAAAGTCCCCCCAGTAGAAGAGTATGATCCCAAAGCTGTTCATTGGGACTATGGGACCACACAAGTAGATGCAATAATGAGGTCTGGGAGATTTTATGCCCCCAGAGAGGGTGAATCCGAAAAAAGAGATGTCTCAAAGGAAGATGCCGAAAAGCTCGTATCGATCATCAAAACCAGTGAGTTTGAAGTGATAGAGCAGCTGAGGAAGATGCCCGCTCAGATATCCCTGTTAGACCTATTCATCAATTCAGAGAAGCACAAGAACGCACTATTGAAGGTACTCAATGAAGTACATGTCCCTGAAACAATTAATGAGGTCCAACTAGGGGACTTTGTAGGGGCAATTCTCTTAAAAGACCAGTTGAGCTTCTCTGACGAGGACTTCCCCATGGAAGGAAGGGGGCACAACAAAGCTTTATACATCTCTGCCCAATGTAACGGCAAAAGAGTGGCACACGTATTGATCGATAACGGATCAGCCTTTAACATCTGTCCTTTGGCTACCATAAGGAGGCTGGGAATCAATGAAGAGATGGTCAAGGCATCCAAGGCAGCTGTAAGAGCATTCGACGGCATGAGGAAGACTGTAGAGGGAGAGATTGAGCTTGACGTATTCATCGGCCCGACAAAGTTCTCTATAAACTTTCAAGTAATGGATCTACCCAGTGCATTTGGATTCCTGCTAGGAAGACCTTGGATCCATACAGCAGGAGCTGTCCCTTCGAGCCTGCACCAAAAAGTACGTTTCGTTGTAGATGGGAAAGTAATTACCGTACATGGGGAAGTCGACCTCCAGGCATACCAGAGCAGTGCCATTCCCTATATTGAGCCTGAAGAGAAAACTGAAGCAAGCTATCACTCCCTAGAGTTGGTAGCAACAGTTCATACCCCAGTAGGATCGAAGTTGAGAACTCCTTACATCTCAGAAACCAGTCTTCTACCAGCTAAAATGCTGCTGGCATACGGGTTCAATCCTGAAAAAGGCCTAGGCAAACATAATCAGGGTATAAATGCCCCGCTACAGTTGAAGGCTAATCCACATAAAATGGGCTTGGGGTACCAGAAGTATCCCATGAATGATTCTGTCCCGAAAGCAACAAGCCGAGGCCGAGGCAAGAGCCTGGGACGCCGTGGAGGCGAAAACAGCCCGAATAGCTCATTCATCGGTTCTCCAACCTGGAAGGGAAGGTCTCGAATGTTCAAGAATCCCTTAAATACCTACTTCGACCAGAACTCCAAATGGTTATCTGAAGAGGGTATCACTTCGCCGATGGAACCAGATCTGACAAATCCTTTTCTCGAAGATGACTCTGTGAATGTCATCATGGAGTGGTTGGACAGTGAAGCCACTTCTTCTGAGTAAATAGACTCTTCCTTCATCTTTAAATACTGTGTTTAGAACTTTCTGCATTTCACTGTATTTTCTTTCCTTATTGAACGCATAAGAAAACGCCTTTGGATCTCCGGCCGTTGGTCCAAATAGCACATCTTGTAACGCGGCCCATTTCACATTCAATAAAACCACACATGTTTTGTTAAGGACATATGGAACCACGAATCAGCCCGATGATGATAATGGTCTTCCATATAGAAGCTTGAGGCCTGATTTGCCATATGATTCCTAATCTTCAAAAGATTTTCAAGGGGCCGGGATATCCAATGACATGAGGATTAGTCCCATCTGTACCTACACCTATTTCGAAAAAACTTTTTCAAAAAGACTTTACATAAGCATGCATGCCATTTTTACTGAGCACAAACTAACCATACTCATGACATTTCAGGCATATCATCTCAAACATGCATACCAGGTTGTTACAAAATTCAGATCCCTCCATTAACCACTCCTATAACATCGAGGAAGATGAAGACGAGGATTACGCGTCTATCCGTAGGGATTGGAACACCTTCGAAGAATCAAAGCCTCCTACCTCAGAAGAACCAATTGTCATTAATTTGGGAGACACCGTGAACGTCAAAGAGGTCAAGATCGGCGGACACCTATCCCGTGATGAAAGGCTCGAGTTCACCAAGCTACTAAAAGAATATCAAGACATCTTCGCATGGTCTTACGCCGATATGCCAGGCCTTGATCCTAAGATTGTGGAACATGCATTGCCCACGGATCCTGGCATCAAACCTGTCAAACAAGGCAGTAGGCGGATGAAAGCCGAGTTAGAAGACAAGATTAAGGAAGAAGTCATGAAACTCCTTAGGGTAGGCTTCATTGAAGCTATCCCATATTCAGACTGGGTTGCAAATATAGTCCCCGTCATGAAGAAAGACGGAAAAGTTCGGATCTGCGTAGATTACCGAGATCTGAATAGAGCAAGCCCAAAAGATGATTTTCCACTCCCCCACATTGATGTATTGGTGGATAGTACAGCAGGTTATGAATTATTCTCATTCATGGATGGATTCTCGGGATACAACCAAATCTCCATGAAACAAGAAGACAAACCCAAGACTGCATTTAACACACCATGGGGAAATTTTTGCTACAAAGTCATGCCCTTTGGATTGAAAAACGCCGGGGCTACCTACCAGAAGGCTATGGTCACGTTATTCCATGATATGATCCACAAAGAGATTGAAGTATATGTTGATGACATGATCGCTAAATCCAAGAAAGGACAAGATCACATACAGGTATTAAGAAAATTATTTGAGCGCCTGCGCAAATACAAGTTAAAGTTGAACCCTAACAAATGCGTGTTTGGGGCAAGATCCGGGAAACTCCTTGGGTTCATAGTCAGCAACAGGGGCATTGAGATTGATCCCTCAAAAATCCAGGCCATCCACGATTTATCAACTCCATCCACAGTAAAAGAAGTGAGAAGCCTTCTAGGGAGATTGAACTATATTGCCAGGTTCATCAATCAGCTGTCTGATGTGGCTAAGCCTATCTTCAAATTGCTTAAGAAAGGCGCGAAAATAACGTGGGACGCCGAGTGCAGCAAGGCATTCCAAATGATCAAAAACTATTTGATCACACCACCGGTGCTTGTGCCACCAATTCCTGGTCACCCATTGACCTTATACCTTACCATACGACAAGAGTCCTTGGGAGCCTTACTTGCCCAGACAAGCCCGATAGATGGAAAAGAGAGGGCCATTTATTACCTGAGTAAGAAATTCACGCCATCTGAAGCAAAATATATACCAGTTGAAAGGGCCTGCGTAGCAGCAGTATGGGTACTACGAAGACTAAGGCAGTATACCCTACATCATCACATTCAGCTCATAACAGAGAACGACCCCGTCAAATACCTCCTGGAGAAACCCGCTTTAATTGGGAAACTGGCAAAATGGCAAGTAATGTTGTCTGAATTTGACATTAAATGTTCTCCACAGAAGTCGGTAAAAGGAAGAGCTATAGCGGACATGCTGGCAGAAAACCCATCGAGCACTGAATCCCCTGAAGTAACGAACACAGAAAGCCAAATTCTGAACTTAGCAGAGGATAAGTGGATCATGTATTTCGATGGTGCTGTTAACCTATCAGGGGCAGGCACTGGGGCAGTACTGATATCCCCAGATAGTCAACATTACCCTGTCGCGGCAAAGATAACTTTCCCTTGTACCAACAATATTTCAGAGTATGAGGCATGCATTCTGGGTCTACGACTGGCCCTTTCTATGGAGATACCTAGGTTACAAGTCTTTGGAGACTCCATGCTCATTATTCTACAGACACAAGGGGAGTGGAAGACGAAAGATGCAAAACTCATCCCCTACCATGAATACCTTGAAGAATTGATACTCAAGTTTGAAGAAGTGTCATTCGAGTACCTATCAAGGTCTCACAACCAATTCGCAGATGCATTAGCCACCCTAGCCTCGATGTTACAAACGGTTGAAGGGTTGGATATAGAACCTCTGAGGATCGGCATTGTTGAAAAGCCAGCTTATTGCATGCTAATCGAAGAGGAATGTGATGGAGAGCCATGGTACTATGACATCAAGAATTACCTCTTGAAAAGGGAATTCCCTGAAGGATGCCAGTCAGGAGACCGAAAATACATAACCAAGATGGCCAGCAAGTTCTTCCTCAATGGACAAATTCTGTACAAGAGATCGTTTGATTCTACTCTGTTAAGATGTGTAGGCGCCAAAGAAGCAAATATTCTCATGAAAGAGATCCATGAGGGTGCGTGTGGGCCTCACATGAACGGCCACCTCCTTGCCCGGAAGATCATGCGGCTAGGTTATTATTGGATGACCATCGAATCAGACTGTTGTCAGCACGTCCGGTCATGCCACCAATGCCAAATATATGGGGATAAGATTAACGCACCCCCGAACGAACTACATCAAATGTCTGAAGTTTGGCCTTTCGCTATGTGGGGGATAGACATGATAGGGCCTATTAATCATATGGCTTCGAATGGTCATCGCTTCATCTTGGTAGCGATTGATTACTTCACCAAATGGGTAGAAGCTAGCTCTTACAAGAATGTCACTGCAAGAAATGTGGCAAGATTTGTCAAAAGAGATATCATATCCCGGTATGGTACCCCTCAAGCGATCATCACAGATAACGGGTCCAACCTAAACAACAAGATTGTCGATGGTCTGCTGGATCATTTTAGCATTCGACATCTGAATTCATCTCCTTACCGCCCACAGATGAATGGGGCAGTGGAAGCCGCCAATAAAAACATCAAGAGAATCTTGGCTAAAACAGCAGAAAACTACAGGGATTGGCACGAAAGGCTGCCCTTCGCCTTGATGGCTTACCGAACGTCGATCAGGACTTCTACAAGGGCAACTCCCTATAGTTTGGTATATGGGACAGAAGCAGTTCTACCAGTAGAAGTTAAGATTCCCTCTTTGAGAATCTTATCCGAAGATAAACTCTCTGAGTCAGAGTATTTCAAGCACAGATATGAACAGCTGAACTTAATAGATGAGAAACGTCTTAAAGCCATTTGCCATGGGCAAACTTACCAGAAGAGAGTAGCCAGGGCGTTCAATCGAAAGGTCAAGACCAGAAACTTCGAAGTAAATGACTTGGTAATTAGGAAAGTTTTGCCAAGTACTACCCATCCAGGGGGAAAATTCACTCCAAATTACGAAGGCCCCTACATTGTTAAGAAGATCCTCACGGGAGGAGCATTAATTCTTGTAAACTCCGAGGGAGAAGAATTGGGGCACCCTGTGAATTCAGATGCTGTGAAGAAATATTACCCTTGAAATAAAATCAGATTCTGGTCATATGCCCTGCCTCGAATTGAGCCAACTCTTCATGATAGTCTTTGCATAAGCATGTCACGCATCTATGCATACATTAGCATGTGTTCAATATTGCAGGATCCAAGGAAGCAGGGTCGCGATAAGTTGGAACGCATGATCAAGGAGACCTAACGTCATGGTGGTCAGATGCACGTCTTCTTCTCCAAAGACTGAGAATTTCAAGAAATTTTAGAACAACTTAACCATCTTGGTTGTTAAGAAAAATGCAGATTTTCGCGAATCTATCCACTTCCATTGGAATGCATGATCAAGGGTAAGGTGTATCGTTCTAATTTTCTGAAATTCGAGAGCATACACTGACATATTCCTTTTATGTTTTTCAGGAATCCCTAGCCGCGCTGGGCAGGTAAGTATTCCTTCCCTAATCTTTTAGGTTTACAAGACTGTCGGAATCCTTATTGATAGAATTTGAAGGCTTCTTGGAATCTAGCATGTATTCAAATCTCATGTCTAGAAAGACGCAAAATTCTCATAGTCATATCATTGGCATTCATGTTTAAACTTGGAGGTTATCCGAACATGATTGAAATATGCATTGTGCATCATAAATCCCCTTGGAGGGTCAGTTTTGGAGAAAGCAAAATGAACTCTTCCAAACAAAAGTTGTTTAAATCATTCAAAAGGGTGTTTTCTCAGACAAGGGGCAAGCCTGGTCCAAACACATCCCATACACACTTAAGAGATAAGTGGAATGGTAAGGATAGCGAGACCTTAACCTACGGACGTAAGGGTTATTCGCGGTGATTACATGGATTGAGACGACGGAGGCATTCGTTTCTCTACCATAAACACTACAGGTGACCATTGACAACCATTTGAACGACGATTTTATTATATACCCCTGTCAAGAACCACCCCCACAATGGGGCAAACTGGAGGTACGTCCAGCAGTATCAGGAGATAAATGGTTAGAAGTTCTCTTGCTCAGACTTGCATCAATCTTCGTGTGTTGCTTGTCATTTTAACTTCTATGGTAATTCAGGTGCTTTAGGATGACGAAAAGCATTCGTTTCTCTATCCTATACACTTTTACCCTTTGTACAGCCCAGTTGAGCCTATACGTTCATTTCACAAACCCGTTGGTGATCATTGCATATTCCAAGACGGAAGCGACGTCCCTTCAAGAGCGGAAGGGTTCAAAACACAGGATTTGTAAAAAATTCATAAATTAATGTTTGAGTGCTGAGATTCAAATTGTACATCTAGCACACTCATTTGAAAGTTCTGATCCCCAAAAGAAAAGAAAAGGTGGGATCTCGACAAAAGACGAGAAAAAGAAAAAAAAGAGAAAAAAATCAGATCCTGGGCATCAAGAAAAAGCAAAGTGCCTGGTAAAAGCAAGGCCAATGCCTATTCAAATACTTGTACACTTGTGAATCATGTGTTTGATCTTGTAAATGTCAAAAGATGGCATGATACCTTTGTATGGGTCACTAGTGAGATCTGATTGTAAAAGATACTCCCAGATTATGTCACAGTCAGATGATGAAAGTGTAGACAAGATGTTGACACAGTCTCAACATGAAAGAGATATTCTCTAAAGACAAATGTGCGCTTCGAAGACCGACAATGCTCTTCAAAGACTACTAATGCACTTCAAAGACTGAAGACGCTCTTTGAACTAGAAGGGGCAAGATGGCGGCAAAACCTGCAATGATCACCAATGCTAAACCCTTCGCGTATTCTGAGCCAAAAACAAGCCTTTTTTGGGTCCCCAATTCTACCTACGTTACAACCCTGAAAAGTCTTTTCTGATTAAGGCACATGGATTGACATAGGGTTTAATGTCTAAGCTTAGCTCGAAGAAGTTCGAGCAAGATTATTTCTTTCTCATTTTGCAGGTTTCTTGACTTGTAAACCTGGAGCAGACATTGAAGACTTCTCTTCGAAAGCCTTGACTTGCACGCAAGTCCCCTTTGAAAACCGTTGACCAAGCCCAACATTACTGTCCCTTGGAAGTCCTCCTGATCGATCGAGGTGTATTCACTGCGAATGATCCTGAACCCTAGGCGCAGGTTTGATAGGAAATTCGAGTGCATTCTTGGTAAAAGACCATTACCTCAAAACGGTGAGAAGTCCCCTTTGATGAGAATACTCCGTCGGACATTTTAACCAAACTCTTTTGGTAATTTCAGATTGTTTATTTCAAACTTTCCCCACAAGGAATTTTTTATCACCTCCGTATGTTACAAGGTGTTTTGGATAACCTCCAGCATCGTAATGCATCCATTGAAATTCTTTCATGACTATGATATAAGTCATAAAGTGATGTCAGTTTGACATCACATATCACTTAAAGACCATTGATGTGCCTTTGGTAAGAAAATTTTCAGGTTAGAGCTTTTGCAAGATTCTTGATGACTTCAGCTCCCAAAATGGCTTGCAGCACTCTTGGAATCATGATAGCCCCAGATTCTAGAAGGATGCCTTGCTCTGTGAAGAAGAGCTTTCAAGTTTATTTTCCTGCAAGATCCCTGGATACCTGGAGTCCCCAGATCCCAGGATGTCACATCCAATGTCGAAAGGACAACATTCAAGATAGTCTTTCTGTGAGATCTCAGGTAGCCCCTTGATCCTAGAAGAATCTTATCAAAGTTTTTGCAGGTTTAAGTTTTCTGCAGGATACTTGGAATTCCCAAATCCCAGAATAACGCCTCGCGTGTCGAAAAGACAATATTCAAAATCTGCTTTCTGTGAGGTTCTGGGTAACCCCTAAACCCAGAATAGCCCATTTGGTAAAGCCTCAAGGTTAGGCACACCTCATTTGTATAAATCCTAGTTAATTCCTTAGAATATAGGATCAAAATGTTCGACAATCCCTAAGAGACTGGGTGCGTCATCCATAGGTTCCTAGTAGAAAGGAGTCCTATTCATGGTCTGATCCACCATACGGATCAAAATCCCTGACAATCCCTAAGAGACTGGGTGCGTCATCCATAGGTTCCTAGCAGAAAAGGAGTCCTACTCATGGTCTGATCTACCATACGGATCAAAACCCTGACAATCCCTAAGAGACTGGGTGCGTCATCCATAGGTTCCTAGCAGAAAAGGAGTCCTACTCATGGTCTGATCCACCATACGGATCAAAACCCTGACAATCCTTAAGAGACTGGGTGCGTCATCCATAGGTTCCTAGCAGAAAAGGAGTCCTACTCATGGTCTGATCCACCATACGGATCAAAACCCTGACAATCCTTAAGAGACTGGGTGCGTCATCCATAGGTTCCTAGCAGAAAGGAGTCCTACTCATGGTCTGATCCACCATACCGATCAAAACCCCGACAATCCCTAGGAGACTGGGTGCGTCATTCACAGGTTCCTGTCAAGTATAGGAATCCCATTCTGGTACGGCCTACCATACAGGCTAGAGTTTAACCGCCCTAGGATACTCAAAAGACGAATCCCTAGGTATTCACTTGAACCCACTATGCACCGCGTGTGCCACACGAGCATCAGGCAGGTGATCAACAGGTAAGTAACAGGTGGGTCTCTCTACTTTCTCTCTCACAGTATCCAGAGCAGAACAAGCAGAGCATTTATCAGCAAAGCAAGAAAGATTGAATGTCAAGATTCATTTTTCTTTTCCCCAGTCGAGTCGGTCTAGACTCAGGTGTCACCTGTCTTTGAGCGAAACCTCTCACGAGATTCCTCTCAAAGAGGGGCAGCTGTTGACACCTGATTTTTTGACCTAGTCTTTTTCATTTTTTTTTTTTTGAAAAATCACAAAAAAATTCATAAAAAGTCAAAAAAATTACAAAATCAACTTTGGTGGCCTTGGCCAAGCCCAAGGAACCATTCTTGACCAAAAAATAATTTTTCATATTTTTCACATTTTTTAGTATTTTTAGAAAATAGGAAAATACTAGAAAAATCAACAAAAATAGAATTTGAGGTCACAAAAATATAGGTAAATAGTAAATATTTTTATTTTAAATCCCTTGTCATTTTGACCTCATCAAGAGTTGAAATTCAAGTTTAATTTTGTGTGTTTCTTTGTAACGCACAGGATTAAATTTGTCAAAAAAATATGTTTTGAGTCTTTCTATTTGCGATCTTTTGCATTTTCCGAATCTTGACATTTGACTTGATTGCCCTACATTTCAATTCGGTTCAATTATGCGCTAATTTGATCAATTTTGGCTTTAGGGACCTAATTGCATGAAATTCTTTTCATTTTAGTCCCTATTATGCCAATTCCGAAATTAAACTTTTCTGAGGGACACCCATAGAACCCCAATGCTTCTTCCCTATAGTATTTGACCCCCTAAATCTAATGGTCAGTTCAGTTGGGGCCAATTCGTCCATTAAGAGCATCAATTTGACAAAAATCAAATTCGGATCCTACCCTACATTTGGGGCTTTCAATCAATTCAAAAGGAATTTGTCACGAAAACTACATTTCTTGATGAAATCTGTGCCATGGAACCCAATTTTAGCGTCAATTTTGTGATCTTGGCACATATGGGCGTCCAATTCGGGCAAAGAAAGTAGAACCGGGTCAACTGGGTCGGGTTGACCCGACCCAGTCAACCCGGTTGACCAGCTTAGAAGAAAGAACATAATCGTTCTGTTCTTCGGTCCTTGGCGCAAAAACAGACGAAAAAATGACGAAGAGGATCAGTTGGGTTTTGAAAAGAAAGATCAGTTGGCAAAAGAAAAATCGGTTGGCAACAAAAAGAACGAGTTAGTTGGAGCGGGCGCAACAAAAAGGGGAGAACGAACAGAGAGAATGGGATTCTGTTCGCACAAGGAGGGAGAAAGAGAAAGCCTGAGGGGGCGAAGACAGAGAGAGCAGGCGAGAGAGAGACGCAGAGAGGGAGAGAGTTCTGTTCGCGTGAAGAACGGACGAAGAGAGTGAGAGAGATACAGAGAGATAGAGAGAGCTCGGGACGGCCATAGCCGTCGCCATAGGAGGGAGAACCCGTGAGCTCCGAAGGCTCGACCGCGGCAACCGGCGCAGAACCGAAGCCTCGGATACATCCTCCGAGCTTCGTGACATCCCCAAGAACGTCCAGAATCAAGCGGAGCTTCGTTTCATCACAGAATCAGGTGAGGCTCTTTCTCGAACTTCCTCTCGGTCGTTAATGGCAACTCGGGTTCTGCTTGTTTGTTTTACGAGTTATCGATCTAGAATTACTCCCTGCACCTCCCTGATCATTCTCCAACTCGTTTTTCGCATTTTCATCGTGCAAAACTTCGCGTCGACCTCCACCTATCCGCGACTGGATATGAGCTCGAGAGCTCGCCTCGAGCTACGTCGACCTTCCCTGATGGTCAGGTAAGTCTCCTCGATCTCCCACGATGCTTCCTGATTGATTGATAGGCTCGGATATCGCTAGAAATGGCTAGGGCGGACTTTCGTCGGAAATTAGCTCCGGCCTAGGTTGGTGAGTTGTTCAACTTTGATTCTGCTATATCAAGGCTTCGATATGTTGTAAAGGAGAACGAGATGAGTCGAATGGCGTTGGTTTCGCAAGCTTTGGTGACCTGTAGGTGGAGAAAATGTATTCCGACGAGGCGCCGGCGAAACAGAGCCGGCGCCGGTCGTCTTCTTCGGCGGGCCGGTTGACTGGTCAACGAAAGTTGACCAGTCAACGCACACGTGTCGCTGACGTGGCGCCCACGTGGCAGCCACGTCAGCACCGTCGTTATAACAAAAAAAAAACGATAAAATGATCGGACGGTGGTAGGCGTGCCACGTGTCGCGATCTCGCTTTTTCGGAAATTAAAAAATGATTTTCAGAAATTAAAAATCTCTTAGATCGGACGGCTGTAGTTCGATCAAGCGTTTCAATCTGGTCCGTTGATTCATCGTGAAGATCAAGCCGCTCGTACATCAACGCGTGGTGAAATCACAGCCGTCGGTTTCATCATGGAGATCAGGCCGTCCGTAGCCCGCCACTTGGCGCAATCAGGGCCGCTGGTTCAAGTATAGGCGGGAGTTTGAAAATTTAAGCGGGAAGAGTGAACCGGCGTCGTTTTGGGGCGCGGGTCGCGCGGGCCCGGATCCGGGCCGGGTCAGTCGCCCGTGGGCCGTGGGCCGGGTCACCCGACCCGGCCCGGATAATTTTTTTTAAATAATAAAAAAATCAGAAAATGATTTAAAAAAATAAAAAAAAAATCAAAAAAATCCTAGAAAATCCAAAAAAAATGCTAGAAAATTCCAAAAAAATGTGGAAAAATTGTGGAAAAATCCTAGACACCCCAGAAACCCCCAAAAATCGATGGTTGACCACAGACAACTGGTCAACCCTATTTTTGGGATTTCTTGTCCATTTTCCCGAGACTTGACGACATTACCCTTTAGGGGTAAGTCTCCTTTGCCATGTATGCGAGATAAGACCAATAATGCCAAAACAAGAATTAGGGTCAAGTAGGCGACCAATTCTTGGGTTTGGGTTTTTCGAGTCCCACCTCTTTTCTCAAAATGACGATTTTGCCCTTCAATGGGAAAATTATCTTTCTTGTCTCAATCGAGTTCCGAAAATTGCTCGAAATTAGGGTTTGGGTCAGGTGGACGACCAACCCTAATATTTGAGATTTTCAATTCTCATCTTGGTCCAAAATGACAACTTTACCCCTCCAAGGGTAAAATCACTTTTAAATTCCAGAAAAATCCTGGAAATTCCTAAAAAAATAGGAAATGGATTGGATTGATGGCCAATCCTATTTCCCCTGTCTTTTGACTTCCCAATTCGTCTAAGGTGACAGATTTACCATTTTAAGGGTAAATTTTCCCGAATTATTCAAAATTACGATTCTGCCCCTCATGGGCGAATCATGTCCAAATCACTCCTAAGCCTTGATTGATATTTCTCTAGGCTAATAGGGCCTCATTAGGGATGCCATGCTGATTTCATGTGTTTTATCCGCATGTACTGGATCCTTGATTTGCGCATTTATTTCTATTGATTGTGAGTGATAGGGTAGTATTTCCCATCTGCATGAACTCCTAGATTTAGGATCTGTACCCCACTCATCTGTATGAAATCCTAGGATCAGATAAACCATCCAGCTTAGGTACCGAAAGGGCGTCAACTTTGACAGTTGGCGTAACTAAGTCCCCGAACCCACTTCTCTGGTTTCCGCAGAATCGAATAGACCACTCCCAACTATTCGATAGGGTTTCCGATCGTACCCTCTGCAAAACGATTGGTGGCGACTCCTTGGCATGTACACTCATCACATGTCACTAGACCACATTAAAGGTCGACCACGTATATCCAGCAGTTGCGATTTGGGTAATGGACCTTGGGAGAGGCCCGCGTCCGATCAAGCCAGCGATCGGGCGACCCATTAGCCCTCCGCGCTCGCGAGAGGGTCGCGACAGAGACTTATTGTTATACATGACATTCCTAGCCCTTCCTATTGCCGCTTGATTATCACAATCAATACATACAGCTGGCACTAGTTTAGGCCAATTAGGAATATCTTCCAAGAAATTTTGAAGCCATTCTACTTCTTCATCGGCCTTATCCAAAGCAATAAATTCTGATTCCGTAGTAGATCTTACTATACAAGTTTGTTTGGATGATTTCCAAGACACTGCTCCTCCACCAAGTGTAAACACATATCCACTTGTTGATTTTGTGTCTTTTGTGCCGGTTATCCAATTTGCATCACAGTATCCTTCAAGTACCGCTATATATTCTGTGTAATGCAAAGCATAGTCTTGAGTATGCTTCAAGTAGCCCAATACACGTTTCATAGCTTTCCAATGATTTTCATTTGGACTAATTGTAAAACGACTTAACTTGCTTACCGCACAAGCTATGTCTGGCCTAGTACAGTTCATGACATACATTAAACTGCCTAGTATACTAGCATATTCATTTCGAGCCTTGCTTTCACCAGTATTTTTTGAGAGATGTAAATTAACATCTATCGGGGTATTTACTAGTGCGATGCCTAGATTCTTGCATTTTTCAAGAATCTTCTCAATATAATGGGATTGAGATAGAGACAACCCTTCAGATGTTTTACGGATTTTAATTCCTAAGATAACATCTGCAACCCCCATGTCTTTCATATCAAATTTTCTTGTGAGCACGCGTTTGGTTGCTTTGACAACCTCACTATTGCTGCCCAATATAAGTATATCATCTACATACAAGCATAAAATGGCAAAGTTATTATGAATGTTCTTAACATATACACATTTGTCGCACTCATTAATCTTGAAACCATTCGACAACATGACTTGATCGAATTTAGCATGCCATTGTTTTGGTGCTTGTTTCAAGCCGTAGAGTGACTTGATAAGCCGACATACTTTTTTCTCTTGTCCTGGAACAATGAATCCTTCAGGTTGCTCTAAATATATTTCTTCTTCCAAATCCCCATTTAGGAATGCTGTTTTGACATCCATTTGATGAATTTCAAGTCCATACAACGCTGCTATAGCAATTAACATCCGTATAGATGTAATTCTCCTGACAGGTGAATAAGTGTCAAAATAATCGAGACATTCTCGTTGCCTGTAGCCTTTTACTACAAGTCTAGCCTTATACTTATCAATAGTACCATCTGCTTTCATTTTCCTCTTAAATATCCACTTACATTGTAGTGGTTTATTACTAGGAGGAAGATCAACCAATTCCCAAGTATGGTTAGACAAGATGGATTCAACTTCACTATTGATAGCTTCTTTCCAGAGCGGGGCTTCTGGAGATGTCACAGCTTCCTTAAATGTCCGAGGCTCATTCTCTAACAAATATGTTAGAAAATCAGGTCCAAAAGATGTAGAAGTCTTTTGTCTTTTACTACGTCTAGGTTCATCCTCCATTGGATCACTTCTAGATGTAGTATCTCGAGGCCTCTTATCGTTATCAATTGACTTATATACTATGTTATATGGAAATATATTTTCAAAGAACGAAGCATCCCTTGATTCAATAATCGTATTAACATGTATATCTGGCATCTCAAACTTGTGAACAAGAAAATGATATGCATTGCTATTCAGAGCATATCCAATAAAAACATAATCAACAGTTTTTGGTCATATCTTCACCTTATTAGGTTTTGGATCAGCAACCTTTGCTAAACACCCCCACACTTTGAGATAATTCAAGTTAGGCATTCTGCCTTTCCACTTCTCATAGGGAGTTTGTTGTGTCTTTTTGTGAGGTACTTGTTGACACCTAAATTTTGATCAACTTTTTTTATTTATTTATTTTTATTTCATTTTTTTGAAAATTCATAGAAAATCCATAAAAAGTTGAAAAATTGAAAAATCAATTTTGGTGACCTTAGCCAAGCTAAATGAACCATTTTGACCAAAAAAATAATTTTCATAATTTTCATTTTTATAATATATTTTCGAAAAATACAAAAAAAAAGAAAAAAAGAAAAAGAAAATCAAGAAAAATAATATTTGAGGTCACAAATAGTCGGTATTTTTTATTTTTTATTTTCTTTATTTTAGGACCTCATAAAACAGTAAAATTCAAGTTCGATTTCGGGTGTTCTCTGATCACCATAAAATTGAATTTGACAAAAATATTAGTAATGATTAAAAGGAAAAGGAGGAAAACATCATCATTTAAAAGGAAAATGAGACTAATGATTTTGTCTTCTCTTTTTGTTATTTTATTTTATTTTTACTTTTATTATTATTATATTTTTTTTTCTCTCTCTCTCTCTCCCCCACTCCCTCTCTCCTTCCCGCTGCCTATTTATCTCCTCCCCTCATCATCTCCCGACTCCTCTTCTCCCTCAACTCTCTCTCTTTCATTTTTCGATTTTTTTTCTCTCGCTCAGCCCGCCGCCCAGACCCAAAACCGTCCGGTTTTTCGACCATAACTCTTTCGTTAGGAATCGTATGGGAACGAGCCATATACCATTGGAAAGCTTATTCTCTTGCCGTTCTAATGACATATCGTGAGTCCAATTTGGCCCAGCCATTTGTCCCGTAGAGCTGTTTGAAGGAGCAAAGGTCAGACTGATCAGACTTGAGTCCGCGGGTGCCAAATTGGATTTTCGGGTTTGTTTTGGGTTCAATCTTGGTAAGACCACCTCTCACTCCTTGTTAAGACATATATTATTGTGTTTTATGGTTTGAATATGGATTATATTTGGATTTAAGGGCTGATCCCTTATTGTTTTGTTCGAAAAATCTGAACCGGTTCTGTCAAGGTGGTGCCGTGAACATTGTGAGTGATTCAAGGGCTTGCCTTGCTTCCAATATTCGATAAGATGTCTCTAGCACCTAACTTAGGAATCTAGCAAGCTGAGATTGTAGTCTAGTTGAGTTTTGGATGGGTTTTAATGGTTGAATTGAAGGAGTTTTCTGGGACAGATTCTGGTCATTGGGCGATTGAAAACCGTCCGGTTTTTCGGCCATAACTCTTTCCTTAGGAATCGTATGGGAACGAGCCATATACTGTTAGAAAGCTTATTCTCTTGCCGTTCTAATACATATCGTGAGTCCAATTTGGCCGAGCCATTTGTCCCGTAGAGTTGTTTGAAGGAGCAAAGGTCAGACTGATCAGACTTGAGTCCGCGAGGGCCAAATTGGATTTCCGAGCTTGTTTTGGGTTCAATCTTGGTAAGACCACCTCTCACTCCTTACATTTTACCTATTAGACCCAGAATCGGAAGGCCGAGCCTCCTGTTGGTGTCTAAATATTTGCTGTGTATTTACTTTATGTCATAGCATTTCTATATTTCGCATAAAAGACCCAGAATCGGAAGGCCGAGCCTCCTGTTGGTGTCTAGATATTTGCTGTGTATTTACTTTATGTCATAGCATTTCTATATTTCGCATAAAAGACCCAGAATCGGAAGGCCGAGCCTCCTGTTGGTGTCTAAATATTTGCTGTGTATTTACTTTATGTCATAGCATTTCTATATTTCGCATAAAAGACCCAGAATCGGAAGGCTAAGCCTCCTATTGGCGTCCAAGGTGTTTTATTTATTTATTTTCTGTAAATTATGTTGTGCTACCCCAGAATCGGAAGGCCGAGCCTCCTGCTGGTGGTTTATACCCCCCACACATTGTTGCACGAGCACCGACGGACTCCGACGTCGTAAAATTCACCGGATCCCATCTCCTTTGCTTATGTTTATGTTGTATAATGACTTAATATCTTCTTTATTTTTTGCATTGTGTTGCGTCCTATAAAAACAAAAACAAAAAAATGCTAGATCGGACGTCTGCAGACGAGCCACGTGTCGTGATTAGGTGATTTTCAGAATAAAAAAAATTTCCAAAAAAATGAATTATTAAGGAAAAATTAAAAAAAAATTGAGAAAAATTGCAGAAAATTCCTAAAAAAATTCTAAAATTTTTTGAAGGCTGAAAATGACAAAAAAAATTGATTTGTTTCCATTTTTTGGATTTTCTCCCATTTAATCCAAAATGGCGATTTTACCCCTCAAAGGGTAAATCGTCTTTGATATTCCGATGAATTGTGGAAATTGCTTAGAATTGGGTGATGGGCCAGATAGGTGGCTAAACCTTATGTCTAAGATTTCCACATTTCATTCCCATTTTTAGAAAATGACGATTTTACCCCTTCGAATGGTAAATCGGTTTCTAAAATTCCAGAAAATCATGAAAATTGCAAAAAAAAAAAAGGAAATGGGTCAATTGAGTGACCAAACCTATTTTTGACATTGTTTTACTCCGGATTCATTCCGAAATGACGATTTTTCCCTTTTTAGGCAAATCGTCCCTTTTGTCTCAAAATTACGACTTTACCCCTGATGGGTAAAATCATGTCTAAATCATTCCTAAGCTTGATTGATACTTATTTAGGCTAATAGAGCCTTATTAGGAGTGTCATGTTGATTTGATGTGATTATTTTACATATTTGGATTCATTGATTTGCGCATTTTATTATTGATTGTGATTGCTAGGATAGTCATTCCTATTTGCATGAATTCCTAGATTTAGGATTCGTACTCCACTCATCTGCATGAAATCTTAGGTAAGAAAATTCAGTCAACTTAGGTACCGAAAGGGCGTTAACTCTGACAGTTGACGTAACTAAGTCCCCGAACCCATTTCTCTGGTTATCGCAGAATTGAATAGAAACTCCCGACTATTCAATAGGGTGGTCCAATCATACCCTCCAAAAAATGATTGGTGGCGACTCCATGGCATGCACACTTAGCACATGTCACCAGACCACACTGAAGGTCGACTACGCATACCTCCGTTGCGATTTGGGTAACGGGCCTTGGGAGAGGCCCGCGTCCGACCAGACTGGACGGCCCATTAGCCCTCGAGAGCCCACATGCAACCTCGAGAGGGTCGCGACAGTACTCTATTTAAAATAAAATTTACTGTTAAGACAGCTTCCCCCCACAAATTCTATGGCAAACCAGAACTATTCAACAATGCATTCATTGTTTCCTTTAAAGACCTATTTTTTCTTTCCGCCACACCATTTGATTGTGGCATATAAGGAGCAGTGATTTGGTGAATAATACCAAACTCAGAACAAATTTCCTCAAAAGGAAATTCATATTCACCTCCTCTATCGCTTCTTATTATTTTTATTTTCTTATTTAACTGATTTTCAACTTCAGATTTATAGTTTCTAAAAGCATTCACAGCCTCATCTTTGCTACTAAGCAAATAAATAAAACAATACCTCGAAGAGTCGTCTATAAACGTAATGAAATACTTTTTACCACCCCTTGATGGTATTATTTTCAAATCACATATGTCTGTGTGTATTAAATCTAAAGGTTCTGTGTTTCTTTTATCTACAGAATGAAATGGAGACTTAGAAAATTTAGATTCAACACACACTTGGCATTTTTCACTTGGACAGTCAAATTTTGGCAATAATCCCATGTTCATCAATTTCTTTATAGACTTATAATTAACATGTCCTAGTATAGCATGCCAAATATCAGGAGACTCGAGCACATAGGTAGAAGCAATTTTATTCATATCATCCTTGGATACAACAGTCATTACATTCATCTTGAACAAATAATCACTCAGATAACATTTTCCTACATACATCTCATTTTTGGAGAGTACAAATTTTTCAGATACAAAAACCAACTTAAAGCCATTCTTGCTCAGGAGAGATCCGGACACTAGATTCTTGCGAACATCTGGCACATGCAGAACATTATTTAGTGTCACGATTTTGTCAGATGTCATTTTCAGAGCAATCTTTCCAACACCTTCAACTTTAGAGGTTGATGAATTACCCATATAGAGTTTTTCATCACCCCCCACAGTAGTGTAGGACGAGAACATCGATCTGTTTGCACAGATATGACAAGTTGCTCCAGTATCAATCCACCACTCCTTGGGGTTTCCCACCATGTTGCACTCAGATATCATGGCAGTAAGATTGATATCCTCAACACCATTAGAAATTCGTTCCACCATGTTGGCCTGAGTTTTTTGTCTTTTCTTGGCTCTGCAGTCTTTGGCTCGATGTCCAGACTTTCCACAGTTGAAGCACTTGCCAACGAACTTCTTCTAGCCTTGGGTGAATCTCTCTCCAGACTTGCTAGGCATTTTCCTCTTCTTGTTGGGTTTCGTCCCTTCTTCAACAACATTTGCCTTTGAGACTTCCAGATTCTTGGCAACTTTCTTCTCAGAAAGCCTATTATCTTCCTCAATCCTCAATCGAACAATCAAGTCTTCAAGTGACAATTCCTTTCTCTTGTGTTTGAGATAATTTTTGAAATCTCTCCAAGAAGGCGGCAGTTTTTAAATGAATGCCGCCACTTGAAATGACTCACTCAGTGTCATTCCTTCAGCATGAATATCATGCATGATCACTTCAAGCTCTTGAATTTGACTTAAGACAGTTTTAGAATCGACCATCTTAAAATCCAGAAAGTTGCCGACAATGAATTTCTTCAATCCAGCATCTTCTGTTTTGTACTTCTTGTCTAGACTATCCCATAATTCTTTAGCCGTTTTCAGTGGACTATAGACATTATAAAGGGTATTATCCAGACCGTTGAGGACATAGTTGCGACACAGGAAGTCAGAATGCTTCCATGCATCCACAGTAGCAACTTTTTCTTTGTTTGTCTCTCCAACGTCCAACTTAGGACCATCCTCATTGAGGAATCTTGCCAAGTTCAAGGTCGTGAGATAGAACAACATCTTTTGTTGCCATCTCTTGAAATCAGACCCATTGAACTTTTCTGGCTTTTCTCCATGATTCGGAATAGGATTAATCGAAGTAATCGGAGTTGAAGTTGAAGCCATTTCTATTGCAAAATTAGAATTTTAACAATTAACAAGACTATAAACGGAATACTAGTAATAACGTACAAGTAAAACCAAATACTTGTAATGACGCACAATCAACTATACGTGGTGCAGTAACGTATATTTTATAGAAATAAATTACCACACAAAAATTATCAGAGTAGGCAAGACGTGATATGTGAAACAGAATATTGTGGAACTTCAAATGACTGCGTCAATTCTGTTTCAATGCTACAGAATACTTACTACGATAAAACCACACAAACTAAGTACGAGGATCATCAAACGATCAACAAGAAGAAAATTTGTCTTAAGATTGTTATCTCCTAAGTTCGTGAAAACAGTGTTGTAAGATAAAGACTAACCTGTAACCAACGCAAACGAGGAGCATAATGTTGATCCGAGCCCAACAAAAAGTCGCTGTGTCCTTAAGACAAATTTGCCTCCTCAATCAGTACCCGAGGACCTTGGAAAATTGTCTCACAGGATAGAATGGATCGCGTTCCTCTGAAGCGGTACTTCTTCAAAGGACACCGGCGAACGTAACTTCGTAGAACAATCGCACAAACAATGAAATGAATAATGAATGGTCGTAGAAAATTTCAGTAGTTGAAAAATGACGGCCGGAGTTTGTATTTATAGACAATGAAATGAAGAGTCGCGAAGCCGAACAATTCTGTTGACGAAGGAATGCGAACCAAAGGAGTTCTGTTCGAATAAACATGTTTGTTCGCTTTATTCCGAACGGATATGTATGTTCGAACTTGTTCGAACAATTATGTTCGTTCGATTTAATCTGAATTGGTTGAATTTTCATGTTCGCTCAACGTCAAGCAAACACATCTGTTCGGACGAAAAAGAATGTTCGAAAATTTCCGGACATGTCTATTCAAATTGTGTCCCTTCAATTTTTAAAAAAAAGAGTAGTAAAAAAATGGTGTAAAAAATAATTAAACCCGCGGACCCGACCCGACCCGACCCGACCGAACCGAGCCGGCCGGCAGGCAGGCGGCGGCGCGTGTGGGCCGACCTAGCTTTGTGTAGGTCCTCCCCGTCCACAAAAGTGCGGTGCCCCTTGGGGCCCAAACCCATTTGTGAGGTTCCAATATTTAAACTCATCCACCATCTGCTCTTTATCCTATGTGAGACTCTCCATCCTTCTTTGCTCATTCACTTCTTAAGGGATTTCACAACAAAATCCCAACAAATTCAAAAAAGGAAAAAGATAAAATGTTGAGGGGCATTTGGCATAGGATTTTTAAGCAATAATTAATTTTCTTATTACGTTCATGTCAAAACTTGAAATAGTGTTCAAATTTAAAAAGATTATACAAAAATTAAATGCGCGTTTACGTGCTAACATTTATATATGGCGAGAATATAAAATGATAAATTGTGAGCATCCAAGATCTGAAAAAGCAAAGACTAAAAAATTAAATGGCAATTTAGATACTCGATTGATTTATTTGACATGCGGGGAATTGATAGGATACAAGCAATTTCTATCGAGAAAGACGGAGGCCATCTCCATACATACACCAATAAAGAGTTTAAAAACTTACGGTGCTTAAGGTTCCTTCAATTAAGGCGGATGACCATAAGTGGAGATTTTAACGGATTGTTTTCTGAATTAAGATGGCTTCAGTGGTATGAGTGGCATGGCATTGAAGAGGAGAAAAGGTCGACAATATATAACGAAGGGTCCTTTTGTGCAACCAATTTGCATCTACCGAAATTAGCGGTGCTACAGTTGTCAGACGACAAGATCACAGAGGATTGGAGAGGATGGAGTTCAATCGCGGTAAGATGGAAAAAAGATGCCTGCTGTGATTTTTTTGATGGATTGGTTTAGTCCATCAACTCAATTTTTGATGGCTTATTCTCATTTGTATAGGCAGCAAAGCAGCTCAAAGTTGTCTACCTTGCATATTGCTATAATTCAAGATATATTCCTGATCTATCGGCTTTCACAGAGTTGGAGATTCTCAATTTGAATGGTTATTTTGGACTGGAGCGAATCCACCCTTCTATTGGCAAACTCAAGAGACTCGTTTCCTTGGACTTGAATGTCTGTTGCGAACTCATGGAGCTTCCAGAAGAATTGGGCGAATTAGAAGAATTGAGAGAACTCAGTTTTTATTCGGATGGAATTACAAATATTCCTACCTCAATCGGTTCTCTAAGGAAGCTCGAGAAACTGAGTGCCCAGTGTCCGTCGTTGGTAGAAATACCTAGCTCAATTGGGAATCGTTCTTCTCTCAAACACCTTGAACTAGGCAAATGCCGGTCATTGAGAGAAATCCCTAGCTCAATAGGGAATCTTTCTTCTCTCAAACATCTTAACCTATGGGATTGTCGAACATTGAGAGAACTCCTATCTCGATTGGAAATCTTTCTTCTCTCCAACACCTTAAACTAGAGTGTTGTGAGTCATTGCGAGAACTCCCTACCTCAATTGGGAACCTTTCTTATCTCCAATACCTTGTCTTATGGTATTGTCAGTCATTGGGTGAAATTCCTAGCTCGATAGGGAATCTTTCTTCTCTCCAATGCCTCGGCCTAGGGAACTGTCGGTCATTGAGAGAAATCCCTAGCTCAATTGGGGATTTACAATACTTGCAAGATCTGGACATTAGTTATTCTGCGATTGAAAAGTTGCCCAGTACTATTGGCAGGCTGAAAAATCTCCGGAGGGCTAATTCTAAAATATTGTTATGGCCTAAAAAGGAAAATTCCAAGTGAAATTGGTGACTTGCTTTCGCTCGAGATTCTTGAGATTGCTCACGCTCCGATATATTACTTGCCAAAAAGCATCCGGAATCTTTCTTCTCTCCAGCACCTTAACCTAGGGGGCTGTAACAAGCTCCGATCGTTGCCAGAGCTTCCTTCTGGCTTACTACATTTGACGGTCTCTTGCTACGGTCCCAGATTGCCAAGGCTTTCTTACCTAATCCACCTTGAAGAACTTTGTCTTTATGAATGTGATCTCCTTGAATGCATTCCAGAGCTTTCCTCAAGACCTTTAAAACTTTATGTTTACTTCTATCATAAGCTTATGCCTAAGCTTGATGGATTCGAGTACTTGGAACTGTTGTCAATAGTCAGATGTAGATCTATTGAAAGATTGGACCTTTCACAGCCACATCATCGGGAACGATTAGAGATCGAGAATTGCAATGATCTAGTTGAAATTAAGGGCCATGGTAATTTGAAGTGCTTGGAGTGGATAGTTATACGTAACTGCAGGTCAATTCGAAGGCTGATCCTTCAGGAATTACAGTACTTGAAGCTATTAAAGGCTAACTTCTGTGGCAATCTAGTCGAAATTCAAGGTCTTGATAAGGCAAAGTTCTTAGAGGTTTTGGATATCTCTAATTGTGGGTCCATTGAAAGATTACCTCACCTATCATCCTCCGCAACCCTGAGAATATTGAACACCGATGGCTGTTACAGTCAACGTGGGGTTGGTGCTGATAGCCTCGACTGATTCTTGCTCTGTTGAAGCATATACATAAAGGGTGCAAATCCCTTTTTTTTTGGGTCAAAAGAGCAGCTTTTATTTCTCAACTTGTAAAACCAGAGAAACAGCCCAGCATAGGAGTGTCATAACACAAAAGTTCCCATAAGGTTTGGGGGGGTTTACAAAGCTAAAGAGCAGGAAGGTAATTCCGACAGAGAGCCTTTGTAATCTAGTCGGCTACTTGATTTGTAGATCTATCACAATGGGCCAAAGTGAGGTCTGAGAAGTCCTTGAGATGGGCTCGGGCCTCCAAAACCACAGCTTCAATCTGCCAAGGGATAACATCTCGTTCAAGTACATCGTCGATGACCACTTTGCAGTCAGAGTCCAAGTACAACTTCCACTTTCTTCTAGATCTAAAACACTTCAACGCTTCTGCTAGGGCACTCGCTTCGGCTTGAAGAGGGGAAAAAGCATGGATTTTTTGGCGAATCCATCAAGCAACGTTCCCGAACTATCTCGGAGGACTCCCGCGATCGTCACTTCTCTGCATCCTGCATCAAAGGAGGCATCAACGGTAATCTTCAAAGCTCGATCCTTCAGTGGGTTCCATGCGATCTTATGGTGAGCTTGTCGTTGCCCTTCATTCTCCTTCACTTTGTTCCATCTTTTGTAACTGCAAACCAAAGCACCAGCTATTTCTGTCAAGACTCTCACGTTTGGGTGTTTATTTCTGAAGATTCGATCATTTTGAACTATCCAGATAGACCAAAGGACAACTCCTATTCTCTCGATCTGGGAGTGGTCTCCAATCCTCTCAAAAATCTCCTCAAGCCATCTATCTGCTCTGGATGTGTCTGTGGTTGATAGTTGTAGGCTGATTGTGGGGTGACTCCAAACATCGTTAGTCCATGGGCAGTGGAAAAAGAGGTGTTCCGTCGTTTCAATCTGATTCTCACAAAATGGACAGTAGGCATCCTCGATTACTCGTCGTTTGAAAAGATTTTTCCTAGTGGGGATAGCATTTTGACACACCCTCCAGAGAAAGATTCTAACCTTTGGGGGAACATGGAGGTGCCAAATACGATTCCAAAATTTTCTGGAGGGTCTGTAGGATGTTGAGGCTTGATGGTCACTCATTGCCTTTTCTCTGCTGCGGATAGAATTATAGGCATTTTTCACTAAGAAGTCACCTGATTTTGTGGTCGTCCAGACTAATTTATCAGCCTTAGCTTGGGGGCTTAGCGGAATTGCCATGATTTCATCAACTAGCCGTTTGTCAAAGATTTCCCTTAAGGTCTTTTCATCCCATTGGAAGTGCTCTCGATTAATCGAGTCTGCACTCGGAAAGGGTCATTACGATTAGCTGGTCTTCCGATAATACCCTACTTCAACCATTTATCTTCTCGGATATTAATCTCCTCCCCGGAGCCTACCGACCATCTGACGTCTTCCGCAATTGCTTATCTACCCGTCAAAATGCTCTGCCACCCCCAAGATGGCCGAGCTCCCTTATCTGCTTGCCAAAATTTCCTGTTAGGAAAATAAAGGCCTTTAAGTAACTTCCTCCAAAGAGAATTTGTCTGTTTAGCAAGTCGCCGCGCCTGTTTACCCAACATAGCTCTGTTAAAAGATAAGTCTCTGAAGCCCATTCCTCCGTCATCTTTTCTCTCTTTTAAAATCTCCCATTTTTTCCAGTGGAGCCCCTTCTTTGTCTCACAATTTTTCCACCAGAAGTTGGCAATCCTTCTCTCAATAGCTCTGCAGATAGAGATGTGGATCTTAAAAATGGACATAGCATATTGAGGGAAGGCTTGGACAACTGACTTAATCAAGATTTCCTTCCCCTCCCTTGAAATTAGATTTTCCTTCCAGCCCTCCAATTTTGCATTAACTCTTGCCAACAACCAAGAAAACATGTCTTTTTTTGAAGCTCCCCAATCCGATGGGATTCCCAGGTACTTTCCAATTTTTTCCATTACTAGAACTCTTAACATCGCAGCCATATTTCTCTTTAAATCAGGGGGGCACTCCGCACTAAAAGAAACACCTGATTTGTTCAGATTAATCGCCTGCCCTGATGCGTAGCAATATTGGTTCAGAATTGACATCAGGTTTTGACATTCAATAATTCTATCATCCAAGAAAAAAGATCGAATCATCCGCAAATAAAAGATGGGAAAGGGTAGGACAATGACTATTAAGTTTAATCCCAGTTAAGGTACCCTCGTCTATTGCCTTTTTCATCAATGCCGTGAGGGAGTTAGCCATCAAAATAAAGAGATAGGGGGAGATGGGATCACCTTGGCAAATGCCTCTTGACGGTTTAAAATAAGGAAGAGGTTCACCATTCATTTTGATACTCATTGTAGCAGAGGTAACACACGACATCACTCTATCCACCCACTTGTCACAAATCTCCATCTTCCTCATACAAGCTTCTAAGAAATCTCATTCGACCTATCATATGCCTTTTTCATATCAAGCTTAAGGATGGCCTGAAATTTCTTTTTGCTTTTCCTCACTCTAAGTTGGTGGAGAACCTCCTGAACAACTAGGATGTTATCTTGAATTTGTCTGCCCCTACAAAAGCACTATGTTCCTCCTCAATAATCTCCTTCAGCCAAGGCTTAAGTCTGTTCGCAAGGACTTTTGATATAATTTTGTAAGCAAAATTACAGAGACTTATTGGTCTATATTTGTTGACACCTAATTTTTGACCAAGTCTTTTTCAGCTTTATTTTGAAAAATCACAAAAAATCCATAAAAAGTCAAAAAATTACAAAATCAACTTTGGTAACCTTGGCCAAGCCCAAGGAACCATTCTTGACCAAAAAATAATTTTCCATATTTTTTAGAAAATAGAAAAAATACTCAAAAAAATCAGGACAAATAGCATTTGAGGTCACAAAAATATAAAAAAATAGCCAATATTTTTATTTTTAATCTCTTGCATTTTTGACCTCACAAAAAATCCAAAATCAGATTCAATTATAGGTGTTCCTTTGTAACCCGTACTATTGAATCTAAGAAAAATAATCAATCGAGTCTTTTAATTTGCAATTTTAGCATTTTCTAGGATCTTTACATTCAATCTAACCGTCCCCTATTTCAATTTGACCTAATTGTTCGGACAAATTGCTCAATTGCAAACTTAATTGCATTTTAGTCCTTGAATTTGAGCATAATTGAAATTACTTTCAATTCAAGGGCTATCATTACAAATTGAACATGCTGCCCAATGATTTTTACCATTCTGAATCGATTGGGATAGGTAATTTGGCCCAATTTGGTCATTTGAACCTTCAATTGTACAATCCCTAATTTTGCAATTAAATAGAAATTTGGGGTTTTTATAGAAATTGAGGTGAAATTTTGGGCAAAACCACATTTTTAGATAAAATCCATGCCCTAAACTCAATTCTGAAATTTAATTGCAAAAATTCCCAACAGATTTGGACTAATTTTGAAAATCCCAAATTGGAACCGGTTCGGATCGGTCAGACCGCCGGTCCGACCGGTCGAACCGGTCCAGAATAGTGTCATCGTCTTCCTCAGGCCTACGCACGAATGAACAGTGCAAAGTTGAATTTCAACAACAAAATTGACCGACCAATCGACCATAATTGGAGAAGCATTGTTGGGCGTTTAATCCTTTAGACCATTCCCCATCGATCAGGACCGAAATGGTGATCAACGACTGCCGGAGCAGATAGTAATCGGCCGATCAAGACGCGAGACTTGCGAAAGTCAACGAGTACCAAATGCAAGTCGAATTCGTGCCAAATGCAACCACTGGAGGTCCCGAACGGAATAACCACTTAATACCCGTCAATTGCCAATCGCCGATGACCATTTCGCACGTGTTCTCACGTGCGAAGGTCACCTGTTCCAACTTCCTGATTCGGCGCCAAAACTGAAAATGGTACATAAGCCAGAGAGCCTTCGCGAAGAGAAGGTGGGTAAGTTCAGTTAGGAAAAGGAGAACAGAATTGAAAGAGAGAGAGAGAACGAGAGAGAGAGAGCTCCCCTCCATCGCCATTGTCGATGGTTGAGCTCGAACTTGTAGGGCGCTGGTTGGGCCGTCTCTGGCCAAACCGAAGCCAAGGGAAACTACTAGAAGGTCGTCTAGTGTGCCAGGAAGCGAATGCCACCAATCGCGCCGCCTGAAACCGCGGAAATAGGTAAGACGAAGCTTAAAGCTCTTCACTGTGTATCAATGGTGACTTGCCTGTTTCACGTTCTTTTTTGTGATTTGTGTGTGCGTTTTCTTCCCTGAACATCACTGACCATATTCGCATCTTGGTTTTGCATCGATTTTGCCTAAGCACCTTGAATCGAGTCTTCAAACTTAGCTTCCATAGCCGACCACTGTTCATACTTGCCTAGCCCAATCTAGGCCGCGCGGGCTCAATCGGAGCCCGAGGTAAGCCTTTTGCACCTCCTGCCATGTCAATTTGTGGATGAATTGATCTGATTTCGCGTGACTTGCGTGATTGAGCTTCCATGGTCGTACTCGGCAATTCACATGATGTTCTCGATTCTGTGAATAGGATGCTTCAATTCTCAAATATGTTAAACTAGAGATGATTGCGAGTCGATTGCCGTTGGTCTCACATGATTTCATCAAGATCTCACCGTACGATCATCGCCGGAGATCCTCAGCCGTCCATTCCGCGGGGGTCAAGAGGTTGAAGACGAAGCTGACGTGGCGTGGTCAATAGGTCAAAGTTCCATGTGTCACAATGCGATTAGTCCACGTGGTTGTCGAGTCAGCTCGACCGTTAGCCCGTTAGGGCGAGTCAGCATAGATCGGACGGTCTAGATTAATCGAGTCCAACAAATGGTGACCGTCCGATTAATAATTGGGATTATTCGGAAATAGTTTTTAAACGGAAAATCAAATTGAATCAAAACGGTGTCGCATAGGCTAACGGGTGGACGACGTCGTTTAGGTTAGCAGGATTGAACGGCTCAGATCAAGTCTCAGTTTCTAATCGTGGCCGTAGGTTTTAGTAAGTAGATCAAACGGCTCAGGTCGAGTCTTCACTTAATCTGGACCGTAGGCTCTATAATCTCATCCGGCGATGGATTAGCCACGTGGTCCATCAGGGACCGTTGGATTCATTCCGAATAATCTGAAAATAAGAAAGCTTGGAACGGCGTCGTTCGGTGGCCGAAGTCCGCGCGGGTCCGGGTCTGGGCCAGGTTCCGACCCGAGTGGGTCGGGTTGACCCGGCCCGAATAATATTTTTTTAATAAAAAAATCAAAAAATGATTTTAAAAATAAAAAAATCAGAAAAATCCTACAAAATAAAAAAAATGCTAGAAAATTCCAGAAAATTCCAAAAAAATGTGGAAAAATTGTGGAAAAATCCTAGACATTCTAGAAATCCCCAAAAATCGAGGATTGACCACAGACAACTGGTTAACCCTATTTTTGGGGTTTCTTATCCGTTCTTCCGAGACTTGACGATATTACCCTTTAGGGGTAAGTCGCCTCTGCTGTATATGCAAGATAAGGCCGATAATGCCAAGGTAAGAATTAGGGTTAGGTAGACGACCCATTCTTAGGCTGGGGTTTTCAAGTCCCGCATCTTTTCTCAAAATGACGATTTTGCCCTTTAATGGGAAAATTGTCTTTCTTGTCCCCAATCAAAGTCCTGAAAATTTCTTAAAATTAGGGTTTGGGTCAAGTGGGCGACCCACCCTAATATTTGAGATTTTCAATCATCATCTTTGTCCAAAATGACGATTTTACCCCTCCGAGGGTAAAATCACTTTTAAATTCCAGAAAAATCCTAAAAATTCTCAAAAAAATGGAAAATGGATTGGATTGATCGCCAATCCTATTTCCCCCATCTTTTGACTTCCCAATTCATCTAAAAAGACAAATTTGCCCTTTCAAGGCGAATTGTCCCTTGAATTGTTCAAAATTACGATTCTGCCCCTCATGGGCGAATCATGTCCAAATCACTCTTAATCCTTGATTGACATTTCTCTAGGCTAATAGGGCCTCATTAGGGATGCCATGCTGCTTTCATGTGTTTTATCCGCATGTACTGGATCCATGATTTGCGCACTTATTTCTATTGATTGTGAGTGATAGGATAGTAATTCCCATATGCATGAACTTCTAGATTTAGGATCTGTACCTCACTCGTCTGTATGAAATCCAAGGATCAGATAAACCATTCAGTTTAGGTACCGAAAGGGCGTCAACTCTGACAGTTGGCGTAACTAAGTCCCCGAACCCAATTCTCTGGTTTTCGCAGGATCGAATAGACCACTCCCAACTATTCGATAGGGTTTCCGATCATACCCTCCACAAAACGATTAGTGGCGACTCCTTGGCATGTACATTTATCACATGTCACTAGACCACACTGAAGGTCGACCACGTATATCCAACAGTTGCGATTTGGGTAATGGACCTTGGGAGAGGCCCGCGTCCGATCAAGCTAGCGATCGAGCGGCCCATTAGCTCCCTACTCGCCCCCTATACCCGCGAGGGAGGGTCGCGACAGACTGGCGACTCCACTGGGGACTTATTCTAAACCAAAATCTCTGGTTACGAATTCCAGAGGACTTGAGCCGATTAAAAAGTTGTTTGGTTTATCTGACCTTATTTTTTGCAGATGTTCTCGAAGGTGAGGTACGTACACTAACCATTGTGTTAGATATTTTTGCAGATTGGAGAAATAAGGGGTGTAGTGATTGTTGACATTTTTTCCTGCAGGTTGGAGTTGGGAATGTATGTTTATTTTTATGCACATACTGAAGCGGTGTTTTGATACAAACTGCTGTGCATGACTTTGCATTGTGATGATCACGACACATTGCACACACTGGCGGTCAAACCCCGACTGCAACCACCTCTAGGTTACCTTAGATAGGAAAGGGGTGCGAAAAGGATCTTGTGTTTGATGGCACTTGAGACTTTCATATTCGTTCCCGCCTACCATCTGCATTGGCGATATCTAGCCCTCCTGGGTAGGTACCCTTGGGGAGGAATCTACCTCATGTGGATCGTGGGAGCCTGACCGTAGGTTCCTCACCTGATTTTTCGATTTTTAGAGTATACCCACTTGTCTCATGCGCGTGTCTATGAATGATTGATATACCTAAAACCATCCATTGATACAGGGGGACATTCCACATTCCCCCAAGTATGGTTGGTAAAGCATTTATTTTCAATTTACTTTATTATTCCCTGCTCCATAATATGACTCATACATTACATACATTCATATGCATTCGCATCATGAAAATCACTCAAGTGACTAATTGAAACAACGATGGTAATAGGGTAGGATGTCGCTGTTCCCTAAGAGTTCGACAGAATTGGTGACCTTCGAGTACTTAAGGAAAGTCACTCGCCCTGGACCAAACACAAGGCTACACTTCACCAGATTCGTGCACGGTCGGGAACTGACTGGACATAAGTTGGGATATGCCGAAGATTGCCAAACCCGTTATTATATCGATAACCTCAGATTTAAGCGAGAGGCAGACGAGATGTTCAAGAATTATCTGGAGATGAAGAGACAGCGTCGCAACCAGTTGGCCAGGGAGGCATATGCCCGTCGGAAGGCTGAACTACTGACCAAAGAAAGTGTACCCATGATCACTTTTTTGGGGAAAAAGAAGACGTTCTGCTATCAAGACAAAGCCAAAGCGTATCACACTCAAGAAGGTGAAACTCGAGAAGGCTCCTGAAGTCGTCATACCATGGACCAGAGAATGGCCAGAGGAACTACGACCTTTCGACCATAACACTTGATTAGAGGAGAGTTCCTGACTGACTGTCAAGAGTGATTTAGATCCTCACATTCCATTGGCCTTTTATGGCTTTCTTGTTTGAAGAATCTTTCTCTACCTTTATTTCATTAGGCATCCTGATTGTAATAAAAGTTCATTCCACTTTGTTCATTTGATATATTGACCAATGGAATGTGACATTACTGTTTCCTCTAGTCACTGAGTGAACCCGACTAAATTGCATAATTCACTTCCCTGAAATTCAAGTTAGGCTTTAAGTCAGGCCTTCGATACCTGAAAAAGGTCCTAATTTTCATTTTTCAAAATGAACTATGCAATTAAGTTAGCCCATGCATATCTCATGGCATCTGCATAATCATGTCTTTAAAAGTAATTTCCGACGATTGACTTTTTAAAATTATTTGCATATTTTAGACTTGATGGGAAAGAGTGATATTCAAGTGTTCAAAATTCCCCGGGCCGAACTCCAATCATGGTGGGATAGCATGGGCGAAGCCAGCCAGAAGTATGCTGAATCACGACTAGGATTCCTGTTAGACCTGCTGAAGATTGAGTGTCCACCTGCCTTTATCCAAGCCATGGCGCTCTATTGGGATCCTATCACCGCTACATTCTGCATGGAAGGACTGGAGATTACTCCCACTATCGAGGAGTACAGTGCCGTCATCGGAGTTGAGTTCACTCACACACTCGTTCGACCCCCCATGGGATTTGAACCCTTGAGTCAGGTGGCTGAATTCCTTGACACGAGCCTAAGCGAAGTCAAAGCAGATGCAAAAAGTAATTCTGGACGAATCTCCCTATCTTTCCTTATAGACCGATTTTCCTGCCTCCCTGCTACTAAAGGGACCAAATCTGGTAGAGCCTTTGTCTTGGCATTCTTCAGCTTTGTGCTATTCCCAATCTCATCTGTCACCTTCGACCCTATCATGGCTGTAGTAGTCAGACAAGTCTGTTGTGGGTGGGATTACTCAAACATCATCCTTGCCGAAACCTTCCTTTCCTTAAATCGCTTCAAGAAAAATAAAAAGGGAATCTTTAGAGCCTCTAGTGATCTTTTGTATCTGTGGTTCACATCCCATATCAGACAATTCCACATCCGCATGGGTTTCACTGAAATCAGCCCTGATGCACATCCTCTTAAAACTTTTGTCAGAACACATACATGTATTCCTAAGTTCAACTTCATAGAGTGGAAAAACTTCCTTAAAGTTCTAAAGCCTGAACAACTCCGATGGCGGCTAAGGTTACCAACGCTGGGCAAAGTCAGATTGGCATGCGATGACAAAGGTCCAGTCCCCTTGCTAGGATTCACGGGCGCTACCGCATACTATCCAAAGAGGGTGATCCGACAGTTTGGGGCACTACAGGAGATCCCTTCTCCACCACAACCTGGTATCTTTTCTTTTGACATACCAAGCAAGACCCTCATAGAGGAGGAGCCAAAGTGACATCCATCATACGCTCTTTGAAGAATTCTCAGGCCGAAGAAATAAGTTGGCCAGAAAACATGACTCGTGAAGAAAACATTCATAGAGCCACTGCGGAATACATTCAGCACTTTAAATCAACCAGACGAAGCCTTGTCGAGCCCTACGTACTCGAATACATCGTACCGTTCGTACCTGGAATAGAGCCGTACGTACTTGAAGACATGGGGCCGCTGCCATATTCAGAGGATGAGGAGCCCCAGACTGAAGAGGGGAATCCATACTGGAATGATGAGAATACCTTAGACCTCAAGCGTCCTAGACTTGAATAGGCTATTCTATCAAGTGTAAAATAAGCAAACATTGTGACACCTTCTCATACATTCTCATTTCTGTGTGATGCTATTTTGAACACATGAGCATAAATGTGAACATGTTTTGCGAATACATAAAAACTATCGTCAGAAATTACGCTTCTTTTAATTTCATGAATTATTGTCGGAAAATGATTAAAAGAACTACTTACATGAGGCTAAGGCTCACGAGGTAGCCCTTTTTTCTCATCTACTGACAAGAAGCATGCAACTGAAAGAATTAGCTGCTTCCTTTTTGTCAAAAACAAAAGAAATACTTACTGGGAATCCTTCTGAAATAGGTACACTCTCATCACGGAATTACCAACACATCGTTTCCGAACTCGCCTTAAGACAAGAATGGAGCAACAAGAATTGACTCCGCGTGTAGGCATGCTGGAATCTCAGATGACCGCCCTAGCAACTATGATGGCCGACATCAAGGCAATGCTAGAAGCTACCCAAGCTAAACAAACAACGAGTCATAACCAGAACAACGCAAGTCCTTCTTTTGTGCTTGATACAACAGATAAGGAGGTGACGAGAGATACCCAACATGCAGAGGAGGACATCCATGAACCAAACAGTCGGTCACAACAAAAGGCCTCGCCTGTTGTTATCAACCTCGAGAAGGAGGAGAAGGGGAAGCAGACTGTGAAAACAGAGGCAGAGGCTAAAAGATTGGCCAAGATCGAAGAATGCTTGAGCAGCCAGGGCTATGAGTTAGCCCGCTTCGACAAAATATCCCCTTTTGCTAAAGTAGAGACTCCTCCTGACTATAAGGAGCCAGAGTTCGTAAGAAAGTATAACGGGACAGGCTGTCCCCGTGCCCACCTCAAGTATTATCTGCGCAAGATGGCACACTATTCGGATTACATTCCACTGTTAATGAACACGTTCCAAGAGAGTTTGGCTGGCGCCGCTCTGGCTTGGTTCATTGAGCTAGACCTAGAAGATTATGACGGTTGGGAGGATCTTGCAGAAGACTTCCTCAGACAGTACAAATTCAACACGGCTACAGCCCCAACAAGAGAAGACATTCTATGAACTTCAAAGGCGAGAGACGAATCAATCAGGACATATGCTCAGAGGTGGCGAGCCTTGGCTACCCAAGTAAAGCCGTCAATCCCAGAGGAGGAGCTGATTGATTTATTCCTAAACGCACTCCCCTACGAGTACTTTGACAAGCTAAACACTTCCGGATGTCAAACATTTGCACACTTGATAAAGGTTACTGAAAGGCTAGAATGGGGCTTGAGAGAAAGAAGGCCTCATGAAGCTTCTACTAGGAAGCAGTATCCCTTGAAAAAGGAGAGAGAAGCCGGACTTGACATAGCATTTATACCGGATCCCCACAAGCCCAAGCCGTTTGGCAATTCCAATCAGACCAAAGGAGGATCGTCCTGGTCGGCACTAAAAGTACAAGAGGCCAGAAGAAGGCAACCCCAGAAGCAATTTTCTCAACTCCCGAGGCCTTTATCCAAGTTGCTCCTAGTGCTGCTAGAGCAACGCTTGGTGGCAAAAGAACCGCTTAGGGTAAACCCTGTTAAATATCCTGGCTTTGACGAGAACCAAACATGTGCCTACCACATGGGCGAGAGAGGACATAATGTGGACAACTGTTACATCCTTAAGCTGAAGGTGCAAGCTCTGATTGACAGTCAGATTCTGAAGTTTGACAATATGGCCCCAAATGTACAAGAAAACCCACTTCCAGATCATCAAGCAATAGGAGCGATATTTGCTGAAGCGGAGGAAGACTACCTTAAGCTGAAGATAGATGTGCCTAAGCTGACCGACTTGCTGGCAGCCGCTTCGTCATACCCAAAAGCAGGAGAGATCTTTGCTGACGAAAAGAAACTATGCATTGCCAAAATGATGAGCTTAGGGATAATGTCCGATATCACCAATGAAGAATTCGAAGGAGTTGAAGCTTCTTTATCTTTGGAAGGAAGTTACTTCGTGATCAAAACTGAGCAGGATAGCACCTGGGGTATCCCACAGGAGAATCTGGTAGACAGTCTCAAGTCGGTCACTCAGTCAGAAGAGGAATTCGAAAAGGACGAACTGGAAGCCAAGAGACGAAGTCTAGCGGACCGCAAATTTATGGCCAACGCGCTGGAAAAGAGCGAAATTGTAGACAACCTTGGTCAAGATTCTGGAGGGTACAACTTCAAAGTGAAATATTCAGCCCCTCCCAGCTGTTATCAGAAAATTGAGGACATCATACCAGACGGATGGGGAGGTATGGATGATCTCTCTTAACCAGAGACCTCGAAGGACGTAGAAGAACTTTTTTCAAAAAGGCTTGACGACACCGTATCAATGGTCGAAGTCGCTACGACAGTGGTAATCAGATTGGAAGAACTTGATAGCATGAGCGGGGTGAAAGACTACCTACTCAAACCTGTTGTGATTCAATTGCCGCAAGAAGAAGCAGACAACACGGCTGAACCAGAGACGTCTTATCAGACGACTGTAACTATAGAAGTCCCTCCAGTAGAAGAATACGATCCTAAAGCAGTCCATTAGGACTATGGGACTAAAGAAGTAGACGCGGTAATGACGTCTAGACGGTTTTATGCCCCTAGGGAAGGCGAATCCGAAAAAAAGCAAGTCTCAAAGGAAGACGCCGAAAAGCTCATATCAATCATCAAAACCAGCGAGTTCGAAGTAATAGAGCAGCTGAGGAAGATGCCAGCTCAAATATCCTTGCTAGATTTATTCATCAACTCAGAGAAGCACAAGAACGCACTATTGAAAATACTCAACGAAGTACATGTCCCTGAAACAATTAACGAGGTACAATTAGGAGACTTTGTGGGGGCGATCCTTTTAAAAGACCAATTGAGCTTCTCTGATGAGGACTTCCCCATGGAAGGAAGAGGGCACAACAAGGCCTTATATATCTCCGCGCAATGTAACGGGAAAAGAGTGGCACATGTATTGGTCGACAATGGATCAGCCTTCAATATTTGCCCTTTGGCTACCCTAAGAAGGCTGGGAATCAATGAGGAAACAATTAAGGCATCCAAAATGGCTGTGAGAGCTTTCGACGGAATGAGGAAGACTGTGGTGGGCGAGATTGAGCTTGACGTATTCATCGGCCCGAAAAAATTCTCTATAAACTTCCAAGTAATGGATCTGCCCAGTGCATTCGGATTCTTGCTGGGAAGGCCTTGGATCCATACAGCAGGAGCCGTCCCTTCGAGCTTGCATCAAAAAGTACGATTTGTAGTGGATGGGAAGGTGATTACCATACATGGAGAAGTCGACCTCTAGACATACCAAAACAACGCCATTCCCTATGTTGAACCCGAAGTGAAGACAGAAGCAAGCTATCATTCCCTAGAACTGGTAGCAACAGTTCATACCTCGGTAGGAACAAGATTGAGAACCCCCTATATCTCAGAAGCCAATCTCTTACTAGCTAAGATATTACTGGCATATGTGTTTAACCCTGGAAAAGGTCTAGGTAAACACAGTCAAGGGATAAATGATGTATCTAACAATATCTCCTAGAAGGGGGTGAATAGGAGATTCTGAACACAATTGAAATTTCTTGCGGAATGAATAAAGTTCAGTGTACGATTAGGAACAAAAACAGTATAACGGTGTGCAGAAAATCTAAACACAAAGGTAAGAGTTTAGAAAAGAGAATATTGCACATAAAATTTATAGTGGTTCGGCTTAGATCAAGCCTACGTCCACTCTCCCACGATGACAGCCGATCGGCTGGATTTCACTATGAAAAATCAAGAAGATTACAATCACTCAAGTGTTTTGTTTCCTTCTCACACAGATTTTCACAGTGAAGGATTTTGAATACTCAGTATACTCTCTCAGATGAAACTCAAGTTATTCTTGCACTTTGGATTGATGTTCGCTCTCTTACTCTCTGGTCGAACATTATTCTTCTTTTATACTCCCCTGCCTCCGAACTAGCCGTTGGATTCCAGCCAATGGATCGCTCTTCAATCCTTGATTGGACGTCATCAATCGTGATTGAACGAGACTGTATTTTCAGAGGATATGTAGACCGTTGGGTAAGATATTGAACCCTTCTGATTCAGTCGCCCATACAACTGAATCTCCAGCTTCCATAAGTGTGATAAGTTTGAGTTGATTCCCGAGGATATTTTCCTTAGAAGATGATATCCTATTTAGAAAGTCCCTTGATTGACAAGAGGGGATATCAGGATAATTGAATATCACTTGCCTTGATCGGAAACTTGCCATTCGTGGGTCTTCGTGTTTTGTAAAATGCAGGAACTGATCTTTCTTCAGATTCGTCTAAGAGAAGTTTGATCAGTTGACATGGAATGGTAATATGGAGATTTGATGTGATCCATCCGTCACTGTTTGGATCGTCAAGAGCACTTCCATCTGACTCTACGTCAGAAGCACTTCCATCTTACCCTTCGCCAGAAGCACTTCCATCTGACCCTTCGTCAGAAGCACTTCCATCTGACCCTTCGTCAGTACGACAGAATTGGAATCACTCAATCTGCTGCTTACACATTCTTCCTGCATCACATTACATTAGACAATATCTTTTGAAGGTTTTGTCAGAATCAAAATATATGAGTATTTCCACAACAATCTCCCCCTTTTTGATGGTGACAAAAACTTCTCCAGTTTCAAATTTAAGGGAAAATTAAACCAGTGATAATTTAATAAAAGTGAGTAGCCATCATATTTGCTCCTGTAGGTAATCATCATTAGAGTGAAATATAATGAAAGCATGATCATAGTAAGATTATCCTGCAATAATCCTGCACGAATTATCCTGCAAAACGGTAGGTTATATTTTCTCCTCCTTTCCTCTAAATTGAAATATGATATGATTAGAGAAGTATGGTTAGAGATAATCTATTTAGACTGCATAAAAATTCAACTTCTCCCCCTTTTTTGTCAACATCGAAAAAGTTCTTGAAATGATAATGCGTTTATGAAGAGAGAAAAAAAGTTTTTAAGAAGAAGGATGATCGTCAGGCTCAACATCAGTCTCCTCTCGGGAAGGTCCTGCAAAACTGCTTCTCAGCATCTGAGCATGGTCTCTGACAGCTTGAGGAGAATGCATGTGTGAAGCTGTTCTGTCCGTTCTGACCAGTGTGTATGTAGGCAGGTTGGCTATCTCATCACGAAACGTTTTCCCATAGACATCAATGGATTTTTCTAGCCTAGTCACCTGACTAGTCAGACCCTGCAGCTGTCTATCTGTCTTCTGTTCAAAAGCCTGCAGTTGCTGAACAAATCTTGTTTCCATTGCAGCCATTGTCTGAATGACAGTATTTTGAAAATTGTCAAAATGCGCCTGAAGGTCCATATGTGGGTTTGGAGCTGTAGGTTCTGAAGTCTCCCCCTCAGTTTGAGCCTTAGGGAAGGCTTGAGAAGCTAGGACTTCAGTGAGAAAGACATCTGATATGACAGTCTCGGGCTCTTTCTCCCCCTGAAGTATAGCTCCTTTTCCTTTGTCCTTTGATGGAGGCACGGAGACTATTTCTTCATCAATGTCCATTGGAATGGACTCTGCACTGGACAATTGATCTTCTCGTGCTATTGCTGAGGCCAGACTTGTAGCACCTTTCTGGATAGTGTGTCTGGTGGAGGATACAGAGTAGGCGTCAAAGTCATCTTGTTCTTGCTCCTGCTCTTGTGGTGCCAATGTTGCTAGAACTTGAGCTAGTAATTCCTCATGATCACAGTTGATGATTTGGATGTCATACTCTGTGTCATCTGCAAATCGTGCAGCTTGCTCCTCATTCCACATTGTAAGGAATTCTTCCTCAGTCAGATCACAGGGATACACAACTTTTTCTTGTTGTTGTAGTCCTGTGTCATCTACTTCTTCCTCGACTCCTTCAGCATTCTGATTTTCGGACTGACCAGTTGCATCTGATCCTCCTCGAGATGGGGTAGCCTCAGAATCATATTCCCCTGTTTCTTCACTTGCGTCTGAGTTCGTACCAGCAGGACTTTCTGTTTGTTGACCCTTAACTGCCATGACTTTTCTCTTCTTGGGAGATCTTTTCCGTGACTCTTCCTCAAAATCTACAATGACTGGTTCATTGTTCTTCGTTCTCCATCCAGCAGGAGTCATCTTGAATCCCATCTTAGTTACCATAGTCTCTCCAGCAGTCATTAAAGGAATTTCTTGCTCGACAAAGGCACCTAGGCTATCAATCTTGAAATGATTGATTATTTTGAAGATCAACGCCGCATAAGGAAGTTGTCCCTTTGGCTTGAGAGCTGATCTGTACATATGCATTAGAACAGTGTGAGCAAAAGAAATCCTTTGTCCTGTCAAGATTCCCCATAACAGCTTTGCCTCGTACTTTGATATATCTGTTTTTGATGCTGCCTTGGGTCTGAGACATTCAATGATCACTTTGTGCATCATGATATGTTTCAAGGGAAAGTCTGTGTAGGCAATGTGTGACTTTGATTCCCTTGAGAAACTCGATTTTCCAGTCAGGAAGCAGAAAGCTTCACTTGCAGTGATATCTAAGGGTTTGAAGTCTCCCTTTCTGGTTCCCATGATTGAAGCCAATTCATCAACAGTTAGAAAATACTGCTTTCTTTTGATTGTGAAAGCCAGAGAGTTGAAGTTGACAAACTGAAGATTTGAATAGAAGTAAGCTACCATATCAGGAAAAGTGTAGCCTCTCCTAGTTATAAACTGATCTAGCTTCATCTTTTCTAGATGCTTCCTCAGATTGATGCCATTGCTGTCAAAGTACTTTAACTCAAATACCCTTTGAGGTATAACACCTCTCTGCTTTATTGCTTCAAACCGTTCTTTGTGAGCCTGATTCTAGAACAATGGATCAGTAAAGCTTTTATCCAAATTAAAGCCTATATTTTTCACAAATTCATTGAACAGAATGTCATCATCATCTTCTACCTTCGCCTTCGTACCACCAGGTCTAATTGGAGATCGTCTACGTTTCGAACTTGTCTCTGCCACTTTCTCTTTTCCTTTGCTAGAGACAGACGTAGGTTTTTCTACAGCAAGTGGTTCAACGATTTTTCCAGGCAGACTAAGAAACTCCAAAAGTTCGCTCTCACTATCAAGGTGATGAGTTTTCAGCAGTTTTCTAAGTTCGTTTCCAAAATCTCTAGCGTCCTTGATTCTATCATACATTGGCTTAATAGAATGGGCCATAGATTCCTTTATTTCAAAAGCAGACAGAGATAGACCTTTTTTCAGGCGGAGTGCTTCTCGTTGTTCGTTGATTTGGGTATCTGTGAGTTCCGCGCTGCTTGCAGTTGATGCGGAGAACTTCCTTTTGGTCTGAGGCGTCTTCTTCGAGTCAGAGACTGATTTTGGAGCCATTGATGCGTAGAAAGTTTGAAACTTTGAGTGAAAGAGTGTTGCTTTGAGGAGGAAATCGAGAGCGAGAGGTTTTCAACACGGTTTTAGGGTTTTGATTTGAGAGAATTTTGAAAGTAGGAGAACAGAGATGACGGTTCAGCATTTTTTATAAAAGATGCGGTTATTTTTGGAAACACAAAAGAAAATTTGATTTAAAAAGGAAAAAAATATTCATGGTTAATCAGATATTAAGCAATATCTATTCATATAAGGAACTTACCTAAAAGATAGCTTTTAGAGATAACTGACCTTTTGATTTAAGAAAAGTGTGAATTTTTTCTTACGCGCCTTTTTGGCGTCCCTTCTGACGCTCCTTCTGACACTCCTTCTGACGCTCCTTCTGATGCTCCTTCTGACGCTCCTTCTGATGCTCCTTCTGATTCTTCTTCTAATTCTCCTTCTGACTCTTCTTCTAATTCTCCTTCTGACTCTCCTTCTGACTCTCTTTCTGACTCTCCTTCTGACGCTCCCTGTTCTAAGGTATACTTAAGAAGGAAGGTTAATAATAGATAATTCATTTCTTATAAAATTGAAACTCTGTTTATCAAGTGGTTTAGTAAAAATATCTGCAAGTTGATTTTTCGTGTCAATGTATGAAATGTTAACATCATGGTTTTGAACATGATCACGTATGAGTGATGCTTGATCTCAATATGCTTTGTTCTTGAGTGAAGTACATGATTCTTTGTGAGATTTATGGCACTTGTGTTGTCACATAGGATTTCCACAGTTGATTCTTCAACACCATAGTCCTTGAGCTGCTGTTTTAGCCAAAGTATTTGAGTGCAGCAGCTTCCAAGAGATACGTATTCTGCTTCAGCTGTACTGAGTGCCACTGTATTTTGCTTCTTTGAGTACCATGAGACAAGCATGTTTCCCATGAGTTGACAGGTTCCTGATGTACTTTTTCTATCAATTTTGCAACCTGTAAGATCTGCATCTGAATAACCTTTTAGTGTAAAATCGGAAGATTTAGAATACCACAAACCATAGTTAGGATAAGTCCCTATGTATTTGATTATTCTCTTGACTGCTGATAGGTGTGATTCTCTTGGACTTGACTGAAATCTTGCACATAAGCAGACACTATATAATATGTCGGGTCTTGAAGCTGTGAGATAGAGTAATGATCCGATCATGCTTCGATATAGTTTGGGACTGACTTCTTTTCCATCCTCATTCTTATCTAATTTGGAAGAGTGAGACATATGAGTTTCTGTCTTCTTGCCATTTTCCATACCAAACTTCTTCACTATTTCCAATGCATACTTCTCTTGAAATATGAAGGTTCCTTTCTGGGATTGATGAATTTGAAGACCAAGAAAGAACCGTAATTCTCCCATCATACTCATCTCAAATTCATCCTGCATTGTTTTAGAGAATTTCTTGCAGAGAAGTTCATTAGAGGAGCCGAATATAATATCATCAACATATATTTGAACTAAAAGGATATCTTTACCTTTTCTTTGAATAAAAAGAGTGGTGTCTACATTACCTTTAGTGAAGCTGTGTCGAGATAAAAAGTTACTTAACCTTTCATACCAGGCGCGAGGTGCTTGTTTCAATCCATAGAGAGCCTTTTTTAAGACAAATACCAGATCCTTTTCTCTAGGTTCTTCGAAGCCAGGAGGTTGTTCTACATATACCTCTTCTTTGATGTAGCAGTTTAGGAAGGCACTTTTTACGTCCATCTGAAAAAGTTTGAAGTCATTGTAACACGCATAAGCAAGAAGTAGCCTAATGGCTTCTAACCTGGCAACCGGTGCATAGGTTTCATCATAGTCTATTCCTTCTTCCTGAGAATATCCTTTTGCTACAAGTCTTGCTTTGTTTCTCACAACCTTTCCTTTGTCATCAAGTTTGTTTCTGAATACCCATTTTGTTCCAATTACTGGACGATTTTTGGGACGATTGACTAGTTCCCAAACATTGTTGACTTTGAACTGATGTAGCTCTTCCTGTATTGCATTTATCCAGTTTTCATCTGCTAATGCATCTTCAATCCTTTTTGGCTCCAATTCAGATACCAAGGCGATGTTGCTCATTGCTTGCTTGAACTTGGATCTTGTTCTTACACCATCATTTATGCTGCCTATGATAAGTTCCTTTGGATGACTTGACTTATGCTTCCAGTTTTTGTCAAGTCCATCATTTGAGGATATTTTGGATTCATTCTGATCATCTTCTGGTCTTTCTTCAACTGCTGAAGTTTCCTTCTGAACATTCTCCGAATTCACATCTGATTCTGCTGGTGAGTTTGTGACTTGATGAAGTGTATGCATTTGAATGGATTCAGGTTCATCATCCTGGTTGCTCTCATCGAACTTGATGTTTACTGATTCCTCTACAGTACGAGTATTCTTGTTATAGACTCCGTAGGCTTTGCTTGTTGTTGAATATCCCAAGAAAGTTCCTTCATCTGATCTTTCATCAAACTTTCCAACTCGATCATTAGCATTCTTTAGAATAAAGCATTTGCAACCGAATACATGAAAGTATGCAATATCAGGCTTTCTTTCTTTGAAAAATTCATAGGGAGTTTTCTCAGAAAAAGGTCTGAGGGAAATTCGATTTAAGATATAACAAGCTGTTGAAACAGCCTCAGCCCAAAAGTTAGAGGTAATTTTACTTTCTATAAGAAGAGTTCTGGCCATTTCTTGCAACGATATGTTTTTCCTTTCTACTACCCCATTTTGTTGTGGAGTATAAAGAGCAGAGAAGTTATGCTGAATTCCGAAATTAGTGCAAAAATCTGAGAAATTTTGATTTTCAAATTCTCCCCCATGATCCGTTCTCAAACTGGAAATAGTGTAACCCTTTTCATTTTGAATTCTTTTAGCAAGTTTTGAAAAGGATATGAAAGCTTCGTTTTTGTGAGCAAGAAATGAAACCCATGTAAATCTAGAGAAGTCATCAACTATGACAAGACAATATTTCTTACCTCCAATGCTTAGAGTTCTATTTGGTCCGAAGATGTCCATATGAAGTAGCTGCAGACAACGCTTAGTAGAAACTTGATTTAAAGACTTAAAAGAACTTCTTACCTGCTTACCTAGTGTGCATGCATGACATAGTTCACTTTTCTCAAATTTTGTTTGAGGTAATCCTCGAACAAGTCCCTTCTTGGAAAGTTTTGAGATATGTTTCATACTAATATGGCCTAACTTTCTGTGCCAAAGATCAGATTCATCCTTGACAAAAATAAGACATTTAGTATGTTCACAGTCAACATTAATATCTAAAAGATAAATATTCCCATGCCTTCGTCCCGTAAAGGATTGCTTTTTATCCTTGCTCATACCTGTGCATTTTAGATCTTGGAACCGAATATCATATCCAGAGTCACAGAGTTGACTTACAGAAATCAAGTTGTAGTTCAATCCTTTGACTAGAGAGACATCTTTAACGGTCAGATTTCCAATCTTTACATTTCCTTTCCCGATCACTTTACCCTTGTTCCTTCCTCCAAACGACACACTTCTTCCATCACAATCTGAGAGGGATATAAACACTTCTGGATTTCCAGTCATGTGACTTGAACAACCACTATCTAGAAACCATTTGTTCTTCCTTTTCTTTGGTACCTGCAATAGATAACCAACTTACTGTTTCTTTGGTACCCATGTTTTCTTGGGTCCTTCTGTGTTAGTATATTTTGACCTTTTAATAGGTCTCCAGATTTTCTTGCAGTAATCCTTAGTATGGCTAGGATCACCACAGTTCACACAATGTTGTCGAATGTAGGATCTAGTAAAGTGCTTATAAAAATGATGCTTGTAATTGGAAAACGTTGGTTTTCGAAATTCAGTTTTAAAGACATTTCTTTGGCTACTTTCCTTCTTAAAACCCAACCCAGATCGATCATTGAAGGGTATCTGTTTTGATATAATGCTATTCAGAGTTTCTGAGCTTTGTGAAAACCTTTTTGATATAGTAGAAATTTTTTCTTTCAAGGAAGCATTTTCTCTTGAAACAGAATCATGATTTTCTTTCATCTGGTGAAACTCTTGTTGTAGAAAACTAATTTTTTCTTCTTGAGACACATTCTGTTATTTTAAAGAAGTATTTTCCTTTTTCAAACAAGAAACCTTCTCAAGGGCTTCTTTGTAGTTTCTACATAATTCAACTATATATTCAACGACTTCATCAGGGAGTTCAGATGAACATACCTCAGTTTCTGAATCTGAACTTGAGTCTGATTCGGCCATGAGATAGATATTTGCATAATCATTCTCGCTTTCATCAGAATCACTCAAAGTTTCTGCCTTTAGAGCCTTCTTATACTTCTCATACTTGAGTTTGTCCTTTTTCAAAATTGGGCAGTTCGGTTTGATATGACCTGCTTTCTTACAGTGGAAGCAAATCACATCTTTGCTATCTTGTGAGTCGTTGCTTGATATTTTTACCTCACTCTTTTTCCAAGGTTTCTTTCCTTTGATATTTCTGCCTTTCCGAGCCATCTTCCTAAATTTCTTGACCATGAGGGCTAATTCTTCGTCATCCTCATCTTCATCATCTGTGTCAGAAAAATATTGATTAATTTGACTTTTTAATGCAATAGATTTTTTACCTTTCTGTTCTCCCTTTTTGTTTGCTCGTTCTGTTTCATAGGATTGCAAAGTGCCGACTAGCTCATCCACCGAGAGAGGTCTAATTGTTTGGCATTCTTGAATTGATGGCTTGATGTAATTCCAATCATCTGTGAGTCCTCGTAGTATCTTCCTAACTTGCATTGGTTCAGCAATAGGTGCACCTTGTCTTGCAAGTCCACTTGCCAAAGTCTGAAACATGTCTATCATATCTGCAATAGATTCATCAGGCTTCATTTCAAATGCTTCATAGTCACTTAGTAAAATACCGAGCTTTGTTTCTTTCACACGATTTGTTCCTTGAAAGGTAACATGAAGTCTATCCCATATTGCCTTAGATGATTCTTCCTCTGAGACACGATTATAAAGAGGAGTAGATAAGGCACAAAAGAGAGCATTGACAGCTTTAGAATCAAGGCCTTTTCTTTTAGCCTTTTCAGCATCAGTCATTGTTGTAACAATGTTTACTCCGTCAGCAGAGGTTGGATTTGTGGTATTTGCAGGAACTATTCCATTTGTAACGACATCCCACATCAGATCATCATAGGCTTTGAAGAACCACTTCATCTTGTTACTCCACATGTTGTAATCCTTTCCATCAAAGTATGGAGGCTTGTTGGCAAAGTGCGAATCGCTTGTTCCTGAAGAGTGATTGCTAGACATAGTAGATCGTTAACTCTGAAGTCAATAGACACTTCGTAAAATGAGCAACCTGCTCTGATACCAATTGATGTATCTAACAATATTTCCTAGAGGGGGTGAATATGAGATTCTGAACACAATTGAAATTTCTTGCGGAATGAATAAAGTTCAGTGTACGATTAGGAACAAAAACAGTATAACGGTGTGCAGAAAATCTAAACACAAAGGTAAGAGTTTAGAGAAGAGAATATTGCACACAAAATTTATAGTGGTTCGGCTTAGATCAAGCCTACGTCCACTCTCCCACGATGACAGCCGATCGGCTGGATTTCACTATGAAGAATCAAGAAGATTACAATCACTCAAGTGTTTTGTTTCCTTCTCACACAGATTTTCACAGTGAAGGATTTTGAATACTCAGTATACTCTCTCAGATGAAACTCAAGTTATTCTTGCACTTTGGATTGATGTTCGCTCTCTTACTCTCTGGTCGAACATTATTCTTCTTTTATACTCCCCTGCCTCCGAACTAGCCGTTGGATTCCAGCCAAGGGATCGCTCTTCAATCCTTGATTGGACGTCATCAATCGTGATTGAACGAGACTGTATTTTCAGAAGATATGTAGACCGTTGGGTAAGATATTGAACCATTCTGATTCAGTCGCCCATACAACTGAATCTCCAGCTTCCATAAGTGTGATAAGTTTGAGTTGATTCCCGAGGATATTTTCCTTAGAAGATGATATCCTATTTAGAAAGTCCCTTGATTGACAAGAGGGGATATCAGGATAATTGAATATCACTTGCCTTGATCGGAAACCTGCCATTCGTGGGTCTTCGTGTTTTGTAAAATGCAGGAACTGATCTTTCTTCAGATTCGTCTAAGAGAAGTTTGATCAGTTGACATGGAATGGTAATACGGAGATTTGATGTGATCCATCCGTCACTGTTTGGATCGTCAAGAGCACTTCCATCTGACTCTACGTCAGAAGCACTTCTATCTGACCCTACGTCAGAAGCACTTCCATCTGACCCTTCGTCAGAAGCACTTCCATCTGACCCTTTGTCAGTGCGATAGAATTGGAATCACTCAATCTGCTGCTTACACATTCTTCCTGCATCACATTACATTAGACAATATCTTTTGAAGGTTTTGTCAGAATCAAAATATAGGAGTATTTCCACAACAATAAATACCCCCTGCAGTTAAAAGCTAACTCGCATAAAAGGGGCTTAGGATATCAGAAACATCACATGGATGAATCTGTCCCAAAGGCAACAAGCCGAGGCCGAGGCAAAAGCCTGGGACGCCTGGGAGGCCGAAACAGCCCGAATAACTCGTTCATCGGTTCTCCAACTTGGAAAGGCAGGTTTCGAATGTTCAATAATCCTTTAAATGCCTACTTCAACCATAACTCTAAATGGTTGTCTGAAGAAGATGTCACTTCACCGATAGAACCAGATCTGACAAATCCTTTTCTTGAAGATGACTCTGTGAATGTCATCATGGAGTGGTTGGATAATGAAGCCACTTCCTCTGAGTAACGAGACTCTTCCCTTGTCTTTAAATACTGCATTTAGAACTTTTTACATTTATCGCATTTTCTTTCCTTATTGTACGTATAGGGAAACGCCTTTGGATCTCCGGCCGTTGGTCCAAATAGCACATCTTGTAATGCGGCCCATCTTGCATTCAATAAAACCATACATATTTTGTTAAGGACATATGGAACCACGAATCAGCCCAATGATGATACTAGTCTTCTGCACAGAAGCTTGAGGCCTGATTTGCCATATGATTCCTGATTTCCAAATAGATTTCCTTGGGGCCAGGATATCCAATGACATGAGGATTAGTCCTGTTTATACCTGTACCTATTTCGAAAACTCTTTCGAAAAGACTTTCCATGATCATGCATGTCATTCTTATGGAGTACGAACTAACCATACTCATGACATTTCAGGCATATCATCTCAAACATGCATACCAGGTTGTTACGAAATTCGGATTTCTCCAGTAACCATTCTTATAGCATTGAGAAAGATGAAGACGAGGGTTATGCGTCTATCCGCAGAGATTGGAATGCCTTTGAGGAATCGACGCCTCCTACTTCAGAAGAACCAATCATTATTAATCTGGGAGACTCCGTGAATATCAAAGAGGTCAAGATTGGCGGGCATTTATCCCGAAATGAAAGGCTTGAGTTCACATAGTTATTAAAAGAATATCAAGACATTTTTGCATGGTCTTACGCTGATATGCCAGGCCTAGATCCTAAGATTGTGGAGCATGCCTTACCCACAGATCCCAGTATCAAACCTGTCAAGCAAGGCAGCAGACGGATGAAGGCCGAGTTGGAGGACAAAATTAAGGAAGAAGTCATGAAACTTCTGAGGGTAGGCTTTATTGAAGCTATCCCATACTCAGACTAGATTGCAAATATAGTCCCCGTCATGAAGAAGGATGGTAGAGTTCGGATCTGCGAGGATTACCGAGATCTGAATAGAGCAAGCCCGAAAGATGATTTTCCACTTCCTCACATTGATGTGTTGGTGGATAGCATAGCAGGTTATGAATTGTTCTCGTTTATGGATGGATTCTCGGGATACAACCAAATCTTCATGAAACAAGAAGACAAACCAAAGACTGCTTTTACCACACCCTGGGGGAACTTTTGCTACAAAGTCATGCCCTTTGGATTAAAAAATGCCGGGGCTACCTATCAGAAGGCCATGGTCACATTATTCCATGATATGATTCACACAGAAATTGAAGTGTACGTCGATGACATGATCGCCAAATCCAAGAAAGGGCAGGATCACGTACAGGTGTTAAGAAAATTATTTGAGCGCCTGCGCAAATATAAGTTAAAGTTGAACCCTAACAAATGTGTGTTTGGGGCAAAATCTGGGAAACTTCTCGGATTTATAGTCAGTAACAGGGGTATTGAGATTGATCCTTCAAAGATTCAAACTATCCACGATCTGTCAACTCCCTCCACAGTAAAAGAAGTGAGAAGCCTTCTGGGGAGACTGAACTATATTGCCAGATTTATCAATTAACTGTCTGATGTGGCTAAGCCAATCTTCAAATTGCTTAAGAAAGGCGCGAAAGTAACATGGGATGCTGAATGCAGCAGGGCATTCCAAATGATCAAGAACTATCTGATCACACCGCCGGTACTTGTGCCACCAATTCCTGGTCACCCATTGACCTTATATCTGACTATACAGTAGGAATCCTTGGGAGCCTTACTTGCCCAAACAAGCCCGATAGATGGTAAAGAAAGTGACATCTATTACCTGAGTAAGAAATTCACGCCGTCTGAATCAAAATATGTACCAGTTGAAAGGGCCTGTGTAGCAGCGGTATGGGTACTTCGTAGACTGAGGCAGTATACCTTACACCACCACATTCAGCTCATAACAGAGAACGATCCTGTCAAGTACCTCTTGGAGAAACCTGCTTTAATTGAAAAATTAGCAAAATGGCAAGTGATGCTGTCTGAGTTTGACATCAAGTGTTCTCCACAGAAGTCAGTAAAAGGAAGAGCTATAGCTGACATGCTAGCAGAAAACCCGTCAAACGGTGAGTCTCCTGAAGTAACAAGCACAGAAGGTCAAATTCTCAACTTAGTAGAAGACAAGTGGGTAATGTATTTCGATGGTGCTGTTAATCTATCAGGGGCAGGCACTGGGGCAGTACTGATATCCCCTGATGATCAACATTACCCTGTGGCGGCAAAAATAACTTTTCCTTGCACCAACAACATCTCAGAATATGAGGCGTGCATTCTAGGCCCACGATTGGCCATTTCTATGAAGATACCTAGGTTGCAAGTTTTTGGAGATTCCATGCTCATCATTCTACAGACACAGGGAGAGTGGAAGACGAAAGATGCAAAGCTCATCCCTTATCATGAATACCTTGAGGAATTAACACTTGAATTTGAAGAAGTGTCATTCGAGTACCTATCGAGATCTCACAATCAATTTGCAGATGCATTAGCCACCCTTGCCTCAATGCTGCAAACAACTGGAGGGTTGGATATAGAACCCCTAAGGATCAATATAGTTGAAAGGCCAGCTTATTGTATGCTAATCGAAGAGGAATTTGATGGGGAACCATGGTATTACGACATCAAGAATTATCTTTCAAAATGGGAGTTTCCTGAAGGGTGCCACCCAGGAGACCGGAGATACATAACCAAGATGGCCAGCAAGTTCTTTCTCAGCGGAAAAATTCTATACAAAAGGTCGTTTGACTCTACTCTGTTGAGGTGCGTAGATGCCAAGGAAGCAAATATTCTCATGAAAGAGATCCATGAAGGTATATGTGGGCCTCACATGAACGGCCACCTCCTCGCCAGGAAGATCATGCGGCTTGGCTATTTTTGGATGACCATCGAATCAGACTGCTACCAGCATGTCCGGTCATGCCACCAATGCCAAATATATGGTGATAAAATCAATGCACCCCCAAACGAACTACACCAAATGTCTGAAGTTTGGCCTTTCTCTATGTGGGGGATAGACATGATATGGCCTATTAATCCTGTGGCTTCAAATGGTCATCGCTTCATCTTGGTAGCGATTGATTATTTCACGAAATGGGTAGAGGCCAGTTCTTACAAGAACGTCACTGCAAGAAATGTGGCAAGATTCGTTAAAAGAGACATCATCTCCCGGTATGGTACCCCTCAAGCGATCATCACAGATAATGGGTTTAACCTGAACAACAAGATTGTCAATGGTCTATTGGATCACTTTGGTATTCGACATCTGAATTCTTCCCCCTACCGCCCACAGATGAATGGGGCAGTGGAAGCAGCCAACAAAAACATCAAAAGAATCTTGGCTAAAACAGCAGAAAACTACAGGGATTGGCATGAAAGGCTGCCCTTCGCCTTAATGGCTTACCGAACGTCAATCAGGACTTCTACAGGGGCAACTCCCTACAGTCTGGTGTATGGGACGGAAGCAGTTCTACCCGTGGAAGTTAAGATTCCCTCTTTGAGAATCTTGTCAGAGGGTAAACTCTCCGAGCCAAAGTATTCCAAGCACAGATACGAACAGTTGAATTTAATAGACGAGAAGCGTCTTAAAGCCATTTGTCATGGACAAACTTACCAAAAGAGAGTAGCCAGGACGTTTAACCGAAAGGTCAAGACCAGAAATTTCGAAGTAAATGACTTGGTAATTAGGAAGACTTTGCTGAGTAATACCCATCCGGGAGGTAAATTCACCCCGAATTACGAAGGCCCCTACATTATCAAGAAGATTCTAACTGGAGGAGCATTGATTCTTGTAAACTCCGAAGGAGAAGAACTGGGGCACCCTGTAAACTCAGATGCTGTGAAGAAGTATTACCCTTGAAATAAAATCAGATTTCGATTATATGACTCATCTCGGATTGAGCCGAGTCATCATAATAGTCATTGCATAAGCATATCATGCATCAATGCATACATTAGCATGTGTTCAATATTGCAGGACCTAAGGAAGCAAGGCCCTCGATGGCAAATACCAAGAATGTCTGATGAAGACAGCAGACAGCAAAACGAAGAGCAGGAAACTGCAAAGAATGGCACAGGGGCATGCTCCAAAATGAATGAAGCCATTGAGCAGGATTCATTGCCCCAGTCAGACGAAGGAATCATCGCCATAGGTCAAAATGGCTGATTTATGTAATCTACGCATTGGCATTCAGATGTGAATGCATGATCAAGGAGACCTAACGGCGTGGTGGTCAGATTTTCATAAATTTATGAATTTCCATTGGAGCGCATGATCAAGTGTAAGGTGTATCGTTCTAATTTTCTGAAATTCGAGAGCATACACTGACATATTCCTTTCATATTTTTTCAGGGATCCCTGGCCACGCTGGACATGTAAGTATTCATTTCCCTATCTCTCAGGTTTTAAGACTGTCAGAACCCTTTTTGCTAGAATTTGAAGGCTTCTTGGAATCTAGCATACATTCAAATCTCATGTCTAGAAAGACGCAAAATTCTCACAGTCATGTCATTGGCATTCATGTTTAAACTTGGAGGTTATCTGAACATGATTGAAATATGCATTGTGCATCATAAATCCCCTTAGAGGGTAAGTTTTGGAAAAAGCGAAATGAACTTTTCCAATAAAAGTTGTTTGAACCGTTCAAAAGGATGTTTCCCCAGACAAGAGGCAAGCCTGGTCCAAACATGTCCCGTACACACTTGAGAGATGAGTGGAGTGGTAAAGATAGCGAGACCTTGACCTACGGACGTAAGGGTTATTCGCAGTGATTACATGGATTGAGACGACGGAGGCATTCGTTTCTCTATCATAAACACTATAGGTGACCATTGATAACCCTTTGAATGGCGGTTTCATTCTTTATCCCTGTCAAGAACCACCCCACAGTGGGGCAAACTGGAGGTACGTCCAGCGGTATCAGGAGGTAAATGGTTAGAAGTTCTCTTGCTCAGACTTGCATCAATCTTCGTGTGTTGCTTGTCATTTTAACTTCTATGGTAATTCAGGTGCTTTAGGACGACGAAAAGCATTCGTTTCTCTATCATATACACTTTTACCCTTTGCACAGCCCAGTTGATCCTATACGTTCGTTTCACAAACCCATTGTTGATCATTGCATATTCCAAGGCGGAAGCGACGTCACTTCAAGAGCGGAAGAGTTCAAAATATAGGATTTATGAAAAATTCCTGGACTAATGTTTGAGTGCTGAGATTCAAGTTGTGCATCTAACACACTCATTTGAAAATCCTGATTCCCAAAAGAAAAAAATGGGATTTCAACAAAAAAAGAAAAAAGAAAAATCCAATCCTGGGCATCAAGAAAAAGCAAAGTGCCTGGTAAAAGCAAGGCCAGTGCCCGTCCAAATACTTGTACACTTGTGAACCAAGTGTTTGATCTTGTAAACTGCCAAAAGATGGCATGATACCTTTGTATAGGTCACTAGTGAGATCTGGTTATAAAAGAAAATCCCAAGGGAGCGGGACTGCAAAAGATACTCCCAAATCATGTCACACTCAGATGATGAAAGCGTAGATAAGATGTTGACACCGTCTCAACATGAAAGAGATATTCTCTAAAGACAAATGTGCGCTTCGAAGACTGACAATGCTCTTCAAAGACTATCAATGCACTTCAAAGACTGAAGACGCTCTTTGAACCAGAAGGGGCAAGATGGCGGCAAACTTGCAATGATCACCAATGTTAAACCCTTCGCGTATTCTTAGCCAAAAACAAGCCTTCTTTGGTCCCCAAACCTACCTACGTTACAACCCTGAAAAGCCTTTTCTGATTAAGGCACTTGGATTGACATAGGGTTTAATGTCTAAACTTAGCTCGAAGAAGTTCGAGCAAGATTATTTCTTTCTCATTTTGCAGGTTTCTTGACTTGTAAACCTGGAGCAGATATTGAAGACTTCTCTTCAATAACCTTGACTTGCTTGCAAGTCCCCCTTGAAAACCATTGACCAAACCCAGCATTACGGTCCCTGAGAAGTCCTCCTGATCGATCGAGGTGTATTCACTGCGAATGATCCTGAACCCTAGGCGCAGGTTTGATAGGAAATTCGAGTGCATTCTTGGTGAAAGACCATTATCTCAAAAACGGTGAGAAGTCCTTTTTTATGAGAATACTCCAATGGACGTTTTAACCAAACTCCTGTGGGTAATTTCAGATTGTTTGATTCAAACTTTCCTCACAAGGGATTTTTTATCACTTCCATATGTCGCAAGGTGTTTTGGATAACCTCCAGCATCGTAATGCATTCATTGACTATGATATAAGTCATAAAGTGCTGTCAGTTTGATATCAGATATCATTTAAAGACCATTGATGTGCCTTTGGTAAGAAAATTTTCAGATTGGAGCTTCCGCAAGATTCTTGATGACTTCGGCTCCTAAAATGGCTTGTATCTCTCTTGGACTCGTGGTAGCCCCAAGTTCCAGAATAACACATTTCTCTAAGAAGGAGAGTTTATATGTCTGAGCTTCTGACAGATTCTTGGTAACCCCAGATTCTAGAAGGATACCTTACTCTATGAAGAAGAGCTTTCAAGTTTATTTTCCTGCAACATCCCTGGTAATTCCATATCTCAGGAAAACACATTCTTATGAACAGTTTTATAGGTTTGAGCTTTCTGCAGGATACCTGGAATCCCCAAATCCCAGAATGTCACCTCCAATGTCAAAAGGACAATGTTTGAAATTATCTCCCTACGTGAGATTCCAATATTACAGGATGCTTGGAGTATCCAGATCCCAAAATGTCACCTCCCATGTCAAGAGGACAATCTTTAGAAATCATCTCTCCGTGAGATCCCAGTGTTACAGGTTGGAACTTTCTGCAGGATACCTGGAATTCCCAGATCCCAGAATATCACCTTCAATGTCGAAAGGACAATATTCAAGATAGTCTTTCTACGAGATCTCAGGTAGCCCCTAGATCCCAGAAGAATCTTATCAAAGTTTTTGCAAGTTTAAGTTTTCTGCAGGATACTTGGAATCCCCAAATTCCAAAATAACACCTCGCGTGTCGAAAGGACAATTTTCAGTATCAGCTTTCTGTGAGGTTCTAGGTAATCCCTAATCCCAGAATAGCTCTTGTGGTGAAGCCTAAGGGTTAGGCGCACCTCACTTGTATGAATCCTAGTTAATTCCTTAGAATATAGGATCGAAAACTGTTGACAAAATCTGCTTTCTGTGAGGTTCTAGGTAACCCCTAAACCCAGAATAGCTCATCTGGTGAAGCCTAAGGGTTAGACACACCTCATTTGTAAAGATCCTAGTTAATTCCTTAGAATATAGGATCAAAATGCTCGACAATCCCTAAGAGACTGGGTGCGTCATCCATAGGTTCCTAGCAGAGAGGAGTCCTATTTCTCGGCCTGATCCCCCTGAAGGATCAAAATGCTCGACAATCCCTAAGAAGACTGGGTGCGTCATCCATAGGTTCCTAGCAGAGATGAGTTCTATTCATGGTCTGATCCACCATAAGGATCAAAACCCCTGACAATCCCTAAGAGACTGGGTGCGTCATCCATAGGTTCCTAGCAGAAAGGAGTCCTATTCATGGTCTGATCCACCATACGGATCAAAACTTCTGACAATCCCTAAGAGACTGGGTGCGTCATTCACAAGTTCCTGTCAAGTATAGGAATCCCATTCTGGTACGGCCTACCATACAGGCTAGAGTTTAACCGCCCTAGGATACTCAAAAGACGAGTCCCCAAGTATTCAATTGAACCCGCTATACACCGCGCATGCCGCACGAGCATCAAACAGGTGATCAACAGGTAAATAGCAGGTGGGTCTCCCGACTTTCTCTCTCACATCAGCAAAAGAATGAGGAGCAGAGCGTTCACCAGCGGGACAAGAAAGATTGAGTGTCAAGATTCGTTTTTCTTTTCCCCAGTCGAGTCGGTCTAGACTCAGGTGTCACCTGTCTTTGAGCGAAACCTCTCACGAGATTCCTCTCAAAGAGGGACAGCTGTTGACACCTGATTTTTGACCAAGTCTTTTTCAGCTTTATTTTGAAAAATCACAAAAAATCCATAAAAAGTCAAAAAATTACAAAATCAACTTTGGTAACCTTGGCCAAGCCCAAGGAACCATTCTTGACCAAAAAATAATTTTCCATATTTTTCACATTTTTGGTATTTTTTAGAAAATAGAAAAAATACTCAAACAAATCAGGCAAAATAGCATTTGAGGTCACAAAAATATAAAAAAATAGCCAATATTTTTCTTTTTAATCTCTTGCATTTTTGACCTCACAAAAAATCCAAAATCAGATTCAATTATAGGTGTTCCTTTGTAACCTGTACTATTGAATCTGAGAAAAAATATCAATCGAGTCTTTTAATTTGTAATTTTAGCATTTTCTAGGATCTTGACATTCAATCTAACTGTCCCCTATTTCAATTTGACCTAATTGTTTGGACAAATTGCTCAATTGCAAACTTAATTGCATTTTAGTCCTTGAATTTGAGCATAATTGAAATTACTTTCAATTCAAGGGCTATCATTACAAATTGAACATGCTGCCCAATGATTTTTACCATTCTGAATCGATTGTGATAGGTAATTTGGCCCAATTTGGTCATTTGAACCTTCAATTGCACAATCCCTAATTTTGCAATTAAATAGAAATTTGGGGTTTTCATAGAAATTGAGGTGAAATTTTGGGCAAAACCACATTTTTAGATAAAATCCATGCCCTAAACACAATTTTGAAATTTAATTGCAAAAATTCCCAACAGATTTGGACTAATTTTGAAAATCCCAAATTGGAACCGGTTCGGATCGGTCAGACCGCCGGTCCGACCGGTCGAACCGGTCCAGAACAGTGTCATCGTCTTCCTCAGGCCTACGCACGAATGAACAGTGCAAAATTGAATTTCAACAACAAAATTGACCGACCAATCGACCATAATCGGAGAGGCATTGTTGGGCGTTTAATCCTTTAGACCATTCCCCATCGATCGGGACCGGAATGGTGATCAACGACCGCCGGAGCAGATAGTAATCGGCCGGTCAAGACGTAAGACCTGCGAAAGTCAACGAGTACCAAATGCAAGTCGAATTTGTGTCAAATGCAACCACTGGAGGTCCCAAACAGAATAACCACTTAATACCCTTCAATTGCCAATCGCCGGTGACCATTTCGCACGTGTTCTCACGTGCGAAGGTCACCTGTTCCAACTTCCCGATTCGGCGCCAAAACTGAAAATGGTACATAAGCTAGAAAGCCTTCGCGAAGAGGAGGTAGGTAAGTTCAGTTAGGAAAAGGAGAACAGAATTGAAAGAGAGAGAGAGAGAGAGAACGAGAGAGAGAGAGAGAGAGAGAGAGAGAGAGAGAGAGAGAGAGAGAGAGAGAGAGAGAGAGAGAGAGAGAGCTCCCCTCCATCGCCATTGTCGAGGGTTGAGCTCGAACTTGCAAGGCGCTGGTTGGGCCGTCTCCGGCCAAACCGAAGCCAAGGGAAACTACTAGAAGGTCGTCTAATGTGCCAGGAAGCGAACGCCACCGATCGCGCCGCCTGAAACCGCGGAAATAGGTAGGACGAAGCTTAAAGCTCTTCACTGTGCATCAATGGTGACTTGCCTGTTTCACGTGTTTTTTTGTGATTTGTGTGTGCGTTTTCTTCCCTGAACATCACTGACCATATTCGCATCTTGGTTTTGCATCGATTTTTCCTGAGCACCTTGAATCGAGTCTTCAAACTTAGCTTCCATAGCCGACCACTGTTCATACTTGCCTAGCCCAATCTAGGCCGCGCGGGCTCAATCGGAGCCCGAGGTAAGCCTTATGCACCTCCTGCCATGTCAATCTGTGGATGAATTGATCTGATTTCGCGTGACTTGCGTGATTGAGCTTCCATGGCCGTACTCGGCAATTCGCACAATGTTCTCGATTCTGTGAATAGGATGCTTCAATTCTTAGATACGTTAAACTAGATATGATTGCGAGTCGATTGCCGTTGGTCTCACGTGATTTCATTAAGATCTCACTGTACGATCATCACCGGAGATCCTCAGCCGTCCATTTCGCCGGAGTCGAGAGGGTGAAGACGAAGCTGACGTGGCGTGGTCAATAGGTCAAAGTTCCATGTGTCACAATGCGATTAGTCCCCGTGGTTGTCGAGTCAGCTCGACCGTTAGTCCGTTAGGGCGAGTCAGCATAGATCGGACGGTCTAGATTAATCGAGTCCAACAAATGGTGACCGTCCGATTAATAATTGGGATTATTCGGAAATTCTTTTTAAACGGAAAATCAAATTGAATCAAAACGGTGTCGCATAGGCTAACGGGTGGACGACGTCGTTTAGGCTAGCAGGATTGAACGGCTCAGATCAAGTCTCAGTTTCTAATCGTAGCCGTAGGTTTTAGTAAGTAGATCAAACGGCTCAGGTCGAGTCTTCACTTAATCTAGACCGTAGGCTCTAGTATTCTCATCCGGCGATCGTGGATTAGCCACGTGGTCTATCAGGGACCGTTGGATTAATTCCGAATAATCTGAAAATAAGAAAGCTTGGAACAGCGTCGTTCGGTGGCCGAAGTCCGCGCGGGTCCGGTTCTAGGCCGGGTTCCGACCCGAGTGGGTCGGGTTGACCCGGCCCGAATAATATTTTTTTAATAAAAAAAATCAAAAAATGATTTTAAAAATAAAAAAATCAGAAAAATCCTAGAAAATCAAAAAAATGCTAGAAAATTCCAGAAAATTCCAAAACAAATGTGGAAAAATTGTGGAAAAATCCCAAACATTTTGGAAATCCCCAAAAATCGAGGATTGACCTCAGACAACTGGTCAACCCTATTTTTGAGGTTTCTTATCCGTTCTTCCGAGACTTGACGATATTACCCTTTGGGGATAAGTAGCCTCTGCTATATATGCAAGATAAGACCGATAATGCCAAGGTAAGAATTAGGGTTAGGTAGACGATCAATTCTTAGGCTGGGGTTTTCAAGTCCCGTATCTTTTCTGAAAATGACGATTTTGCCATTTAATGGGAAAATCGTCTTTCTTGTCCCCAATCAAAGTCCTGAAAATTTCTTAAAATTAGGGTTTGGGTCAAGTGGGCGACCCACCCTAATATTTGAGATTTTCAGTCATCATCTTTGTCCAAAATGACGATTTTACCCCTCCGAGGGTAAAATCACTTTTAAATTCCAAAAAAATCCTAAAAATTCTCAAAAAATGGAAAATGGATTGGATTGATAGCCAATCATATTTCCCCCATCTTTTGACTTCCCAATTCATCTAAAAAGATAAATTTTCCCTTTCAAGGCGAATTGTCCCTTGAATTGTTCAAAATTACGATTCTGCCCCTCATGGGCGAATCATGTCCAAATCACTCTTAATCCTTGATTGACATTTCTCTAGGCTAATAGGGCCTCATTAGGGATGCCATGCTGCTTTCATGTGTTTTATCCGCATGTACTGGATCCTTGATTTGTGCACTTATTTCTATTGATTGTGAGTGATAGGGTAGTAATTCCCATCTGCATGAACTCCTAGATTTAGGATCTGTACCCCACTCGTCTGTATAAAATCCAAGGATCAGATAAACCATTCAGCTTAGGTACCGAAAGGGCGTCAACTCTGACAGTTGCCATAACTAAGTCCCCGAACCCAATTCTCTGGTTTCCTCAGGATCGAATAGACCACTCCCAACTATTCGATAGGGTTTCCGATCGTACCCTCCACAAAATGATTGGTGGCGACTCCTTGGCATGTACATTTATCACATGTTACTAGACCACACTGATGGACGACCACGTATATCCAGCAGTTGCGATTTGGGTAATGGCCCTTGGGAGAGGCCCGCGTTCGATCAAGCTAGCGATCGGGCGGCCCATTAGCTCACCACTCGCCCTCTATACCCGCGAGGGAGGGTCGCGACAATATTGATCTAACCTTTCTGGGCTTTTAAGTTTTGGAATAAGAGTGATCTGAGTCTTGTTTATCTTAGGGTTGAGTAATCTTGTGTTGATAAAGCTGCGTACCTCTTCAAATACATCCATTTTGATATCCTCCCAGTTTAGGTGAAAGAACAGTCCATTTAAGCTGTCAAGTCCAGGAGCTTTTAAAGGACCCATCTGGAACACAGCAGCCAGTTGTCGCGACCCTCTCGAGCGCTATCTGGCTAGCGAGGGCTAATGGGCCGCCCGATCATCACCTGATTGGACGCGAGCCTCACCCAAGGTCCATTACCCAAATCGCAACGGCTGGATATACGTGGTCGACCTTCAGTGTGGTCTAGTGACATGTGATATGTGTACATGCCAAGGAGTCGCCACCAAACGTTTCTTGGAGGGAACGATCGGAAACCCCATCGAATAGTTGGGAGCTGTCTATTCGATTCTGCGGAAACCAGAGAAATGGGTTCGGGGACTTAGTTACGCCAACTGCTAGAGTTGACGCCCTTTCGGTATCTAAGCTGAATGGTTTATCTGATCCTAGGATTTCATACAGGCAAGTGGGGTACAGATCCTAAATGTAGGAGTTCATGCAGATGGGAATGACTACCATATCACTCACAATCCATGAAATTAAATGCGCAAATCAAAGATCCATAATATGCAGATAAACCACATAAAATCAGCATGGCATCCCTAATGAGGCCCTATTAGCCTAGAGAAGTCTCAATCAAGGCTTAGGAGTGATTTGACATGATTTGCCCATGAGGGGCAGAATCGTAATTTTGAACAATTTAGGGATGATTCGCCTTGAAAGGGAAAATTTGTCATTTTAGATGAATTGGGAAGTCAAAAGACGGGGGAAATAGGATTGGCCATCAATCCAACCAATTTCCTATTTTTCGGGAATTTCCAAGATTTTTTTTTGGAATTTAAAAGTGATTTTACCCTTAGAGGGGTAAAATCGTCATTTTGGACAAAGACGAGGGTTGAAAATCTTAAACTTTAGGATTGGTCGATCACCTGACCCAAATCCTAATTTTAAGCAATTCTCAAAATTCGATTGGAGTAGGAAAGGCGATCTACCCTTTGAGGGGTAAAATCGTCATTTCAGGGAAAATGATGAGATTCGAAAACCCCAGCAAGAGGATTCGCCACCTAACTGGCCCTATCCTAATCTAGGCATTTTCAACTTATCTCAGAACATGAAGCAGGGACAAATTACCCATAAAGGGCATTGTCGTCAATTCTTGGAAGAACGGATAAGAAACCCCAAAAATAGGGTTGACCAGTTGTCTGTGGTCAATCCTCAATTTTTTGGGATCTCTGGAGTGTCTAGGATTTTTCCGAATTTTTTCCACTTTTTTTTTGGAATTTTCTAGCGTTTTTTTTTTATTTTCTAGGATTTTTCTGATTTTTTTTATTTTTTAAAATCATTTTCTGATTTTTTTTATATTTAAAATATTATTCGGACCTGGTCGATCTGACCCACTCGGGTCGGAACCCGGCCCAGACCTGGACCCGGGAAACCTACGGGCTAAAACGACGCCGTTTCTACATTTTTAATTTTTAGATTATTCGGAATTAATCCGACGGCCCACACTGAACCGCGTGGCTGAACCGCGTGGCTAATCCGCGCCCGTTGGATCTAATTACTAGAACCTACGGTCTAGATTAAGTGAAGACTCGACCTGAGCCGTTTGATTGACTTACTAAAATCTACAGCCACGATTAGAACCTGAGACTTGATCTGAGCCGTTCAATCCTACTAACCTAAACGACACCGCTTGACCCTTTATCTAAACGGCACCGTTTCAGCTGGTTTTGATTTTTCGATTTTACAACATTGTTGAATAATCCTAATTTCTAATCGGACGGTCACCATTTATTAGATTCGATTATTCTCAGCCGTTGGATTCTTTTTATTCGAATAACAGACTCAACGGCCATGCTGACTCGACATCCACGTGGACCAGTCACGTGTTGCCACCTAGACCTTTGACTCGTTGACCTCGTCACGTACGCATCATCTTCAACCTCGCGCCCGCAACTGGATGAACGGCTGTGCTTCTCCGACGGCGATCCGACGGTGGATCCTTGATGAAATCATGCAAGACCAACGACAATCGACTCACGATCGTCTCTAGTTTAACATATCTAAGAATCGCAGCATCTCATTCGCAAAATCACGAGTATCAAGCAGAGTGCCGAGTACGGCCTTGGGAGTTCGATCGCTCGACTAACACAAAATCATTGCAATTCCATCACGGGATAGCATCAATCGATGTTCAGGAGACTTACCTCGAGCTCCGATTGAGCTCGCTCGGCCCAGATTTGGCTGGCCAAGAACGGACAGTGTTCGACGATGGAGGTTGGATTGGGAGACTCAATTAGAGGTGCGCAAGCGAAGTCGATGCAAAATAGATGTGCGACAATGGTCAGTGATGTTCAAGGAGTAAAACGCACACAGTAATCGCAAGAATGAACAAGAAATGCATGAGTCGCCATTGAAGTGTAGTGAAGAACACGAGGTTGTGACTCACCTGTTCCGGCGATTTCGGGCTGCGCGGTTGACGGCAACAGCTTCCTCTCAGTCTGGGCAACCTGCTGACGATCTCCTAGAGCTTTGGTCTAGCCTGGAAAGGACTGACCGATGCTCTATGGATTCGAGCTCTGTCCTCGACAATGGCGGTTGGAGGACGAGCTCTCTCTCTCTCTCTCTCTCTCTCTCTCTCTCTCTCTCTCTCTCTCTCTCTCTCTCTCTCTATTCTCCTCGTCCTCTACTAACTGAATTGACCAACCTCCTCAACCGAAAGCCTCCGTAGGCCTATATAGCATTTTCAGTTTTTGCGCCGAATCAGGGAGTTGGGATAGGTTACCTCCGCAGGTGAAAACACGTGTGAAATGGTCACCGACGACAGGCCATTGACGGGCATTGAGTGGCCATTCTGTTCGCAACCTTCGGTGGTCGCATTTAGCACGAATTGGGATGAATTTCAACTGAGCTTTGTGAGGTGTTGACTTTCGTAGGTCCGCCGGATTGACTGGCCAATTACTTCTTCCTCCGGCGACCATTGGTCACGGTCTTGGTGTCAATCGACGGGTAAATGCCTAAGGAATCAAACGCCCACCATTGCATCTTCAATTGTAGTCGATTGGACCGTCAATTTTGTCACCAAAATTAAGCTCGGTATTGTTCATTTGCGCAGGAAACTGAGGAAGAAGAAGACACTGTAGCGGACCGGTTCGACCGGTTCGATCGGCGGTCTTACCGGTCTGAACCGGTTCCGACTTACAATTTTTCAAATTAAATCCAAATTAATGGAAAATTTTTGCAATTAGACCTCAGAATCGATTTTAGGGCATGAATTTTATCTAAAATGTAATTTTTCCCAAAAGTTCATATCAATTTCTATAAAAACCCCAAATTTTCATGTAATTGCAAATTGGGGAATTGTGCAATTGAAGGCTCTAATGATCAAATTGGGCCAAATTACCTATGCCAATCGATTCAAAATGGTGAAACCCATTGGGTAGTATGTTTAATTTGCAATGATAGTCCTTGAATTGAAAGTAATTTCAAGGACTAAAATACAATTAAGTATGTAATTGAGCAATTTGCTCGAACAATTGGGCTAAATTGAAGTGGGGGACAATCAGATTGAATGTCAAGGTCCTTAAAAATGCCAAAATTGCAAATAACAAGACTCAATTGATATTTTGTTTCTCAAATTCGATCAAATGTGTTACAAAGGAACACATACAATTGAATTTGATTTTGGACTTTTTATGAGGTCAAAAAGACAATGGATTTAAAAGAAAAATATTGACTATTTTTCCATATTTGTGTGACCTCAAATGTTATTTTTCTTGATTTTTTTTTGTATTTTCCTAATTTCTGAAAATATTAAAAAATGCGAAAAATATGAAAAATTATTATTTTTTGTCAAAAATGGTTCCTTAGGCTTGGCCAAGGCCACCAAAGTTGATTTTGTAATTTTTTGACTTTTTTATGGATTTTTTATGATTTTTTTTTTCAAAATAAAGCTGAAAAAGACTTGGTCTAAAAGTCAGGTGTCAACAGCTGCCCCTCTTTGAGAGGAGTCTCGTGAGAGGTTTTGCCCAAAGACAGGTGACACCTGAGTCTAGACCGACTCTACTGGGAAGAAGAAAAATGAATCTTGACATATAATCTTTTTTGTCCCGCTGGTGAATGCTCTGCTCATTGCGTTTCATCTTATGTGTGAGAGAGAGAGGATGGATAGAGATACTTCACTTGTTACTTACCTGCCTGACGCTCGTGCGGCATGCGCGGTGTATAGCAGGTTCCAGTGGATACCTAGGGACTCGTCTTTTGAGTATCCTAGGGCGGTTAAACTCTAGCATGTATGGTAGGTCGTACCAGAATGGGATTCCTATACTTGACAGGAACCTATGAATGACGCACTCAGTCTCTTAGGGATTGTCAGGGTTTTGATCCATATGGTGGATCAGACCATGAATAGGACTCCTCTTTACCAGGAACCTATGGATGACGCACCCAGTCTCTTAGGGATTGTCGAACATTTTGATCCTTCAGGGGGATCAGGCCGAGAATAGGACTCCTCTCTGCTAGGAACCTATGGATGACGCACCCAGTCTCTTAGGGATTGTCGAACATTTTAATCCTTCAAGGGGATCAGGCCGAGAATAGGACTCCTCTCTGCTAGGAACCTATGGATGACGCACCCAGTCTTTTGGGGATTGTCGAACATTTTGGTCCTATATTCTAAGGAATTAACTAGGATCCATACAAGTGAGGTGTGCCTAACTTTTAGGCTTTACTAAATGAGCTATTCTGGGTTTAAAGATTACCTAGAACCTCGCAGAAAGCTGGTTCTGAGATTTATCCTTTTGACATGCAAGATGTTGTTCTGGGATTTGGGGACTCCAAGTATCCTGCAGAAAATTCAAACCTATAAAACTGAAATCTCACATAGGGAGATAATTTCAAATTTTGTCCTTTCGACATGGAAGGTGACATTCTGGGATTTGGGTGCTCCAAGCATCCTGCAGAAAGCTCAAACCTATAAAACTGAAATCTCACACAGGGAGATAATTTCAAATATTATCCTTTCGACATGGAAGGTGACATTCTGGGATCTGGGTGCTCTAGGCATCCTGCAGAAAGCTCAAACCAATAAAAACTTTTCATAAGAATGTATCTTCTTGAGATATGGGGTTACCAGGGATCCTGCAGGAAAATAAACTTGAAAGCTCTTCTTCACAGAGCAAGGCATCCTTCTGGAATCTGGGGTCACCATGAGTCCTAGAAGCTTAGACCTGAGAGTTCATTCCTCATTTGCCAAGATATTAGCCCTCTTGAGGTAATGACTATTATAAGGCAGGTAAAAGGCTTCATTTTAACCTATGTAGTTTATGTAAAATAGCTTAGGACGTCGGAGGTTATCCAAACATCTCGAAGCATGCAAAGCTGATCATGAATCCTTGTGGGGAAAAATCCTCGGATCGAACAATTTGAAGTTCCCAACCAAAGCTTACTTTCAAGCATCCTATTGGAATATCCCTGTCAGAAAGGTCTCCCTACCAATTTTCTGATTTGGTCTTTTCACAATTATAGCACTTGAATTCCCTAATACCCTGTGCCTGGGTTTTCGGAGCCGTTCGTAGCGCATACATTTTAGATCAATCAGGAGGTCTTTACTGGACCATAATGTCGGGCTCGGACATGGTTTCCAAAGGGGGACTCATTTTCTGAGTTAGGTCTTTTAACGAAATTTTCTTCATCTGCTCCGGGCTTACAAGTCAAGAACCCTGCAAAATGAGAAAGAAATAATCTTGCTCGAACTTCTTCGAGCTAAGCTTAAGCATTAAACCCTATGCTAATCCAAGTACTTTAATCAGAAAAGACTTCTCAGGGATGTAACATAGGTAGGATTGGGGACCGAAAGAGGCTTATTTTTGGGCCCAGAATATGTGAAGGGTTAAACATTGGCGATCATCGCAGGTTTGCTGCCGATCTAGTACCTCATAGAGCGCCTTTATTTCTCGAAGTGCACTGGTAATCTTTGGAGAACCCCTTTCTTGGTGTGGCATCAACATTTGAATGTGACATTATCATATCTCGCTAGTGACCTATACATAGGTATCATGCCGTCTTTTGGCATTTTCAAGATCAAACTCATGATACATAAAGGTACAAATATTTGAACGGGCATTGGTCTTGCTTTTACCAAGCACTTTGCTTTTTCTTGATGCCCCAGGATGGAATTTTTCTTTCACTCTTTTTTTTTAGGTCCCTTCTTTCTCTTTTGGGAGCCTGGATTTTTCAAATGAATGTGCTTGAGGTACAACTTGATTCTCAACACTCAATCATTAGTTTGAGGATTTACATAAATCCTACCTTTCGAATTTTTCGCTCTAGAAGTGGTGTTGCTTCCGTCTTGGAATATGCACTGATCACCAACAGGTTTATGAAATGAATGTACAGGCTCAACTGGGCTGTGCAAAGGGTAAAATTGTATAGGATAGAGAAACGAATGCTTTTCGTCATGTTAAAGCACTTGAATCACCACAGAAGTTAAAATGACAAGCAACACACGAAGATTGATGCAAGTCTGAGCAAGAGGATTTCTAACCATTTACCTCTTAATACGGCTGGACGTATCTCCAGTTTGCCCCAATGTGGGGTGGTCATCAACAGGGGTAAAGAATGAAACCGTCGTTCAAATGGCCATCAATAGTCACCTGCGGTGTTTAGGATAGAGAAATGAATGCTTTCGTCTTCCCAATCCATGTAATCAATACGAAGGGCCCTTGTATCCTCAGATTCAGGGTTTCCTATTCTCACCCTTCCCTCATCTCTCGAGTGTATGGGGGACGTGTTTGGGATCGGGTTTGCCTCTCATTCAGAGGGATATTCCTGTTAGATAGCCTAAGCAAACTGTGTTTCTGGAAAGATCATTTCGTTTTTCTCCAGGCGTTTTACTCCACAAGGGATTTCAATGACGTCTCATGCATACTTTGAACATGCTTGGACACTTTCTGACCTTGGCAGACGTGTAGTAAATGCAAGGAATTTATCATCATTCTTTCATGATAGAATGTTTATTCCTGAGTCCATCCATGTGAACGCTCATTCCCTCGTTTTTTTTTTACCTTACAGGAAGTGAGATACTTTACTGTGCTCTTCTTTTGCTGTCTTCTGTCTTCAGTAGACATTCCAGCATGCATGATAAAAGAGATGTTCTAGTGAGTAAAGGCCGACTTGACCTTTGGTGGAACAGATACATATCACCTAGTATTTGGCGTCGATGACCTTCCTTTCCAGGGTTTTGTTTGAATGAGTCTGATTCTGAGTTTGCTTCTCGAAACCCTGCAAAATTGAACACATGCTAGTGTATGCATGGATGCATGATGTGTTTATGCAATGATGATTCGGATTGATCTGGGATAAGCCACATGACCGAAATCTGATTTTATTTCAAGGGTAATACTTCTTCACAGCATCTAAATTTACAAGGTGTCCCAATTCTTCTCCTTCAGAGTTTACAAGAATCAATGCTCCTCCTATGAGAAACTTCTTGACAATGTAGGGGCCTTCGTAATTCGGGGTAAATTTGTCTCCCGGATGGACACCATTTGGTAGAGTCTTCCTTATCACCAAGTCGTTTACTTTGATATTTCTGGCTTTAACTTTTCGATTAAATGACTTGGCCACCCTCTTCTGGTAGCTTTGACCATGACAGATCGCTCTAAGATGCTTCTCGTCTATCAGATTCAGCTGTTCATATTTGTTCTTAGAGTACTCTGACTCAGAGAGTTTACCGTCTGATAAGATCCTCAAAGAGGGGACCTTAACTTCCATGGGTAGGACCGCTTCCATTCCGTACACCAGACTGTAGGGAGTTGTCCCGGTAGAAGTCCTGATTGAAGTTCGATATGCCATCAAGGCAAAGGGTAGCCTTTCATGCCAATCCCTGTAGTTTTCCGCTGTTTTAGCCAAGATCCTCTTGATGTTTTTGTTAGCAGCTTCCACTGCCCCATTCATCTGCGGGCGGTAAGGGGATGAATTCAGATGTCGAATACCAAAGTGATCTAGTAGATCATCGACAATCTTGTTGTTCAGGTTGGATCCATTATCTGTGATGACTGCTTGAGGGGTACCATATCGAGAGATGATGTCTCTTTTAATGAACCTTGCCACGTTTCTCGCAGTGACATTCTTGTATGAACTGGCTTCTATCCATTTTGTGAAGTAATCAATCGCCACCAGGATGAAGCGATGACCATTTGAAGCCGCGGGATTGATAGGTCCTATCATGTCTATCCCCACATAGAAAAAGGCCAAACCTCAAACATTTGATGCAATTCATTCGGGGGTGCATTAATCTTATCGCCATATATTTGGCATTGGTGGCATGACCTGACATGCTGGCAGCAGTCTGATTCGATGGTCATCCAATAATAGCCAAGCCGCATGATCTTCCTAGCGAGAAGGTGGCCGTTCATGTGAGGCCCACATATACCTTCATGGATCTCATTCATGAGAATATTTGCTTCTTTGGCATCTACACACCTTAACAAAGTAGAGTCAAATGACCTTTTGTACATTATTTGTCCACTGAGGAAGAATTTGCTGGCTATCTTGGTTATGTATCTCCGGTCTCCTGGCTGACATCCTTCAGGAAACTCTCCTTTTGAGAGATAATTATTGATGTCATAATACCATGGCTCTCCATCAAATTCCTCTTCGATTAGCATACAATAAGCTGGCTTTTTAACTATACCGATCATTAGGGGTTCTATTTCCAACCCATCAGTTATTTGTAACATTGAGGCCAGGGTGGCTAGCGCATCTGCAAATTGATTGTGGACCTCGATAGGTACTCGAATGACACTTCTTCGAACTTAAGTGTCAATTCTTCAAGGTATTCATGATAAGGGATGAGCTTTGCGTCCTTGGTCTTCCACTCTCCTTGTGTCTGCAAAATGATGAGCATGAAATCTCCATAAACCTGCAGCTTAGGTATTCCCATGGAAATGGCCAATCCCAAGCCTAGAATACATGCATCGTAATCCGAGATATTATTGGTGCAAGGGAAGGTCATCTTCGCTGCAACAGGATAATGTTGATCATCAGAGGATATCAGTACTGCCCCAGTGCCTGCTCCTGATAGATTAACAGCACCATCGAAATACATGACCCACTTATCCTCTGCTAAGTTCAGAATTTGATCTTCTGCCTTTATCGTTTTAGAAGGCTCACCGTTTGACGGGTTTTCTGCCAACATGTCAGCTATAGCTCTCCCTTTTACTGATTTTTGTGGAGAACATTTGATGTCAAATTCAGATAACATCACATATCATTTTGCTAATTTCCCAATCAAGGCGGGTTTCTCCAAGAGGTATTTGACAGGGTCATTTTCTGTCACCAGCTGAATATGGTGATGTAGGGTATACTGTTTTAACCTGCGAAGTACCCATACGGTTGCCACACATGCCCTTTCAACAGGTATGTACTTTGCTTCAGACAAGGTGAATTTCTTACTCAAATAATAGATGGCCCTTTCCTTGCCATCCGTCGGGCTCTTTTGGGTGAGTAAGGCTCCCAAAGATTCATGTTGTATAGTCAGATATAAGGTCAAAGGATGACCTGAGATGGGCGGCACAAGTATTGGCGGAGTGACCAGGTAGTTCTTGATCTTCTGGAATGCCTGACTGCACTCTGTATCCCATGTCACTTTCGCGCCCTTCTTGAGTAGTTTGAAGATCGGTTTAGCCACATCTGATAGCTGATTGATGAATCTGGCAATATAGTTCAGTCTCCCCAGAAGACTTCTCACTTCTTTTACTGTGGAGGGAGTTCTTAGATCATGGATGGCTTGAATCTTTGAAGGATCAATCTCAATGCCCCTATTACTGACCATGAATCCGAGAAGTTTCCCAGATTTTTCCCCAAACACACATTTGTTAGGGTTCAACCTCAACTTGTATTTACGTAGTCGCTCAAACAGCTTTCTTAATACCTGAATGTGATCCTGTCCCTTCTTGGACTTAGCGATCATGTCATCAACATATACTTCGATTTCCTTATGGATCATGTCGTGGAATAATGTGATCATAGCCTTCTGGTAGGTGGCCCCGGCGTTTTTTAATCCAAAGGGCATAACCTTATAGCAAAAGTTTCCCCAGGGGGTGGTGAAGGCAGTCTTCGGTTTGTCCTCATTCTTCATGAGGATCTGATTATATCTGGAGAAGCCATCCATGAATGAGAATAGCTCGTACCCTGCGGTACTATCAACCAATACATCGATGTGAGGCAGTGGAAAATCGTCCTTCGGACTTGCATTATTCAAATTCCGATAATCCACGCAGATCCGGATTCTACCGTCCTTCTTCATGACGGGGACTATGTTGGCAATCCAGTCCGAGTATGGGATAGCCTCAATAAAGCCCACCCTGAGAAGCTTCATCACTTCTTCTTTAATTTTGTCTTCTAACTCAGCTTTCATCCGTCTACTGCCTTGCCTGACAGGTTTGACACCGGGATCTGTGGGTAAAGCATGTTCCACAATTCTAGGATCCAAACCCGGCATGTCAGCGTAGGACCATGCAAAGACGTCCTGATACTCCCTCAATAATTCTGTGAATCTGAGCTTTTCACCCCGGGATAGATGTCCACCGATCTTGACTTCCTTGATATTTATAGAGTCTCCCAAGTTAATAACAACTGGTTCCTCCGAGGTGGGAGGTACTGACTCTTCGAAGGCACTCCATTCTCTATGGATAGATGCATAGCCTTCATCCTCATCCTCTTCTTCAACATTGTAGGAACAGTCATCATGATGATCCGAATCACACGATAACCTGGTATGTATGCTTGAGATGATATGCCTGAAAAGTCATGAGCATGGTTAGTTCGTACTCGATAAAAATGCCATGCATGATTGTGGAAAATCTTTTCGAAAGAGTTTTCGAAATAAGTACATGTATAAACGGGACTAATCCTCATGTCATTGGACATCCTGGCCCCGTGGCAATCCTTTAGAAATTAGGAATCATATGACGAATCAAGCCTCAAGCTTCTGTGCGGAAGACTAGTATCATCATCGGACTGATTTACGGTACCATATGTCCTTAACAAAACTTGTATGATTTTTATTGAATGCAGAATGGGCCTGTCGCGACCCGTCCGAAAGCGGACGCGGCTAATGGATTACCGATCGCGGGTCTTGGATCGGCGCGAGCCCTCCCAGGCCCATACCAAATCGCGACGGGAGTATTTTTCAAAGGATTCGACGTTAAGAGTCGATCGCTTTCGACCTTCAGTGTGGTCGTGGTGGCACGTGCAAATTGTGCATGCATTTGGAGTCGCCACCGGTCTTTCTTGGAGGGTAGACCGGAAACCTTACTGATCGATTGGGAGAGATCGATCAATTCTGCAGAACCAGAGATTTTGGGTTCGGGGACTTGGTTACGCTGGTATCATTACCAACGCCCTTTCGGTACCTAACGCGAATGATTTTCCTGGATTTTTTGGAATTTATTTTTGGAAGACGGTTTGCCGGAAGGGCAAAACCGTCATTTTTGGAAAGACCGAGGGTCGAAATACCCGGAACAGGTCATGGCCAGTTGAATGTGGCCATTTCCTATTTTCTGGAATTTTTTATAATTTTTCTGAATTTTCCGAATTTTTTTGAATTTTTTATGATTTTTTATTTTTTTATTGATTTTTGAATTTTTTTTTATTATTTTCTGAATTTTTTAATATTTAAAATTATTTTCCGGGCCGGGTCAGACCCGGCCCACGCCTCGCGGGCGCTCGGCCCGACCGTATGGGTCGAAACCGGCTTAAAACGACACCGTTTCTGATTTTTTGAGAATTTTCTAATTTTTTAACATTTTTTTATATTATCCGAAAATTCACGGATCGGACGATCCTCAGTGTGCCACGTGGCGCATCCTTAGCCGTTCGATCGATTTATTATCCGAAAATAATTTATTTAATTTAAAAAAAAACGAGATCGCGACACGTGTCGCAATTGTGACCGTCCGATCTATTTTAATTTTTAATTTCTGCTGCGGCCCCCACCCGGCTGACGTGGCGCCTACGTGGCCGGCCACGTCAGCCGTTGACCGTTGACTGGTCTTCGGCCGCCGGAGAAGATGACCGGCACCTCGCCGGAACAGTGAAAATTCCGGCGAGGTAGCCGGAAATCTCGCCGGAAAACGCAAATCAACTCCGAAACTTCGAATTTCTCTGTCCAATTTGCATCATTCCACTCCCTAGGTACTCAGAATCCATACACAAACATAAACGCAGCCATGAGCACGTCGAAAACAACCGGGACGAACCCCCAACTCCCCGGTGCCGGCGACGATTTATATAATTCATTTTTTTTACTCAAACTCGATTCCCAGCCATCAAACAACATCCTAGGATGGTCTAGAAACTTACCTGAGTTCGTTTCGAGCTCGGCGACCACGTGAACCTCCCCATCGAGCTCTCGGTCCGAGTCATGGCCGGCGAAGTCTTGGGCTCGATTTCCATCGCGTTTTAATGCAAAATAACGAACGGGCCAAGCTTAGAACAAGTTATAATGAAGCTTAAAGACGAGACTCGCACAAATAGAGCGCGGGAACGGCTCGGCCGAGAGCCCAAAATATCAACCCTCATTTAGGCATTTCGTCGAGCACGTTATAGGCAAGCGAGAAATGGAAATCGGGAGAGGATGCAGACCTGTCCGAAGGTCGCCGGCGGCTACGGGGGCCTCGTTGATGATCTGGGGGTGAGCTGAAGGTTCGGGGTCGTCGCCTCTCTCCCGGAGTTCGCCAAAAAAATTCCCCCCATCACTCTCGGCCCTTTTTCTCTTTAAACCCGAGCCCCGCCTCTCTCTCGTGGCCGACCGGCGCGCCTCGGGGGTCCCCGTTCGTGGCGACGCTTTCTTGAGTTTGCTGCTGTCCCCCACCGAGCTTGTCCATGCCATTTTTTTAACAAAAACGTCGCCCCCACACGTCCTCTGTTTTCCCCTGCCATTCTGTCCACGGGTCTGCAACAATGTTGCAGACCCGGGTCGGACCGGGTCGGGTCGGGCCTGACCCGACCGGCCCGGTTCGGCCAAATCGCCCAAATTGGGCCCCAAATTGACCTCTTTTCATGAAATTAATGGCAAAATCGGATTCCTTCACATGTTTTCTATCAAATATGAGTATTTTCGTGAATCAATTGATTGAAATTCTGTGAAAACCCCAAATTGTCCCTAGGATCCGAAAGTTAATTTCGCCAAATCGAGGGCCTAAACGATCAAATTATTCAAAATTGAGGCCACCAATGTATTCAGCGTGATGAAAACTATTGGGTAGAGGTGTTTAACTTTAATGGGTGTGCCCGTGTGAAATTTAATTTCAAAAATTATAAAACCGGGGACTAAATTGAAAGATTTTTATGCAATTAAGCCCTTTTGGCTAAAATTGATCAAATTGGAGGGCAAATTGACCCAATTGCATTTCAATACTTTAGAGTCCAATGGCATAGCTTATGAAAACCAAGAATTGAAAATTAAAAGACTCGAAAGGGATTTTTTAGGCTCATTTCGGTTTTAGGTTTGTGAAGGAACCCCATGAATCGAGCGAAATTTCCCTTATAAAAAGTTAAAATATTAAAGAGGGAATTAAAATAAAATTTCTGAATATTTTTGTGTAATTTTCTGACCACGGATGGTATTTTTCTGATTTTTTGGGTATTTTAATAATTAAATAAATTCCAAAAAATATTAAAAAATTCAAAAAATATTTTTTGTTCAAAATTGGTTCCTAAGGCTAGGTTAAGGCTTCCAAAGTTGATTTTGCAATTTTTTGACCTTTTTTGCTATTTTTAATTAATTTTAGAAATACAAATCACAATGATAGATGGTCAAAAATCAGGTGTCAACAGGGCCGCCTTACAAACTATGCTATTTGGACCAACGGCCGGAGATCCAAAGGCTTTTTCTTACATCTAGAACAAGTAATGAAAATAAAATGCAGAAAGTTCTAAGTGTTGTATTTAAAGAAGGAAGGAAGCTTCTTTACTCAGAGGAAGTGGCTTTGTCGTCCAACCACTTTATGATGACATTCACGAAATTATCTTCGAGGAAAGGGTTTTCCAGATCTGGTTCTACTGTCGAAGTGATATCTTCTTCTGACAACCACCTAGAATCTTTTCTAAAATAGGCGTTCAAAGGACTTTTGGACATTTGTGATCTTCCTTTCCAAGCTGGGGAACCAATGAATGAACCCTTTGAGTTGCCCTGGCTTCCACGACGTCCCAAGCTCTTGCCTCGGCCTCGGCTTGTTGCCTTTGGGACAGGCTCGTCCATGTAATCCTTCTGATACCCCAAGCCCATCATATGTTGGTTAGCTTTTAACTGCAGGGGGTATTTATTCCCTCACCGTGTTTACCTAGACCTTCTCCAGGGTTAAACCCATATGTCAGTAGCATCTTAGCTGGTAAAAGCTTGGCTTCAGAGATGTATAGAGCTCTCAATTTCGTCTCTACTGGGGTATAAACTGTCGCTACTAATTCCAGGGAATGATAGCTCTCTTCTGTCTTAACTTCAGGTTCCACGTAGGGAACGGCGTTGTTCTGGTATGTTTGGAGGTCGACTTCTCCATACACAGTAATCACCTTCCCCTCCACTACAAAGCGTACTTTCTGATGCAAACTGGACGGTATGGCTCCCGCTACATGGATCCAGGGTCTTCCCAGTAAGAACTCGAATGCACTAGGCAGATCCATTACTTGGAAGTTTATGGAAAATTTTGTTGGGCCGATGAGTACATCGAGTTCGATCTCGCCTATCACAGTTTTCTTCATTCCATCAAAAGCTCTTACAGCTGTTTTGGAGGTTTTAATCGTTTCCTCATTGACTCCTAACCTTCTCAAAGTAGTTAGAGGGCAAATGTTGAAGGCTGACCCGTTGTCGATTAATACGTGCGCCACTCTCTTCCCATTACATTGTGCAGAAATGTACAAGGCCTTGTTGTGCCATCTTCCTTCCATGGGGAAGTCTTCATCAGAGAAGCTCAGTTGATCTTTTAGGAGGATCGCCCCTATGAAGTCCCCTAATTGTACATCATTGATTATCTCGGGGACGTGCACCTCGTTGAGTATCTTCAGTAGTGCATTCTTGTGCTTTTCAGAATTGATGAATAAATCTAGTAAGGATATTTGAGCTGCCATTTTCCTCAGTTGCTCTATTATTTCGTACTTGCTGGTCTTTATAATAGATATGAGCTTTTCTGCGTCTTCTTTCGAGACTTCCTTCTTTTCGGATTCACCCTCCCTAGGGGCATAAAATCGTCCAGACCTCATTACTGCATCTACTACCTTTGTCCCATAGTCCCAGTGGACTGCTTTAGGGTCATACTCTTCTACCGGAGGGACTTTTATGGTTATTGTCTTTGGACAAGGCGTCTTAGATTCAGCTGTGCTGTTTTCTTCCTCTTCCTCTTCCGGCAATCGAATCACCACTGGTTTGATTGTGTAATCTTTTGCTTTCTTCAAACTATCCAGTTCTTCCAATCTGATTACCACAGCTGTGGAGGATTCAATCATTGATACGATGTTGTCAAAGCCTTTTGTAAAAAGCTTTTCCCTGTCCTTCGGGGTTTCTGGCGGAGTGGGATCATCTATACTTCCCTATCTGTCTAGTACGATATCCTCTATCCTTTGATAGAAACTAGGAGGAGCATAATATTTCACCTTAAAATTATATTTCCCAGAATCCTGACCCAGGTTGTCTACAACTTCACCCATTTCAAGTGTGTTGGTCATAAATCTACGATCTGCTAGACTTCGCATGCTGGCCTCCAGTTCGTCCCTTTCAAATTCCTCTTCTAGTTTTAAGATCGACCCAAAGTCGCCTACCAAATCCTCATGCGGGATGTTCCACGTGCTACCCTGCTCAGTTTTGATCACGAAATGACTTCCTTCAAAAGATAGAGAAGCTTCGACTCCTTCGAATCCTTCATCGGTAATATCGGACATTATCCCTAGCTCCTCATCTTGGTGATACATAGCTTCTTTACGTCAGCAGGGATCTCCCCTCCTTTTGGATATGATGAAACGGTGACTAGAAGGTCAGTCAATTTAGACATGTCTATTTTCAGCTTGAGGTGGTCCTCCTCTTCTTTGGTGAATATTGCCCCAATTGTTTGATGATCAGGGATAGGGTTTTCTTGCACATTTGGAGCCGTGCTGTCAAACTTCAGGATTTGACTGTCAATCAGGGCATGTACCTTTAACTTAAGGATATAACAGTTATCAACATTGTGCCCTCTTTCGCCCATATGGTAGATATAGGTCTGGCTCTCGTCAAAGCCAGGATATTTAACAGGATTTGCCATGGGCAGTTCCTTCGCCACCAAGTGTTGCTCTAGCAGCATCGGGAGTAGTTTGGACAAATGCCTTGGGAGCTGTGAGAACTGCTTTGGGGGTTGCCTTCTTCTGGGTTCTTGCCCTTTTTGCGTCGGCCATGACGATCCTCCTTTGGTCTGATTAAAACTGTTAAATCCTTTAGACTTTTGGGGGTCCGGTATGAATGCTATGTCGAGCCCGGCCTCTTTCTCCTTCTTCAATGGATACTGTTTCTTGGTGAAAATTTCATGAGGCCTTCTTTCTCTTAGAGCCCACTCCAGCCTTTCAGCCACCTTGATCAGGTGTGTGAAGTTTGACATCCGGAGGTATTCAATCGATCGAAATATTCGTAGGGGAGCGCTTTTAAGAACAAATCGATCAGCTCATCTTCCGGGATTGATGGCTTTACTTTAGTAGCCAGAGCACGCCACCTCTGGGCGTATGCTCTGATCAACTCGCCCCTTGCCTTCGAGGTTCGCAGCAAATCTTCCCTCGTTGGGGCCGTAGCTGTATTGAACTTGTATTGTCTAAGAAAATCCTCTGCAAGATCTTCTTACCCATCATAATCTTCGAGGTCTAATTCAATGAACCATGCCAGAGCGGCACCAGCAAGACTTTCTTGGAATGTATTCATCAGCAGCGGAATATAATCGGAATAGTGCGCCATTTTGCGCAGGTAATACTTGAGGTGAGCGCGTGGACAGCCTGTCCCGTTATATTTCCTCACGAAGTCCGGCTCCTTGTAGTCGGGAGGGGTCTCCACCTTGGCGAAGGGAGATATCTTGTCAAAGTGGGCTAACTCGTAACCCTGGCTGCTTAAACATTCTTCAATCTTGGCTAATCTTTTAGCCTCTACTTCGATTTTCACAGTTTGTTTTCCCTTTTCATCCTTTTCAAGGTTGATGACAACGGGGGGTGCCTTTTGCTGTGTCTGGACGTTCGGCATACGGATATCTTCCTCTATACATTGGGTATTTTCCGTCGTTTCTTTATCAACCACATCGGGTATGAGTGATGGACTTGAGTTATTCTGATTAGGAGCTACTGCATGTCTGGCGTGGGAGGCTTCCAGCATCGCCTTAATATCAGCCATCATAGTTGCCATCGCAGTCATCTGTGTTTTCGACATGCCTACGCGTGGGGTCAACTCTTGTTGCTCCATTCTTGTCTTAAGTCGAGTGCGAAAACGATGCGTTGGTAATTCCGTGATGAGAGTGTACCTGTTTCCAGAAGAAATTCCAATGAGTATTTCTTCAGTATTGCCAAAAAGAATCACTTGATCCTTCTAATTGCATGTTTTCTATTGGTGAATGAGAAAAAGGACTACCTGATGAGCCTTAGTCTCACGTAAGTAGTTCTTTTAATCATTCTCCAAAGAGAATTCATGAAATTAAAAGAAGTGTAATTTTTGACGATAGTTTTTTTTATGTATTTGTAAAACATGTCCACATTCACGCTCATATATCAAAATAATATCCAGTACAAATGAGAATGCATGAAAAGGTATCGCAAAGTTTGCTCATTTTACACTTGACAGAATAGTCTATTCAAGTCTAGGACGCTTGAGGTCTAAGGTATCCTCATCGTCCCAATATGGATTCATCTCTTCAGTTTGGTACTCTTCATCTTCTGAATATGACGGCGACCCCATATCTTCGGGTATGTACCGCTCTACTCTAGGCACGCATGGTACAATATACTCAGGTATATAAGGCTCGACAAAGCTGCGTCTGGTCGCCTCAAAGTGCTGGATGTATTCGGTGGTGGCCCTGTGAATGTTCTCCTTGCGAGTCATATTCTCTGGCCAGCTTATATCTTCGACTTGAGAGTTCTTCAGAGAGTGAATAATAAACGTCACTCTGGCTTCGAACTGTTTCTTCTTTTCTCCCAAGAGGGTCTCGTTTGGTATGTCAAAGGAAAAGACACTAGGTCGTGGTGGAGAAGGGATCTCCTGTAATGCCCCAAATTGTCAGATAACCCTCTTCGGATAATATGCAGCAGCGCCCGTAAATCCCAGTAAAGGGACCGGATCTTCGCAATTGCATGCTAATCTGACTTTGCCTAGTGTTGGCAACCTTAGCCGCCATCGGAGTTGTTCGGGCTTTAGAGCTCTAAGGAAGTTCTTCCATTCTATGAAGTTGAACTTAGGAATACGTGTATGGGTTCTGACAAAGGTTTTAAGAGGGTGAACATCAGGGCTGATCTCGATGAAACCCATGCGGATATGGAATTGCCTGATATGAATGTGAACCACAGGTACAGAAGATCATTATAGGCTCTAAAGATTCCTTTCTTGTTTTTCTTGAAGCGATTTAGGGAAAGAAAGGTCTCAGCAAGGATGATGTTTGAATAATCCCACCCACAACAGACCTATCTGACTATAACCGCCATAACAGGATCGAAGGTGACAGATGAAATCGGGAATAGCACGAAGCTAAAGAAGGCCAATACAAAGGCTCTACCTGATTTAGTCCCTTTAGCGGCAGGGAGGTCGGGGAATCGATCTAGGAGGAAGGATAGTGAAATTTGTCCAGAATTACTTTTGGCATCTGCCTTGACTTCGTTAAGGTTTGTGTTAAGGAATTCAGCTAACTGACTCAATGGTTCAAACCCTATGGGAGGTTAGACTAACGAGTGAGTAAATTCAATTCCGATGACGGCGCTGTACTCTTCGATGGTGGGGGTAACCTCCAACCCTTCCATGCAGAATGTAACGGTGGTGGGATCCCAGTAGAGTGCTATGGCTTGAATGAAAGCAGGTGGACACTCAATCTTCAGCAGATCCAATAGATATCCCAATCGCGATTTGGCATACTTCTGGTTGACTTCACCCATGCTATCCCACCACGATTGGAGTTTGGCCCGAGGAATTTTGAACACTTGAATATCATTCTTTCCCATCAAGTCTAAAATATGCAAATGATTTTGAAAAGTCAATCGTCAAAAATTACTTTAAACATGTGATTATACAGATGTCATGAAGCATGCATGGGCCAACTTAATTGCATAGTCCAATTGAAGAAATGAAAATTAGAATTCTTTTCAGGTACCCAAGACCTGACTTGAAGTCTAATTTGAATTTCACGAAAGTGAATTATGCAATTTAGTCAGGTTCACTCTAGTGACTAAGGGAAATAACAACGTCACATTCCATTGGTCAAAACGTCAAATGAGAGAATAGTATAATGAACCCCTTATTACAACCAGAACGCCTAACGAGAGAAATGTAAAGGGAGACTCCTTAAACAAGAAAGCCATAAAAGGCCGATGGAATGTGAGGATCTAAATCACCCTTTTCCTAGAGGCCTACCCCCCTTTACAATGAAAGTCGGGAACCCTCCTCCAGTCGAGTGTGAGGGGTTGTCTTTAGTGTGTTGATCAAAGTATCTCAGCTCCTCTGGCCATTCTCTGGTCCATGGTATGATGACTTCAGGAGCTTTCTCGGGCTTCACCTTCTTGAGTGTGATGCGCTTCGGCTTTGTCTTGGTCGCATGGCGTATTTTCTTTCCCCAAAAAGTGATCCTGGGTATGTTTTCTTTAGCCTGTCGTTCGGCCTTCCGACGGGCGTATGCCTCCCTAGCCAGGCGGTTGCGACGTTGCCTCAGCATTACTAAGTAACTCTCGAGCATCTCATCTCTTTGTCGCTTGAACCTGAGGTTGTCGACGTAGTAGCAGGTTTGACAATCTTCAGCATATCCTAACTTACGTCCAGTCAGCTCCCGACCATGCACGAATCTATTGAAGTGCAGCCTTGTGTTCGGTCCAAGGCGAGTAACTTTCCTTAGGTACTCGAAGGTTACCAACTCTGTCGAACTCTTAGGAAACAGCGACATCCTACTCCTTATCATCGTTATTTCAATTAGCCACTTGAGTGATTTTCATGATGTATGCAAATGCATGTATATGTATGCAATGTACGAGTCATACTATAGAACAGGGAGTAGTAAAGTACATTGAAAATAAATGCCTTACCAACCAAACTTGGGGATGTAAAAATGTTCCCCTGTAACCATGGGCGGTTTTAGGTATACCAACCATCCATAGACATGCGCACGAGACAAGTGGGTATACTCTAGAAATCGAAAATCATGTGAGGAACCTTCGATTCAGGTTCCTACGATCCAAATGAGGCAGATTCCTCCCCAAGAGTACCCACTCAAGAGAGCTAGATATCGCCAAATTGGATTGTGAGCGGGAACGAACACGAAAGTCTCAAGTGCCATCAAACACGAGATCCTTTCGCATCCTTTCCCTATCTAGGGTAACCTAGAGGTGGTTTGTAGTCGGGGTTTGACCGCCAGTGTGTGCGATGTGTCGTGATCATCACAATGCAAAGTCATGCACAGCAGTTTGTATCAAAACACCGCTTCAGTATGTGCGTAAGATAAACATACATTCTCAACTCTAACCTACAGGAAAGAGGTTAACAATCACTCCACCCCTTATTTCTCCAAGCTGCAAAAACATCTAACACAGTGGATAGCGTACGTACCTCACCTTCGAGAGCATCTGCAGAAAGTAAGCTCAGATAAACCAAACAAATTTTTAATCGGCTCAAGTCCTTTGGTCTGCGAAACCAGAGATTCTGGTTTGGAAGACGTCCCTAGCGGAGTCGCCAGTCTATCGCGACCCTCTCGAGCGCTATCTGGCTAGCGAGGGCTAATGGGCCGCCCGATCGTCACCTGATCGGACGCGGGCCTCTCCCAAGGTCCATTACCCAAATCGCAACGGCTGGATATACGTGGTCGACCTTTAGTGTGGTCTAGTGACATGTGATATGTGTACATGTCAAGGAGTCGCCACCAATTGTTTCTTGGAGGGTACGATCGGAAACCCCATCGAATAGTTGGGAGCTGTCTATTCGATTCTGCGGAAACCAGAGAAATGGGTTCGGGGACTTAGTTACGCCAACTGCTAGAGTTGACGCCATTTCGGTACCTAAGCTGAATGGTTTATCTGATCCTAGGATTTCATATAGGCGAGTGTGGTACAGATCCTAAATCTAGGAGTTCATGCAGATGGGAATGACTACCCTATCACTCACAATCCATGAAAATAAATGCGCAAATCAAGGATCCATAACATGCGGATAAATCATATGAAATCAGCATGGCATCCCTAATGAGGCCCTATTAGCCTAGAGAAGTCTCAATCAAGGCTTAGGAGTGATTTGACATGATTTGCCCATGAGAGGAAGAATCGTAATTTTGAACAATTCAGGGATAATTCGCCTTGAAAGGGAAAATTTGTCATTTTAGATGAATTGGGAAGTCAAAAGATGGGGGAAATAGGATTGGCCATCAATCCAACCTATTTCCTATTTTTCGAGAATTTTCAGGATTTTTTTTTTCATTTAAAAGTGATTTTACCCTTAGAGGGGTAAAATCGTCATTTTGGACAAACCCAAGGGTTGAAAATCTTAAACTTTAGGATTGGTCAATCACCTGACCCAAATCCTAATTTTAAGCAATTCTCAAAATTCGATTGGAGTAGGAAATGCGATCTACCATTTGAGGGGTAAAATCGACATTTCAGGGAAAATAATGAGATTCGAAAACCCCAGCAAGAGGATTCGCCACCTAACTGGCCCTATCCTAATCTAGGCATTTTCAACTTATCTCAGAACATGAAGCAGGGACAAATTACCCCTAAAGGGCATTGTCGTCAATTCTTGGAAGAACGGATAAGAAACCCCAAAAATAGGGTTGACCAGTTGTCTGTGGTCAATCCTCAATTTTTGGGGATCTTTGGAGTGTCTAGGATTTTTCCATAATTTTTCCACATTTTTTTTGGAATTTTTTGGAATTTTCTAGCTTTTTTTTTATTTTCTAGGATTTTTCTGATTTTTTTTTATTTTTTAAAATCATTTTCTGATTTTTTTTATATTTAAAATATAATTCGGACCGGGTCGATCCGACCTACTCGGGTCGGAACCCGGCCCAGACCCGGACCCGGGAAACCTACGGACTAAAATGACGCCGTTTCTACGTTTTTAATTTTCATATTATTCGGAATTAATCTGACGACCCACACTGAACCGCATGGCTAATCCGCGCCCGTTGGATCTGATTACTAGAACCTACGGTCTAGATTAAGCGAAGACTCGACCTGAGCCGTTTGATTGACTTACTAAAATCTACGGCCACGATTAGAACCTGAGACTTGATCTGAGCCGTTCAATCCTACTAACCTAAACGACGTCGTTTAACCCTTTATCTAAACGGAACCGTTTTAGCTGGTTTTGATTTTTTGATTTTACAACATTTACGAATAATCCTAATTTCTAATCGGACGGTTACCATTTATTAGATTCGATTATTCTCAGCCGTTGGATTCTTTTTATTCGAATAACAGACTCAACGGCCATGCTGACTCGACATCCACGTGGACCAGTCACGTGTTGCCATCTAGACCTTTGACTCGTTGACCTCGCCACATATGCATCGTCTTCAACCTCTCGCCTGCAACTGGATGAACGGCTGTGCTTCTCTGGCAGCAATCCGACGGTGGATCCTTGATGAAATCATGCAAGACCAACGGCAATCGACTCGCGATCGTCTCTAGTTTAACATATCTAAGAATCGCAGCATCTCATTCGCAAAATCACGAGTATCAAGCAGAGTGCCGAGTACGGCCATGGGAGTTCGATCGCTCGACTAACACAAAATCATTGCAATTCCATCACAGGATAGCATCAATCGATGTTCAGGAGACTTACCTCGAGCTCCGATTGAGCTCGCTCGGCCCAGATTTGGCTGGAGAAGAACGGACAGTGTTCGGCGATGGAGGTTGGATTGGGAGACTTAATTAGAGGTGTGCAAGCGAAGTCGATGCAAAATAGATGTGCGACAATGGTCAGTGATGTTCAAGGAGTAAAATGCACATAGTAATCGCAAGAATGAACAAGAAATGCATGAGTCGCCATTGAAGTGCAGTGAAGAACACGAGGTTGTGACTCACCTGTTCCGGCGATTTCGGGAGGCGCGGTCGACGGCAACAGCTTCCTCTCAGTTTGGGCAACCTGCTGACGATCTCCTAGAGCTTTGGTCTAGCCTGGAAAGACCTGACCGATGCTTTGTGGATTCGAGCTCTGTCCTCGACAATGGCAGTTGGAGGACGAGCTCTCTCTCTCTCTCTCTCTCTCTCTCTCTCTCTCTCTCTCTCTCTCTCTCTCTATTCTCCTCGTCCTCTACTAACTGAATTGACCAACCTCCTCAACCGAAAGCCTCCGTAGGCTTATATAGCATTTTCAGTTTTTGCGCCAAATCGGGGAGTTGGGATAGGTGACCTCCGCACGTGAAAACACGTGCAAAATGGTCACCGACGACCGGCCATTGACAAGGCATTAAGTGGCCATTCTGTTCGCGACCTCCGGTGGTCGCATTTGGCACGAATTGGGATGAAATTCAACTGACCTTTGTGAGGTGTTGACTTTCGTAGGTCCGCCGGATTGACTGGCCGATTACTTCTTCCTCCGTCGACCATTGGTCGCGATCTTGGTGTCAATCGACGGGTAAATGCCTAAGGAATCAAACGCACACCATTGCATCTTCAATTGTAGTCGATTGGACAGTCAATTTTGTCACCAAAATTAAGCTCGGCACTGTTCATTTGCGCAGGAAACTGAGGAAGAAGAAGACACTGTAGCGGACCGGCTCGACCGGTTCGACCGGCGGTCTGACCGGTTTGAACCGGTTCCGACTTACAATTTTCCAAATTAAACCCAAATTAATAGGAAATTTTTGCAATTGGACCTCAGAATCGATTTTGGGGCATGAATTTTATCTAAAAATGTAATTTTGCCCAAAAGTTCATATCAATTTCTATAAAAACCCCAAATTTTCATGTAATTGCAAATTGGGGAATTGTGCAATTGAAGGCTCTAATAATCAAATTGGGCCAAATTACCTATGCCAATCGATTCAAAATGGTGAAACCCATTGGGTAGTATGTTTAATTTGCAATGATAGTCCTTGAATTGAAAGTAATTTCAATTATGCCCAATTTCAAGGACTAAAATGCAATTAAGTATGTAATTTAGCAATTTTCTCGAACAATTGGGATAAATTGAAGTGGGGGACAATCAGATTGAATGTCAAGGTCCTTAAAAATGCCAAAATTGCAAATAAGAAGACTCAATTGATATTTGTTTCTCAAATTCGATCATATGTGTTACAAAGGAACACATACAATTGAATTTGATTTTGGACTTTTTGTGAGGTCAAAAAAGACAAGGGATTTAAAATAAAAATATTGGCTATTTTTCCATATTTTTTTACCTCAAATTTTATTTTTCTTGATTTGTTTAGTATTTTCCTAATTTCTGAAAATATTAAAAAATGCGAAAAATATGAAAAATTATTTTTTGTCAAAAATGGTTCCTTAGACTTGGCCATGGCCACCAAAGTTGATTTTATAATTTTTTGGCTTTTTATGATTTTGTTTCAAAATAAAGCTGAAAGAGACTTGGTCAAAAAGTCAGGTGTCAACACCTGTACCTCTAGTAAGGAGATGTCCGCAACTAGAGCTTCATTCATCTCATCTGTAACAAGAATGGGGAAATGTTGCAGCACCAAATCTATATTTGGAGGGCTTGCAGACTTGTAAAGATCGCTGAAGAATTCTGATGTCATCTCTTTAAGGTTCCCGGGATCACAGATCCAGGTATCATTACTGGCTTTTAACATTGAGATCCTGTTACGCTATCTCTTCTGTATCGTCGTGGCATGAAATTTTTTTGTGTTTTTATCTCCCCACCTCAGCCAGGTAATCATCGACCTCAAACCCCAGTACATCTCTTCCCTTCTTCAATGATGCTCGATACCTTCAATAATTTCTCTCTGATTATTTTCATCATGGGTTAAGTTCTGGTTGTTGGTAATGTCCTGAAGTCTCCTTTTGATTATTAGAGAAAGCTTTCCTACTCCATGCCTCTAAAGACTTCGAGACAGCTTTAATTTTCCCTACCAAATCTGCCTCAGACAGGTTAGGCAAACTCCATATTTCTCTAATTATTCTGCCACAATCCTCGTGTTCTTGCCAGAAAGCTTCGAACCTAAACATCCTCTTTCTTTTCCCATGAGTGTTGGACATAACCACCAAGAGTGGGCTATGATCAAAGCCTGTCGCTGGAAGCGCAAACACCTCCGCTCCCGGGAAATCCACCCTCCATTCTATATTACAGACTGCTCAATCTAGTCTCTTCTTAACCAAATTCATCCCTTCCCTATTGTTTGCCCATGTAAATACACATCCCTTGCTCTCAATATCAATTAGCTTATAGTAATTTAAGAAATATTGGAAAGCCTGCATTCGATGACGCTCCGATTCTCTCCTCCCAACCTTCTCCCATAAGTAAAGAGTTTCATTGAAATCTCCTAAACACAGCCAGGGGAGGCTATTGTGTTAACTAATCAGCTGCAACTGATCCAGGGTAAGAAGTCTTTGCTGAAAATTAGTAGGAGCATGGACACAAGTCACTCGAAATGGGGTATTATACTTTTGAGTCCTCATATCTAAAGTCAATAAACTCTTCATTAGCTGAGAAAATAGTCATCGAAATCTCATCCTTCCAAAAAAGTGCTAAACCTTCCCGACGCAAAATCGACCCGGAAGAATCGCTGTCCCAAGAGGAACCGTCTCTACGGGTCGCTGAAGCTGACCAAGTAAAACAGATGAAAGGAAGGGGGCATGGGAGAGAGGGACAGCAAAACTAGATGAAAGGAAGAGGTTTGGAGGGAGAGGATGGGGGGAGGGAGGGAGAGAGCTAGCTGGCTCTCCCCCTCCCTCAGAAAGCGTAGCGGCGGCACTAACCCTAGAGAGAAAAGGGAGGACGAAGAGAGAGAGGCTGAATCAGAAATAGTTTAGACATCCAAATCAACAGCGCATACTTGAATTGATTATGAATGTAGGTTTTTTCCATTGAATTTGTTTTTGGTATGCTCATTAGGTTCTACCTCAGGGCTGATCAAGTACGTACCTGCTGATTTTTTTGTATGTTACGCTAATGGATAGCTGTTTGATGGGTCACATTCTAATTAAATCACTCCGAGCTCGATGGGCTCTACAGAGGGAGAAATGCATTGAAGTAACTTGTGTGTGCTTATGCTATATGGGCTGTGGAACTTCACCTGAAAATCAGCATAGAGGGATGCATGGTCACATTCTCCTCAAACTTTTTATCAGTTTATCAGTGTGCCAATATGCTTTGAATGGTGTCATGTAGGTTTCTGAATCTCAGTCTATGCAAAGTTGAATTTGTAAAGTTGAAATTCGCCTCTCTAGCAAACTGCCTTTTATAGCTGATTTTGCTAATTGTGATACTGCAAAATAAAACCAAGTAACGAGTACATCTTTCAGTTCAGTAGTCTAGGCACTTCATCTTTTCAGCATACTCTCATTACCATTAGTTATGTTCCAAAACACAAATAAGGGAAGTGTTGTTAATTCCTTATGTCACGCCCCGACTCTCGAGTGCCCGCGACATCCCTACCAATATCGCCATGTGGTCATAGAGATAACGTCCCAAACACACTATCGACATATTACTTAATTACGCATGTGGAAACGTTTTTACTCTCTGACAACAAATCAACATGGGATAGAAAAGTATGAAGCCACAATAGTTATTCACAAAAGACAAATGCATTCATTAATCATAAGAAGAAGAGTTCTAACCCTACTGAGCTACAGTTGGCATAAACAACCCCATACTTCGGGGCGACTCACTAGGGCCAAGTTACTCGGTCGGGTAAGGTTAGAGGCTCATCTACTTCAAAAGGGCTACTCCAACAGCCATGCCTTAGCACCCACAAAGCTCCGTTACTTGGGACTTGAAAATGTTATCCCACGACGGGGTGAGAATAAATCTCAGTGAATCAAACCTAAGCTCGGTTATGGCATTGATTTGCCTAGAACATCCTAAGCACAAGGATCATGGAAGCACCAAACCTCATATCCACATAAATCAATCAAGTAGCCACAAAACAATGATCATCCACATGCATACTTAACAGCCTTCAGCCACACATAATGCAATGCTCGACTCGATTCAGATGTTCTTTGACTGTCGTGCATCCGATTCAGCCAAAGAACAACGATTGCCAGGGATATCCAATCAATCAGAATACAATGATTGGCGGACCAACCATTGTGTAACCATACAAGCATAATACACAATCAATCGATTCTCGTCACCACCTTTAGCCACGTGCTCATACGAGCAAGCTCGAGACTCAGCCATAGGCCATTTCATAGTAAAACATGCCACTATGCACAGAATTATCCATTAGACTCTGTATCTAACATGAGGTAATTAACCCCTAAATAGTCAACCAATGCATTCAAGTGAATAATCAAACGAACATCGATATCAGTGATCAACCAAGCAAACCAATCGGTCCAATCATGAAGGCCAATCAATCCTATTACGAAGGCCAATCCATCCAATTACGAACATTCAATCCGATTGCACATACTAACATCCAATTCGTACACCAATTTAACAATAATCAATCCAATTTGTCAATCAATCGTACGTTCATCTCTAACCTATCGCTCGCTCGCGATCAAGCAATGACAATCATCCAATCAATCAAACTAGTCTCAAATAGCCACAGTCGGACTAACTTAATTGATTAGGCTATTTAACCTAAATCAAGTTTCTAACCTAAAGCGGCCCTAATCAAACTAATCCGAACATAATTAGCGACCGAACCAAGCACTAGAGATCGACTCACAATCAATTAAACGAGGCAAGAACGATGGTGACCCTTGAAAATTACTCGGCACGGACGTCGGACAAGGCTCAAATTCTTGGACAAGAGCACAAATTCTTGACCCAATTTCTCGGCCACGGGCCCAGACACTCGGCCGACTTTCCCAGCTCACGGTCCCGGCACACTAGGGTCACGGCCCAGGTCAAAATGGGCCACGGCCCAGACGCTCGGCCCGCGAAACAGGGCACGATCCAGAAGATGACAGGGCAGAACAGGGCGTAGGAGGCGGCTTCTATAGGCTCCTTGGGCGGCGAACCAACGGCGAAGGAGCTAGGGAAGTCGAAGGAGGCTCGAGGGGTGTCGGAGAGGTGGCTGGTGGCTCTTGGACGCCGGAGCAGCCGCGGAACAGGCAGATCCGAGCAGAACAGGGGACAGTCCGAAGCAGAGCAGAGGAAAGCAGTGGATCAGAGGGCGAAAACAGAGGTGGTCGAGCTTCGGGAGGCTGTCCGACGGTTCAATGGAGGCGTGCGGCTGTCAAAGGTGTTGGCTGGAGGTCGGGACAGCGGCTAGTGGTCGTCGGGAGGCTGGGATAGTAGCTGGAGGTAGCCGGAGCAGGCGCTAAAACAAAGCAGCAGGGTGACTTGGGCTTGCAGGAGCTGCTGTGGTGGCGGTAAGGTGCAACGGTGATGGTGGCGGCTTGCTCGGAGGCGGAACGAAGGGCGGAGTGAGGTCGAGGCAGCCGCGGCAGCTGCAAACCAAAGAGGAACCAGAAGCAGCGAGCAGAAGTTGAAATGGAGCAGAAACAGGGCAGTGAAGGGGGAAGTCGGATTTATGGGGCTTGGGTGGTGGTGGTGACACTGTGTGTGGTGCGGTAGATGGAGGTGGGCGAAGGTGCAGGAGGTTCGTGGGCGGAGGAAGCTTGGGTGGGGGGCGTTGTCTGCTCAAAAGAAAAGAAAGAAGCAGGGGAGGGGAACGGCAGACAAAACAGGAGAGAGAGAGAGAGAGAGAGAGAGAGAGAGAGAGAGAGAGACGGTTGTTTCTTGAGGGAGAGAGAGAAAATCAAGATGACATTTTTGACTTTGGTGCCCAAAGTGATAAGAATGGGGGCCCACGGTAATTATTTTTCTTGTCTTGGCATAAATAAAATCTTAAGGGCAAGATAATTTCATACTTGGGTTAGGGGCATTTTGGTAATTTGACATTCCGGCACGGTTTGGACATTTGGCTCAACCAATGAGGTATTTTAGCCTTTTCAAGAGTCAGTTTGGTCCGAGCGAGGCTTGAGCTTGAGAATTTCAATCCTAAGGCACGGCGACTAATCGATCGAAACCTAAACTAATCTGATCGACGTCTCGAGAATTATCCAGATATCGTCACTTAATTCCTTAAAAATCCAATATTCCGTGATGAACTGAAACTTAATATTGAATTCAGATATCTTTCAGACGTTGAATTTCCAAAGCGTCATAGATACTTCCCATAGTCGATTGAATCTGCAAGGTATTTTAAAAGAGGTCAATATGCAAAATTATGCTTTTATACTGTTGCGACGTTGCAAACTCTCATATTAGGGTGAAATAAATAATTTTGGAATTGTTCCATGTTTTATTTTGTTTTATTTTTGTCAGATGGTTTTCTAATCAAATATTGCCTAGACAGGTAGTTGAGAATATTATTGTGTTAATTCTCAAAAAAAAAAAAACACCAACTTTAGGTCTAATGACGATTATAACCTGAACTTTTTTTGTCCTAAAAAAAGCATCAACTTTAGGTTCAATGACGACTCTGGCCCGAACATTTTTTCATCCCATGAAAAAGCACAAACTTTAACTTGAGTCCCAAATTCGGTCCTCCTCAATTTGAAACTATTAGTTGTCCAACATGGTAATTTCACGTAATCAATAAATTCACGTGGCTTGTTGACATGGATTTAAAATACTATTCATGTCTTCTTAGCACGAAATAAGAAGTTATTCATTCGATTCGATGAGGGGGTAGGGATGGGCTTGTTAAAAAAGAAGGCTCTAGTTGTGAGCTTAGCGAATCTCATCCATGACGTCTTCCCATGAGTGGTAATGTATAGTTTTGTATTTCAGTTAGTGAAGTGAAGGAGACGATGAATAGATTAAGCGTCGTCTTTCAAGTTGTGCCAAAGGTGAAGTAGATGAACAACTTCAAATTCCATGCTAAGAAGATGATGAATAGTGTCTTAAATCCATATCAGCAGGCCACGTGAATTTGTTGATGATGAAAAATTGCCATGTTGAACAACCAATGATTCCAAATTGAGGAGGTCTACCTATAGGACTATATTTTTTTTTTGTTCGAAAGGACTGGAGTTAAAGTTGGTGCTTTTTCATCGGATGAAAAAAAATTTAGGCCAGAATCGTCATTGGATCCAAAGTTGCTGCTTTTTCATAAGACAAAAAAATAAAAATAAAAAAATCGGGCCAAAATCGTCATTAGACCTCAAATTTATGCTTTTTTTAGGAAATTAACCCCGAATATTATTAGGTAATGCGTAGGGTTGTCAAAACATAGTCTCTTCTTCATACAAACCATTTATAGAAGTCAATGTTCATTTTTTTTTTTTTGAAATTTCTGAAAGAAAGAGGGGATCAAACCTTTAAACAGAACCTTCCTACTTGCGCAATCTATTCACCATCCATGTATTTCTCATATCATACAGACATAGCCATTATCACACGAAATGCGTACAGGGCAATAAGCATGGGGAGGTATATTTGTATAAATAATGTCGTGATAAAGTGCGACCCGGAAAAAAGTCAAGAAAGATATGCAAATGTTCTTTATAGCTCACTTGAGAAACCCCCCCAAAAAAAGAAAAGAAAAGAAAAATTAACGTCACGTTTGTTATTCGTGAGTGGGACCAGGACCAAGCCAAACAAGTTGGACTTTGACCAGAGGGTGAGTTTTAAGCAGAAAATAAGGCAAGGGTCAAAAGCATCTTTCGTTGTTTACGACAATCCTTTATTCAACATAAAAGCATCATCGTTTCAACTTCGCTCCTGTAATCTGGGGAAGAGTCAGGGGAAGAGGAACCCAGCCAATCCCACCTTCTGGCCCTGATCCGAAGCTGTCTTCTTCATCTCCCTCTCCACCCAAAGAAATGGAGCTCGCTTTCCTTCCATCCCCAAATCCACTCCTTTTTCCTTCTCCTTCCCCTCTACTTCCTTTCTACCTTCCTCCCAACCGCTCCCTTCATGGACGCCCCTTCCGAGCTCGCGCATCTTCCAATCCTGGCCCCCCATTTGGGCTCACCCCGCAGCGTCTGTCCCAGTCGTTTCCACGCGGCTCCGCTCGGTTGTGGCTCAACTCCAGCGTCGCGGTGAAGAAGGAAACTGGTTTCAACTTCTGCGTCTCGGCATCCAATCCCTCGTTCATCTCTCCTATACCTACGGGAGAAGGTAGCGATCAATACGACGTGTTCTTGAGCTTTAGAGGATCAGATACTCGCAAGGAATTCACCGATCACCTCTACCACAGTCTGGTCAACGCAGGGATTATGCCGATTCACGTGTTCAGGGACGAGGACAGCATCTCCATTGGTGAGAAATTTGGTCCACAGATTTTCGATGCCATCTCGCGATCTAAGATTTCAATCCCCATCATCTCCGAAAATTATGCTTCAAGCAAATGGTGCCTCCGTGAGCTCATTCGCATCATGTACCAAAAGAAGAGCACGTCACACGTGGTTTTGCCCATTTTTTACAAAGTAGCCCCGTCAGATGTGCGCTATCTAAAAGGGAATTTTGGAGACGCATTCTATTCCCGTCAAGAGCGTTTTGATGAGGAAGATATCGAGGAAGGGCTACAAGCACTCAAAGACGTGAGTTACTTAAATGGATGGGAATCCGAGAAAATTGCTAACGGGTACTTCACTTCCTCCTGAATTTTTTCTCCTTACAAGTAACTTTTCTTATTCACGAAAATGCCATGTAACAAGGATGAACTACTTTCACTACAAGCTCAGAAAAGATCCCCAAGTTGTCCCCTGAAAACTAAACTAACAACAACTGAAACCAAAGTATCCCCATGTACCCGAGAATTTCACAATCGTCTCTGGTGTAGAGCACAAGACAAAGACCACGACAATCCCTCCAACCAATAGCAATATGCCCACGAAAGACTCCAATGCTCAGTCTTCCAAAGCTTGATCACCACCAGATAAAATTGACCTCCTAATGCCAACGTAGGGTTGGATCAGTTGATAAGGATCAAACATCTGGTATTGACCATGTCCAGGTTTAATTTCTCATTTCTTTTGTTGTTTGACAGGCATGAGGGAGAATTGATAAAGCTTGTGGTCAAAACTGTTCTAAGCGAGTTACGGAAACATTTTCAGCTAGATGTTCCTAGGCAACTAGTTGGACTTGATGGTCATCTGATGGGAATTATGAATTGGATAGACAGTGCTTCAGCCAATGCTCGAATGATTGGAATTTATGGCATGGGCGGGATAGGCAAGACAACTCTTGGCAAGTACATCTACAATCAACTTTCGAGTAGATTTGTGCACGCCAGCTTCCTTCCGGATATTAGAGAAACTACCCATCGCCACGGTATTGAGTATCTACAGAGCCAATTAATATCTGATATAGTACAAAGCACGATTGAGGTATCTAGATTTGATGATGGAATTAACATGATCAAATCTAGATTTAAAGGACAAAAAGTTCTCATTCTTTTGGATGATATAGATCACAAGGATCAACTAAATGCTTTGGCCAGAGAACGTAGCTGGTTTGCTTCAGGAAGTATTATCATTGTCACAACTAGAAATAAAGCTATTCTTGATCAATCTGAATTCGAGGTAGACAATAAGTATGAATTGAATGAAATAGATCAGGAGCATTCTTTGCTTTTATTTAGCAGGCATGCATTTCGTACGGACCATCCTCCAAGGGAGTATAGGGATATCTCTCATAACATCATACCCACCGTGGGTGGCCTTCCCTTGGCTCTTGAGGTGATTGGTTCATACTTGTATGGAAAAACAGATCAAAAAGTATGGGAAGATATGCTGAGGAAATTAAGAAAAATGCCACATAGAGATGTTGAAACGATATTGAAGATAAGTTATGATGCACTAGAAGATGAACATAAGGAAATTTTTCTTGATATTGCTTGTTTCCTTATTGGCAAAGATAGCAGATACGCCAATTACATGTGGGAGGATTGTGGATTTTATGCATGTCTAGGAATTGAAGAGTTGAAGTTGAGATGCTTAATAAAAATTGATGATCATGGCATGTTAATGATGCATGATCAGTTAAGAGATCTTGGAAGGAACATTGTTCAGAAAGAAGGACTGCTTGAAAGACGTAGTAGATTATGGCTCTACGAGGAAGCCTCCGAAGTGCTAATGGGAGAAAAGGTAACATATGTCGCTCCTTTTTCTTTCCCTCTTCCTCATAGTTTCATATATTTATTCCGACCAATTCTAATATTTCATCTTTTTTTTTTGTCCAAATTCTAATATTTCATCTAGTAAACGTTCCTACATGCAAGGAAAAAAATTCCCTTCACGATGCATGTCCATCATAGAGTAATTGTGACAGCTAAGTTGATTATATATGCAAGAATGAAAAAGCTATATTATATGGCATGTTTACCAAATAGGATGTTATTCAAATTCATTGATGCAAGTTATAGCTGTCAAAAAATTAACTTACATATGTTTAAAATAACTTCAGTGCGATTCTACACTAAAAATTTCATTTATTGGAAATATGTATTTTCGTATTTTGTTGAAATATTGATAATCTGAAAGACTACAATAATAAATAGAGATGAAGTATAAACATCGAAGATCAAATAAATGAAGATTTCTATCGTGGCCAATTATAATAACTAGTAATTACGCAAAACATCAGCATTGAAAAAAAATGCCAAATTCACACTGATCACTTTGTGCTTGCTTTCTAGTTTCTAGTTACATCTTTTTTGTTTCAGTAAATTCCCTAAAAAGAATTAAATTGAGAAAATCGAGAAAATCTTATTACTGTTTTTGCTGAGCGATATCGCCCAGCAAGCTATTGTTTCACACGTCAGAAACCTTAACCTAACGATAATACCACGAAAGGAACTTAAGGAGTTCATTTTTATTTGGTCTGAAAGCAACCTTTTTCCAATCCTTGCCAAAATCCAAATACCTTTCAAATTCTAAAAGGTGAATTGCTAGGGAATGTCATATTACGTCACTTTTTACAGAAATTTTACAAGAAAAAGTTCCAGTTGTTCCAAAATAATGATTAAAAACTTTACAAGTATAGTTAAGAAATTGAAAACCGGTTGCTCTAGCTACTCAACAAGTGAACCATGGGCACTTTTTAACAAATTCTTTTGGACAATTGTGGAATTTTTTAATGAAAATTTTCAATATTTATATGTTTTAAAAGATCGCATGTAATTCCCCATGGCTAAAAGTCAAAACGCGTACATAATACAATTCCATAACAGCAAAATACATAAAATATTTAGGAGTGTCTGTCAAAGGTTTTGCTAAAGCAGGAAGTATTTTAGTTTTCACTGCCATGTCAAAACTTGAAATATTGCTCAAATTTCAAAATATTATAAAAAAATTAAACGCGGCTTTACGTATCAACATTTACGTACGACAAGTAAAGAAAGATGACAAATTGTGTGTGTCCATAATCTAAAAAAGCAAATGCTAAAAGATTAAAAGCCAATTTAGGCACTTGATTGACTGATATGATACGCAGGGAACTGAAAGGATCCAAGCAATTTGTCTGGAGAAAGACGGTGGCCATCTCCATACATATACAAACAAACAGTTTAAAGACTTACAGAGCTTAAGATACCTTCAATTGGGGCAGGTGACTTTAAGAGGAGACTTTAACAAACCGTTTTCCAAAATCAGATGGCTTCACTGGTTTGGCATTGGAGAGAAGAAAAGTCGGTCAATCCTTGACAATGGGTTTTTTTCGGCAACCAATTTGTATCTGCCGAAATTAGTGGTGCTACAGTTGTCAAACATGGACATCACAGAGCATTGGGGAAGATGGAGTTCAATCATGGTAAGCTGGAAACAAAGACACTCTCCTGATTTCTCGTCTATTTTGTTTGTTTGTTTGTTTTTTTTTTCGATCTACTCAATTTCTACAACTTGTTCTCCTTTAAATAGGCAGCAGAGCGGGTGAAAGTTCTCGACCTTTCAAATTGCACTTTAAAATCTACTCCTGACCTCTCAGCTTTCACGGCGTTGGAGATTCTCATTTTGAAACACTGTTACACACTCGAGCAACTCCACCCTTCTGTTGGCAAACTCAAGAGCCTCATTTCCTTGGACTTGACTGGCTGTGAAAATCTCAAGGAGCTACCAGAAGAACTAGGCAAATTAGAAGAACTAAAAGAACTTATTTTAGATGGCGCTGGTATTGAAGAATTTCCTATGTCAATTGGTTCTCTAAAGAAGCTGGAGAAACTAAGTGCCTATATTTGTAGGTCATTGAGAGAAATCCCCAGCTCGATTGGGAATCTTTCCTCTCTCCAACACTTTGCCCTAGGTGGCTATAGCTTATTGAGAGAACTTCCTAGCTCAATTGGGAATCTTTCCTCTCTCCAACACTTTGACCTAGGTGGCTATAGCTTATTGAGAGAACTTCCTAGCTCAATTGGAAATCTTTCTTCTCTCAAATCCCTTAACTTAAGGAATTGGCGTTCATTGAAAGAAATCCCTAGCTCAATTGGGAATCTTTCTTCTCTCCAACACCTTTACCTAAAGGGTTGTGAGTCACTGAGAGAACTCCCTAACTCAATTGGGAATCTTTCTTCTCTCAAACACCTTGACCTAAGGGGCTGTCGATCATTGAGAGAAATCCCTAGCTCAATTGGGAATCTTTCCTCTCTCCAATACCTTGATATAAGGGATTGTCGATCTTTGAAAGAATTTCCCGGCTCAAGTTGGAATCTTTCTTTGCTCCAACATGTTAACCTAAGGGGCTGTGAGTCATTGAGTGAAATCTCAATTGGGAATTTTTCTTCTCTCCAACAACTTAACCTAAGTGGTTGTGCGCACTTGAAAGAAATTCCAAACTCAATTGGGAATTTACAGAATTTGCAACATTTGGACATTAGTTATTCTCCAATTGAAAAGCTACCCAATGCTATTGGTAGGTTGAAAAAACTACGGAGTTTGATTCTCAACGGATGCCGTTATCTGAAAAGAAAAGTTCCAAGTGAAATTGGTGACTTGTCTTCGCTCGAGATTCTCGAAATCACTGGGGCACCTATATATAACCTGCCAAAAACCATCCAGAATCTTTTTTCTCTCCGACACCTTGATCTATTGTACTGTAACAAGCTCTTGTGGTTGCCAGAGCTTCCTTCTGGCTTGACATATCTGATGGTCTCTTGTCACGGTCCCAGGTTGCCACCGCTTTCTTGCCTAGTCAACCTAGAAGAACTTTATCTTGTTGGATGCGATCTACTTGAATCCATCCCTGAGCTTCCCTCAAGACCCTTAAAACTCAATGTTGAGTCCTGTGATATGCTGATGCCTAAGCTGGACGGACTCAAGTACTTGGAAGAGTTGTCAATAAAATGCTGTGGTTCCATCAAAAGATTGGACCTTTCCAAATTAAATCGTCTGAAACGATTACACATTGAGGATTGCGATAATCTAGTTGAAATTCAGGGCCATGATAATTTGGAGTCCTTGGAGAAGATAAGTATACGTTACTGTAGGTCCCTTCAAAGGGTGATCCTTCCAGAATTACATTGCTTGAAGCAATTAGAGGTCAAGGTTTGCAACATTCTAGTAGAAATTCAAGGTCTTGATGGAGGCGAATTTATTGAAGTTGGACATCAGTGGTACGTGTATTCAAAGGTTACTTGACCTAAACTGCTATGTAATCTTGAAAACGTTGATCATCTATGGCTGTTGCAATCTACACAGTATTGAGAGCCTCGAGAGATTATTCTCTTGCCGAAACATATACATTTCGTGGTGCCAATTAGTGAAACTACCAAACCTGTCAAAATTTGAAAATTTGCTTTGTGTTACGGAGATTCCTGCAATTGAGGAATCAAGATCTCTAAAAGTCATGACATTGTAGGATGTCAATCAATGTGGACTCTGCCAGATTTGTTGAGACGTGAGAATGTGAAATATCTAGTGGTACAAGGCTGTAAGAAACTTACTCAGCTGCAGGGACTTGAAAAGTTGAATCTAGTTTATTTGGATATTTGGATGTGCGACTCATTGGAAACTATGCCGAAATTGTCTGGAAGAGAAGTCGTTAGAAATGATGGATGGGCGCAAAATGAAGGTTAGTCTGGAGTTATTATGTTGCAGTGATAATGATGTGATGAATCTTATACCCATATTACAGCAAGGAGACCAGTCATGTTTCCTTGACAAAGGTAAATAACCAGTAAACTACCATTTATCTTCTGAGATTAATGACGTAATTTTCATCACTATTTTCTTTTGACAAGAAGGTTTTCCTTAACAGGGCTCTGTACTTTCCTAAACTCCTAGTCTTACATAATTGAAGGAGTGGGGGAGTTGGTTTAGAAGCTGACTTGATGCTTCAGCCAAGATTGAAGTGTAGACCCAAATGCCGGTCTACATACAATAGAAGGCATTGATCATCGAGTAAGATTCTTCATCCTTTAAACAGCCTGCGTGGGCAAATAGAGTAGTACTTTTCTCGAAGCCATACTTTTCAAGAATGAGTTTGGAAGCTCTGGATTGCCTACGTATATTTGCTATTGATCGAATTATGGAAATTTTTCTTCATTTATCCTTTCATTGTCAGCTTTTGTAGACTGCAAACAGATTACTGGTTCATGAGGCAACGAATGAAAATATCATCAAGTTATATAAGAATTACCTAGTGATTTTATAGTTTCCCTCTTGGTATATCCAGGATTTGAATTTTTCATCTTGAGGCTGATGATCTTTGACTACTCGAGATGGTAAACTGCACCCATGATCCATTTTCCGCTGTCTCATATCAATACTTTCATTGAAAAAATCCTTGGCCATTCGGAATTCCTTTGCGAGTTCTTTTGCGTGTAAAATTTGACTAATGACAGATTTCTTGTTTAGAACAAACACCTTTCAGCTTACCATGATGATTGAAAACCTTGTCAATTTTCTTATTGTTCCTTTGATGTTCCTCTTTAACCTTCCAAGACGAGCATGAATTACTGATAAGTAGAAGAAACTGTGCTAAAATAAAAATTAAGGTTGCAGCTTGTCTAGTTGTTGATGTAAAGAAAATGATAAGTAGTTTTGGCTAGTCTGTCATGTATGATTGTAGACCAGCTTTTTGTAACCAATAGTCAAACTGTTGTTTTGAAATATGATCAAGCTAGGTAAACTGATGCTGCTTTTGTGACAGGTCTGGTTGGTCTATGTTATCATCAAGGGCTTACTTTTGGACCTTGATTCAATGAGCTGTATGGATGACCTTTTGCACAATTAGGACAATATTTGCTGGTTCCGCGAAACAAGCTGGGGCGGGGACCTCAAGAGTTTGATAATTAGTTTGCATCCCGTTTGATCCTATTGTTGTCGTGGAATCGCTTCATCACATGATTGATTTGGGTCTGGCTAACTTGGCTGAGGAATTTCAAATTCCATACCGGTGACCGATCAATATGAAGAGGAGGGATTTTGCAGAGGAAAGCATCAACAGTTGAGGGGCATCTTGCGTGCCAACCTTGAAGAGGCTTGTGGGACAGCTGTAGTGCCCTGAGGAAGTTTTGATGCTTCTGAAGATCCAACCACTTGATCAGGTCTCAACAGCACGTACGTGAATGATTCTGAGTGTCATTCTTTCCATTGAATCTGCTTTTGGTATGCTCATTAGGTTTAACCTCTGGGTTTGATCAAGTACGTACCTGCTGATTTTTCTGCATGTTACGCTAATGGAGAGTTGCTTGATGCAGCCGCATTCTAATGATATCATGCCCGAGCTCGATGGGCCCTGCAGCAGGAGAAATGCATTGACGTAACTTGTGTGCTTATAATGTGTGGGCTGTGGAACTTCACCTAAAAATCATTATAGAGAGATGCATGATGACAATCTCCTCAAACTTTCTATCAGTTTATTAGCGTGATAATATCCTTTGAATGTTGTCACGTAGGTTTCTGAATCTCAGTCTATGCAAAGTTGAATTTGTGAAGTTGAAATTTGCCTCCTAGCAAACTGCCTCGTATTGATGATTCTGCTAATTGGATGTGGCAAAATATAACCAAGTGTTTAAAGTACATCTTTCGGTTCAGTAGTCTAGGCACTTCATCTTTTCAGCATAATCTCATTACCATTAGTTCTGCTCCTAAACACAAAGAGGGGAAGCTTTGCTAATGAAGTTTCTGTTAATTGTGGTCAAACTGCGGACTAGTCATAGAAACCCGGGTCGTGGCAATGTTCCCAGAATTTGGTGCTGGTGCAAATGACGTTTATGCATTTGAACCTTATCTTTCTTGGGGTAAATTGCAATCATGAGGCCTTAAGTATCTTCATTTATTGACAATTTTTTGATCCTATCCTTCTTGTGTAGATTCGAGCTGCATTTCATGAAATCTGGAGAAGTCCCAAAACACCACAGGATGGAGATGCAGGCTGGAATGAGCAATGTCATGAGACATCATGGAAACACCATAGCCGTTTCTCATGCGCCCCGTGTTGTTTAATACTTATTAGAGTTATCCCATATCGATTGTGGAAGGGATTGTTGGTCAGTTTCAAGTTTGCAAGAAAGCTTCATTTTTTGACCTAGCTTTTGAGGTGAGAAAGGCTAAAGACCCTCCTATACTGGTTTCAGAGCCGACACTGCCAACAAGTCTGGACCAAACAGTCACACGAGAGTTTTAAATGAAAAGCTTTCCAAAAAGATAATGGTTTCTCATTTGGAAGAATTTAGAACACAAATTAGAAGTATTCATTAGTGTACAATCTGCTTGGTCTACATTTGCAGGTTTTTTACCTTTCGTGTCTCATCAGCTCATATTTCTAGAAATTGCAAGTTCCTAAGTAAGTCCAGTGCGTATTTTTTATTTGCTTCTTGTGTTTCGTATGTTTTTTCTTTTTCTTTTTTCAAGCCGGATCAGCGACTGAATGATTTGCACTCGGACTGGTCGTAGAATGATTTTCACTAACATTTATGGATAACCAGAAAATACTTTCTTCTGTCACCATGTTGTTGAGCTCATTTTTCTCTAACCCATTTTTTGTGACATCCTTCTAAGGTTCCTCATGGATGGATCGATCTGGATCTAGATAAAGCATCTGTTGGAGGTGAACACGAATTCTTTTTCTTGTAGATAAGGTATCTTCTTGACTGATTGAGATAGATACACATTGTTCCAATTTTGTAATCAATCATTCTAATCTTATCTCTACTCATTTCTTTATAGAACTTGTAGGACCCCTAGAGTCTCCCCGCGGAGCCAGTTTTCTTTGTGTCAGACATCGTTGTGGCGATGATGATCGATTCTGATGAGTAGGTGAAGTTATGTTTTGCTTTGCTTTCCATCTACATTTTGGAGCGACATCTTTCTGTGTAACCACATTGCATCTGTCTCCAATGTTGAATTTATGTATGGTAGTACTTTACTCTTTTTTGTTTTGGTGAAAATTTTTGTCGTGAATCTATTTTTGGAGGACCTACTATAGCAGTGATGACACATTTACATTATCACCGGAGGTAAAAACATTTGTGACAATGAAACATGACATTATGTCTGCTCCTTGGCTCTTTTTCTCTGATACTTCATTCGTTGTATTGCTTCTGGGTTGTCACTTCTTCGTGTACTCGCTGGTATTTCCCTCTGATTGTTGGGGCAATCGTTCCTACTTCCAAGGACAAATGGAGGAGCATGTGTTAACGTCTGTAATGTGTTTTGCTTCTTTTTGTCTCTGTAAGCATGAAGCAAGCGATAGGAACTCAAAAATCAGACATGCGCTTGTCTTGACGACATTTTTATCTCCCAAACGCCTGTCATGCTGATCATCTTATTTGTTGCTTCTGTGATTACTTCTTTAGAATTATAAGTATAAAGAACAGTTCTTATGCAAGTCCCTGGCTCCTTTATAGCCAACACTATGGTCATAAATTTAATGCATTAATCTAAATCATGCTTCTGTAGGTTGGTATACTTGCAGCATTGAACTTGTTACATAGGAGTGCTGCAGACCTATATCGTTGCTCTCCCTCGCTATGCCTCGAGTCCCTGACCTCGACATCTGATTCTTCTTTCAAGACCAACCACAAGGCCAGTAAGAAGGCTGGTGCTGTAGACAAACCTTCCCCACAATGGCATGGGTCGTCATTGCAGTTGGTTGATATAAGCGTTTGGTTGATCCTCGCCAAGCATTGATGGGAACGGTTTGAGCCGTACACAAGTCTCTGCAATCTAGGCACAGCCACTTAATCCTCGAAGGCCTTCCCCGGTGCAACTCATCTTGCCTCCGTAGAGCTTGAATTTGCTGCTGTCACATCTTTTACCTCTTGACTCCAATACTGGCTATGACCAGCATGAGCAAAAGCAACTAGCCTGGCTTTTGATTTGTCAAATCCCAGAACCAGCTTGTTTGAACTTTTTTCTTGCTCCATTTCGTCAAATTGTGGGCTGCATCAATCATTTTGAAAGCTAAGGTGTCGTGTCTAATCTGTTCATTTTCCCAACTCTTCTTCACCATAGTAGGAGTTCTGGGTCTTTGGCCCGAAAGGTGCCAAATCGAAATAGTTTTCTTCGTCGCGAGCTCAAAGTATTGAACGAGAGAAGAATCGGGATCCAACCCAAAGGCAGGAAAGGTCCACGCATTAGGGAACTTAATCGCGTAAGTGCCTGGTCTGGTCCCATAAGACAACTTTGGTCTTGCTATTTCCATGGAGCATAGATGACGTAATCCTAATCGAACCTTCCTAGCCATGGCTACAGGCAACGGTATCGATTAAATTATCCGACGACCGCCATACAGACACGTCCAAATCATCATCCCACGAAAGAGCTAAATCCTGTAAGTACCTTCCACTCTGTTACTAGACAGACATCCAAAAGATCACCCCACTCTGTTCTTCTTCTTCCTGTTAACCTGTAATTAGAGCGCAAATGGGAAAGAGTATTAATGTGTAATTATATGTATATTGGAGTATTTCTGTAATTGTGTTTATCTATACCCTTATTGTAATTAGTCGATCATATAAATACATCTTATACAAGCCTAGTTTGGGTTGAGCCACCATAAACACTCTGTCGTTATTTCTCTCTGACTCTAAACATCAACATGGTATCAGAGCAGGAAAACGCATCACGTTCTTCGACAACTTCGACTCAAATCAACACTTCCTTTGCTCCAATTACCGCCTCAACAATGTTCGGTACATCTACTAATTTTTCTTCTTCTCTACCATCTATTTGGTCATCATCTTCTTTTTCTGCTAATCCCAATTTGCCATCATCTCTCAATAATATATCGCCCACCTTCGCCTCTTCTTCTCTTTTTCCTACTGCTCCAATCTCTACTGCTGCTCCAATTACTAGCATGCAATCAACCTCGTCATCTCTTCTTCTTCCCAATATCACTAATCTCGTCTCCATCAAACTTGATGCGGATAATTATCTTTTGTGGAAATCTCAGTTTGAATCGATTCTAATCTGCAACAATCTGCTGGGATATGTGGATGGATCTTTTCTATGTCCGCAAAGGCTTATCAATGATCAGAATGGTACCATGGTGGCCAATCCTTCTTATTCAATGTGGGTCGAGACGGATCAATGTGTTCGCAGTTTGATTAAATCAACCCTCACAGTTGAGATTTTTCGTGAAGTTCATGATCTTCGGACATCTCGGGAGATTTGGCTTGCTCTAGGGCGACGCTTTACTGATCGATGCGCAGCCAAAGAAATTGGATTGAAGCTTGATTTTCAGAACATCGTCAAGAAACTAGATCAGTCTATGTCTCATTATCTTCAGCATTTGAAATCCATTGCGGATTCTTTCACCGCAATTAATTGCTCCGTTTCTGATAAGGATTTGGTGATTCACGCCTTTATTGGGCTCCCATCAGAGTATGATCCTTTTGTCACAATGGTCACCAATGGTCATACTATTCTTTCCTTCAATGATATGCGGTCACGTCTACTCATACAAGAAGAACAATTTCTCCGAAAATCGACTGGCTCATCTTCATCTGATATTCATCATGCTTTGATTGGACAATCCACTTCACCTAATCCACCGTTTCGAGGGAGCCGTGGTGGACGTAATTTTAGGGGTCGAAGATCTGGTCGAGGACAGGGTGGACGGTTCTCGCGTGATCAATTGGTTTGGCAAGCCTCGAATGATCGATTTAATTCACAGTCATTCTCTGTCCCTTATGCTGAACGATTCTCGCGTTCCTCTAGTAGACCTCGCGGTGGTTCGAGGCCCTATGTTCCTCCATTCACTCAAGGAGGCATTCTTGGATCTAGGCCTCATCTTTCTTGTCAGATATGCAATGGGGTTGGGCACATTGCACTGCAATGTCGGCAAAGATTTAATCATGCCTTCACAACAACGGATTTATTGGATTCCTTCTCAGTTCTCTCAATTGGTGAGACCTCTGATCCAACGTAGTATCTTGACAGTGGAGCGTCGACACACATGACTAGTGACATTGGTAAAATCCTAAATCCGAAACCCTTTTATGATTCGACAAAAGTTTCTGTTGGTGATGGTCGTTTATTGCCTATTAAGCAAGTCGGTAAAGCTTTTTTACATACTAATTTTCGATCTTTGCTGTTATCGCTTGTATATCACGTCCCTAAACTTGCTCGTGATCTTCTCTTAGTCGCTCAACTTTGCCGTACAAATTCATGCACTATTGATTTTAATGGTTCATCCTTTTCTTTGAAGGACAAACAAACCAGGAAAGTTCTCCTCCAAGCTGATTCTTCTCATGGTCTTTATCCGATTTCCACTTCCTTGGTGTCCTCTCACTCGCAACCTATCGTGGCTTCTTCTGCTTCACTCGCTCGCTGGCATGCTCGTCTTGGTTATCCAAATAAACAAGTTTTGAGTCGTGTTTGCAATTCTAGTTCTAAGTCAGTATCATGTGAGTCTTGTCTTGTGGGTAAATCTCATCGATTGCCTTTTGAGTCTGTTAATCACCGTACTTCTTTTCCTTTAGTTGTAATTCATTCTGATGTATGGACGAGTCCAATTTTATCAAATTCTGGTTTAAGTATTTTGTGTTATTTGTTGATGACTACTCTCGATTTACTTGAATTTTTTCGATGAAAAATAAATCTGAAGTGCCTACTCATTTCCATCGCTTCCGTTGTTTTATCGAAAATTAGTGCAATGCAAAAATAAAATTCCTACAAACTGATGGGGGAGGTGAATATACCAGTAATTCGTTTAAAACATATTTACGTGAAAATGGTATGCTTCAACGCATTTCTTGTCCAGATACTCCATCTCAAAATGGTTTGTCAGAACGCAAAATCAAACATTTAGTTGAAATGTGTCGAACCTTATTAATCCATGCTCATATGCCTCCCTCGTATTGTTGATGCTCTTCTCACTGCCGTTTACACTATTAATCGGCTTCCTACTCCTGTCTTATCCGATATTTCCCCTTTTCATTGTCTGTTTGGGTTTAAGTTTGATTTTTCGTTCTTTCGAGTTTTTGGTTGTGCTTGTTATCCTTTTCTTCCATCTCATGTCTCCCATAAACTTGCACCTCATTCTATGTCATGTGTATTTCTTGGGTATGCGTCAAATCACAAAGGTTATCGTTGTCTTGATCGGTCAAGTGGTTGTGTTTTTATTAGTCGTCATGTTCGGTTTGATGAGGAGAATTTTCCCTTTTCTCAAAGTCCTTCGACTCTTAGTTCAATAAATAATTATTTCAACTCAATTCCTTCCCTTATTGTTTCCTCCAATCAACCAATTCTTCCTTCTACCTCCTTTGAGCATCGATCTCCTCATCCGCCTCTCTCGAATACTCGGAGTCAACCTCTTAATATATCTCTCTCCACTTCTCAATCTACCCAATCTAATTCCAATTCTTTTTCACCTCCATCGCCTCTCCTTTCGAACCCACTCAATGTGTCCCAATCTAACTTAGCTTCTAACCACATTTCTTCTACATCAGATTCACCAATTCTCTCTACATCTCCACCTAGTTCATCCACTTCTGTATCATCTCTTCCCACTCATCCTATGCAAACTCGTGCTAAATCTGGCATTTCTAAACCAAGGAAAATTTTTAATCTCTCCAATTCGTTTCATGAAGAGACACAGACTTGATATTCTAAGGCTATTCTTGACCCACGTTAGAAAGCGGCCATGGCAGATGAATTTAATGCCTTGGTCACTAATCACACGTGGGATCTTGTACCACCTGACTCTTCTAAAAATTTAGTTGGTTGTAAATGGATTTTTAAGGTTAAGGAGAAATCCGATGGAACTATTGAACGCTTCAAAGCTCGTCTAGTTGCACAAGGATTTAAGCAACAAGCAGGATTGGATTATAATGAGACTTTTAGCCCGATTGTTAAACCCGCTACAATTCGTGTTGTTCTCTCTATTGCTATTTCATCAGGATGGGACGTTCGTCAACTTGATGTCAAGAACGCCTTCTTGCACGGCATTCTTTTTGAGGAAGTTACATGCGTCAACCTCCCGATTTCTCTAATGCCGAATATCCCAATCACGTGTGCCGTCTCCGAAAAGCCATTTATGGTTTAAAGCAAGCTCCACGTGCGTAGTTTCTTCGATTCATCAGTTTTTTTATTATCATTGGGTTTCATGGCGAGTAAGGCCGATCCTTTGTTATTTGTCTATGCTTCTTCTCGGGGTCGTCTATATCTTCTATTGTATGTTGACGATATCCTTATCACCGGTGATACTCCTCATTTATTACGGTCTTTGATTACTCGACTCTCACAAGAATTTGCTATGAAGGATCTTGGACCACTTCATTATTTTCTTCACATCGAAGCTCATCACCGATCTACCAATACGCTTTTATCTCAAGCTAAGTATGTTGATAGTCTTTTGCGCAAATTTGACCTTGCCAAGGTAAAGCCTGTTTCTACTCCCTTGGTATCGAAAACTCTATTATCTGTTGATGATGGTGAGCTTCTTGCTTCCCCAACGCTCTATCGACAGATGGTTGGTGCTTTGCAGTATGTGTCCATGACTAGACCTAATATTAGTTTTCCTGTAAACTTGGTTAGCCAATTTATGCATCAACCTAGATTACCTCATCTGCAAGCTGTCAAACGTATATATCGGTATTTAGCGGGCACATCCACTCATGGATTACTTCTCGAGCGGTGTTCTCCCACTTCTTTGACAGCTTATGCGGATACAGACTGGGCTGGGTGCTCTGATACTCGCCGTTTTACGTCAGGTTTTTGTGTATTTCTGGGCACCAATCTTGTTTCATGGAGTGCTAAAAAGCAACCTACTATGGCTCGTTCTAGTATAGAGGCTGTGTATCGTGCTGTTGCTCATTATGTTGCTGAGACCATTTGGATTCGACATTTATTACGTGAGCTTGAAGTCTCACTTTCTACTCCTCTCACTGCTTATTGTGACAACATCTCTGCCACATATCTTGCTCTCAATCCTGTATTTCATGCTCGCACCAAACACATTGAGTTGGATTTTCACTTTATTCGAGAGAGGGTTGCTTCTAGTGATCTACGAGTTCGCTACGTGCCTACTGCGGATCAAGTCGCAGACATATTTACAAAGGGGTTACCTAGTTTGCCTCACACGCTATTAAGATCCAATCTCTCAGTTGTTACACCTACTTTGGATTGAGGGCGAGTATTAATGTGTAATTATATGTATATTATGGTATTTCTGTAATTGTGTTTATTTATACCCTTATTGTAATTAGTCGCTCATATAAATACATCTTATATAATCCTAGTTTGGGTTGAGCCATCATAAACACTATGTCGTTATTTCTCTCTAACTCTAAATACCAACAAAGAGTTTGATCAACCAAAGCTAGATTCTCACTATTGAGGTATCGCGAATTGTTGGTTTTGGGGTCTCTCTGAATTTAGCAAACATTTGCTCTTCCTGTGAACAAAAATCTGGTCATGCTAGGAGATCCAGCAAATTATAGTGGTTATGGCCACAAAAATCAGTATCAAAATGAAAATGAAGGCCCAATTAAATTACGACACATGTCTTCTGACATGTCCGGCGGGAAAATTGAAAAGGAAACAGAAGGCTTTTCCCTCTCTCTCCTCTGCTGGGCAGGCAGAAAAAGTAGCATGATCACGTTGTAACTCGGAGTCTCGGGCTACAACTTCTCTCTCCTCTTTTCAATTTTCTTGTAGATGAGCGACGCAACCCAATGATATTGCCTGGACTAGAGGGCGAAGTCCACCGGAAAGAGAAAATGGGCATTGCATTGCTCCAAATCGATGACTTTCTGACGTTGGATTACTCAATGTCCGCCTAGAAAGACTCGTTCATTAGACATTTTGTATTCGGAATCGCACAGGAACCATGTGCTCTCCATCCACCTTTTTTCATTTGTTTATCCACATCTTTTAGTGAACCAGGAAGTCGTCGTCTCTTCGTTTTTGGAGAAAGGGCAATGTCAGAGCAAGCCAAACAAACAAAGGGATGCACCATTTCTTTTTAGGCCGTTCCTTTGCGGGGCTTGTTGCGCCCTTTCTTATCCCTATAGCTTGGTAATATCATATTAATCTAAAGTAAATTCACTAACGTACATTTTTTTTAATAGCATGTGGGGCAGTGTGAATTTACAACTTCATTTAGAAAATGACAATTTTTAACAAAAATTAAAATGTACAATCGCATTCCTTGTTATCGGTTTAAGTATACTACAAATGTCAAAACATGTGTACGACGTTCACTTTAATACCAAAACTTTCAAAACAATCACTTTAAGTACCAAATTTTTTGAAAAAAATGATCACTTCAGTACCAAAACTTTCACAACACTCATTTAAGTACCAATTTTTTTAAAAAAAACTCACTTCAATGCCAACTCCTGCGAACCACGTCAGATCAAATATTAATAAAAAAAAATAGACCATGTCGGATTTTCAGCGAGCCACGTTAGCTTAAATCGAAGTTGGCACTGAAATAAGCATTTTTTTTTAAAAAAAATTGGCACGTAAGTGATTGTTTTAAAAAATTTAGTACTAAAGTGAGTGTCATACATAAGTTTTGACACTTGTGATGTACTTTAGCCCATTATTATCACTAGCTCGGTTCTTTCTTGACACTTTTCACACATTTCCAATTAAACTCGATTATCAGCTTTTAAATGAATTACCAAATTCTTGATCGGCTAAAAATTTCATGTTCATTCTTCTTCGAAGAGACTAGTCATAAATCCTCTTCTGCAGCAGAAAAACACTTTCATTTCAACTCCCCCCCCCCCCCCCCCCCCCCCCCCCCCCCCCCCCACAGATTGTCATGGACAAATGGAAGAGTCAGACCAAAGCAAAAGGGTTGCACCGTTTCGTTTCGGGCTATGCTTTTGCGGTGCTTGTCACGATTCTTCTCTCTATGCTTGCTTTCCATCTTCTCAAGAAGAAGAAGAAGAAGAGTGCAGAGAAAGATGGCACTAAGGAAGCATCTGCTCCTTCGTTAGTCTCTCCCATGCCCACAGGAGTAGATCAATACGATGTGTTCTTGAGCTTTAGAGGCTCAGACACCCGCAAAGCATTCACCGATCACCTTTATCACAGTCTGGTCAACGCAGGGACCGTACCTATCTGCGTGTTCAGGGACAACAACAACATCCAAATTGGCAAGGAATTTGTTCGGAGATTCTCGGTGCCATCACACGGTCCAAGATTTCGATCCCCATTATTTTCGAAAATTATGCTTCGAGCAAATGGTGTCTCCGCGAGCTCATGCATATCATGGAATGCCAGAAGAGCGCGTCACAGATCGTGTTGCCCATTTTTTTATAAAGTGGATCTATCGTGTTAGATATCTTGTATATATTAGGAGTAGGATCTTGTATATATTAGGAGTAGGTCTTTTTGTGTATTTACTTTCTTGCCCTTATTTATATGTATATTTATATTGGCTTTGTGCCTAATTGTAATTATGCATTTTCATTATTCAATTCTCAAATCTAGTAAGGTGTTCCTTTGGCGTACGAGGATTTTGCAAGTTGAATTTTGGCGTCTTCTCGTGCCGACGTTCGTCTTCGTGCTCACTCCTGTTCTCTCCGTGATTTTTGGATTTCGGGGATTTTTTTTTGTCTTCTTCATCAGTGTGTTTCTTGCGATTTCGTGGGCGTTCATTAGTGGCTGTTCATCAGTGGGTTTCTTGCAATTTCACCCTGCGATTTCGTGACTGTTCATTAGTGGGCGTTCATCTGTGGGTGTTCCTGCAATTGTTCGTCTTCTCAGTGGGTGTTTCATCAATCGGCGATTTCGTGATTTTGGCAATTTCAGCGATTTCGTGTTTATCAATTTCGGTGATTTCGTTATCGATTTCAGCGATTTTGGCAATTTCATCGATGGGCGATTTCTAGCATGGCGTGGTCGTTCCCAATTGGTGTGGCTGCTGGGATAATATCAAGGAGTCAATTCCCCTATTTTATTTCTTAATTGGTGCTGTCTTTGACCCATTCACAAGCGTTCCCAATTGATTTGTTCGTGTTCTGCTTCTTTCGAACACACAGCCCATAGTTTCATCTCGTGCTCCCGGTCGCCCAACAGATCTATTCCAAATTTGATCCTCAGACGAGGCAGGTAATTTACAGTGACGACTGCTTCTATTTTGCGTCTACTGCAGTTGGATTTTTCATCACGAAACAGTGCTGTAACAGTGTTGTTCGGGTCCGAAACAGTGCTGTTTTGGCAGTTTTCTTCGCTAATTTTCAGTGCGGTTTATTTGTGGTTCGACATTGAATACCTGCTGTTTGGTGTTGCTAAAAGCACCGATTAGTTGCTGCAAATTTGGTGTTACTGACCCTCTAGGTGCGAAATCCCTTAGCCGATCGGTCCTAATTTGGAGTGCAATTTTCGCTTCGAGTTGCACTTGTCTCTTCCCCATCCATGGCTGGCGGGCGGGCGGCGGTTGGTCGGGGGGCGCCAGTAGGCGGGCGTTGATCGGCGAAGACCGGTATAGTTGAAGAAGTGATTTCTTTTTTAGAAGCTACAATTTTTAGGCTGCGTATGGTAGCATTTCTGTTCCTAGGAGCATTTTTTGAACAGAAACATTTTTTTGTATTTTTGTTCAAAACTACGATTTTCGGGGAAAAAACGCGTTTGGTAAGTAAAAAAAAAATAGTTTTTTCGGTCGCCGACCGGTGGCGGTGGCCAACGACCGGCTGCGGCGACCGCAATCGCCGGCAACCGCGACCGACGACAGGCAGAGGCCGCGACCGCGACCGACGACCGGCAGCGGCGATGACCGCGGCCGACGACCGGCGGCGGCGATGACCGCGGCTGACAATCGGCGGCGGCTGCGACCGCGGCCGACGACCAGCGGCAGCGGCGATCGCTGCCGACTATCGCTGCCGACTACCAGCGGCGGCTGGCAACCGGCGACGGAGGCCGCGGTGGCGACGACGACTGCGGCCGATGACCGGCGGCGGCGGTGGCGGATGCAGCCGAAGACCGGCGACGGGCATCCGGCGACAGGCAACAGGCGTCCGGCGGTAGCGGCTGGCGACCGGCGGAGGCAGTTGGCTTTTAGCGAGTGGTAGCCATGTCGACGACGATGGATGGTGGTTTCAAAAGTTTTCCAAAAAGTATTTCAAAAATCAAGAAGCAAGTTTTTTTGTTCCTTCAAAAGTGTTCCCTGGCACAAAAGTGTTCCGCGGAATACTTTCGGAACATTTTTGAATCATACGTGTTTCTGTTCCAAAAGTGTTTCCAGAACACTTTTGGAACAGAAACAGTTTCCCTGGCTACCATCCATACGCACTTCTGAAGTGTTACCATGCACTTCTCAAAGTTGGCCAAATAACTTCCAGAATCACTTCTGGAAGTGATTCCTCAATATTTTTACCAAATGGCTTTCAGCTTCAGAAGCACTTCTGAAGTGTCTTTACCAAACGGATTTCAGCTTCAGAAGCACTTCAAAAGCAGAAATTCTGCTTCTGAAGTGTTACCATGCACGCTCTTAGCAACCAACTTTAACCTTTCGTCACTAATTAGTGACTGTCGCGACCCTCTTGAGGTTGTCGGGCTCTCGAGGGCTAATGGGCCGTCCTGTCTGGTCGGACGCGGGCCTCTCCCAAGGCCCATTACCCAAATCGCAACGGAGGTATGCGTGATCGACTTTCAGTGTGGTCTAGTGACATGTGCTAAGTGTGCATGCCATGGAGTCGCCACCAATCATTTTTTTAGGGTGTGATTGGACCACCCAATCGAATAGTTGGGAGTTTCTATTCAATTCTACGAGAACCAGAGAAATGGTTCCGGGGACTTAGTTACACCAACTGTCAGAGTTGACGCCCTTTCGGTACCTAAGTTGACTGAATTTTCTAGCCTGAGATTCATGCGGATGAGTAAGGTATGAACCCTAAATCTAGAAATTCATGCAGATAGGAGTGATTATCTTGGCAATCACAATCAGTAATAAAATGCGCAACTCAAGGAATCTAGATATGCAAATAAATCACATAGCATTCCTAGTAAGGCCCTATTTATCAATCACAGCTCAAGAATGATTTAGCTGTCCTAGCCATTCTACACACGATCTAACCTAAGAAAAGCATTAGGAAGCATCGAAGGAGTTCAAGAGTACTCACATGGGGTTCGCCGTGCCCTGGTTTGGTCTTGGACGAGCTATCGAGCTCATGCCGACCCGATTATATTTGGGGATCCACTCGGCGTTTTACACCATGAAATCATGTGAAACAAAAACGAAAATATTCAGCAAGGGGAATTTATTGTAGATGGTGGTCGATCTAATTGGACGTCAAGACTAAAAAATATGTAGAAATTTACAAATTAAAATACTCGAATGACATTTTTTTGCCAAATTCAACTCTATGCGTCGTGAAGAAACACATGCAATTGAACTTGAATTTTGACTATTTATGAGTTCAAAATGAAAAGGAAATTAAAATAAAAATATTGACTATTTTTCTATATTTTTACGACATCGAACGCTATTTTTCTTCATTTTTCATGTATTTTTCTATTTTTGGAAAATATTAAAAAAATATTAAAAAATATGAAAAATTATTTTTTTTTATCAAAAATGGTTCCTTTAGCTTGGTCAAGGCTACCAAAGATGATTTTTTAATTTTTTTTAACTTTTTATAGATTTTTTATGAATTTTTAAAAAATAAACTATGAAAGACTGATCAAAAATCAAGTGTCAACAGCTGCCCCTCTTTGAGAGGAATTTCGTCAGAGGTTTCTCTCAAAGACAAGGTGACACCTGTGTTCCGATCGACTCGACTGGGAAAAGAAAAGAAATCATGACATCCAATTTTCATGCCTATCAATGTGTGCTTTTCCTTAAAAAGAGATGTGCTCATTCAATTCCCTGATATGATATAAGAAAGTTAAGGAGTACATAGACTTCCCTGCCCCTTACCTGTTGAATGCTTGCGGCATTTGCTGTGTCTGATGGGTTCAAGTAGATTCCTAAGGACTTGTCATCGGAGTGTCCTGGGGATGTTAAGCTCTGACCTGTATGGTAGGTCAAACCATAATGGGATTCCTAACTGATAGGAACCTAAGGAAGACGCATCCCACATTTGGGAATTTTCCAAGGGTTTTGATCCGTGTGGTGGACTAAACTAGAAATGGCTTGCCTAATGTAAGGCTTATTAGGGAAAATGAATCCTCCCGCGTTCGGGATTCATCAAGGTTTTGATCCGTATGGTGGATCGGACCATTGGGTTGATCCTTCAGGCGGTCTCTACCAATCCTTTGACCCTTCAGGCGGTTTCTACCATTCATTGACCCTTCATGCGGTTTCTACCATTGGTTGACCCTTCAGGCGGTTTCTACCATTGTTTTGACCCTTTAGGCGGTTTCTACCATTGGTTGACCCTTCAGGCGGTTTCTACCATACATTGACCCTTCAGGCGGTTTCTACCATTGTGTTGACCCTTCAGGCGGTTTCTACCATTGTGTTGACCCTTCAGGCGGTTTCTACCATTGATTGACCCTTCAGGCGGTTTCTACCATTGAGTTGACCCTTCAGACGGTTTCTACCATTTATGAGATTCCAAATTGATATGAATCAAAGGATGACGTACCCGCTCTTCGGGGCTAGTCGGAGACTCGATCATTCTGTGGATCGGTCTTAGAAAAGATTTGCCTACTAAAAGGCTTCACCTAAGGATGACGCACCCAGTCTTTGGGGCGGCCAAAAGTCCTGCAGAAAGCTTAGACCTGAAAAAATTTTCCTCGCCAAGAAGATATTAGTAATCTTTGGGAAGACAATAATTGTCTAACTGACAAAATTCTACGACTTAAGTTTTAGTCATGAAATATGCATTTTGATTGCTGGAGGTTATCCAAAACATTCCTGCCATATACAGATGTGATCATAAATTCCTTGCACGGAAACTCTAGATCAAACAATTTGAAAATTTCAAAAAGAGTTTGCTCAAAACATCCATTGGAGTATTTCTCATCCAAGAAGGCTCATCACTGCTCTGTGATAATGATCTTTAATAGGGAAAGTGCTCAATTTCCTACCGACCTGTGCCTGGGTTTCGGGATCATTCGCAATGCATACATTTCGACCGATCAGGAGGTCTTTCACGGGACCGTAGTGTTAGGCTTGGATATCGGTTTCCAAGGGGGACTCACTTTTGAGTCAAGGCCGTTGAACGAAATTTTTCACTATCTGCTCCGGGTTTACAAGTCAAGAACCCTGTAAAATGAGAAAGAAATAGTCTTGCTCGTACTTCTTTGAGCTAAGTTATACATTAACCCAAGTGTCTTAGTCAGATAAGACTGCTTCAGGGTTGTAACATTGGAAGAATTGGGGACCGAAAAAGGCTTATTTTTTGCCCAGAAATTGTGAAGGGTTTGGCATTGGTGATCATTGCAAATTTGCCACATGTCCTTCGAAGAACATCTCCATTTCTTGAAGTGTACACTCCTCTTTTAGAGCGCACAAGGATGTTTAAAAGCGTCTCTTGTTACATTAAGAGATCGTCTGTTTGTGTGTTTGCAATTTGAGCACGACATCATTTGGAGAGTAGTCATCTTGATCTGACTCCTTTGCAGGGTCTTTTCATCGTATATCTAGACTTTACTGGGTATATTTTGAATAGACATCAGCCTTGCTTTTTACCAGGCACTTTGCTTTTTCTTGATGTCTAGGGATTTTTCTTTTCCCCTTTTTTTAATCCTGTGTTTTTCTTTTCTTTTGGAGCTAGGATTTTCGGCAATCATGCTAGATATGCAACTTAAACTTTGGCACGCTTACATTCCTAGAGTGATGTTGCCTTTTGTCGCGACCCTCTTGAGGTTGTCGGGCTCTCGAGGGCTAATGGGCCGTCCTGTCTGGTCGGACGCGGGCCTCTCCCAAGGCCCATTACCCAAATCGCAACGGAGGTATGCGTGATCGACTTTCAGTGTGGTCTAGTGACATGTGCTAAGTGTGCATGCCATGGAGTCGCCACCAATCATTTTTTTTAGAGTGTGATTGGACCACCCAATCGAATAGTTGGGAGTTTCTATTCAATTCTGCGAGAACCAGAGAAATGGTTTCGGGGACTTAGTTACACCAACTGTCAGAGTTGACGCCCTTTCGGTACCTAAGTTGACTGAATTTTCTAGCCTGAGATTCATGCGGATGAGTAAGGTATGAACCCTAAATCTAAAAATTCATGCAGATAGGAGTGATTATCCTAGCAATCACAATCAGTAATAAAATGCGCAACTCAAGGAATCTAGATATGCAAATAAATCACATGACATTCCTAGTAAGGCCCTATTTATCAATCACAGCTCAAGAATGATTTAGCTGTCCTAGCCATTCTACACACGATCTAACCTAAGAAAAGCATTAGGAAGCATCGAAGGAGTTCGAGAGTACTCACATTGGGTTCGTCGTGCCCTGATTTGGTCTTGGACGAGCTATCAAGCTCATGCCGACCCGATTATATTTAGGGATCCACTCGGCGTTTTACATCATGAAATCATGTGAAACAAAAACGAAAATATTCAGCAAGGGGAATTTATTGTAGATGGTGGTCGATCTAATTGGACGTCAAGACTAAAAAATATGTAGAAATTTACAAATTAAAATACTCGAATGACATTTTTTTGCCAAATTCAACTCTATGCGTCGTGAAGAAATACATGCAATTGAACTTGAATTTTGACTATTTATGAGTTCAAAATGAAAAGGAAATTAAAATAAAAATATTGACTATTTTTCTATATTTTTACGACATCGAACGCTATTTTTCTTCATTTTTCATGTATTTTTCTATTTTTGGAAAATATTAAAAAATATGACAAATTATTTTTTTTTATCAAAAATGGTTCCTTTAGCTTGGTCAAGGCTACCAAAGATGATTTTTTAATTTTTTTAACTTTTTATAGATTTTTTATGAATTTTTAAAAAATAAACTATGAAAGACTGATCAAAAATCAGGTGTCAACAGCTGCCCCTCTTTGAGAGGAATTTCGTCAGAGATTTCTCTCAAAGACAAGGTGACACCTGTGTTCCGATCGACTCGACTGGGAAAAGAAAAGAAATCATGACATCCAATTTTCATGTCCATCAATGTGTGCTTTTCCTTAAAAAGAGATGTGCTCGTTCAATTCCCTGATATGATATAAGAAAGTTAAGGAGTAGATAGACTTCCCTGCCCCTTACCTGTCGAATGCTTGCGGCATTTTCTGTGTCTGATGGGTTCAAGTAGATTCCTAAGGACTTGTCATCGGAGTGTCCTGGGGATGTTAAGCTCTGACCTGTATGGTAGGTCAAACCATAATGGGATTCCTAACTGATAGGAACCTAAGGAAGACGCATCCCACATTTGGGAATTTGCCAAGGGTTTTGATCCGTGTGGTGGACTAAACTAGAAATGGCTTGCCTAATGTAAGGCTTATTAGGGAAAACGAATCCTCCCGCGTTCGGGATTCATCAAGGTTTTGATCCGTATGGTGGATCGGACCATTGGGTTGATCCTTCAGGCGGTCTCTACCAGTCCTTTGACCCTTCAGGCGGTTTCTACCATTCATTGACCCTTCATGCGGTTTCTACCATTGGTTGACCCTTAAGGCGGTTTCTACCATACATTGACCCTTCAGGCGGTTTCTACCATTGTTTTGACCCTTCAGGCGGTTTCTACCATTGGTTGACCCTTCAGGCGGTTTCTACCATACATTGACCCTTCAGGCGGTTTCTACCATTGTGTTGACCCTTCAGGCGGTTTCTACCATTGATTGACCCTTCAGGCGGTTTCTACCATTGAGTTGACCCTTCAGGCGGTTTCTACCATTTATGAGATTCCAAATTGATATGAATCAAAGGATGACGTACCCGCTCTTTGGGGCTAGTCGGAGACTCGATCATTCTGTGGATCGGTCTTAGAAAAGATTTGCCTACTAAAAGGCTTCACCTAAGGATGACGCACCCAGTCTTTGGGGCGGCCAAAAGTCCTGCAGAAAGCTTAGACCTGAAAAAATTTTCCTCGCCAAGAAGATATTAGTAATCTTTGGGAAGACAATAATTGTCTAACTGACAAAATTCTACAACTTAAGTTTTAGTCATGAAATGTGCATTTTGATTGCTGGAGGTTATCCAAAACATTCCTACCATATACAGATGTGATCATAAATTCCTTGCACGGAAACTCTAGATCAAACAATTTGAAAATTTCAAAAAGAGTTTGCTCAAAACATCCATTGGAGTATTTCTCATCCAAGAAGGCTCATCACTGCTCTGTGATAATGATCTTTAATAGGGAAAGTGCTCAATTTCCTACCGACCTGTGCCTGGGTTTCAGGATCATTCGCAACGCATACATTTCGACCGATCAGGAGGTCTTTCACGGGACCGTAGTGTTAGGCTTGGATATCGGTTTCCAAGGGGGACTCACTTTTGAGTCAAGGCCGTTGAACGAAATTTTTCACTATCTGCTCCGGGTTTACAAGTCAAGAACCCTGTAAAATGAGAAAGAAATAGTCTTGCTCGTACTTCTTTGAGCTAAGTTATACATTAACCCAAGTGTCTTAGTCAGATAAGACTGCTTCGGGGTTGTAACATTGGAAGGATTGGGGACCGAAAAAGGCTTATTTTTTGCCTAGAAATTGTGAAGGGTTTGGCATTGGTGATCATTGCAAATTTGCCACATGTCCTTCGAAGAACATCTCCATTTCTTGAAGTGTACACTCCTCTTTTAGAGCGCACAAGGATGTTTAAAAGCGTCTCTTGTTACATTAAGAGACCGTCTGTTTGTGTGTTTGCAATTTGAGCACGACATCATTTGGAGAGTAGTCATCTTGATCTGACTCCTTTGCAGGGTCTTTTCATCGTATATCTAGACTTTACTGGGGATATTTTGAATAGACATCAGCCTTGCTTTTTACCAGGCACTTTGCTTTTTCTTGATGTCTAGGGATTTTTCTTTTCCCCCTCTTTTTAATCCCGTGTTTTTCTTTTCTTTTGGAGCTTGGATTTTCGGCAATCATGCTAGATATGCAACTTAAACTTTGGCACGCTTCCATTCCTAAAGTGATGTTGCCTTTGCTTTGGAATATGCAATGATCACCAATAGGTTGATGAAATGAATTTGCTGGCTCAACTTGGTCGTGCAAAGGATAACAGTGTGTAGGATAGAGAAATGAATTATTCTCGTCATCCTATGACACTTGGATTATCATATAAACAACACACAAAGATTTATGTTAGTCCGAGCAAGAAAATTTCAAACCGTTTACTTTCTGATACTGTTGGACTAACCTTCATTTGCCCCAATGTGGGGTGGTTCTTGACAGGGTTGAGAATGAAAATCGCCGTTCAATGGGGTTCTCAATGGGCATCTGTAGTGTTTGGAATGAAGAAATAAATGCCTCTGTCATCTCGATCCATGTAATCGTTGCGAATGACCCTTATATCCACAGGTTAAGGTTTCGCTATGATTTCCAATCTCCTCATCTCTCAAGTGTGTATGGGACGTGTTTGGATTAGGCTCGCTTCTCTTATGAGAAAATACCCTTTTGAACAGTTCAAACGAATCTTGTTGGAAAAATTCATTTCATTTCATCAAGATTTATCCTTCAAAGGGATTTTGTGATGCACCATACATGTGTAATTCATGTTCAGACAATCTCATGTTTTAAAACATGAATGTCAATGAAGTAAGAATTCTATGTCTTTTTAGATGTGAGAATCGAATTAATTCTGAAAGTTTTTAATCTCCAATGAATTGGGAAAAGAGATACTTACCTGCCCATCGAGGCTGGAGATCCTGGAAATATAAATGGGATATGTCATCGTATATTCTAAAAATTTACAAAAATTGGAACGATACATCTTACCCTTGGTCATATGCTCCAACGAGTGTACAAGGGTTGTGAAAATATGTCTGCCCTGATGGCGAGCTCCTGCCAAGGATAAATATTAAGCATTATTTTGGGTTTCCAAATTCAAAACAAATTGGGACGATACTACTTTACTCTTGATTTGAATTCCATTCTGCATGCCAATGTGCAGATTGTAGAAGCCGGCCCTCAAGCTTGTGGCCATGATTTCTTCGTCTGGTTGGGCAACGAATCCACCTCGAGGATTTACGTCGGAGGAGATTCATTCATCTTTTTGGGCGTGTTTCATGCACTGTTATGTTATTTGAATGCATGGCTTCTTGGGTGCCTCGTCTCTGTTCATCACCTGAGAGGAAAATGAGAGAACATTATCCCCGCATCTGATTGAAAATCATTTAGGAACGATACGTTCTTTTTACCAAATGGGTGGCTCCGCGGCCAAATGCGTTTTACATTGAAAGGATGGATTCCATTACGCTCTGCGGATGATAACTATCGCTTCAAGGACTTGCCCCACGGATTAAACGATGAATTTGATGTCTTCGGCTTCGACATGCTTTCCGGATGTAGGAATGGTTTGCCCCCATTTTCAGTGGAGATGGGTTTTGTCGAGTGGGCAACATCAAAAACTCATCCTAGATTTGGCTTTAGTCGAAGGTTGAAATCCCGACCTTGGATAAGCGAATCATGATTCATCTCCTTCTGCTTCGGATTTGTCATTTGCATGCTTCACATTTTACAATACCAACTTCGCCGCTTGATGAAAATGAATCGATGATTTTCGAATTGCCCCAAGTTCTATAGTCATCTGCGTCGAATCTCTTTGAACTTCATCGGGTGATAGACCAACTGATAAAATGATTTTTCAATCCCGAGATCGAACTCCTGACGTTTCGTACCACTTCCATTTCACTGACTACCAGGACACAGCACTATTGGCGTCCCTAACTGGTTCGTTTTTTGTTATAAAATTCATGAAGCAGTTAGCGACCCCCATCGAGAATGAAACAAGCTCAATTTAGAGTTCATAACGACTAAAGGTCCCTTAGAACGATACAGAGCTAACCGTCTTTGAGCTCGCTCGGGCTTTTGCTCGCATTTTCCTATGTGAAGCCTTTAAATGTTTTTCTTCGTGGCGTTCAATTGATTCGCCTCGACTCTAATCTAACAAGGGATTGTCGCACTCAAGCATGATGATGCTCGCAGGTAGTACTGATCGCTGCCCCAGATTAACTCTAGGCATTAAGGAAGATTATCTTGCATGGAAGACTTTATGACAGAAAGATTAATGATACATCCAGTCACATGTGCCTAGTTCCCTTGAGGATTCTCGGTGATCAGCCAGTTACACCATGAATCAGACATATAATCGTCATTTTGGATCATAACTTCATAAGTCCATCAGTTTTAAACTGATCGATCCAGATATGGAGCTCCTCATCAAGGAAATCTTTTGATTCTTCGAGCAACTGATATTTGGGTTGACCATCATCGCTTGGCGTTGAAGGATTCCTGTTTCTGTTGTGAGCGATCTGATTCTTCGAGCTAGAACCTTCGTCGTTGCTCGAGATTATAAGAGGATGATTGATCGGTTCACTATCAAAAGCACCTTCCATTTGGGAATGGAAGAAACAAAAATCCTCAGAGCATCCGCCCGCTTGATCTTCCGAAATCATATGCCCAAGCCGGGCAGATCTTTGAACACTAGGCACAATATGTTGATCTGGGATAGGAAGAGCACTAGCGAAAAGTTGCTGCTCAAACCAAGGAGTTCGTACCTGCTGCACTTGTGGCATATACTCTTGAGGGGTGCTGAGATGATTCAGGGGAATATTCTGATTAGCGCCCAAGTAGTCAATGGTGCTGCTACCAGCTTGGTCGGTGCCTAGATTCGGCAGGGTATTTCTTACTTCAGGGGCATTGTAGTTATAGCCATGCCTAGTGTTTAGGCACAAGTTGAGTTCTTTCAGGTTCAGTGCTGTGTGGCGCTGTCTTAGCGCCCTTCTGTAGCTCTTGAGGTGACTCGCGACTCCATCTTTAGTGAGTCCTGGTATGTTCATGATCTCAAGTATGCGCGTTGGATATGCTGAGTTGATCCCTAGTTGCTGAACCGCACTAAGGAACTTGAGATGAAGCTCGGGGGACCAATTGACCCTCGTCTTCTTGCGACCCGGAACAGTGTTGACAACTTGGCTATTGCTCTCTGGCCTATTTCCAGTAGGATTTGATCGAGCCGGAAATTGTTGTGGAGGGAATTCATCAGCTTTGGATTGGTCGGTCGTGATAGTAAGCTCATCGTTAAGGAAACTCCAATCATGGTGACGCATATCACATCCTTTAGAAGGCATCGGTATTGATTTCGTAGAATTGATTTGTTCATGCATATCTCCAACAAAATCCGATTGTATCGAAGATGGTTCGAGGGAGTGGGGTGGTGAATGAGCATTTTCAATCCTCATATAAGGCTTATCAAGGAACATTTCGCCGAGAGTGATAGGGCCACCGCAATTAAGGCAAGCGATAGTGCTGGGAACTTTCTTATACCTCATGTTCTCCGCTCGAAGCTTTTCGTTTTCCTCCTTTAGAATCGCAAGTTCTTGACGTCTGTGTTGAGCCCTCAATTTGGCTAGCTTATTTTGAAACCAAAACTTGACCCTCAAAGGTTTCATCCCTAGCTTCTGGCCCAATTCATTTCTTTGTTTCATGTTCGGGAGAGGGCATTCACTAAAGAAAGCTTCAAGCTCTTGGATTTCATTCTGAGTGTGGCACTGGCGACGTTTCCTTTTCCGGGATTGACCATCGCTGCTGCTGTTGTCGTCGCTGCTGAGATCCTGAACTTCGTTGCCGAAAGGGTTGGGTTCTGTGGTTCTGGTACCAGACGCCATCCTAGAATCTTCGAGATCTCTCAGTAGTTCATTTTCTGAGATTTTTGGATCAGTCGCCTCTAGCAACTGATGGTAACCCTCAAACATGTTGGATCGAAAAATGTTCGATCAATTTTTGCTCGCTCAGGGTTCTCTACTCTCTCATGTATGCTCACTCTCTCTAAATTTTCTTTTGAGTGGTTCTGTATGCCCATGAAACGTTCTTTAAACATGGATGAAGATCATCAGGCAAGCGTTGCTCCCAAGATTTCGTATTTCCCGCTTTGTCGTCTTCTTTCTTCTTTTCAACGTGGAGGGACACCAAATCGATTTCCTTTTCTCGATATCCATGTCTGTCTCCCACTTATTTTCAAAAAGGTGGAACTACGCTCGCCTCCCGCTCAGTTTTTTAATATGATGGGACCGCCAAATCCTTTCGCAACTTTTTTCGATAGTTGCGCTTAACTCCCGTTCAATTTTAATATGGTGACACCGACATATCTTTTTACAACTTTTTTAGGTTTATCAAGCCTGAAATCGCGGACTGGGATAGATCTGATGGTTCACCGAAAGAGCCACCATTGCTTTACCCAATTAACTTGGCTCCACGAGCATTATTGCTATGCCTTTCTTCATTCTCGAGTTGCTATAAAAGGAGGAGTTAATGCAGAGAAGATTAACACTCTTACATAATTGTCTTTTCGTATTTTAATCACTCTACCACACTCATCTTCTTCTCCCTCACTCCAACGAAAATGACCTCCTCTCCTATTCGCGCTTTCTCGGCCGAAATTTTGGCCCAGTGGGAAAAACTCTATAACCTCCTCGGTCGAGGCTATGCTCATATAGCCGATCACCCAGAAACTGAAGATGAAATCCGTATTTTGCTCGTGGAAATAGACACCACCTCCATCGAGGGCACTAATTTAGAGAGGGAATATAGAATCTTCCCAACCCTCTTTATAAACTTTTTAGAGATTTACCGTGTCGCTCATCGAAAAGCTACCGTGGCTCACGTTTTGCGAGCTCGCTATGAGGATCGGTCCAACTGCTTGGTGTTGGCCAACCTTGTGGCCGATAGTCACAGAAAGGCTGTTGAGTTCGCCAACAAGCGAGTCTCGATGTTGCTTCGCGAGAGGGGAAATTTGGTGGAGCGCTTGGCCTTATCCCTGACCACCTATGAGCACGACCGTCGTAATGTCGTGTTGAAGTTTCAATGTGAGTGGCAGGAAGAAAGGCTTGACAGCACTACCGCGGATATAGCCCATGGGAGAGGACTAGTTCGGGACCTGGAAATAGCCGCCGAAGATCACGGGACCAAGGTTGCCGATCTTAAATGGGAATGTAAACGCCTTCTTCTTAAGCTTGCAGATCTCGAGTCTCGAGGTGGTGAGTATAAGCAAAGCATCAATAATATGGAGGGCCAACTAGGTTCCTTTGTGATGCTAATTAGGGCTCATTGCGGTTTTATGTTTCCACCCCGATGATTTGTATGATCTGCTTTTAAGGTCCCTCGATTGAGCGAAATGAATGAAAGCTCTAATGTGTGTGTCTCAACTTCTGTATGGCTGACTTTCTCGAACACCTGACCACTCTCAACCTAGGCAAGCTGCGCTTTGACATTGATGATTCGAGCGTGTACATCTTGATTTTTTAATCTTGCTTATGATCGGATAAAGGAACCTCCCACCGCGATTATCCACAAAAAGACTTCTCTTCTCTACTTGTTTTTAACCTGTTTCAAATGAAAAGGCAGAATCAGAAGAAAGAATTTGAAAAATAAAGCATAAATCCTTTCAATTTTATGCTTACTTGTGATTAATAGGGATAAGAGCTTTTACAAGGGTTTTGGCCTTGTGCAAAAGCTTTTATCAATATTCCTCAAAGGAAAGCATATCATTGAAAGAAATGTAATTCACGATAATCGCCTTTGATCAATTCCAAAAAAATCAATGGAATGTTCAAAAGTACACAATTACGATGTGTTTTAAATTCAATTGAAGATACGATATCCAAATTAAAGCTGTTTGCTAAGAACGAGAGTAATTTGGATATCTATCTTTTCATTAAATTTGAAAAACACGAATACTCTTGATCAATTATTGTGGATTACCAATGATGCAAAACATGCATGAACCAATTCAAGTTTATAGTTCCTTCTGGCGAAATTGGGATTGTATTGCCCTATACGGCCAAAAGGTTGTATAAGACTTCCAATTTCAATTTCATCCAAAGGAATTATAAAATTGATTTTGGAGTATTCGAGTGATTAGAAGAAATGCCACTATCACATTCCAATGACAAGTCAATAGAAATACAACAAATTTCAATCTGAATGTATATAAACACAAATAGATGCCTAATACAGTCAATCTAAGGGATCAGATAGAGAGGATCTCAGCAAAATAAATCCTATACAAGAAGGCTAGAAATGAAAAATAAAACAAAGGAATGTGATCTTAATACTTAGGCTCTTCTTGTCCACTTGGCGCTCGTAATGGGATGACACCATCTTCATCTTCCATCAAGAACATTGGGAGGAAAACACACATATCTATCCTCAAAATGGCATTTAATCCAATCACCGGAATTATGCAATGAATATAATGATTAAGAGCTGTAACAAGTTCGAGGGATAGAAAAGTTTTACCAACCAAACTTAAGAAAAAATCAAGCTTCTCTGTATTTTTTGCAGTGTTAGGTATACTAACCTTCCATAGACAAACGCATGAGACAAGTGAGGGAAAACTCCTAAAAATCAAAAGATAGGTGTCGCGACCCGTCCGGAAGCGGACGCGGCTAATGGATTACCGATCGCGGGTCTTGGATCGGCGCGGGCCCTCCCAGGCCCATACCAAATCGCGGCGGGAGTATTCTTCGACGATAAGAGTCGATCGCTTTCGACCTTCAGTGTGGTCGTGGTGGCATGTGCAAATTGTGCATGCATTTGGAGTCGCCACCGGTCTTTCTTGGAGGGTAGACCGGAAACCTTACTGACCGATTGGGAGAGATCGATCAGTTCTGCGGAACCAGAGATTTTGGGTTCGGGGACTTGGTTACGCTGGTGTCATTACCAACGCCCTTTCGGTACCTAACACGAGTGATTTTCCTGACTAAGAGTTCATGCAGGCACAAGTTTGGGTGAGGTAGGTTTGATTCAGGGTTTCATGCAGATTGGAAGACTATTCCTATCAATCACAATCAATTTAAATGAAAGCGCAATCAAGTGCATAAATAAATCATATCAATGCACGTCAATTCTCGTCACATGGCCTCCTAGTATAGCCATAAGGGCTTAGGGAAGGCGTGATTTAGGACCGAGGTAAAATGGGAAGATTTGGAGGCGATTTAGCCCGAAGGGCAAAATCGTCAATTTTTGGAAGATTTGGATACCGAATTACCCAAAATATTCCATGGCCAGTTGATTGTGGCCATTTCCCAATTTTGAGAATTTTTTGGAATTTCTTGATTTTTCTTCAATTTTTAGAAGGCGATTCGCCCAAAGGGCGAAATCGTCATTTTAAGAAGGGTTGGGGTTCAAAACACCCGGAATGAGTCTTGGCCAGTTGGTTGTAGCCATTTCCTATTTTTGGGGATTTTCTTAGATTTTTTAGAATTTTTTTTGGAAGACGGTTTGCCGGAAGGGCAAAACCGTCATTTCTGGAAGGTTCGAGGGTCAAAAGACCCGAAACAGGTCATGACCGGTTGAATGTGGCCATTTCCTATTTTCTGGAATTTTTTTAGAATTTTTCTGAATTTTCCTGAATTTTCCGAATTTTTTTGAATTTTTTATGATTTTCTATTTTTTTATTGATTTTTGAATTTTTTATTATTTTTTATTATTTTCTGAATTTTTTAATATTTAAAATTGTTATCCGGGCCGGGTTGAACCCGGCCCACGACCCGGACCCATCACCCAGGCCCGGCCCGCCTTCCCCAGGATCAAAACGGCGCCGTTTTTGATTTTTTGAGAATTTTCTAATTTTTTTATCATTCTTTTATTATATCCGAAAATCAACGGATCGGACGGCTATCATCGTGCCACGTGGCAACTCCTGATGCGTCCGATCTCGAACAAGATCAGACGTTCCACAGCAAGCCACTTGGCGCAATCTCAGCCTTCTGATCGACTTTAATTTTATTTTCCGAAAATCATTTATTAATCTGAAAATCATTTTTTTTATTTTCCAAAAATCCCAGATCGCGACACGTGGCGAAGCCACGACCGTCCGATCTGGGCGTTTTATTTAAAAGGCCGCGGCCCCACCCGGCTGACGTGGCTGCTGACGTGGCACGCCACGTCAGCCGTTGACCGGTCAACGGTCTAGCAGCCCGTCGGAGAAGACGACCGGCGACTCGCCGGAATAGTGAAAATTCCGGCGAGTTCGCCGGAATCGTCGCCGGAAAATCGCGGGTACCCCCAAAACCTTAGATTTAATTGCCCAAATTTCACCACTAGATTGCACAACGCCTTAGAACCAAAATAATACAAGAAAGGCGGCCATGAACACGACGAAAACAAATGAAACGGACTTCCCCGAACTCGGCTCCGGCGAGGTACCTGCCGAAAATTTTTTGTGCCCGAGTTGACTCTTATCACTTCACACAGCATCTAAAGGGATCGAGAAGACTTACCTGAGGTTGCTCGGACCTCGGCGGCCGCCGGAACTCCTCCAGCGAGCTCCCGATCCGAACGCAGTCCGACGAAGCTTCGGGCCGAGTTTTCCTCGCGTTTTAATGCAAATAAATGAACAAGCCCGGCGTAAGGAAACTCTCTTAAATTATTTTGAAGTGAGTGATCGCGCGAGGGAGAGGACAACGATCCAAAACGAACTCGGAGACCAAGAGGACATCGGTGGCAATTCGTCGAACGGGTGGCGGGCGTGTACAAAAAAAAACTAAAATGAACTCGTCGAAGCTCGGCGATGGATACCGAGCTGCACCAATCATCTAGACTTACCATTCATCTCTTCAGAACAGCCGGGTGTTATCAGTTTTGGTCCGACTCAATCGGAATTGAGCCGGACCGACATACTCTGCCCGTGAGAGCAAAAACAGGGGCAAAACAGGGGATGGCTACTGACCTGGCTTCGCCGGCGGTGACGGCGGCTCGAGGTGGTCCGATCGTCCTCAGCCCAACTTCCTTGAACTCTTGTCTCTCTCGCCTACTCTCCCCTTCTCTGATCCTCTCTCGGCCAAGCCTCTTTTTTTCTTTAGAACCGAGCACTCTCCCCCCTTCTCGTGGCCGACCGGCTCTTCGAGTGGCGCCGGCCCCCCCCTACACTCAGTCGCCCACTCAACCTTGTCGTCCTCCCCCCTTTTTTTTTAACGCCGCGGCTCCACCTTCCCTTTTTATAACGCCGGTGAGGTCCCCTGCCTTTCTTTGGCTTTCGGCGCCGTGGGTCTGCAACTAAGTTGCAGACCCGGTCGGACCGGGTCGGGTCGGGTCTGACCCGACCGGCCCGGTTCGGCCAATTCGATCGAATTGGGCCCCAAATTGACCTATTTTCATGAAATTGATGGCAAAATCGGACTCCTTGACATGTTTTCTATCAAATAGGGGTATTTTCGTGAATTAATTGATTCGAATTTAGTGAAAACCCCAAATTGTCCCTAGGATCCGAAAATGATTTTTGCTCGATCTAGGGCCTAAATGACAAAATTAGTCAAAATTGAGGCCACCAATGGATTCCTCATGATGAAAAATATAGGTTAGAGATGTTTAATTTTAATGGGTATGCCCGTATGAAATTTAATTTCAAGAATTGCGAAACCGGGGACTAAATTGAAAGATTTTTATGCAATTAAGCCCTTTTGGTTAAAATTGATCAAATTGGAGGGCAAATTGACCTAATTGCACTTCAAGACTTTAGAATCCAATGTCATAGCTTACAAAAAGTGAGAATTGAAAATTACAAGACTCGAAAAGGATTTTTTTTTGCCCGGTTCGGGTTTATGTTTGTGAAGGAACATAGTGACCCGAGCCGAATTTTCAATATTCTAAGTGATACACTTGAAAAGGAAATTAAAACAAAATTATTGAATATTTTTGTATATTTTTCTGACCATGAATGGTATTTTCTCTGATTTTTTGGGTATTTTTATAATTAAATAAATTCGAAAAATATTATAAAATACCAAAAAATATTTTTTGTTCAAAATTGGTCCCTGAGGCTAGGTCAAGGCTTCCAAAGTTGATTTTGTGATTTTATGACCTTTTTTGATATTTTTAATTAATTTTAAAGAAAAAAAAAATCACAATAATAAATGGTCAAAAATCAGGTGTCAACAGCTGCCCCTCTTTGAGAGGAATCTCGTCCGAGGTTTCTCTCAAAGATAAGACGGCACCTGATTCCTAACCGACTCAACTGGGAAAATGAGAGAAGAAATGTTATGACATCGGATCCTTAAGCCTATTGATAAAAGCTCAAATCAATCCCCGGTTTGCTCTAACAATTTGAACATGGGCCGGAGTGAGAGAGGCTTACCTGAAGCTCACCTGTCGGATGCTGCCGGTTGCGACGACTTTCAAGAAGATACCTAGGACTCGTTTCAGAAAATCCTAGGGAGATTAAGTTCTTACCTGTATGGTAGGTCATACCATTATGGAATTCCTAACTGGTAGGAACCAAAGGAAGGCGCATCCCCACGCTTTGGGATTTGCCAGAGATTTTAATCCGTATGGTGGATCAGACCTTCGTGTTGATCCTTAAAGCGGTATCTACCTTGTGCTGACCCTTATGACGGTTTCTACCTTAAGTTGACCCTTCAGGCGGTTTCTACCTTGATTTGACCCTTCAGGCGGTTTCTACCATTGTTTGACCCTTCAGGCGGTTTCTACCTTGAGTTGATCCTTCAGGCAGTTTCTACCTTTGATTGACCCTTCAGGCGGTTTCTACCATGTGTTGACCCTTCAGGCGGTATCTACCTTTTATTGACCCTTCAGGCGGTTTCTACCATGTGTTGACCCTTTAGGCGGTATCTACCTTGAGTTGACCCTTCAGGCGGTTTCTACCTCGTGTTGACCCTTCAGGCGGTTTCTACCTTGAGTTGACCCTTCAGGCGGTATCTACCATAGTTTTGACCCTTCAGGCGGTTTCTACCTTTGTTTGACCCTTTAGGCGGTTTCCACCTTGAGTTGACCCTTCAGGCGGTTTCTACCATATTTTTGACCCTTTATGCGGTTTCTACCTTTGTTTTGACCCTTTAGGCGGTTTCTACCTTGAGTTGACCCTTCAGGCGGTATCTACCATTGAGTTGACCCTTCAGGCGGTATCTACCTTGTGTTGACCCTTCAGGCGGTATCTACCTTGTGTTGACCCTTCAGGCGGTATCTACCTTTTATGAGATTCCAAATTGATATGAATCAAAGGATGACGTACCCGCTCTTCGGGGCTAGTCGGAGACTCGATCATTCTGTGGATCGGTCTTGGAAAAGATTTGCCTACTAAAAGGCTTCACCTAAGGATGACGCACCCAGTCTTTGGGGTGGCCAAAAGTCCTGTAGAAAGCTTAGACCTAAAAAAATTTTCCTCGCCAAGAAGATATTAGTAATCTTTGGGAAGACAATAATTGTCTAACTGACAAAATTCTACGACTTCAGTTTTAGTCATGAAATGTGCATTTTGATTGTTGGAGGTTATCCAAAACATTCCTGCCATATACAGATGTGATCATAAATTCCTTGCACGGAAAATCTGGATCAAACAAATTGAAATTTCCAAAGAGAGTTTGTTCAAAACATCTATTGGAGAATTTCTCATCCAAGAGGGCTCCTCACCGCTCTGTGATAATGGTCTTTTGTAAGGAATGCGCTCAACTTCCTACTAACCTGTGCCTAGGTTTTAGGATCATTCGCAGCGCATACATTTTGATCGATCGGGAGGTCTTCCACGGGACCGTAATGTTAGGTTTGGATATTGGTTTTCAAGGGGGACCCGCTTTGGAGTCGAGGCCATCGAATGAAAGTCTTCACCATCTACTCCGGGTTTACAAGTCAAGAACCCTGCAAAATGAGAAAGAAATAGTCTTGCTCGTACTTCTTCGAGCTAAGCTATATGTTAACCCAAGTGTCTTAGTCAGAGAAGACTCCTTCGGGGTCGTAACATTGGTAGGATTGGGGATAGAAAAAGGCTTGTTTTTGGCCCAAAATTCTTGGAGAGTTTGACATTGGTGATCATTGCAGATTTGCTACCTGTCCTTTCTCTTTTGCATCTCTATTCCGCGCTTGACACCATTTGGCGAGCAACCTTTTTGGAATTTGGCTCCTTCGGGGATTTCCTCTTTTCCCATCTAGACTTTATTGTGGGTCAATCAAACAGCTTGCACGGGCATCAGCCTTGCTTTTACCAGGCATTTTGCTTTTTCTTGATGCCGGGGACTTTTTTCATTCTCATCTTTTTTTTTTTTTTTTTTTTTTTTTTTTTTTTGAAATCCCATTTTTCTCATCTTCAGGAGATCACTTGAGACATATGATCGAAAGTATAAACATGCTTTTATCATAAACCCAGGAATTTCTTTGTAATCCCTTAGTCTTGAGCTCTTCCGTTTCTAAAGTGATGCTGCATCCATCTTGAAATGTGCAATGATCACCAACGGGTTCATGAAACGATTTTGCAGGCTCAAGTTGGCTGCGCAAAGGATTTGGTTTGTGGGATAGAGAAATGAATGCTTCTCATCATCCTATGGCACTTGGATTACCATATAAACAACACACGAGGATTAATGTTAGTCCGAGCAACAAAATTTCTAACCATTTCTCCTGATGCTGTTGGACTTACTTCTATTCTGCCCCGATGTGGGGTGGTTCTCGACAGGGCTGATAATGAAAACCTCCGTTCAAAGGGGTTATCAATGGTCACCTGTAGTATTTGGGAATATGAAACGAACGCCTCCGTCGTCCCAATCCATGTAATCGCTGCGAATGGTCCCTACCTCCGTAGGTACAGATTTTGCTATCCGATTCACTTCCCTCGTCTCTCAAGTGTATGTAGGATGTGTTTGGACTAGGCTTTGCCTCTTGTCTTTTGAGAAAACGTCCTTTTGAAAGCTTTGAACTTTTGATTGGAAAAAATCTCTTTTATTTTCTCCAAAAATTTTACCCGTCAAGGGGATTTTATGATGCACCATGCATGTTCATACAACCTCATGTTTCAAAACATGAATGCCAATGAAGTTAGAATTCCATGTCTTTTCTAGACATCAGATTTTGAAAGCTTTCTTTTTTTTTTTTTTTTTTTTTTTTTGTGTTTTTGGTTTAACATCTTCAATGGATTGGGGGAAAGGGATACCTACCTGTCCACCGTGGCTGGAGATCCCTGAAAATGTAAAAGAAGCATATCATTGTATGTTCACGAATTTTTTTTGAAAACTGAAACGATACATCCTACCCTCATGTACCCTAACAGGTAGTATGTAGGATGTAAAAACTCATTCGTCTCCAAGGCGATTCCCCTGTCAAGGGTAGACAACGAGTATCAATTCATATTCTCGAATTCAAGACAAATTGGGACGATACAACTTTACTCTTGGTTCCCATCCCGTTCTGATGTTGCGTATTGATATGAACCACGTCTATCAAATCCGCCTATCCATGCTTGGAGTGGTTGCAACATCGATGGTTCCTTTGCCCCCAGCTGGGCAGCGTCTATTCTGTTATTTGAACGCATGACTCCTTGAGTGATTTATCCATGTTTATCATCTGAGAAGGAAAAGAAAGAAGACATTACTTCGGTATCCGACTGGAGATCGTTTAGGAACGATACATCGTTTTACCAAATGGGTGGCTTCGCGGCCAAACGCATTTTGTATTGAAGGGGTAGATCCCATTATGCTCCGCGGGTGATAGTCAATGTTCATGGAACTTGCTCCACGGATTAAGTGATTAATCCACGGCCCTCGGCTTGAAGATGCTCAAAGGGTGATGTTGACACTCACGCGCGATTAGTTCCAGATATTAATGAAAGTTGTTCCCGTAGGAACCCTACAGTGCGATCAACAACAACATATTCAATAGGAGTATTCAACCCCTTCTCTCTAAGAATCTTTCATCGAGTAGCCATGCCTTGCATCAGATGTTTGATCACCGGCCTTGCGTCACCACTGCGATGTTCCTCCTGCTCCAAATTGATCGAGCCAAAGATTGAACTCATCGCCAAGGAAATTGCTCGGGTCTTCGAGCCATTGATGTTCAAGTTGGGTATCAACGATTGTTGGGGGCAGATTTCTTTCATTGCCTTCGTTGCGAGGGACTGGAGTCTTTGAGCTGGAACCTTCATCACTGCCCTGTTGGGGTTGAGACATACATTCCTGAAGAGTATTGATCCAAGTGTCCAGCTCCTCATCAAGGAAATCACCTGTTCCTTCTAGCCTTTGGTGCCCCGATTGGGTGTCGTCGACTATAGGCGAGGGATTCCTCTCTTTGCTCTCGTCATGAGCAATTTGACCCCTCGAATTGGAACTTCCTCCAATGACCGGCAGGTTTATATGTGCACGCTCTACCAATGCCAGATCCGCTTCAGGGACAACATTAATGACCGAATCGCGTTCAAACTGAGGAATCCCTATGTGCTGGAACTGTGGTATATACTCTTGAGGAGTATTGAGATAGCTCGGTGGAGCATTCTGATTTGGGTTAGAGGAATCGCTGACACGACTGCTGGTCCCGTCATTGCTGAAATGCGGTTGGGTGCTCTCGGCCCTCCAATCGTCGTGGTTGTAACTCTGCCCGGCACTTGAGCTACAACTGGCTTTATGATGGTTTAACGCTATCCTCCCATCCCTTAGCAATCTCCTGTAGTACTTGAGGTGAGACTCGACGTTAATTCTAGAGAGCCCCGGCACATTCATAATCTCGAGTATGCGTAGTGGGCTAGCCGAATCAACTCCCAGCTCTCGAATTGCATCAACAAATTTGGTGTGAAGTTCATAGGTCCAGTAAAACCTTGTTCTCTTATCACCCAAAATATCGTCAATACTTCGGTAGCTATTCTCTACGGGATCTAGTCGTTTCAAAAGTTGTCCAGGGAGGGACTCACCGACTTTGGATTGGCTGGCTGCGACAGCGAGTTCGTCATTGAGAGAACTCCCCCTATGATGATTCATATCCCATTTCTCAGAGGATGTTGGTGTTGATCCTATGGTGTTGACTTGCTCATGCAGATCTCCGGCGATATCTGGCTGTGTCGGAAAATGCTGTGGAGAATACCGTAACAGCTGAGCGTTATTCGTCAACAGGGACGGTTCATCGAGGAACACCTCGCCGAGGACAACAGGATTACCACAATTAAAGCAGGTGGCCTTGGTCAGAGCTTCCTTATATCTCGCGCTTTCAGCTTGAAGCTTCTCATTCTCCTCCTTCAGGACCAGTAACTCATGGTCTGCATATTGCTGTTTCACCCGAGTTCGTTTGTTGGCGAACCAAAACTTGACCTTCGAAAGCTCCAATCCTATTTTTCTGCTCAACTCCATTTTCTGTTGTCTGCTTGGAGTGGGGCATTCATTGAAGAAAGCTTCGAGCTCTCGGATTTGGCCTGGAGTGTGGCGTTGTAGTTGCTTCCTTTTCCGACTCCGGTCATCATTGTATATTCCTTCTTCGTAGCTGAAACCTAGAATTTCATCGCTGGAGGAGTCAGTCTCCACGGCCTTCGGGCAGGATTCAGCTCCAGGATCTTCAAAGTCTCCCAGCAGTTCGTGCTCAGAAATGTCCAGGTCGGGCGTTTCTAGCAGATGGGAATAGCTTTTAAACATGATGGATCGAAGTATCTCGGGCTGATCTAGTTCACTCAGCTTTCTCTATTCGCTCTTACGTGTTTGCTCACTCTAGAAATTTTCTCAAGTGATTGTGCGTGTCCTAGAACCATCCTTCAGGCTGCATATGAAGACCAGCAAGCAAGCGCTCCTCCCGAGATCCTGTAATTACTCATCGTCTGTATTCCCCCTTCTTTTTCCTCGTGATAGGATCACAAACTCTTTTGCATTGATTCGGTTTCATCGAGTATTGCGCTCGTCCCCTAGTTCAGTCTTCAAAGTGGTGGGTCTACAATCTTTCGGCGCCTTTTATGATTTGCTAGGCCCGAGAACGTGGGGAGCAGCGGTGGACCCGCAATTAATGACTCCGTTTAATTCATTTAGCTCCATGGGGATTAACGTTATGATCTTCTCTCAACCCCTTTTCATCGTTCAAACGAAAGTGGCATTTTCCCTGTGCATGCTGTTACTCTTCTTTTCAGCATCCCGGTCGCTTGGTGAGGAATGAGTTTGTGGCCACTCAAAATTTTAAAGACCGTCTCTGGTTTCAGACTTAATCTAACAAGGGATCATCACAACTGAGCATGACGATGTTCGTCAATAGCGTTGGTTTTAACATAGAATTAACTATAGTCATTAAGGAAAAATGTTCCCGTAGGAACTTTACAACAGATAAAATGAGTGATCTACTCGTGAACATGTTCTTCTTTCTATGGGTGTTCGTGGTGACCGACCCATCGTGCCCCGAGTCAAGTGCTAGATCATGGTTGTCCAAGCATGCCAGCTTCCCACTGATTGAACAAGGCGTCGAGCCCCTCGTCAAAGAAATCGTCTGTCGTGGGTTGACTAGCGGCAGGCAGAGCACCAACCGACTGCTGCTCGAGTGGAGGAGTGCGCACTCGCTGTACTTGTGATACGCGTTCTTGAGAAGTGTTGAAATGGCCCGGGAGGACATTCTGATCAGCTTTCAGTTTGCCGGTGGTCGGGTTGCTAGCTTGATTGACGCTTAGATTTGGCCGGGTATCTCTTGATGCCTGAGCATTACAATGGCGGTCGCCCCTAGCTTTTGAGCTCGAGACGGATTCCTCCCGGTTTAGCTCCGCTCGACGTTGTTTTAATAGCTTTCTGTAGGCAGCAAGGTGATTCCTGACCAGCTCCTTACTAAGCCCCGGTACATTCATGGCCTTAAATATGCGCGTCGGAGTTGCTGAGTCGATCCCCATTTGGTGAACCACGTCTAGGAATCTGGAATGCAGTTCAGGGGGCCAAGCGAACCTCCTCTTATCGTGGCCCAAAAGTGCATCGATGTCTTGACGACTGATTAACTCATCTCCAGCAGGACCCGACCCTATCGAAAATTGTTGTGCATGAGGCTGATATGCTTTGAGCTGGTCGGCGGTAACGTCCAGCTCCTTGAAACTATAACTCCAATCAAAGCGATGCAAATCCCATCCCCCAGGAGGCATTTGTATCATCTTTGTAGGATCATCTTGCTCATGCGTGACTCCGGCAAAATCTGGTTGAGCAGGAGACGCCCCGAGGGAGTAGGGTGGTAAATGAACGTCTTCAATCATCGCGTGAGGCTTATCGGAGAATATCTTACCGAGGGCGACGAGGTTATCGCAATGAGGGCAAACGGTAATATTGAGAGCTTTTTCATACCTCATGTTTTCTGTTCGCAGCTTTTGGTTTTCCTCCTTTAAAATCTCGACCACCTGACGTTTGCGTTGAGCCCTCGATTTGGATCTCCTATTTTGAAACCAAAACTGGATCCTCGACTGATTAATCCCCAACTCTCGGCTCAATTCGATTCTCCACTTCTTTTTCATGTAATGGCTTTTACTGAAAAGGGTTTCCAGCATTTGGGTTTCCTCCTGAGAGTATTGGTGAGGCCGTCTTCTTTTCCCGAGTTGAGCATTGTGGATGTCGTTGTCGTCGTCGCTGTGATCTTGATTCCCGTTGCCAGAAGTGTTGGGCTCCATGGTTTTGGCGTTAGACTTGATCTTGGAATCTTCGAGATCCCTCTGTGGTTCAATTTCTGAGATTTTTGAGTCAGTCGCCTCTAGCAGCTGACAGTAACCTCTTAAATGTGTTGGATTGAGAAATGTTTGATTGGTTCTTGCCCACTCAGATCTCTACTCTTTCCTGTATGCTCACTCCCTATAAAGTTTTCTTCGAGTGACTTTGCATGTTCAGGAGACGCTCCTCAAGCATCATTAGGCAAACGTTCCCCCTCAAGACCTTGAATTTCTCGCTTAGCTTTTCAACGTGATGGGACTGCCAAACCCTGTTAGGGCTCTCTTCGATAGTTGCGCTTTCCTCCCACCTAACTCTAATAATGGTGATCCCGACAAACCTTTTGCATCTTTTAATTGATGAGCCGAAAATCGCGGACCGAAACGAATCCAATGGTTCTCGTGAGGGGACCTCCTGCTTTACCCCCTAACTGGGCTCCACCAGCATTATTACTGAGACCCTTCATCATCCTCGAGTTGCTATAAAATGAGGAATTAATGTATGGAAGGTTAACGTTTTCGCATAATCAGCTTCTTCCTTCTAATCTCTCTGTTAAACTCGTCTCATTCTCAAGCCAACCCAACGCAAATGGCCTCCTCTCCCGTACGTACTTTTTCAACTGATGTCTTGGCCCAGTGGGAAAAGCTTTATAACCTACTGGGTCGCGGTTACGCACACATAACCGATCATTCTGCGACCGAGGATGAAATCCGTGTCCTGCTTGAGGACCTTGATACTACTTCTCTCGAAGGTACTACACTGGGGAGGGAATATAGAATTTTCCCGACTCTCTTTGCACACTCCTTAGAGGCCTACCGTGCTGCTAATCGGGAGGTTCTCGTGGCTCGCGTCTTGCGAGCTCGTTATGAGGATCGATCTGATCATTTGGTGCTGACCAACTATCTGGCCGATAGTTACAAAAAGGCCGTCGAGTTTGCTAATGAGCGGGTCGCGACGTTGCTTCGCGAGAGGAGAAATCTGGTGGAGCAATTGGCCCTATCCCTGACCACCGGCGAGCATGACCGCCGCAATGTCCTGTTGAGGCTTCAGAGCGACTGGCAGGAAGAACGGCTCGACAAAATAACCGCGGACATAGCTCGCGGGAATGGACTGGTTCGAGACCTGGAAACAATCGCCGAAGAACATGAGGCCAAGGTCGCCGAAGTTAAGGGAGAATGCAAAAGTCTTCTCCTCAGGCTTGCCGACCATGACATGCGGAGTTGGGAGTATGAGCAGAGCATTAATAACATGGAGGGTCAGTTGGGCTCCTTCGTGTCGTTAATTAGGGCTCACTTCGGCTTTACTTTTCTACCCCGAATTGTATGACTTGCTTTTGAAAACCCTCCACTGAGCAAAATAAATGAGAACTCTTGTGTATGTGTGTTTTAACTTCTGTATGGTTCATTTCTTCGAGTATCCGAACATCTTCAACTTGGGTGAGCCGAACCATAATATCAATAAGCCGAGCAAATATGTCCTGATTTTATAACTCGCTCATGATCAGATGAGATAATAGCCTTAGACTTGTCCAGGAAAAGATTTCTCTCTATTACCTATTTTTTTACCTGCAAATAAAAAGACAGAATCAGAAGGAATAATTTGAAAAAGAAATCAAAAACCCCTTTCAATCTTATGCTTGCCCATGATTAATAAGGACAAGAACTTTTACAAGGGTTTTAATCTTGCGTGAAAAGTTTTTATCAATATTCCTCGAAAGAAAGCATACTATTGAAAGGAATGTAATTCACAATGATCGCTTTTGATCAATTTCGAGAGGAACGAATTACTCAAAAGTGCGAGGCATAATAACGTGTTTTAAATTTAATTGAAGATACGGCATCCAAATCAAGGCCGTTTTGTTAAGAACGAGAGTAATTTGGACATCTATCTCATCATTAAATTCAAAACAACGCCGATATTCTCGATCAATTATCGTGGATTACCAGCGACGTAAAACATGCATGGACCAATTCAAGTGTATAATTCCTTCTAGCGAAATTGGGGTTGGATTGCCTTATACGACCAAAAAGGTCGTGCAAGATTTCCAATTTTAATTTCCTCTAAAGGAATTATAAACTTGACTTGGGAGTATTCGGATGATTAGAGAAAATGCCACTATTACATTCCCATGACCTGTCAAAAGAAATACAACCAAGTTCCATCTAAATGTATACACCAATAGATCCCTAATACCATCACTCTAAGGGGTGAGATAGAGAAAGCCTCGATAAAAATAAACCCTATACAAGAGGACTAGTAATGGAAAATGAAACAAAGGAATGTGATCCTAACGTTTAAGGATGCCCCAAGTTCGATCTGTGACTTCCGGATCACTTGCCCCAACTCGTCATCTTCATTGGACGATATCTCAATAATGTCCATAGTAGGCTCCTTTGTTGCTCACTCGGTGCTTGTCATGGGATATCATCTTCTTCGTCTTCTATCAAGGACGTTTGGGAAAAACAAACACATCTATCCTTGAAATGGCATTTAATCTAATCACCAGAATGCAATGAATGAAATGCCTATATTTATATGAACTGTAATAGATTCGAGGTATAAAGAGTCTTACCAACCAAACTCGTCGACTTATGTGCGGTTTTAGGTGTACCAACCGCCCAAAGACATGCGCATGAGACAAGTTATGGTGAACTTCTAAAAATCAGAGGGTTTGGCACCTAAGGTTAAGGTTCCCACTTCGAGTTCTAGAAAGAGCCGATTCCATTGCACAGCTATCGTTGCATTGGGACTCGATCCATAGTTTGAAGCGAGCGGAATTGAAAAGTGGATTACCCCGCGTTTTTCCTCACGGAGATTCCATTTTCAATTCCTTCTATTGTGTTCCTATAGGCGACGCCCGGGGTTTTAGGCGCGGTTGTGTGTGTCCACGTGTTGTGATCATCACAATGCAATTCATGCATAACAGTTTATCAATCAGCACTTTAAATCATTCACACAACATACATTCCTACGCCCAACCTGCATAAGACAATGTTAATCACGGACTACACCCCTTATTTCTCCAATCTGCAAAAACATATAACCCCTATCATGAGCGGACTTACCTCACCTTCAAGAGTGCCTGCAAGGTTAGAAAAATCACTTAGTGTTTTAATTACGGCCTAAGTCCACTTGAGGTCTAGAACCATAAGTTCTAGAACAAGGCTCCCCAGTGGAGTCGCCAGCTGTCGCGACCCGTCCGGAAGCGGACGCGGCTAATGGATTACCGATCGCGGGTCTTGGATCGGCGCGGGCCCTCCCAGGCCCATACCAAATCGCGGCGGGAGTATTCTTCGACGATAAGAGTCGATCGCTTTCGACCTTCAGTGTGGTCGTGGTGGCATGTGCAAATTGTGCATGCATTTGGAGTCGCCACCCGGTCTTTCTTGGAGGGTAGACCGGAAACCTTACTGACCGATTGGGAGAGATCGATCAGTTCTGCGGAACCAGAGATTTTGGGTTCGGGGACTTGGTTACGCTGGTGTCATTACCAACGCCCTTTCGGTACCTAACACGAGTGATTTTCCTGACTAAGAGTTCATGCAGGCACAAGTTTGGGTGAGGTAGGTTTGATTCAGGGTTTCATGCAGATTGGAAGACTATTCCTATCAATCACAATCAATTTAAATGAAAGCGCAATCAAGTGCATAAATAAATCATATCAATGCACGTCAATTCTCGTCACATGGCCTCCTAGTATAGCCATAAGGGCTTAGGGAAGGCGTGATTTAGGACCGAGGTAAAATGGGAAGATTTGGAGGCGATTTAGCCCGAAGGGCAAAATCGTCAATTTTTGGAAGATTTGGATACCGAATTACCCAAAATATTCCATGGCCAGTTGATTGTGGCCATTTCCCAATTTTGAGAATTTTTTGGAATTTCTTGATTTTTCTTCAATTTTTAGAAGGCGATTCGCCCAAAGGGCGAAATCGTCATTTTAAGAAGGGTTGGGGTTCAAAACACCCGGAATGAGTCTTGGCCAGTTGGTTGTAGCCATTTCCTATTTTTGGGGATTTTCTTAGATTTTTTAGAATTTTTTTTGGAAGACGGTTTGCCGGAAGGGCAAAACCGTCATTTCTGGAAGGTTCGAGGGTCAAAAGACCCGAAACAGGTCATGACCGGTTGAATGTGGCCATTTCCTATTTTCTGGAATTTTTTTAGAATTTTTCTGAATTTTCCTGAATTTTCCGAATTTTTTTGAATTTTTTATGATTTTCTATTTTTTTATTGATTTTTGAATTTTTTATTATTTTTTATTATTTTCTGAATTTTTTAATATTTAAAATTGTTATCCGGGCCGGGTTGAACCCGGCCCACGACCCGGACCCATCACCCAGGCCCGGCCCGCCTTCCCCAGGATCAAAACGGCGCCGTTTTTGATTTTTTGAGAATTTTCTAATTTTTTTATCATTCTTTTATTATATCCGAAAATCAACGGATCGGACGGCTATCATCGTGCCACGTGGCAACTCCTGATGCGTCCGATCTCGAACAAGATCAGACGTTCCACAGCAAGCCACTTGGCGCAATCTCAGCCTTCTGATCGACTTTAATTTTATTTTCCGAAAATCATTTATTAATCTGAAAATCATTTTTTTTATTTTCCAAAAATCCCAGATCGCGACACGTGGCGAAGCCACGACCGTCCGATCTGGGCGTTTTATTTAAAAGGCCGCGGCCCCACCCGGCTGACGTGGCTGCTGACGTGGCACGCCACGTCAGCCGTTGACCGGTCAACGGTCTAGCAGCCCGTCGGAGAAGACGACCGGCGACTCGCCGGAATAGTGAAAATTCCGGCGAGTTCGCCGGAATCGTCGCCGGAAAATCGCGGGTACCCCCAAAACCTTAGATTTAATTGCCCAAATTTCACCACTAGATTGCACAACGCCTTAGAACCAAAATAATACAAGAAAGGCGGCCATGAACACGACGAAAACAAATGAAACGGACTTCCCCGAACTCGGCTCCGGCGAGGTACCTGCCGAAAATTTTTTGTGCCCGAGTTGACTCTTATCACTTCACACAGCATCTAAAGGGATCGAGAAGACTTACCTGAGGTTGCTCGGACCTCGGCGGCCGCCGGAACTCCTCCAGCGAGCTCCCGATCCGAACGCAGTCCGACGAAGCTTCGGGCCGAGTTTTCCTCGCGTTTTAATGCAAATAAATGAACAAGCCCGGCGTAAGGAAACTCTCTTAAATTATTTTGAAGTGAGTGATCGCGCGAGGGAGAGGACAACGATCCAAAACGAACTCGGAGACCAAGAGGACATCGGTGGCAATTCGTCGAACGGGTGGCGGGCGTGTACAAAAAAAAACTAAAATGAACTCGTCGAAGCTCGGCGATGGATACCGAGCTGCACCAATCATCTAGACTTACCATTCATCTCTTCAGAACAGCCGGGTGTTATCAGTTTTGGTCCGACTCAATCGGAATTGAGCCGGACCGACATACTCTGCCCGTGAGAGCAAAAACAGGGGCAAAACAGGGGATGGCTACTGACCTGGCTTCGCCGGCGGTGACGGCGGCTCGAGGTGGTCCGATCGTCCTCAGCCCAACTTCCTTGAACTCTTGTCTCTCTCGCCTACTCTCCCCTTCTCTGATCCTCTCTCGGCCAAGCCTCTTTTTTTCTTTAGAACCGAGCACTCTCCCCCCTTCTCGTGGCCGACCGGCTCTTCGAGTGGCGCCGGCCCCCCCCTACACTCAGTCGCCCACTCAACCTTGTCGTCCTCCCCCCTTTTTTTTTAACGCCGCGGCTCCACCTTCCCTTTTTATAACGCCGGTGAGGTCCCCTGCCTTTCTTTGGCTTTCGGCGCCGTGGGTCTGCAACTAAGTTGCAGACCCGGTCGGACCGGGTCGGGTCGGGTCTGACCCGACCGGCCCGGTTCGGCCAATTCGATCGAATTGGGCCCCAAATTGACCTATTTTCATGAAATTGATGGCAAAATCGGACTCCTTGACATGTTTTCTATCAAATAGGGGTATTTTCGTGAATTAATTGATTCGAATTTAGTGAAAACCCCAAATTGTCCCTAGGATCCGAAAATGATTTTTGCTCGATCTAGGGCCTAAATGACAAAATTAGTCAAAATTGAGGCCACCAATGGATTCCTCATGATGAAAAATATAGGTTAGAGATGTTTAATTTTAATGGGTATGCCCGTATGAAATTTAATTTCAAGAATTGCGAAACCGGGGACTAAATTGAAAGATTTTTATGCAATTAAGCCCTTTTGGTTAAAATTGATCAAATTGGAGGGCAAATTGACCTAATTGCACTTCAAGACTTTAGAATCCAATGTCATAGCTTACAAAAAGTGAGAATTGAAAATTACAAGACTCGAAAAGGATTTTTTTTTGCCCGGTTCGGGTTTATGTTTGTGAAGGAACATAGTGACCCGAGCCGAATTTTCAATATTCTAAGTGATACACTTGAAAAGGAAATTAAAACAAAATTATTGAATATTTTTGTATATTTTTCTGACCATGAATGGTATTTTCTCTGATTTTTTGGGTATTTTTATAATTAAATAAATTCGAAAAATATTATAAAATACCAAAAAATATTTTTTGTTCAAAATTGGTCCCTGAGGCTAGGTCAAGGCTTCCAAAGTTGATTTTGTGATTTTATGACCTTTTTTGATATTTTTAATTAATTTTAAAGAAAAAAAAAATCACAATAATAAATGGTCAAAAATCAGGTGTCAACAATAGGGCTTGGTACCTAAAGCCAAGGTTCTCACCTCGAATTCTGGGAAGAGCTGATTCCATTGCACAACTATCGTTGCATTGGGACTCAATCCATAGTTCGAAGTGAGCGGAATTGAAAAGTGGATTACCCCATGTTTTTCCTCACGGAGATTCCATTTTCAATTCCTTCTATTGTGTTCCTAAAGAGGGCGCCTGGGGTTTTAGGCGCAATTGTGTGTATTCATTGTGTCGTGCTAAAGCAATAGACATGCATTTTATTTAACAATCACCGCTTCAATATAAACATCCACACAATCATACATCCAAAACTCCTGCCTGCATAAAACAAAGTTAACAAGCACTTCACCCCTTATTTCTCCCGTCTACAAAAACATCTAACACATTCGTTAGCATATACACCTCACTTTCGAGAGCATCTGCATAAAATTAGGTTAGAAGAATCAATCAACTTTTTAATCGGCTCAAGTCCACTAAATGGTTAAGAACCAGTCCCCAGCGGAGTCGCCAGTCTGTCGCGACCCTCTTGAGGTTGTCGGGCTCTCGAGGGCTAATGGGCCGTCCTGTCTGGTCGGACGCGGGCCTCTCCCAAGGCCCATTACCCAAATCGCAACGGAGGTATGCGTGATCGACTTTCAGTGTGGTCTAGTGACATGTGCTAAGTGTGCATGCCATGGAGTCGCCACCAATCATTTTTTTTAGAGTGTGATTGGACCACCCAATCGAATAGTTGGGAGTTTCTATTCAATTCTGCGAGAACCAGAGAAATGGTTTCGGGGACTTAGTTACACCAACTGTCAGAGTTGACGCCCTTTCGGTACCTAAGTTGACTGAATTTTCTAGCCTGAGATTCATGCGGATGAGTAAGGTATGAACCCTAAATCTAAAAATTCATGCAGATAGGAGTGATTATCCTAGCAATCACAATCAGTAATAAAATGCGCAACTCAAGGAATCTAGATATGCAAATAAATCACATGACATTCCTAGTAAGGCCCTATTTATCAATCACAGCTCAAGAATGATTTAGCTGTCCTAGCCATTCTACACACGATCTAACCTAAGAAAAGCATTAGGAAGCATCGAAGGAGTTCGAGAGTACTCACATTGGGTTCGTCGTGCCCTGATTTGGTCTTGGACGAGCTATCAAGCTCATGCCGACCCGATTATATTTAGGGATCCACTCGGCGTTTTACATCATGAAATCATGTGAAACAAAAACGAAAATATTCAGCAAGGGGAATTTATTGTAGATGGTGGTCGATCTAATTGGACGTCAAGACTAAAAAATATGTAGAAATTTACAAATTAAAATACTCGAATGACATTTTTTTGCCAAATTCAACTCTATGCGTCGTGAAGAAATACATGCAATTGAACTTGAATTTTGACTATTTATGAGTTCAAAATGAAAAGGAAATTAAAATAAAAATATTGACTATTTTTCTATATTTTTACGACATCGAACGCTATTTTTCTTCATTTTTCATGTATTTTTCTATTTTTGGAAAATATTAAAAAATATGACAAATTATTTTTTTTATCAAAAATGGTTCCTTTAGCTTGGTCAAGGCTACCAAAGATGATTTTTTAATTTTTTTTAACTTTTTATAGATTTTTTATGAATTTTTAAAAAATAAACTATGAAAGACTGATCAAAAATCAGGTGTCAACACCTTTGCTTTGGAATATGCAATGATCACCAATAGGTTGATGAAATGAATTTGCTGGCTCAACTTGGTCGTGCAAAGGATAACAATGTGTAGGATAGAGAAATGAATTATTCTCGTCATCCTATGACACTTGGATTATCATATAAACAACACACAAAGATTTATGTTAGTCCGAGCAAGAAAATTTCAAACCGTTTACTTTCTGATACTGTTGGACTAACCTTCATTTGCCCCAATGTGGGGTGGTTCTTGACAGGGTTGAGAATGAAAATCGCCGTTTAATGGGGTTCTCAATGGGCATCTGTAGTGTTTGGAATGAAGAAATAAATGCCTCTGTCATCTCGATCCATGTAATCGTTGCGAATGACCCTTATATCCATAGGTTAAGGTTTCGCTATCATTTCCAATCTCCTCATCTCTCAAGTGTGTATGGGACGTGTTTGGATTAGGCTCGCTTCTCTTATGAGAAAATACCCTTTTAAACAGTTCAAACGACTCTTGTTGGAAAAATTTATTTCATTTCATCAAGATTTATCCTTCAAAGGGATTTTGTGATGCACCATACATGTGTAATTCATGTTCAGACAATCTCATGTTTTAAAACATGAATGTCAATGAAGTAAGAATTCTATGTCTTTTTAGATGTGAGAATCGAATTAATTCTGAAAGTTTTTAATCTCCAATGAATTGGGAAAAGGGATACTTACCTGCCCATCGAGGCTGGAGATCCTGGAGATATAAAAGGGATATGTCATCGTATATTCTAAAACTTTACAAAAATTGGAACGATACATCTTACCCTTGGTCATATGCTCCAACGAGTGTACAAGGGTTGTGAAAATATGTCTGCCCTGATGGCGAGCTCCTGTCAAGGATAAATATTAAGCATTATTTTGGGTTTCCAAATTCAAAACAAATTGGGACGATACTACTTTACTCTTGATTTGAATTCCATTCTGCATGCCAATGTGCAGATTGTAGAAGCCGGCCCTCAAGCTTGTGGCCATGATTTCTTCGTCTGGTTGGGCAACGAATCCACCTCGAGGATTTACGTCGGAGGAGATTCATTCATCTTTTTTGGCGTGTTTCATGCACTGTTATGTTATTTGAATGCATGGCTTCTTGGGTGCCTCGTCTCTGTTCATCACCTGAGAGGAAAATGAGAGAACATTATCCCCGCATCTGATTGAAAATCATTTAGGAACGATACGTTCTTTTTACCAAATGGGTGGCTCCGCGGCCAAATGTGTTTTACATTGAAAGGATGGATTCCATTACGCTCTGCGGATGATAACTATCGCTTCAGGGACTTGCCCCACGGATTAAACGATGAATTTGATGTCTTCGGCTTCGACATGCTTTCCGGATGTAGGAATGGTTTTGCCCCCATTTTCAGTGGAGATGGGTTTTGTCGAGTGGGCAACATCAAAAACTCATCCTAGATTTGGCTTTAGTCGAAGGTTGAAATCCCGACCTTGGATAAGCGAATCATGATTCATCTCCTTCTGCTTCGGATTTGTCATTTGCATGCTTCACATTTTACAATACCAACTTCGCCGCTTGATGAAAATGAATCGATGATTTTCGAATTGCCCCAAGTTCTATAGTCATCTGCGTCGAATCTCTTTGAACTTCATCGGGTGATAGACCAACTGATAAAATGATTTTTCAATCCCGAGATCGAACTCCTGACGTTTCGTACCACTTCCATTTCACTGACTACCAGGACACAGCACTATTGGCGTCCCTAACTGGTTCATTTTTTGTTATAAAATTCTTGAAGCAGTTAGTGACCCCCATCGAGAATGAAACAAGCTCAATTTAGAGTTCATAACGACTAAAGATCCCTTAGAACGATACAGAGCTAACCGTCTTTGAGCTCGCTCGGGCTTTTGCTCGCATTTTCCTATGTGAAGCCTTTAAATGTTTTCTTCATGGCGTTCAATTGATTCGCCTCAACTCTAATCTAACAAGGGATTGTCGCACTCAAGCATGATGATGCTCGCAGGTAGTACTGATCGCTGCCCCAGATTAACTCTAGGCATTAAGGAAGATTATCTTGCATGGAAGACTTTATGACAGAAAGATTAATGATACATCCAGTCACATGTGCCTAGTTCCCTTGAGGATTCTCGGTGATCAGCCAGTTACACCATGAATCAGACATATAATCGTCATTTTGGATCATAACTTCATAAGTCCATCAGTTTTAAACTGATCGATCCAGATATGGAGCTCCTCATCAAGGAAATCTTTTGATTCTTCGAGCAACTGATATTCGGGTTGACCATCATCGCTTGGCGTTGAAGGATTCCTGTTTCTGTTGTGAGCGATCTGATTCTTCGAGCTAGAACCTTCGTCGTTGCTCGAGATTATAAGAGGATGATTGATCGGTTCACTATCAAAAGCACCTTCCATTTGGGAATGGAAGAAACAAAAATCCTCAGAGCATCCGCCCGCTTGATCTTCCGAAATCATATGCCCAAGCCGGGCAGATCTTTGAACACTAGGCGCAATATGTTGATCGGGGATAGGAAGAGCACTAGCGAAAAGTTGCTGCTCAAACCAAGGAGTTCGTACCTGCTGCACTTGTGGCATATACTCTTGAGGGGTGCTGATATGATTCGGGGGAATATTCTGATTAGCGCCCAAGTAGTCGATGGTGCTGCTACCAGCTTGGTCGGTGCCTAGATTCGGCAGAGTATTTCTTACTTCAGGGGCATTGTAGTTATAGACATGCCTAGTGTTTAGGCACAAGTTGAGTTCTTTCAGGTTCAGTGTTGTGTGGCGCTGTCTTAGCGCCCTTCTGTAGCTATTGAGGTGACTCGCGACTCCATCTTTAGTGAGTCCTGGTATGTTCATGATCTCAAGTATGCGCGTTGGATATGCTGAGTTGATCCCTAGTTGCTGAACCGCACTAAGGAACTTGAGATGAAGCTCGGGGGACCAATTGACCCTCGTCTTCTTGCGACCCGGAACAGTGTTGACAACTTGGCTATTGCTCTCTGGCCTATTTCCAGTAGGATTTGATCGAGCCGGAAATTGTTGTGGAGGGAATTCATCAGCTTTGGATTGGTTGGTCGTGATAGTAAGCTCATCGTTAAGGAAACTCCAATCATGGTGACGCATATCACATCCTTTAGAAGGCATCGGTATTGACTTCGTAGAATTGATTTGTTCATGCATATCTCCAACAAAATCCGATTGTATCGAAGATGGTTCGAGGGAGTGGGGTGGTGAATGAGCATTTTCAATCCTCATATAAGGCTTATCAAGGAACATTTCGCCGAGAGTGATAGGGCCACCGCAATTAAGGCAAGCGATAGTGCTGGGAGCTTTCTTATACCTCATGTTCTCCGCTCGAAGCTTTTCGTTTTCCTCCTTTAGAATCACAAGTTCTTGACGTCTGTGTTGAGCCCTCAATTTGGCTCGCTTATTTTGAAACCAAAACTTGACCCTCAAAGGTTTCATCCCTAGCTTCTGGCCCAATTCATTTCTTTGTTTCATGTTCGGGAGAGGGCATTCACTAAAGAAAGCTTCAAGCTCTTGGATTTCATTCTGAGTGTGGCACTGGCGACGTTTCCTTTTCCGGGATTGACCATCGCTGCTGCTGTTGTCGTCGCTGATGAGATCTTGAACTTCGTTGCCGAAAGGGTTGGGTTCTGTGGTTCTGGTACCAGACGCCATCCTAGAATCTTCGAGATCTCTCAGTAGTTCATTTTCTGAGATTTTTGGATCAGTCGCCTCTAGCAACTGATGGTAACCCTCAAACATGTTGGATCGAAAAATGTTCGATCAATTTTTGCTCACTCAGGGTTCTCTACTCTCTCATGTATGCTCACTCTCTCTAAATTTTCTTTTGAGTGGTTCTGTATGCCCATGAAACGTTCTTTAAACATGGATGAAGATCATCAGGCAAGCGTTGCTCCCAAGATTTCGTATTTCCCGCTTTGTCATCTTCTTTCTTCTTTTCAACGTGGAGGGACACCAAATCGATTTCCTTTTCTCGATATCCATGTCTGTCTCCCACTTATTTTCAAAAAGGTGGAACTACGCTCGCCTCCCGCTCAGTTTTTTAATATGATGGGACCGCCAAATCCTTTCGCAACTTTTTTCGATAGTTGCGCTTAACTCCCGCTCAATTTTAATATGGTGACACCGACATATCTTTTTACAACTTTTTTAGGTTTATCAAGCCTGAAATCGCGGACTGGGACAGATCTGATGGTTCACCGAAAGAGCCACCATTGCTTTACCCAATTAACTTGGCTCCACGAGCATTATTGCTATGCCTTTCTTCATTCTCGAGTTGCTATAAAAGGAGGAGTTAATGCAGAGAAGATTAACACTCTTACATAATTGCCTTTTCGTATTTTAATCACTCTACCACACTTATCTTCTTCTCCCTCACTCCAACGAAAATGACCTCCTCTCCTATTCGCGCTTTCTCGGCCGAAATTTTGGCCCAGTGGGAAAAACTCTATAACCTCCTCGGTCGAGGCTATGCTCATATAGCCGATCACCCAGAAACTGAAGATGAAATCCGTATTTTGCTCGTGGAAATAGACACCACCTCCATCGAGGGCACTAATTTAGAGAGGGAATATAGAATCTTCCCAACCCTCTTTATAAACTTTTTAGAGACTTACCGTGTCGCTCATCGAAAAGCTACCGTGGCTCACGTTTTGCGAGCTCGCTATGAGGATCGGTCCAACTGCTTGGTGTTGGCCAACCTTGTGGCCGATAGTCACAGAAAGGCTGTTGAGTTCGCCAACAAGCGAGTCTCGATGTTGCTTCGCGAGAGGGGAAATTTGGTAGAGCGCTTGGCCTTATCCCTGACCACCTATGAGCACGACCGTCGTAATGTCGTGTTGAAGTTTCAATGTGAGTGGCAGGAAGAAAGGCTTGACAGCATTACCGCGGATATAGCCCATGGGAGAGGACTAGTTCGGGACCTGGAAATAGCCGCCGAAGATCACGGGACCAAGGTTGCCGATCTTAAAGGGGAATGTAAACGCCTTCTTCTTAAGCTTGTAGATCTCGAGTCTCGAGATGGTGAGTATAAGCAAAGCATCAATAATATGGAGGGCCAACTAGGTTCCTTTGTGATGCTAATTAGGGCTCATTGCGGTTTTATGTTTCCACCCCGATGATTTGTATGATCTGCTTTTAAGGTCCCTCGATTGAGCGAAATGAATGAAAGCTCTAATGTGTGTGTCTCAACTTCTGTAGGGCTGACTTTCTCGAACACCTGACCACTCTCAACCTAGGCAAGCTGCGCTTTGACATTGATGATTCGAGCGTGTACATCTTGATTTTTTAATCTTGCTTATGATCGGATAAAGGAACCTCCCACCGCGATTATCCACAAAGACTTCTCTTCTCTACTTGTTTTTAACCTGTTTCAAATGAAAAGGCAGAATCAGAAGAAAGAATTTAAAAAATAAAGCATAAATCCTTTCAATTTTATGCTTACTTGTGATTAATAGGGATAAGAGCTTTTACAAGGGTTTTGGCCTTGTGCAAAAGCTTTTATCAATATTCCACAAAGGAAAGCATATCATTGAAAGGAATGTAATTCACGATAATCGCCTTTGATCAATTCCAAGAAAATCAATGGAATGTTCAAAAGTACACAATTACGATGTGTTTTAAATTCAATTGAAGATACGGTATCCAAATTAAAGCTGTTTGCTAAGAACGAGAGTAATTTGGATATCTATCTTTTCATTAAATTTGAAAAACACGAATACTCTTGATCAATTATTGTGGATTACCAATGATGCAAAACATGCATGAACCAATTCAAGTTTATAGTTCCTTCTGGCGAAATTGGGATTGTATTGCCCTATACGGCCAAAAGGTTGTATAAGACTTCCAATTTCAATTTCATCCAAAGGAATTATAAAATTGATTTTGGAGTATTCGAGTGATTAGAAGAAATGCCACTATCACATTCCAATGACAAGTCAATAGAAATACAACAAATTTCAATCTGAATGTATATAAACACAAATAGATCCCTAATACAATCAATCTAAGGGATCAGATAGAGAGGATCTCAGCAAAATAAATCCTATACAAGAAGGCTAGAAATGAAAAATAAAACAAAGGAATGTGATCTTAATACTTAGAGATGCCCCAGTTTCGATCTTTGAGACGTGACTTCAGGATCACCTATTCCAAATCGTCATCTTCATTAGATGATACCTCAATGATGTCCATAGTAGGCTCTTCTTGTCCACTTGGCGCTCGTAATGGGATGACACCATCTTCATCTTCCATCAAGAACATTGGGAGGAAAACACACATATCTATCCTCAAAATGGCATTTAATCCAATCACCGGAATTATGCAATGAATATAATGATTAAGAGCTGTAACAAGTTCGAGGGATAGAAAAGTCTTACCAACCAAACTTAAGAGAAAATCAAGCTTCTCTGTATTTTTTGCAGTGTTAGGTATACTAACCTTCCATAGACAAACGCATGAGACAAGTGAGGGAAAACTCCTAAAAATCAAAAGATAGGGCTTGGTACCTAAAGCCAAGGTTCTCACCTCGAATTCTGAGAAGAGCCGATTCCATTGCACAACTATCGTTGCATTGGGACTCAATCCATAGTTCGAAGTGAGCGGAATTGAAAAGTGGATTACCCCATGTTTTTCCTCACGGAGATTCCATTTTCAATTCCTTCTATTGTGTTCCTAAAGAGGGCGCCTGGGGTTTTAGGCGCAATTGTGTGTATTCATTGTGTCGTGCTAAAGCAATAGACATGCATTTTATTTAACAATCACCGCTTCAATATAAACATTCACACAATCATACATCCAAAACTCCTGCCTGCATAAAACAAAGTTAACAAGCACTTCACCCCTTATTTCTCCCGTCTACAAAAACATCTAACACATTCGTTAGCATATACACCTCACTTTCGAGAGCATCTGCATAAAATTAGGTTAGAAGAATCAATCAACTTTTTAATCGGCTCAAGTCCACTAAATGGTTAAGAACCAGTCCCCAGTGGAGTCGCCAGTCTGTCGCGACCCTCTTGAGGTTGTCGGGCTCTCGAGGGCTAATGGGCCGTCCTGTCTGGTCGGACGCGGGCCTCTCCCAAGGCCCATTACCCAAATCGCAACGGAGGTATGCGTGATCGACTTTCAGTGTGGTCTAGTGACATGTGCTAAGTGTGCATGCCATGGAGTCGCCACCAATCATTTTTTTAGGGTGTGATTGGACCACCCAATCGAATAGTTGGGAGTTTCTATTCAATTCTGCGAGAACCAGAGAAATGGTTTCGGGGACTTAGTTACACCAACTGTCAGAGTTGACGCCCTTTCGGTACCTAAGTTGACTGAATTTTCTAGCCTGAGATTCATGCGGATGAGTAAGGTATGAACCCTAAATCTAGAAATTCATGCAGATAGGAGTGATTATCTTGGCAATCACAATCAGTAATAAAATGCGCAACTCAAGGAATCTAGATATGCAAATAAATCACATAGCATTCCTAGTAAGGCCCTATTTATCAATCACAGCTCAAGAATGATTTAGCTGTCCTAGCCATTCTACACACGATCTAACCTAAGAAAAGCATTAGGAAGCAACGAAGGAGTTCGAGAGTACTCACATGGGGTTCGCCGTGCCCTGGTTTGGTCTTGGACGAGCTATCGAGCTCATGCCGACCCGATTATATTTGGGGATCCACTCGGCGTTTTACACCATGAAATCATGTGAAACAAAAACGAAAATATTCAGCAAGGGGAATTTATTGTAGATGGTGGTCGATCTAATTGGACGTCAAGACTAAAAAATATGTAGAAATTTACAAATTAAAATACTCGAATGACATTATTTTGCCAAATTCAACTCTATGCGTCGTGAAGAAACACATGCAATTGAACTTGAATTTTGACTATTTATGAGTTCAAAATGAAAAGGAAATTAAAATAAAAATATTGACTATTTTTCTATATTTTTACGACATCGAACGCTATTTTTCTTCATTTTTCATGTATTTTTCTATTTTTGGAAAATATTAAAAAAATATTAAAAAATATGAAAAATTATTTTTTTTTATCAAAAATGGTTCCTTTAGCTTGGTCAAGGCTACCAAAGATGATTTTTTAATTTTTTTAACTTTTTATAGATTTTTTATGAATTTTTAAAAAATAAACTATGAAAGATTGATCAAAAATCAGGTGTCAACAGTGACGAATATATAATATTTTTTCACTAATTTGCGACGGAAACGAAGTTTCGTCGCTAATTGCTGTTTGTTGTTGGCGACAAAAAAATAATGTTTGTCGCTAAATTCTAACTAGCCAATTACCAACGAAATACAATACTCGTCGCTAATTGCTTGCCAATTAGCGACGTAACACGGCGTTCATCACTAATTAGCAACGAATGTATTATTTCGTCGCTAAATATTGTTTGATGCTAATTGATAAGTAGCCAATAAGCGATGAAACATGAAGTAACACACTAATTAGCGACGAATATCATTTTCGTCGCTAATTGCTAAATGTGAAATTAACCCTTTCGTCGCTAATTGTGGTTTGTCGCTCATTAGGGACGAACAAATGTTTCGTCGCTAAATGCTAAGTAGCCTATTAGCGACGAAGGCTTTATTCATCGCTACTTAGTGACGAAATAAGTTGTTCGTCGCTAATTAGCCACGAGCGTTGCTTTCGTCGCTAATTTTTGTTTGTCGTACTTTAGCGAGGAAATAATTTTTCATGGCCATTTTCGTCGCAAATTAGCGACAAAATAGTTCATCTCTAATTTCGTTGCCAATTAGCGACGCACACATTTTCGTGGCTGTTTTCGTCGCAAATTAGCTATGAATGGTTTTTTTTTATGACCTATGTCTCCGGGCCAGCTTGCGCGCACCTTGACTATTCCTCGGGGGGACTAGCATGACAACCACCAGCCGCGACCCTCACTTAAGTCACGGAGCGCGAGTTGAGAGATTTGAACTAGGGACCTGACAAGGGATACGAATGGTTGATTTGTTGCTACACGAATATTTGTTTCGTTGCTATTTTTGTCGCTATTTAGCGACGAATGTTTGCATCACTAAATCATTCGCAAATAGTAAATAGCGACGAATATCTTTTTCGTCGCTATTCTTGTCGCTTCATCACTAATTTTCCATGGCTAAATCCTTATTTTTTTTTTTTGTAGTGTAGGACATATCATGGGACTTCATGTGAAGTCGGTGACATCTTTAAGTTTAGCCCAGATACTCTGAAGGAGTTTAATGTGCGGGCAATTTCTAGGAAGATATTATCTTTGTGGATCGGACTAGAGAAACTCGTCATGAAGTGTGGTTTTCACATGATTTCATTACTACGATAGGTTCGACACTGTGATTTATGCAAATAAACCGCCTCTTCGAATCTCGATCCATGAACGGTGCCATGGATTGTTGATGCCTGATTTGGTACCTGAAAATAGGAGTTATCTTATCAATGTGCATGTAATGTTCTGGGCGAGGGAGAATGTAGCAGTTTTATAAGGGTAAGAACGTCTTTGAGCATAGCAAGTTATAGCCACATTTATCTATTTTTTTTTTGGATGCATATGTTTTAAGAAAAATATCAAGTTAGAAGAACAATTTTTCGAAAAATAATCGCTTGTGTCCAATGAATGAAATAATGAATGTAAAATATTTTCATCACCGATGAAAATAACCAGGCATAAATTTTTATCTGTAAAGAGACTAATTTTGGTTGATTAATTTTCCTAAGATATATAATCATTCGTTTCTCAAAAAATATTTTTCAAATCTTGAATTTTCCTTAAAATAAATGCACCATTAGTAGATATGAACAGAATTGATCCAAATCTATAAATATGTAAAAAAAAAATCATGAAACAAGTCAATCAGTCAATAATTTTCTGACCAAAAAAGAAAAAGAAAAAGAAAAAGAAAATCAGTCAATAATACGAGACTCTGGTCTGCTGAGCGGTTCCAGGTTCCGGATAGGTTCCACCTGGAACCTGTAACCTACCCGCTGGTACAGGTTCCTCATTTTTTGGAACCTGGAACCTACCCGCCACACTGTGGAACCTGGAACCTACCCTGTCACAGGTTTCGGGTCCGGTTCCAGGGTACCCGAGAACCTGCTCTTAATCATCCAAACTCCAAAGTAAAAAAATAATAATAATAATAGAGGATAGAATGGACTAGGATAAAACTGCATAGGTCTGTAGGAAGAAAAAAACTGCTGGACAAGCAAGTTATGTAGCCTTAGACAAAAAACTGCATAGGTCTAATCCACTGTTCTATTACCAACAAGATTTACAACAAACATGAATGTGTCTCTGTAATATTAGACTGAACTAACAGGGGGAAGAAAAAGAGTAGCAACAAACAATGAAGCACTACATCACACACCCTTAAGACTGCTAAACAAGCAAATTACAATGTCCTGTGATAGGAATTCCAACCAATTTGGCATTTTAGTATCAGATCATCTACGCTCTGATTTACTTGTTCAAAATGTAATTGCCACGTGACAGCACCTGGTGTACAAAACACCTTCTCTTCTTGCATAAGGTGGACCCTTTTGATAGTTTTGGTAATCTGGGAATCAAGTAAAGCCATAGCACATTTGTACTGTGTCTTGAAAGGTTCTACATAGCTCATTCTGAGAGAAAATTTTTTTCACTTTTGTTAGCATACAATCAGCAGCATGAGGGTGCAATCTTGCTGACAGCATGCATAGCAACAGAACTAAGAAATCGTGACCAAACTTACTTTTTTCAGTAATGTGGGTAGCTCAACAGCTTTGGGCAGAACCTCATTCTTTGCAACAGCATAGTCAATGCCTCTGATTCTTGAAAACAGTGAATCCAATGAGCAAAAAGAAAACAACGAAACACAGAGGGGGTGAAAAGGGGGAGGGCGACACAGGAATGTGGCAGAAACAAACAATTCACAAAACGTTGATACTAATAATATCCACCACAATCACGAGTCCATTCTTTCCGACATTTATCGAGATACACTAAAAAGGGTCGGAAGTATACATGATGCTTGCTAAAGTAAACATCCATCGAGAAAGAAGTTCAACAGAAACTTCCCAACTTAAACAGACTCAAAAGCTCCAGATTCTGGTAGACACTTGTGATGTTCGACTTTAACAAGGATGCTAAGCTAAATTCTCACACCAGGCTTTTTTTTTTTTTTTTTTTTTACGGAAAAAGGATTCGACACACGTGGGAATGCGACTGGGGACGTACCTGGCGAGGAGAAGGCACAAATTCACGAATTCCATGGATTATCGCCGGATGACGATGAGCCGGAGCCCTTGTCGGCGATGTGATAGCGAGACAACCGCTGGACGACGGCGGCCACCTTAACTGCTTTGGCGAAAGAGGGGGAGAACGGGGTCGAGGCGGCAAACGCGGCTTGCTGCTGAGGGATCCGAGTGGTTGCTCCTCCGATCATCACTCGAATTTCGAGCGCATTCGAGAGGGAAGTTTGGGTCGCAAAATCTCTGGCGTTTTGGGCTGCGTATGGTAGCGTTTCTGTTCCATGGAGTATTTTTTGAACAAAAACATTTTTTTGTGTTTCTGTTCAAAATTACGATTTTTAGGAAAAAACGCGTTTGGTAATTTAAAAAAAAAACACTTTTTTCAGTCGCCGACCGGCGATCGGCGGCGGCCAGCGACCGGAGGTGGGCGACGGCCTGCGGCGGGCGATGGGCGGCGGCGGCGACCGGCGGCGGCGGCCGCCGGCGACGGCGGCCGCCGACGGGGGCCGCCGACCGGCGGCGGCGACCGGCGGCGGCGGCGGTGGCCGGCGGCCGCGCGGCCGGGTGGCGGCTGCCGACGACGGGCGGAAGGCGGACGGCGGTCGGCGACCGTCGACGACGGCCGGCTTTTAGCGAGGCGGCGAGTGGTAATCGCGTCGGCGATGATAGATGGTGGTTTCAAAAGTGTTCCAAAAAGTGTTCCAAAATCCCAGAAGCAAGTTTTTTTTTTCCTTCAAAAGTGTTCCCTGGCACAAAAGTGTTCCGCGGAACACTTTCGGAACATTTTTGAACCATACGCGTTTCTGCTCCAAAAGTGTTCCCGGAACACTTTTGGAATAGAAACAGTTTCCCCAGCCACCATCCATACGCAGCCTTGGTGCGGTCTTCGATCGCAAAATCTCTGGCGTTCTTGGAGGACTCAACTTCTTGGGCTGATTCGATGAATCGCACAGCAGAAGCGTCGAAAGACCATGGGGGGACCGGGAGGAAAGGAAACTGAAAGGGCAAAGTGCTGCGGAGTGCGGCGTCGAGGTGAGGGAAATTAGGATTTTGTTTAATAGTATACGGTTCCGGTTCCGGTTCCGGGTAGGTTCCATAGTGAAACCTGGAACCGAATCGGAACCGCCGGTTCCTCAAAATAAGGAACCGGGAACCGGAACCGGGCACATCGGAACCGGGAACCGGACCAGAACCGGCGGTTCGGTTCTCCGGTTCCCGGTTCTACCCGGGAACCATGCTCACCCTAGTGCTGGTTGGTCTTCTCGCTCCCTCATTTCTGGCTCTCTCTCTCTCTCACGTTCGGGCCTCTCGCTTGCAGAACAATCCGAAACGATCGTCCTCACTCCCTTTCTTTGGTCTCTTCTCTCTCGAAAGTTGTCGCCCAGGCTTGTTAAGGATCTTCTCTCTTCGATCTCGCGCCTCTCTTTGCGTCTCAGCTCGCTGGAGATAATCGCTTTTCCCATCTCTTTTTAGCGTGTCGTTTCAATTGATTCATCGCTTCATTACTGGAATAATCAGCTGGAATTAGTTTGTTCTGTTCTGGACCCTTTTTGCCTGTTGGGGATGTGGGTGGATGCTGAATAGCTGAGGACGGTTTCTATCCTTCATTTTTTTTTATTTTCCCTCCTTTTTGGTTCGAGTCTTCAATTTCTGACTTTTTTTTTAATGACAATTTCTCATTTAACGATATACAAACTTTGATTGTCCTTGTCTGTAATTTATTTCCTTTTTAATTTAGGACGTAAATATTCGATGCTAGATTTGATGAATATCAGCAATCAGCGCTTGATTAAGGCATAGATACACGTATATGCATGTGCTTAGACCGAACTACTGATCAAAGGTGTGATTGGGAGCAAATATGGAAAATTTCATAGAGGACATGGTTGTGTGTGAGCTCAATGCATCTGAACCTTTATTTCATAGAGGATGAGGTCTGTGTGAATGAGAAGATGTTCATTTCACTGCTCCAAGTCGATAACTTTTAATATTGGATTCATCAATAGTCACCTGCCTAGGAAGACTTGTTCAGTCAACATTTTGCATTCGGAATCGTTCTGAAAGCACGTGCTCTCCATCTAGCCTTTTGGTCTGTTAATCTACATCTTTTTGTCCAGCAGGAAGGGCTTCCTCCCTCACTTTTGCCTATTCGACTTCCACAGAGAAAGGGCAAAGTCAGAGCAAGGCAAACAAAGGGATGCACGGTTTCGTTTCAAGTCGTTCCTTTGCGGTGCTTGTCGCACCGATTTTTCTCTCAGTACTTTTATTCAATCATCTCAAGAAAAAGAAAAAGAGTGCAGAAAAAGAGAGCATCGAGGGAGCATCTGCTCCTTCGTCTTCGTTTGTCTCTCCCATACCCACAGGAGGAGATAGCGACCAATATGACGTGTTCTTGAGTTTTAGAGGCCCAGATACCCGCAAGGGATTCGCCGATCATCTGTACCATTGTTTATTCGATGCAGGGATACGGATTTGTGTATTCAGGGACGAGAACAGCATCCCGATTGGCAAGGAATTTGGTTCACATATTCTTGCTGCCATTACACGATCTAAGATCTCGATCCCCATCATTTCTGAAAATTATGCTTCGAGCAAATGGTGCCTCCGTGAGCTCATTCATATCATGCACTGCAAGAGAAGCACGTCAAACATAGTGATGCCCATTTTCTACAAGGTGAAGCCATCTGATGCGCGGCATCTAAACGGAAACTTTGGGAACGCCTTTAAGAATCGCAGGGAGCGTTTTGATGCGAAGGATATCCAAGAAGGGAAACAAGCACTAGCAGAAGTGAGTGGCTTGAATGGATGGGAATCTGAGAAAATTGCTAACGGGTATTCCACTTCCACTTGAACTTCTTTTATTTTGTTGATAAATAAGTTTTCTAATTCATGCAAAACCGATGGATGAGGATGAATTACTTCTACTGCTACCTTGCAAAGTATACCCGAAATGATCGATGAACAACCATAATTCCCCTAGAAAGCAAATGCTAGCACTTCACAAGAAGTACCCTCGTAACTAAACCAACAACAACTCAAACTAAAGTATCCGATAATGCCCGATAGCTTTACTGTTGTCCCCTTGTACAGAGCAAATAAACAAAAAAACGACAACCCCTCCATCCAATAGTATCAATCACTAAACAAAATTTACTGCTCCGTCTCCCAAAGCTTAATTAATCACCACAATCTCCTCTTGCTAATAGTGGTTGGCTCAGTTAATAAGGATATGACACTTCAGATTGACCATGTTTAGGTTCATAATCTCTCTTGTTTTTGTTGTTTGACAGGCATGAGGGAGAATTGATAAAACTTGTGGTCGAGAAGGTTCTGAGTGAGTTACGGAAATATTTTCCGCTAGTTGTTCCTAAGCAACTAGTTGGACTTGATGGTCCTGTGAAGGAAATTATGAATTGGATAGACAGTCCTTCCGTCAATGCTCGGATGATTGGAATTTATGGCATGGGTGGGATAGGCAAGACTACTCTTGCCAAGTGCATATACAATGGACTCTCTAAGTCTTTTTTGCATGTCAGCTTCCTTCCAAATATTCGAGAAACTATCCAACGCGATCATATAAGGCTCTTAAGAATAAACTAATATTTGATATTCTATCGAGCAAAATGGAAGTGTCTACGGTTGACGATGGAATTAATAAAATCAAATGTGGATTTGAAAGTAAAAAGGTTCTCCTTCTTCTGGATGATATTGATCACAAGGATCAACTAGATGCTTTGGCAAGAGAACATAATTGGTTTGCTTCAGGAAGCATTATCATTGTTACAACTAAAAATAAAGCCATTCTCGATCAATCTGAATTCGAGGTATGTTACAAGTATGAACTGAATGAATTAGATGAGGCGCCTTCATTGCTTTTGTTCAACATGCATGCATTTCGTATGGACCATTCTTCAAAGGACTTTGAGGTTATCACCCGTGATATCATATCCACCATGGGTGGGCTTCCCTTGGCTCTCCAGGTCATAGGTTCTTACTTGTATAGAAAACAAAAAAAGGTATGGGAAGATGTGCTGAAGAAATTAAGAAAAGAACTGCATAAAGATGTCGAAAATATGCTGATGATAAGTTATAATGCACTAGAACAAGGATATCAACAGATTTTTCTCGACATTGCTTGTTTCTTTATTGGCGAAGAGATCAAATTCGCCAGTTCTATGCGGGACAGTTTTGGGTTTTATGCAAGTCTAGGAATTGAAGAATTGAAGTCGAGGTACTTAATAAAAATTGGAGATGATGATAAGGTAAGGATGCATGATCAGTTAAGAGATTTAGGAAGGAATATTGTTTGCCAAGGACAACCGCCTGAGAAATGTAGCATATTATGGGACGACAAGGAATTCTTTGAAGTACTAATGGAAAAAAAGGTAACGTATAGCGCTTATTTTTCTTTCCGTGCCCCTCATGTTCACATTTTGTTAAATCTGATCTATTGTAATCTTCTATCTTGTATGAACAAAGGCACTACTTTTCAGGAAAAAATCTATTTAAACATCCATTCATGTCCATTGTAGATTAATTGTGATAGCTATTTGGATTATAAATGTTCCAAGGGTGAAAAAGCTATATAATTTGGTGTGAATTCATCGGCATAAATTTATCCTGTCAAAAACTTAATTTACTATCAGTTTAAGATCCCTTAACTATGATTCTACACTAAAAATCCATTTTACTTAAAGAAAATAATTTTCATATTCCGTTGAATATATACAATTGCTACAGGCTGTACTTTTGATTCCTTTTTCACTTTATTTATTTATTTATATATTTCTATTTTTATAATTTATTTTTTTAAATTTTTTCTTTTCCCTCAAGCGGTCTTGGTTTTATTTCATTTATTTTTGGATCCGTCGACTGCCGACTCTAACTAGTTTGGGATAAAGGTGATGTTGATATTGATATATAATTGCAAAAATCACCTTAAGCACTATATTACAAAAATCTTACTATTTTTTCAAGGCTATATCACTTTGACATTGTTCACTTTGTGGAAGGTGTATGATAGAGAGTAGATTTTCTTATCTTCCTTTCTTTATTTCATTCATTGCCGTTGCCTTTTTCTTTGTATTTATCGTATATAATTGTTGGCATGGAGCCAAATTTTTTAACTAAGTTCATCTTTTACTTAATTTGTCAATGTTAATGTCATTTGACTGCTTTATCTTCTCCCTCTGGGGAAACCTCATAGGTTAGTGCCTGATCAATTGCGAGGAATTAACCCTAGCAATTAACCAAGAGATGTTGGGCAATGGAAAAAAAAAACTTTATATTCTTGATATAATTTGTATTAGTTCGGTCACATGATTTTTTTTTTTTTGTTGGTCGAAGTTCACATGGTTCACGATCACACTTTTTTGTCGATTCAATAACTACTCCTAACATTAGCAGAAAGAGCACATCATATGGGTGTTTAAAAATGAAGAAAAAAAAAAGGGTCAAATATGTTTGATCAGAGAAAAATGTTGAAAGATGTTAATTAGTTTAGGGAAATATTTAAATGATTGTAAGTTGTAGGAAATTTTAATTGTAATTTCAGAAAATGAAACATTTATGGGACTAATTTCCTATTATCTTGACTACATAATTTATAATTTGTCTATTTTGTTATATTCTATTTCTATACTTGGTTTTGGTTAAACATTCATACGTTGCGTGGAAACTTCCAGTGAAAGTTTGAGATTTGAAATCCCCTTTTCAAAATAGCAGAGCTTTTTTTTTTTTTTTAAATAATGGAATATGTACTAGAGATTGACATTCAAGTAACAATTATGAAAGATAACGGGAGAGGATGATTGAAGCAAAGATTTGGCGACTTTTCCAACAAACAATCTTTTTTGGGCAGGTTTTTAACTAGAAAATATGTAAATTACAGATGACGACAAAATTGTTTTGGAAAAATTATGAAAAGATTTTATGAAATCTACAAGACATTATATGTATGTTTTCCCTTGGACAGAAGGGAAAGCACATGAGCTACAGAGTTCGAAAAAAGCTAAAGGTAAAACATTGAGGTGCGTTTGTCTTAGATGACATTAACTGGGCGAGACGAAGATCTGAAAAAGCAAAATGTAAAAATTTAAATGTCAATATAGATGCTGATTGATTGAATTTATATAGGGAACTGAAGGGATCCAAGCGATGTGGCCCACGGATAATATCCAGTACGGAGATTGGCAGACATTCACCAATAAACAGTTTAAAAATTTACGGAGTTTAAGGATCCTTCGACTTCAGAGTGCCACTTTACGTGGAGACTTTAAGGATCTGTTTTCGGAGTTGAGATGGCTTTACATTGAAGGAGGTATTTCTTTTTTGGCAACCAATTTGAATCTACCGAAATTAGTGGTGCTGCAGTTGTATGAAGGTTGTCGTCCTCGCGAACTTATCACAGAGGATTGGGGAGGATGGAGTTCGGTCATGGTACGTTGAGAAAATGACATGATTCGTGATTTTTTTTAATGTGTATTTTGTTACGTCTTTTAAAAAAATATATATATTTCAGGTTGTTTTGTTATGTCGATCAACTCGTTTTTTTGGTGGCTTCTTCTCCTTTTGTATAGACAGCAAAGAGGCTGAAGGTTCTCAAACTTGCGGGTTGCTATGATTTAAGATGTACTCCTAATTTCTCGACTTTCACAGAGTTGGAGATCCTCAGCTTTGTAGGCTGTACAAACCTAGAGCGAGTCCATCCTTCTATTGGCAAACTCAAGGCCCTTGTTTCTTTGGATTTGAGGTACTGTGTAAGTCTCAAGGAGCTACCAAGAGAGGCGGGTGGATTAGAAGAACTAAAAGAACTTCTTTTAGATTGTGCCTCTCTTATTACAAAGACTCCTTCGTCAATCGGTTCTTTGAGGAACCTGGAGAAACTGAGTGCGTCGGATAGAAGTGATCTCAATGATTCTCTCATTAGAGATTTGCGAATCTTTTCACAGGTCCATCAAACCTACATGGGTTATATGTCATTGAGAGAAATCCCAGCCTCAATTGGGAATCTATCTTCTCTCCAACACCTTGACCTAAGCAATTGTCGGTCACTGAGAGAAATCCCAACCTCAATTGGGAATCTATCTTCTCTCCAACACCTTGACCTAAGCAATTGTCGGTCACTGAGAGAAATCCCTAACTCTATTGGGGATTTACAGAATTTGCAATATCTAGATATTCAGGGTTCAGAGATTGAAACGTTTCCCAGTGCTATTGGAAGGTTGAAAAAACTGCGCAGACTAGATATCAAATCCCACTGCAAAGGGAAAATTCCGAGGGAAGTTGGTGACTTGTCTTCTCTCCAGCACCTTTACCTAAGCGGCTGTACGGAAATCGGGTCGCTCGCAAAGTTTCCTTCCGGCTTAACACATCTGAAGCTCACTTGTGATAGTCCCAGTTTGCCACAGCTTTCTAGCCTAATCCACCTAGAAGAACTTGATATTTCTTGCTCCGAACTCCTTGAATGCATTCCAGAGCTTCCCTCAAGACTTTCAAGACTTCGTGTGCGCTCCTGTCCTAACGCAATATTGCCTGAGCTTGCCGGATTAGAGTACTTGGTAGAGTTGTCAATAATGGAGTGTAGTTCTATTGGAAGGTTGGACCTTTCAAAATTAAATCGTCTGAAACCATTAGATGTTTCCTATTGTCATAATCTAGTTGAAATTCGGGGTCACTATGATTTGGAGTCCTTGGAGGAAATTTCTGTTCGTTGCTGCAGGTCCATTCAAAGGTTGATCCTTCCAAAGTGTTTGAAGAAATTAAAGGTTAATACCTGTGACAATCTAGTTGAAATTCAAGGCCACGATGATCTGGTGTTCTTGGAGGTGATAGATTGCAGTGCCATTCAAAGGCTGATCCTTCCAAAGTGTTTGAAGAAATTAGGGGCTCTTTCCTGCGACAGTCTAGTTGAAATTCAAGGCCACGATGAGCTGGTGTCCTTGGAGGTGATAGATATATTTGGCTGCAGGTTCGTTCAAAGGCTGATCCTTCCAAAGTGTTTGAAGAAATTAGAGGCTCGTTCCTGCGACAGTCTAGTTGAAATTCAGGGCCACGATGATTCTGAGTCCTTGGAGGTGATAGGTATAAGTCACTGCAGTGCCATTCAAAGGCTGATCCTTCCAAAGTGTTTGAAGAAATTAGAGGCTGATTCCTGCGACGGTCTATTTGAAATTCAGGGCCACGATGATTCGGTGTCCTTGGAGGAGATAGTTGTACTTCGCTGCAGGGCCATTCAAATGCTGATCCTTCCAAAGTGTTTGAAGAAATTAGAGACTAGTTATTGCGACAGTCTAGTTGAAATTAAGGTCCAAGATGATTCGCAGTCCTTGGAGGAGATAGTTAGAGGAAGCTGCAGCGCCATTGAAATGCTGATCCTTCCAAAATTACAGTGTTTGAAGAAACTGGAGGCTAAACGTTGCGACAAACTAATCGAAATTCGAGGTCTTCATAGGGCAGGTTTCTTAGAGGCGTTGAATATCTCTGAATGTGGGTCCATTCTAAGATTGCCTGACCTATCATGCCTTGCAACCCTTAAAAAGTTGAACATCAACGGCTGTCGCCATCTACGCAGTGTTGAGAGTCTGGAGAGATTCTTGTCTTGCCGAAAGATATACATTAAGGATTGCGAATCCCTAGAAGAACTACCAAACTTGTCGAAACTCGAAAATTTGGAGAGTTTCACGATCATGGGTTCTCTTCGGCTTACAGAAATTCCTGGGATTGGAGAATCGAGGTCTCTGAAAGAAATATTTATCTCACACTGCCAATCATTGGAGACTTTGCCAGATTTGTCGGGATGTGAAAAGTTACGACACCTAAGGATAGCAGAATCTAAGAAACTTACTCAGCTTCAGGGACTTGAAAAGTTGGATTTGGAGAGGTTGGAAATTTATGGGTGCAACCCATTGGAAATACCAGAGTTACCTAATACAGTTGTCGAGATATGTGATGATCCTGATGGAAAGGGATGGGGACGGGAGGATGCTGAAATTAGATTAAATGTTTCTGATATATATTATACCCTATCCTAGTGAGACTAGTCATGTGTCCTTTAACAGAGGTAAATAAGCAGTAAACTATCACTTTTCTCCTGAGATTCTTTCATTGCTATCTTCTTTTGACAAGAAGGTTTTCCTTGACAGGGTTCTGTACTTTCCTAAGCTCCTAGTCTTACAAAATTGGAGTGGGGGAATTGCGTTCTAATGACATCACTCCCGAACTCGATGAAGCTCTGCAATGGGAGGTATGCAATGCCAGTCATACCACAACTATGAAAGACTGACTTGTGTGCTTATACTATGTGAGCTGTAGAATTTCACCTGAAAAAGTATATGATGATGCAAGATGACAATCTCCTCCATTTTCTATCACTTTATTAGTGTGATAATATCCTTTCAATGTCGTCATATGCATTGCTGATTTTGATAAGCTCAATTCTCGTGTATGCGCTGTTGAATTTGTGAAATTGAACTTCACCTCCTAGCAAACTATCTCGCCTTGCTGATTTTGCTTATTGGATATTGTGTAATAAACAAGTAACAAGTAAACCTTTCTGTTCGGTAGTTTAGGCACTTCATCTATTCAGCATTAGATTATTAACATCAGTTCTGTTCCTAAAGACAAACAAGGGAAGTGTTACTAATTGCTTCTCCCAAGTCTGTTGTTTCATTTTCATCAACCAGCTAATTAGAGGCACCTAGAATGTGTGCAAAATATGTGCCGCGATTTTGGTGTTGGTGCAAATGATGTTTATGCATCTGTACCTTACCTTTAATTGGACAAATTGTGATGCCACGATCTCAAATGTCTTCATATATTGATGATTAGTTGATTCTGCACTTCCTGTGTAGATTCAAGCTGAATTCCATGAAGTTTGGAGAAAGTCCCCAAACACCACAGTATGGAGATCGGGCAGGAAGGGAGCTATGTCATGAGACATGCGGAAGGTGTTCCAAAAGTTCTTTGGTATTGGCGTTTATCACGTGCTTTGCGTTGTTAACACTCTTCATAGGATTCATGATATAAAGTGACCTCTTCTCATGTGTAGTAGTCCTTTGCAAAATTTGATAACTTGCTGTTCTTTAGCGAACCTTCTTAGTCAATCCTTCTGATCTTATCTCCACTCATTCTCTGTGTGGGGCCAATTTTCTGCATGTCAGTCATCGTTGTGGCAATGACCATAGTTTCTCATGAGCGGTGAAGCTCTGCTTTGCTTGGCTTCAAGTCCATATATTGGAACAACATCTTATCTATCCAACTGCATTGCATTTGTCCTCAAGTATGAATTAAATTATGGAAGTACATCACTTATCTACTATTTTTCAGATTTTTTTGCCGTGAATCTGTGACGATGCAGTGTTGGTGGTGAAAGACAGGGGATGTTGTTCACAAGTCTTAATGTTTGACATTTCGTTTTATGCATTTGTATTGAAGAAAAGTTTTGTCTCCCAACAGCTTGTCGTGCTAATTATCTTTATAAAACCAACATTACGATTATTGATTACGGTCATTAAAATCTAGTCTAAATCCTGCTTCTGTGGGTTGGCAGACTTGCTGCATGAAATTCTTTATTCAGGAGTGCTGCAGACTTATTATTCTTCCTCTCCCCTCACCATGCCTCGAGCCCAAGACCTTGAGATTTGATCCTCTTTCAAAACCAACCACAGAGACCGGAAATTGAAGGCTGGTGCTGCAGATAAAATTCAAGGAGAATTGAACTCTAGAAGTACATGTTGAACATGAACACGAGGGCAACGACTACATTGTATCACTCAATCATAGTGATGGATGATATGGTGTTTCGAGTGTAATCTTTATTAGAGCACCATGAAGTATTAAGTTTTTTTTTTTGTTTTCACATTATTTTCAAGATGTATTTCAATTTTGGTTTAATGAATTAAGTGCTTCCTTATTTTTTTTTCCGACCAATTTCTCATTATTTCTTATTTCTTAAAAGTTATTTTACTTATTTTCAGATTGATTTTTTTTTAGTATAACCGGCGACTACACTATATTATCTGAATGACGGTGGGGGATACGGTCTTTGAGTGTAATCTTTGTTAGAGCACCATTAAGTGTTATATATTTCTTCAATGTACTTCTAGTTAATTTTAGTTTTTTTAGTAAAAAAATGTTGCATTCTTAAAAAAAAAAAAAAAATAACGGACCCAAGCTCGCTTGATGAGAAATAAAAAGGAATATCGAAAATTCGAGTGGTTGGAGAGGGTGTCTAATCAGCGTGTCACGCTATGTCAAGTAATAAGGTCTAGAAACTAATGGCTGTATTTAAGCTTAGAATTGCAGCGGTTGTGATGATGCTCCAAAACGAAATCAGCCTATGAACATGTTTCATATCTCAATACGTAAATTTACCTTGAGCCCTAATCCACTATCTGTATATTATAATCTAACTTGCCGAAATAATTTACCTATATAAAAATCTTCGATACACGTTAAAAATAGCAACCAACTTGAAAATCCATTCATTGTTGTCATCCTTAATTCTCAAAGTACGTGCCATGCCAAAACATTGATATTCCTTTCAATCCATGCAATGCATTTTTGCTCGTTTATCAGTGATTCCACTCTTTTAAGTAGGGGTTAAACTCACTTGGGCCAAGAAGTGCACCATATAGAAAATTACGGAAATGCCCTTCTTGACCCAATCTTGGGTCCTTCGGCCCTATGCCAGGTCAAAAAATTACGGATGCCGTGAAACATGAAAAATGCTCAATTTTTGCAGAAAATTTGATAGATGTTTCTAGAAGAACCGATCACAATTAGATTTGCCCAAATATCAATCATGCTAGACTATATTCTATAATACTCGTGTAGAACCATTGCTTTAACGCCCAACTATTCTAATTTGTCTTCACATACGACTTTTGCTTTCTTTGTCCCTTTTCCAAACTTGGCGTGCTGCAATTGAAAAATGGAGATGTGGCGGGGAAGAGGCTAGGTGATTTCTGACCCTTTGCCGTCATTTAGTGTCTCGTAAATCTTTTAGATACTACTTTTGCCATTTTCTTACTCATTTTTCAATAGTTGAACGATATGCCAACAAAGGTTGTGTTTGTTTCAAGGAATGTGGTTTTCAGGAATTCGTTTTCTGGAAAATGGTTTCCTGAAAACCACTTTATCGAAAAACGATTTGTTTTCCTTTGTTTGGCAATATGTTATCGAAAATATTTTTCGATATTTGGTTCTTATTTGAAAAACGATTTCAATCTCATCAAATGGACTGTCCTTGATACTGAGGAGAGGCAGATAGTCGAGAGAGCTGACGTGAACTGACCCGGCCAGGCCTCGATCCCTGTCCCGGCCCTGGCCCCAACCCCGGTCCCAGGTTCCAGGCTCCGGTCCCCAGCCCGGCCTCAGTCCCGGCCCCCACCCCGGCCCCGGCCCCGGTCTCGGTCTCGGTCCCGGCCCGGTCCGGTCCTGGTCCCGATCCGGTCCCGGTCCCTACCCCGGTCCTCGGTTCCCGGCCCCGGTCCCCATCGATCTCGGTCCCGATCCTCGGCCCCGGCACAATCCTGGTCCCCAACCTTGGTTCCCAGCCCCCTGCCCAAGCACAAATCCTCGGTCTCCGGCCCCGGATCCCAGCCCGGCCCGTTCCCCTGTTCCCGGCCCTCGGCCCCAGTCCCGATCCCCTACCCTCGGCCCCCTGCCCCGGCCCAAGCCCCGATCCCCGGTGCCCGGTTCCTGGCCCCGATCTCAGTCCTCGATCCCGGTCCTGGCCCAGCCCCGGTCCCGATCCCCGGCCTCGGCCCAGGTCCCGGTCCCTATTCCAATCCCAGGTCCCCGGTCTCCGGCCCGATCCAGGCCCCGGTCCCTGGTCTTGTCCCGGCCCGGCCTCGGTTCCCTACCCTGTCCCCGGCTCGGCCCCGGTCCTGGCCTCGGTTCCCGACGCCATCCCGACCCCTGTCCCGGTCCCCGGCCCCGATCCCGGCCTCAATCCCGGTCCCCGGCCCGATCCCCGCCCCCAGTCCTGGTCCCCGACCTCGATCGCGATCCCCAACCACGGCCTCGATCCTCGGTCCCGATCGCCGGCCCTGACCTCGGCTTGAGCCTCGCTCTTGGTCCCCGGTCCGGATCGCCGGCCCCGACCCGAGTCGCCGGCCTCGGCCCCGAGATCGGCCTCAGTCCCGTTTTCAAATAAAGTGAGAGACTCAAATTTAGGAAAGTGTTTTCACTTTTTTTATTTTGGGAAATACACTTTTCTATTTTAATGAATAAAATCTTTGTTGATTGGAAAGTACTTTCCGTTGATCAAATCATTTTCCGCGAACCAAACATAGGAAAGTCCAGAAAACACTTTCCCTGAAAATACATTCCCCAAAACAAACGCACCCAAAGTGGTGATATAAAAAATAACCTAAAGCACTATGAGGAAGGTATGGAAATATTTTTTGTGTCATCAGTAATTTAATGCTGACGCATTATGCTCATTTGGTGTGATGTAACAAATTATAGCTCTTATTATATGGACAAAGGTATCAATTAATTTCTTAAATTTGAAAGTTTGAAGAGAGTAACTCGAATAGATGCTTGCATCGAACCACCGATAAAAGGCATTGTCGGAGCAAATATGGGAAATTTCTTAAATGATTCAGCACATGTGAGCCCAATGCATTTGAATCCTTCATGTTATTGATGGGTTGGGATTGCATTAGGCACATATGCATTTAAGAACGTCCCACAAAACGTAGGCATCCCCATTTTGACTTTAGTTAATTTTACGTGTGAGTCACATCTATAATCTGTAATCAACGAATTAAAGACAAGCGCTCACATGTAGAGGGCGAGGTCTATTGGAAAGAGAAGTTGGTGCGTTGCATTGATCCAAGCCAATGGCCTTGACTGGAGGGCGAGCTCCCTCGAACCACGAGGAAAAAATATAATTTTTTTTTTAAAATTATTGTATTTGTGGAAATTTAGTTATAAACCTTTCAAGTGTGCCAATTTGTTCTTAAAACTTTTTGCGTTTGTGTCAATTAAGTACATCATGCTAATTTTGATAGAAAATCGCCGAAGTAAGCCACCGTCTCTCCTAATTGGCGCGACTGGCGCTAATATGAACATTTTATAATATTTTCTTTAAATAAATTGAATTTTAATTATTTTTTCTTTTCTCTTTTTTAAGCTTGTGAGGCCCCAATTGCCCTCCCCAGATGTGGGTGAGGGTCGCCTTGTCTGCGGCCGTGAAGGCCCTTTCCCATGGTCATTACGGCCTCACCGATTGTGAGCAACTCCATGAAGGTCCTCGCAGCCAAAATTAAAGAAAAAAAATTTAAAAAACTATTAAAAAATCAAATTTTCAAAATAAATAAATAAATAATTTTACATAAGCGTCGGTCATATCAAATAGGACGGCCTATATGCACGTCAATTTTTTTTGTTAAAATTGACTGGATAGACTCAATTAATATAAATATAAAATGTTTAGCATTAAATTGACGTTATTGAAAAGTTTATGATAGATTCTAAGTGATATTTTTTCGGAGAGAGAAAGATGATCGTTTTTACTGCTCCAAGTCAATAACTTTGCCTATTGGCTCCGCCTAAAAGACTCGTCCATTAAACATTTTTTGTATTTGGGAATCGTTCAGAAAGCACGTGCTCCCTATCCAGCCTATTCATTTGTTTATGTACAACGTTTTGTGCAGCAGGAAGGCATCCCCTGTTCATTTCTCTTTTGGAGAAAATATTAGGTGGGCCTTTTGCCAGTCAGACTTCCATGGAGAAAGGGCAAAGTCTGAGCAAGGGAAACAAAGGGATGCGCCGTTTTGTTTCAGGCCGTTCCTTTGCAGTGCTCGCTGCTCCGATTATCATCTCTGTGCTTGTATTCAATCATCTCAAGAAGAAGAGGAAAAAGGGTGCAGAAAAAGCGAGCACTGAGGGAGCATCCGCTCCTTCGTCCTTCCCTCCGATATCCACGGAAGGAGGTAGCTATCAATACGACGTGTTCTTGAGCTTTAGAGGCTCAGACACTCGCAAGGGATTCACCGATCAACTCTACCGCAGTCTGGTCAATGCAGGAACTGTACCGATTTCTGTGTTCAAAGATGATAACAGCCTCGAAATTGGCCGGGATTTTGATTCAGAGATTCTCAATGCCATCACGCGGTCAAAGATTTCGATCCTCATCCTTTCCGAAAATTATGCTTCGAGCAAATGGTGCCTCCGCGAGCTTGTTCGTATCATGGACCGCAAGAAGAGCATGTCACACGTGGTGTTGCCCATCTTTTACAAAGTGGATCCTTCGGATGTGCGGTATCTAAAGGGAAATTTTGGGGAGGCCTTCCGTCGGAAGAGGCGTTCTAATAAGAAGGATATTCAAGAAGTTGTGCGAGCCCTTACAAAAGTGAGTTACTTGAATGGATGGGAATCTGACAAATTTGCTAACGGGTATGTCACTTCGATCTCGACTCTCCTTTTTTTTTTTTTTTTTAAGTTCTCTTATTCACCCAAGATCGATCAAATGGGGAATGCTCCAAAGAAAGCAGACACTAGTACTCCCAGGATGCCCCAGAAAACTAAACCAACGACAACTAAAACCAAGCTGTGCAAGAATTGTACAATTTTCTCCAGCACAAAGCAAAAACACAGAAACAACAACCCTTCCGGCCAATTGCGCAAATCACTAAACAGGATGGCTACAAAGGACTCCAATGTTCAGTCTTTGAAAGCTTGATCACCCCCAGATAAAATTGGCTGAGTTCATTAAGATCGGACGCTTTACATTGACCATGTCTAGGTTTGTTACCCGCTACATCGAAGTCCTCAATGTAGGCTAGGGTTGTGTCTTGGCGTTAGAGGGGTAACATCCCCTTCTGCTAAACTATCCTATCCTTCAACTAGCAGCAACCTTAAGCCTTATAACAAACATTATGCTTCCACAGAATCTTAATGCGCCGGGTGCTCCAGCTTATTTTATTTGGACAAGATTTATCTATTGGCAGAAGATGACGGGGAGAAATTGAAATGGCTGCTACACCATCATGCTCCACTGTCATTTGTAAAACCAAAACATCCTGCATGTTAATTGGCCCCATACGTCCTTCACAAATATCTGGGCGTCTTTTGACGAGATCAAGTATAACCTCGAAGATATCATGAGTTTTGTTGTTTGACAGGCATGAAGGAGAATTAGTGGAAGAAGTTATCAAAACTATTCTGAGCAAGTTGCGACATGATTTTCAGCTTGATGTTACTAAAAACTTAGTCGGAGTTGACGAACCTGTTAACAAAATTAGGAATTGGGTAAACACTCCTTCTAGGCATGCTCGAATGATTGGAATCTATGGCATGGGCGGGATCGGCAAAACGACTCTTGCGAAGGTCATCTTCAACGAGCTATCGAATGATTTTGTACATCGCAGCTTCCTTCCAGATATTCGAGAAACAGCTCGCAACAAAGGTATTCCTTATCTGCAAAATCAACTAATTAAGGAAATACAACCAAATGAGCATCAAGTTTGTAGAGTTGATGATGGAGTTAATTTGATCAAATCTAGATTTAAAAGAAAACGGGTTCTCATTCTTTTGGATGATGTTGATCACCAGAATCAACTAAATGCTTTGGCTAGAGAGTCTGAATGGTTCATGACAGGAAGTCTAATCATTGTTACAACTAGATACAAAGTTGTTCTTGATCAATCCGAATTCAAGGTAGAGTACAAGTATGAATTGGAAGAATTAGATGAGGTGCATTCTTTGCTTCTATTTAAAAGACATGCATTTCGTATGGACCATTCCTCTAGTGACTTTGAGGTTATCTCTCGTGATATCATATCCACGATGGGTGGGCTTCCTTTGGCTCTTCGGGTTATCGGTTCATACTTGTATGGAGAAACAGATCAAAAAGTTTGGAATGATGTCCTGAAGCAATTAAAAGAACAACCACATAAAGATGTCGAGAAGATATTGAGGATAAGCTATGATGCCTTAGAAGAAGGACAAAAGGAGATTTTTCTCGACATTGCTTGTTTTTTTATTGGCAAAGAGAGTAAATTTGCCATGTATATGTGGGACGACTGTGGGTTTTATGCAAGTAAAGGAATTCGAGAATTGAAGATGAGGTGCTTAATAAAAATCGGAGATGATGGGGAGTTTATGATGCATGATCAACTGAGAGATCTTGGAAGAAGCATTATTTACCAAGAAGGATTGCCTGAAAAACGTAGCAGACTGTGGAATAGCGAGGAAGCATTCAAAGTACTAGTGGAAAAAAAGGTATTGTATGGCACTGCTTTTTCTTTCCCTTTTAATCTGATCAACTCTAAGCCTCTTTCCAGTGTGAACAAATGCTCCTGCTTTTTAATAATAGCTCTATTTAAACATTCATTATGTCCAATGCAGATTAATTGTGACAGCTAATTGTATTACAGATACTCCAAGGCTGGAATTTATATGATTTAGTTCAAATTAAATCTGTCAAAAATTAGTATATAATCAATTCAAGATCGTTCGACTACGATTGCACAAAAAAAAATCTTGTTTAATGAAAGTATGTAATTTTTACGGCTAGTTTAAAATTTGGTTATCTGATTATGTAATTTTCACGGCTAGTTTAAAATATTGGTTATCTGAAAGATACAATACTATAGAGATGAAGTGAAGACATCATAGATCAATTAAATTAAGATTTCTTGGTTCAAAAGTGTTATGACCAATGTGGAGAACAATGACAAAATTAAAACTAAGAAGAAGAAACGAACACAAAAATTTACATGAAGACCCTTGCAGGAAAAAGTCACGGGAAACGGATAAGCAAAATCCACTATAGAAATTCAAGGATTACAAAAGGTGGCTCTGAAAAACTTGAAATGTTGTCCAAATTTCAAAAGATTATAAAAAAATAATAATAAGTGTGAGTTCACGTGTCAATTAAATATGATAAATTGTACGAGTCGAAAATTTTAAAATGTGAAAAACGGAAGATCAGAAACCAATTCTGACACTCTGGTGATTGATTTTATATACAACAGGGAACCGAAAGGATTCATGCAATTTGTCTCGACAAGTACTCTAATTCTCGCCACCAAGACCCATCATTGGATTATGGGCGTGCTGACCTCCAGACATACACAAATGAGCAGTTCAGAAACTTACGGACCCTAAGGTTCCTTCAGTTGAGGCGGGCAGATTTAAATGTAGACTTTGCCGATCTGTTTTCTGAATTAAGATGGCTTCAGTGGTTTGGCATTAGAAATGATTTGCCTTTTTCGGCAACCAATTTACATCTACCGAAATTAGCGGTGCTGCATTTGTTTGACGATGCGATCACAGAAAATTGGGGAGGATGGAGTTCAATCAAGGTAAGATTTAAAAAAGACATGCTCTGTGATTTTTTGTTTGTTTTTGTTGTTGATGTTGTTGATCTACTCATGTTTTGATGACTTATTCTCCTTCGTATAGGCGGCAAAGCGGCTGAAAGTTCTTGACCTTAAATCTTGTTGTGATATTAGATGTACCCCTGATCTCTCGGCTCTAACGGAACTGGAGATTCTCATTTTGGAAGACTGCTTCAAATTGGAGCAAGTCGACCCTTCCATTGGCAAAGTCAAGAGCCTCGTTTCCTTGGACTTGACTAACTGTCCCCGCCTCAAGGAGCTACCGGAAGAAGTGGGCGAATTAGAAGAACTAAAGCAACTCATTTTAGATCGTGCTGGTATTACAAAAATTCCGACATCAATTGGTTCTCTGAGGAACCTGGAAATACTGAGTGCCAGCCTTTGTGATTCATTGAGAGAAATCCCCAGCTCAATTGGGGATTTACAAAATTTGCAACATCTGAACATGAGTTATTCGAAGATTGAAAAGTTAGCCAGTGCTATTGGAAGGTTGAAAAAACTGCGGACGCTAAATCTCCAACATTGTGAACTGCTGGAAATTCCAAGTGAAATTGGCGACTTGTCTTCTCTTGAGATTCTCAAAATCGGTGGACCAATATCTGACCTGCCAGAAAGCATCCGAAATCTTTCCTCTCTCCAACAACTTAGCCTTAGGTATTGCCACGAGCTCGAATCTTTGCCAGAGCTTCCTTCCTCCTTAAAATCTCTGGTTCTCTCTTTTAACGGTCCTAGGTTGCCACAGCTTTCTTACCTAATCCACCTAGAATTACTTGTTCTTACTGCAAGCCATCACCTTGAATACATCCCAGAGCTTCCCTCAAGACTAGTGAACCTTTACGTTGACTATTTTCCCAAGCTGATATCGCCAAGGCTTGATGGATTCAAGTACTTGGAAGTGTTGTCAATAGATGACTGCAATTCCATTGAAAGCTTGGACCTTTCAAAGTTAAATACTCTGAAAACATTACATGCAAGGAATTGCGGCAATCTAGTTGAAATTCAGAGCCATGATAATTTGCAGTCCTTGGAGAACATAGATATAGATCACTGTGGGTCCATTGAAAGGCTAATCCTTCCAGAATTGAAGCTTTTGAAGAAATTCTCTGTTACCCGTTGCCACAAGTTGGTCGATATTCGAGGTCTTGATAGGGCAGAGTTCTTAAAGGTGTTGGATATCTCGCATTGTCAGTCATTGAAAAGATTACCAGACCTATCATGCTTTGCAACCCTCGAACAGTTGAACATCAATTGTTGTCACGATCTACGTGACGTTGAGATTCTTGAGAGATTCTTGTCTTGCCGAAGCATATACATAACAGGGTGCATATCCCTAGAGAAACTACCAGACTTGTCGAAATTTGAAGGCTTAGAGAATTTCGTTCTGAGTTATTCGCATCGTGTCACGGAGATTCCTGGTATAGGGAAATCAAGATCTCTAACATACATAGATATTGCCGGATGCAAATCAATGGAGACTTTGCCAGACTTGTCGCGATGTGAGAAGTTAGAGTCTCTAGTGGTACGCGATTGCAAGAAACTGAGAGAGCTTCGGGGACTGGAAAAGTTGGATTTAACTTTTTTGGATATCTCCGGGTGCGACTCATTGGAAACGTTGCCAAAATTACCCAGAACAAACGTCTTCAGACATTATGGAGAGGGAGATGACTCAGTAGAAACAATTTCGGCATCAGCCACATCACACGTCTCTAGACTAAATGAAAGGGGGGGACGTGAACTTGTCTATGAAAAGAAGTATCTCCCCCAAACGATTATGTTGCGGTAATGATGATGTGATAATACTTGTACATCTAGACTAGAGTCATGTTTCCTTAACAGAGGTAAGAGGTAAGCAAGTGGATTATAATTTTTCTTCCAAGATTCACAACCCACTTTTCCATCGCTATCTTCTTTTGACCAGAATGTTTTCCCTGACAGGCTTCTGTACTTCCCAAAGTTCCTAGTCTACGTACAATCTGAAGGCGTTGATCATCTGGTAAGATCGACACTGGGTATCTATTTGATCTGGATTTGTCTAAATATGCATGCGGTTGATTGTATTATGGCAACAGTTTTTCGGTTACCCTTCCATTTGCGGCTTTTGTAGCAGACGGAGTAGTGGCTTGAGAGGCGACGAAGATATCGGCAAAGATAGACAATAAGTACTAAATGATTTACTGTTTCTCTCTCGGTAAACCCAGTAATTCAATGGAAACTTATGATCTCCCACTACTCAATACCGTAACTGTGCCAAGATCGATTTTTCGGCTTTGTGTCAAACTAGTACTTCCACTGAAAAGATCCTCCGCCATCTCAAATTCCTTTTGTGAGCTCGTTTACCTGTCAAATTTGACTAATGGCATATATCCTATTTAGGATGAGCGCCTTTCAATTCTCTAGTGGTGATCAGAAACCCTGTCAATTTTCTTATCGTTCCCTCTAGCATGAATTCCCAGCAAATATGAGAAACTGAGCCCAAACCACCAAAAAAAAAAAAAGGTTTTAGTTTTCCTGGTTGGTCGATGACCTCTTGTACACTTCGGACAATATTTTACCCATTCTGTGGAACAAGCTAGGGCGAGGAGAACAAGAATTTGCTAATTAGTTTGCATCCCGTTTGACCCTATTTTTGTCATGGAATCATTTTAGCACACGATTGATCTGGGACTGGCTATCTTGGTTGAGGAACTTCAAATTCCATACAAAGACCAATCAAAATGAAGAAGAGAGGATTAGCGGAGGAAGCATCAGCAACAGCTGATGGCCAACTTGCGTGCCAACCTTGAAGAGGTTCGTCGGCCAACTGGAGTATCCTGAGGAAGTTTTTGATGCTTGTGGAAGATTCAAACATATGATCTCGTCTCAACAGCACGTACCTGGCCAATTGTTAATGTAGTTTTCTCAGTCGGATCTGATTTCTGTTTGCTCATTTGGTTCTACCTCTCTGTTTATCAAATACGTACCTCCTGATTTTTCTGTATGTTACCCTGATGCAGAGTTGTTTGATGCGCTGCGTTCTAGTATCGCTTCAGAACTCGACGAGGCTCTGCAGAGGTGATATCAGTCCGGAACTCGATGAGGCTCTGCAGAGGTAAAGGTTTGCACTGGGCAGTCGCACCATAACTATGAAAGGGTAACTTGTGTGCTTATTCTATATGAGCTGTGGAATTTCACCTGAAGACTAGAATACAAAGATGCATGAAGACAATCGCCTCCATTTCTATCCCTTGAATAATGTCATCGAGGTTTTGTGTGGCATTAAGCGTGTAAAGTTAAAATTCACATCCTTCCAAACCATCCTGTACTGCTGTTGCTAATTCGATATTGCACAATAACCAAGTAATAAGGACGTCTTTCTGTTCTGTAGTTTAGGCATTTCACCTTTTCAGCATAATCTCATCAACATCAGTTCTGTTCCTTAACACAAACCAGGAAGGTGCTGCTAATTGCTAGCTTCTTGCAAGTCTGTTGTTTTCTTTTTCTACGGACAGCTAATGAAGTCTCTGTTGATTGCGTTCCGACAGCGAACTAGTCAGAGACCCCAGATATTGGTGTTGACACACGAGTTTCGTTGAAGAGGATACTGATAGATCAACACCATCTGGACCAGAAGAAATAATCGGGTTTGTAGTCACGGACTTTCAAGTCCATTCTTCCAACTTCCAGCTAATTTGAGTCTTCTGACCGAATATGTCTAGAAACAGGCAGAACTAACTACGGATCAATGCAGCCGTGAGATGATTGGAGAGTGTAAACCAGTCACTCTCTATCATCTCGTGGAACACATGCATCGCCCTCATTTTCTGACCGTCGTTAAGGTGGAGAGCGTCCGTTCTCTTTCATTTCTTGAAGCAGCTGCACTCTCTATCATCTCGTGGAACACATGCATCGCCCTCATTTTCTGACCGTCTTTAAGGTGGAGAGCGTCCGTTCTCTTTCATTTCTTGAAGCAGCTCATGCAGCTTCACTTCTGCAGTTGGCTTTGCATAGCTCTCAAATTATAGCCGTATCTCACAGCATCATGTTGCAAACCTTTCTCAGGCAAACAATTTGTTTCGCTGGAATTTTTCCCGCGACAAAATATATTTTACCAAAAGTCGTTCTTGGGCTTTTAATTAGAGAAGACAGGGTCCCTGAACCAACTCCGAACAGGAAGTATTACATGCAAATAAACAATGACCAATTCATTAGAACAGGAGAATGTACAGACGCAATTCATGTCGGAATTTTAGTTGACCACAAGATTTGGTAATACAGACTCAATAAAGCAATCCATGCTAACAGAATATGCCGAAACTTAATCTATAACACAATTCAAGAACACAAAAGTACAACGTCAGAATTTAATCGACGACAAAATACTCAGGATAGAGGCACGCCAGAATTTAATCGACGATGGGAATATGAAAGCTACAGCTATGAAAGATAAAGTGTAATACAAGAAAGAAAAGATAAAGTAAATTTGTTTGATTTGTGAAGAGGCGCCTCCGAAGAGTATGATGTGGCTGTTTAAAGCTTACAATCGACTGTTATAGATGGATCTTATAAAGGGAGATTACAAACGGAGGTTACAAATAGATATTACAAACGGAAGTTGCAAAAGGAAGTTATCAACATGTGTTAACAATGGTTATGGATGATTTCTTTCACTCCACTATATTGGCAGCTTCCTCTGTTAGAGAAAATCTCTTATGATATTTTGAAGATGACAAAACAATCAAAGACTACTAATGTGTTTGTTAGTTGAGAAGAACTAGGGGAAAGAAGCACAAGCCGTTATGCATATGGTGTATTAACAGTATATCAGAAGATTATGAGTTATCTATCAATGATGAACAAGGCATTAGGCGTAGAGGCATCTACAAGTTGGAGATACCTAAATAGAAGGTGAATAAGCCTAGAACGAGAAGTTCGGTAAAACTTTGAAGGATTTTGGATAGGTAAACAACGAGGTAGAGCCGCAATTGCTAATATGCTTGGAGAGACCAAAAGATGGAGCTTAAGATATTGCATCTAAGTTATGCATTCTGAAGACTCATTTCGTTTATGAAAACTGTTCAGACAAAACGAAGTATTCAAATGCAGAAAACTTTTGCTTCTGAAGTATGTTTCTGAAGGTTGTTCAGAAGCTACGAGATATATTGATTCGAGATTATGAAGACCCACGACCGATATATATATATTTGTTGCTGCTAAGGTATTTATGGAAGTTTATAATTTTTGATTGACAAGATTATTCTATAGTATGATTGGTAGAATATCCTTGATTGTAAATTACCTTCCATGGGACAAGAAACCTTTTATATCTGAAGAACTCCACTTATGAAAACAGAATATTGAGTTGTATGGGCGACTGAATCTGAAGGGTTTAGATTTTGCATCAGCGGTCACTAAATCTCCCGACATATAGTCTCATTCAATCAAGATTGATGGCGTCCAATTAGCAATTGAAGAGCGATCCTTTAAAGACCTTTCCAACGGCTAGTTTGGAGGTGAAGGAGTATAAAAGGAGATCCATGGTGCTAAGTAGGATTAGAATCATAAATTCCAAAGTGCTAGAGTTATTCAGATTCATACTTGTCCTCTTGAATTTTATACGACAATCGTTGAGAGACTTTGTAATTGCTTCTCCCAAGTCTGTTGTTTCATTTTGATCGACCAGATAACGAGGTCTCTATTGAATGCGGTCCAACTGCAAACTAATCAGAGACACTTAGAATGTGCGGCAAGATTTTGGTGTTGGTACAGATGATGTTTATGCATTTGTACTGTATCTTTAATTGGATAAATTGTGGTGCTACGATCTCAAATATCTCCATATATTGATAATTAGTTGATTCTGTACTTCTTGCGTAGATTCAAGCTGAATTCCATTAAGTTCAGAGTAAGTCCCCGAACACCACAGTATAGAGATGCGGACAGGAAGAGAGCTTTGTCATGAGAAAATTGTGCGAAAGGTGTCTCAAATTTTTTTCGTTATTGGCGTTTATCATGTGCTCTGCGTTGTTAATACTCTTCATAGGATTCGTGATATAAAACGACCTCTTCTCATGTGGTGTGGTAGTCCTTTGCAAGCTTTGACATCTTACTGTTCTTTAGCGAAGGCCGAATCTCAAAGTGCTTGCAGGATGACCGCATATGTAGGTGGCTCTGTATGTGAAGTTAAGCATAAAATCAAATTTGTTAACTAGATTACGTTTAGATGCCCACCCCAAGCTACACATTTGTGATTGGAAGAGAGACTTCGTTCACGGAGAAACTGAAGTAGTTAGATCAGCAACTAATCTGTCAATTGTTTCCAAGAATACATGAGTTTCTCATTCTGGAAGAATTTTGAACACAAAACAGAGGTGCTCATTAGTGTACAGTCATCTCTCTGGTCTGGTTACTTTCAGAAATGCGTACATTGTCATTTTATAATCAGTTTCATCATACACCCTTAAACTTCATTCACCGTGGCATGAATTTAGAGAGCAGAACCAGATAAAGCCAGACATATACCTGAAACCAAATTTTTTTTGGTGTTCGCTATAGTCGAAGACTGATAAAGATGTTAGAAAAAACGTACAATATGTATATTAATCTATACAATGACAGAACCAAATCATAAGCAATGAAATGAAAGATAGGTTTATAACAGACATGTCATGGACTATGTCATTCGCCATAAGTCTCACCAATCTTCTTCCTTGAAGATCTGCAATCCACAAAGCTGTGATCTATCTTGTCACAGTTGAAGCATGTACCTTGATATCTGTTCTTGGCCACTTTAACTTGCAATCATTTAAACTTCGAATTGCAATAATAAATGTGATCAAGCTGCCTCAAACATGAAAACATTAAGTTGGCAGAAGCACAAAATTTGATCCTTCAGAAGCAGTATTCAAAAATCGTCAGATGCAAAAAATTCATCAGATGCAACTGCATCTGAACCCATAAGATGCAACTGCTTCTGAACCCATCAGATGCAGAAATTCGTCAGATGCAACTGCTTCTGAACCCATCAGATGCAATTGCTTCTGAACCCATCAGATGCAGTCCTTCTAGACCCGTCAGAAACAGTCATTCTGGACCCGTCAGAAGCAATATTTCTAGACCCGTCAGATGGAGTTCCTTCTGGACTCGTCAGATGGAGTTCCTTCTGACCCTCCTTCTGAGTTTCCTTCTGAGTCTCCTTCTGAGCCTTCCTTCTGAGCCTGCTTCTGACCTTCCTTCTGACCCTTCCTTCTGACCCTCCTTCTGACCTTCCTTCTGAGGCTCCTTCTGACCCTTCCTTCTGACCCTCCTTCTGACCTTCCTTCTGAGGCTCCTTCTGAGCAACAAAATTCGAACAGAAATTTAACAATATAAATAAATTGAATTTAGATGGAATACCGAGACCTGTGTTCAACACAGTTTCCTTAAAACAGATTCGTCCCCTCCAGTACGTGCTTTGAGGTTTCGTGGACGTCTGTCTCCTAGGATACAACGGTTGAACAGCGATAGATGCTAGCACATCACCCAACGCTTTCGGCGAACTTGAACAACACGAGAACACTATCGAAAACAATGCAAATGCATAGAATCGAAAAAGAGGGAGAAAAGTTTTTCTTTTGAGATTGTAGTGTTTTCCTATCTCACTTCCTCTCACTCAAACAGAATGGAAAACCACCTATTTATAGGCTAAGTGGGGCATTGCGAAAATAAATAATAACGGCTAAATTAATTTTGCCGTTTAGAGCCGTTATGTAATTAATTCTGTAACTACAGAATTATAACAACCGTTACTTAGTTAATACCATTTACACACCGATAATTAACGTAAGCACGATTAACGGCTTGAGTTGAAAAAAATTAAAACAGAAGGCAAAAATGGGCTTGTCGCGAGACCCACTTTTCTGTCCGGCATTCGCGTATGCAGGTCGTGCGCTCGCGCCCAAGTTCAACTTGTCGGGGTCTGGGATTCGCACCCCCCATGCGCGTGAGCGCGAGGCATAATGCTTGTGCTATGATAGTTACCACTCAAAGAGAGTGTATCCATATATAAAGCACTTCAAGGCATTCTTCCTTTCCTATGTGGGACTAGTGCTTTGTCACTTCCCACTTCCAACTCAAGAGTGTTCTTTGAGAAACAATTTCTCATTCACTCACCATCAAAATACCTCATATTTCCAACAATCCCCCACATGAATGAAAATTGTTTTGATTTTGACTTTGTGATAGTGTTCAACAAATGAAACTTGCATAGGATAGGTAGGTGTCACCCTTTGAACCTTCCCTCGTGAAAGTATATTTAATTTACCAGTTGTCCAGTAGACATGATGTCCTTGAACTGTTCTGCTTTCTTAGTAAATGACCCATACACTTCACACAGGAATCATCAACGTTTGTTCAGTTCTCATGAGTATGTTCGTTTTGGCCATGAACATCGTCTTGGTTCTGCGAGAGTTTCTAAAGAATTCAGCCCTCAATAATTCTCCTTTGAAGCGGCCCCACTTCTCTCTCACATAGGTGATTACTTAATCTTGAGTAATTAATTTACTCCACTTAAGAATCATTAAAGCAATAGTTGCTATCCTTTTCCTGATAAACCCCCACAGTAATTTGTTTACTCCACATACTTGGGGGATATCAAATCACTATTTCTTTTATAGGAATGATTTGAGGGATAGACCCCCACAGTGATATCTTAAGTTTGTATACTTAGGTTGTCCATTTTGAACCTAGATCTTGGGATCTCCAATCAGCTAGGTTGGGTTTTCCGTTATACAAACTTTTCTGTAATGGGCTGTAGTCCCATTCCTATTATTGATTTTCCAACTAACTCTCTGTTTAACCCTTTTGGTTAGCAGATCTGCAATATTATCCTTTGACTTTACGTAGTCAATAGAGATAATTCCAGTTGAGAGTAGTTATCTAATGGTATTATATCTATGACATATATGTCTAGACTTACCATTATACATAAAACTTTGTGCTCTTACAATCAATCGCAATGTATACAGATTGGTGGCACAGATTTTTGCCATTTTGGAATATCCTCTATGAAATGACATAGCTATTTAGCCTCTTCACCACATATGTCCAAAGCTATAACTTTGGATTCCATTGTGGATTTGATTATAACAGTTTGTTTTCAGGATTTCCAAAAATATGGCTGCATCTACTAATGTGAATTCATATCCACTAGTAGATTTTGGAATAGCCACTTTTGCAAGGCACCCCTACACTCGTAAGCATTTATAGGATGGTCTCCTACCTTTCCATAACTCATAAGGGGAACAGCCATTTTTGCAAGGCACCCCCACAATCGTAAGCATTTGTAGGATGGTCTCCTACATTTCCATTGCTCATAAGGGGTTTTATCCTCTTTATTTCGAGGTATTGCATTATTCTCACCTTAAGAAGGAAATAATGCTTCACAAGGTCAACAAATGACTTGTTATTGCCCTAATTCATGAAATCGTCAATCACATAAGCTGGGTTACCATCACTATTGATTTTCTTCAACTGGCTAAGTCCCATTTCCCTCGAGGAATAGTCAGAGGATCGGCCGAATCCATTTCTGACTTCATATTATCAATGGACATAATTCCATTTTCAAGCAATTGCTTTATCACATTACTCCTCGAGCGAACATGTCTCTTTCTACCATTGAAAGTTTTACTCTTTGCAATGGCTATTGCCACTTGGCAATCACAATGTATAGACATGTAAAGTGTCGATTTCATTTCCTTGAGCAATCCTCAAGTCATCAAGATAAAATATTTCATTCTTCTTCTTCTCCTACTAAAGTGTAGGAGGATAAACGTTATATTTCCACAAATATGCTTGGTAGCATCTAGGTTTATCACCTTTTTTTTTTTTTTTCGTTAGCCACAATATTGGCTCAAGAAATGACCGCAACATTTTCCATAATCATATGCTTCAACCAAATTGACTTTTGGTTTAGCAGGATTGTCATTTCCTCCAAAGTATTTTGTTTGGTTGAGTTCCAAACTACCACATCCCACCAAGTATGAACATGTTCAAATAGTGGATCTTGTCTCATTCGAATCTAATTTCGAATTATACACAGAATTCACCAATTTGTGTTTCTCATTGCTTCTTATAGAGAACAAATTTCTCTTAAGAACTTCATCTTTACTTTTAAGCAAATACACATAGCATATTTAGTGCTATCATCGATAAAGGTAATAAAATATTTATTACCGCCTCTTGTTTGTATGAATTACAAATTCACATACATCACAATGAATCAATTCAAGAGGATCTGAGTTTCTTTACACGCAGAGCCTCCATTGGTTCATCTATTTTGTACATAGAGTCTCTATTGGCTCATTCCTTTCGCGTGCAGAGCCTCTATTGAACCTTTTGTGTTCAAGGTTTCTATTGAACTTTTCGCGTTCAGAGTATCTGTTAAGCGCTATTTTTGTTCAAAGTGCCGCACATGTTTCAAGCAATCTCTTCCGCATAGGATGGGAAGAATCGCTTTTCAAAACTCAGCTTCAGATGCCTCCCATGTCTTGATATGGTTGGCCTTATCGTTGCTCTTGGTGCATCACCATAGCAACGCATTTTCCAAATACAAGGGTATGGTGTTCACACGCACCTTGTCATCCCGAGCTCCTTGGGTTTATAATTATCGATTCTTCGCCCATAGGAAGATATTCACAATCTTGGAATTCCTCAAGTCTTTAAATTTCTCGGGTCGAAGAACATTCAATCTAAGTGATATGGGGATTGCCCCGTTTACATGCCCAGAGTCCATCATAGCCATTTTGGCCTTTAGCTCAAACGATCCAGCATGTAACTTGGTCCAAGGATTTACTCAAGTACAATTTTTTTTTCAGCCTGAATCTCATGCAAGATCACTTGAATTTCTTGCACCTGACTGATCACAGTCTTAGAGTCCACCATCATATAATTAAGGAATCGTCCGACAACAAATTTCTTGCTTCGGCATCCTTTGTTTTATATTTCCAGTCAAGGATTAATCCTTTGACGTCCTTATTGCACAATAGACATTGTACAAGGAGTCATATAAGCCATTCATGACATAATTCCTACATAGGAAGTCAGAATGCTTCCAAAGCCTCAACCTCGTTGAAGGCTTGCTTATCCGTTTCTCCATTGGATACCTTAGGAGGTTCCTCAGTCAAGAATCTCGCAAGATTCAAACCAACATCTTTTAAAGTTCAATCAATTGAACTTTTCAAGTTTCTTACCATAGTGGATAGAAACAGCGACAGAGGTAGACGATGATCCATACAGAAGCCTTTAGACAGCAAAAGCAGAACCTTTGGTGATGTCGTTAGCAGCCACATCAACAACTTCGTTTCCTGTGGCAATCTGAATACTAAATATGTATTCTCTTTGTCTGCATGATTGACAGTACAAAAAACACAATAGTCAATCTGGACAAAACCATAAGAAAGCAAATCTACCATTAGATTTCGTTGATGATAGGGTAAAGCACCACATCAAAGCCATAAATAATATAACTTGGTATTAGCCACTGATTAGACCGTTGAGGTCACGACGAGAGTTCATTTTGAATTGATGGCAACGCTTCAGACTTGCGATGACTTATAGGCTTTCGAGGCACATAGATACTTCTTGGAATGCCACAGACAAGGCTGGTCGTCGTAAGTAGTCCACCAAAGAATCTGTAAAAGACACCTATGTCGCGACCCATCCGGAAGCGGACGCGGCTAATGGATTACCGATCACGGGTCTTGGATCGGTGCGAGCCCTCCCAGGCCCATACCAAATCGCGGCGGGAGTATTTTTCAGGAGGATTCAACGATAAGAGTCGATCGCTTTCGACCTTAGTGTGGTCGTGGTGGCATGTGCAACTTGTGCATGCATTTGGAGTCGCCACCGGTCTTTCTTGGAGGGTAGACCGGAAACCTTACCGATCGATTGGGAGAGATCGATCAGTTCTACGGAACCAGAGATTTTGGGTTCGGGGACTTGGTTACGCTGGTGTCGTTACCAACGCCCTTTCGGTACCTAATGCGAGTGATTTTCCTAACTAGGATTTCATGTAGGCACAATTTTGGGTGAGGTAAGTCTGACTTTGCACATTAACCAGTTTAACATGCTCACGTAATCATAATAAATAAATAGATGTCAATCACATAAATATCTATCCTACGTGGTGATCATGGAATTATGATTTAATGGGTCTCGAGCCAATGAGACCACATATAATCATTTTAATATTTTAATAACGGAGAGCCGCTCTTCGCTTCTTCTTGGTTTCTTGAACTCTTCAAGAATTGGGCCCCAAAGAGCTCGCCGACTTAAAAGGCTCCTCCACGTAATCCTCGTAGCATTTACATCAACAATTGACTATGCTAAAAATAAAGATTACATGAAAAATAAAAGGAGTACGCAGCCTCCATTTAATAATTACAACCCCAAATATATAAATAATCATCATACATTCATATATACATCAATCACATTGATTAGGGATTTTTCCATGATCACCACCCTTTCACGTAAGTAATAAATTCACAATTTAAAACTTAGGAAGGCACAATAAAAATTCTACGTTGAATCATATTCAGAATTTTTACGTAAAATAAGATAGCCATAAATTTTCGATTCAAAATTGATTTAGTCTCAATTTTTGCTGCGTTGATTAATTTATCATATAAAATAATCAATCTCCATTAGCCATGTAAGACGAACAATTCGTTAATACATATTGGCCATAGTATTGCAAAAATTGCAAAAAATCAATTAAATGCACGAAAACACCTAAGGATTGGCTCTGATACCACTGTTGGGATCCACGTAACACGTAGCGGAAATAAATAACAACCCACACATGTATCTCCAGAGGCGTACTTCGTGCATTTCAATCGAAAAAAATCACAAAGTCTCAAAGGGAGTAAATAGATTACCTCTCGTAGCGTGCTTGAACGGAGGTGTCGGTTCGATGTTCTTCGATCTCAGCCTCCACAAGTGTTAGGCATCTAGTTCGGACGCACCACCAATTGACGAACGGGGAGACGACTAATAACTCCACAACAATTGTGCTAGCAATATGCGGAATCAATATTCCGAACTTAGTATATTTTGCTCGCTCAAGATTATGAGAATATAGAGAGTGTTTGTGTTCTTCTCTCTAAGCTCTCAAAAATTTGCACACTCTACAAAATGTCTCTCCCCTTCCAACCTCAAAACTCTTGCCATCCTTTTATAGCCAAAAATACCTTCCAATAAATTGTATTTAAAAATAGCACTAACAATTATAAATTCTATCTAAAAATAGCACTCACAAATAAATGACATTTAAAAATAGCACTAACAATAGCACTCACAATTTATAATACAAAAATGCTATTTAAAAATAGCACTAACAATAGCACTCACAATTTATAATACAAAAATGCTATTTAAAAATAGCACTAACAATTATAAATTCTATCTAATAATAGCACTCACAAATAAATGACATTTAAAAATAGCACTAACAATAGCACTCACAATTTATAATACAAAAATGCTATTTAAAAATAGCACTAACAATTATAAATTCTATCTAATAATAGCACTCACAATTTATGATAAATAAATGTCATTTAAAAATAGCACTAACAATAGCACTCACAATTTATGATAAATAAATGTCATTTAAAAATAGCACTAACAATAGCACTCACAATTTATAATACAAAAATGCTATTTAAAAATAACACTAACAATAGCACTCACAATACAAAAATGCTAAAAAAAAAAGGCACTAACAAATGTGTTAAAAATAATAACCATTATTATTATTACAAGAGTTGAAGAGGTTACCAAACAGTACAAATATGCATAACGTATAAATACGTATGACGTATAAATACGTAGAGCATACGTATACATCCGTGAAACCGGGGACTAATTGAAAGAAAAATGTGCAATTAAGCCCTTTTGGTAAAAATTGATTAAATTAGAGGGCAAATTGACCTAATTGCACTTTAAGACTTTAGAATCCAATGTCATAGCTTATAAAAAGTGAGAATTGAAAACTAAAAGACTCGAAAATGATTTTTTTTAGGCTCGGTTCGGGTTTATGTTTGTGAAGGAACATAGTGACCCGAGCCGAATTTTTGAGATTTAAAGTGACACACTTGAAGAGGAAATTAAAACAAAATTATCGAATATTTTTGGGTATTTTTCTGACCACGAATGGTATTTTTTTGATTTTTTGGGTATTTTTATAATTAAATAAACTCGAAAAATATTAAAAATACCGAAAAATATTTTTTGTTCAAAATTGGTTCCTAAGGTTAAACCAAAGCTTCCAAAGTTGATTTTGTGATTTTATGACCTTTTTTTATATTTTTAATTAATTTTAAAGAATAAAAATCACAATAATAAATGGTAAAAACTCAGGTGTCAACAGCTGCCCCTCTTTGAGAGGAATCTCGTTAGAGGTTTCTCTCAAAGATAAGGTGGCACCTGATTCCTAACCGACTCAACTGGGAAAATGAGAGAAGAAATGTTATGACATCGGATCCTTAAGCCTATTGATAAAAGCTCAAATCAATCCCCGGTTTGCTCTAACAATTTGAACATGGGCCGGAGTGAGAGAGGCTTACCTGAAGCTCACCTGTCGGATGCTGCCGGTTGCGACGACTTTCAAGAAGATGCCTAGGACTCGTCACAGAAAATCCTAGGGAGATTAAGCTCTGACCTGTATGGTAGGTCATACCATTATGGGCTTCCTAATTGGTAGGAACCTAAGGAAGGCGCATCCCCACGCTTTGGGATTTGCTAGAGATTTTAATCCGTATGGTGGATCAGACCTTCGTGTTGATCCTTAAGGCGGTATCTACTTCGTGTTGACCCTTGAGGCGGTATCTACCAATAAGTTGACCCTTGAGGCGGTTTCTACCTTGGTTTGACCCTTCAGGCGGTTTCTACCTTGGTTTGACCCTTCAGGCGGTTTCTACCATTGATTTGACCCTTCAGGCGGTTTCTACCTTGTGTTGACCCTTCAGGCGGTATCTACCATGTGTTGACCCTTTAGGCGGTTTCTACCAAATTTGATTTGACCCTTCAGGCGGTATCTACCTTGTGTTGACCCTTCAGGCGGTATCTACCATTGATTTGACCCTTCAGGCGGTATCTACCTTGTGTTGACCCTTCAGGCGGTATCTACCATTGATTTGACCCTTCAGGCGGTTTTTACCTTGAGTTGACCCTTCAGGCGGTTTCTACCTTTGATTTGACCCTTCAGGCGGTTTCTACCTTGTGTTGACCCTTCAGGCGGTATCTACCATGTGTTGACCCTTCAGGCGGTATCTACCTTGTGTTGACCCTTCAAGCGGTATCTACCTTTGATTTTGACCCTTCAGGCGGTATCTACCTTTGATTTGACCCTTCAGGCGGTATCTACCATTGATTTGACCTTGAAAAGGGGTCTCATGACGAGGGTTCTCCACGTCCGATGAGACTGCCTAAATGAAAATGGGTCTCATGACGAGGGTTCTCCACGTCCGATGAGACTGTTTGAATTTTGAAAAGGGGTCTCATGACGAGGGTTCTCCACGTCCGATGAGACTGCCTAAATTTTTGAAAAGGGGTCTCATGACGAGGGTTCTCCACGTCCGATGAGACTGCCTAAGTTTTGAAAAGGGGTCTCATGACGAGGGTTCTCCACGCCCGATGAGACTGCCTAAATTTTGAAAAAGGGTCTCATGACGAGGGTTCTCCACGTCCGATGAGACTGCCTAAATTTTGAAAAGGGGTCTCATGACGAGGGTTCTCCACGTCCGATGAGACTGCCTAAATTTTGAAAAAGGGGTCTCATGACGAGGGTTCTCCACGTCCGATGAGACTGCCTAAGTTTTGAAAAATGGGTCTCATGACGAGGGTTCTCCACGTCCGATGAGACTGTTTGATATTTTGAAAATGGGTCCTGGGACGAGGGTTCTCCACGTCTGATAGGACTTTTTTCTTTTAAAAGGGTTTTTCTTCCCCCTTTTTTTTTGGAGACCCCGAAGTTTGTCGGGAATTCAGTATTTTTGAAGCAGTGAAAGATTTTATTTTGACAAAACTTCACTTGAGTATGTTGAAGCGACATTCTGGGAGCTGGGTTCTCCAGGTATCCTGCAGAAGTTTGAGCCTGAAAGATTTTTCTTCACCAAGAAAACGTTAGTAATCTTTGGGAAGACTACGGCTGTCCATTTTGACAAAACCGTATGATTTAAGTTTTAATCATGAAATGTGCATTTTGATGCTGGAGGTTATCCAAAGCATTCTTGCAACATGCAAATGTGATCACAAATCCCTTGCACGGAAAATCTGGATCAACAGTTTGAAAATTCCAAAAAGAGTTTGTTCAAAACATCAATTGGAATATTTCTCGACAAGGAGGTCTTCTCACCTGTTTTGCGATAGTGGTTTTTTTATAGGGGATGCACTCAATTCCCTACTAACCTGTGCCTAGGTTTTAGGTTCATTCGCAGCGCGTACATTTTGATCGGTCGGGAGGTCTTCCACGGGACCGTAATGTTGGGCTTGGATATTGGTTTTCAAGGGGGACCCGCTTTGGAGTCGAGGCCATTGAATGAAATTCTTCACCATCTGCTCCGGGTTTACAAGTCAAGAACCCTGCAAAATGAGAAAGAAATAGTCTTGCTCGTACTTCTTCGAGCTAAGCAATATGTTAACCCAAGTGTCTTAGTCAGAGAAGACTGTTTCAGGGTTATGATGTTGGTAGGATTGGGGACCGAAAAAGGCTTATTTTTTGGCCCAGAATTTATGAGGGGATTGACATTGGTGATCATTGCAAACTTGTCACATGTCTTTTCCATTCTGCATCTTCAATTTTTGAGGCATGCAACCGCTTTTGACAACTCCGTCTGCGTCTTTTTTTTCCACGCCCGACATCATTTGGAGGAGTAGTCTTTTTGATCTGACTCCATTAGGGATTCCCTCTTTTCCCATCCGGCTTCATTGCGGATCAATCAAACAACTTACACGAGCATCGGCCTTGCTTTTACCAGGCACTTTGCTTTTTCTCGATGCCGTGGATTTTTCTCATTTATTTTTGAAATCCCACTTTTCTCATCTTCATGGGATCGTGTTAGACATATGTCTGAAAGTCTAAACATCTTTAAATATCAGCCCAGGAATCTTCTTCGTAATCCCTGAGTCTTGAACTCTTCCATTTTTGAAGTGGTGCTGCATCCGTCTTGGAATGATCACCAATGGGTTCATGAAATGAATTTGCAGGCTCAAGTTGGCTGTGCAAAGGATTCAGTGTGTGGGATAGAGAAATGAATACTTCTCGTCATCCTATGGCACTTGGATTACCATATAAACAACACACAAAGATTAATGTTAGTCCGAGCAAGAAAATTTCTAACCATTTTCTCCTGATGCTGCTGGACTCACCTCCATTTTGCCCCGATGTGGGGTGGTTCTTGACAGGGTTAAGAATGAAAACCGCCGTTCAAAGGGGTTATCAACGGTCACCTGTAGTGTTTGGGGGATATGAAACGAATGCCTCCGTCGTCCCAACCCATGTAATCGCTGCGAATGGTCCCTACTTCCGTAGGTCCAGATTCTGCTGTCTTATCCGCTCCATTTCTCTCTTAAGTGTGTATAGGACGTGTTTGGACTAGGCTTTGCCTCTCGTCTTTTGAGAAAACGTCCTTTTGAAAGTTTTGAACAACTTTTGATTGGAAAAATCTCTTTCGTTTTCTCCAAAAATTTTACCCGTCAATGGGATTTTATGATGCCCAATGCATGTTCAGATAACCTCATGTTTCAAAACATGAATGCCAATGAAGTTAGAATCCTATGTATTTTCTAGACATCAGATTCTAAAAGCTTTTCTTTTCTTCTCTATTTTTTATTCAACATTTTCAATGGATTGGGGAAAGGGATACTTACCTGTCCCCCGCGGCTGGAGATCCCTGAAAATGCGGAAGAAACATGTTATTGTTCGTTCATGAATTTTTCAAAAAATTAGAACGATACATCTTACCCTCGGTCGTGTGCCCCTGCGAGTGCACACAGGTTGTCAAAATTTGTCCTCCTTGATGGTGAGTCCCTATCAAGGATAAATAGCAAGTGTTAACTCATATTCCCAAATTGAAGACAAATTGGGACAATACAACTTTACTCTTGGTTCTCATCCCGTTCTGACGTCGCGTATTGATATGAACCACGTCTATCAAATCCGCTTATCCATGCTTGGAATATTTGCAATATCAATGGTTCAGCTGCCCCCGGTTGGGCAACGTCTGTTTTGTTATTTGAACAGATGGCTCCTTGGGTGATTTATCCACGTTTAACACCTGAGAAGGGAAAGAAATGAGACATTACTTTGGTATTCGGTTGAAGATCGTTTAGGAACGATACATCGTTTTACCAAATGGGAGGCTTCGTGACCAAACGTATTTCGTGCTGAATGGGGGTAGATCCCATTATGCTCCGCGGGTGATAGTCATCGTTCATGGAATTTGCTCCACGGATTAAGTGATTAATCCATGGCCCTTGGCTCGAAGACGTTCAAAGGGTAATGTTGACACTCAGAGCGGTTAGTTTTCAGCGTTAATTACAATGTTCCCGCGGGAACTTTACAACGAAATCCGTAACACATTCATTCGATGTATTCACCTCTCACTCTCCTGAGCCTTCTAATGATTTAGCACACGAGCTTCGAACCAGATGTCCGGTCGCCGGTACCGGTCACGACTGCGAAGATGCACTTGTTCCAAAATGCTTGACCCATAGGCTGAGTTGCTCATTCAGGAGATCGTCCGACCGCTCGAGTCGTCCAAGTTGAGCATCCTTAATTGCTGGTGACGGACTTCTCCCATTTTCGGCATGAACAACCTGGTTTCTCGGTTTATGCGTGATCCACACGCCGAGTTGCTCACTGAGGGACTCGCTTGAAATTTCAAGCCATTGACGCCCAAGTCGGGCATCCTCAACCGTTGGCGATGGGTTCCTCACACTACTTTCGACATGAACAACCTCACTTCTCGAGTTGGTATTTTCATCGTTGTCCAGTAGGTTTGTACCCGATGCTGGATTCGCCGTAGGAATAACACTAACGATCGGTTGGTGCTCAAATTGGGGAGTCCATACCTGCTGAAATTGTTGTACATACTCTTGGGGAGTACCAGGGTAACTCAGGGGGGAATTCAGCCGATCGAACCAAGAATAGATGTTTTCAAGGAGATCGTCTGAACCATCGAGCGACTGACACTCAGGTTGAGTATTGTCGACTACTGGAGAAGGAATCTTTTTGCCATTTTCGTCATGGACCACCTGATTCTTCGAGCCGGAATCTCCGTAATCGTCTCGCAAGATTGTATGTGCATCTCCTGCCAGTGTTAGATCCGCTGTAGGACTAGTATTAACAGCCAGTCGGTGCTCAGACTGGGGAGTCCCGATTTGCTGAAATTGCGGTACATACTCCTGAGGAGTACTGGGATAACCCATGGGAGTACTCTGATTGATGCCTGAACAATCGACTGTGTAATTGTCAGTCCCATCGGTGTTAAGAGGTGATTGGATGCTTCCTGCTTCATGAGGATTGCGATCACAGCCATGCTCATCGTTTAAACTTGAACTGCCTCTCTCTTGGTCTAGCGCCACTCGTCCATCTCTCAGTAGTCTTTTGTAGCACCAAAGGTGGTTCCTGAATTTATTTCTATCCAATTCCGGCATGTTCATGATCTTGAGTATGCGCGATGGGCGAGCCAAACTGATCCCTAACTGTTGAACTGCATCAACAAATTTGCTATGAAGCTCCGAGGTCCAATAAAACCTTGTTTTCTTGCTAGCCGAAGTAGGGTTGGCAACTCGGCGGCTACTCTTCGTGGAATCTGGTCGTGTTGAACCGCCTCTATCTTGGTCTAGCGACGCTCGTCCATCTCTCAGTAGTTTCTTGTAGCGCCAAAGGTGATTCTTGACCATATTTTTAGTCAGTCCCGGCACGTTCATGATTTCGAGTATGCGCAATGGGCAAGCAAAACTGATCCCCAACTGTTGAACTGCATCAACAAATTTGCTATGAAACTCCGGGGTCCAACGAAATCTTATTTTCTTGCTAGCCGAAGTGGTGTCAGCAACTTGGCGGTTACTCTTCTCGGAATCTGGTCGTGTTGGAGGTTGCTCTGGAGGGGATTTAGTGGTCTCAGATCGGCTGGTCATGATGGTGAGTTCATCATCGAGCGGACCCGACTTGTCATGACGCATGTTCCCTTCCACAATGGGCGTCGACTTTGACCTTATAGCACTTGTTTCCTCTTGTAGATCCTCGGCGGTACCCGCCTGTTCCGAAAGATGTTGCGAAGGGCATTGCAACAAATGAGCATTATAAACCCCCAGATCTGGCTCTTCAGTGAATACTCCGTCCGTGGGAACAGGGTTACCGCACTCCAGGCAAATAGCGATGCTTAGAGCTTTTTTGTACTGAGTGTTTTTTATTCGAAGCTTTTCATTTTCCTCCCTTACAACCGCTAACTCGTGCCGATCGCGTTGCTGCTTCAGCCGGGTTCGTTTGTTTTCAAACCAGCACTTGACCTTCCGAGGCTCCCACCCTATCTCCTGGCCCATTTTGATTTTCTGTTCCATGTCCGGATAGGGGTATTCCCTGAAAAACAATTCGAGTTTATGGACTTGACCTGAAGTGTTGCGTTTGAGATATTCCCCTTTCTGACGCTGATAACCGTCGCGGGTACTGTTCTCGTTAACCAAGCCGCGGGTTTCATCATTAGAAGGATCGGTCTCCATGGCCCTCGTGTCAGGTTCGGTCCTGAGATCTTCAAACTCTTCCAGCAGCTCAAGCTCGGAGACCTCCAAGTCTGGCGCTTCCAGTAAATGACAGAATCCCTTGAACATTTTGACCGGGATATCACTGTTTGATTTTCCGTTAACTCAGCTTTCTTTGTTCCTCCTTGGATCTTCACTTTCTCTGCAAATTCTGAGAGGTTAAAGGAGCCGGATCACCGTTCTTCGATCAAAGGTGATGGCTACCCGACGAGCGCTCTTCTCAATGTTTCGAGATTCCCACTTCGTCCTTTTGTGATGGCTACTTGACGAGCGTTTTTCTCAAGGCTTCGTAATTCCCACTTTGTCCTTTTTTGCTCTTTTCTACGTGAACGGAGCCTGAAGATCTCTTGCGTTGATTTCGCTTTATCGAGCACTACGCTTGTCCCCCTGGCCCAGTCTCTAGAGTAACAAGCCTGCCCACCTTTCGGCGCCATTATGTTTCGTAAAACCCGAGATCACAGGACGGTGGTGGATTCGTGACTCATCGGGGATGCATTAACGAAACCCGCTTGGCTCTACTGCACATAAAATATTATTACCACTTCTCCCTGTACTCGAGCATTTATAAGGTGATAGATTGATGTCAAGAAGATTAACACTTTAGCCTTATCAGACTCAGCCTCTCAAACACTCTTCACATTCTCACTCTCTTCTCCGTCATTCCATCGCATATGGATTCCTCCTCTATGCCTGTTGCCTTACCTGAAGCTTCGACCCAATGGGAGAGATTTTACCACCTCTTGGGTAGGGGTTATGGCTACATAAACAATCATCCTGAAGCTGAGGTTGAAGTTCGTACTCTGATTCCGGCCCTGGATACTGCGTGTATTGAAGGTACGAAACTGCAAAGGGAGTTTGTGATCTTCCCAACTCTCTTTAACAATTTCATGCAGGCTTACGAAGTTGCTAGCCGGGAGGTCACTTTGGCTGGTATCGTGCGAGCCCGTTATCAGGACCGAACTGAGTCCCTGATGTTGGCCATGCTGACGGCCGATAACCATAAAAGGGCTGTTGAATACGCCCACGCCCAGGTTTCGATGCTGGTCCGTGAGAGGGACAACTTGGTGGAGCGTCTGGCTCTTTTTGACACCGCCTTTGAGCAAGACCAGCACAACTTCGTGCTGAGGTTCCAGTGTGCCTGGTTGGAGGAAAGGCTTGAAGACCTGAGCATGGATATAGCTCGCGGGAGGGTGCTGGCTCATGACTTAGAGCTTGAGTTCGAGTACTATGACACCAAGGTGAACGAACTTAAGGAGAAATGTCGTCTCCTTTTCTTCAAGCTTGTAGACCTCGATTCCCGGAGTGTGGGTTGTAAGCAAGGCATGGATAGCATGGAGAGTCAGTTAAGCTTTTTTGTGATGCTTGTCAGAACTCATTTTGGGTTTACTGCTCCCCCTCAGTGATCCACTTGTAAACTTTCCTGCTGAATGAAATAAATGCGAGTTTGTTTATATATGCTCTTTCATTCTGCATTGTTGACTAGCCAAGAAAGGTTTTTGCTTTCGGATCTACGCGACTCCTTTTTCGCCTGTGTCAACAGATTGACTACGCATCATTCTCACAGCCCGACGCTTTATATTTGATTGACCTGAATGCCTCGTGAGAAATAGATTTGTAGTTGCTCGAAACTTAAAGATTGCCCCTGATTTTGCGGTCATTGCGTTTGGGGCCGCTAGTAATCTTTCACTTTCGAGCTCGATCACATTCTGCTAGTAACTCATGCTATCAATTCTGCCTTTACGCGTCGGGGCTGATTTTACCTTGAACTTAATAACAAGGAATTACCGTATACACACGAGATGACGTTTGCGAAAAACATTATGCAGAATCAACTCTAGCTATTGAAGAAACAAACGCATGCACCGATGAGAACTTTACAATAGGAGATACATCCTTCTCGCGTACATCCCCTTCTTTCTTGGGGCATGTCCAATGACTAACCAGTCTGGCCTCAGCTTAGGTGTGCCATTACCAAGTGCAGATCATGGTTGCCAACCTTTAATAGCTTCCAACTGATCGAACCAAGTATCAAGTCCTTCATCGAAGAAATCACCCGACCCCTCGAACGATTGATGTGTAGGTTGAGCAGTATCGCCCGACGGGTTCTTCGAACTGGAACCTCCATCTTTGTCTGGGATTATAAGAGGAGATTTGATCGATTGACTACCACAAGCATCTCCCACTTGGGGATTAGGGAAATAAGAGTGCTCCAAGCTTTCTCCCATTAGATCATCTGAAGCCATATGCTCTGATTGGGCAAACCCTTGAGCACTGGGCGTGGTGGGCTGATCTGCGACAGGATGAACACTGACTAGCTGCTGCTCGGACGGAGGAGTGCTTACTCGTTGCACTTGTGATGCGTGTTCTTGAGGAATATTGAAATGACTCGCGAGGATATCCTGATCAAATCCCCAATAGTCGTCCAGATTCGACCGGGCCTCATTTGTCATAAGGGTGCTGGGTTCGCAGCCGAGTCTATTGCTCGGATTCAGTTCTGCATAACGCTGTCCTAACGCCCTTCTGTAGCAACCAAGGTGATTCGCGACTAATTGCTTGGTAAGTCCCGGTACGTTCATGACCCTAAGTATGCTTGTCGGACCTATGAAGTCGAGTCCTATCTGTCGAACTGCGTCCAAGAACTTGAGATGAAGCTCCGGGGGCCAAGTGAATTTCTTCTTCTCGTCGTCCAGAGTGGCGTAGATAGCCTGCCGACTAACCTCTAACTCCTCTTGAACCGTATCTGATCTTACCGGAAGCTTTTGTGGAGGAGATTCATGGGCTTCGATGAGGTGACTCCGATCATAACGACACGTATCTTCTTCCTCCGAAGACACTGGTATAATTTCTGTAGGATCGATCTGCTCATGCGCGCCATTAGCAGGATCTGATTGTACCGGAGATGGCTCAAGGGAGCAGGGGGATAAATGAGCACCTTCCATCTTCGTAGAAGGCTTACTGGGGAAAAATTTACTGAGGGTGGTAGGGCCACCGCAGTCGGGGCAGGTAATAGTACTGAGAATTTTCTCATACCACATGTTTTCCATTTGAAGGTTTTGGTTCTGCTCTTTTAGGGCCGTGATCTCCTTACGCCTGTGTTGGACACCTAGTCTGAAACGTCTATTCTGAAACCAAAAATGGATTCTCATAGGATTCATTCCCAGCTTCTGGCCCAATTCAATCTTTTGTTCCTCGTTTGGGCAAGGGCATTCATCGAAGAAAGCTTCAAGCTCCTGGATTTCTTTCCGAGCGTAGCGCTGGCGACTTTTTCTTTTCCGGGGTTGAGCGTCGTGGCCACTGCCGTCGTCACCACTGTGATCTTGATGTTCGTCACCGGCGATGTTGAGTTCCATGGCTTCGATGTCGAATCTGATTCTAGAGAATTTGAGGTCTTTCAACGAACTCGTCACTCGGGGTTCTCTGTTCTCTTTTGTATACTCGCTCTTTCGATTTGTTGCCTCCTTTTCCTCGAAAGCTAGGTCTGTTCAGCGTTCTGTTTTTGAAACGACGGAACTGTTTACCTCCTGCTCAGCTTTCCGACACGAAGGGGTAACCAAATCCTTCCGCGGCTTCTTCGATAGTAGCGCTCGCCTTTCACTTTTCCTCGATAGTCATGCATGTTCAGCACTGTCTTCTCTTTTTAAGTGGCAGAGCTGTTCACTCGCCGCCCAGCTTTATGCGTGATGGAACAACACAATCCTTTCGCGGCTTCTTCGATAGTTGCGCTCGCCTTTCACTTTTCCTCAATAGTCATGCCTGTTCAGCACTGTCTTCTCTTTTTAAGTGGCAGAGCTGTTCACTCGCCGCCCAGCTTCATGCGTGATGGAACAACACAATCCTTTCGCGGCTTCTTCGATAGTTGCGCTCGCCTTTCACTCTTCCTCAATAGTCATGCCTGTTCAGCACTGTCTTCTCTTTTTAAGTGGCAGAGCTGTTCACTCGCCGCCCAGCTTCATGCGTGATGGAACAACACAATCCTTTCGCGGCTTCTTCGATAGTTGCGCTCGCCTCCCTCCCAGCTTTAATAATGGCGAGACCGAATTTGTCAGGCCTGAAATTGCGGATCAGGACATGTCTGATGATTCACGGGAGGAGCAGCCCTCGCTTTACATTAACCCGGCTCCACAAGCATTATTGCTGCAACTTTTCTCCACTCTCGAGACGCTATAAAATGCGGAGTTGGTGTTTGGGAGATTAACGCTCTCATATAATTTGCTTCCATCCTCTAATCGCTCCACTACACACATCTCCGTCGAAAATGGCTTCTTCCCAAGTTCACACTTTCTCAGCCGAAGCTTTGACTCGATGGAAAGAGTTCTATAACCTCTTGGGTCGAGGCTACGCTCACATAGCCGATCATCCCGAAACCGAGGATGAGATCAGAGTCATGTTCGGGGACCTGGACATCACCTCCCTCGAGGGTACCGCGTTGGGGAGGGAATACAATATTTTTCCAACGCTCTTTACGAACTCCTTGGAGGTCTACCGCGCTGCTCATCGGGGAGTTACCGTGGCTCGTGTCTTGCGAGCCCGTTATGAGGATCAGTCCGACCGCCTAGCGTTGGCTGACTACCTGGCCGATAGTCACAAAAAGGCTGTTGAGTTCGCCAAAGAGCGGGTTTCGACATTGCTACGCGAGAGGAGGAATCTGGTGGAGGACTTAGCTCTATCTCTGGCTACCTATGAGCGCGATCGACGTAATGCCCTGCTAAGGAATCGGAGCGAGTGGCTGGAAGAAAGGCTCAACGGCATAAACGAGGATATAACTCGTGAGAATGGACTTGTTCGGGACTTGGAAGCAGTCGCCGAAGATCACGAGACTCAGGTTGTTGCAGTCAATGATGAACGCAAACGCCTCCACCTCAGGCTTGCGGACCATGATACGCGGAGTGGTGCGTATAAACAAAGCATCCATAACTTGGAGGGCCAGCTGGGCTCCTTTGTGTCGTTGATTAGGGCTCACTTCTGCTTTACTTTTCCACCCCAATGAATTGTATGATCTGGTTTGGGCAAGAATGAATGAAAGCCCCTGTGTTTGTTTTAGCTTTTATATGATCCATTTCTTCGAGCATCCGGACATCTTAGACTTGGATGAGCCGATCCATAATAAGTCGAGTAGATGTGTTCTGATTTTCTAACTCACTCATGGTCAGATGAAAGAATAGCCTCAGACTTATCCAAGAAAAGATTTCTTTATGCTACTTGTTTTTCACCTGCAAATGAAAAGACCGAGTCAAAAGGAATAAAAAAGAAAGCATAGACCCCTTTCAATCTTATGCTTGCTCGTAATTAATAATGACAAGAACTTTTACAAGGGTTTTAATCTTGTGCGAAAAGTTTTTATCAATATTCCTCGAAAGAAAGCATACTATTGAAAGGAATGTAATTCACGATAATTGCTTTTGACCAATATTCAGAAGAGCGAATTAGTCAAAAATGCAAGGCATAACGACGTGTTTTTAAATTTAATTGAAGATACGGCATCCAAATCAAGGCCGTTTTGTTAAGAACGAGAGCAATTTGGACATCTATCTCGTCATTAAATTCGAAATAACGTCAATACTCTTGATCAATTATCGTGGATTACTTAGTGACGTATGACATGCATGGACCAATTCAAGTGTATAATTCCTTCTAGCGAAATTGGGGTTGGATTACCCTGTACGACCAAAAAGGTCGTGTAAGATTTTCAACTTTAGTTTCCTCTAAAGGAATTATAAACTTGACTTGGGAGTATTCGGATGATTAGAGAAAATGCCACTATCACATTCCCATGACCCGTCAAAAGAAATACAACCGAGTTCCATCTGAATGTATACACCAATAGATCCCTAATACAATCACTCTAAGGGGTGAGATAGAGAAAGCCTCGATAAAAATAAACCCTATACAAGAGGACTAGTAATGGAAAATGAAACCAAGGAATGTGATCCTAACGTTTAAGGATGCCCCAAGTTCGATCTGTGACTTCCGGATCACTTGCCCCAACTCGTCATCTTCATTGGACGATATCTCAATAATGTCCATAGTAGGCTCCTTTGTTGCTCACTCGGTGTTCGCCATGGGATATCATCCTCCTCGTCTTCTATCAAGGACGTTTGGGAAAAACACATGCATCTATCCTTGAAATGGCATTTAATCTAATCACCAGAATGCAATGAATGAAATGCCTATATTTATATGAACTGTAATAGTTTTGAGGGATAGAGAGTCTTACCAACCCAACTCGTCGACTTATGTGCGATTTTAGGTGTACCAACCGCCCAAAGACATGCGCATGAGACAAGTGATGGTGAACTTCTAAAAATCAGAGGGTTTGGCACCTAAGGTTAAGGTTCCCACCTCGAGTTCTAGAAAGAGCCGATTCCATTGCACAACTATCGTTGCATTGGGACTCAATCCATAGTTCGAAGCGAGCGGAATTGAGAAGTGGATTACCCCGTGTTTTTCCTCACGGAGATTCCATTTTCAATTCCTTCTATTGTGTTCCTAAAGGCGGCGCCTGGGGTTTTAGGCACGGTTGTGTGTGTCCATGTGTCGTGATCATCACAATGCAAGTCATGCACAACAATTTATCAATCAGCACTTCAAATCATCCACACAACATACATTCCTACGCCACACCTGCGTAAAATAAAGTTAATCACAGACTACACCCCTTATTACTCCAATCTGCAAAAACATATAACACCTATCGTGAGCGGACTTACCTCACCTTCAAGAACGCCTGTAGGGTTAGAAAAATCACTCAATTTTTATTACGGCCTAAGTCCACTTAAGGTCTAGAACCATAGGTTCTAGAACAAGGTCCCCAGCGGAGTCGCCAGCTGTCGCGACCCATCCGGAAGCGGACGCGGCTAATGGATTACCGATCACGGGTCTTGGATCGGTGCGAGCCCTCCCAGGCCCATACCAAATCGCGGCGGGAGTATTTTTCAGGAGGATTCAACGATAAGAGTCGATCGCTTTCGACCTTAGTGTGGTCGTGGTGGCATGTGCAACTTGTGCATGCATTTGGAGTCGCCACCGGTCTTTCTTGGAGGGTAGACCGGAAACCTTACCGATCGATTGGGAGAGATCGATCAGTTCTACGGAACCAGAGATTTTGGGTTCGGGGACTTGGTTACGCTGGTGTCGTTACCAACGCCCTTTCGGTACCTAATGCGAGTGATTTTCCTAACTAGGATTTCATGTAGGCACAATTTTGGGTGAGGTAAGTCTGACTTTGCACATTAACCAGTTTAACATGCTCACGTAATCATAATAAATAAATAGATGTCAATCACATAAATATCTATCCTACGTGGTGATCATGGAATTATGATTTAATGGGTCTCGAGCCAATGAGACCACATATAATCATTTTGATATTTTAATAACGGAGAGCCGCTCTTCGCTTCTTCTTGGTTTCTTGAACTCTTCAAGAATTGGGCCCCAAAGAGCTCGCCGACTTAAAAGGCTCCTCCACGTAATCCTCGTAGCATTTACATCAACAATTGACTATGCTAAAAATAAAGATTACATGAAAAATAAAAGGAGTACGCAGCCTCCATTTAATAATTACAACCCCAAATATATAAATAATCATCATACATTCATATATACATCAATCACATTGATTAGGGATTTTTCCATGATCACCACCCTTTCACGTAAGTAATAAATTCACAATTTAAAACTTAGGAAGGCACAATAAAAATTCTACGTTGAATCATATTCAGAATTTTTACGTAAAATAAGATAGCCATAAATTTTCGATTCAAAATTGATTTAGTCTCAATTTTTGCTGCGTTGATTAATTTATCATATAAAATAATCAATCTCCATTAGCCATGTAAGACGAACAATTCGTTAATACATATTGGCCATAGTATTGCAAAAATTGCAAAAAATCAATTAAATGCACGAAAAAACCTAAGGATTGGCTCTGATACCACTGTTGGGATCCACGTAACACGTAGCGGAAATAAATAACAACCCACACATGTATCTCCAGAGGCGTACTTCGTGCATTTCAATCGAAAAAAATCACAAAGTCTCAAAGGGAGTAAATAGATTACCTCTCGTAGCGTGCTTGAACGGAGGTGTCGGTTCGATGTTCTTCGATCTCAGCCTCCACAAGTGTTAGGCATCTAGTTCGGACGCACCACCAATTGACGAACGGGGAGACGACTAATAACTCCACAACAATTGTGCTAGCAATATGCGGAATCAATATTCCGAACTTAGTATATTTTGCTCGCTCAAGATTATGAGAATATAGAGAGTGTTTGTGTTCTTCTCTCTAAGCTCTCAAAAATTTGCACACTCTACAAAATGTCTCTCCCCTTCCAACCTCAAAACTCTTGCCATCCTTTTATAGCCAAAAATACCTTCCAATAAATTGTATTTAAAAATAGCACTAACAATTATAAATTCTATCTAAAAATAGCACTCACAAATAAATGACATTTAAAAATAGCACTAACAATAGCACTCACAATTTATAATACAAAAATGCTATTTAAAAATAGCACTAACAATAGCACTCACAATTTATAATACAAAAATGCTATTTAAAAATAGCACTAACAATTATAAATTCTATCTAATAATAGCACTCACAAATAAATGACATTTAAAAATAGCACTAACAATAGCACTCACAATTTATAATACAAAAATGCTATTTAAAAATAGCACTAACAATTATAAATTCTATCTAATAATAGCACTCACAATTTATGATAAATAAATGTCATTTAAAAATAGCACTAACAATAGCACTCACAATTTATGATAAATAAATGTCATTTAAAAATAGCACTAACAATAGCACTCACAATTTATAATACAAAAATGCTATTTAAAAATAACACTAACAATAGCACTCACAATACAAAAATGCTAAAAAAAAAAAGGCACTAACAAATGTGTTAAAAATAATAACCATTATTATTATTACAAGAGTTGAAGAGGTTACCAAACAGTACAAATATGCATAACGTATAAATACGTATGACATATAAATACGTAGAGCATACGTATACATCCGTGAAACCGGGGACTAATTGAAAGAAAAATGTGCAATTAAGCCCTTTTGGTAAAAATTGATTAAATTAGAGGGCAAATTGACCTAATTGCACTTTAAGACTTTAGAATCCAATGTCATAGCTTATAAAAAGTGAGAATTGAAAACTAAAAGACTCGAAAATGATTTTTTTTAGGCTCGGTTCGGGTTTATGTTTGTGAAGGAACATAGTGACCCGAGCCGAATTTTTGAGATTTAAAGTGACACACTTGAAGAGGAAATTAAAACAAAATTATCGAATATTTTTGGGTATTTTTCTGACCACGAATGGTATTTTTTTGATTTTTTGGGTATTTTTATAATTAAATAAACTCGAAAAATATTAAAAATACCGAAAAATATTTTTTGTTCAAAATTGGTTCCTAAGGTTAAACCAAAGCTTCCAAAGTTGATTTTGTGATTTTATGACCTTTTTTATATTTTTAATTAATTTTAAAGAATAAAAATCACAATAATAAATGGTAAAAACTCAGGTGTCAACAACCTAACACGCAAAGATGAGATTTGCATGACCTGTTGGTGTTATTGACAAATTAAAATTCGCCAATTTGGTCAAGGATTTATTGAACCGTTTGACAATTAAATCCTGTCCAGAATACTTCATGAGACTTCTCGCTTTTCGTCCATTCCTTTTATTCTCCTGCAAAAGACGTTTGATCCCAAAAATCAAACTGCACTTATATGGAAAAATTCAGATATCATTGTTCCATCACCATCTTCAATCCCTAGGGGACCCCTCTCGAAGGTCCTCCTCGAATCTGCAGAATGAAGAATAGAAGACTTCTTTCCTTTACCATATCTGTCATGTAAGTGATTAATCTTTTAAGAGAAGACTATTCTGTTTTAAGAATGTTAGAAAAAACGTACAATATGTATATTAATCTATACAATGACAGAACCAAATCATAAGCAATGAAATGAAAGATAGGTTTATAACAGACATGTCATGGACTATGTCATTCGCCATAAGTCTCACCAATCTTCTTCCTTGAAGATCTGCAATCCACAAAACTGTGATCTATCTTGTCACAGTTGAAGCATGTACCTTGATATCTGTTCTTGGCCACTTTAACTTGCAATCATTTAAACTTCGAATTGCAATAATAAATGTGATCAAGCTGCCTCAAACATGAAAACATTAAGTTGGCAGAAGCACAAAATTTGATCCTTCAGAAGCAGTATTCAAAAATCGTCAGATGCAAAAAATTCATCAGATGCAACTGCATCTGAACCCATCAGATGCAACTGCTTCTGAACCCATCAGATGCAGTCCTTCTGGACCCGTCAGAAACAGTCATTCTGGACACGTCAGAAGTAGTATTTCTAGACCCGTCAGATGGAGTTCCTTCTGGACTCGTCAGATGGAGTTCCTTCTGACCCTCCTTCTGAGTTTCCTTCTGAGTCTCCTTCTGAGCCTTCCTTCTGAGCCTGTTTCTGACCTTCCTTCTGACCCTCCTTCTGACCTTCCTTCTGAGGCTCCTTCTGACCCTTCCTTCTGACCCTCCTTCTGACCTTCCTTCTGAGGCTCCTTCTGACCATTCCTTCTGAGCTTCCTTTTGAGGCTCCTTCTGAGCAACAAAATCCGAATAGAAATTTAACAATATAAATAAATTGAATTTAGATGGAATACCGAGGCCTGTGTTCAACACAGTTTCCTTAAAACAGATTCGTCCCCTCCAGTACGTGCTTTGAGGTTTCGTGGACGTCTGTCTCCCAGGATACAATGGTTGAACAGTGATAGATGCTAGCACATCACCCAACGCTTTCGGCGAACTTGAACAACACGAGAACACTATCGAAAACAATGCAAATGCATAGAAACGAAAAAGAGGGAGAAAAGATTTTCTTTTGAGATTGTAGTGTTTTCCTATCTCACTTCCTCTCACTCAAACATAATGGAAAACCACCTATTTATAGGCTAAGTGGGGCATTGCGAAAATAAATAATAACGGCTAAATTAATTCTGCCGTTTAGAGCCGTTATGTAATTAATTCTATAACCACAGAATTATAACAACCGTTACTTAGTTAATACCATTTACACACCGGTAATTAACGTAAGCACGATTAACGACTTAATTGGAAAAAATTAAAACAGAAGGCAAAAATGGGCTTGTCGCGAGGCCCACTTTTCTGTCCGGCATTCGCGTACGTTCGCGCCCAAGTTCAACTTGTCGGGGTCTGGGATTCGCACCCCCCATGCGCGTGAGCGCGAGGCATAATGCTTGTGCTATGATAGTTACCACTCAAAGAGAGTATCCTTATATAAAGCACTTCAAGGCATTCTTCCTTTCCTATGTGGGATTAGTGCTTTGTCACTTCCCACTTTCAACTCAAGAGTGTTCTTTGAGAAACAATTTCTCATTCACTCACCATCAAAATACCTCATATTTCCAACAAAAGACTGAAAAGGAAATTCTGATCGAAACAATTTCTTTGGGGCCACTCTCAAGTAAAACCCGAGTCAGCTTCTCTCTCTCTCTCTCTCTCTCTCTCTCTCTCTCATGGCAGAGCAGTGACATTAGATTTTCCTCTGCTCCAACTTGATTTGCAGTTTCTTCACCTTTTGTGTCTCATTACCTCATATTTCAGAAACTGCATGGATCGCTTTCCCTGTAGAGAAGGTATCTTCTTGACTGATTGAGATGGATACGCATTGTTGCAATTTCTTAATCAATCCTTCTTATCTTGTCTCCACTCGTTCCGTATAGAACATGCAGGACCACTACATTCTCTGTGCGGAGCCAATTTTCTGCACTGTCAGTCATCGTTATGGCAATGACCATCATTTCGCGTGAGTGGTGAAGCTCTGCTTTGGTTTGCTTCAAGTCTATGTATTGGAACGACATCTTCTCTATTCAACCGCATTGCATGTGCTATTGTCTACAACGCGTTATGCTTCTTAGTTTGATCTATGGTATACTACTTTTTGTTCTATGAAAATAAAAAGTATTATGCACTTGTATTGAAGAAAATTTTTATCTCCCAACAGCTTGTCATGCTAATTTATCTTATAAAACAAACATTACGATTATTGATTACGTACATTAAAATCTAGTCTAAATCATGCTTCTGTGGGTTGGCAGACTTGCTGCATCGAATTCATTATTCAGGAGTGTTGCATACTTGTATTCTTCGTCTCCCCTCACCATGCCTTTAGCCCACAAACTTGAGATTGGATCCCCTTTCGGAACCGACCACAGAGGCCAAAATTGAAGGCCGGTGCTGCAGATAAAATTTACCCGCAATGTTGTGAATGATCATTGCAGTTTGTTGAGTAAAGCATATGGTTCATCCTCGCGACTAGCATCGGTGGGAATTGTTCAAGCCTACGCAAAAGGCTTTAGGAGACTCTTTGGATGTCTCAGCTTTCTGCCGTTGTAATGTACACTTGTTAGTTATTATAACAATGACAACAAGATTGGAGGGGGGGGGGGGGGGGGGGGGTTGTTTGTGAAGTCTTTAGGGACTTCTTGCAGGTTTTCAGTGATGCGACGGATGCTTTGAACACCAGAGATTATTCGTCAAGCAATCAATGAGACCATCTTGTGTATAAAGAATTTGGAAATATGTTGTTGTGGGGAATGATTGATTTTTACAAGAATTGACTCTAGAAGAACATGTCCGACATGAACATGAGGACAACAACTACATTGTATCGCTCCAATCATGGTGATGGATATGGTGTTTTGAGTGTAATCTTTATTAGAGCACCATTAAGTGTAATTCTTTTTTTCACGCTATTTCAAGATGCACTTGAATTTCAATTCTGGTTAAACGGATGAAGTTTTTCATTAATTTTCCCCACCAATTTCTCATTGTTTTTAATTTCTTCAAAAAATTATTATTAAATTTTTTTAGTATTACTGCCCAAGGCATGCGCCTAACTTTTCCTCAGAAGGTTAGAAACCTAACCTTGCAATCTGAGCAGTCCATTTTTGGACGGACGGCTCAGATCTCCTATTTTTAGGGGATAATTTTTTGAATTATATATATATATATATATATATATATATATATATATATATTAGTGGTAATCTGGGCCGTCCATTTATAATACGGACGACCCGGATTGCAAGGTTAGGGCCTAACCTTCTAAGGAAAGGTTAGGCGATCCATTTCCGTGACAATGACTAGTATCATCCGAATTACGGCTGGGGATACAATTTTTTAGGGTAATCTTTATTAGAGCGCCATTAAGTGTTATATTTTTCCCTAACTATTTTGTCATTAATTTTAATATTTTTAAGAGCAATTTCACATTTTTTTTAAATAATGCGCCGAAGCTTGCCAGGGTGCCCGATCTTTGTCACGCTATGCCCAGTAATATGGTCTAGAAATTATTAGCTGCAGTTAAGCTCAGAATTACATCGATTGTGATGATGCCCCAGAATAGAATCAGCCTACGACCCTCGTCAAACCCCAGGCGAAGGCTTCGCGGTCTTCTCGAGGTCTGGTTGAGGGCCGCGACCCTTGCCTGCTAGCAGAGAGGGCTTCATAGCCCTCGTCGCTCAATGGCCGACGAGGGTCACTATTTCGCGATTGAGGTTCGCCTCCTGTTTTAAACCAAATGCATTTTTTTTTATAACCACTAGCTACTCAAATTTATGTTCACATATGAAGTTTTCCTTTTCCTTTTTCAAACTTGACGGGGCTGCTTCCTTTCTTCTCTATGCACTTCATAGAAAGAGACGACATGTGGGCCCAAAACGAAATCATTTTCCTCAACTTTCTCCCTAATTTAATCAGCCAAACGATGGACAAAGTTCTTCTTGATTATTATTTTCGACTTGAATTAATTTTACATGTGACCGACGTTTATAACTTGGACTCCACCAATCAAGAACATGATTGATGGAGGGAAAAATTACCAAAAAAGTCCTAAACATATTACAATTATGCTAATTCAATCTTAAACTATTTTTTTTTACCATCCTAAAGCTTTTGCAATTGTGCTATTTCAATCTATCCGGTGAATTTTTGTTGATCTGCCGCAATCGAATATTTTAATATTTTTTTTAATTTTTTTTATACTTTTTCTTTTTCTTTTTTCTTTTCCCCCTTCTTAAACCTATTGCAGTTGTGTCAATTGCAATAGGTTTAGGACTCGTTTGGCAATTTTCCCATTGATGGAGATATCCTCCAACTACGGAATTGCATGCATCTAGAAGGGGTTGCCGAAAAATGAGGTGGTGGAGATAGTTAGGTTTGTTCATATATTAGGCTAAAAATAGTAAGAGTAAGGCTGAAGATTATGATAAGGATGAGGTACCGTGGGAGCTTACATTCGAAGAGGAAGATGCTTCCATGGAGTTTCCCATAAAATGCGCTGGTAGTTAGGGACCACTGGCATTGACTTCTTTGTTTAATTTCTTCTTCAATCTGATGCAACCTTCTACAACATTTCCAGGGTGAGAAGTTCACGGCACGTTCGTGAGCGGACCAATACATCAACTTTGTCTTGACTAGAGGGGGACGTTCGAAAAGAAGAATCAGGCAAGGAAAATGCCGAACCGAACGCACCCTAAAAGCATACACGACTGCTCCTAGTCAATCAATTACTAATTATCAAAGAAGATAAGACAGATAGAGTAAAGGAGACGGGGTTAGGCAAATGAAGAGAAGAAACCCCCTTTTTCTTTCAGAGAAAACAATCAGTAATGGGTCCAGGAAAGAGACGTGGACGACACATTTAGCGAGAATGGCTTAGGAAAGCTACCATTGATATTATTAGGGTGGAGTTAACCCTCAATGAGAGAGAGAGAGAGAGAGAGAGAGAATTTGCCTTTGTTTTTCTTTTCATGTTTCTGATTTCTAAATGAAAATTTCTTGTTTAACGGAATTTAACTGTTTTTTTCATGATACCCACCAATGGGTAGCTCGGTTAGTTAGAGCGCATTTTGGATTATGTGGTTATGCGTACTGGTCCGAGATTCGATCCACCAACTGACACATGTAATTTAAGTGAGGAGGCCCTAGCGGTACGTTGTTGTGCTAGTCTTCCTCGAGGAATAGTCGAGGTGTGCGCAAACTGACCCGGACACCTCAATTACCAAAAAGAAAAACTATTTTTCTTGATTTTGTGTCTTAAACTTTTATGAATATTTTGGTACTAGAATTTATGAATATCAGTAATCAGCACTCAATCAAGTTAAAAGATAAAGTACATGCATAGATGTTTATATTGAACCACCGATCAGAGGCATAGTTGGAGCAAATATGAAAGAATTCTTAGATGATCTGCGTGAATGTCAACTCAATGCAGTTGGTCCTCAGATATTGGTGAAACTCAAGTGAAACTTTACATGATCCGAGGGTGAGGATACATTGGAACTCGATGATGTTGCATGTACTAGTGGATGAGGTACACTAGAAAGGGAAGACGAACATTGCACCGCACCAAGTCGATGACTTTTGAAAGTTGGACTAATCAAATGGGCATCCGCCTAGGAAGACTCCTTCATTAAACGTTTTGTATTTGAAATCGCTTGGAATGATGTCCACTTCACCCAGAAAGCATACCCTTCATCATAGACAATAGTGACCTGATCACATCCTAAAACCTTAAAAAACTTTAGATTTTAATTTTTGTCCCAACTTTACCTTTTGTCTTGTAAAAAAATCTCCAATTTCTTGTGCAGTCTCAATTATATCCTAAAAAAATTGTTTTAAAAAATTTATTAACTTTAGGTTTAGTACCAATTCTACCTAAACTTTATTTTTTGTCTCATAAAAGAAATATCAGGTTCAGACCCAATTTCAACTTTACTCTAATTTTTTTGTCTAATGAAAGATCTCAAACGTTAACTTGAGTCTTAAATCTGCCTCCATTAACTCGCCAGAATCGCTCGGCGAGAGCGACCTCACACAGCCATGGCGAGGCTCGTGACTTTGTACTCAGTTGAACTCTCGTGCTTGTGAATATTCAATTTCTCGCAATCAAATAGCTTGTGCTCGGGACATTCAAATAGCTCGTGCTTGGGAGTTTTTCCTTTCTCGGCTGTCAATGAGAAATTTTGGACAGAGGGCCAATAGGGGTAGATTTGTGACTTAAGTAAAAATTTGTAATATTTTTGTGAAATTGAAAAAAATTTAGGGTAAAATTGGGACTAGGTTGGGATTATTCATAGGACAAAAAAAAGCTTAGTGTAGAATTGAGAAAAAAAACCTAAAGTTGAGGACTTTTTATGAGACAAAATAAGTTTAAAGTAAAATTAAGACTAGACCTAAAGTTTGAGTTTCTTTTATGTGATAAAAGATAGAATTAGAACAAAAGCTATAAAGTTAGATATTGTTTAGGGCATTAGGCCCTATGATGAGTATGAAGACCAAACACGAAGTTTGATTGAATCAATGTTGTCCATTTTTCCCCTGCCGAAATGACGCAGGGTAACGATAAATAGGAAAATAATCCCTCAGAATAAACTGTGTTTGATTGATGATAGTCTGAATAATACAAAGAGATGACGTCTATATATATATATATATATATATGACTCCTAAAGGAATGCAGATAACTAAAGATAACATTAATCGACTCAAATCTAATCTTATCTAAAAGGAATCAAATTGAAATCTCGAAAATTACGCAAAAATTCAAAACTGCTAAATAGGAAACTGCCTAAAAAGTGGTCTAAATGACTCCAAAATGCCAAAATCTGTCGTATCTCACAGCAAAGCGGTGACTTTGAATCAGACGGCCGTTTCACTTCAATCGACCAATTTTGAGCGCAATCCGAGATCGTTTGACCCAAGATCCGAAATTACCGGTAAAGTCGCGCGAGCTTCTGACAATCCAATTTATCAAGATAATTGCATGACAACTGTTCTACATCATGAAAGCAAATGTTCCTCTTTTCTCTTTATCATCTTTTCTCTTTTGTGCTTGAGTCAAATGTGATGATCTAGAATTTTTTGCCTATCATTAAATGACGATAACTAAATTATTACTTTCCAACAATGTGATGATGTGACCATGGAAAATTCACAAGCAGGTTAGAGCCACATTTACCTGCTTTATCAATATAGTTTGTTAATAGACTTGACCATCATTGGCCATTCTGGTCCAAAATGAGAGGCTTGACTTGGCTTTGCCATCTATAAAGAGATGATGATGAAAACAACTTCTAACTCTTTCTTTCGCTCTAATCTCAGAACAATTCAGGAGTATCCTCTCTAATCACTTTCGGATTATATTGGTTTTCTCTTCTCCGTTCTCGCGCCTCTCTCTTTGTATCTCGGCTCACGGAAGGTAATCATGTTTTCGTATCTCCTTAGTGCATCCTTTGTGTTGATTCTTTGCTTTATTATCGGAATAAACGGCTATATTAGTGTGTGTATTGGATACTTTTTTGTCTATTGGGGGCTGCCGCTGAATAACAGAGGAGGTTATGCCGACAGCCCACAATTCACTTTCATAAATGAGGAAAAACTCTGTTTCCAAGTTCGGATGTGACTAACCCTATGGCCTTACTGTCTGATTGTTTTTTAGAACCGGCTGATAAGGTTTTAGGCCACGACTGATATGGTTCTCCATTTCAAAAACTGAGAATCCGCGCCAAAAGAGTAGTTTAAGACCATTCTCGACTGATCACTTGTAAGATTTGCTTGAACATAGATTCTATTTCTTTATAGCCCAATTGAAGAATTAACGTACACGTTATTCGTGAGTGGGTCGAGCAAGTTTGGCTTGACTAGAGGGCGATGTAAGTTAAGGGCCTTAAGGCAAGGGCCAAAAGCGTCTGCAACTGCTCCTAGTCAAGCAATGGCTATTTATACAAAGAGTTCATGCTTATCTTTTCTTGCCTGGCAAGAGACTTCATGTTCAATACTTGCTCATAGAGACTAGTAATCACTCCCCTTATGCAGCAGAAAATCATCTTTCCTTTCAACTTCCCCGTTAGATTGCCATGAACGAAGGGCAGAGTCAGAGGCAATCTTTTGCGATGCTTGCTCCTTCGTTCAGATGTCCGACACCCACAGGACAAGGTAGCGACCAATACGATGTCTTCTTGAGCTTTAGAGGCTCAGATACCCGTAAGGCATTCGCTGATCACCTCTATCACGGACTGGTCAGGACAGGGACTGTACCAATTTGTGTGTTCAGGGATAAAGACAGCATCCCAATCGGCGAGGAATTCGGTTCACAGATTCTTGATGCCATCACACGGTCCAAGATCTCGATCCCTATCATCTCCGAGAATTATGCTTCGAGCAAATGGTGCCTCCGTGAGCTTATTCATATGATGAACTGTAAGAAGAGCATGTCACACTCAGTATTGCCCATCTTTTACAAGGTGAAACCATCAGACGTGCGGTATCTAGAAGGAAAATTTGGGGAGGCCTTCCATTCTAGTAAGAAGAGATATGATGAGAAGGATATCCAGGAAGGACAACAAGCACTTTCAGATGCGAGTTACTTAAATGGATGGGAATCTGAGAAAATTGCTGACGGGTACTTAACTTCTACCTGAACTTTTTTGTTTTGTGGAAACAATATTTCTAATTCACGTGGAACAGATGAAACGTGGATAAACTACTTTCACTAGAAGCTTGTAAAAGGAAGGGAGAAAAAAATGAAACGACCGCCACGTTCATTCTCGAATAATCAGCTTGTATGTTAATTGAGATATGAGAAGTTGACAATGTAATAATATAACGATGTAATCTCAATTGAAAGTGCCATATATATATATAACAATCATGGGGGAACCGACCTCTTACCTTATGCCTAGCATTCTTCCGTTATACCATGATATTGTCATGCTAGCAAGACCCATGGTAATTAGTCTTATCCATGCTTCACATTTATGTGGGTGTCTCTATATCAGATTAAAGTACAACCACAAAGTTTTAAATCTTTCGCATTTTTGCCAATTTAGTTCTAAACATTTTCACATTTTACTGATTCAATCCTATAGGCCAGAAATTGCTGACATGGACGTCGATCATCCTAATTGGCACCACCGGCATTGATGTGTCCAAATTTTAGAATAGAAAAAAATTTCTCATGCCCTTATTTTTTATTTTTATTTTTCCCTTTCCTATTTTTCCTTTTCATCATTTTTCCTCTGCCCGGCGTCAACATCTGCCGCCCTCACTATCCTCCGACAAGGGTTTCCCTCGCCTGGGCAGCCATGGGCAGCGCTCAAGGGCCCCTGGGAAGGTGTCCCTCACTTAGGCAGGCGAGGGTCGTCCCCTCCGACCCCTGGCGAGGGCAACCCTCATCGAAGGCCGACGGGGCGGCCCTCGCCTAAGGCCAACAGAGGGGAAAAAAAGAAAAAACATAAAAAAATAAAAAAGGAAAAAAAAATAAAATATTATTAAAACTTGGCCACATCGATGCCGACAGTGTCCCGGTGTCCACCTTAGTGATTTTCGTCCAATAGGACTAAATCGGCAAAATGTGAAAATGTTTAAGATTGAACTGATAAACTTAAAAGTTTTAAGACTGAATTGATAAAAGTGCAAAAGTTTAGGACTTTTTCACAATTTTCCCCTGCAAAGTTATCATAGAGTTTTGTTGTTTCCAGGCATGAAGGAGAACTAGTGGAAATAGTTATCGAAATTATTCTGAGCAGGTTGCAACATGGATATCATCTTGACGTTCCTAAACATTTGGTTGGAATTCGTGATCATGTGAAGAAAATTAGGAAATGGGTAGATGCCTCTGCCGGTGATGTTCGCATGATTGGAATGTATGGCATGGGCGGGATTGGTAAAACAACTCTTGCCAAGGTCATCTACAACGAGCTATCGAATGATTTTAAGTATCGTAGCTTCCTTTCAGATATTCGAGAAACAGCTCACCGCAATGGTATTCCTCATCTACAAAATCTACTAATTAAGGAAATAGAGCCAACTGAACATCTAGTTTGGAATGTTGATGAGGGAATTAATGTGATCAAATCAAGATTGAAAGGAAGAAAGGTTCTCATTTTTTTGGATGATATAGATCACTTGAATCAACTAAATGCTTTGGCTAGAGAACCTAAGTGGTTTATGCCAGGTAGTATGATCATTGTTACAACTAGATATAAAGCTATTCTAGATCAATGTGAATTCAAGGTAGACAAGTATGAATTGGATGGATTGGATGAGGTCCATTCTTTACTTCTATTTAACAGACATGCGTTTCATATGGACCATTCTTCGAGGGATTTTGAGGATTTCTCTCGTGATATCATATCCACCATGGGTGGACTTCCCTTGGCTCTTGAGGTAATATGGTCATACTTGTATGAAAAAACAGATCAAGAAGTATGGCGTGATGTGCTAGAGAAACTAAGAAAAGAACCACATGTAGATGTTCAAGACAAACTGAAGATAAGTTATGATGCATTGGAAGATGGGCATAAGGAGATTTTTCTCGATATTGCTTGTTTCTTTATTGGCAAAGACTGCACATTCGCCATTTACATGTGGAAGGACTTAGGATTTTATCCAAGTCAAGGAATTGAAGAATTGAAACTAAGGTGCTTAATAAAAATTGGAGATCGTGGCGAGTTAAGGATGCATGATCAACTCAGAGATTTCGGAAGGAATATTGTTAGCCAAGAAGGACCGCTTGAGAGACGTAGCAGATTATGGGTCAACAAGGAAGCATCCGGAGTACTAATGGGGAAAAAGGTAACACATGGCACTTCTTTTTTCTTTCCCTCTCCCTAGTATTTTCATACATTTAATCTTCTCTTCCTATCGTTTTTGGGAAAAAAAAAAATCCGCTCATGATTCATGTCCATCGTTGTTTAATTGTGTCAGCTAATTAAGGATGAAAAAGTTATATTCTCTCGTGATGGTTACCAAATAGAATATCTCCAAATATTCATATTCATTTATCTAAATTACATGTCAAAAATCTAATTTACAATATACTTAAAGTCTTTTAACAACGATTCTACGCTAAAAATCTTGCTCAGTAAATGGATGTATTTAACCATAATACCATGAAAGGAAGTTAATTATTTCAGTTCTAGTGGGTCTGAAAGCAACTTTTTTCCAATCCCTATCAAAAGAACTAAAATATTATTTAAATCCTAAAATGTGTACTGCTAACGATTGACGCCACAGCACTTTTTACAGCAACTTTACAAATAATATTTCCGTTTTCAAACCAATGTTACGCAATTCACAAGAACAATTAATGAATTGAAAGCCAAGTGCTTCCTTAGCTACTTAACAAATGACCCATGGGCATGAAAAGTTTCGATGAAAATCTACAAGTCTGCTAAAAGTTAGAAGTGCATACGCCACAAAATTCGAAAAGAGGAGTTGGTAAAACACCGAGGTGCGTTTGTCTTAGATTTTTCCATAAGCAATAAATAATTCTCTTTTTACATCCATGGCAAAATTAAAATGCTGTTTAAATTTCAAAAAATTAGTTGTGAGTTGATATGTTAACATTTGTACATAGCGAGGGTAGAAAGATAACAAATTGTGCAGGGTCCAAGATCTTAAAAAGCGAAAACTAAAAAATTAGGAGCCAACTCATTTGATTGATTTGATATACAGGGAACTAAAAGGATCCAGGCAATTCGTCTCGGGGAATACCATCCAAAATTGGACTATGCCCTCGCTGGCCATCTTCAGACATACACAAATGAACAGTTTAAAAACTTACAAAGCTTAAGGTTCCTTCAGTTGGGGCCGGCAGCTTTGAGTGGAGATTTTGATAACGTGTTTTCGGAATTAAGATGGCTTCAGTGGGAACCCAATCTATCTTTTTCGGCTACCAATTTGCATCTACCGAAATTAGTGGTGCTACAGTTGCCAACAAGCGAGATCACAGAGCTTTGGACAGGATGGAGTTTAATCATGGTAAGATGGAGGGAAAAAAAAACATCCTTTGTCATTTTTTTTTTGCTCATTTTGTTTTTTCGGCCAACTCATTCTATGATTGCTTATCCTCCTTTGTATAGGAGGCAAAGCGGCTGAAAGTTCTCGACCTTCAAGATTGCCAATATTTAATATGTACTCCTGATCTCTCGGCTTTCAGAGAATTAGAGATTCTCAACTTGAAATACTGCAAGAGACTGATGCAAGTCCACTCTTCTATTGGCAAAGTCAAGAGCCTCGTATCCTTGAATTTGACTGACTGTCAAGAACTCGACGAGCTACCAGAAGAAGTGGGTGAATTAGTTGAACTGAAAGAACTTATCTTAGATATTACCAGAATTAGAAAGATTCCTACATCGATCGGTTCTCTGAGAAAGCTAGAGAAACTGAGTGCCTGGTGTTGTCAGTCCATAAGAGAAATCCCCAGCTCAATTGGGGAGTTACAGAATTTGCAACATCTGATCTTTCATCAATCTGGGCTTGAAATGTTACCCACTGCTATTGGAAGCTTAAAAAAACTGCGGACGCTACTTCTTACTAGTACAAAGATATCTGATTTGCCAGAAAGTATTCGGAATCTTTCTTCTCTCCAAGAGATTCACCTAGCAGGCTGTTTGGAGCTCCGGTCGCTACCAGAGCTTCCTTCTGGCTTAACGAGTCTGATGGTCTCTAGTCAGAGTCCCAATTTGCCACAGCTTTCTAGCCTAATCAACCTCGAAGAATTTAGTCTACATTGCTGTCCACTTGAATACATCCCTGATCTTCCCTCGAGACTCTTGAAACTTTATGTTTCCCACTGTCATAAGCTGACATTGCCTAAGCTTGAAAGATTCAAGTACTTGGAAAAATTGGTAGTATCAAACTGCGATTCCATTGAAAGACTAGACCTTTCACAATTAAATCGTCTGAAACGATTAGACGCTATTGGTTGCGATAATCTAATTGAAATTCAATGCCAGGATAATTTCTTCTTGAAGGAGATAGTAATGTATAAGTGCAAATCCATTGAAAGGCTGATCCTTCCAGAATTACATTGTTTGAAGGAAGTAATGGCTCGCTATTGCGACAATCTAGTCGAAATACGAGGTCTTGATAGTGCAGAGTTCTTAGAGAAATTGGATGTCACTCATTGTGGGTCCATTGAAAGATTACCTGACTTATCATGCTTTGCGACCCTTAAAGAGTTGAGCATCCATAGTTGCCCCAATCTGCTTGTAGCTGAGAGTCTCGAGAGATTCATGTGCTAAATGAAGCACATACTTGTCCTTACAGAAATTACCAAACCTGTCGAAATTTGAAATTTTAGAGAATTTCATGATAAGTTATTTGCTTGGTGCTGAGGAGATTTCCGGGATTGAGAGATCAAGGTCTCTTACACATACAGATATCACAGGATGTAAAACAATGGAGACTTCACCAGAATTGCCAGGTTGTGAGAAGTTACAATCTCTAGGGATACGAGCCTGCAAAAAGCTTAGTCGGCTTTGGGGATTTGAACGCTTGAATTTAATTTATTTGGTCATTTCAAAGCCATAGTGGAAGCTGCTTGAATCATGTCTTTTTAACAGAGGTGAGCAAGTAAACTATAATCTTTACTTCTGAGATTCATAATCCACTTTTCAGCACTATCTTCTTTTGATAAGTATGTTTTCCTTGACAGGATTCTGTACTTCCCTAAATTTCTAGTCTTAAATGATTGGAGTGGGGAAGTTGGTCGTAGAAGCTGACATGGTGCTTCAGCCAAGTTTAAAATGTAGATCCAAATGTGGGTCGACATACATCGGAACACATTCGCATTGGTCATCTAGTAAGATTCTTCATCCTTTAATGACCAGTATTAGCAAATACAATAATATTTTTCTCGAAGCTATATTTTTCGATAATTATTTGCCCGACATATCTATTTGACCTAGAATTGCCTAAATGTACCTGCTGTCGATTGCATTATATAGCAATGTCGGTTCAGTTATCCTTCCTTTAGCAGCTTTTGCAGAAGCATTAGCCGCTTACTGAGATAACGAATGAAAATATCGATATAGTTGAACAAGAATTACCTAGTGATTTACAATTTGCCCCTTGGTAAACCCAGGGTTTGAACTTTTCATCCAGAGGCTGATGATCTTTTGCTACTCAATATTGTAAAAACTGTGTCCAGATCCATTTTTCGCTGTCTCAAACTATTATTTTCCTTGAAAAAATCCTTGGCCGTTTTGGATTCCTTCTATGAACTCTTTCAAGTGTCAAAGTGGACTAATGGCACATATCCTGTTTAGAACAAATACCTGTTGATTCTTCTTGATGATCGGAAACCCTGTCAAGTATCTTCTGTTCCCTCAAACATGAATTCCCAGTAAACATGAGAAAATGAACTAAAATAAAGATGAAGATTCAAGGTTTTCTACAACCAGTTAAAAAAAAAGGAATAAGGTTTGGCTAGTCTGTTCCATATATGATTGTAGAGAAGCTTTCAACAACCAGTTGGCAGATTGCCGTTTTGAAGATTATAAAATCAAGGTAAACTGATGCTTTTTTTGTGATAGGTCTGGTTGGCCGATGTAATGATCAAGGCTTCGATTCATTGAGCTATGCACCGATGACCTTTTGCATAATTGGGATAATTTTTTGCAAGGAACTCAAAAATTTGCTAATTGGTCTGCGTCCCATTTGATCCTACTACTGTCGTCTAATCATTTTATCACATTGATTGATCTGGGTCTGGCTAACTTGGCTGAGGAAGTTGAAACTCCATACCAGAGACTGATCAAAATGAAGAGGAGGATTTTGCCAAGAAAGCATCAACACCTGAGGGCCATCCTTGCGTGCCAAACCTTGAAGGGACTCAGGGTCCAACTGAGTGTCCTGAGGAAGTTTTTTATGCTTGTGAAGATCGAAACACTGTATCTGGTCTTAACAGAACATACCTGAATAATTGTTAATGTACTCGTTCTCGATTGTATCTCCTTTCTGTATGCTTATTAGGTCCAACCTCTGTGTTAATCCAATACATACCTACTGATTTTTCTGTTTGGTACCCTGATGCAGAGTTGTTTTATTCGGTCACCTTCTAATGATATCACTCCCGAACTCAACGAGGCTATGCAGAGAGAGGTATGCGCCGACAGTCGTACGACAACTACGAAAGAATAAATTTTGTGCTTATACAATGAGCTATGAATTTCATCTGAAAATCTGCATGCTAGGATGCGTGTTGCATTCTAACATTCTCATTCATTTCCATCAGATTATAATCGGGATGATGTCCTTTGAATGTTGTCCTGTAGGTCCCTTGCTCGATAAGCTTGTTTCTCATGGATGCGACGTTGAATTTGTAAAGTTAAAATTCTACCTCCTAAGAACCATTCTGTCTTGCTGATTTCGCTAATTGGATGTTGCAAACTAACCAAGTAACAACTTTCTGTCCTGTGGTTTAGGCCTTTTCGGCATAATCTCATTAACATCAGTTCTGTTCCTTAACACAAACAAGGAAAGCGTCGCTAATTGTTTACATCTCTCAAGTCTGTTGTTTTCTTTTTCATCGCCAACTTATGTAGTCTCTTTTCAATGTGGTCCAACCGCGATTTTGGTATTGGTACAAATGAAGTAAATTGCGATGCTACGATGTCAACTGTCTTCATTTATTGATAACTTGTTAATCATATCCTTCTTGTGTAGATTCAAGCAGCATTTTCCATGAAATTCAGAGAAAGTCCTCAAACACCACAGGATGGAGGCCACTCTTGAAACACGAATCAGCTTCAACTCTCTCTCTCAAGCTTCTCTCATGGCGGAGCAGTGACGTTAGCTCGGTGTCTTCCATTGAAAGCTCAGCAACTTTGTGTGAATTTAGGTCCTCCATTTCTCTGCTGTGACCTACTACTTCCTCTTGCTCACGGTTCTCTGCTGCGGCTTGGCGTCTCTAACTGCGGTTGTCTCGTATTTCTGCAGATCCAGACCTGATTTGTAGGCTCTTCACCTTTCGCGTCTCATTAGCTCACATCTCTAGAAATTGCAAGTTCCTCCATTCCTAGGATTTGCAAGTCCAGTGCGTACTATCTGTTTGCTTCTCATGCTTTGTATGGTTTCTTCCAAACCGGATTGGGCGACTGAAATTGTCGTCCTTGCATATTGTGTCATGTCTGCGACTCGTGATTTTTTTCACTAGACCTGTCTTAAAAATGTGAACGAAACCTGCACTGTTCTCTAATATTAACGTGAGTACAGTTCATTCTCTTAACATTTTCAATAGCAATCCTCCATCATCCGATTACTGAAGTTGAGTCATCCTACTTCCTATTAAGAGGATGATTGCTCCTTCATAGGAAGCGTACCAATGGATACGAACACACCTGACACCTCCATGGTTGAAGATTGAAGAAATTGAATTCGAGAGATCGAGAGAGACAGAGTGTTTTGGCTCGTATGCACCGAAGAGTGCCTCCGAAAGTATGGGCATTTACCATGTTAACTTCACTTCTTTTTTTAACATATGAGCGACATCTTAACCAACTAATTAGAGACACGCAATTGATCGACGGTAATTTCCTCCGATTAGGAAAGTGAGGATGTGCATTACACCGCTCCAAGTCAATAACATTTAATATCGGATTAATTAGTAGACCCCGCCAAGGAAGACTCGTTCTGTGAACATTTTGTGTTGGCAGTCGTCAGAAAGCACGTGCTCCCCATCGAAAGACTAGCCTTGACCGGAGGCAGAGGGCACGAATGTCTAGAGATAAAGGCTAGCCATTTTCTTCTTGTCCGAGAGCAGACGCAAATCTATTACGATAATGCGGAAATTAAAACAAAATTGAGACAAATGAGAAGAACGGAACACTAAGAATTACATGGAAACCCTTGCGAGAAAAATCACGGGAGAGAGGAGAAGCAAAATCCACTATGAGAATCGGGAATTACAAAAGAGGCAACGTAAACTTCTCTATTAGGCAGTTTGAGAGAAGATCAATATTTATAGTATTACCCCTCAAACCCTAATGTTGACCCAAGACCATTAACTTAAGCTCTTAACAATTCAAGGAATATTAACGAATCTCCACTTTGACTTGAATTCCCAAGTAGACATAAGTATTATGTCAATCTTCTCCTTCCACATCATAAAACTCAGTTGCTGCAAACATTAACCAAATCCAAGCAGTGCTTGAATTTAGTAAAAGGCAATGACTTTGTCAACATAATTATTTTCTGTACCAATCTTCAAGACCTTAATATAGCCATCAGCAAGAATGTTTCGAATATAATGATACCACACATGATGTGCTTTATTCTCTCATGATACATCTGATCTTTAGTAAGATGTATAGCACTCTAACTATCGCAATGCACAATAGTCACATCATCACCCATACTGAGCTCTCCAAATAAGCCTCTTAACCATATAGCTTCTTTGATTGCCTCTGTAATAGCCATATATTCTGCCTCTGTAATAGACAAAGCAATTGTATGCTGCAAAGAAGCTTTCCAACTGGCTGCACAACCCCCAACATTAAAGATGTATCCTGTCAAAGACCTCCTTTTATCAAGGTCCCTAGCATAATTTGAGTCAACATATCCAGTAAGAGTTTCACAAGTTTTCCCAAACTCTAAACCATAATCTGAAGTACCCATCAAATATCTCAAAATCCACTTCACTGCTTGCCAATGAATTTTACCTGGGCATGATAAATATCTACTTACCACGCTAACAACATGTGATACAAATGTCACACCCCGAATTCTCCAGGAAAATGGACATGACACGGCCGTCCTTTTTCCTCAAAGGACGTAGCCTCAAACAGAACCTGATAAACAAAATTAATACGGAAGTGAGCGAACCACAGCTCAGTGAGAAGTACAAACTCTTCTAAGCGGATCGAGAAATTACTATGCAATCATCAAAGTAATCAAAATATCAACTCATAGTAATAACAAACTATCAATGGTCTAATCCATTGACTAATCTCGTTAAGACAATCTTCGATGGTCTATCCACCGAATAATCTCATACTCGTCATCCACTATGGTCACTTTTAACGCCGCGACAAGGCGACCAAGTTTACCCCTCTTGGTTAGGTCTATCGCCTATTTCAGCCGGCGATTCGGCATAATGACGTCCTGACAGTATGCATACTACCCCCACCTCAGTGGGTTCTAAACATAGAGATATGAGCAATAACCACAATATCAAATCCAGGGAAAAACCACAACCATTCAGCTTCACAAACTGAATCCACAGCCTTCCACAAACATATTTCTCAAATAATCAAAGGGCAGTAATAGCTCGATCCTGTTCATGCAGAAATAATGCTCGAAATATCTCTTTCTTTACCTTGTCAAGAATTAAATCAGAAAACACGTACTCATTTTTAAAGACATGAGTTTTATAAACTCTTAGAAGAGAAAGTACAACTCACCTTAAAATCCGAATACCAAACTATAGTAGTTCTCGTGTCGCAAGACTTGAAATCCTAAAAAGAATAATGAAAAACAATATCAAAAGCTGGAAATTACTACGCTAGTGAATAATTGGACTAAACGACGCATAAACGTCGGTAACTCGGCACTTAAAGACTAAAAAACTATTGGTCACACATTGGACAACCCGCGCGCTGAACTTCAGAAATTTCGTTCAGGCAAGTCGTAAACCCGATTTACGAACCGTCGAAGCCATTAGCTCCACAACGCCCTTAAGTTTGTTGCCCGCTTTGTTCACCTCTAAACGACACAAAAATCAGGCCCCATGACACAAAAATCTCCAAGATTCGGATTTTCCAGCATAGTTTGCGAGAATTTCCTTAACTTTCTCATACGAACCCCGATTAAGGCCATCTTACTGTCCACGCGAAGCTTATTCGACGTACTACAAAAGTCCTAAGAGGTTCAAGCTCATCCGGCAACTTACAATTAAAGAAATTAGCCCCCGAAAGTTACTGTTCACGCGGGCAGATTGCGCACCGGAATTGAATTGCTCGCTCCGAGCAAACCACAACACCAAATTGCGATCCGTCAAATCCTATGGCTTCATAACGTCCTAAAGTTTCATTCCCAAGGAAACACGCAGCCAAACTCCCAACGAATTAAACACAGCGAATCAATTTTTGCCCAAAATCTGAGTTGGAACCCTAAAATCCGAAAATCGCTTCAATCGGAGGAAAAAAACATAGATAACTTACTGGACGTTGCTATTCGGTGTCGGGATAGCTTGTCGAGACAACGTCGCTTGATCGTGCGAAAACCCCCTTTCTTTCTCCTCTTCCTTTCTCTTCTTCTTTCTCTTCTTTCCCTTCTTTCTTCTTTTTTTTCTTTCTTCTTTCTGTCGTGGAAGCCTCCCGAATCCTTTATGCTCTCCTCCTCTTTTTTTTTTCTTTATTTTATTAGTGGGCCCCACCATCTTTTTTTGACCTAGTCAAAAAAGAGCAAATATTACATTCTACCCTCCTTAAAAAAAATTCGTCCTCGAAATTTATACGTACCTTAATCATTAAATAAGTGAGGATATTTGCGCCTCGCTTCATCCTCGAGCTCCCAAGTAGCTTCCCTCTCCGTGTGGTTCTGCCATTGAATCTTCACATAGGGGATCGTACGACGCCATAACACTTGATCTTTTTTGTCCACAATGCGTAAAGGTTGCTCTTCATATGTTAAGCCTTCCCTTAATCTCAAGGGAGTGTAATCCAAAACATGCTCAGGGCTCGACACATATTTTCGCAATAAAGATACATGAAACACGTCATGTACTCCAGCCAACGCTGGCGGCAAAGCCAATCTATAAGCCACCTCGCCAATTCTCTCCAATATCAAGAATGGTCTCACATATCTAGGACTCAGTTTGCCACGTGTGCCAAATCTCATAACGCCCTTCATCGGAGAAACCTTCAGAAAAACATGATCGCCCACATCGAATTCTAACACAGCAACCCCTAACCCCACATCCTTCATGCCAAGCTCTCCAGACCCCAACTCTTTTGCAGCTGTACTCAGCACAGCACCACCACCTCCAAAGACGAACTTCCTTGCTCTTCGGGATCGTCTTAAAAAGTTAGACCAAGAGAAAAAAGAAAAAAGTAAACAGACCTTTTTTCCACCTCCTTCAGCACCACCAGAAAAATCACCTCCTTCATCCCCTCCTCATAAACCTTCCCACTCATTCATGGTTTCAAATCCCTTGGAAAATTTCCTTCGAAACCAGGTTCCCACCATCTCCACAGTGAAACCCATAAGTCCTTCACCCCCAGCTACTCCTGAAAACTCTATCAGTGAGTCATCTTCCATTCCAGATACTGAATCCTATGATTCTAGCACCCAGTCTGTTGTGGCAGACGTTATGATGGCTGACCCTGCAGAGCCAATCATTGAAGAAGAAATGGAAGACCAACCTGAAGTTGAGCATCCACCTCCACCTTCCCAGCCTTACCATGACCCATCGTCATCGACCTATAAATCCTATTCGTCCAATTTCTTCACTTTGGATGATATCCCTTACCACAAATGGGCAGAAAGGCTCCAAGAGTTTCATTCTTGGTTGATTACCAGAAATCTAAAGGAACACAGTTCCTATGATGTTCTCCTTGAGTTTGTCACTCGATTCACCGGTTCCTTAAAAGATTGGTGGAAGTTAGCCCCAGAAAGAGACCAACTCCAGTTTCTTACCATGTCCTTTGATGAAGCAATTCAGCTGATTCATCTTTTCTTTATTGGCCAACCTCAAGATTCGAAAGAACTCAAAAGAAAAGAATTCTTTGAAAGAAAATGCTGTTCTCTGGCCAAAAAAGACCTGGATCGACACTTCCGAGAAATGATCAAGCTTTTCTATCAGCTTGGTTCTGATCCTAATCTCAAGTCCGTATTCCTGGCTTCCATCCCTAAAGAGATTAGTCAAGTTGTTGAGAAAGCCCTGAAACTAAAAAACAAGACCATCACAGATGCGACTTTTGGAGAAATCCAACAGTCTGTCCACCTTGCCATTGAAGAAATGTGTCATAGAAGAGAAGTCTTCAGAAGTTACCTCCGGGAGAATCGTTCTCTCGATAAGAATTGTGACAATCCTCATTGGAAGATCAAGTGCTCAAGAGATTGCAGTGATCCCTCTTGTGCTGGCATTAAGAAGCGCAAGCACTTCAAGAAGTTCTCCTTTGAGAAGTTCTCATTTGGCAGACGAAGACCTAAGAAAGGCAAGTGGAAGTTCCTTCGAAAAAAGAAGCGGCATCACTCATCTGCTTCTGGTTTCAAGAAAAAGAAGAAATCCGACCGATGCTACATCTGTAGCAAGAAGGGGCACTTTGCAAAAAACTGTCCTCAGGCAAAGCGCCAAGGAAGTTACATGATCCAAAAGATTTCCTCCACCACAGGAATCCCTTTGGATGTGAAGATATTGAGTCTGTCTTCTCTGTTGAAGATGAGCCTTCACCCGACACACTGTTTGCCCTCCAAACTTATTCCTCAGACTCTGATGAATCCCCATGTGATATCTTTGCATTCTTCCCTGATAATATCCCCGACTCCTTCCATGTACAACCCGTTTTCCACTCTCCATATATCACCATCCAAATCCACACCCCAGAAAATGACAAACCTGTCCAAGTCCTTGCTCTCATTGATACCGGCGCGGCAGCATCACTCATGGATATAAAAGTACTCCCAGAAGAATTCTGGACTCCTTACACAAGGTATTTCCATTCTGCTTCCGGTGATACTTTTACCACAAAGTTCCGCAGCAAAACCATCACCCTCCAAATATTTCCAGGCTGTTCCATATCCACAAAAATCCTTGGTTGTAATTCCCCAGATAAAGATCTCATCATTGGTTGGGATGTTCTTGCCCAGCTTTCCCAGCTAAGAATCAAACCCACTGGTTTACAGTTTGGTGACCAGTTTCGTGAGTATGTGGATATCCAGAGACTTTTCATCATTCAGCCAGAAATCCTTGATCCAATTACCCAAAGTCTCTTATCCTGCTGTTCTGAATCCCATTCCCAGTTTATCCAAACATGTTCAAACCCTCTTTGGAAAAACTCTGACTTCTTTGTCAAACTCCCATTCAAGAAAAGTGAAGATGTTAATCCCACAAAAGCCAGTCATTCTGGTATGAATCCTGAACATCTTGCTTTGGCCCAAAAGGAATGTGCTGAGCTACTCTCGCAAGGTCTCATTGAACCCTCTGATTCACAATGGGCTTGTGAAGCCTTTTATGTGAACAAGCGAGCAGAACAGAATCGTGGTAAGCTCAGATTGGTGATCAATTATCAGCCCTTGAACAAATTCCTCCAAGATGATAAATTTCCTTTGCCTAACAAAAACTCTTTGTTTGGTAGCCTAGCCCAGGCTAAGATCTATTCAAAGTTCGACCTGAAAGCAGGTTTTTGGCAAATTGGCATTCATCCTGATGACCGTCCAAAAACTGGTTTTTGCATCCCAAACCAGCATTTCCAATGGACAGTTGTCCCATTTGGTCTTAAAACAGCCCCATCCATTTTTCAGAAAGCCATGTGTAGAATTTTCCAGCCCATTCTCCCACATGCCCAGATTTACATTGATGATATTCTCCTCTACAGTCTTGATGAGGAATCCCATTGTAAATTACTCTCCCAGTTCGTTGAAATTGTCCAGAAACATGTAATCATGCTTTCCCAAAAGAAAATGATCATTGCTCAAAAAGAAATTGAGTTCCTTGGTATGCATTTGAAAGAAGGGACCTACTGTCCAGGTCCTCACCTTGCAGAAGAACTCCAAAAATTTCTCTCTGAGAATTTGACAGTTAGCCAAATCCAGGCATTCCTTGGAATTCTCAATTATCTCCGAGACTTTGTGCCAAAAATCTCTAAAGCACTCTATCCTCTTCAGAGGATGTTGAAAAAAGATGCTCCCCCATGGGGACCGAAGCAGACACAGGCTGTAGCTCATCTCAAAGAAATTCTGCAGCATCTCCCCCCTTTGCAAATTCCCTCCACTGCTCAAAGAATTCTGCAAACAGATGCTAGTGATAAGTATTGGGCAGCCATTCTCCTTGAAGAAATCAAAGGTAAGTGCTTCATCTGTGCTTACAAAAGTGGACGATTCACTCCCGTAGAGATGCATTATCATTCCACTTTTAAGGAGATTCTCGCAGTCAAATATGGCATCAAGAAGTTTGAATACCACCTTATTGGGCATCACTTTTTGGTCGAAATGGATATGTCTTCATTTCCCCAAATGCTCAATTTCAAGCAGAAACAGATTCCCCATCCGCAATTGTTAAGGTGGGCCGGATGGTTCTCGAAATATTCTTTTGATGCTAAACACATAGCAGGCAAAAAGAATGTCCTCGCAGATTTTCTGTCCCGACCAAAGCACCCAGTTGAATCCATCAACATGTATGTCCGCAGAAGTCCATTGGATGCAAGAAGATTTCGTACCACACCAATACGAGATACACCATGGAATACTCTCACTTATCCTCCAGAAGTCCTAGGACAAGTTGCAGAAAATAATTTCTGTGACAATTTGAAGTATTACATGAATGAGTAACAGAACCGCATATTCAGCACTTATGGTGGATTAATGTTAGGACCACATGGTCTTAATCCTGATTATCCATTTATTCATGTTTTGCGGTGGTCTCCAGATCAAGATTTCCCTGAAGATCTCAAATGGTTCTTTTGGTATTTTCTCAATGTATATGCTGTTGCCATTGAATTTCCCACAGACAAGATTGTCCGAGTCCTGTCCAGAGCACTCATGGGAGATTTCTCAAACCAAAAGGCTTTGACAGAAATGCTTACTTGGTTCCAGCCTTTAGCAGCGTGGAAACAACACTTCATCTTTCAGCGAAATTGTGGAATAGCTGACCCAGAAAGACACACCACAGTCCTTTTCCACAGGCCTTGGGTTTTCTTCAGCCCAACCGGAGATATTCGAGAAAAAGCTTTGTATTATGGCACCACTACATTCAAGCCCAATCTCCATCGACAAGTTTTTCGGATCTATACAACACTTCCCAAGTCCATCACACTGATGCAGTATGAGTATAGAGAACTCCAGCGAGTCCTATGTCAAGAAAATCATGAAATCCCTTCTGAAATTTGGCCATACCATCACATGAACCACTCATGGGATAGGCCCAAAATGCACCCTCAGGTACATCAAGCTCTTGAAGATTATAGAAGCAACCAGCCAGGTTCTTCTATGGACACCGACACTCCTGACACTCAAGACCCTTGGGGAGGACATTTGTCACAAAATTCATACTCTACCGCAGACATTGCATCTAGCACCCAGGACCAGCCATCCAGCTCGTACAAGTGGCCTCAGCTCCAATTATGGCCCCAGCCTCAGATGCCATCCAGCTCTAATCAAGGCGCGCGACAAAATCCACCAGACCTAGTTACTATGGAAGATATTTTGTCAGGCGAACGACACGTGGAAGAACAAGAAGATAGTCCCTCACTCACTGAAGACGAAGACCCAGACGTTGGACTGTCCCAGCTCGAAGAACAGTGGTACTGGAATAAATTCAAAAAGGACAAAGACGGCCCAGACAGCTCTGACTCTAACGATGCCAATTATCACCCAGATCCAGATTGTCGTCGGCTTTGAACTACCCAGTTTCACGTGCATGTAATAAAAGTCTGAGATGACTTTTGTTTCGCCTAAGTCATCGTTTGTCAGAATGTTTAAAATCATCGTGCATTAGATAGATTTAGGTGTGCGAAAGTCTTTAGAATTAAGTAATATGTCAGAAATAATGATCTGCAGACTTTTTGCGAAAATTACTGTTCACGGCACTGTAGCAAAATCACTGTAGCAGACACTGTTTGGCACTGTAGCAGTACTATAGCACTGTAGCAACACTGTTCACCCGAAGACTTTTTTAGTTTTTCGTCGTGAATTCGTCTGTAAGTTTGTCAGAAGTCCTTGGGTATGTAATTTGCCTATAAAAGGCCCCCGAAGGCATTGTAAACGGGGAGGAAGAAACCTTTGTGAAATATCAGTGTGCTTCCAATATGAGTTTCTAAGTTTCATTTCTTCTCCTTTCCTATAAGCATGATCTTTCGCATATCTGAATCCTCTTGTTGACTCAGTAGTACGATTGGTTTGGTTTAGTATGCTCTTCAACTTGCCACTATGTGGAACCTGTTGAACCAGAAATATCTGGCACCTTGAGGGTTGAGCTTCAAGAATGGGCTTGAGTGAGCAAACAGGCAGTCCCCTTTTATGGCCAGGAGCACCGTGTTTGTGGGGATAGCATACCTGCTCGTCTCGCCCAGGCTTGTCTCCGCTCTCGACCAAACCATAGCATACATAACGCTACCAACTGCACTAGAATATGGAATATGTGACATATATTTTATTTCATCATCTGTATGTAGACATAAATCAGCTGATAATCGAAAGTGAGCAGCAAGAGGAGCACTCACTGGTTTATAATCTTTCATGCCAAAACGATCTAACACCTTCTCAATGTAGCTTTTCTAGGAAATATACAATTTTTCTCTTTTTCGATCTCGCTGAATTTTCATGCCAAGAATTTTCTTCGCAGAGTCTAAATCCTTCATATCAAATTCAGCACTCAGCTGTGCCTTCAAATTATGTATATCAAATTTATCTTTTACTGCAATCAACATGTCATCAACATATAACAACAGATAAATATAAGATCCATTTGGAAGTTTGCACAGATATACACAACTATCATATTTGCTTCTACAATAGCCAAGTTGCATCATAAAAGAATCAAATCTTTTATACCACTGTCTAGGTAATTGCTTCGAGCCATAAATAGATCTTTTCAATAAACATACATGATCTTCCTTACCTTCAAACTGAAAACCCTCAGGTTGACCCATATAGATTTTCTCTTCAAGTTTACCATGCAAGAAAGTTGTTTTCACATCGAGTTGTTCCAACTCTAAATCATGCATAGCAACTAACGCAAGAAAGACCCGAATAGAGCTGTGTTTAACGACGGGTGAAAACACATCATTAAAATCAACTCCCTCAATCTGACTATAGCCCTTAGCAACTAGACGTGCTTTAAATCTAATGTCTTCAATTCTGGGAATAACTTAATTTCTTTTGAAAACCCACTTGCAACTCACAATCTTCTTTTCTTTTGGTGGTTTAACAAGCTCCTAAGTTTGATTCTTTTCAAGAGATTCCATCTATTCATTCATAGCAACTAACCACTTTGCTGAATCTTTTGAGGAAATAGCTTTCTTATACGTTTTAGGCTCAACATATTCTATCGACTCTGCAGCTGAAAGAGCATAAATAATAAAATCTGAGTGTCCATACGTCTGTGGAGGTTTCACTGTTCTTCTTGGTCTATCTTTGGCTATGAAATAATTCTCTTCTTCAGATTCTTCAATCTTAATATTATCAGTCACTGACCGAACTAGTTGTGAAGAAGATATTTCAAACTCCACCTTCTTTGGTGCACTTTTTAGATTTTCTTGGTAAGTATCTGATGATTTCTTGACATGATGGAGCATAGCAGACTCATCAAAAGTAACATTGTCGCGACCCGTCCGAAAGTGGACGCGGCTAATGGATTACCGATCGCGGGTCTTGGATCGGCGCGGGCCCTCCCAGGCCCATACCAAATCGCGGTGGGAGTATTTTTCAGAAGGATTCGACGATAAGAGTCGATCGCTTTCGACCTTAGTGTGGTCATGGTGGCATGTGCAACTTGTGCATGCATTTGGAGTCGCCACCGGTCTTTCTTGGAGGGTAGACCGGAAACCTTACTGATCGATTGGGAGAAATCGATCAGTTCTGCAGAACCAGAGATTTTGGGTTCGGGGACTTGGTTACGCTGGTGTCATTACCAACGCCCTTTCGGTACCTAACGCGAGTGATTTTCCTGGCTAAGAGTTCATGTAGGCGCAATTTTGGGTGGGGTGAGTTTGATTCAGGGTTTCATGCAGATTGGAAGACTATTCCTATCAATCACAATCAATGAAAGCGCGATCAAGTGCATAAATAAATCTCATCGATGCACATCAATTCAAGTCAATGGCTTCCTAGCATAGCCATAAAGGCTTAGGGCAGGTGTGATTTCGGACCGGGGTAAAATGGGAAGACTTGGAGGCGATTTACCCAAAATATTCCATGGCCAGTTGATTGTGGCCATTTCCCATTTTTGAGAATGTTTTGGAATTTTTTGATTTTTCTTCAATTTTTGGAAGACGATTCGCCCAAAGGGCGAAATCGTCATTTTGAGAAGGGTCGAGGTTCAAAACACCCGGAATGAGTCTTGGCCAGTTGTTTGTGGCCATTCCCTATTTTTTTGGGATTTTCCTGGATTTTTTAGAATTTTTTTGGAAGACGGTTTGCCGGAAGGGCAAAATCGTCATTTCTAGAAGGTTCGGGGGTCAAAAGACCCGAAACAGGTCATGGCCAATTGAATGTGGCCATTTTCTATTTTCTGGAATTTTTTTAGAATTTTTCTGAATTTTCCAAATTTTTTTGAATTTTTTATGATTTTTTATTTTTTATTCAATTTTTGAATTATTATTATTTTTTATTATTATTTTCTGAATTTTTTTTAATATTTTAAAAATATTTTCCGGGCCGGGTCTGACCCGGCCCGCGCCTCGCGGGCGCCCGGCTCAACCCTTCGGTCGAAACCGGCCTAAGCGAAACGACGACGTTTTGATTTTTGGAAGATTTTCTATTTTTTTAAACATTTTTATTATTTTCCTTATTTATCCGAAAACCCCGGATCGGATGGTCCAGAACGCGCCACGTGGCCTCCTCTGGCGCGTCCGATCTTCGGTCAGATCGGACGCTCCTCGGAGTGCCGTTTGGCGCGATATCAACCGTCAGATCAAGATATTTTTATTATTTTCGAAAATCATTTATTAATTTCTGAAAATCATTTTTTTAATATTCTTCAAAGGCCGAGATCGCGACACGTGGCACAACCACGACCGTCCGATCTCGGTTTTATTAAAACGACCCCCCCCGCATGCTGACATGGCCGCTGACGTGGCATGCCACGTCAGCGTTGACCGGTCAAAGGGCGACAGGCCCGCCGGAGTCGCCGGCGCCTCGCCGGAGCCGCCAAACCGTCGTAAAAACGTCGGTTTCCGAGCGTAATTTCAAACCTAATCGACTCCTTACTAACTCCAAACCAACATACATAAAAAACATGGCATGAACCACGTTGGAAGGAGGCCGAACGGTCAACCACCGAGCCGGCGCCGGCGAGAATACTTGCAGAAAATTTTTATCGACCAAGCTCCGTTCTAAACGTTCAAATAGCATCCTAGGGAGTTTTAAAAGCTTACCTGAGCTCATTTCGAACTTGCCGTTGTCGCGACCCTCTCGAGGTTCGCCGTGGGCTCTCGAGGGCTAATGGGCCGTCCAGTATGGTCGGACGCGGGCCTCTCCCAAGGCCCGTTACCCAAATCGCAACGGAGGTATGCGTAGTCGACCTTCAGTGTGGTCTAGTGATATGTGCTAAGTGTGCATGCCATGGAGTCGCCACCAATCATTTTTTGGAGGGTATAAATTGGACCACCCTATTGAATAGTCGGGAGTTTCTATTCAATTCTGTGATAACCAGAGAAATGGGTTCGGGGACTTAGTTACGCCAACTGTCAGAGTTGACGCCCTTTCGGTACCTAAGTTGACTGAATTTTCTGACCTAAGATTTCATGCAGATGAGTGGAGTACGAATCCTAAATCTAGGAATTCATGCAAATAGGAATGACTATCCTGGCAATCACAATCAATAATAAAAGGCGCAAATCAATGAATCCAAATATGCAAAATAGACACATCAAATCAACATGACACTCATAAGAAGGCTCTATTAACTTAAATAAGTATCAATCAAGCTTAGGAATGATTTAGACATGATTTTACCCATAAGGGGTAAAGTCGTAATTTTGAGACAAAAGGGACGATTTGCCCAAAAAAGGCAAAATCATCATTTCAGAATGAATTCGGAGTAAAACAATGTCAAAAATAGGTTTGGTCACTCAATTGACCCATTTCCTATTTTTTTTTGCAATTTTCATGATTTTTTGGAATTTTAGAAACCGATTTACCATTCGAAGGGCAAAATCGTCATTTTCTAAAAATGAGAATGAAATGTGGAAATCCTAGACATAAGGTTTAGCCACCTATCTGGCTCATCGCCAAATTCTAAGCAATTTCCATAATTCATCGGAATATCAAAGACGATTTACCCTTTGAGGGGTAAAATCGTCGTTTTGGATTAAACGGGAGAAAATCCTGAAAAACGACAACCAATCAATTTCTTTTGATCATTTTCAGCCTTGGGAATTTTCTAGAATTTTTTTAGTAATTTTCTGCAATTCTTCTCAATTTTTTGTTTTTCTTTAATTTTTCCATTTTTTTGGCATTTACTGATTTATTAATATTTTTTTTATATTTTCAGAAAATATTTTAACAAAAAGCATATCATTAGCAATAGACAACACTCAACCAGATAAATAAGCTAACTACTGAACTGAGATAAATACATGCAAACCAAATCTATAATGACGACATTTTAGAAAAATAACCTTGATATACGGATCGGGTACGTAAAACATACCAGATTGGACACCGGCCTTCAATCGCCCAGCCCCATCGTGCGACCATCTCCATGCCCGTTACCTGTCGATCAGCATTAGAATGTCGATAGTCAATTTCACAAATTAAGACTAAAAAAATAAATAAATAAATAAAAAAAAAATTAAAAAAATTAAAAAAAATAAAAAAATAAAAAAATTAGACACTGTTTAGGCACTGTTCCGACACTGTTCCGACATGGCTCCGACACGCTCGGACACGGCTCGGACACGGCTTCGACATGCTCGGACACGGCTTCGACACGCTCCGACACGGCTCGGACACGGCTCCGACACGGCTTCGACACGCTCCGACACGCTCCGACACGCTCCGACACGTCCCGACACGTTCGGACACGCCTTGACACGGGAACCGAGCGGGGAACGGCCGGGACAGTTTTATCGACGGCCGTCGGGCGACGGCCGACTCCGGGATCGATGGCAAAGATTGAGGGAACGCCGGGGCGGAGTAAAACAGAGCACGGCGGCGACAAGCCGCGTTGGCTCGCAAGTTCTAACCTCACGGCGGCTCGGGTTCTCGGATATAGCGACTCGAGCCGATAGCGGCGGTATGATGGGATGGTGGTGTGGTGGTGGCTGGTTCAACAAGGGCGACCGCACGTGTGGTGGTTGGAGGTGGTCGTTCGGCTTAGGCCTCCACGAAGATGAAGAAGAAGAAGAAGCTGCCGAAGAAGAAGAAGGAGAAGGGGAAGAGGAAAAAGGAGGAGAAGAGCTGCGGATGATGAAGGAGAGGGGAGGAGAGTAAAGTAATAAAAAAATATAATAATATAATAATATAATAATATAATAATAATATAATAAAATACTAAAAAGTAAAAATAATAATAAAATAATCAAAAGCGAAGACAAAATGATTAGTTCCCTTTTCCTTTTAAATGATGATGTTTTCACTCCTTTTCCTTTTAATCATTACTAATATTTTTGTCAAATTCAATTTTACGGTGATCAGTGAACACCTATAATGGAACCTGAATTTTACTGTTTTATGAGGTCCTAAAGTAAAGAAAATTAAAAATAAAAATACCTACTATTTGTATATATTTTTGTGACCTCGAATACTACTTTTTTTATTTTATTTTTATTTTTATATTTTTCGAAAATAATAATAATAATAAAATAGGAAAAATATGAAAAAAATATTTTTATCCAAAATGGTCCCTTTAGCTTGGCCAAGGCTACCAAAGTTGGTTTTTGTAATTTTTTTTAGCTTTTTATGAATTTTCTATGAATTTTTGAAAAATAAAGGAAGAAAAAGGTTGATCAAAATTTAGGTGTCAACAGCTGCCCCTCTTTGAGAGGAATCTCATCAGAGGAATCCCCTCAGAGGTTTCTCTCAAAGACAAGGTGACACTTGAGTCCTGATCGACTCGACTCGTGAAACTAAAGGAAAAGGAGTCATGACATCCGTTTTTTTTTTATGCTTGTCGATGTATGCTCTTTCTTGAAAGGGGAAACATTTATTTGACATGAGAGAGTGAGATAGTAGAGAGACATACCTGCCACTTACCTATTCGATGTTTGTGCGATTTTCGCTGTGTCTGATGGATTCAAGAGAATTTCTAGGGACTCGTTTCTAGAGTGTCCTAGAGAGGTTAAGCTCTGACCCGTATGGTAGGTCAAACCATAATGAGATTCCTAACTGATAGGAATCTAAGGAAGACGCGCGCCATTTGGGATTTGCCAAGGATTTTGATCCGTATGGTGGATCGGACTATTGAGTTGACCATTTAAGTGATTTTCGCTATTGGATTGACCATTCAGGCGGTTTCTACCTTTGATTGACCCTTCAGGCGGTTTCTACCATTGTGTTGACCCTTCAAGCGGTTTCTACCTTGGTTTGACCCTTCAAGCGGTTTCTACCTTGAGTTGACCCTTCAGGCGGTTTCTACCTTAAGATGACCCTTCAGGCGGTATCTACCTTGAGTTTGACCCTTCAGACGGTTTCTACCTTCAGTTTGCTTTGAAAAGGGGTCTCATGACGAGGGTTCTCCACGTCCGATGAGACTGCCTAATTTTTAAAAAGGGGTCTCATGACGAGGGTTCTCCACGTCCGATGAGACTGCCTAGATTTTTTTTAAAATGGGTCTCATGACGAGGGTTCTCCACGCCCGATGAGACTGCCTAAATTTTAAAAAAAGGGTCTCATGACGAGGGTTCTCCACGTCCGATAAGACTGCTTGATTTTTGAAGATGGGTCTCATGACGAGGGTTCTCCACGTCCGATGAGACTGTTTGATATTTTGAAAATGGGTCCTGGGACGAGGGTTCTCCACATCTGATAGGACTTTTTCTTTTAAAAGAGTTTTTCTTCCCCTCTTTTTTTTAGAGGTCCCGAAGTTTGTCGGGAATTCAGTTTTTGAAGTAGTGAAAGATTTTATTTTGACAAAGCTTCACTTGAGTCTGTTGAGGCGACATTCTGGGAGCTGGGTTCTCCAGGTATCTTGCAGAAGTTTGAGCCCGAAAGATTTTTCTTCACCAAGAAAACGTTAGTAATCTATGGGAAGACCACGGCTGTCCATTTTGACAAAACCGTATGATTTAAGTTCTAATCATGAGATGAGCATTTTGATGCTGGAGGTTATCCAAAGCATTCTTGCAACATGCAAATGTGATCACAAATCCCTTGCACGGAAAATCTGGATCAACAGTTTGAAAATTCCAAAAAGAGTTTGTTCAAAACATCAATTGGAATATTTTTCGACAATGAGGTCTTCTCACCTGTTTTGCGATAGTGGTTTTTTATAGGGGATGCACTCAATTCCCTACTAACCTGTGCCTAGGTTTTAGGCTCATTCGCAGCGCATACATTTTGATCGGTTGGGAGGTCTTCCACGGGACCGTAATGTTGGGCTTGGATATTGGTTTTCAAGGGGGACCCGCTTTGGAGTCGAGGCCATTGTATGAAAGTCTTCACCATCTGCTCCGGGTTTACAAGTCAAGAACCCTGCAAAATGAGAAAGAAATAGTCTTGCTCGTACTTCTTCGAGCTAAGTAATATGTTAACCCAAGTGTCTTAGTCAGAGAAGACTGTTTCAGGGTTGTAATTTTGGTAGGATTGGGGACCGAAAAAGGCTTGTTTTTGGCCCAGAAATTACGAAGGGTTTGACATTGGTGATCATTGCAAATTTACCACCTGCCCTTTTCCTCTCTGCACCTTCAGTTTTTAGGATGCGCAACTGATTTTGAGGTGTGCACCAGCTCTTCAGAGAGCGTTTCGTCGCATTAAAAGACTAATAACTCTGTCTGCGTCTCTGCTCCACGCTTGACACCATTTGGGGAGTAGTCTTTTTGATCTGACTCCTTTAGGGATTTCCTCTTTTCCCATCCGGCTTCATTGCGGATCAATCAAACAACTTACATGAGCATCGGCCTTGCTTTTACCAGGCACTTTGCTTTTTCTCGATGCTGTGGATTTTTCTCATTCATTTTCGAAATCCCACTTTTTCTCATCTTCATGGGATCGTGTTAGACCTACGATCAAAGGTCTAACAAGGTTAAGCATTAACTTAGGAATTTTTTTGCAAACCCTAAGTCTTGAATTCCTTCGTTTCTGAAGTGATGCTGCATCCGTCTTGAAATGTGCGATGATCACCAACGGGTTTATGAAATGATTTTGCAGGCTCAACTTGGCTATGCAAAGGATTCAGTGTGTGGGATAGAGAAATGAATGCTTCTCATCATCCTATGGCACTTGGATTACCATATAAACAACACACAAAGATTAATGTTAGTCCGAGCAAGAAAATTTCTAACCATTTTCTCCTGATGCTGCTGGACTCACCTCCATTTTGCCCCGATGTGGGGTCGTTCTTGACAGGGTTAAGAATGAAAACCGCCGTTCAAAGGGGTTGTCAATGGTCACCTGTAGTGTTCGGGGATATGAAACGGATGCCTCCGTCGTCCCAATCCATGTAATTGTCGCGAACAATCCCTACTTTCGTAGGTCCAGATTTCACTATCTGATCTGCTCCACTTTTCCCTCGAGTGTGTATAGGACGTGTTTGGATTAGGCTTTGCCTCTCGTCTTTTGAGAAAACGTCCTTTTGAAAGTTTTTGAACAACTTTGATTGGAAAAAATCTCTTTCATTTTTTCCAAAAATTTTACCCGTCAAAGGGGATTTTATGATGCACAATGCATGTTCTTATTCATGTTCAGACAACCTCCTGTTTCAAAACATGAATGCTAATGAAGTTAGAATTCTATCGGATTCTGAAAGCTTTTCTTTTTATTTAACACCTTCAATGGATTGGGGAAAGGAATACTTACCTGTCCCCCGCAGCTGGAGATCCCTGAAAATGCAGAGAAAACATGTTATTGTACGTTCACGAATTTTTCAAAAATTTAGAACGATACATCTTACCCTTGGTCGTGTACTCCAACGGGTAATTCATGGGGTATGAAAACCTGTTTTGCCTTGATGGAGATCCCCTGTAAGACGAGAATTAGGCGTCAGTATGTGTTCCAAAATTCAAGGCAAATTGGAACGATACAGCCTTATTCTTGCTTTGTGTTTCCATTTGAGCACAAACGCGCGGCTTGCAGAAATTGGCCATCCATATTGTGGCCATGATTCCTCCGTTTGGCAGGCGATAAATCCTTCTCAAGGATTTGCCATAGAGGAGATCCATTTGTGTTTTTGGACGCGTTCCAGCGCCACTCTTCAGAGTTCCTTTTATTCAAGGGAAAAAGAAAATTTTATCAAAATGCATGTCAAAGTATGTGACGTAGGAGCGATACTTTTTACCATCCACTAGGTCTTATAGTCAAAGACCATCTCTTGGAATCCTGACTTGCGAGGCCAATGATTCTATTCGCCTCCCTGTTAGCGCGCTCTCTTCTTTTGAGGCTTTCGACGCCAACAACTTCCTGTTAAATGAGTAAAAACTCATGTTAGGCATGTGGTCTTCGAAGACCAAATTGGAACGATACATGGTTACCGTTCACCCCAAATTCGTATCTTGGGGTTTGATTCTGATGCGGACGACTCTGTTATTGCGTCCATTGACTTTGCCAGAGGAGAAACGTCCGGCGTACAAATGATTCACTTGCCCCAGTTAGGCATGGTTTTGCTGTTTGTCATCTCTGGATTCGATGACCCTGGTTTGATGCGCTTTCATGGGGGATCATGAGAGTTTGCCCCCGGTTTGGCTCCTCAAGATAAATGGGGGGGGACCTGCTCCCATTGATATTTGCAGATTCTGATCATCCGTCTCGATTGTCAGAGTCCTTGATCAATTTTATCTGTCTCAAAACAGCCTGATATTCTTGGGATTCGTCATGTGGCGGTTTGGTGATTCTCTCAATCATAGTCGCCGTTTGAGGTATTTGATATTCCCTGTTTGTTATTTGAAAGCATTACATCCTGGGTCCCCTGCTCTTGATCATCATCTGAGAGGAAAAAGAAAGGAAGCATTATTCCCATATCAAGAAAATAATCATTTTGGAACGATACGTCCTTTTACACTTGATTTGCATTCCGTTTTGATGTTGCATATTGATATGAACAACATCTATCGAATTCCTCCATCCGTGCTTGAAGGTATTTGCAATGCCTACGGTTCATTTGCCCCAACTGGGCGACGTCTGTTTTGTCATTTGAATGCATGAGCTTTTGGGTGCATTGTCTCTTTTATCACCTGAGATAAAAAAAAATGGAGAAAAATTTATCCCCAGATCTGATTAAAAATCAATTAGGAACGATACGTCCTTTTACCAAACGAGTGGCTCTGCGGCCAAATGTATTTTACACTGAGGAGACGAATTCCGCTATGCTCCACGGGTTTGGGGAATTTGCCCCTATTTTCGATAGAAATGAGCCTTATCGAGATGTATACAATACAAATAGATCCCTAATACAATCAATCTAAGGGACGAGATAGAGAGGACCTAAGCAAAATTAGTCTTATACAAGAGAACTAAAAATGCCAAACCAATCAAAGGAATGTGGTCCGAACACTTGGAGATGCCCCAGTTCCAGTCTTCGAGATGTGACTCCAGGATCACCGATTTTTTTTTTAGGTGGTTTTAGATATATCAACCATCTAAAGACATGCACATGAGACAAGTGAGGATAAAACTTCTAAAAATCAAAGGATTTGGCACCTAAGGTCAAGGTTCCCACCTCGAGTTCTAGAAAGAGCCGATTCCATTGCACAGCTATCGTTGCATTGGGACTCGATCCATAGTTCGAAGTGAGCGGAATTGAAAAGTGGATTACCCCATGTTTTTCCTCATGGAGATTCCATTTCCAATTCCTTCTATTGTTTTCCTAAAGAGGGCGCCAGGGGTTTTAGGCGCGGCTGTGTGTGTTCATTGTGTCGTGCTAAAGCAATAAACCGCATTTCATTTAGAAAACACCGCTTCAATATAAACATCCACACAATCATACATCCAAAACTCCTACCTGCATAAAACAGAGTTAACAAGTACTCCACCCCTTATTTCTCCAATCTGCAAAAACATTTAATACCTCAAGGGTTAAAGTACGTACCTCACCTTGAAGAGCATCTGCATAAAACATGTTAGAAAAATCAATCAACTTTTTTAATTGGCTCAAGTTCTCTAAAGTCCCCAGCGGAGTCGCCAGTCTGTCGCGACCCTCTCGAGGTTCGCCGTGGGCTCTCGAGGGCTAATGGGCCGTCCAGTATGGTCGGACGCGGGCCTCTCCCAAGGCCCGTTACCCAAATCGCAACGGAGGTATGCGTAGTCGACCTTCAGTGTGGTCTAGTGATATGTGCTAAGTGTGCATGCCATGGAGTCGCCACCAATCATTTTTTGGAGGGTATGATTGGACCACCCTATTGAATAGTCGGGAGTTTCTATTCAATTCTGCGATAACTAGAGAAATGGGTTCGGGGACTTAGTTACGCCAACTGTCAGAGTTGACGCCCTTTCGGTACCTAAGTTGACTGAATTTTCTGACCTAAGATTTCATGCAGATGAGTGGAGTACGAATCCTAAATCTAGGAATTCATGCAAATAGGAATGACTATCCTGGCAATCACAATCAATAATAAAAGGCGCAAATCAATGAATCCAAATATGCAAAATAGACACATCAAATCAACATGACACTCATAAGAATGCTCTATTAACTTAAATAAGTATCAATCAAGCTTAGGAATGATTTAGACATGATTTTACCCATAAGGGGTAAAGTCGTAATTTTGAGACAAAAGGGACGATTTGCCCAAAAAAGGCAAAATCATCATTTCAGAATGATTTCGGAGTAAAACAATGTCAAAAATAGGTTTGGTCACTCAATTGACCCATTTCCTATTTTTTTTTTTTGCAATTTTCATGATTTTTTGGAATTTTAGAAACCGATTTACCATTCGAAGGGCAAAATCGTCATTTTCTAAAAATGAGAATGAAATGTGGAAATCCTAGACATAAGGTTTAGCCACCTATCTGGCTCATCGCCAAATTCTAAGCAATTTCCACAATTCATCGGAATATCAAAGACGATTTACCCTATGAGGGGTAAAATCGTCGTTTTGGATTAAACGGGAGAAAATCCTGAAAAACGACAACCAATCAATTTCTTTTGATCATTTTCAGCCTTGGGAATTTTCTAGAATTTTTTTAGTAATTTTCTGCAATTCTTCTCAATTTTTTGTTTTTCTTTAATTTTTCCATTTTTTTGGCATTTACTGATTTATTAATATTTTTTTTTATATTTTCAGAAAATATTTTAACAAAAAGCATATCATTGGCAATAGACAACACTCAACCAGATAAATAAGCTAACTACTGAACTGAGATAAATACATGCAAACCAAATCTATAATGACGACATTTTAGAAAAATAACCTTGATATACGGATCGGGTACGTAAAACATACCAGATTGGACACCGGCCTTCAATCGCCCAGCCCCATCGTGCGACCATCTCCATGCCCGTTACCTGTCGATCGCCATTAGAATGTCGATAGTCAATTTCACAAATTAAGACTAAAAAAAAAAAATTAAAAAAATTAAAAAAATTAAAAAAATAGACACTGTTTAGGCACTGTTCCGACACTGTTCCGACACGGCTCCGACACGCTCGGACACGGCTTCGACACGCTCGGACACGGCTTCGACACGGCTCGGACACGGCTTCGACACGCTCCGACATGGCTCGGACACGGCTCCGACACGGCTTCGACACGCTCCGACACGTCCGACACGCTCCGACACGTTCGGACACGCCTTGACACGGGAACCGAGCGGGGAACGGCTGGGACAGTTGGATCGACGGCCGTCGGGCGACGGCCGACTCCGGGATCGATGGCAAAGATTGAGGGAACGCCGGGGCGGAGTAAAACAGAGCACGGCGGCGACAAGCCGCGTTGGCTCGCAAGTTCTAACCTCACGGCGGCTCGGGTTCTCGGATCTAGCGACTCGAGCCGATAGCGGCGGTATGATGGGATGGTGGTGTGGTGGTGGCTGGTTCAACAAGGGCGACCGCACGTGTGGCGGTTGGAGGTGGTCGTTCGGCTTAGGCCTCCACGAAGATGAAGAAGAAGAAGAAGAAGAAGCTGCCGAAGAAGAAGAAGGAGAAGGGGAAGAGGAAGAAGGAGGAGAAGAGCTGCGGATGATGAAGGAGAGGGGAGGAGAGTAAAGTAATAAAAAAATATAATAATATAATAATATAATAATATAATAATAATATAATAAAATACTAAAAAGTAAAAATAATAATAAAATAATCAAAAGCGAAGACAAAATGATTAGTTCCCTTTTCCTTTTAAATAATGATGTTTTCACTCCTTTTCCTTTTAATCATTACTAATATTTTTGTCAAATTCAATTTTACGGTGATCAGTGAACACCTAAAATGGAACCTGAATTTTACTGTTTTATGAGGTCCTAAAGTAAAGAAAATTAAAAATAAAAATACCTACTATTTGTATAAATTTTTGTGACCTCGAATACTACTTTTTTTATTTTATTTTTATTTTTATATTTTTCGAAAATAATAATAATAATAAAATAGGAAAAATATGAAAAAAATATTTTTATCCAAAATGGTCCCTTTAGCTTGGCCAAGGCTACCAAAGTTGGTTTTTGTAATTTTTTTAGCTTTTTATGAATTTTCTATGAATTTTTGAAAAATAAAGGAAGAAAAAGGTTGATCAAAATTTAGGTGTCAACAGCCGTCCACCGAGCTCGCCGGTATGAGCTCTCGGCTCGGCCCGACCATGGTAGGGCTCCGGCCATCGTCCTCATCCATTTTTTATGCAAATTAGTAGCCCAAGAAAGTTTAGAGAGAGTCCTAACGAAAGTTGAAGATGGGAAACGTATGAAATGGGGCCGGAGAGGGCACGGCCGATCGATCTAAGCTAAAATTCTCATTCGGACATTTCGTCGAACGTATGGTGTGCGACGACGAAATGATGGTTCAGAGGGAGAACCGACCTGGTTTTGAACCGTGGACGGCGGCCGCAGCTTCGGTGATGATCATTCCCGCGTCCCAAAGCTCGAGGATGGTCCTGCCACCTCTTCTTTTTTTCCCTCATCTCGCTCCACTCCCTTTTTCTCTCTCGGCTAAGCTCTTTTTCTGCTCACCGCCCGCCTCTCCATTAAACCAAGCCTTTTTCTTCACCGTGGCCAACCGGCTTTTCCGCCCTCCTCGACCACCTCCCTTTGTCCCCCATGTTGACGTTTTTTTTAACAAAATTGATGCCCCCACCTTCGGTGCCGTTCCCCCCTGCTTTCCCCCTTTTTTCATATTGATGCCCCCAACTGAGTTGCAGACCCGGTTCGGACCGGGTCGGGTCGGGCTTGACCCGACCGGCCCGATTCGATTATCCTCCCCCAATTGAGCACAAAATCGACCTCTTTTCTTAAAATTGATGCCATAATCAGACTCCTTGACATGACTTCTATCAAATATGGGTATTTTCGCGAATCAATTGATTGAAATTTAGTGAAAACCCCAAATTGCCTTTAGGATCCGAAAATGATTTTCGCCTAATCGGAGGTCCAAACGACCAAATTAGTCCAAATTGAGGCCACCAATGGATTCATCATGATGAAAAACATAGGGTAGAGGTGTTTAATTTCAATGGGTATGCCCGTGTGAGATTTAATTTTGAAAATTGTGAAACCGGGGACTAAATTGAAAGATTTTTATGCAATTAAAATTGGTCCTTTTGGCTAAAATTGGTCAAATTGGAGGTCAAATTGACCTAATTGCATTTCAATACTTTAGAGTCCAATGTCATAGCTTATAAAAACCAAGAATTGAAAATTAAAAGACTCGAAAAGGATTTTTTAGGCTCGGTTCGGGATTATGTTTGTGAAGGAACCCCATGAATCGAGCCAAATTTCCCCCTGTGTGGTGAGGATGAGTGTCTTCATCTCTGTCATCATTGCGAACACCTAAGCCAACTGACTCTTTAGGGTGGTCAAGTGCTTTTCTATGCATCCTGGTCCATTTTAACTTGTGACTGATTCCTCACACAAGTCCTCGAATTTTGATTCTGGAAATTACCTGTTCGAATGACAGGAATATGTCAGAAAGGGAAGTAAAGCATAAATCCTTTCAATTTTATGCTTCCTTGTGATTAACAAAGATAAGGACTTTTACACAAGCCTTAACCTCATGTGAAAAATTCTTATCGATGTTTTTCAAGAGAAAACATAAAACTAAAAGGAGTGTAATCCATGGTTATCACTTTTGGCAAATCCCCAGAAGATCTGTGGAATTTCCAAGAAGATAAAAATGCAATTCCAATGTGTCCTAAATTCGGTGAGAGATAGGACATCCAAATTGAAATGATTTCCCGAAGGTAATTTGGATATCATGTCTCCTCTTGAATTCAGGAAACATGGACGACTTTAGTTAATTACCAAGGATTACCAATGATGCATGCTATAGACCGGTTCAATTCCATGTCCGGCGCACCATGAAATGAATGCTAGATTCTTGTACTTGGGTTAAACATGCCAAGTGTGAGTTCTAACGAAAATTTCATCTGGGTATGACATGCAATTGAACCAAAAAATCCGAATGGTTGAGAGAAATTCCAGTGTCGCGCTCCAATGTCAAGACACTTAGACAAGAATTAGAAATCGAGGTGCAGAAGATAGATGAGAGACTCACAGACGGGTGTTCCTTACAGACTCGATGATCCTGATAAAAGAAAAGGGACGACTGGAACGTGGCCCTTAATAACCTAAAGAGATGCCCCAAGTCGGGTCGGGCCTGACCCGACAGGCCCGATTCGATTATCCTCGCCCAATTGAGCACAAAATCGACATCTTTTCATAAAATTGATGCCATAATCGGACTCCTTGACATGACTTCTATCAAATATGGGTATTTTCGCGAATCAATTGATTGAAATTTAGTGAAAACCCCAAATTGCCTTTAGGATCCGAAAATGATTTTCGCCTAATCGGAGGTCCAAACGACCAAATTAGTCCAAATTGAGGCCACCAATGGATTCATCATGATGAAAAACATAGGGTAGAGGTGTTTAATTTCAATGGGTATGCCCGTGTGAGATTTAATTTTGAAAATTGTGAAACCGGGGACTAAATTGAAAGATTTTTATGCAATTAAGCCCTTTTGGCTAAAATTGGTCAAATTGGAGGTCAAATTGACCCAATTGCATTTCAATACTTTAGAGTCCAATGTCATAGCTTATAAAAACCAAGAATTGAAAATTAAAAGACTCGAAAAGGATTTTTTAGGCTCGGTTCGGGATTATGTTTGTGAAGGAACCCCATGAATCGAGCCAAATTTCTTTGATAAAAAGTGAAAATATTAAAGAGGAAATTAAAATAAAATTTCTGAATATTTTTTTGTAATTTTCTGACCACGGATGGTATTTTTTCTGATTTTTTGGGTATTTTTATAATTAAATAAATTTGAAAAATTATTAAAAATTACGAAAAATATTTTTTGTTCAAAATTGGTTCCTGAGGCTAAGTCAAGGCTTCCAAAGTTGATTTTGTGATTTTATGACTTTTTTTGATATTTTTAGTTAATTTTAAAGAATAAAAATCACAATAATAGATGGTCAAAAATCAGGTGTCAACAGCTGCCCCTCTTTGAGAGGAATCTCGTCAGAGGTTTCTCTCAAAGACAAAATGACACCTGAATCTTAGCCGACTTGATTGGGGAAAAGAAACGCTATGACATCGGACCCTTAAGTCTTTTGATGAATGCTCAAATTAATCACCGGTTTACTCTTGCAATTCGAACATGGGCCGGAGTGAGAGAGGCTTACCTGAAGCTCACCTGTCAGATGCTGCCGGTTGTGACGACTTTCAAGCAGATACCTAGGACTCGTCATTCAGAATATCCTAGGGAGATTAAGCTCCGACCTGTGTGGTAGGTCATAACATTATGTGACTCCTAACTGGTAGGAACCTGAGAAGGGCGCATCCCACGCTGGCGGATTTGCCAAGGAATTTGATCCGTATGGTGGATCGGACCTTTGCGTTGATCCTTACGGCGGTATTTACCAATGAGTTGACCCTTGTGGCGGTTTCTACCATATTTGACCCTTTAGGCGGTATCTACCTGGATTTGACCCTTGTGGCGGTTTCTACCTTGAATTGACCCTTTAGGCGGTTTCTACCTTTGATTTGACCCTTTAGGCGGTTTCTACCTTATTTCGACCATTTAGGCGGTTTCTACCTTATTTCGACCCTTTAGGCTATACCAGGGGTTTCACTTCTCCATTAGTAGTTTCTGGTCCGCTATACCATGGTCTTCAATTTTTCCTTCGTAGCTTCTGATCCGCTATACCAGGTTTTTCATTTCTTCCTTCGTGGCTTTTGACTCACCATACCAGGTTTTCATTTCTTCCTTCGTGGCTTCTGACTCACCATACCAGGTTTTCATTTCTCCCTTCGTGGCTTCTGACTCACCATACCAGGGGTTTCTTTTCTTTCCTTCGTGGCTTCTGACTCACCATACCAGGTTTTCATTTCTTCCTTCATGGCTTCTGACTCACCATACCAGGTTTTCATTTCTCCCTTTGTGGCTTCTGACTCACCATACCAGGGGTTTCTTTTCTTTCCTTCGTGGCTTCTGATTCACCATACCAGGTTTTCATTTCTCCCTTCGTGGCTTCTGACTCACCATACCAGGGGTTCATTTCTTTCTTTGAAAAGGGGTCCTAGGACGAGGGTTCTCCACGTCATGCTAGGACTGCCTGATTTTTGAAAAGGGGTCCTGGGACGAGGGTTCTCCACGTCATGCTAGGACTGCTTGATTTTTGAAAAGGGGTCCTGGGACGAGGGTTCTCCACGTCAAGCTAGGACCACTTGATTTTTGAAAAGGGGTCTCATGACGAGGGTTCTCCACGTCCGATGAGACTGCCTGATTTTTGAAAAGGGGTCCTAGGACGAGGGTTCTCCACGTCATGTTAGGATTGCCTGATTTTTGAAAAGGGGTCCTGGGACGAGGGTTCTCCACGTCATGCTAGGACTGCCTGATTTTTGAAAAGGGGTCCTGGGACGAGGGTTCTCCACGTCATGCTAGGACCGCTTGATTTTTGAAAAGGAGTCTCATGACGAGGGTTCTCCACGTCCGATGAGACTGCCTGATTTTTGAAAAGGGGTCTTGGGACGAGGGTTCTCCACGTAATGCTAGGACCGCTTGATTTTTGAAAAAGGGTCCCGAGACGAGGGTTCTCCACGTCATGCTAGGACCACTTGATTTTTTAAAAGGGGTCCAAAGACGAGGGTTCTCCACGTCTGATAGGACTTTTTGATATTTTGAAAATGGGTCCTGGGACGAGGGTTCTCCTCGTCTGCTGGGACTGTTTGATATTTTTGAAAATGGGTCTTGGAACGAGGGTTCTCCACGTCCGCTGGGACTGTTTGATATTTTGAAAAGAGGTCCTAGGACGAGGGTTCTCCACGTCAAGCTAGGAATGCTTGATTTTGAAAAAGGGTCCCGGAACGAGGGTTCTCCACGTCTGCTGGGACAGTTTGCCGACTTCTTTTGAAAAAGGGTTCTATCCTCATCCCTTCTTTTGAAAGATCTCGAAATTTGTCGGGAATTCAGTTTTGAGGCAGTGAAAGATTTTATCTTAACAAAGCTTCACTTGGGTCTGTTGAGGCGACATTCTGGGAGCTGGGTTCTCCAGGTATCCTGCAGAAGTTTGAGCCTGAAAGATTTTTCTTCACCAAGAAGACGTTAGTAATCTTTGGGAAGACTACGGCTGTCCATTTGACAAAAACCGTATGACTTGAGTTTTAATCGTGAAATGTGCATTTTGATGCTGGAGGTTATCCAAAGTATTCTTGCATCATGCAAATGTGATCACAAATCCCTTGCACAGAAAATCTGGATCAAAAGTTTGAAAATTCCAAAAAGAGTTTATTCAAAACATCAATTGGAATATTTCTCGACAATGAGGTCTTCTCACCTGTTTTGAGGTAATGATTTTTATAGGGGATGCACTCAATTCCCTACTGACCTGTGCCTAGGTTTTAGGCTCATTCTCAGCGCATACATTTTGACCGGTCGGGAGGTCTTCCACGGGACCGTAATGTTGGGCTTGGTTATTGGTTTTCAAGGGGGACCCGCTTTGGAGTCGAGGCTATTGAATGAAAGTCTTCACCATCTGCTTCGGGTTTACAAGTCAAGAACCCTGCAAAATGAGAAAGAAATAGTCTTGCTCGTACTTCTTCGAGCTAAGCTGTATGTTAACCCAAGTGTCTTAGTCAGAGAAGACTGTTTCAGGGTTGTAACATTGGTAGGATTGGGGACCGAAAAAGGCTTGTTTTTGGCCCAGAATTCATGAGGGGTTTGACATTGGTGATCATTGCCGATTTGCCACCTGTCCTTCCCTTTGCGCATCCTCAGTCTTTGAGGTGTGCACCCGTTTTTGAGGTGTGCACAAATCATTTAGAGAGGATCTTTTATCGCATTTAAGGAACGATAACTCTCTCTATGTCTTTGTTATGCGCTCGGCACCATTTGGAGAGCAACCCTTTTGGATTTGGCTCCTTCAGGGATTTCTTATTTTCCCATCCGACTTCATTGCGGATCAATCAAACTACTTACACGAGCATCGGCCTTGCTTTTACCAGGCACTTTGCTTTTTCTCGATGCCGTGGATTTTTCTCATTAACTTTTGAAATCCCATTTTTTTTTATCTTCATGGGATCATGTTAGACCCATGATCAAAGGTCTAACAAGGTTAAGCATTAACTTAGGAATTTCTCCGCAAACCCTAAGTCTTGAATTCATCCATTCCTGAAGCGATCTGCCTTTATCTTGAATTTGCAATGATCCCCAACGAGTTTATGAAATGAATTTGCAGGCTCAACTTGGATGTGCAAAGGATATGATGTGTGGGATAGAGAAATAAATGCTTCTCGTCATCCTATGACACTTGGGTTACCATATAAACAACACACAAAGATTAATGTTAGTCCGAGCAAGAAAATTTCTAACCATTTTCTCCTGACGCTGCTGGACTTACTTCCTTTTTGCCCCGGTGTGGGGTGGTTCTTGACAGGGTTAAGAATGAAAACCGCCGTTCAAAGGGGTTGTCAATGGTCACATGTAGTGTTTGGGGATAAGAAACGAATGCCTCCGTCGTCCCAATCCATGTAATTGCTGCGAATGGTCCCTACTTCCGTAGGTCCAGATTTTGCTGTCTGATCCGCTCCACTTCTCTCTCAAGTGTGTATAGGACGTGTTTGGATTAGGCTTTGCCTCTCGTCTTTTGAGAAAACGTCGGTCGCGACCCGTCCGAAATCGGACGCGGCTAATGGATTGCCGATCGCGGGCTTTGGATCGGCGCGGGCCCTCCCAGGCCCATACCAAATCGCGGCGGGGGTTTTCTTTGAGGGATTCGGCGATAAGAGCCGATCGCTTTCGACCTTAGTGTGGTCGTGGTGGCATGTGCAACTTGTGCATGCATTTGGAGTCGCCACCGGTCTTTCTTGGAGGGTAAACCGGAAACCTTACTGACCGATTGGGAGAGATTGATCAGTTCTGCGGAACCAGAGATTTTGGGTTCGGGGACTTGGTTACGTTGGTGTCATTACCAACGCCCTTTCGGTACCTAACGCGAATGATTTTCCTGACTAAGAGTTCATGCAGGCGCAATTTTGGGTGAGATAGGTATGAGTCAAGGTTTCATGCAGATTGGAATACTAGTCCTATCAATCATAATCAATTTAACGAAAGCCCAGTCAATTGCATAAATAAATCGTGTCAATGCATATCAATTCACTCATTGGCCTCCTAGTATAGCCATAAGGGCTTAGGGAAGATGTGATTTAAGGCTAGGGGGTAAAATGGGAAGATTTGGGGACAATTAGCCCGAAGGGCAAAATTGTCATTTTTTAGAAGGTTTGGATACCGAATTACCCAAAATATTCCATGGCCAGTTGATTGTGGCCATTTCCCATTTTTGAGATTTTTTTTGGAATTTTTTGATTTTTCTTCAATTTTTGGAAGACGATTCGCCCAAAGGGCGAAATCGTCATTTTAAGAAGGGTCAGGGTTCAAAACACCCGGAATGAGTCTTGGCCAGTTGTTTGTGGCCATTTCCTATTTTTTTGGGATTTTCCTGAATTTTTTAGAATTTTTTTGGAAGACGGTTTGCCGGAAGGGCAAAACCGTCATTTTTGAAAAGACCGGGGGTCGAAAGACCCGGAACAGGTCATGGCCAGTTGAATGTGGCCATTTCCTATTTTCTGGAATTTTTTAAAAATTTTCTGAATTTTCCGAATTTTTTGATTTTTTTATGATTTTCTATTTTTTATTGATTTTTGATTATTTTATTACCGTTTTTGAATTATTTAATATTTAAAAATATTTTCCGGGCCGGGTCCTAGGGGTCGGCACCGGTCTAAAATGACACCGTTTTATTTTTTAAATATTTTTTCCTATTTTTTAAACAATTTTTGGATTTTTTATCTATTTTATTTAATTATCCGAAAATTCCCCGGATCCGACGGTTCTCGTTGCGCCACGTGGCCTCATCCTGTGCGTCCGTTCTTCCACTAGATCGGGCGATCCGCAGGGAGCCACGTGGCTCAATGGTGACCGTTTGATAAAAAATTAGTTTATTTTCTTTTTTTAGAAAAACCCACAAATCGGACGATCAGAACTATGCCACATGTCCGCTTGTGGTGCGTCCGATCTTGGACAAGATCGGACGCTCCACAGAAGGCCACTTGGCACATTCTTGGCCATCGGATCGAATTTATTTAATTATCCGAAAATCATTTATTTTATTATCCAAAATTCTAGGATCGCGACACGTGTCGCGATCGAGACCGTCCGTTTTATTTTATTTCTTGAAAAATCCACGCGACCCCACCCGGCTGACGTGGCGCCTACGTGGCGTGCCACGTCGGCAGTTAACCGTTGACCGGCCGGAGGGTCGCCGGAGAAGACGATGAACAGTGAAAATTCCGGCGACCCTCGCTGGAATTTTCGCCGGAAAATCGCGAACCGGTCCCAAACTTGGTGTTTTTCGTTCCTTTTTTCGGCATTAGACTCCCTATACTACCAGCATCACCATATATCACTAACATGAAAGATCTAACGTCGGAAAACACCTAAACGACCGACCACCGAACCGGCTCCGGCGAGCCGATTTGCAGAATTTTTTTTGTCGCTCAAACTCGGTTTCTTTCGTTCACATAGCATCCAAGGGAGGTTTGAGGAATTACCTGGGGTCCCTTGATGGTCGACGGCCGCCGGAAATCCCTCGTCAAGCTCCCGTCCGAACCATGGCCGGCGAAACTCCGGCCCTCGGTTTTTGTCGAGTTTTAATGTAAAATTAACAGCAAGTCGGGTTTAGGGATAGTTCTAGTGGAGAATCAAGGCAATATTCGTGCTAAATGAAGCTCGGGAAGACACGGCCTAGACAAAACCGAGCCGAAACATCCATCGGCATTTCTTCGAACACATGGCGTGCGTATGAGAAACAGTGATTGGAGGAGAATACCGACCTGCTTGGAGCTCGCCGACGGCCACTGAGTACCCGGTGATGATCCGTGAAGATGCTTGAAGCTCCGCCGAAGCTCTTCTCGTCCGGTGTTTTTCAAAAAAAATCTTCCTCTCTCTCTCTTCGAACTCGGTATAAAACCGAGATTCCCTCGCCCGTTTCGCGTGGCCGACCGGCGTGTCGGTGCCCATTCCTCTGCCAACCGCGAATATTCCTCTGGCAACATGCTTCCCACGTTCGGCCGCCCGCTTTTCCTTTGAAAATTGCACGCCCCATGCCCCTGTTTTTTTTTTGTTCTTCTGCGTTCTGCACATTCTGCACATTCTGTGCATGGTCTGCAGACCCGGGTCGGACCGGGTCGGGTCGGGTCGGACCCGACCGACCCGGTTCGACCAAATAGTCAAATTGACCCCACAAATGACCTCTTTTCATGAAATTGATGGCAAAATCGGATTCCTTGACATGTTTTCCATCAAATATGGGTATTTTCGTGAATCAATTTATTGAAATTCTGTGAAAACCCCAAATTGTCCCTAGGATCCGAAATTCAATTTCGCCAAATCGAAGGCATAAACGATCGAATTAGCCAAAATTGAGCCCACAAATAGATTCAGCATGGTGAAAACTATTGGGTAGAGGTGTTTAATTTTAATGGGTGTGCCCGTGTGAAATTTAATTTCAAAAATTGTAAAACCGGGGACTAAATTGAAAGATTTTTATGCAATTAAGCCCTTTTGGCTAAAATTGATCAAATTGGAGGGCAAATTGACCCAATTGCATTTCAATACTTTAGAGTCCAATGTCATAGCTTATAAAAACCGAGAATTGAAAATTAAAAGACTCGAAAAGGTTTTTTTAGGCCCGGTTCGGGATTAGGTTTGTGAAGGAACCCCATGAACCAAGCCAAATTTCCCTAATAAAAATTGCAAATATTAAATATAGAATTAAAATAAAATTTCTAAATATTTTTGTGTAATTTTCTGACGACGAATGGTATTTTTTCTGATTTTTTGGGTATTTTTATAATTAAATAAATTCCGAAAAATATTAAAAAATTCAAAAAATATTTTTTGTTCAAAATTGGTTCCTAAGGCTAGGCTAAGGCTTCCAAAGTTGATTTTGCAATTTTTGACCTTTTTTGCTATTTTTAATTAATTTTAGAAATAAAAAAACTATAATAACGGATGGTCAAAAATCAGGTGTCAACAGCTGCCCCTCTTTGAGAGTGAGCTCGTCAGAGGTTGCTTTCAAAGACAAAATGACACCTGAATATTAACCGACTCAACTGGGGAAAAGAAATGCTATGACATCGGACCCTTAAGTCTTTTGATGAATGCCCAAATTAATCACCGATTTACCCTGACAATTAGAAAGTGGGCCGGAGCGAGAGAGGCTTACCTGACGTTTACCTGCCTGTTGAATGCTGCGCACGCAGAGTCTGAGGAGTTTTTTTTTTTTTACCCTTCGTGGCGTCTAGTTCGCCATGCTGGGTTTTATTACTCCCTCCGTGGCTCCTGATTTGCTACTTTGGGGTCTTGGAATTCTTTTCCACGGCTACTGGTTGCAATCCATTCCGAAGGGTGAGAGCTTCGAGGCATGGTTATCCGGCGCGTGCTTCGTGGAAAAGGCGGTCACCGTATCTCTAGGCGGCAAGTCGCGAGCGTTATGGGCTCTGATCTTTAACTGTGCTTTGAGACACCTCTATCGTGAATCCCTGTGTAGTGGGACTTTGGGTGGAATAAATGTCTTTCCCGCGGCTACCGGCTGCAATCCATTCCGAAGGGTGAGAGCTTCGAGGCGTGGCTATCCGGCGCGTGCTTCGTGGAAAAGGCGGTCACCGTATCTCTAGGCGGCAAGTCGCGAGCGTTATGGGCTCCGATCTTGAACTGTGCTTTGAGACACCTCTGTCGTGAATCCCTGTGTAGTGGGACTTTGGGGAAAGAAATCTTCTGAAGCTGAAAATTGGCGATCCGGTCCGGAAGATGACAGATCCGCGGCTACCAACCTGTGAACACTTACAGAGAGATTTATCTGGTCATCGTGCTTTTGAAGCGGCAAGCGAGCCTTTTGGGTTTCAGTTTTGGATTGACTTCTAGGCACCTATTTGCTTTAGAGGATCCCATGACGCTGACTAGCGGGGCCAGAGGGGATTTTTCAAGTTTTGCAGAGGGTTCCCAATACGGAGGTTTTCCACGTCCGACGGGATTGTTTGGTTCTCTTGAAAAGGGGTCCCAAGTCGGAGGTTTTTCACGTCCGATGGGATGGTTTGTTTCTCAAAAGGAGTTCCCAACACGGAGGTTTTCTACGTCCGATGGGATTGCTAGGTTCTTCAAATGGTTCCCAAGTCGGAGGTTTTCTACGTCCGGTGGGATTTCCTGATTTTTGAAATGGGTTCCCGAATTGGAGGTTTTCCACGTCCAATGGGATTGCCTATTTTTGAAAAAGATTCCCAAGACGGAGGTTTTCCACGTCCGCTGGGATGGTTTGGTTTTCTTGAAAAGGGGTCCCAAGTCGGAGGTTTTCCACGTCCGCTGGGATGGTTTGTTTCTCAAAAGGGGTCCCGGGTCGGAGGTTTTCCACGTCCGCTGGGATGGCTTGTTTCTCAAAAGGAGTCCCCAACACGGAGGTTTTCTACGTCCGATGGGGTTGCTCGGTTCTTCAAATGGTTCCAAAGTCGGAGGTTTTCTACGTCCGATGGGAACGTTTAATCTTCTGAAAAGGGGTCCCGAGTCGGAGGTTTTCCACGTCCGATGGGATTGTTTGTTTTTTAAAAAAGGGGTCCCGAGTCGGAGGTTTTCCACGTCCGCTGGGATGGTTTGTTTCTCAAAAGGGGTTCCCGAGTCGGAGGTTTTCCACGTCCGCTGGGATGGCTTGTTTCTCAAAAGGAGTCCCCAACACGGAGGTTTTCTACGTCCGATGGGGTTGCTCGATTCTTCAAATGGTTCCCAAGTCGGAGGTTTTCTACGTCCAATGGGAACGTTTAATCTTCTGAAAAGGGGTCCCGAGTCGGAGGTTTTCCACGTCCGATGGGATTGTTTGTTTTTTTAAAAGGGTTCCCAACATGGAGGTTTTCTACGTCCGGTGGGATTGCTCGGTTCTTCAAATGGTTCCCAAGTCGGAGGTTTTCCACGTCCGGTGGGATTTCCTGATTTTTGAAATGGGTTCCCAAATTGGAGGTTTTCCACGTCCAATGGGATTGCCTATTTTTGAAAAAGATTCCCAAGACGGAGGTTTTCCACGTTCGATGGGATGGTTTGTTTCTTAAAAGGAGTTCCCAACACGGAGGTTTCCTACGTCCGGTGGGATTTCCTGATTTTTGAAAAGGGGTCCTTGTCGCGACCCGTCCGAAAGCGGACGCGGCTAATGGATTACCGATCGCGGGTCTTGGATCGGCGCGAGTCCTCCCAGGCCCATACCAAATCGCGGCGGGAGTATTTTTCAGAAGGATTCGACGATAAGAGTCGATCGCTTTCGACCTTAGTGTGGTCGTGGTGGCATGTGCAACTTGTGCATGCATTTGGAGTCGCCACCGGTCTTTCTTGAAGGGTAGACCGGAAACCTTACTGATCGATTGGGAGAGATCGATCAATTCTACGGAACCAGAGTTTTTGGGTTCGGGGACTTGGTTACGCTGGTGTCGTTACCAACGCCCTTTCGGTACCTAACGCGAGTGATTTTCCTAACTAGGATTTCATGCAGGCGCAATTTTGGGTGAGGTAAGTCTGACTTTGCATATTAACCAGTTTAACATGCTCACGTAATCATAACAAATAAATAGATGTCAATCACATAAACATCTATCCTACGTGGTGATCATGGAATTATGATTTAATGGGTTTCGAGCCAATGAGACCACATTTAATCATTTTAATATTTTAATAACGGAGAGCCGCTCTTCGCTTCTTCTTGGTTTCTTGAACTCATCAAGAATTGGGCCCCTAAGAGCTCGCCGACTTAAAAGGCTCATCCACGTAATCCTCGTAGCATTTACATTAACAATTGACTATGCTAAAAATAAAGATTACATGAAAAATAAAAGGAGTACGCAGCCTCCATTTAATAATTACAACCCCAAATATATAAATAATCACCATACATTCATATATACATCAATCACATTGATTAGGGATTTTTCCATGATCACCACCCTTCCACGTAAGTAATAAATTCACAATTTAAAACTTAGGAAGGCACAATAAAAATTCTACGTTGAATCATAATCAGAATTTTTACGTAAAATAAGATAGCCATAAATTTTCGATTCAAAATTGATTTAGTCTCAATTTTTGCTACGTTGATTAATTTATCATATAAAATAATCAATCTCCATTAGCCATGTAAGACGAACAATTCGTTAATACATATTGGCCATAGTATTGCAAAAATTGCAAAAATCAATTAAATGCACGAAAACACCTAAGGATTGGCTCTGATACCACTATTGGGATCCACGTAACACGTAGCGGAAATAAATAACAACCCCTACATGTATCTCCAGAGGCGTACTTCGTGCATTTCAATCGAAAAAAATCACAAAGCCTCAAAAGGAGTAAATAGATTACCTCTCGTAGCGTGCTTGAACGGAGGTGTCGGTTCGATGTTCTTCGATCTCAGCCTCCACAAGTGTTAGGCATCTAGTTCGGACGCACCACCAATTGACGAACGGGGAGACGACTAATAACTCCACAACAATTGTGCTAGCAATATGCGGAATCAATATTCCGAACTTAGTATATTTTGCTCACTCAAGATTTTGAGAATATAGAGAGTGTTTGTGTTCTTCTCTCTAAGCTCTCAAAAATTTGCACACTCTACAAAATGTCTCTCCCCTTCAACCTCAAAACTCTTGCCATCCTTTTATAGCCAAAAATACCTTCCAATAAATTGTATTTAAAAATAGCACTAACAATTATAAATTCTATCTAAAAATAGCACTCACAAATAAATGACATTTAAAAATAGCACTAACAATAGCACTCACAATTTATAATACAAAAATGCTATTTAAAAATAGCACTAACAATAGCACTCACAATTTATAATACAAAAATGCTATTTAAAAATAGCACTAACAATTATAAATTCTATCTAATAATAGCACTCACAATTTATGATAAATAAATGCCATTTAAAAATAGCACTAACAATAGCACTCACAATTTATGATAAATAAATGTCATTTAAAAATAGCACTAACAATAGCACTCACAATTTATAATACAAAAATGCTATTTAAAAATAGCACTAGCAATAGCACTCACAATACAAAAATGCTAAAAAAAAGGCACTAACAAAGGTGTTAAAAATAATAACCATTATTATTATTACAAGAGTTAAAGAGGTTACCAAACAGTACAAATATGCATAACGTATAAATACGTATGACATATAAATACATAGAGCATACGTATACATCCGTGAAACCGGGGACTAATTGAAAGAAAAATGTGCAATTAAGCCCTTTTGGTAAAAATTGATTAAATTGGAGGGCAAATTGACCTAATTGCACTTTAAGACTTTAGAATCCAATGTCATAGCTTATAGAAAGTGAGAATTGAAAACTAAAAGACTCAAAAAGGATTTTTTTTTTTTTAGGCTCGGTTTGGGTTTATGTTTGTGAAGGAACATAGTGACCCGAGCCGAATTTTTGAGATTTAAAGTGACACACTTGAAGAGGAAATTAAAACAAAATTATCGAATATTTTTGGGTATTTTTCTGACCACGAATGGTATTTTTCTGATTTTTTGGGTATTTTTATAATTAAATAAACTCGAAAAATATTAAAAATACCGAAAAATATTTTTTGTTCAAAATTGGTTCCTAAGGCTAAACCAAGGCTTCCAAAGTTGATTTTGTGATTTTATGACCTTTTTTGATATTTTTAATTAATTTTAAAGAATACAAATCACAATAATAAATGGTAAAAAATCAGGTGTCAACAGCTGCCCCTCTTTGAGAGGAATCTCGTTAGAGGTTTCTCTCAAAGATAAGGTGGCACCTGATTCCTAACCGACTCAACTGGGAAAATGAGAGAAGAAATGTTATGACATCGGATCCTTAAGCCTATTGATAAAAGCTCAAATCAATCCCCGGTTTGCTCTAACAATTTGAACATGGGCCGTAGTGAGAGAGGCTTACCTGAAGCTCACCTGTCGGATGATACCGGTTGCGGCAACTTTCAAGAAGATGCCTAGGACTCGTCACAAAAAATCCTATGGAGATTAAGCTCTGACCTGTATGGTAGGTCATACCATTATGGGATTCCTAATTGGTAGGAACCTAAGGAAGGCGCATCCCCACGCTTTGGGATTTGCTAGAGATTTTAATCCGTATGGTGGATCAGACCTTCGTGTTGATCCTTAAGGCGGTATCTACCTCGTGTTGACCCTTAAGGCGGTATCTACCAATAAGTTGACCCTTGAGGCGGTTTCTACCTTGGTTTGACCCTTCAGGCGGTTTCTACCTTGGTTTGACTCTTCAGGCGGTTTCTACCATGAGTTGACCCTTCAGGCGGTTTCTACCTTTGATTTGACCCTTCAGGCGGTTTCTACCCTGTGTTGACCCTTCAGGCGGTATCTACCATGTGTTGACCCTTCAGGCGGTTTCTACCTTTGATTGACCCTTTAGGCGGTTTCTACCTTCAGTTGACCCTTCAGGCGGTATCTACCTTGATTTGACCCTTCAGGCGGTTTCTACCTTCAGTTGACCCTTCAGGCGGTATCTACCTTGATTTGACCCTTCAGGCGGTATCTACCATTGTTTTGACCCTTCAGGCGGTTTCTACCATCATTTTGACTTTGAAAAGGGGTCTCATGACGAGGGTTCTCCACGTCCGATGAGACTGCCTAAATGAAAAAGGGGTCTCATGACGAGGGTTCTCCACGTCCGATGAGATTTCCTGAATTTTGAAAAGGGGGTCTCATGACGAGGGTTCTCCACGTCCGATGAGACTGTTTGAATTTTGAAAAGGGGTCTCATGACGAGGGTTCTCCACGTCCGATGAGACTGCCTAAATTTTTGAAAAGGGGTCTCATGACGAGGGTTTTCCACGTCCGATGAGACTGCCTAAGTTTTGAAAAGGGGTCTCATGACGAGGGTTCTCCACGTCCGATGAGACTGCCTAAGTTTTGAAAAAGGGGTCTCATGACGAGGGTTCTCCACGTCCGATGAGACTGTTTGATATTTTGAAAATGGGTCCTGGGACGAGGGTTCTCCACGTCCGATGAGACTGCCTAAATTTTGAAAAGGGGTCTCATGACGAGGGTTCTCCACGTCCGATGAGACTGCCTAAATTTTGAAAAGGGGTCTCATGACGAGGGTTCTCCACGTCCGATGAGACTGCCTAAGTTTTGAAAAAGGGGTCTCATGACGAGGGTTCTCCACGTCCGATGAGACTGTTTGATTTTTTGGAAAGGGGTCCTCGGACGAGGGTTCTCCACGACATGCTAGGACTTTTTCTTTTAAAAGGGTTTTTCTTCCCCCTTTTTTTTAGAGATCCCGAAGTTTGTCGGGGATTCAGTTTTGAAGCAGTGAAAGATTTTATTTTGACAAAGCTTCACTTGAATTTGTTGAGGCGACATTCTGGGAGCTGGGTTCTCCAGGTATCCTGCAGAAAGTTCAAACCTGTGTGCTCCACTCCACGGAGCAAATGTTTTTCTAGGATTTGGGGTTTCCAAGAATCCTGCAGAAGTTTGAGCCTGAAAGATTTTTCTTCACCAAGAAAACGTTAGTAATCTTTGGGAAGACCACGGCTGTCCATTTGACAAAATCGTATGATTTAAGTTTTAATCGTGAAATGTGCATTTTGATACTGGAGGTTATCCAAAGCATTCTTGCAACACACAGATGTGATCACAAATTCCTTGTGTGGCAAATCTGGATCAAACAATTTGAAATTTCCAAAAAGAGTTTGTTCAAAACATCTATTGGAATATTTCTCGATGATGAGGTCTTTTCACCTGTTTTGAGATAGTGGTTTTTATAGGGGATGCACTCAATTCCCTACTAACCTGTGCCTAGGTTTTAAGCTCATTCGCAGCGCAGACATTTTGATCGGTCGGGAGGTCTTCCACGGGACCGTAATGTTGGGCTTGGATATTGGTTTTCAAGGGGGACCCGCTTTGGAGTCAAGGCCATTGAATGAAAGTCTTCATCATCTGCTCCGGGTTTACAAGTCGAGAACCCTGCAAAATGAGAAAGAAATAGTCTTGCTCGTACCTCTTCGAGCTAAGCTATATGTTAACCCAAGTGTCTTAGTCAGAGAAGACTGTTTCGGGGTTGTAACATTGATAGGATTGGGGACCGAAACAAGCTTATTTTTGGCCCAGAATTCGTGACGGGTTTGACATTGGTGATCATTGCTGATTTGCCACATGTCCTTTCTTTTCTGCATCTTTAGCCTTTGAGGCGCGCAACCTATCTTGCGATGTGCACCAGCTCTTTAAAGAGCGTCTCTTGTTGCATTTAGAGACTGACTCTTTCTATGTCTTTGTTCTGCGCTTGATAGCATTTGGGGAGCAGTCCTTTTGGATTTGGCTCCTTCAGGGATTTTCCCTTTTCCCATCCAGCTTCATTGCGGATCAATTAAACAACTTACACGAGCATCGGCCTTGCTTTTACCAGGCACTTTGCTTTTTTTTTTTTCGATGCTGTGGATTTTTTTTTCATTTTTTTTTATCATCATTTCTGAAATCCTGTTTTTCTCATATTCAGGAGACCATGTTAGACTTATGACTGAAAGTCGAAACATGCTTTAAACATCTGCCTAGGAATTTTCTTCGTAATCCCTAAGTCTCGAACTCCTCCGTTTTGAAGTGACGTTGCATCCGTCTTGGAATGTGCAATGATCATCAACGGGTTCATGAAATGAATTTGCAGGCTCAACTTGGCTATGCAAAGGATATGGTGTGTGGGATAGAGAAATGAATGCTTCTCGTCATCCTATGGCACTTGGATTACCATATAAACAACACACAAAGATTAATGTTAGTCCGAGCAAGAAAATTTCTAACCATTTTCTCCCGATGCCGCTGGACTTGCTCCCTTTTTGCCCCGATGTATGGTGGTTCTTGACAGGGTTGAGAATGAAAACCGCCGTTTAAAGGGGTTGTCAATGGTCACCTGTAGTGTTTGGGGATATGAAACGAATGCCTCCGTCATCTCAATCTATGTAATTGCTGCGAATAAACCCTACTTCCATAGGTCCAGATTTTGCTATCTGATCCGCTCCACTTCTCTCTCAAGTGTGTATAGGACGTGTTTGGATTAGGCTTTGCCTCTCGTCTTTTGAGAAAACGTCATTTTGAAAGTTTTGAACAACTTTTGATTGGAAAATCTCTTTCTTTTTCTCCAAAAATTTTACCCGTCAAGGGGATTTTATGATGCACCATGCATATTCTTATTCATGTTCAGACAACCTCCTGTTTCAAAACATGAATGCCAATGAAGTTAGAATTCTATGTCTTTTCTAGACATCAGATTCTGAAAGCTTTTCTTTTCTTCTCTGTTTTTTATTCAACATCTTCAATGGATTGGGGAAAGGGATACTTACCTGTCCCCAGAGGCTGGAGATCCCTGAAAATGCGGAAGAAACATGTTATTGTACGTTCACGAATTTTTCAAAAAATTAGAACGATACAATTTACCCTTGGTCATGTATTCCAACGGGTAATACATGGGATGTGAAAACTCGTTTTGCCCTGATGGCGAGCCCCTGTCAAAAACAAACAATAAGTGTCAGTTTGTGTTCCAAAATTCAAGACAAATTGGAACGATACCGCCTTGTTCTTGCTTGGCGTTTTCATTTGAACATAAACGCGCGGCTTGCAGAATCTGGCCCTCTATCTTGTAGCCTTGATCCCTCCGTTTGGTTGGCGATGAATCATTCTCAAGGATTTGCCCCAGAGGAGATCCATTTGTATTTTTGGACACATTCCCGCGCCACTCTTCAGAGTTCCTTTTATTCAAGGAAAAAGGAAATTGTTATCGGAATGCATGTCAAAGCATGAAGTGTGAAAGCGATACTTTTTACCCTCCACTCGATCTTGTAATCAAAGACCATTTCTTGGAGTGCTGACTCCCAAGGTCAATAATTTTATTCGCCTCCTCGTTGGCGAGTTCTTTTCTTTTGAGGCTTTCAGTGCCAACGACTTCCTGTTAAATGAGTAAAAACTCATGTTAGGCATGTGGTCTTCGAAGACCAAATTGGAACGATACAATGTTACCGTTCACCCATATTCGTATCTTGGGGTTTGATTCTGATGCGGACGACTCTGTTATTGCGTCCATTGACTTTGCCAGATGAGAAACGTTATTCTTTGTCTGGCGCACAAATGATTCACTTGCCCCAGTTGGGTGTGATTTGTCGTAGTTAGGTGACGCTTGCCCCAGCTAACTTCATTCCTGCATTTTGTTGCAATCCCCATCCTCTTTGGGGGTGTCTTTTCTCTTGGGATTCATGATGACGTCTTACTGACGTATTCCCTTCTTTCTCCGATTATTGACGCTTCTCATTTGATGGAGGTCGTTTCAATATCGTATATTGATGTGGATGATGAGTATTGCTTCATCTCGTCTGCATTTGTGGGTGTTGTTCGTGAGATGATTCTTGATTACTTCCAAAACTGCTTTGCCCCAGTTGGGCGGTGTTCGTCTTGGCAACATGCCTTAGCACTTTCCGTGTTTGTTGGCAATTTTCAATTCAATTTTGACAACGTCCATGCACTCCCATGGGTTTCGCCGATTCTGATCTTCTATCTCAATTGTCAGAATCTTCAATTATTTTTATCCATCTCTAGGTGGCTTGACGGCCTTGGGATTTGTCGTGTAGCGGTTTTGTGATTCTCTCGATCATCGTCGCCATTTGAAGTATTTGATGTTTGCCTGTTGAAGAGAAGAAACCTCATGAGTAAAGGGCATGTATAATTGACTATTGGAGTCGATACAATTTACCCTTGAAAATTATCCTGCGGGAACCGGCATTTCTCCCTTTGGGTTCTCTGTATGCAGGATATGTGCATGATATACATGATGCATGTTAGGTATGCTTGCAACGAAAAATGAGTTCGTGCTTTTCACTCTATTCAGAGAAAGCATTTTTATCAGATGTGTCAATCTGCAAAACTTGAATTTTTCTTTTCACGTGTTCTTTTCACAGAGATTTCTAAATGATGAGAAACTTCTTCAGGTTTTCTCAAAGGTTTTGTTCACAAATTGAGCCATTAGAATGCTCTTGAAAATATTTAGCCACAGTGCATGTCTGAGATGCCATGAAAAGGGGTACTCCCTGTTTGTCATTGGAAAGCACTGCATCCTGAGTCCTCTGCTTTTGATCATCATCTGAGAGGAAAAGGAAGGAAGCATTATTCCCATATAGAAAAAAAAACAATCATTTTGGAACGATACGTCCTTTTACCAAATGGATGGCTCCGCTTTAATTGAAACGACTACGGATTTACTATCCCCGCTCTGGTCACTTCTGGCATCCAAGATGCTGGAAATTTTTCAGTGGTCCCATTCATTTTTGTCATCACCTGCAAGAATGGAAAACCATATCAACTCGTGAACCGGTCAATCCGATTTGGAACGGATACAACTTTTTCGACTTAGGGAGAGTCGATCCAAATTAGGTTGCCCCAGCTTCACGTTGTCTACTTAAGGCTCATCACAATAAATCCATCTTGTTTTTGCAAACCCAATGGGTGATGCCCGATGAAGGTGCACTCCTTTCCATCTTGTAGGGAAGGCAAGCTCCCCTTTGTTGGTCTTTAACCATCTTATCCTGAGAGGAAGAGATATGAAATATTATGCCATTATCTAATTGAAAATCAATTAGGAATGACACGTCCTTATCCTTGATTCGGTTGCCCCGGTCAAGAGGCATTTGCCCTCGTCAGTTGACTCTCCAGGGTGGTCCAGCGCTTTTCCATGCCATCCTGGTTCGTTTCAACTCGCGACTGATTCTCTACACAAGTTTTTGGATTTTGATTCATAAGCGGCGCTGAATGACCTTTTGGTTTCGAGGTGTACCAATCATTCACATACATACGCATGAGACCAGTGAGGTTTGACTCTAAGAATCAAGATAGGGTTTGGAACCTAAGGCCAAGGCTCCCACCTCGAGTTCTAGAAAGGGTAGATTCCATTGCACAACTATCGTTGCATTGGGACCCAATCCATAGTTCGAAATGAGCGGAATTGAAAAGTGGATTACCCCGTGTTTTTCCTCACGGAGATTCCATTTTCAATCCCTTCTATTGTTTTCCTATAGGCGGCGCCCGGGGTTTTAGGCGCGATTGTGTGTGTTCATGTGTTGTGAGTATCACAATGCAAGTCATGCACAACAGTTTATCAATCGGCGCTTCAAATCATCCATACAACATACATTCCTACGCCAACCTACATCAGACAATGTTAATCACGGACTACACCCCTTATCTCTCCAATCTGCAAAAACATATAACACCTATCATGAGCGGACTTACCTCACCTTCAAGAGCGCCTGCAAGGTTAGAAATATCACTCAACGTATTAATTACGGCCTAAGTCCAATTGAGGTCTAGAACCATAGGTTCTAGAACAACGTCCCCAGCGGAGTCGCCAGCTGTCGCGACCCGTCCGAAAGCGGACGCGGCTAATGGATTACCGATCGCGGGTCTTGGATCGGCGCGAGTCCTCCCAGGCCCATACCAAATCGCGGCGGGAGTATTTTTCAGAAGGATTCGACGATAAGAGTCGATCGCTTTCGACCTTAGTGTGGTCGTGGTGGCATGTGCAACTTGTGCATGCATTTGGAGTCGCCACCGGTCTTTCTTGAAGGGTAGACCGGAAACCTTACTGATCGATTGGGAGAGATCGATCAATTCTACGGAACCAGAGTTTTTGGGTTCGGGGACTTGGTTACGCTGGTGTCGTTACCAACGCCCTTTCGGTACCTAACGCGAGTGATTTTCCTAACTAGGATTTCATGCAGGCGCAATTTTGGGTGAGGTAAGTCTGACTTTGCATATTAACCAGTTTAACATGCTCACGTAATCATAACAAATAAATAGATGTCAATCACATAAACATCTATCCTACGTGGTGATCATGGAATTATGATTTAATGGGTTTCGAGCCAATGAGACCACATTTAATCATTTTAATATTTTAATAACGGAGAGCCGCTCTTCGCTTCTTCTTGGTTTCTTGAACTCATCAAGAATTGGGCCCCTAAGAGCTCGCCGACTTAAAAGGCTCATCCACGTAATCCTCGTAGCATTTACATTAACAATTGACTATGCTAAAAATAAAGATTACATGAAAAATAAAAGGAGTACGCAGCCTCCATTTAATAATTACAACCCCAAATATATAAATAATCACCATACATTCATATATACATCAATCACATTGATTAGGGATTTTTCCATGATCACCACCCTTCCACGTAAGTAATAAATTCACAATTTAAAACTTAGGAAGGCACAATAAAAATTCTACGTTGAATCATAATCAGAATTTTTACGTAAAATAAGATAGCCATAAATTTTCGATTCAAAATTGATTTAGTCTCAATTTTTGCTACGTTGATTAATTTATCATATAAAATAATCAATCTCCATTAGCCATGTAAGACGAACAATTCGTTAATACATATTGGCCATAGTATTGCAAAAATTGCAAAAATCAATTAAATGCACGAAAACACCTAAGGATTGGCTCTGATACCACTATTGGGATCCACGTAACACGTAGCGGAAATAAATAACAACCCCTACATGTATCTCCAGAGGCGTACTTCGTGCATTTCAATCGAAAAAAATCACAAAGCCTCAAAGGGAGTAAATAGATTACCTCTCGTAGCGTGCTTGAACGGAGGTGTCGGTTCGATGTTCTTCGATCTCAGCCTCCACAAGTGTTAGGCATCTAGTTCGGACGCACCACCAATTGACGAACGGGGAGACGACTAATAACTCCACAACAATTGTGCTAGCAATATGCGGAATCAATATTCCGAACTTAGTATATTTTGCTCACTCAAGATTTTGAGAATATAGAGAGTGTTTGTGTTCTTCTCTCTAAGCTCTCAAAAATTTGCACGCTCTACAAAATGTCTCTCCCCTTCAACCTCAAAACTCTTGCCATCCTTTTATAGCCAAAAATACCTTCCAATAAATTGTATTTAAAAATAGCACTAACAATTATAAATTCTATCTAAAAATAGCACTCACAAATAAATGACATTTAAAAATAGCACTAACAATAGCACTCACAATTTATAATACAAAAATGCTATTTAAAAATAGCACTAACAATAGCACTCACAATTTATAATACAAAAATGCTATTTAAAAATAGCACTAACAATTATAAATTCTATCTAATAATAGCACTCACAATTTATGATAAATAAATGCCATTTAAAAATAGCACTAACAATAGCACTCACAATTTATGATAAATAAATGTCATTTAAAAATAGCACTAACAATAGCACTCACAATTTATAATACAAAATGCTATTTAAAAATAGCACTAGCAATAGCACTCACAATACAAAAATGCTAAAAAAAAAGGCACTAACAAAGGTGTTAAAAATAATAACCATTATTATTATTACAAGAGTTAAAGAGGTTACCAAACAGTACAAATATGCATAACGTATAAATACGTATGACGTATAAATACGTAGAGCATACGTATACATCCGTGAAACCGGGGACTAATTGAAAGAAAAATATGCAATTAAGCCCTTTTGGTAAAAATTGATTAAATTGGAGGGCAAATTGACCTAATTGCACTTTAAGACTTTAGAATCCAATGTCATAGCTTATAGAAAGTGGGAATTGAAAACTAAAAGACTCAAAAAGGATTTTTTTTTTTTTTAGGCTCGGTTTGGGTTTATGTTTGTGAAGGAACATAGTGACCCGAGCCGAATTTTTGAGATTTAAAGTGACACACTTGAAGAGGAAATTAAAACAAAATTATCGAATATTTTTGGGTATTTTTCTGACCACGAATGGTATTTTTCTGATTTTTTGGGTATTTTTATAATTAAATAAACTCGAAAAATATTAAAAATACCGAAAAATATTTTTTGTTCAAAATTGGTTCCTAATGCTAAACCAAGGCTTCCAAAGTTGATTTTGTGATTTTATGACCTTTTTTGATATTTTTAATTAATTTTAAAGAATACAAATCACAATAATAAATGGTAAAAAATCAGGTGTCAACAGTCCTAGGACGAGGGTTCTCCACGTCATGCTAGGACTCTTTGATATTTTTTTTAAAAAGGGGTCCTAGGACAAGGGTTCTCCACGTCATGCTAGGACTGTTTGATATTTTTTGAAATGGTTCCCAAGACGGAGGTTTTCCACGTCCGATGGGAATGTTTAATTTTTTAAAAAGTGATCCTAGGACGAGGGTTCTCCACGTCATGCTAAGACTGCCTGACTTTTTGAAATGGTTCCCAAAACGGAGGTTTTCCACGTCCGATGGGAATGTTTAATTTTCTGAAAAGGTTCCCAAAACGGAGGTTTTCCACGTCCGATGGGAATGTTTAATTTTAAAGAGGGGTCCTAGGACGAGGGTTCACTAGGTCATGCTAAGACTGTTTGATATTTTTGAAAAGGTTCCCAAAACGGAGGTTTTCCACGTCCGATGGGAATGCTTGGTTTCTACCTTGATTTGATCCTTCAGGCGGTATCTACTTTTGGTTGACCCTTCAGGCGGTTTCTACCTTGATTTGATCCTTCAGGCGGTATCTACCTTTGGTTGACCCTTTAGGTGGTTTCTACCTTGATTTGATCCTTCAGGCGGTATCTACCTTTGGTTGACCCTTCAGGCGGTTTCTATCCTTGGTTGACCCTTCAGGCGGTATCTACCATTGGTTGACCCTTCAGGCGGTTTCTACATTGGATTTGACCCTTCAGGCGGTTTCTACCTTTGAGTTGACCCTTCAGGCGGTTTCTACCTTGGGTTGACCCTTCAGGCGGTTTCTACCTTTGTTTTGACCCTTCAGGCGGTATCTACCATTGTTTGACCCTTCAGGCGGTTTCTACCATTGATTTGACCCTTCAGGCGATTTCTACCTTTGTTTTGACCCTTTAGGCGGTTTCTACCTTTGTTTTGACCCTTCAGGCGGTATCTACCATTGGTTTGACCCTTCAGGCGGTATCTACCATTGGTTTGACCCTTCAGGCGGTATCTACCATCATGTGACCCTTCAGGCGGTTTCTACCTTTGGTTTGACCCTTCAGGCGGTATCTACCATTGTTTGACCCTTCAGGAGGTTTCTACCATGAATTGACCCTTCAGGCGGTATCTACCATTGATTTTGCTTTAAAAAGGGGTCTCATGACAAGGGTTCTCCACGTCCGATGAGACTGCTTGAATTTTGAAGAAGGGTCTCATGACGAGGGTTCTCCACGTCCGATGAGACTGCTTGATTTTTTTTTTAAAAGGGGTCCTAGGACGAGGGTTCTCCACGTCATGCTAGGACTGTTTGATATTTTTGAAAAGAGGTCCTAGGACGCGGGTTCTCCACGTCAAGCTAGGACTGCTTGATTTTTTTGAAAGAAGGGGTCCTAGGACGAGAGTTCTCCACGTCATGCTAAGACTGCTTGATTTTTTGAAAAAGGGTCCCGAGACGAGGGTTCTCCACGTCTACTGGGATTGTTTGATTTTTTTTTTTAAAAAGGGTCCTAGGACGAGGGTTCTCCACGTCATGCTAGGACTGTCTGATATTTTTGAAGAAGGGTCCCGAGACGAGGGTTCTCCACGTCTACTGGGATTGTTTGATTTTTTTTGAAAAAGGGTCCTAGGACGAGGGTTCTCCACGTCATGCTAGGACTGTCTGATATTTCTGAAAAGGGGTCCTAGGACGAGGGTTCTCCACGTCAAGCTAGAACTTTTTCTTTTAAAAGGGTTTTTTCTTCCCCTCTTTTCAGAGATCCCGAAGTTTGTCGGGAATTCAGTTTTGAAGCAGTGAAAGATTTTATCTTGACAAAGCTTCACTTGGGTCTGTTGAGGCGACATTCTGGGAGCTGGGTTCTCCAGGTCTACTGGGATTGTTTGATTTTTTTGAAAAAAAGGGTCCTAGGACGAGGGTTCTCCACGTCATGCTAGGACTGTCTGATATTTTTGAAGAAGGGTCCCGAGACGAGGGTTCTCCACGTCTATTGGGATTGTTTGATTTTTTTTGAAAAGAGGGTCCTAGGACGAGGGTTCTCCACGTCATACTAGGACTGTCTGATATTTCTGAAAAGGGGTCCTAGGACGAGGGTTCTCCACGTCAAGCTAGGACTTTTTCTTTTAAAAGGGTTTTTTCTTCCCCTCTTTTCAGAGATCCCGAAGTTTGTCGGGAATTCAGTTTTGAAGCAGTGAAAGATTTTATCTTGACAAAGCTTCACTTGGGTCTGTTGAGGCGACATTCTGGGAGCTGGGTTCTCCAGGTATCCTGCAGAAGTTTGAGCCCGAAAGATTTTTCTTCACCAAGAAAACGTTAGTAATCTTTGGAAGACAACGGTTGTCCAATCAACAAAATTTTATGACTTAAGTTTTAGTCATGAAAAGTGCACTTTGATGCTGGAGGTTATCCAAAACATTCTTGCAACATACAGATGTGATCACAAATTCCTTGCGCGGCAAATCTGGATCAACAGTTTAAAAATTCCAAAAAGAGTTTGTTCAAAACATTAATTGGAATATTTCTTGTTCAAGAGGTCTTCTCACCTGTTTTGAGATAATGGTTTTTATAGGGGATGCACTCAATTCCCTACTAACCTGTGCCTAGGTTTTAGGCTCATTCGCAGCGCATACATTTTGATCGGTCGGGAGGTCTTCCACGGGACCGTAATGTTGGGCTTGGATATTGGTTTTCGAGGGGGGACCCGCTTTGGAGTCGAGGCCATTGAATGAAAGTCTTCACCATCTGCTCCGGGCTTACAAGTCGAGAACCCTGCAAAATGAGAAAGAAATAGTCTTGCCCGTACCTCTTCGAGCTACGCTATATGTTAACCCAGGTGTCTTAGTCAGAGAAGACTGTTTCAGGGTTATGATGTTGGTAGGATTGGGGACCGAAAAAAGGCCTGTTTTTGGCCGAGAATTCGTGAGGGGATTGACGTTGGTGATCGTTGCAAACTTGCCACCTGTCTTTTCCATTCTGCATCTTCAATTTTTGAGGTGTGCAACCGCCTTTGAGGTGTGCACAAATTCTTGTGAAAGCGCCTCTTGCTGCATTAAGAGAGTAACAACTCTATCTGCGTCTTTGCTCCGCGCTTGACACCATTCGAGGAGTGGTTTTTGGAATCTGACTCCTTCTGAATTTTTCTTCTCCCCTTTTCAAATAGGTTTCACTGGGGGATTGATACAAATTGTTCATTCAAGCATCGACCTTGCTTTTACCAGGCACTTTGCTTTTTCTTGATGCCGGGGGCTTTTCTCATCATTTTTTTTCTTTTGAAATCCCGCTTTTTCTCATCTTCGGGAGATCGTGTTAGACATGTGCCCAAAGGTCTAACAACTTTAAGCATTAACTTAGGAATTTCTTCGCAAACCCTAAGTCTTGAACTCTTCCGTTTCTGAAGTGATGATGCATCCGTCTTGGAATGTGCAATGATCACCAACGGGTTTATGAAATGAATTTGCAGGCTCAACTTGGCTATGCAAAGGATATGGTGTGTGGGATAGAGAAATGAATGCTTCTCGTCATCCTATGGCACTTGGATTACCATATAAACAACACACAAAGATTGATGTTAGTTCGAGCAAGAAAATTTCTAAGCATTTTCTCCTGATGCTGCTGGACTTACTTCCATTTTTTGCCCCGATGTGGGGTGGTTCTTGACAGGGTTGAAAATGAAAACCGCCGTTCAAAGGGGTTGTCAATAGTCACCTGTAGTGTTTGGGGATATGAAACGAATGCCTCCGTCGTCCCAATCCATGTAATTGCTGCGAATGGTCCCTACTTTCGTAGGTCAAGATTTTGCTATCTGATCCGCTCCACTTCTCTCTCAAGTGTGTATAGGACGTGTTTGGATTAGGCTTCGCCTCTCGTCTTTTGAGAAAACATCCTCTTGGAAGTTTTGAACAACTTTTGATTGGAAAAGTATCTTTCTTTTTCTCCAAAAATTTTACCCGTCAAGGGGTTTTTATGATGCACAATGCATGTTCTTATTCATGTTTGGCCAACCTCCTGTTTTAAAACATGAATGCCAATGAAGTTTGAATTCTATGCCTTTTCTAGACATTAGATTCTGAAAGCTTTTCTTTTTCCCTATGTTTTTATTCAACATCTTCAATTGATTAGGGAAAGGGATACTTACCTGTCCCCCGCGGCTGGAGATCCTTGAAAATGCGGAAGAAACATGTTATTGTACGTTCATGAATTTTTCAAAAAAATTGGAACGATACATCCTACCCTTGGTCATGGGTTCCAACGGGTAATACATGGGATGTGAAAACCTGTTTCGCCTAGATGGCGAGCCCCTGTCAAAGACGGGAATTATGTGTCAGTTTGTATTCCAAAATTCAAGATAGATTGGAACGACACCGCCTTATTCTGTTTTGTGTTTCCGTTTGAACACAAACGTGCGGCTTGCAGAAGTTGGCCATCTATCTTGTGGCCATGATCCCTCCGTCTGGTTGGCAATGAATCATTCTCAAGGATTTGCACAGGAGGAGATCCATTTAAGCTTTCGGACGCATTCCAACGTCGTTCTTCAGAGTTCCCCTCCACTCAGTCTTATAATCAAAGACCATTTCTTGGAGTCCTGACTTCTAAGGTCGATAATTCTATTTGCTTCCTTGTTGGCGAGTTCTTTTATTTTGCAGCTTTCTGGTGCCAACAATTTTCTGTCCATCTTGACGGTGAATCCCTGTCAACAATAAACATTAAGTGTAAGTTCGTGTTTCGAAATTCAAGACAAATCGAAAAGATACTGTTTTACTCTCGCTTCGCGCCTCCATTTGAACGCAAATGTAAGGTTTGTTGAAGTCGGCCATCTAGCTCGTGGCCATGATCTATCCATCTGTTTGGCAACGAAATCCTTCTCTAGGATTTGCACTGGATGAGATCAATTTGTGCTTTTGGACGTATTCTACGTCATTTTCTAGGGTTCCGTTTCCTAGCAACTTGCCTCTTGCAACGGATATTTCTTTTCGCCTCCACGTCGGGCGAGATCCTTTTTTTGTGGCTTTTTGGTGCCACCAATTTTCTGCCAAATGAGAACAAACTCATGTTAAGCATGGGATCTTTGGGAGATCAATTTGGAACGATACAAAGTTACCGTTCACCCAGGTTTGTATCCTGGGGTTTACTTCCGATGAGGACGACTCTGTCATTGCGTCCATGGATTTTGCCAGAGAAGAAATGTCCTTCCTTTGTCCGGCGCACAAATGATTCACTTGCCCCGGTTAGACGTGGTTCATCATGGCTAGGTGATGCCTGCCCCAGCTAAATTCATTCCTGCGTTTTGCTATAATCTCCATCCTCTTTGGGGATGTCTTCCCTCTTGGGATTCCTGATGACGCCTTACTGACGTATTCCTTTCCTTCGTCGATTATTGACGCTTCTCATTTGATGTGGATGATGGATGCTGCTTCATCTCGTCTGTATTTGTGGGTGTTGTTCGTTAGACGATCCCCAATCACGTCGACAACTGCTTTGCCCCAGTTGGGCGGTGTTCATCTTGGCAGCGTGCCTTGGCATTCCCATGCTCCTGGACGATTTTCAATCCGATTTGAAGACATTCATGCACCTGCGTATGAAGAGACAGGTGTGGGGATTTATCTGGCTTCATTTGAAATTTCAGGAAGGAGGTACTCCCTTCGAGACTTCGTCCTTGCAACATTTGAAGGAGCAGTGTTTTCCAAGTATTTTGCCCCAGTGAGGCTTGTCTCGGTGTTCGTCATCTCTGGGTTTGATAACCCTGGTTCGATGCACTTTCATGGGGGATCGTGAGAATTTACCCTCGGCTTGGCTCCTCGAAGCAGGTGGGTGAGCCCGCTCTCGTGAATTTTTGTCGATTCTGGTCATCTATCTCGATTGCCAGATTCTTCAATTATTTTTTCTCTATCCCTAGCCAGCCTGACAATCTGGGGATTTGTCATGTGGCGGTTTGGTGATTCTCTCGATCACAGCCGCCATTTGAGATGTTCGATGTTCCCCTATTGAAAAGAAGAAATCTCATGAGTAAAGGGCATGTATAATTGACTATTGGAGTCGATACAATTTACCCTTGAAATTTATCCTGCGGGAACCGGCATTTCTCCCTTTGGGTTCTCTGTATGCAGGATATGTGCATGATATGCATGATGCATGTTAGATGTGCCAGCAACGAAACATGAGTTCGTGCTTTTCACTCTATTCAGAGAAAGCATTTTTATCAGATATGTCAATCTGGAAAACTTGAAATTTTCTTTTCAAGCGCTCTTTTCACAGAGATTTCTAAATGATGATAAACTTCTTCAAGTTTTCTCAAAGGTTTTGTTCACAAATTGAGCTATTAGAATGCTCTTAAAAATATTTAGCCAAAGTGCATGTTTGAGATGCCATGAAAATGGGTACTCCATGTTTGTCATTTGAAGGCATTGCTTCTTGGGCCCTTTGCTTCTGTTCCCAACCTGAAAGGAAAAAGGAATGAAACATTATTCTGGTATCAAGAAAATAATCATTTTGGAACAATACGTCCTTTTACCAGAATCGATGGCTCCGTATCGTTCTCCTTCTCATTTAGAAGGGTTTGATGTGTTTTGTCTTTGATTGATTATTCCACTTCATCATGATTCATGGGTGATAACTGCTTCAGGGACTTCCCCTACGTATCCCCGTGGTGAATTCGGCATATCCTACATTCGGTACCCTTTCTGGGTAGAGAGTGATTTGCCCCCAGCAACTGGATGTGTTGTCTGGGGCTGACTGATTTAGTCGTAGGCAATTTGATCCTGCCGCATTGACACATTCACGCTATTTGACATCCGCGAGAATGGGTTTACTCGTGATTGGGTACTTCAACAACATTTTCATCTTGTAGGGAAGGCAAGTTCCTATTTGTTGGTCTTCAACCATCTTATCCATCGTTCCACCATCATCTTGCATGTGGTCAGATGAGGGCATTTTTCGGCAAATGTCTGCCATGTGAAACATGTCCCTCCTGTCTATCCGCAGATGGATTTTTCTTCTCGACCTGTTTTTCACCTGAGAGGAAGAGGTAGGAAATATTATGCCAATATCTGATTGGAAATCAATTAGGAACGACACGTCCTTATCCTTGATCCGATTGCCCCGGTCAGGTGGCGTTTGCCCTGGCTAAGTGGGGTTTGCCCCAGTCGACTGCTTTGATCCTTTCACAATTTTTACGGTTCCCTTTTCAATTAGGGGATATCTGCCGTTCGGAGCTTCCTGTCTCTTTTCATCTTGGCGGGCTTTGCCCCAGTATGTCGTCTTAGTGAGAAGTTGACTCCTTTGTCTGTCTTCAAACATCCATCCTAGTGGCTCGAGTTGTCGACTAGCTTCGATATTCTTGAAGGACCACTCCTTGTCTCTTGGGCGTTCCATGCTTTGGGCGGCACACCTAAGATGCCATGAAGGCAGTTAGCCCAAATATGGAAAAGAGAGTCCATACATGACGAAGTTTTCTTAGAAACACATTTTGAAAGATTTGATTAGAAGGTGGGGAACGGGGGCTAATCCTCTTATCATCGGATATCTTCGCTGCCCTGAAAGGTTTTGAAAACCAGGAGACATGGGGGAAATCAGGTCTCAGGAATTTTTCTCTTTTTTTCTTGTTGTTTTTTTTGTTGTTTTTTTTGTTTTGTTTTTGTTTTTGTTTTTGTTTTGTTTTTTTTTTTTCGTCATTGACCGATTTGTGGTGCTCCCCCATGTCCCCCTTTTTTGATTTTTGATTTTTGATTGATTTTTTTTTAAGGAGACTGCACTCGAGACTATATATGAACTAAAATGCAAATAGACTAAAAAGTGATGATGGAAAGGAGGAAGTGACTCCTTTATCCATGTAGTTTGCCATCATCAGTTGTCCGATCAGCCGGGTCGGCGCAGTCAATGATGGGGTTGTCTTCGTACACCCTGCCCGCTTGTTGGTTTTGCCGCATGTTCTCCCATGACTCTTCCCTCATAGCCTCTACCGCATATCCTTCAGAGGTTAAGCTCAACTTTGCGAAGGAAGTTGTAAAAGCGGGGTCTTCAACCCTACCGATGATGCCCATACTACCCATCTCGGTTAAGCATGGCTCTTTCCGCCCCATCGAGGTGGTACGCTTCTCCGGATTTTGAGAAGATGTAGTCGGTACCTCACGTAATTCGGGTACGTTGGTGATAAGCCTTAGATCGCTTTCCGGTCCAACCTCGGATATGTCACTGATTTTGCGATCCGAAAAAATGTCAGGCCGGACGTTGAGTCCTGTCCTATCGAACACTAGTATATCACAGTCGATGAGAACCTGTACATCATATTGTAGAGTTCGGCAATTGTCAACACTATGTCCCTTCTCCCCCATATGGTATGCACAAGTCTGATTCAGGTCGAACCCCTGGAATCTTGGCGGTTTCACCCTTGGTGGCCTCTTAGCTACCAACCTTTCCTCCAAAAGCCGATGGAGCAGTCCTGACATAGGAAGTGGGAGCGGTGTGAATGATGGGGGACTTCTCTTGCTTGACTGGCCAGATTTCTCTATCTTAGGTGCTGGTTGTCTCTGGTGAGGAATGAAATCAGGCGGCTGATGTCTTGCCACGTGTTCGGAATTTTGACTCGTGAACGTCATTCTTCGATAGTCGGTCGTCGTTTCCCTGACCGGTTCTTTACTCCTTTGAGAAAGCTCTCCGCGACTTTCTTTGTTTCTGATCATACTATCGCGCTTAGCCCATTCCATCCTTTCACCGGTATGCACAAGTTGTGAAAATGATTGGTAATGAGCCGTACCCAACCGATTAAAGGAATCATAGGGAAGAGCTTTCAGACAGTGCTCTATTAACTCATCTTCGTCCAGCGGAGGTTGGACTTGGGCTGCTTTTACTCTCCACCTTTGTGTGAATGATCTAAAGCTTTCATTTCTCCTTTGCTTCATGTGCATCAGATCCATTCTGGTAGGGGTGGCCTTCCTGTTGAAATCGTATTGCTAGAGAAACTGATTAGCCAAATCGCTCCATTCTCGGATGCCCTCGACATCGAGCCTCGTGAACCATTCTAACGCAGGACCGACCAGGCTATGCCGAAAATTTTGGACAAGAAGCGAATCGTCACGATCGAAATCGATCATCGTCTCCAAATAGTATTGGATATGGGTTCTTGGGCAACCGATACCACCATATCTCCTAGCAAGTCCCGGCCATTGAGGAATCTCAAGCATCTTCCCTTTGGGGCATGTAGAAGAGACATTGTATGGACGGGTTTCAGCGGGGATCGGGTTCGCACGACCTCCAACATCCTGCTGGTGACTATAGTTTTTCTCCCGAATCAGGTGTGTGACGAACAGATCCTCTCCAGTCATCTCATTTTCCTCCATAGCACCATACTTTTCTTTATGCTGTTCTTCCGGGTTAGTCATCATGGGTGTGCCTTCGGAGAAGTCTTCTACTTCCATGGCTCGATCAACATCTGGCACACCAGTTGAACTTGGTCGGGTGGTCAGATCAGGATTGAAGGTCGTCGGGGACGCCCCTTGTGTAGTGAGGAGGAATGTCCTCATCATTGCCAATATTTGAGTCATCTGACTCTCCAGTGCGGCCAAGCGCTTCTCTAGGCCAATCTGATCCATTTTAACCTGTGACTGAAGCTTCACACAAGTTCTTGGCTTTTGATTCCGGAAAACACTTGTTTCGAATGACAGGACTATGTTAGAAAGGGGAGTAAAGCATAAATCCTTTCAATTTTATGCTTTCTTGTGATTAACGAAGATAAAAACTTTTACACAAGCTTTAACCTCATGTGAAAAATTCTTATCGATGTTTTTCAAGAGAAAACATAAAACTAAAAGGAGCGTAATCCATGGTTATTACTTTTGGCAAATCCCCAGAAAATCTGTGGAATTTCCAAGAAGATAAAAATGCAATTCCAATGTGTCCTATATTCGGTGAGAGATAGGACATCCAAATTGAAATGATTTTCCGAAGGTAATTTGGATATCAGGTCTCCTCTTGAATTCAGGAAACATGGATGATTTTAATTAATTACCAAGGATTACCAATGATGCACGCTATAGACCGGTTCAATTCCATGTCCGGCGCACCATGAAATGAATGTTAGATTCTCGTACTTGGGTTAAACATGCCAAGTGTGAGTTCTAACGAAAATTTCATCTGGGTAAGACATGCAATTGAACCGAAAAATCCGAATGGTTGAGAGAAATTCCAGTGCCGCATTCCAATGTCTAGACACTTAGACAAGACTTAGGAATCGAGGTGTAAAAGATAGATGGGAGACCCACAGACGGGTGCTCCTTACAGACTCGATGATCCTGATAAAAGAAAAGGGACGACTGGAATGTGACCCTTAACAACCTAAAGAGATGCCCCAAGTCGGGTCTTCGGGGGACGATGCTTGATGTCTTTGGTCCGGCTATTTCGGGTCGTCGTTTTTATCAGACTCCTTTTGATAATTTCCGGCAGGTGTCTCGGATTTACTGTTATCGCATATCCTTCAATTTTCAGTAAGGTTACTGGATCATTCCTCGGACAGCGCGAAAAGAGTAGACTCCGTTGAATGTCCGGGCAGTCTGATGGCGGATGACGCGTCGCTCATACTTGAATACGTCCGGGACGTGGGACCGACTTGGAGAGATCATCTCTTTTATCTATACTTTAAAATGGAATTGGACTCAACCATCGGACTTGATGAATGCAACATGTTGTGCAAAATGAAAGGCTGCAAGTGAATTTAAATAGAAATGGCAGTACCTTACCATGAGAGGTACCCAATGATTTTTTTGGTTTTAGGTATACCAACCATCCATATACATGCGCATGAGACAAGTGAGGCTTCACTCTAAAAATCAAAGGGGCTTAGGTGAGGAACCTAGAGGCTTCCCTCTATCCGAGTCGATAAATTCGTCCATGAGCGCAATCCACAACAAATGGATAAAAGTCTTGACTTGGATAGTGAGTGGGATCGAATATGGTCGACCCCAGCGCAATCCACGCTAGAGCGTTGCATATCGATCCCTGATCTATGGTTACCTGAAAAGGTGATTTCGCGGCCTGGGTTTGGGCGCTTTGTGCAAAGTGTCGTGATCCTCAAATATGCAGTGAATCATGCGCAACAATTTATATATCAATCAGCGCTTCAAATCATCCATATAACATACATTCCTACGCCCATCCTGCATAAGACAATGTTAATCACATACTACACCCCTTATCACTCCAATCTGCAAAAACATATAACACCTATCGTGAGCGGACTTACCTCACCTTCAAGAGCGCCTGCAGGGTTAGAAAAATCACTCAACGTTTTAATTACGGCCTAAGTCCACTTGAGGTCCAGAACCAAGTGTTCTAGAACAACGTCCCCAGCGGAGTCGCCAGCTGTCGCGACCCGTCCGAAATCGGACGCGGCTAATGGATTGCCGATCGCGGGCTTTGGATCGGCGCGGGCCCTCCCAGGCCCATACCAAATCGCAGCGGGGGTTTTCTTTGAGGGATTCGGCGATAAGAGCCGATCGCTTTCGACCTTAGTGTGGTCGTGGTGGCATGTGCAACTTGTGCATGCATTTGGAGTCGCCACCGGTCTTTCTTGGAGGGTAGACCGGAAACCTTACTAACCGATTGGGAGAGATTGATCAGTTCTGCGGAACCAGAGATTTTGGGTTCGGGGACTTGGTTACGTTGGTGTCATTACCAACGCCCTTTCGGTACCTAACGCGAATGATTTTCCTTACTAAGAGTTCATGCAGGCGCAATTTTGGGTGAGATAGGTATGAGTCAAGGTTTCATGCAGATTGGAATACTAGTCCTATCAATCATAATCAATTTAACGAAAGCCCAGTCAATTGCATAAATAAATCGTGTCAATGCATATCAATTCACTCATTGGCCTCCTAGTATAGCCATAAGGGCTTAGGGAAGATGTGATTTAGGGCTAGGGGGTAAAATGGGAAGATTTGGGGACAATTAGCCCGAAGGGCAAAATTGTCATTTTTTAGAAGGTTTGGATACCGAATTACCCAAAATATTCCATGGCCAGTTGATTGTGGCCATTTCCCATTTTTGAGATTTTTTTTTGGAATTTCTTGATTTTTCTTCAATTTTTGGAAGACGATTCGCCCAAAGGGCGAAATCGTCATTTTAAGAAGGGTCGGGGTTCAAAACACCCGGAATGAGTCTTGGCCAGTTGTTTGTGGCCATTCCCTATTTTTTGGGATTTTCCTAAATTTTTTTAAATTTTTTTGGAAGACGGTTTGCCGGAAGGGCAAAACCGTCATTTTTGAAAAGACCGGGGGTCGAAAGACCCGGAACAGGTCATGGCCAGTTGAATGTGGCTATTTCTTATTTTCTGGAATTTTTCTGAATTTTCCGAATTTTTTGATTTTTTTATGATTTTCTATTTTTTTTTTATCGATTTTTGATTATTTTATTACCGTTTTTGAATTATTTAATATTTAAAAATATTTTCCGGGCCGGGTCAAACCCGGCCCGCTCCTCTCGGGCGCCCGGCCCGACCCTAGGGGTCGGCACCGGTCTAAAATGACACCGTTTTATTTTTTAAATATGTTTTCCTATTTTTTAAACAATTTTTGGATTTTTTATCTATTTTATTTAATTATCCGAAAATTCCCCGGATCCGACGGTTCTCGTTGCGCCACGTGGCCTCATCCTGTGCGTCCGTTCTTCCACTAGATCGGGCGATCCGCAGGGAGCCACGTGGCTCAATGGTGACCGTTTGATAAAAAATTAGTTTATTTTCTTTTTTTAGAAAAACCCACAAATCGGACGATCAGAACTATGCCACATGTCCGCTTGTGGTGCGTCCGATCTTGGACAAGATCGGACGCTCCACAGAAGGCCACTTGGCACATTCTTGGCCATCGGATCGAATTTATTTAATTATCCGAAAATCATTTATTTTATTATCCAAAATTCTAGGATCGCGACACGTGTCGCGATCGAGACCGTCCGTTTTATTTTATTTCTTGAAAAATCCACGCGACCCCACCCGGCTGACGTGGCGCCTACGTGGCGTGCCACGTCGGCAGTTAACCGTTGACCGGCCGAAGGGTCGCCGGAGAAGACGATGAACAGTGAAAATTCCGGCGACCCTCGCCGGAATTTTCGCCGGAAAATCGCGAACCGGTCCCAAACTTGGTGTTTTTCGTTCCTTTTTTCGGCATTAGACTCCCTATACTACCAGCATCACCATATATCACTAACATGAAAGATCTAACGTCGGAAAACACCTAAACGACCGACCACCGAACCGGCTCCGGCGAGCCGATTTGCAGAATTTTTTTTGTCGCTCAAACTCGGTTTCTTTCGTTCACATAGCATCCAAGGGAGGTTTGAGGACTTACCTGGGGTCCCTTGATGGTTGACGGCCGCCGGAAATCCCTCGTCAAGCTCCCGTCCGAACCATGGCCGGCGAAACTCCGGCCCTCGGTTTTTGTCGAGTTTTAATGCAAAATTAACAGCAAGTCGGGTTTAGGGATAGTTCTAGTGGAGAATCAAGGCAATATTCGTGCTAAATGAAGCTCGGGAAGACACGGCCGAGACAAAACCGAGCCGAAACATCCATCGGCATTTCTTCGAACACATGGCGTGCGTATGAGAAACAGTGATCGGAGGAGAATACCGACCTGCTTGGAGCTCGCCGACGGCTACTGAGTACCCGGTGATGATCCGTGAAGATGCTTGAAGCTCCGCCGAAGCTCTTCTCATCCGGTCTTTTTCAAAAAAAATCTTCCTCTCTCTCTCTTCGAACTCGGTATAAAACTGAGATTCCCTCGCCCGTTTCGCGTGGCCGACCGGCGTGTCGGTGCCCATTCCGCTGCCAACCGCGAATATTCCTCTGGCAACATGCTTCCCACGTTCGGCCGCCCGCTTTTCCTTTGAAAATTGCACGCCCCATGCCCCTGTTTTTTTTTGTTCTTCTGCGTTCTGCACATTCTGCACATTCTGTGCATGGTCTGCAGACCCGGGTCGGACCGAGTCGGGTCGGGTCGGACCCGACCGACCCGGTTCGACCAAATAGTCAAATTGACCCCACAAATGACCTCTTTTCATGAAATTGATGGCAAAATCGGATTCCTTGACATGTTTTCCATCAAATATGGGTATTTTCGTGAATCAATTTATTGAAATTCTGTGAAAACCCCAAATTGTCCCTAGGATCCGAAATTCAATTTCGCCAAATCGAAGGCCTAAACGATCGAATTAGCCAAAATTGAGCCCACAAATGGATTCAGCATGGTGAAAACTGTTGGGTAGAGGTGTTTAATTTTAATGGGTGTGCCCGTGTGAAATTTAATTTCAAAAATTGTAAAACTGGGGACTAAATTGAAAGATTTTTATGCAATTAAGCCCTTTTGGCTAAAATTGATCAAATTGAAGGGAAAATTGACCCAATTGCATTTCAATACTTTAGAGTCCAATGTCATAGCTTATAAAAACCGAGAATTGAAAATTAAAAGACTCGAAAAGGATTTTTTAGGCCCGGTTCGGGATTAGGTTTGTGAAGGAACCCCATGAACCAAGCCAAATTTCCCTAATAAAAAGTGAAAATATTAAATATAGAATTAAAATAAAATTTCTAAATATTTTTGTGTAATTTTCTGACGACGAATGGTATTTTTTCTGATTTTTTTGGGTATTTTTATAATTAAATAAATTCCGAAAAATATTAAAAAATTCAAAAAATATTTTTTGTTCAAAATTGGTTCCTAAGGCTAGGCTAAGGCTTCCAAAGTTGATTTTGCAATTTTTGACGTTTTTTGCTATTTTTAATTAATTTTAGAAATAAAAAACTATAATAACGGATGGTCAAAAATCAGGTGTCAACAACGTCCTTTTGAAAGTTTTGAACTTTTGATTGGAAAAAATATCTTTCATTTTCTCCAAAGATTTTACCCATCAAGGGGATTTTATGATGCACCATGCATGTTCTTATTCATGTTCAGACAACCTCCTGTTTTAAAATATGAATGCCAATGAAGTTTGAATTCTATGTCTTTTCCAGACATTAGATTCTGAAAGCTTTTCTTTTCCTCTATGTTTTTTATTTAACATCTTCAATGGATTGGGAAAGGGGATACTTACCTGTCCCCCGCGGCTGGAGACCCCTGAAAATGCGGAAGAAACATGTTATTGTACGTTCACGAATTTTCAAAAAATTAGAACGATACAATTTACCCTTGGTCATGTATTCCAACGGGTATTACATTGGATGTGAAAACCTGTTTCGCCTTGATGGTGAGCCCCTGTCAAAGACGGGAATTAGGTGTCAGTTTGCGTTCCAAAATTCAAGACAAATTGGAACGATACAGCCTTGTACTTGCTTTGTGTTTCCATTTGAACACAAACGCGCGGCTTGCAGAATTTGGCCCTCTATCTTGTGGCCATGATCTCTCCATCTGGTTGGCGATGAATCATTCTCAAGGATTTGCCCCGGAGGAGATCCATTTGTGTTTTTGGGCGCATTCCAGCGCCATTCTTCAAGGTTCCTTTTATTCAAGGGAAAAAGAAGATTTTATCAAAATGCATGTCAAAGCATGAAGTGTGGAAGCGATACTTTTTACCCTCCACTCGATCTTATAATCAAAGACCATCTCCTGGAATCCTGACTTCCGAGGCCAATAATTCTGTTTGCTTCCCTATCGGCGAGTTCTTTTCTTTTGTGGCTTTCGGCGCCAATAATTTTCTCAGCTGGGTGTGATTTGTCGTAGCTAGGTGATGCTTGCCCCAGCTAACTTCATTTTGCATTTTGCTGCAATCCCCATCCTCTCCCGGGATCCATGGTGGTGACTTATTGTCCATTCCGCCCGAAATTTTAAGATTGCCCCAGGCTCTCTACTTCCGTTTGGGCTGATTTACAGAGGGCATCGGACCGCCCAGCCTCTCGTGTATTGATGCCAGTCCAAGGATCAAACCCAGGACGCCTTGGACCAGTATCATTCCTGCAACTACTGGGTTGTGGTCTTGTTGACATTCATGAACGCTCGCCATTATTCCAGCTCTCTCGTGGCAACCAACGATCATCCGTTTTTTAGCTTGTTTGGGCTTAACTTACATTTCCGAACGTGAATTTTCTTTTATGCCCCGAGTTCGGTTTAAGACAGATTTTATACGCTTCGAGTATGATGACACTCGTAGGAAGCCAACGTTCACGCAAGACTAGCTCTGAATATTAAAGGAATGCGTAGCATGAGGACTTAGCAACACAGAACGCATAGCATGAAGACCTAGCAACACAAGCTTAATGACATATCGTGTCATGCATGGGCTTGGTTCCCTTGCAGATTCTACTAGCTGCGTCTTGAAGCAGATACATAATCGCCACCTTGGGTTAGGCTTGTGGGGGACTGTCAGCTTTAAACTGATTAACCATATCAATGAGCTCGTCATCCAGATAATCTACTGATTGTTCAGGCCATTGATGCCCGAATTGAGCAGCATCGACTCTTGGCGATGGATGTCTCTTTCCGCCTTCGCCATAGGCAATCTGATTGGAGCTGGAGCTTCCATCATTACCTAGGTGTAAATAGGCAGGATAAGCTAGCATACCGTGGCCGACGTCCTTCATTTGGGGATTAGAGAGAGGAATATACTGAGAGCTACCCCACATATGCTCGTCGAGAGTCATATGTTTGAACTGTGTAGCTGAAAATTTTGGTTCTCGAATATGTGGCCCGGTGACCTGATTGACCCTAGAAAGGGTACCAGTGGAAGGTAGATGTCCAAACCAGGGAGTCTGTATTGGCTGCCTATCGTTTTGGCCTTCCTGATTTAGAGTTGCCTCGTGCTCTCTCAATTCCTTTCTGTACTTCTGGAGGTGACTCGCGATGCTACTCCTGGCGAGTCCTGGTACATTCAGGATCTCCATTATACGCTTCGGGTGTGCTGAATCGACCCCTAACTGTTGGACTGTGTCAACAAACTTGCGATGAAGATCCGGGGACCAATCGAACCTTATCTTCCCGCGCCCCACAACGGCGTTGTCACCTTGATTACGGCTATCTCGATTGTGTAGCTGCTTTCTTACCACGTGCTGCCACAGATTTTGAAGTACTCGGACCTGAGCCGGCTTCGTTATGAAACCCTGAGCCCCATGCAGTATGGCTTTCGTTATAAACGACTGATCATCACTGGCTGACATGATGATAATCGGCGCGTCCATTTCGGAACTGACGACTTTTACAAGATCAAATATGTGCATGTCGAACACCGTCGTGGCAGTGACGACGATGTTAAACCTGCCCCTATTCCGCTTCAGCGCTTTTAGGGCTTCGGTTGCATTTGTTCGGCCTATAACCTTGTAATGGCATTTTCTCAGCACAACCATGAGCACTGAGAGAGAGACTGGATTGCCATCGATGGCCATGACTCGCAGACTCACAGGGCAGGGAGCTTCTGTTAACGTCTGAGTCGAAAACATGTCTTCCCCACAGATCTTCAGCATTTTCGCAGATCAAGGGATGGCCTAGGGAGAAAGGTTTGATGAAGGGAACGCTTTGACAATTTTTTTTTGAGGCCGCATAGGACGAATGAGTCTCCTCACGAGATTAGTGGTGACTCATTATGGTGGGCTCTAGGGACTGTTGAATGTTTCAGAGAAACGCTTTGGAGGTGTGAGTCTCTAGTTCTTCCAGTGCAGCACCTCTCTTTATCTCTTTGGCGCAATCAGCATGGCATGAAGGTATTCTCTTTCTACGGATGAAGGTCTATCGTTTCTAGATTCACGCATGCCCTATATTTCAATCAGCGCCGCGTCTTGTCTGCCACTTGATGTTTTTTTTTTTTTCATAGTGAAATTCCCTTCGGCGATCAATTGATCATGAGCAGAACTATCCATGTTGCCGTGAGATTCCTTTTTGATTCGCGCCGAAGCCGCTCATGATGGCGTCCTTGGAGCTTTCGGTCGAGACAACCTATCATGTTTCGGTGTAGGTAGCCTTCGAGTGTTTGTTGAAGATTGGAATTCGGTGGCTAGGCGAATGATCATAACAACAAAACGCCAAAGCTAGGTGCCAAGTTTTCTTCTCGCTTTCGGATCGATGAGACTTGGGGATCATCCACTGTGACATTCCACCTATTTCGAGACTGACAGCAAGCTTCTTTTGATGAAGCATGCCCTCCCCTTCGACAGACATTGGTATTGATTTCGGAAGCATGGTTTCCTTGCGTATATTCAACGCCTAATCTGATTTCGCTGGAACAAGCTCCATGGAGTGTGAGTATGAGCATTTCCCCCTCTTCAGATTCCTCAGTGGTCCCATTCATTTTATCATCACCTGCATGAATGAAAAACCATTATCAACTTATGAACAAATTAGTTTGATCTGGAACGGATACACCCTTTTTGACTTAGGGAATGTCAATCTTAATTAGGTTGCTGCTCCCTCAATAATTTGATTCAATTTGTCTTTGCACTCCCAATGGGTGACATTTGCTGAAGGCACATTTCTTCCCATCTTATAGGGAAGACAAATTTTCCTTCGTTTGTTTTCGACTATGTTATCCTGTTTTTCACCTGAGAGGGAAAAGATAGAAAATATTATGTTGGTATCTGATTGAAAATCAATTAGGAACGACACATTTTTACACTTGACCCGGCTGCCCCGGTTAGGTGGCGTTCGCCCTAGTTAAGTGGGATTTGCCCCAGTTGACTGCTTTGATCCACTTCACAATTCTTGCGATTCTCTTTTCAATTTAGGAATATCTGCTGTTTGGAGTTTCCCGTCCCTTTTCATCTTGGTGGGCTTTGCCCCAGTATGCTGTCTTGGTGAGAAGTCGATTTCTTCGTCTGACTTCAAATATTCATCCTAGTGGCTCGAGTTGTCAGCCAGTTTCAATCTTCTTGAAGCACCACTCCTGAGGATCAATAAAACATAGTCAGCAAATTTTCAAATTTAAAGAGATTAGATTACAACTAATTCTCTTCCGCATGTGGCTCATTTGATTGCATGCTGTTTCACGTCTTGAAAGATGGCAATAGCAAATACGCCCTTTTCAGCTGACTGTGTTTCTTGATGATTCCATGGTCGGACAGTCAAGTTAGAATTTAAGGCTGTCGGGGTACCCCCCTGTGTGGTGAGGATGAGTGTCTTCATCTCTGTCATCATTGCGAACACCTAAGCCAACTGACTCTTTAGGGTGGTCAAGTGCTTTTCTATGCCATCCTGGTCCATTTTAACTTGTGACTGATTCCTCACACAAGTCCTCGAATTTTGATTCTGGAAATTACCTGTTCGAATGACAGGAATATGTCAGAAAGGGAAGTAAAGCATAAATCCTTTCAATTTTATGCTTCCTTGTGATTAACGAAGATAAGGACTTTTACACAAGCCTTAACCTCATGTGAAAAATTCTTATCGATTTTTTTCAAGAGAAAACATAAAACTAAAAGGAGTGTAATCCATGGTTATCACTTTTGGCAAATCCCCAGAAGATCTGTGGAATTTCCAAGAAGATAAAAATGCAATTCCAATGTGTCCTAAATTCGGTGAGAGATAGGACATCCAAATTGAAATGATTTCCCGAAGGTAATTTGGATATCATGTCTCCTCTTGAATTCAGGAAACATGGACGACTTTAGTTAATTACCAAGGATTACCAATGATGCATGCTATAGACCGGTTCAATTTCATGTCCGGCGCACCATGAAATGAATGCTAGATTCTTGTACTTGGGTTAAACATGCCAAGTGTGAGTTCTAACGAAAATTTCATCTGGGTATGACATGCAATTGAACCGAAAAATCCGAATGGTTGAGAGAAATTCCAGTGTCGCGCTCCAATGTCAAGACACTTAGACAAGAATTAGAAATCGAGGTGCAGAAGATAGATGAGAGACTCACAGACGGCTGTTCCTTACAGACTCGATGATCCTGATAAAAGAAAAGGGACGACTGGAACGTGGCCCTTAATAACCTAAAGAGATGCCCCAAGTCGGGTCTTTGGGGGACGACACTTGATGTCTTCGGTCCGGCTATTTCGGGTCTTCGTTTTCATCAGATGCCCTTTTGATAATGTCCGGTAGGTGTCTCGGATTTGCTGTTATCGCATGTCCTTCAACTTTCGGTATGGTTACTGGATCATTCCTTGGACAGCTTGAAAAGGGTAAACTCCATTGAATGTCCCGACAGTCCGATGGCGGATGACGCGTCGCTCATACTTGAATACGTCCGGGATGTGGGACCGACTTGGAGAGATCATCTCTTTTATCTATACTCTAAAATGGAATTGGACTCAACCATCGGACTTGATGAATGCAACATGTTGTGCAAAATGAAAGGCTGCAAGTGAATTTAAATAGAAATGGCAGGATCTTACCATAAGTGGCGCTTAATGACTTTTTGGTTTTCAGGTATACCAACCATCCAAATACATGCGCATGTGACAAGTGATGCTTGACTCTAAAAATCAAAAGGGTTTGGAACCTAAGGCCAAGGCTCCCATCTCGAGTTCTAGAAAGAGCATATTCCATTGCACAACTATCGTTGCATTGGGGCTCGATCCATAGTTCAAAATGAGCGGAATTGAAAAGTGGATTACCCCGTGTTTTTCCTCACGGAGATTCCATTTTCAATTCATTCTATTGATTTCCTATAGGCGGCGCCCGGGGTTTTAGGCGCGGTTGTGTGTGTCCATGTGTCGTGATCATTAGAATGTACGTCATGCACAACAGTTTATCAATCAGCGCTTCAAATCATCCACACAACATACATTCCTACGCCAACCTGCATAAGATAATGTTAATCACGGACTACACCCCTTATTTCTCCAATCTGTAAAAACATATAACACCTATCGTAAGCGGACTTACCTCACCTTTGAGAGCGCCTACATGGTTAGAAAAATCATTCAGCGTTTTAATTACGGCCTAAGTCCACTTGAGGTCTAGAACCATAGGTTCTAGAACAAACATGTCCCCAGTGGAGTCGCCAGCTGTCGCGACCCGTCCGAAAGTGGACGCGGCTAATGGATTACCGATCGCGGGTCTTGGATCGGCGCGGGCCCTCCCAGGCCCATACCAAATCGCGGCGGGAGTATTTTTCAGAAGGATTCGACGATAAGAGTCGATCGCTTTCGACCTTAGTGTGGTCGTGGTGGCATGTGCAACTTGTGCATGCATTTGGAGTCGCCACCGGTCTTTCTTGGAGGGTAGACCGGAAACCTTACTGATCGATTGGGAGAGATCGATCAGTTCTGCAGAACCAGAGATTTTGGGTTCGGGGACTTGGTTACGCTGGTGTCATTACCAACGCCCTTTCGGTACCTAACGCGAGTGATTTTCCTGGCTAAGAGTTCATGTAGGCGCAATTTTGGGTGGGGTAAGTTTGATTCAGGGTTTCATGCAGATTGGAAGACTATTCCTATCAATCACAATCAATGAAAGCGCGATCAAGTGCATAAATAAATCTCATCGATGCACATCAATTCAAGTCAATGGCTTCCTAGCATAGCCATAAAGGCTTAGGGCAGGTGTGATTTCGGACCGGGGTAAAATGGGAAGACTTGGAGGCGATTTAGCCCGAAGGGCAAAATCGTCAATTTTTTGGAAGACTGGGATACCGAATTACCCAAAATATTCCATGGCCAGTTGATTGTGGCCATTTCCCATTTTTGAGAATGTTTTGGAATTTTTTGATTTTTCTTCAATTTTTGGAAGACGATTCGCCCAAAGGGAGAAATCGTCATTTTTAGAAGGGTCGAGGTTCAAAACACCCGGAATGAGTCTTGGCCAGTTGTTTGTGGCCATTCCCTATTTTTTTGGGATTTTCCTGGATTTTTTAGAATTTTTTTGGAAGACGGTTTGCCGGAAGGGCAAAATCGTCATTTCTAGAAGGTTCGGGGGTCAAAAGACCCGAAACAGGTCATGGCCAGTTGAATGTGGCCATTTTCTATTTTCTGGAATTTTTTTAGAATTTTTCTGAATTTTATGAATTTTTTTGAATTTTTTTATGATTTTTTATTTTTTATTGAATTTTTGAATTATTATTATTTTTTATTATTATTTTCTGAATTTTTTTTAATATTTTAAAAATATTTTCCGGGCCGGGTCAGACCCGGCCCGCGCCTCGCGGGCGCCCGGCTCGACCCTTCGGTCGAAACCGGCCTAAGCGAAACGACGACGTTTTGATTTTTGGAAGATTTTCTATTTTTTTAAACATTTTTATTATTTTCCTTATTTATCCGAAAACCCTGGATCGGATGGTCCAAAACGCGCCACGTGGCCTCCTCTGGCGCGTCCGATCTTCGGTCAGATCGGACGCTCCTCGGAGTGCCGCTTGGCGCGATATCAACCGTCAGATCAAGATATTTTTATTATTTTCGAAAATCATTTATTAATTTCTGAAAATCATTTTTTTTTAATATTCTTCAAAGGCCGAGATCGCGACACGTGGCATAACCACGACCGTCCGATCTCGGTTTTATTAAAACAACCCCCCCCCCCCGCATGCTGACGTGGCCGCTGACGTGGCATGCCACGTCAGCGTTGACCGGTCAAAGGGCGACAGGCCCGCCGGAGAAGACGACCGGCGTCGGCGAGAATCGCCGGCGCCTCGCCGGAGCCGCCAAACCGTCGGTTTCCGAGCGTAATTTCAAACCTAATCGACTCCTTACTAACTCCAAACCAACATACATCAAAAACATGGCATGAACCACGTTGGAAGGAGGCCGAACGGTCAACCACCGAGCCGGCGCCGGCGAGAATACTTGCAGAAAATTTTTATCGACCAAGCTCCGTTCTAAACGTTCAAATAGCATCCTAGGGAGTTTTAAAAGCTTACCTGAGCTCATTTCGAACTTGCCGTCCACCGAGCTTGCCGGTATGAGCTCTCGGCTCGGCCCGACCATGGTAGGGCTCCGGCCATCGTCCTCATCCATTTTTTATGCAAAATAGTAGCCCAAGAAAGTTTAGAGAGAGTCCTAACGAAAGTTGAAGATGGGAAACGTATGAAATGGGGCCGGAGAGGGCACGGCCGATCGATCTAAGCTAAAATTCTCATTCGGACATTTCGTCGAACGCATGGTGTGCGACGACGAAATGATGGTTCAGAGGGAGAACCGACCTGGTTTTGAACCGTGGACGGCGGCCGCAGCTTCGGTGATGATCATTCCCGCGTCCCAAAGCTCGAGGATGGTCCTGCCACCTCTTCTTTTTTCCCTCATCTCGCTCCACTCCCTTTTTCTCTCTCGGCTAAGCTCTTTTTCTGCTCACCGCCCGCCTCTCCATTAAACCAAGCCTTTTTCTTCACCGTGGCCGACCGGCTTTTCCGCCCTCCTCGACCACCTCCCTTTGTCCCCCATGTTGACGTTTTTTTTAACAAAATTGATGCCCCCACCTTCGGTGCCGTTCCCCCCTGCTTTCCCCCCCTTTTTTTTTTGTTTTTCTGCTTGTCCTGCGCGGGTCTGCAACTGAGTTGCAGACCCGGTTCGGACCGGGTCGGGTCGGGCCTGACCCGACCAGCCCGATTCGATTATCCTCGCCCAATTGAGCACAAAATAGACCTCTTTTCATAAAATTGATGCCATAATCGGACTCCTTGACATGATTTCTATCAAATATGGGTATTTTCGCGAATCAATTGATTGAAATTTAGTGAAAACCCCAAATTGCCTTTAGGATCCGAAAATGATTTTCGCCTAATCGGAGGTCCAAACGACCAAATTAGTCCAAATTGAGGCCACCAATGGATTCATCATGATGAAAGACATAGGGTAGAGGTGTTTAATTTCAATGGGTATGCCCGTGTGAGATTTAATTTTGAAAATTATGAAACCGGGGACTAAATTGAAAGATGTTTATGCAATTAAGCCCTTTTGGCTAAAATTGGTCAAATTGGAGGTCAAATTGACCCAATTGCATTTCAATACTTTAGAGTCCAATGTCATAGCTTATAAAAACCAAGAATTGAAAATTAAAAGACTCGAAAAGGATTTTTTAGGCTCGGTTCGGGATTATGTTTGTGAAGGAACCCCATGAATCGAGCCAAATTTCCTTGATAAAAAGTGAAAATATTAAAGAGGGAATTAAAATAAAATTTCTGAATTTTTTTTTGTAATTTTCTGACCACGGATGGTATTTTTTCTGATTTTTTGGGTATTTGTATAATTAAATAAATTCGAAAAATTATTAAAAATTACGAAAAATATTTTTTGTTCAAAATTGGTTCCTGAGGCTAAGTCAAGGCTTCCAAAGTTGATTTTGTGATTTTATGACTTTTTTTGATGTTTTTAATTAATTTTAAAGAATAAAAATCACAATAATAGATGGTCAAAAATCAGGTGTCAACAGCTGCCCCTCTTTGAGAGGAATCTCATCAGAGGTTTCTCTCAAAGACAAAATGACACCTGAATCTTAGCCGACTTGATTGGGGAAAAGAAACGCTATGACATCGGACCCTTAAGTCTTTTGATGAATGCTCAAATTAATCACCGGTTTACTCTTGCAATTCGAACATGGGCCGGAGTGAGAGAGGCTTACCTGAAGCTCACCTGTCAGATGCTGCCGGTTGTGACGACTTTCAAGCAGATACCTAGGACTCGTCATTCAGAATATCCTAGGGAGATTAAGCTCCGACCTGTGTGGTAGGTCATAACATTATGGGACTCCTAACTGGTAGGAACCTGAGAAGGGCGCATCCCACGCTGGCGGATTTGCCAAGGAATTTGATCCGTATGGTGGATCGGACCTTTGCGTTGATCCTTACGGCGGTATTTACCAATGAGTTGACCCTTGTGGCGGTTTCTACCATATTTGACCCTTTAGGCGGTATCTACCTGGATTTGACCCTTGTGGCGGTTTCTACCTTGAATTGACCCTTTAGGCGGTTTCTACCTTTGATTTGACCCTTTAGGCGGTTTCTACCTTATTTCGACCATTTAGGCGGTTTCTACCTTATTTCGACCCTTTAGGCTATACCAGGGGTTTCACTTCTCCATTAGTAGTTTCTGGTCCGCTATACCATGGTCTTCAATTTTCCCTTCGTAGCTTCTGATCCGCTATACCAGGTTTTTCATTTCTTCCTTCGTGGCTTCTGACTCACCATACCAGGTTTTCATTTCTTCCTTCGTGGCTTCTGACTCACCATACCAGGTTTTCATTTCTCCCTTCGTGGCTTCTGACTCACCATACCAGGGGTTTCTTTTCTTTCCTTCGTGGCTTCTGACTCACCATACCAGGTTTTCATTTCTTCCTTCGTGGCTTCTGACTCACCATACCAGGTTTTCATTTCTCCCTTTGTGGCTTCTGACTCACCATACCAGGGGTTTCTTTTCTTTCCTTCGTGGCTTCTGATTCACCATACCAGGTTTTCATTTCTCCCTTCGTGGCTTCTGACTCACCATACCAGGGGTTCATTTCTTTCTTTGAAAATGGGTCCTAGGACGAGGGTTCTCCACGTCATGCTAGGACTGCCTGATTTTTGAAAAGGGGTCCTGGGACGAGGGTTCTCCACGTCATGCTAGGACTGCCTGATTTTTGAAAAGGGGTCCTGGGACGAGGGTTCTCCACGTCAAGCTAGGACCACTTGATTTTTGAAAAGGGGTCTCATGACGAGGGTTCTCCACGTCCGATGAGACTGCCTGATTTTTGAAAAGGGGTCCTAGGACGAGGGTTCTCCACGTCATGTTAGGACTGCCTGATTTTTGAAAAGGGGTCCTGGGACGAGGGTTCTCCACGTCATGCTAGGACTGCCTGATTTTTAAAAAGGGGTCCTGGGACGAGGGTTCTCCACATCATGCTAGGACCGCTTGATTTTTGAAAAGGAGTCTCATGACGAGGGTTCTCCACGTCCGATGAGACTGCCTGATTTTTGAAAATGGGTCTTGGGACGAGGGTTCTCCACGTCATGTTAGGACCGCTTGATTTTTGAAAAAGGGTCCTGAGATGAGGGTTCTCCACGTCATGCTAGGACCACTTGATTTTTTAAAAGGGGTCCAAAGACGAGGGTTCTCCACGTCTGATAGGACTTTTTGATATTTTGAAAATGGGTCCTGGGACGAGGGTTCTCCTCGTCCGCTGGGACTGTTTGATATTTTTTTATAATGGGTCTTGGAACGAGGGAATTATTTTCTGTTCAAAATAAATTCGAAAAATTATTAAAAATTACGAAAAATATTTTTTGTTCCTGAGGCTAAGTCAAGGCTTCCAAAGTTGATTTTGTGATTTTATGACTTTTTTTGATATTTTTAATTAATTTTAAAGAATAAAAATCACAATAATAGATGGTCAAAAATCAGGTGTCAACAAACATCTCTGCTAATTATAATCTTAGATGAATCAGAACACCAAAACCTATAACATTTTACACTAGAAGCATAACCATGAAAAATATATTTTTTCGCTCTAGGCTCTAGTTTTCCTTCACTAACATGTGCATATGCTGGACTTCCAAAAACTCGAAGAGAAGAATAATTAACAGGTTTACCTGACCATACCTCCTCAGGTGTCTTGTTCTCAATAGGTATGCAAGGAGAACGATTTATTAACCAGCAAGCAGTATTGACTGTTTCAGCCCAAAATTCCTTACTCAAACCAGCGTTAGACAACATGCACCTTGTTCTTTCTAATAGGGTTCTGTTCATACGTTCTGTAATACCATTCTGCTGCGGTGTATACACTGTAGTTTGATGTCTCACAATTCCTTCATTCTTGCAAAACTCATTAAATTCGCCTCCACAAAATTCTAGCCCATTATCTGTTCTCAGCCGCTTAATTTTCTTACTGGACTGCTTCTCAATTAATATTTTCCATTGCTTGAATGTAACGAAAACATCACATTTTGCCTTGAGAAAAAATACCCAAACTTTTCTTGAAAAATCATCAATAAAAGTAAGTACATACTTGGAACCAAGGCCTTTCGATGGAACTCTGGCAGGCCCCCAGAGATCAGAATGAATGTAATCCAGAGTACCCTTTGTGCTGTGAATTCCTATTTTGAAACTGCCTCTTTTCTGTTTCCCAAAGACACGATGTTCACAGAAATCTAGTTTTTCAATTTTCTGACCACACAAGAGACCTCTTTTACTTAGCTCCTCTATCCCTCAAATACTCATATAGCCTAGTCTTATATGCCATAATTTTGTATTATCTGAATCTGTCATATCAGAGAGACCGCAGCTGAACCAGTAATAGTAGAGGCTTACAGCTGATACAAAGTACCAATTTTATGCCCTTTCATCAATAAAAGTGATCCCCTCATAATTTTTAGAACTCCACCCTCAACAGTAAATCTACAACCATTGGCATCAAGTGTACCCAAAGAGATTAGATTCTTCCTCAAATCAGGCACATGTCTGACATTATCTAAAGTTCTGATCATGCCATCATGCATCTTAATATTAACGGTACCAATCCCAACAGCTTTGCATTTAGCATTATTGCCCATTAGAATAACTCCACCATTATATTCTTTGTATGTAGAGAACCTATCACGATGAGGGCACATGTGGTACGAACAGCCTGAATCAAGAGTCCAACCATCACAAAATTTATCTTTATCATCTGTAACCAATAGCCAATCTTCGTCTTCTTCTTTAGCAACATCAGCTTGAGCAGGATTTTCGTTTTCCTGATTCTGTCTATTTTGGTAGATGCGATTGACATTCGCTTGATTTTGCTGATTCAAATTATTTTCTCTTTGCTGATTTGCCTTCAATTTCAGACAATTTATCTTGATATGCCTTGGAGACTTACAATAATTGCAAATCATATCTCTATGTTTGGATTTTGACCAGCTCCTACCATTATTGCTTCTCTCAACAGACCTTCCCCGAGCAATTAAATCAGCCACATGGTTATTACTGCCTTCAAAAGTCAAATATGTATCAAGTTTCTACTTATTTAGCAGACTAGTCTTAACATCTTCAAAATCAATAGTTTCTCTAATAACAATCATGGTCTCTCTAAAATTCATATAAGATGGAGGTAGTGAAACTAACAACAAAAGAGCTTGATCCTTATCTTTAATCTTAACATCAATGCTCCTTAATTTAGCGATAATAGCATTGAACTCAGAAATATGAGATTTAAAATAAGTACCTTCAGCCATGCAAAAAGTGAAGAGCCGTTGCTTGAGCCTCAATCGAATAGTGAGAGACTTTGTCAGAAAAATACTCTCCAATTTCATCCATAAACCTGTAGCTATTTTTTGATCTAGTACCTCTTGCAAAACTTCATTCGTGAGGCACAGCTGAATAGTGGACAAAGCTTTTTCATCCAATTCTTCCCATGTTTCATCTGACATGGTTTCGAGTTTCTTCCCTTTACTAAATAGAGTTTTCTTCAAACCCTGCTGCGTAAGAACAGCTAACATACGAACCTGCCACAAGTTGAAACTGCCGCTCCCATAAAACTTCTCAATATCCAATTTCGTTGTTGAACTTGAAGCCATAACCAGAAGATCGAAAAATACCATAAGGCTCTGATACTAGTTTGTTACGATAATGCGGAAACTGAAACGAAATTGAGACAGTGGAGAAGAACGGAACGCCAAGAATTACGAGGGAACCCTTGCGGGAAAAACCACGGGAGAGAGGAGAAGCAAAATCCACTATGAGAATTAGGGATTATAAAAGAGGCAACGTAAGCTTCTTTATCAGACAGTTTGAGAGAAGAGCAATATTTATAGTATTACCCTTCAAACCCTAATTTTGGCCCAATGCCTTTAAGTTAAGCCCTTAACTATTCAAGGATATTAACAAAATCAATGCTGCCTTGACTGGAGGCTAAGGTTCATTGAAAATAGAAGGTATGCACTGCATCGCTCCAAGTCATTAAATTTTAGCATTGGATTACCCAGTAGACACACGCCTAGGAAGACTCGTTCATTAAACATTTTGTATTCCACATCATTCGCAAAGCATTTGCGCGCCACTCAGAGGTTCATCTATATCTTTCTGTGCGACAGGCAAGCATCCTCACCTCATTTTTTGCCTATCTGACTTCCATGGAGAAAGATCGAAGTCAGAGCAAGGCAAACAAAGGGATGCACCGTCTCGTTTCAGGGCGTTCCTTTGCGGTGCTTGTTGCGCCGATTCTTCTCTCTATGCTTGTATTCAACCATCTCAAGAAGAAGAAAAGGAGTGCGGAAAAAGAGAGCACTGAAGGAGCGAATGCTCTTTCGTTCATCTCTGCGATACCCACAGGAGGAGGTAGCGATTGATTCGATATATTCTTGAGCTTCAGAGGCTCAGATACGCGCATGGGATTCACTGATCACCTCTACCACAGTCTGGTCAACGCAGGGATAATACCGATTTGCGTATTCATGGACAATAACAGCCTCCCAATGGGCGAGGAATTTGGCTCACAACTTCTCCATGCAATCACACGGTCTAAGATTTTGATCCCTATCATTTCTGAAAATTATTTTTCGAGCAAATGGTGTCTCCGGGAGCTCATTCGTATCATGGACTGCAAGGAAAGCACGTCGCATATCGTGTTACCCATTTTTTATAAAGTGGACCCATCGGATGTGCGGTATCTAAAAGGAAGTATTGGGAAGGCCTTCCATTCACAGAAGAAGCGTTTTGAAAGAAGAAGAAGAAGAAGAAGAAGATATCCAGGAAGGGCAACGAGCACTTAGAGAAGTCAGCTATTTACATGGATGGGAGTCTGATAAAATTGCTAACGGCTACGTAGCTTTCACCTGGACATTTTTTGTTTAATTTATAAGATCTCTAATTCATGCAAAACAGATGTAATGGGGATGAACTACTTTCACTAAAACTCAAAATATCCCCAAAATGACCCAATGAACAACCACAAACGCTAATATTCCCAAAGATGTCGCTCAAAAAATAAACCTACAAACACTAAAGCCCAAGTACCCATGAAAGCCCAATAATTACAGAGCAAAGAACAAGGAAACGACAACCCCTTCAGCCTATAGTACCAATGACCCAACAATATGCCTAAAAAGAACTCAAATACTGATCGCCACCAGATTGCTGACGGGGTGTTGGCTCAGTTGATAAGAATAGGACACTTCGCATTGACCATGTCTAGATTTATAATCTCTTTTTGTTTTTGTTGTTTGACAGGCATGAAGGAGAATTGATAAAGCTAGTGGTCGAAGCTGTTGTGAGTGAGTTACGGAAAGACTTTCAGCTACATGTTCCTAAGGAACTAGTTGGACTTGAAGGTCAGGTCCTGTGAAGGAAATTATGAATTGGATAGACAATCCTTCCGTCAATGCTCGGATGATTGGAATTTATGGCATGGGTGGGATGGGCAAGACGACTCTTGCCAAGTGCATATACAATCAACTCTCGAAAAAAATTTCGCATGTCAGCTTCCTTCCAGATATTCGAGAAACTGTCCGGCGCCACGATATTAAGGATCTTCAGAGTCGACTAATATCTGATATACTACAGATGGACATTAAAGTGTCTACAGTTGATGATGGAATTAAAACAATCAAATGTAGATTTGAAGGGAAAAAGGTTCTCCTTCTTTTGGATGATATAGATCACAAGGATCAACTGGACGCTTTGGCAAGGGAAGATAACTGGTTTGCTTTGAGAAGTATTATCATTGTCACAACATGAAATAAAGCCGTTCTCGATCAATCTGAATTCGAGTTACGTTACAAGTACGAATGAATGAATTAGATGAGGCGCCTTCATTGCTCTTGTTCAATAGACATGCATTTCGTTCGGACCATTCTTCGAGGGACTTTGAGGCTATGATACATGATATCATATCCACCATGGGTGGGCTTCCCTTGGCTCTCAAGGTTATAGGTTCTTACTTGTATGGAAAAACAAATCGAAAGGTATGGCAAGATGTGCTGGCGAAATTAAGGAAAGAACCGCATAGAGATGTCCAAAAGATACTGAAGATAAGTTATGATGTATTAGAACATGGACATCAGGAGATTTTTCTCGACATTGCTTGTTTCTTTATTGGCGTAGATATCAAATTCTCCATTTATATGTGGGACAGTTGTGGATTTTATGCAAGTCTAGGAATCGAAGAATTGAAGTTGAGGTGCTTAATAACAACTGGAGACGATGGCAAGATAATGATGCATGATCAATTGAGAGATCTTGGAAGAAATATTATTTGCCAAGGACAATGCCTGAGAAATGTAGTAGATTATGGGACAACGAGGAATTCTTCGAAGTACTAACGGAAGAAAAGGTAACAAATAGCACTCATTATTCTTTCCCTCCCCTCATGTTCACATTTTGTTAAATCGGATCTATTGTAATTTTTTTTATCTATTATGAAAAAAGGCACTACTTTTCAGGAAAAAATCTATTTAAAGATCCATTAATGTCCATTGTAGATTAATCTGACAACTATTTGAAATATAAATGTTCCAAGGATGAAAATGCTATATAATTTAGTTCGAATTCGTTGACATTAATTAACTTATCCTGTCAAAAACTTAATTTACTATCAGTTTAAGATCCTTCAAGTATGACTCTACCCTAAAAATCCTTTTTATTTAAAGAAAGTAATTTTCATATTTTGTTGAATATTTACAATTGCAAAAATCGCCTTAAGCACTATATTACGAAAATCTTACTATTTTTTTTTCTATTTACTGTCACGTCAAGGTTTGAAATATTGTTCAAATTTCAAAAGATCACAACATTAATAAAGGTGAGTTTTTGTCACGCCCGGCCCCCTGTTCATCTGGCGCGAACATCCTCTTGAACCTTTAAACCTGTTCCAGGATACTATTTCCAAACGGCCAAGACAAGAAACTAGCAAGCGGAAGGTAAGGTAGAAAAAGAACTAAAATTCCCTCGACCAAACAGTGACCTAAAGCAATAGTAAGAATGAGATGCATGAGATGAAAAGGCACATTTATACATATCGTAAGGATCAGTCTGTACAACGGTAAGGGTTAGGGAGAGTCTAACAACATCTCCTAGTTAGGGCTGGGATAAGGGCACCAAAAGAAAACCTTTGCGCCAACAAAAGACACCACCCTCAAAAGTTACATTAAACCCTATTACAACAAGGTCTACTAAGAAGTGCTACTGTCTCCCACTTCATCCATATCTTCATCAGGGTCGTAGTCCGAGAAGGAATTGGAACGGACCTCGATAGGTTCCTCTTCTGTCTCGTCCTCAGAGTCAGAGATCTCTATAACTTCCATACTCGCCTCATCTGACGATTCTCCCTCTGGAATATTCCTCGAAACCGCCACGGAAGCCTCTACCTCAATGGACTCGCGTATGGGGTGACACCAAGTAGGTACTACTCCTTGAGGAACCTCTATAGGCTTCAGCTGTTCAGATAAAACACCTCAAACTCTCTTATACCAAGCTTCGAAGCAATGGGGCTGATTAGGCTTATTGGGCTCATCAACCCAAACTACAGTAGCTTTCCTAACATATACGGTGCCTCTCTCTTGTCTGGGAACTCCTCAAAAAATGACGTCATCTCCATGGGTTCACCTAAGCATGTTGGAAGCATCTTCAGGTCCTATGGTATGAAATTAAAAAAAAAATGGGGTTCACGAAGAAATGAGACTTATGTTTCAGTGAGCTAACCTAACCTTAAATTAGATCATCGTCCCACCGGCACCACAAACACCACACAAGCAAATAACAGGCAAAAGCAAGACATAACAATTTTTCATATAACTTATCAAGGTCTCGTAATAGATATGGCTAAAGTTAAGAGTGACAACACTACCCAATGTTCATACTTGCCCATAACGGGTCGCCTTCTCATCCGATAAAGGAAAAAAAAAGACATCTCATCCATGACCCCGTGATCTCATCGCCTCAGGGTCTTTCACATTCCCTAACCCCACGATTAGATCGCCTCAGGGTATCTCTTACTCCACCACCCCGCGCCATCACGGCGCATCGGGGTATTCCTCAATCTCGACTCCGCGTCATATAGGCGCATTAGAGTATTTCACTTTCCCGGCCCCGCGATCACATCGCATCAGAGCACTTCACAACAACTCACTTCCTCAATATTTCCAATCAACGAGACATCACAATAAGGATTTACTCGCAAAGCTACATGAGAACAAATCGAGCATTTAAACATAATTCAGGCTTTAACCAGGAATAACATATTTTCCCAAGACAGTTATTCAGAATCGACCTGGCATTATCACCTAGACAAGCAAATATTCATTAGCACGTCATCGTGCTCGCTCCAATAACAGCATACACATCAAGCAGCAAGCCCACCCGGCTCAGTCATAAACAATTCCGTCCGCCATTCCAACCATCCAGTTTAACACCTCGATCAACTCAACAACTTATCAAAGAAAACGTCCGGTCGCGTCCAGATTTTCTAAAAAAAGGTTAGGAACACTCACCTTGGTTTCCTTTAGCAAATTAACACTTCAAGCCTCTTGAAAAGTCCGAACCCGGCACGTTCCTAAGCTGTCCAAAAACGGAACAGCAGCCTTGCTTAGAAAACAATCGCCGATTTAACCAATATAATCGTCCCAACTTCGATTCCACACCTCGAACTCTTCATAGACTCTTAAATTAACATTTTGCATAACTCAACTACACATTTGCAGCATAACGACTTCACCACAGCCCCCAAACAGAACCGAAAAAAAAAATTTAGGGCAGAGGCAGAGTGAAGCGGCTCCAACTTTTCTCACCAAAATCAGTCCAAATACTCACTCTAGGTACCAATCCTCTCACAATTGAACCTATTGGAACCTCAATCTATGTATTTTAGTGTTCCACAGAAAATTTAGCAGCAACTCAACCTAATTTAGGCCTCTAACAACTCAATCCCGCCACTCCTTCAAGCTGCCCTATGAACAACCAGCAGAATCCCTTCATTCGAAGTCTCATAACTCAAAATCTTTCCTAAACTCTCGGCAACCCTAGAATCACAGGACGTAGCCTATCCTCTAAGAGAAATACCATCGAAAATTTCAACCAAATTGGAGTCCAAATGAGTGAGTTATGGCCACTCTACCTCAGATCGTTCGAAATCCGTCAACGAAACTTGTCGGGGCTGGCCGGAACAGCTCATGCCTTCTTTTGCCGAGATTCCAATTGGAAAACGTCGGGAGGAGGTTGAACTTTGAGGTAGGGGAGGGCTCGTTGCCTGGACTTCGCCGAAAGAAGCCGTCGTGAGGGACGAATCCGGCGAGCAGAACTGAACGAAGCGGACAGCTTCTGTTCGACAAAGAGAAAGGAAAAAAAAAACGCAGAGAAGAGAGGGAGAGGAAGAGTCTCGGTCGAACAGCAGAGGAAAAGAATAGAGAGAGATGGTCTGGTCCCCCCTTTGGTCAATCTCTAGAGAATTCCAAGTTTAATGGATAATTAATGCTCACTACAAAAGGCTTGCCACATGTCCTAACACCTCCAAAAATCTAAAATTTCTTCCCAAACTACCCCCCCTCCAATTCGGCAGCTTCAAGAGGGGATTAAGAGACCAAAACGTCCTCGTCCAAATAATTAGGCAAGGCCAAGACTCTGGGGGTAAAACGGTCTTTTCACATTTTTCGCCTGAAAATCCAATTTTTCGCTAATCCTTCATTTCTTACCGGCGTCGTTCAATCCAAATTACTTCTTACAATCTTCATCCCCATTTTCCATTCTCGAGACCTCATATCGTGGTCGATCTCTCATTGTCGTAATTCCGATTTATCTCGAACTAACGGGCGGCTTTTGCGGACTCTACGCGTATCGACTCAGTGATTTTTATCACAGTTAGGAAAACTTAAGTGCGGCAAATTTTGGTTGTCATGTAATCGTAAGAGTCTATTACTATCCCCCGACGACCGCGATCATCATAAATTGATTTAGGAAAAATTCGCAAATCATACGTTGGTTAAGCAGCATCACCCGCGTCCCAATCATATAACACTAGCAACGGATTCCTTAATCGTTTTCTGATTGGCCTCGATTCTAAATATCCCTCGACGATCCTTATGGTCAAAATGCCGTTTTCTTATCGAATTTCCTAGGTCCACGTATCTCGTCGTGCGTTAGCATTTCCCCTTTGGTTAGTTAACTCGTGACTGATTAGGTCAGAGCGAGATATAACTGAAATACTTCAATAGACATCTTACAATTTAAGGTCTCAGAATGACAAGAAAATCGGACTGTCACAACTCTTCCCCCCTTACAAAAATTTCGTCCTCGAAATTTGTTACAAACCACTATTAAAAAAGATGGGGGTATTGACGCCTCATCGCCTCTTCGTTCTCCCACGTAGCACCTTCAGTTCCATGGTGTTCCCAGACTACTTTGACTAGCGATAATTTCTTGTTCCTTAAAACGTGCTCCTTATATTCTTCAATCCTGATAGGTCTTTCCACATACGAGATTTTGTCGTCCAATTCTATAGTCTCGTAGTCCAAAACATGCGTCGGGTCTGGCTCGTACTTCCGTATCATCGACACATGAAAAACATTGTGCACTTGAGACAAATTTGGTGGCAAAGCCAGTCGGTAAGCTAAGGTCCCAATTCGTTCCAAAATCTCGAATGGTCCTATATATCTCGGACTCAACTTCCCTTTCTTTCCAAATCGATATATTCCTCGCATAGGTGATATCTTAAGAAAAACATGATCACCCACTTGAAACTCCAAAGGTTTGCGTCTCTTGTCAGCATAACTTTGCTGGCGGCTTTGCGCGATCTTTAATCTATCTCTGATTACCTTCACTGCTTCAACAGACTGTTCTACCAATTCTGGTCCCGTTATGCTTCTTTCCCCTACTTCATCCCAGCACAACGGAGTCCTGCAGGCTCTTCCATATAGTGCCTCAAATCGTGCCATTCCAACACTTTGCTGATAACTACTGTTATATGCGAACTCCACTAGGTGCAAATGATTTTCCCATCCGCCTTTAAAATCTATAACGCACGCCCGCAGCATGTCCTCGAGCGTTTGAATTGTCCTTTCTGATTGTCCATCCGTTTGCGAATGATACGCCATACTAAATTGCAATCGGGTTCCCATGGCGTCCTGAAGACTTTTCCAGAAATTAGCCGTAAACTTCGGATCTCGATCCGACGTAATCGTTATAGGCACCCCATGTAATCTCACCACGTGACGCATATACAACTCGGCGTACTTGTCCATTGCAAAATCCTTTTTCACAGGTATGAAGTGTGCAGACTTGGTTAACCTATCCACAACTACCCAAATTGAATCATGTCCCTTTTGACTTCGTGGCAGTCCCATAACGAAATCCATTGTGACGTGTTCCCATTTCCATTCCTGGATTTCCAAAGGCTGAAGCAATCCGCCAGGTTTACAATGCTATGCCTTTACTTGTTGGCAAGTTAGGCACTTCGCCACATGCCTTGCTACGTCCACTTTCATACCGTTCCACCAATAGTGCTGACGCAAGTTCTGATACATCTTCGTGCTACCCGGGTGAATACTATAATTACTTCGGTGAGCTTCAGACAAAATCCTTTCCTTAAGCTCTTCATCATTAGGCATGCAAAGACATCCACGAAATTTTAAGATTCCATCCTCAGTTACCTGAAAATCGTCTTTCCTCTTCGTCACATCCATACTAAGAATTTTCTGTATTTCAGGATCCGTAGCCTGCAAAATCTTTATCATTTCCCAAATTTCCGGTTTAATCCTCAAAGTCGCTACCAAACTTGTCAATTCACTTCCAATTTAAACTCCGAATCCCTCAATCCTTCAAGCATAGACCATCCCCTAACCACCAAGTACGCGATACTAGACTTCCGGCTGAGTGCATCTGCAACCCTATTCGCCTTTCCAGGATGGTACAAAATGTCGCAATCGTAGTCCTTAAGCAACTCCATCCATCGACGTTGCCTCATATTCAACTCCTTCTGAGAAAACATATATTTTAAACTCTGATGGTCCGTGTAAATTTGAAACCGTTCACCACATAGGTAGTGCTCCATATTTTTAGAGCGAAAACAATCGCAGCTAGTTCCAAGTCATGCGTCGGGTAGTTCAACTCGTGGGGTCTCAGCTGTCTCGAAGCATACGCTACTACCCTTCCATGCTGCATTAGTACGCACCCCAAACCTTTCAATGACGCGTCGCTATAGATTTCGAAACCTCTAGGTCCGGAAGGTATGGTGAGAACTGGTGCGGTTGTCAAATGGTGCTTAAGTTCACGAAAACTCCTTTCACACTTATCCGTCCATTCAAACTTCGTAGATTTCTTAGTCAGCTGCGTCAATGGCATGGCTATGGACGAAAACTTTTCCACAAAGCGCCTATAATAACCAGCCAATCTCAGAAAACTTCGAACCTCGATAACTGTCGTTGGTTTAGGCCAATTTATCACCGCCTCTATTTTCGCAGGGTCCACAGAAATCCCTTCTCTAGATACTATATGCCCGAGAAATGCTACCTTGTTCAACCAAAACTCACATTTACTAAACTTGGCATAAAGTGAGTGTTCCCTCAAAGTCTGCAAAACAATCCTCAAATGCTTTTCATGTTCTTCGTTACTCCTGGAGTAAATTAGAATGTCATCTATGAACACTATCACGAAACGATCGAGGTACTCCTTAAACACCCGATGCATCATATCTACAAATGCAGCTGGGGTATTCATCAAGCCAAAAGGCATCACTGTAAATTCATAATGTCTATATCTCGTCCTGAAAGCTGTTTTCGGAATATCCTCTTGCTTGATCTTCAACTGATGGTACCCCGTTCTCAAGTCAATTTTAAAAAACACTGAGGCTCCTTGTAGCTGATCGAACAGGTCATCGATCCTTGGCAGCAGATACTTGTTCTTAACAGTCACATGGTTCAGTTGCATGTAATCTATACACAGACGGAAGGATCCATCTTTCTTTCTCACAAATAACACTGGCGCTCCCCACGGTGAAGCACTAGGCCTAATGAATCCCTTATCGAGCAGCTCTTGTAACTGTACTTTCAACTCCTTCAGCCCCGATAACGCCATTCGATAAGGTGCCTTAGAAATTGGTTCCGTACCAGGTGCTAATTCGATCACAAACTCAATTTCCCGCTCAGGTGGTAGTCTAGGTAGTTCTTGGGGAAACACATCGGGAAATTCACGTACTACGTTTATATTTTCCAATTTCGGCTCCTCGACCGTCACATCAACTACCGCCGCCAAGTAGGCTATGCATCCCTCATCTAACAACTTGGTCGCTTCAAGTGACGAAACCAAAGGAATGGAAGTTCCTCCACGACTTCCCTTAAACTCAAAACTAGGACGGTCTTCTGGAGAAAAATGAATTACTCTGCTACCACAATCAAACACGGCCTTTTGTTTGCCCAACCAATCCATCTATATAATCACGTCAAAGTCGTACATGGGTAACACGGCCAAATCTATATTTCCTTCGTTACTACCAATGGTTATCTTACAGTTTTCACAGCCTAACGAAACCAACACATTATCCTTCAACGGAGTAGCAACATGCAGCAACACATTCAACGGGTCCAACTTCATATTAACCAAGTCAGCAAATTGAGCAGATACGAAAGAATGCTGTTGACACCTGATTTTTGACCATCCGTTATTATAGTTTATATTTCTAAAATTAATTAAAAATAGCAAAAAAGGTCAAAAAATTGCAAAATCAACTTTGGAAGCCTTAGCCTAGCCTTAGGAACCAATTTTGAACAAAAAATATTTTTTGAATTTTTTAATATTTTTGGAATTTATTTAATTATTAAAATACCCAAAAAAATCAGAAAAAATACCATCCGTGGTCAGAAAATAATAAAAAATTCAAAAATCAATAAAAAATAAAAAATCATAAAAAATTCAAAAAAATTCGGAAAATTCAGAAAAATTCTAAAAAATTCCAGAAAATAGGAAATGGCCACATTCAACTGGCCACGACCTGTTTCGGGTCTTTTGACCCCCGGTCTTTCCAAAATGACGATTTTGCCCTTCCGGCAAACCGCCTTTAAAAAAAAAGTCTAAAAAAAATCCAGGAAAATCAAAAAAAAAATAGGAAATGGCCACAATCAACTGGCCAAGACTCATTCCGGGTGTTTTGAACCCCGACCCTTCTTAAAATGACGATTTCGCCCTTTGGGCGAATTGTCTTCCAAAAATTTAAGAAAAATCAAGAAATTCCAAAAAAAATCTCAAAAATGGGAAATGGTCACAAACAACTGGCCATGGAATATTTTGGGTAATTCGGTATCCAAATCTTCCAAAAATTGACGATTTTGCCCTTCGGGCTAATCGTTCCCAAATCTTCTCATTTTGCCCCTGGTCCTAAATCACGCCTTCCCTAAGCCCTTATGGCTATACTAGGAGGCCATTGACTTGAATTGACGTGCATTGATATGATTTATTTATGCACTTGACTGCGCTTCCATTAAAATTGATTGTGATTGATAGGAATAGTCTTCCAATCTGCATGAAACCCTGAATCAAGCCTACTTCACCCAAAATTGTGCTTGCATGAACTCTTAGCCAGGAAAATCACTCGCGTTAGGTACCGAAAGGGCGTTGGTAATGACACCAGCGTAACCAAGTCCCCGAACCCAAAATCTCTGGTTCCGCAGAACTGATCGACCTCTCCCAATCGATCAGTAAGGTTTCCGGTCTACCCTCCAAGAAAGACCGGTGGCGACTCCAAATGCATGCACAAGTTGCACATGCCACCATGACTATACTGAAGGTCGAAAGCGATCGACTCTTATCGTCGAATCCTTGGAAAAATACTCCCGCCGCGATTTGGTATGGGCCTGGGAGGGCTCGCGCCGATCCAAGACCCGCGATCGGTAATCCATTAGCCGCGTCCGCCTTTCGGACGGGTCGCGACAGCTGGCGACTCCACTGGGGACCTTTGTTCTAGAACCTATGGTTCTAGACCTCAAGTGGACTTAGGCCGTAATTAAAACGTTGAGTGATTTTTCTAACCTTGCAGGCGCTCTTGAAGGTGAGGTAAGTCCGCTCATGATAGGGGTTATATGTTTTTGCAGATTGGAGAAATAAGGGGTGTAGTCCGTGATTAACATTGTCTTATGCAGGTTGGGCGTAGGAATGTATGTTGTGTGGATGATTTGAAGTGCTGATTGATAAACTGCTATGCATGAATTGCATTGTGATGATCACAACACGTGGACACACACAACCGCGCCTAAAACCCCGGGCGTCGCCTATAGGAACACAATAGAAGGAATTGAAAATGGAATCTCCGTGAGAAAAAACGCGGGGTAATCCACTTTTCAATTCCGCTCGCTTCGAACTATGGATCGAGTCCCAATGCAACGATAGCTGTGCAATGGAATCGGCTCTTTCTAGAACTCGAAGTGGGAACCTTAACCTTAGGTGCCAAACCCTCTGATTTTTAGAAGTTCACCATAACTTGTCTCATGCGCATGTCTTTGGGCGGTTGGTACACCTAAAACCGCACATAAGTCGACGAGTTTGGTTGGTAAGACTCTCTATACCTCAAATCTATTACAGTTCATATAAATATAGGCATTTCATTCGTTGCATTCTGGTGATTAGATTAAATGCCATTTCAAGGATAGATGTGTGTGTTTTTCCCAAACGTCCTTGATAGAAGACGAAGAGGATGATATCCCATGACAAGCACCGAGTGAGCAACAAAGGAGCCTACTATGGACATTATTGAGATATCGTCCAATGAAGATGACGAGTTGGGGCAAGTGATCCGGAAGTCACAGATCGAACTTGGGGCATCCTTAAACGTTAGGATCACATTCCTTTGTTTCATTTTCCATTACTAGTCCTCTTGTATAGGGTTTATTTTTATCGAGGCTTTCTCTATCTCACCCCTTAGAGTGATTGTATTAGGGATCTATTGGTGTATACATTTAGATGGAACTTGGTTGTATTTCTTTTGACAGGTCATGGAAATGTGATAGTGACATTTTCTCTAATCATCTGAATACTCCCAAGTCAAGTTTATAATTCCTTTAAAGGAATTAAAATTGAAAATCTTGCACGACCTTTTTGGTCGTATAGGGTAATCCAACCCCAATTTCGCTAGAAGGAATTATACACTTGAATTGGTCCATGCATGTTTTACGTCGCTGGTAATCCACGATAATTGATCGAGAATATCGGCGTTGTTTTGAATTTAATGACGAGATAGATGTCCAAATTACTCTCGTTCTTAACAAAACGGCCTTGATTTGGATGCCGTATCTTCAATTAAATTTAAAACACGTTATTATGCCTCGCACTTTTGAGTAATTCGTTCCTCTCGAAATTGATCAAAAGCGATTATTGTGAATTACATTCCTTTCAATAGTATGCTTTCTTTCGAGGAATATTGATAAAAACTTTTCGCGCAAGATTAAAACCCTTGTAAAAGTTCTTGTCCTTATTAATCATGGGCAAGCATAGGATTGAAAGGGGTTTTTGATTTCTTTTTCAAATTATTCCTTCTGATTCTGTCTTTTTATTTGCAGGTAAAAAAATAGGTAATAGAGAGAAATCTTTTCCTGGACAAGTCTAAGGCTATTATCTCATCTGATCATGAGCGAGTTATAAAATCAGGACATATTTGCTCGGCTTATTGATATTATGGTTCGGCTCACCCAAGTTGAAGATGTTCGGATGCTCGAAGAAATGAACCATACAGAAGTTAAAACACACACACAAGAGTTCTCATTTATTTTGCTCAGTGGAGGGTTTTCAAAAGCAGGACATACAATTCGGGGTAGAAAAGTAAAGCCGAAGTGAGCCCTAATTAACGACACGAAGGAGCCCAACTGACCCTCCATGTTATTAATGCTCTGCTCATACTCCCAACTCCGCATGTCATGGTCGGCAAGCCTGAGGAGAAGACTTTTGCATTCTCCCTTAACTTCGGCGACCTTGGCCTCATGTTCTTCGGCGATTGTTTCCAGGTCTCGAACCAGTCCATTCCCGCGAGCTATGTCCGCGGTTATTTTGTCGAGCCGTTCTTCCTGCCAGTCGCTCTGAAGCCTCAACAGGACATTGCAGCGGTCATGCTCGCCGGTGGTCAGGGATAGGGCCAATTGCTCCACCAGATTTCTCCTCTCGCGAAGCAACGTCGCGACCCGCTCATTAGCAAACTCGACGGCCTTTTTGTAACTATCGGCCAAATAGTTGGTCAGCACCAAATGATCAGATCGATCCTCATAACGAGCTCGCAAGACGCGAGCCACGAGAACCTCCCGATTAGCAGCACGGTAGGCCTCTAAGGAGTGTGCAAAGAGAGTCGGGAAAATTCTATATTCCCTCCCCAGTGTAGTACCTTCGAGAGAAGTGGTATCAAGGTCCTCGAGCAGGACACGGATTTCATCCTCGGTCGCAGAATGATCGGTTATGTGTGCGTAACCGCGACCCAGTAGGTTATAAAGCTTTTCCCACTGGGCCAAGACATCAGTTGAAAAAGTGCGCACGGGAGAGGAGGCCATTTGCGTTGGGTTGGCTTGAGAATAAGACGAGGCTAACAGAGAGATTAGAAGGAAGAAGCTGATTATGCGAGAACGTTAACCTTCCATACATTAATTCCTCATTTTATAGCAACTCGAGGATGATGAAGGGTCTCAGTAATAATGCTGGTAGAGCCCAGTTATGGGGTAAAGCAGGAGGTCCCCTCACATGAACCATTGGATTCGTCTCGGTCCGCGATTTCCGGCTTATCAATTAAAAGATGTAAAAGATTTGTCGGGATCACCATTATTAGAGTTAGGTGGGAGGTAAGCGCAACTATCGAAAAAAGCCCTAACAGGATTCAGCACTCACATCACGTTGAAAAGCTAAGCGAGAAATTCAAGGTCTTGACGGGGAGCGTTTGCCTAATGATTTTCTTTCATGCTTGAAGAGCGTCTCCTAATCATACAAAGTCACTCGAAGAAAAATTTATAGGGAGTGAGCATACAGGAGAGAGTAGAGAACTCTGAGTGGGCAAGAACCAATCAAACATTTCTCAATCCAACATATTTAAGAGGTTACTGTCAGTTGCTAGAGGCGACTGACTCAAAAATCTCAAAAATTGAACTACTGAGTGATCTCGAAGATTCCAAGACCAAGTCTAACACCAAAACCATGGAGCCCAACACTTCTGGCAACGGAAATCAAAATCACGGCGACGACGACAACGACATCCACGATGCTCAACTCGGGAAAAGAAGACGTCCTCACCAATACTCTCAGGAGGAAACCCAAATGCTGGAAACCCTCTTCAGTAAAAGCCCTCACATGAAAAAGAAGTGGAGAATTGAATTGAGCCGAGAGTTGGGGATTAATCAGTCGAGGATCCAGTTTTGGTTTCAAAATAGGAGATCCAAATCGAAGGCTCAACGCAAACGTCAGGTGGTCGAGATTTTAAAGGAAGAAAACCAAAAGCTGCGAACAGAAAACATGAGGTATGAAGAAGCTCTCAATATTACCGTTTGCCCTCATTGCGATAACCCCATCGCCCTCGGTAAGATATTCCTCGATAAGCCTCACGCAATGATTGAAGACGTTCATTTACCACCCTACTCCCTCGGGGCATCTCCTGCTCAACCAGATTTTGCCGGAGTCACGCATGAGCAGGATGATCCTACGAAGACGATACAAATGCCTCCTGGGGGATGGGATTTGCATCGCTTTGATTGGAGCTACAGTTTCAAGGAGCTGGATGTTACCGCCGACCAGCTCAAAGCATATCAGCCTCATGCACAACAATTTTCGATAGGGTCGGGTCCTGCTAGAGATGAGTTAATCAGTCGTCAAGCCATCGATGCAATTTTGGGCCACGATAGGAAGAGGTTCGCTTGGCCCCCTGAACTGCATTTCAGATTCCTAGACGTGGTTCACCAAATGGGGATCGATTCAGCAACTCCGACACGCATATTTAAGGCCATGAGTGTACCGGGGCTTAGTAAGGAACTGGTCAGGAATCACCTTGCTGCCTACAGAAAGCTATTAAAACAGCGTCGAGCAGAGCTAAGCCGAGAGGAATCCATCTCGAGCTCAAAAGCTATGGGGGACCGCCATTGTAATGCTCAGGCATCAGGAGGTACCCGGCCAAATTTAAGCATCAATCAAGCTAGCAACCCGACCACCGGCAAACTGAAAGCTGATCAGAATGTCCTTCCGGGCCATTTCAACACTTTTCAAGAGCACGTGTCACAAGTACAGCGAGTGCGCACTCCTCCATTCGAGCAGCAGTCGGCTGGTGCTCTGCCTGCCGCTGGTCAACCCACGACAGACAATTTCTTTGATGATGGGCTCGATGCCTTGTTCAATCAATGGGAAGCTGGCATGCTTGGACAGCCATGATCTAGCACCTGACTCGGGGCACGATGGGTTGGTCGCTACGATCACCCATGGAAAGAAGAGCATGTTCACGAGTGGATCACTCTTTTTATCCATTGTAAAGTTCCTATGGGAACATTTTTCTTTAATGGCTATAGTTAATTATGTATGAAAACCAACGCTATCGACGAACATTGTCATGCTCAGTTGCGATGATCCCTTGTTAGATTAAGTCTGAAACCAGGGACGATCTTTAAATTTTGAGTGGCCACGAATTCATTCCTCACCGAACGCCCAAGATGTTGAAATGGAGAGTAACAGCATGCACAGGGGAAATGCCACTTTCGTTTAAACGATGAAAAGGGGTTGAGAGAAGGTCATGGCGTTAACTCCATGGGAGTTAAATGAATTAAACGGAGTCATTAATTGCGGATCCGCCGCTGTTCCCCACGTTCTCGGGCCTAGCAAATCATAAAAGGCGCCGAAAGATTGTAGACCCACCACTTTGAAGACTTAACTAGGGGACAAGCGCAATACTCGATGAAACCAAATCAATGCAAGAGAGTTTGTGATCATATCACGAGGAAAAAGAAAGGGGAATACAGACGATGAGTAATTGCGGGGTCTCGGGAGGAGCGCTTGCTTGCTGGTCTTCATATGCAGCCTGAAGGATGGTTCCAGGACACGCACAATCACTTGAGAAAATTTCTAGAGTGAGCAAACACGTAAGAGCGAATTGAAAAAGCTGAGTGAACTAGATCAGCCCGAGATACTCCGATCCATCATGTTTAAAAGCTATTCCCATCTGCTAGAAACGCCCGACCTGGACATTTCTGAGCACGAACTGCTGGGAGACTTCGAAGATCCCGGAGCTGAATACTGCCCGAAAGCCATGGAGACTGACTCCTCTAGCGATGAAATTCTAGGTTTCAGCTACGAAGAAGGAGTATACAATGATGACCGGAGTCGGAAAAGGAAGCAACTACAACGCCACACTCCAGGCCAAATCCGAGAGCTCGAAGCTTTCTTCAATGAATGCCCCACTCCAAGCAGACAACAGAAAATGGAGTTGAGCCGAAAGATAGGATTGGAGCTTTCGAAGGTCAAGTTTTGGTTCGCCAACAAACGAACCCGGGTGAAACAGCAATACGCAGACCATGAGTTACTGGTCCTGAAGGAGGAGAATGAGAAGCTTCAAGCTGAAAGCGCGAGATATAAGGAAGCTCTGACCAAGGCCACCTGCCTTAATTGTGGTAATCCTGTTGTCCTCGGCGAGGTGTTCCTCGATGAACCATCCCTGTTGACGAATAACGCTCAGCTGTTACCGTATTCTCCACAGCATTTTCCGACACAGCCAGATACCGCCGGAGATCTGCATGAGCAAGTCAACACCATAGGATCAACACCAACATCCTCTGAGAGATGGGATATGAATCATCACAGGGGGAGTTCTCTCAATGACGAACTCGCTGTCGCAGCCAGCCAATCCAAAGACGGTGAGTCCCTCCCTGGACAACTTTTGAAACGACTAGATCCCGTAGAGAATAGCTACCGAAGTATTGACGATATTTTGGGTGATAAGAGAACAAGGTTTTACTGTACCTATGAACTTCACATCAAATTTGTTGATGCAATTCGAGAGCTGGGAGTTGATTCGGCTAGCCCACTACGCATACTCGAGATTATGAATGTGCCGGGGCTCTCTAGAATTAACGTTGAGTCTCACCTCAAGTACTATAGGAGATTGCTAAGGGATGGAAGGATAGCGTTAAACCATCATAAAGCCGGTTGGAGCTCAAGTGCTGGGCAGAGTTACAACCATGATGATTGGAGGGCCAAGAGCACCCAACCGTGTTTCAGCGATGACGGGACCGGCAGTCGTGTCAGCGACTCCTCTGACCCAAATCAGAATGCTCCGCCGAGCTATCACAATACTCCTCAAGAGTATATGCCACAGTTCCAGCACATAGAGATTCCTCAGTTTGAGCGCGAATCAGTCATTAATGCTGTCCCTGAAGCGGATCTGGCATTGGTAGAGAGTGCACATATGAACCTGCCGGTCATTGGAGGAAGTTCCAATTCGAGGGGTCAAATTGCTCACGGCAAGAGCAAAGAGAGGAATCCCTCGCCTGCAGTCGACGACACCCAATCTGGGCACCAAGGGCTAGAAAGAACAGGTGATTTCCTTGATGAGGAGCTGGACACTTGGATCAATACTCTTCAGGAATGTATGTCTCAACCCCAACAAGGCAATGATGAAGGTTCCAGCTCAAAGACTCCAATCCCTCACAACGAAGGCAATGAAAGAAATCTGCCCCCAACAATCGTTGATACCCAACTTGAACATCAATGGCTCGAAGACCCGAGCAATTTCCTTGGCGATGAGTTCGATCTTTGGCTCGATCAATTTGGAGCCGGAGGACCATCGCAGTGGTGACGCAAGGCCGGTGATTAGACGTCTGATGCAAGGCATGGCTACTCGATGAAAAATGCTTAGAGGAAATGGGTTGAATACTCCTATTGAATATGTTGTTGATCGCACTGTAAGGTTCCCACGGGAACATCTTTCCTTAATATCTAGAACTAATTGCGCGTGAGTGTCAACATCACCCTTTGAGCATCTTCAAGCCGAGGGCCGTGGATTAATCACTTAATCCGTGGAGCAAGTTTCATGAACAATGACTATTACCCGCGGAGCATAATGGGATCTACCCCTTCAATACGAAATACGTTTGGCCGCGAAGCCACCTATTTGGTAAAACGATGTATCGTTCCTAAACGATCTTCAATCGAATACCGAAGTAATGTCTCCTTTCTTTTCCTTCTCAGATGATAAACATGGATAAAGCACTCAAGGAGCCATGCGTTCAAATAACAGAACAGACGTTGCCTAACTGAGGGCAGATGAACCATTGATGTTGCAAACACTCCAAGAATGGATAGGCGGATTTGATAGATGTTGTTCATATCAATATGCAACATCAGAATGGGATGAAAATCAAGAGTAAAGTTGTATCGTCCCAACTTGTCTTGAATTTAGGAATATGAATTGACACTTATTGTTTATCCTTGACAGGGGAGTCGCCTTGCAGACGAACAAGTTTTTACATCCCATGTACTACTCGTTAGAGTACATGACCAAGGGTAGGATTTATCGTTTCGATTTTTGAAAAATTCGTGAACCTACAATGATATGCTTCTTTTACATTTGCAGGGATCCGCAGCTGCGACGGACAGGTAAGTATCCCTTTTCCCAGTCAGCTGGAGATAAAAAAAATGTCAGAATCCTTTCAGCCGGCATAAAGATTTTCCAATGCATCGATATTCATGATTTAAATCGGGAGGTTGCCCAAAGCATGAATAAAACATGCACGATACATCACAAAATCCCCTCGATGGATAAATTTTGGGAAAGAAAGAAATGAATTTTTCCAAATATGATTATTTGTCAAATCATTCAAAAGGAAGTTTACTCAAAAGAGAGGCGAGCCCAGTCCAAACACATCCTACATACACTTGAGAGATGAGGGAAGTGAATCGGATAGCAAAATCTGTACCTACGGAGGTAGGGACCATTCGCAGCGATTACATGGATTGGGACGACGGAGGCGTTCGTTTCATATTCCCAAATACTACAGGTGACCATTGATAACCCCTTTGAACGGAGGTTTTCATTATCAGCCCTGTCGAGAACCACCCCACATTGGGGCAGAATAGAAGTAAGTCCAACAGCATCAGGAGAAGTGGTTAGAAATTTTGTTGCTCGGACTAACATTAATCTTCGTGTGTTGTTTATATGGTAATCCAAGTGCCATAGGATGACGAGAAGCATTCATTTCTCTATCCCACATACGTTTATCCTTTGCACAGCCAAGTCGAGCCTACAAATTCGTTTCATGAACCCGTTGGTGATCATTGCACATTTCAAGATGGATGCAGCATCACTTTAGAAACGGAAGAGCTCAAGACTAAGGGATTACAAAGAAATTCCTGGATTTATGGTAAAAGCATGTTTAGACTTTCGATCATATGTCTAAAGTGATCTCCTGAAGATGAGAAAAATGGGATTTCAAAAGAAAAATAAAAAAAAAATGAAAATGAGAAAAAAATCCCGGCATCAAGAAAAAGCAAAGTGCCTGGTAAAAGCAAGGCTGATGCCCGTGCAAGCTGTTTGATTGACCCACAATAAAGTCTAGATGGGAAAAGAGGAAATCCCCGAAGGAGCCAAATTCCAAAAAGGCTGCTCGCCAAATGGTGTCAAGCGCGGAATAAAGGCGTAAAAGAGAAAAGACAGGTAGCAAATCTGCAATGATCACCAATGTCAAACTCTCCAAGAATTTTGGGCCAAAAACAAGCCTTTTTCGGTCCCCAATCCTACCAACATCATAACCCTGAAACAGTCTTCTCTGACTAAGACACTTGGGTTAACATATAGCTTAGCTCGAAGAAGTACGAGCAAGACTATTTCTTTCTCATTTTGCATGGTTCTTGACTTGTAAACTCGGAGCAGATGGCGAAAGCTTTCGTTCAATGGCCTCGACTCCAAAGCGGGTCCCCCTTGAAAACCAATATCCAAGCCCAACATTACGGTCCCATGGAAGACCTCCCGACCGATCAAAATGTATGCGCTGCGAATGAGCCTAAAACCTAGGCACAGGTTAGTAGGGAATGGAGTGCGTCCCCTATAAAAAAACCACTATCGCAAAACAGATGAGAAGACCTCCTTGTCGAGAAATATTCCAATTGATGTTTTGAACAAACTCTGTTTGGAATTTTCAAACTGTTGATCCAGATTTTCCATGCAAGGGATTTGTGATCACATTTGCATGCTGCAAGAATGCTTTGGATAACCTCCAGCATCAAACTTAAGTCATAAAATTTTGTCAATTGGACAATTGCTGTCTTCTCAAAGATTACCAATATTTTCTTGGGGAAGAGAAACCTTTAAAAAAAAAAAAAGAAGTCCTAGCATGACGTGGAGAACCCTCGTCCTAGGACCCCTTTTAAACAAAATTTAAGCAGTCTCATCGGACGTGGAGAACCCTCGTCATGAGACCCCCTTTCAAAATTCAAGTAGTCTCATCGGACATGGAGAACCCTCGTCATGAGACCACTTTTCAAAAATCAAAAAGTCCTATCAGACGTGGAGAACCCTCGTCCCAGGACCCATTTTCAAAATATCAAACAGTCTCATCGGACGTGGAGAACCCTCGTCATGAGACCCCTTTTCAAAACTTAGGCAGTCTCATCGAACGTGGAGAACCCTCGTCATGAGACTTTTCAAATATCAAACAGTCTCATCGGACGTGGAGAACCCTCGTCATGAGACCCCTTTTCAAAGTCAAACCGAGGTAGATACCGCCTGAAGGATCAACTCAAGGTAGAAACCGCCTGAAGGGTCAAATTGAAGGTAGAAACCGCCTGAAGGGTCAAATCGAAGGTAGAAACCACCTAAAGGGTCAAACAAAGGTAGAAACCGCCTAAAGAGTCAAAACTTGAAGGTAGATACCGCCTAAATGGTCAAATATGGTAGATACCGCCATAAGGGTCAGCTCATTGGTAGAAACCGCCATAAGGATCAAACTAAACTCAACCAAAGGTAGAAACCGCCTGAAGGATCAATACAAAGGTCCGATCCACCATACGGATCAAAATCCTTCGCAGATCCCAAAGCATGGGATGCGCCTTCCTTAGGTTCCTACCAGTTAGGAACCCCATAATGGTATGACCTACCATACAGGTCAGAGCTTAATCTCCCTAGGATATTCTGAACGAGTCCTAGGTATCTTCTTGAAAGTCGTCACAACCGGCAGCATCTGACAGGTGAGCTTCAGGTAAGCCTCTCTCACTCCGGCCCATGTTCGAATTGCAAGAGTAAACCGGTGATTAATTTGAGCATTCATCAAAAGACTTAAGGGTCCGATGTCATAGCATTTCTTTTCCCCAGTCGAGTCGGTTAAGATTCAGGTGTCATTTTGTCTTTGAAAGTAACCTCTGACGAGCTTACTCTCAAAGAGGGGCAGCTGTTGACACCTGATTTTTGACCATTTGTTATTATAGTTTATATTTCTAAAATTAATTAAAAATAGCAAAAAAGGTCAAAAAATTGCAAAATCAACTTTGGAAGCCTTAGCCTAGCCTTAGGAACCAATTTTGAACAAAAAATATTTTTGGAATTTTTTAATATTTTTGGAATTTATTTAAATATTAAAATACCCAAAAAAATCAGAAAAAATACCATCCGTGGTCAGAAAATAATAAAAAATTCAAAAATCAATAAAAAAAAATAGAAAATAATAAAAAATTCAAAAAAATTCGGAAAATTCAGAAAAATTCTAAAAAATTCCAAAAAATAGGAAATGGCCACATTCAACTGGCCACGACCTGTTTCGGGTCTTTTGACCCCCGGTCTTTCCAAAATGACGATTTTGCCCTTCCGGCAAACCGCCTTTAAAAAAAAAGTCTAAAAAAAATCCAGGAAAATCCAAAAAAAATAGGAAATGGCCACAATCAACTGGCCAAGACTCATTCCGGGTGTTTTGAACCCCGACTCTTCTTAAAATGACGATTTCGCCCTTTGGGCGAATTGTCTTCCAAAAATTGAAGAAAAATCAAGAAATTCCAAAAAAAATCTCAAAAATGGGAAATGGTCACAAACAACTGGCCATGGAATATTTTGGGTAATTCGGTATCCAAATCTTCCAAAAATTGACGATTTTACCCTTCGGGCTAATCGTTCCCAAATCTTCTCATTTTGCCCCTGGTCCTAAATCACGCCTTCCCTAAGCCCTTATGGCTATACTAGGAGGCCATTGACTTGAATTGACGTGCATTGATATGATTTATTTATGCACTTGACTGCGCTTCCATTAAAATTGATTGTGATTGATAGGAATAGTCTTCCAATCTGCATGAAACCCTGAATCAAGCCTACTTCACCCAAAATTGTGCTTGCATGAACTCTTAGCCAGGAAAATCACTCGCGTTAGGTACCGAAAGGGCGTTGGTAATGACACCAGCGTAACCAAGTCCCCGAACCCAAAATCTCTGGTTCCGCAGAACTGATCGACCTCTCCCAATCGATCAGTAAGGTTTCCGGTCTACCCTCCAAGAAAGACCGGTGGCGACTCCAAATGCATGCACAAGTTGCACATGCCACCATGACTATACTGAAGGTCGAAAGCGATCGACTCTTATCGTCGAATCCTTGGAAAAATACTCCCGCCGCGATTTGGTATGGGCCTGGGAGGACTCGCGCCGATCCAAGACCCGCGATCGGTAATCCATTAGCCGCATCCGCCTTTCGGACGGGTCGCGACAAATGCGAAGCCCCAAGGTCAAACAACGCATATGCAGCTTGGTCGCACAAATAAATCGTACATGTGACCACACCGGGTGCATTCTCTGCCTCGCCTCGCGCCACTGCGTAAACTCGTCCTTGGGCTGGTGGTCGATTCACTTCAGTCTGTGGAGCAACTACCGGGGGTGTCACCTGGGGCCTCGGTCCTTGAGGTCTTGGTCCCTGAACTTGATTAGGACAGGTCCTCATCTGGTGGCCCAACTGGCCGCACTTAAAACACACACCCGTCCTAGTCGGACAAGTGTTGACACCAGATTTTTTGACCATATATTATTGTGATTTTTATTCTTTAAAATTAATTAAAAATATCAGAAAAGGTCATAAAATCACAAAATCAACTTTGGAAGCCTTGGCTTAGCCTTAGGAACCAATTTTGAACAAAAAATATTTTTTGGTATTTTTTAATATTTTTTGAATTTATTTAATTATTAAAAATACCCAAAAAATCAGAAAAATACCATTCGTGGTCAGCAAAATACACAAAAATATTCAATAATTTTGTTTTAATTTCCTCTTCAAGTGTGTCACTTTAAATCTCAAAAATTCAGCTCGGGTCACTATGTTCCTTAACAAACATAAACCCGAACCGAGCCCAAAAATTCCTTTTCGAGTCTTTTAATTTTCAATTTCCACTTTTTATAAGCTATGACATTGAATTCTAAAGTCCTGAAATGCAATTAGGCCAATTGGCCCTCCAATTTGATCAATTTTAACCAAAATGGCTTAATTGCATAAAAATCTTTCAATTTAGTCCCCGGTTTCACAATTTTCAAAATTAAATTTTATACGGGCATACCCATTGAAATTAAACATCTCTACCCTATAGTTTTCATCATGCTGAATCCGTGGGTGGCCTCAATTTGGGTTAATTCGACCATTTGGACCTTCGATTTAGCGAAATTAATTTTCGGATCCTAAGGACAATTTGGGGTTTTAACTAAATTTCAATCAATTGATTCACTAAAATACCCCCATTTGATAGAAAACATGTCAAGGAATCCGATTTTGCCATCAATTTTATGAAAAGGGGACGATTTGGGGCCCAATTTGATAAATTAAGTCGAACCGGGCCGGTCAGGTTAGGCCCGACCCGGCCCGGTCCGATCGGGTCTGCACTTGCAGACCCACCGTGGCCAAAGGAAAGGCGCACCGAACAGCGAGGATGAGGACAGCGTGGGAGGGCGTCATTTTTTTAAGAAAAGCGGACGACAAGTGTGGGGGACAACGGCAAAGTGTGAGGCCCGGCTTTGTGGATCGAGGGAGGCCAAAAAGGCTGGTCGGCCATGGAAATGGGGAGGTCGAGAGCGAGAGAGAGCTCGGCCGAGAGAGTGAACGAGAGGGAGAGAGTAGGGGAACAGAGTGCGGGGGGGAGCCAGGTCGAAGACGGTCGTCGCCCCAAGTCGCCATCACCGCCGGCGGAACCAGGTCAGTCCCTTTCCCCTGTTTTTGCTCTGCTTTTCGCTCCGGCGGACAGAGTATGTCTGTCCGACTCGATTCCGATCGAGTCGGACCAAACTCGATAGTAACCATTTATCCCGAAGATACGTATAAGATGATTCAATGGTTGGTTTGGCTCGGTTTCCCTCGTCGAGCTTCGACTAAATCATTTTAGCAATTTACTGTACATACACGCCACATGTTCGACGAATTGCCACCGAAGTCCTCTTGGTCTCCGAACTCGGTTTGGATCGTTGTCCATTCCATCGCATGATTTTTCACTTCAAATAAGCTTAAGAATGTTCCTTACGCCTGGCTTTACCTTTTTCTCTTATGGAATCGACCAAAATGGTCGGACCGAACTTATTCGGCGACCTCGCCGGAGCTTGGAGCTGGGGATCGCCGGCCGAGGATCGTAGGACCTCATGGACCTTAGGTAAGTGTCCTGAGCCATCATACGTGTTGGACATGTATCAAGATCATAGACTAAAGGGCTCGTCGCATCAAAATCAATGCTCGCCGGAAGTCGGGGATTATCGCCGGAAATTTGAAAACCCGAGTTTATGCTCATGTGTTTCTGCTGTGATATGCATTTGATATGTTGTGGAGATCGTCAAAACAATTAATTTGGCTTTGGTTTCGCGCGTTTTGGACGTCGGAAGGCCGAGATATGGCCCTCCGACGAGGCGCCGGCGAGGGAAGGCCGGCGCCGGTTGTCTTCCCCGACGAGGCGTTGACCGGTCAACGCCAACGTGGCGCTGACGTGGCAGCCACGTGGCGGCCACGTCAGCGCACGGCATTAACAAGAAATATAAAAATAAAAATAAAAATAAAAAATCTGACGGTCCCGGATGCGCCACGTGTCTCAACCTAAGGCGTCCGTCCGAAACTCGTGGAACGGCGCCGTTTTGTCCATAGGGTAGGCGGGCCGGGTTTGGGTCGCGGATCCGGGTCGTGGTCCGGGTCTGACCCGGCCCGGGGACATTTTTTTTAAATATTAAAAAAAAATTCAGTAATAAAAAAAATAATAATAAAAAATTCAAAAATCAATAAAAAAAAATCATAAAAAATTCACAAAAATTCGGAAAATTCAAAAAAAATTCGAAAAAAATTCAGAAAAATTCTAAAAAAATTCTAGAAAATAGGAAATGGCCACATTTAACTGGCCACAACCTGTTTCGGGTCTTTCGGCCCTCGGTCTTTTCAAAAATGACGGTTTTGCCCTTCCGGCAAACCGTCTTCCAAAAAAATTCTAAAAATTCTAGAAAAATCCCAAAAAAATAGGAAATGGCCACAATCAACTGGCCAAGGCTCGTCCCGGGTGTTTTGAACCCCGAACTCTTCTAAAATGACGATTTCGCCCTTTGGGCGAATTGTCCTCCAAAAATTGAAGAAAAATCAAGAAATTCCAAAAAAAATTCTCAAAATGGGAAATGGCCACAGTCAACTGGCCATGGAATATTTTGGGTAATTCGGTATCCAAATATTCCAAAAATTGACGATTTTGCCCTTCGGGCTAAATCGCCTCATAATCTTCCCATTTTACCCCTGGTCCTAAATCACGCCTCCCCAAAGCCCTTATGGCTATATTAGGGAGCCGTTGATTTGAATTGATGTGCATTGATGTGATTTATTATGCACTTGATTGCGCTTTCATTTAAATTGATTGCGATTGATAGGAATAGTCTTCCAGTCTGCATGAAACCCTGAATCAAGCCTACCTCACCTAAAATTGCTCCTGCATGAACTCTTAGCTAGGAAAATCACTCGCGTTAGGTACCGAAAGGGCGTTGGTAATGACATCAACGTAACCAAGTCCCCGAACCCAAAATCTTTGGTTCCGCATAATTGATCGATCTCTCCCAATCGGTCAATAAGGTTTCCGATCTACCCTCCAAGAAAGACCGGGTGGCGACTCCAAATGCATGCACAAGTTGCACATGCCACAACGACCACACTAAGGTCGAAAGCGATCGACTGTTATCGTCGAATCCCTTTGAAAAATACTCCCGCCGCGATTTGGTATGGGCCTGGGAGGGCCCGCGCCGATCCAAAGCCCGCGATCCGCACCCTTGTGCGAGGGAAGGCCCGCGATCGGTAATCCATTAGCCGCGTCCGCTTTCGGACGGGTCGCGACAACAAGGTCCGTTTCCATGCCTTCTTCCATAGAGACGACAATTCCAATTAGACTGATGCGGAAGTTTCCCGATATTCCTTCTAACAGGCGGAACGAATCGCCTAGTATTAGTCATTGGCCTCTTACCTAGTTGGCGATTATCTCGAAAAGGGATAAATCGCGATCCAGACGCGGTTGCTCTTTCTCTCATATCTCGTTCTATCATTTGACTCTGCTCATAAACCTCCTTATAAGTTCTTAAGTTCACCGTCACTAACTGACTACGGAGTTCGGGTCGTAACCCGTCTCGAAACCTTCGCGCCTTCTCCAGCGGATCCTCAACATAACGCGGCACATATCTCGACAATCTAGCAAATTCCGTCTCGTACTGGTCTACAGTCAGGTGCCCTTGGCGTAAATTTTGAAACTCCACTAACCTATTCTCTCGTGCCGTTTCTGAGAAATACTTGTCATTAAAGGCAGTAGTAAAGGCAGTCCAGTTTAGAGCAGTGCCTTCAAGAAAGAGTCCATCCTTGGTAGCATTCCACCAATCGTTCGCAGTACCCTCCAGCTGGTACACCGCCAGGAGCACCTTTTCCTCATCATTGCATTTCAACACTCTAAAGGTCTTCTCAAGTTTCTCTATCCACCTAGGCGCCAACTCGGGGTCGCCAATCCCATTAAACGAAAGGGGCCTCAATTTCACAAACTGTTCAACTAACTGGCCCATATCCCTCGGTACGTTGGCATTACATGGTACTCCACTTACTCTCACTCCTTGGCCAGCATTCACGTTAACTTGGACATTACTAGTTCCAGCGCCCTAGCCACTACTACCACTACCACCACCCTCTGCATTGGTACCAGTCGCTACATTAACTGCAGTCAAAGCGGCTCCCACGGCCTGGGTGATAGCAGCATCTCTATCCCGAGCATGTCTATCAATCAGATTACCAATCCGTTCCAAGGCTCTCACTTGATTTTTAGAAGTTCGCCATCACTTGTCTCATGCGCATGTCTTTGGGCGGTTGGTACACCTAAAACCGCACATAAGTCGACAAGTTTGGTTGGTAAGACTCTCTATCCCTCAAATCTATTACAGTTTATATAAATATAGGCATTTCATTGGTTGTGTTCTGGTGATTAGATTAAATGCCATTTCGAGGATAGATAAGTGCGTTTGTCCCCAACGCCCTTGATAGAAGACGAGGAGGGAGATATCCCACGACGAACACCGAGGGTGCGATAAGGAGCATGCTATGGACATTATTGAGGTATCATCCAATGAAGATGACGAGTTGGGGCAAGTGATCCTGAAGACACAGATCGAAACTGGGGGCACCCTTGAACGTTAGGATCACATTCCTTTGTTTCATTTTCCATTCCTAGTCCTTTTGTATAGGGTTTATTTTTACCGATGTTTTCTCTATCTCACCCCTTAGAGTGATTGTATTAGGGATCTATTGGTGTATATATTCAGATGGAACTTGGTTGTATTTCTTTTGACGGGTCATGGGAATGTGATAGTGGCATTTTCTCTAATCATCCGAATACTCCCAAGTCAAGTTTATAATTCCTTTAGAGGAAATCAAAATTGGAAATCTTGCATGACCTTTTTGGTCGTATAGGGTAATCCAACCCCAATTTCGCTAGAGGGAATTATACACTTGAATTGATTCATGCATGTCGTACGTCATTGGTAATCCACGATAATTGATCAAGAGTATCGGCATTGTTTCGAATTTAATGACGAGATAGATGTCCAAATTGCCCTCGTTCTTAACAAAACGGCCTTGATTTGGATGCCGTATCTTCAATTAAATTTAAAACACGTCGTTATGCCTTGCACTTTTGACTAATTCGCTCCTCTCAAAATTGGTCGAAAGCGATTATCGTGAATTACATTCCTTTCAATAGTATGCTTTCCTTCGAGGAATACTGATAAAAAAAATTTTGCACAAGATTAAAACCCTTGTAAAAAAAACATTTTTGTCCTTATTAAGCACGAGCAAGCATAAGATTGAAAGGGTTTTATGCTTTCTTTTTCAAATTATTCCTTCTGATTATGTCGTTTCATTTGCAGGTAAAGAATAGGTAATAGAGAGAAATCTTTTCCTCGATAAGTCTGAGGCTATTCTTTCATCTGATCATGAGCGAGTTAGAAAATCAGAACACATCTACTCGACTTATTATGGATCGGCTCATCCAAGTCTAAGGTGTCCGGATGCTCGAAGAAATGGATCATATAAAAGCTAAAACAAACACACAGGAGCTTTCATTCATTCTTGCCCAAACCAGATCATACAATTCATTGGGGTGGAAAAGTAAAGCAGAAGTGAGCCCTAATCAACGACACAAAGGAGCCCAGCTGACCCTCCAGGTTATGGATGCTTTGTTTATACGCACCACTCCGCGTATCATGGTCCGCAAGCCTGAGGTGAAGGCGTTTGCGTTCATCATTGACTGCAACAACCTGAGTCTCGTGATCTTCGGTGACTACTTCCAAGTCCCGAACAAGTCCAATCTCACGAGTTATATCCTCATTTATGCCGTTGAGCCTTTCTTCCAGCCACTCGCTTCGATTCCTTAGCAGGGCATTACGACGATCGCGCTCATAGGTAGCCAGGGATAGAGCTAAGTCCTCCACCAGATTCCTCCTCTCGCGAAGCAATGTCGAAACCCGCTCTTTGGCGAACTCAACAGCCTTTTTGTGACTATCGGCCAGGTAGTCAGCCAACGCTAGGCGGTCGGACTGATCCTCATAACGGGCTCGCAAGACACGAGCCACGGTAACTCCCCAATGAGCAGTGCGGTAGACCTCCAAGGAGTTTGTAAAGAGCATTGGAAAAATACTGTATTCCCTCCCCAACGCGGTACCCTCGAGGGAGGTGATGTCCAGGTCCCCGAACATGACTCGGATTTCATCCTCGGTTTCGGGATGATCAGCTATGTGAGCATAGCCTCGACCCAAGAGGTTATAGAACTCTTCCCATCGAGCCAAAGCTTCGGCTGAGAAAGTGTGAACATGGGAAGAGGCCATTTTCGACGGAGAGGTGTGTAATGGTGCGATTAGAAGATGGAAGCAAATTATATGAGAGCGTTAATCTCCCAAACACTAACTCTGGATTTTATAGCGTCTCGGGAGTGGAGAAAAGTTACAGCAATAATGCTTGTGGAGCCAGGATGATTAAGTAAAGCAAGGGTCACTCTTCTCGTAAACCATCAACTCCGTCTCGGTCCGTGATTTCAGGCTTGCCAAGTGAAAGCTGCAAAAGGTCCTTTGGTCTCACCATTATTGATTTTAGGTGAGAGGCGAGCGCAACTATCGAAGAAGCCGCGAAAGGATTAGGTTGTTCCATCACGCATAAAGCTGGGCGGCGAGTGAACAGCTCTGCCACTTAAAAAAGGGAAGACAGTGCTGAACAGGCATGACTATTGAGGAAAAGTGAAAGGCGAGCGCTACTATCGAAGAAGCCGTGGAAGGATTTGGTTACCCCTTTGTGTCGGAAAGCTGAGCAGGAGGTAAACAGTTCCCTCGTTTCAAAAACAGAACGCTGAACAGACCTAGCTTTCGAGGAAAAGGAGCCAACAAATCGAAAGAGCGAGTATACAAAAGAGAATAGAGAACCCCGAGTGACGAGTTCGTTGGAAGACCTCAAATTCTCTAGAATCAAATTCGATATCGAAGCCATGGAACTCAACATTGCCGGTGACGAACATCAAGATCGCAGTGGCGACGACGGCAGTGGCCACAACGCTCAACCCCAGAAAAGAAAAAGTCGCCAGCGCTACACTCGGAAAGAAATCCAAGAGCTTGAAGCTTTCTTCGATGAATGCCCTTGCCTAAGCGAGGAACAAAAGATTGAATTGGGCCGGAAGCTGGGAATGAATCCTATGAGAATCCATTTTTGGTTTTAGAATAAACGTTTCAGACTAGGTGTCCAACACAGGCGTAGGGAGATCACGGCTCTAGAAGAGCAGAACCAAAACCTTCGAATGGAAAACATGTGGTATGAGAAAATCCTCAGTACTATTACTTGCCCTGACTGCGGTGGCCCTACCACCCTCAGTAAATTGTTCCCCGGTAAACCTTCTACGAGGATGGAAGGTGCTCATTTATCCCCCTGCTCCCTTGAGCCATCTCCGGTACAATCAGATCCTGCTGATGGCACGCATAAGCAGATCGATCCTACAAAGATTATACCAGTGCCTTCTGAAGAAGGGGATACATGTCGCTATGATTTGGGTCACAATAGCGAAGCCCATGAATCTCCTTCACAACAACTTCTAGTAAGATCAGATACGATTCAAGAGGGGTTAGAGATTAGTCAGCAGGCTATTGACGCTATTCCGGACAACGAGAAGAAGAAATTCATTTGGCCCCCGGAGCTTCATCTCAAGTTCTTAGACGCAGTTCGACAGATAGGACTCGACTTCATAGGTCCGACAAGCATACTTAGGGTCATGAATGTACCGGGACTTACCAAGCAATTAGTAGCGAATCACCTTGGTTGCTACAGAAGGGCGTTAGGACAGCGTTATGCAGAGCTGAATCCGAACAATAGACTCGGCTGCGAACCCAGCACCCTTATGTCAAAGGAGGCCCGGTCGAATCTAGACGACTATTGGGGATTTGATCAATATATCCTCACGAGTCATTTCAATATTCCTCAAGAGCACGCATCACAAGTGCAGCGAGTAAGCACTCCTCCGTCCAAGCAGCAGCTAGCCAGTGTTCATCTTGTCGCAGAACAACTCACTACGCCCGGTGCTCAAGAGTTTGCCCAATTGGAGCACGTGGTTTCAGATGATCTGATGGGGGAATGCTTTGAGCATTCTTATTCCCCTAATTCCCAAGTGGGAGTTGCTTGTGGTAGTCAATCGATCGAATCTCCTCTTATAATCCCAGACAAAGATGGGGGTTCCAGTTCGAAGAACCCGTCGGGCGATGCAGCTCAACCTACACATCAATCGTTTGAGGGGTCAGATGATTTCTTCGATGAAGGACTTGACACTTGGTTCGATCAGTTGGAAGCTATTAAAGGTTGGCAACCATGATCTGCAGTCGGTAATGGCACACCTAAGCCAAGGCCAGATTGGTTGGTCATTGGACATGCCCAAAGAAAGAAGGGGATGTACGCGAGAAGGATGTATCTCCTATTGTAAAGTTCTCATCGGTGCATGCGTTTGTTTCTTCAATAGCTAGAGTTGATTTTGCATAATGTTTTCTGCGAACGTCATCTCGTGTGTATACGGTAATTCCTTGTTATTAAGTTCAAGGTAAAATCAGCCCCGACGCGTGAAGGCAGAATTGATAGGATGAGTTACTAGCAGAATGTGATCGAGCTTGAAAGTGAAAGATTGCTAGCGGCCCCAAACGCTATGACCACAAAATCATGGGCATTCTTTAAGTTTCGAGCAACTACAAATCTATTTCTCACGAGGAATTCAAGTCAATCAAATATAAAACGTCGGGCTGTGAGAATGATGCGTAGTCAAGCTGTTGACACATGCGAAAAAGGAGTCGCGTAGATCCGAAAACAAAAACCTTTCTTGGCTAGTCAACAATGCAGAATAAAATAGCGTTTATAAACAAACTCGCATTTATTTCATTCAGCAGGAAAGTTTACAAGTGGATCACTGAGGGGGAGCAGTAAACCCAAAATGAGTTCTGACAAGCATCACAAAAAAGCTTAACTGACTCTCCATGCTATCCATGCCTTGCTTACAACCCACACTCTGGGAATCGAGGTCTACAAGCTTGAAGAAAAGGAGACGACATTTCTCCTTAAGTTCGTTCACCTTGGTCTCATAGTACTCGAACTCAAGCTCTAAGTCCTGAGCCATCACCCTCCCGCGAGCTATATCCATGCTCAGGTCTTCAAGCCTTTCCTCCAACCAGGCACACTGGAACCTCAGCACGAAGTTGTGCTGATCTTGCCCAAAGGCGGTGTCAAAAAGAGCTAGACGCTCCACCAAGTTGTCCCTCTCACGGACCAGCATCGAAACCTGGGCGTGGGCGTATTCAACAGCCCTTTTATGGTTATCGGCCGTCAGCATGGCCAACATCAGGGACTCAGTTCGGTCCTGATAGCGGGCTCGCACGATACCAGCCAAAGTGACCTCCCGGCTAGCAACTTCGTAAGCCTGCAGGAAATTGTTGAAGAGAGTTGGGAAGATCACAAACTCCCTTTGCAGTTTCGTACCTTCAATACACACAGTATCCAGGGCCGGAATCAGAGTACGAACTTCAACCTCAGCTTCAGGATGATTGTTTATGTAGCCATAACCTCTACCCAAGAGGTGGTAAAATCTCTCCCATTGGGTCGAAGCTTCAGCTAAGGCAGCAGGCACAGAAGAGGAATCCATATGCGATGGAATGACGGAGAGGAGAGTGGGAATGTGAGGAGTGTTTGAGAGACTGAATCTGATAAGGCTAAAGTATTAATCTTCTTGACGTCAATCTATCACCTTATAAACGCTCGAGTAAGCAGGGAGAAGTGGTAATAATAGTTTATGTGCAGTAGAGCCAAGCGGGTTTCGTTAATGCATCCCCGATGAGTCACGAATCCACCACCGTCCTGTGATCTCGGGTTTTGCGAAACATAATGGCGCCGAAAGGTGGGCAGACTTGTTACTCTAGAGACTGGGCTAGGGGGACAAGCGTAGTGCTTGACAAAGCGAAATCAACGCAAGAGATCTTCAGGCTCCGTTCACGTAGAAAAGAGCAAAAAAAAGACAAAGTGGGAATTACGAAGCCTTGAGAAGAGCGCTCGTCAGGTAGCCATCACAAAAAGACGAAGTGGGAGCCACGAAGCCTTGAGAAGAGCGCTCGTCAGGTAGCCATCACAAAAAAAAGACGAAGTGAGAACCACGAAGCCTTGAGAAGAGCGCTCGTCAGGTAGCCATCACAAAAGGACGAAGTGGGAATCACGAAGCATTGAGAAGAGCGTTCGTCAGGTAGCCATCACCTTTGATCAAAGAACGGTGATCCGACTCCTTTAACCTTTCAGAATTTGCAGAGAAAGTGAGGATCCAAGGAGGAACAAAGAAAGCTGAGTTAACGGAAAATCAAGCAGTGATATTTCGATCAAAATGTTCAAGGGGTTCTGTCATTTACTGGAAGCGTCAGACTTGGAGGTCTCCGAGCTTGAGCTGCTGGAAGAATTTGAAGATCCCAGGACCGAACCTGACACGAGGGCCATGGAGACCGATCCTTCTAATGATGAAACCCGTGGCTTGGTTAACGAGAACAGTACCCGCGGCGGTGATCGGCGTCAGAAAGGGGAATGTCTCTAACACAACACTTCAGGTCAAGTCCATAAACTTGAATTGTTTTTCAGGGAATACCCCTATCCGGACATGGAACAGAGAATCAAAATGGGCCAGGAGATAGGGTGGGAGCCTCGGAAGGTCAAGTGCTGGTTTGAAAACAAACGAACCCGGCTGAAGCAGCAACGCGATCGGCACGAGTTAGCGATTTTGAGGGAGGAAAATGAAAAGCTTCGAATAGAAAACATTCAGTACAAAAAAGCTCTAAGCATCGCTATTTGCCTTGAGTGCGGTAACCCTGTTCCCACGGACGGAGTATTTACTGAAGAGCCAGATCTAGGGGTTTATAATGCTCATTTGTTGCAATGCCCTTGGCAACATCTTTCGGAACAGGCGGGTACCGCCGAGGATCTACAAGAGGAAACTAGTGCTATAAGGTCAAAGTCGACGCCCATTGTGGAAGGGGACATGCGTCATGACAAGTCGGGTCCGCTCAATGATGAACTCACCATCATGACCAGCCGATCTGAGACCACTAAATCCCCCCAGAGCAACCTCCAACACGACCAGATTCCGAGAAGAGTAACCGCCAAGTTGCTAACACTACTTCGGCCAGCAAGAAAATAAGATTTCGTTGGACCCCGGAGTTTCATAGCAAATTTGTTGATGCAGTTCAACAGTTAGGGATCAACTTTGCTCGCCCATCGCGCATACTCGAAATCATGAACGTGCCGGGACTGGCTAAAAATATGGTCAAGAATCACCTTTGGCGCTACAAGAAACTACTGAGAGATGGACGAGCGTCGCTAGACCAAGATAGAGGCGGTTCAACACGACCAGATCCCGCGAAGAGTAGCCGCCAAGTTGCCAACACTACTTCGGCTAGCAAGAAAACAAGGTTTTATTGGACCTCGGAGCTTCATAGCAAATTTGTTGATGCAGTTCAACAGTTAGGGATCAGTTTGGCTCGCCCATCGCGCATACTCAAGATCATGAACATGCCGGGACTGGATAGAAATAAAGTCAGGAACCACCTTTGGTGCTACAAGAGACTACTGAGAGATGGACGAGTGGCGCTAGACCAAGATAGAGGCGGTTCAAGTTTAAATGATGAGCATGGCTGTGATCGCAATCCTCATGAAGCAGGAAGCATCCAATCACCTCTTAACACCGGTGGGACTGGCAATTACACGGTCGATTGTTCAGGCATCAATCAGAGTACTCCCCTGGGTTATCCTAGTACTCCTCAGGAGTATGTACCGCAATTTCAGCAAATCGGGACTCCCCAGTCTGAGCACCAACTGGCCGTTAATGCTAGTCCTACAGCGGATCTAACATTGGCAGGAGATGCACATACAATCTTGCGAGACAATTACGGAGATTCCGGCTCGAAGAATCAGGTGGTCCATGACGAAAATGGCAAAAAGATTCCTTCGCCAGTAGTCGACAATACTCAACCTGAGTGTCAGTCGTTCGACGGGTCAGACGATCTCCTTGAAGACATCTATTCTTGGTTCGATCGGCTGAATTCCCCCCTGGGTTATCCTAGTACTCCTCAAGAGTATGTACAACAATTTCAGCAAGTATGGACTCCCCAATTTGAGCACCAACCGATCGTTAGTGTTATTCCTACGGCGAATCCAGCATTGGATACAAACCTACTGGACAACGATGAAAATACCAACTCGAGAAGTGAGGTTGTTCATGCCGAAAGTAGTGTGAGGAACCCATCGCTAACGGTTGAGGATACCCGACTTAGGCATCAATGGCCTGAAATTTCAAGTGATCTCCTCAGTGAGCAACTCGGCATGTGCATCAGGCATAAACCGAGGAACCGGGTTGTTCATGCCGAAAGTAATGGGAGAAATCCATCACCAGCAATTAAGGATGCTCAACTTGGACGACTCGAACAGTCGGACGATCTCCTGAATGAGCAACTCAGCCTATGGGTCAAGCATTTTGGAACAAGTGTATCTTCGCAGTCGTGACCGGTACCGGCGACCGGACGTCTGGTTCGAAGCTCGTGTGCTAAATCATTAGAAGGCTCAGGAGAGTGAGAGGTGAATAAGTCGAATGAATGTGTTACGAATCTCGTTGTAAAGTTCCCGCGGGAACATTTTAATTAACGCTTAAAACTAACCACTCTGAGTGTCACCCTTTGAACATCTTCGAGCCAAGGGCCGTGGATTAATCACTTAATCCATGGAGCAGGTTCCATGAACGATGACTATCACCCGCGGAGCATAGTGGGATCTACCCCATTCAGCACGAAATACGTTTGGTCACGAAGCCTCCCATTTGGTAAAATGATGTATCGTTCCTAAACGATCTTCAACCGAATACCGAAGTAATGTCTCATTTCTTTCCCTTCTCAAGTGATAAACGTGGATAAATCACTCAAGGAGCCATCTGTTCAAATAACAAAATAGACGTTGCCCAACCGGGGGCAGCTGAACCATTGATATTGCAAATATTCCAAGCATGGATAGGCGGATTCGATAGATGTTGTTCATATCAATACGCAACATCAGAACGGGATGAGAACCAAGAGTAAAGTTGTATCGTCCCAATTTGCCTTGAATTTGGAAATATGAATTGACACTCATTGTTTATCCTTGACAGGGGAGTCGCCTTGGAGACGAACAAGTTTTTACATCCCACGTACTACTTGTTAGGGTATATGACCGATGGTAAGATGTATCGTTCCAAGTTTTCGAAAAATGCTTGAGCATACAATGACATGTTTCTTTTACATTTTCAAGGATCTACAGCCACGGTGGACAGATAAGTATCCCTTTCCTCAACCCATTGAAGATGTTGAATAAAAATTGAGAAGAAAAGAAAAGCTCTCAGAATCTAATGTCTAGAAAAGACATAGAATTCTAACTTCATTGGCATTCATGTTTTGAAACAGGAGGTTGTCCGAACATGAATAAAAACATGCATGGTGCCTCATAAAATCCCCTTGACGGGTAAAATTTTTGAAAAAAAAAAAAAGAGAAAGAGATTTTTCCAATCAAAAGTTGTTCAAAACTTTCAAAAGGACGTTTTCTCAAAAGACGAGAGGCAAAGCCTAATCCAAATACGTCCTATAAACACTTGAGAGAGAAGTGGAGCGGATCAGATAGCAAAATCTAGACCTACGGAAGTAAGGATCGTTCGCAGCAATTACATGGATTGGGACGACGGAGGCATTCGTTTCATATCCCCCAAACACTACAGGTGACCGTTGATAACCCCTTTGAACGGCGGTTTTCATTCTTAACCCTGTCAAGAACCACCCCCACATTGGGGCAAAATGGAGATGAGTCCAGCAGCATCAGGAGAAAATGGTTAGAAATTTTCTTGCTCGGACTAACATTAATCTTTGTGTGTTGTTTATATGGTAATCCAAGTGCCATAGGATGACGAGAAGCATTCATTTCTCTATCCCACACACCGAATCCTTTGCACAACCAACTTGAGCCTGCAAATTCATTTCATGAACCCATTGGTGATCATTCCAAGACGGATGCCGCACCACTTCAAAAATGGAAGAGTTCAAGACTCAGGGATTACGAAGAGAATTCCCAGACTAATATTTAAAACATGTTTAGACTATATGTCTAACATGATCCCATGAAGATGAGAAAAGTGGGATTTCAAAAATGAAAATAAAAAATCCCGGCATCAAGAAAAAGCAAAGTGCCTAGTAAAAGCAAGGCCGATGCTTGTGCAAGCTGTTTGCTTGACCCCCAGTGAAACTTGGATGGGAAAAGAGAAATTTCCTAAAGGAGTCAGATAAAAAAGACTGTTCTCCAAATGATGTCAAGCGCGGAGGAAAGACGCAGACAGAGTTGGCAACCTTCTTAATGCAACAAGAGACGCTCTTTTAAGGACATGTGCACACCTCAAAAGCGGTTGCACACCTCAAAAACTGAAGATGCAGAATGGAAAAGACAGGTGACAAATTTGCAATGATCACCAATGTTGAACCCTTCGTAATTTCTGGGCCAAAAACAAGCCTTTTTCGGTCCGCAATCCTACCAACATCATAACCCTGAAACAGTCTTCTCTGACTAAGACACTTGGGTTAACATATAGCTTAGTTCGAAGAGGTACGAGCAAGACTATTTCTTTCTCATTTTGCAGGGTTCTCGACTTGTAAACCCGGAGCAGATGGTGAAGACTTTCATACAATGGCCTCGACTCCAAAGCGGGTCCCCCTTGAAAATCAATAACCAAACCCAACATTACGGTCCCGTGGAAGACCTCCCGACCGATCAAAATGTATGCGCTGCGAATGAGCCTAAAACCTAGGCACAGGTTAGTAGGGAATTGAGTGCATCCCCTATAAAAACATCTATCTCAAAACAGGTGAGAAGACCTCCTTGTCGAGAAATATTCCAATTGATGTTTTGAACAAACTCTTTTTTGGAATTTTCAAACTGTTGATCCAAATTTTTCATGCAAGGAATTTGTGATCACATTTGCATGTAGCAAGAATGCTTTGGATAACCTCCGGCATCAAAATGCACATTTCTTGATTAAAACTTAAATCATACGATTTTGTCAAGTGGACAGCCGTGGTCTTCCCAAAGATTACTAACGTTTTCTTGGTGAAGAAAAATCTTTCAAACTTCTGCAGGATTCTTGGAAACCCCAAATCCCAGAAAAACATTTGCTCCGTGGAGTGGAGCACACAAGTTTGAACTTTCTGCAGGATACCTGGAGAACCCAGCTCCCAGAAATGTCGCCTCAACAGACTCAAGTGAAGCTTTGTCAAAATAAAATCTTTCACTACTTCAAAAAAACTGAATTCCCGACAAACTTCGGGATCTCTAAAAAAAGAGGGGAGGATAGAACCCTTTTTCAAGAGAAGTCGGCAAACTGTCCCAGCAGACGTGGGGAACCCTCGTCCCGGGACCCTTTTTTCAAAATCAAGCAGTCCCAGCGGACGTGGAGAACCCTCATCCCAGGACCCATTTTCAAAATATCAAATAGTCCCAGCAGACGTGGAGAACCCTCGTCTTTGGACCCCTTTTCAAAAATCAAGCGGTCATAGCATGACGTGGAGAACCCTCGCCATGAGACCCCTTTTCAAAAATCAAGCAGTCCTAGCTTGACGTGGAGAACCCTCGTCCTAAGATCCCTTTTCAAAAATATCAAACAGCCCTATAAGACGTGGAGAACCCTCGTCTCGGGACCACTTTTAAACAAAATCAAGCAGTCTCACCGGACGTGGAGAACCCTCGTCATGAGACCCCTTTTCAAAACAAACAAAGGTAGATACCGCCTAAAGGGTCAAAACAAAGGTAGAAACCGCCTAAAGGGTCAAATCATGGTAGAAACCGCCTGAAGGGTCAAACCATGGTAGAAACCGCCTGAAGGGTCAAACCAAGGTAGAAACCGCCTAAAGGGTCAAATCAAGGTAGAAACCGCCTAAAGGGTCAAAACAAAGGTAGATACCGCCTAAAGGGTCAAAACAAAGGTAGAAACCGCCTAAAGGGTCAACTCATGGTAGAAACCGCCTGAAGGGTCAAACCGAGGTAGAAACCGCCTAAATGGTCAAATCAAGGTAGAAACCGCCTAAAGGGTCAAAACAAAGGTAGATACCGCCTAAAGGGTCAAAACAAAGGTAGAAACCGCCTAAAGGGTCAACTCATGGTAGAAACCGCCTGAAGGGTCAAACCAAGGTAGAAACCGCCTGAAGGGTCAAAACAAAGGTAGAAACCGCCTCAAGGGTCAACTTATTGGTAGATACCGCCATAAGGGTCAACACGAGGTAGATACCGCCTTAAGGATCAACACGAAGGTCTGATCCACCATACGGATTAAAATCTCTAGCAAATCCCAAAGCGTGGGGATGCGCCTTCCTTAGGTTCCTACCAATTAGGAATCACATAATGGTATGACCTACCATACAGGTCAGAGCTTAATCTCCCTAGGATTTTCTGTGACGAGTCCTAGGCATCTTCTTGAAAGTTGTCGCAACCGGCATCATCCGACAGGTGAGCTTCAGGTAAGCCTCTCTCACTACGGCCCATGTTCAAATTGTTAGAGCAAACTAGGGATTAATTCGAGCTTTCATCAAAAGGCTTAAGGATCCGATGTCATAGCATTTCTTCTTTCATTTTCCCAGTTGAGTCGGTTAGGGATCAGGTGCCGTCTTATCTTTGAGAAAAACCTCTGACGAGATTCTTCTCAAAGAGGGGCAGCTGTTGACACCTGATTTTTTGACCATATATTATTGTGATTTTTATTCTTTAAAATTAATTACAAATATCAGAAAAGGTCATAAAATCACAAAATCAACTTTGGAAGCCTTGTCTTAGCCTTAGGAACCAATTTTGAACAAAAAATATTTTTTGGTATTTTTTAATATTTTTTGAATTTATTTAATTATTAAAAATACCCAAAAAATCAGAAAAATACCATTCGTGGTCAGAAAAATACACAAAAATATTCAATAATTTTGTTTTAATTTCCTCTTCAAGTGTGTCACTTTAAATCTCAAAAATTCAGCTCGGGTCACTATGTTCCTTAACAAACATAAACCCGAACCGAGCCCAAAAATTCCTTTTCGAGTCTTTTAATTTTCAATTTCCACTTTTTATAAGCTATGACATTGAATTCTAAAGTCCTGAAATGCAATTAGGCCAATTGGCCCTCCAATTTGATCAATTTTAACCAAAAGGGCTTAATTGCATAAAAATCTTTCAATTTAGTCCCCGGTTTCACAATTTTCAAAATTAAATTTTATACGGGCATACCCATTGAAATTAAACATCTCTACCCTATAGTTTTCATCATGCTGAATCCGTGGGTGGCCTCAATTTGGGTTAATTCGACCATTTGGACCTTCGATTTAGCGAAATTAATTTTCGGATCCTAAGGACAATTTGGGGTTTTAACTAAATTTCAATCAATTGATTCACTAAAATACCCCCATTTGATAGAAAACATGTCAAGGAATCCGATTTTGCCATCAATTTTATGAAAAGGGGACGATTTGGGGCCCAATTTGATAAATTAAGTCGAACCGGGCCGGTCGGGTTAGGCCCGACCCGGCCCGGCCCGATCGGGTCTGCACTTGCAGACCCACCGTGGCCAAAGGAAAGGCGCACCGAACAACGAGGATGAGGACAGCGTGGGAGGGCGTCATTTTTTTAAGAAAAGCGGACGACAAGTGTGGGGGACAACGGCAAAGTGTGAGGCCCGGCTTTGTGGATCGAGGGAGGCCAAAAAGGCTGGTCGGCCATGGAAATGGGGAGGCCGAGAGCGAGAGAGAGCTCAGCCGAGAGAGTGAACGAGAGCGAGAGAGAGAGCTCGGTCGAGAGAGTGAACGAGAGGGAGAGAGTAGGGGAACAGAGTGCGGGGGGGAGCCAGGTCGAAGACGGTCGTCGCCCCAAGTCGCCATCACCGCCGGCGGAACCAGGTCAGTCCCTTTCCCCTGTTTTTGCTCTGCTTTTCGCTCCGGCGGACAGAGTATGTCTGTCCGACTCGATTCCGATCGAGTCGGACCAAACTCGATAGTAACCATTTATCCCGAAGATACGTATAAGATGATTCAATGGTTGGTTTGGCTCGGTTTCCCTCGTCGAGCTTCGACTAAATCATTTTAGCAATTTACTGTACATACACGCCACATGTTCGACGAATTGCCACCGAAGTCCTCTTGGTCTCCGAACTCGGTTTGGATCGTTGTCCATTCCCTCGCATGATTTTTCACTTCAAATAAGCTTAAGAATGTTCCTTACGCCTGGCTTTACCTTTTTCTCGCATGGAATCTACCAAAATGGTCGGACCGAACTTATTCGGCGACCTCGCCGGAGCTTGGAGCTGGGGATCGCCGGCCAAGGATCGTAGGACCTCATGGACCTCAGGTAAGTCTCCTGAGCCATCATACGTGTTGGACATGTATCAAGATCGTAGACTAAAGGGCTCGTCGCATCAAAATCAATGCTCGCCGGAAGTCGGGGATTATCGCCGGAAATTTGAAAACCCGAGTTTATGCTCATGTGTTTCTGCTGTGATATGCTTTTGATATGTTGTGGAGATCGTCAAAACAATTAATTTGGCTTTGGTTTCGCACGTTTTGGACGTCGAAAGGCCGAGATATGGCCCTCCGACGAGGCGCCGGCGAGGGAAGGCCGGCGCCGGTTGTCTTCCCCGACGAGGCGTTGACCGGTCAACGCTTGTTGACCTGGTCAACGCCAACGTGGCGCTGACGTGGCAGCCACGTGGCGGCCACGTCAGCGCACGGCATTAACAAGAAATATAAAAATAAAAAATCTGACGGTCCCGGAAGCGCCACGTGTCTCAACCTAAGGCGTCCGTCCGAAACTCGTGGAACGGCGCCGTTTTGTCCATAGGGTAGGCGGGCCGGGTTTGGGTCGCGGATCCGGGTCGTGGTCCGGGTCTGACCCGGCCCGGGGACATTTTTTTTAAATATTAAAAAAAATTCAGTATTAAAAAAATAATAATAATAAATTCAAAAATCAATAAAAAAAATCATAAAAAATTCACAAAAATTCGGAAAATTCAAAAAAAATCGAAAAAAATTCAGAAAAATTCTAAAAAAATTATAGAAAATAGGAAATGGCCACATTTAACTGGCCACAACCTGTTACGGGTCTTTCGGCCCTCGGTCTTTTCAAAAATGACGGTTTTGCCCTTCCGGCAAACCGTCTTCCAACAAAATTCTAAAAATTCTAGAAAAATCCCAAAAAAATAGGAAATGGCCACAATCAACTGGCCAAGGCTCGTCTCGGGTGTTTTGAACCCCGAACTCTTCTAAAATGACGATTTCGCCCTTTGGGTGAATTGTCCTCCAAAAATTGAAGAAAAATCAAGAAATTCCAAAAAAAATTCTCAAAATGGGAAATGGCCATAGTCAACTGGCCATGGAATATTTTGGGTAATTCGGTATCCAAATATTCCAAAAATTGACGATTTTGCCCTTCGAGCTAAATCGCCTCCTAATCTTCCCATTTTACCCCTGGTCCTAAATCACGCCTCCCCAAAGCCCTTATGGCTATATTAGGGAGCCGTCAATTTGAATTGATGTGCATTGATGTAATTTATTTATGCACTTGATTGCACTTTCATTTAAATTGATTGCGATTGATAGGAATAGTCTTCCAGTCTGCATGAAACCCTGAATCAAGCCTACCTCACCTAAAATTGCGCCTGCATGAACTCTTAGCTAGGAAAATCACTCGCGTTAGGTACCGAAAGGGCGTTGGTAATGACATCAACGTAACCAAGTCCCCGAACCCAAAATCTCTGGTTCCGCATAATTGATCGATCTCTCCCAATCGGTCAATAAGGTTTCCGGTCTACCCTCCAAGAAAGATCGGTGGCGAATCCAAATGCATGCACAAGTTGCACATGCCACCACGACCACACTAAGGTCGAAAGCGATCGACTGTTATCGTCGAATCCCTTTGAAAAATACTCCCGCCGCGATTTGGTATGGGCTTAGGAGGGCCCGCGCCGATCCAAAGCCCGCGATCCGCACCCTTGTGCGAGGGAAGGCCCGCGATCGGTAATCCATTAGCCGCGTCCGCTTTCGGACGGGTCGCGACAACAAGGTCCGTTTCCATGCCTTCTTCCATAGAGACGACAATTCCAATTAGACTGATGCGGAAGTTTCCCGATATTCCTTCTAACAGGCGGAACGAATCGCCTAGTATTAGTCATTGGCCTCTTACCTAGTTGGCGATTATCTCGAAAAGGGATTGTCGCGACCCGTCCGAAGGCGGACGCGGCTAATGGATTTCCGATCGCGGGCCTTGGATCGGCGCGAGCCCTCCCAGGCCCATACCAAATCGCGGCGGGTGTATTTTTCCAAGGATTCGACGATAAGAGTCGATCGCTTTCGATCTTCAGTGTGGTCGTGGTGGCATGTGCAACTTGTGCATTCATTTGGAGTCGCCACCGGTCTTTCTTGGAGGGTAGACCGGAAACCTTACCGATCGATTGGGAGAGGTCGATCAGTTCTGCGGAACCAGAGATTTTGGGTTCGGGGACTTGGTTACGTCGGTGTCATTACCAACGCCCTATCGGTACCTAACGCGAGTGATTTTCCTAGCTAAGAGTTCATGCAGGCGCAATTTTAGGTGAGGTAGGCTTAATTCAGGATTTCATGCAGATTGGAAGACTGTTCCTATCAATCACAATCAATTTAAATGAAAGCGCAATCAAGTACATAAATAAATCACTTCAATGCACATCAATTCAGATCAATGGCTTCCTAGTATAACCATAAAGGCTTAAGGAAGGTGTGACTTCGGACCAGGGGTAAAATGGGAAGATTTGGGGACGATTAGCCCGAAGGGCAAAATCGTCATTTTTGGGAGGTTTGGATACCGAATTACCCAAAATATTCCATGGCCAGTTGTTTGTGGCCATTTCCCATTTTTGAGAATTTTTTTGGAATTTCTTGATTTTTCTTCAATTTTTGGGAGACGATTCGCCCAAAGGGCGAAATCGTCATTTTTAAGAAGGATCGGGTTCAAAACACCCGGGATGAGCCTTGGCCAGTTGATTGTGGCCATTTCCTATTTTTTGGGATTTTTCTGGATTTTTTTAGAATTTTTTTATTTGATTTTTTTATTTTTTAAAAATAAATCCCAACTGACGGTAACTCGCCACGTGGCGTCTTGGTGACAATCGAATCATTTTAATTTTTGTAAAAATTCGAAATTCATTAATAATTTTTTTTTTATTCTGAAAATCACCAGATCACGACACGTGGCTCATCTGCAGCCGACCGAACTAGCCTTTTTTTTTTATAGGACGCAACGCAATGCAAATTATAATAAAAATAAAGAAGATATTAAGTCATTACACCACATAAACATAAGCAAAGGAGATGGGATCCGGTGAATTTTACGACGTCGGAGTCCGTCGGTGTTCGTGCAAATAGGTGTGGGGGGTATAAACCACCAGCAGGAGGCTCGGCCTTCCGATTCTGGGGTAGCATAATATAATTTACAGAAAATAAATGAATAATATGCCTTGGACACCAATAGGAGGCTCGGCCTTCCGATTTTGGGTCTAATGGATGAAATGTAGAAAGTGCACACTTTTATTAGATGCAATACAATACAAATAAAATCTATAACAATATTTTAGGAAAATAACTCTAATGTATGAATCGGGTACGCAAAATATACCTGATTGGACACCGATCTTCAATCGTCCAGCCCCAGCGTGCGACCGTCTCCGTGCGCGTCACCTTGCACACAAAAAAAATTAGCTAGATCTGACGGTTCAATCGGCCGGAAACTCAAGAAACGTTGGCGGGTGAACGTCTTTTCTTTTAAATTATCCTTGAGAGAGCTAGCGATTCCCTTTTTTTTGTGCCGTGCCCCCTCTAAGAATTTTCTCAGCGTATGTCCCCCTTTTTTCTCAAAACTCTTGTCATCCTTTTATAGCCAAAAATACCTTCCAATAAATTGAATTATATAATAGCACTAACAATAGCACTCACAATTTATAATACAAAAATGCTATTTAAAAATAGCACTAACAATTATAAATGCTATCTAAAAATAACACTCACAATTTATAATACAAAAATGCTATTTAAAAATAACACTAACAATAGCACTCACAATTTATGATACAAAAATGCTATTTAAAAATAGCACTAACAATTATAAATGCTATCTAAAAATAACACTCATAATTTATAATACAAAAATGCTATTTAAAAATAACACTAACAATAGCACTCACAATTTATGATACAAAAATGCTATTTAAAAATAGCACTAACAATTATAAATGCTATCTAAAAATAACACTCACAATTTATAATACAAAAATGCTATTTAAAAATAGCACTAACAATTATAAATGCTATCTAAAAATAACACTCACAATTTATAATACAAAAATGCTATTTAAAAATAACACTAACAATAGCACTCACAATTTATAATACAAAAATGCTATTTAAAAATAGCACTAACAATTATAAATGCTATCTAAAAATAACACTCACAATTTATAATACAAAAATGCTATTTAAAAATAACACTAACAATAGCACTCACAATTTATAATACAAAAATTCTATTTAAAAATAACACTAACAATAGCACTCACAATTTATGATACAAAAATGCTATTTAAAAATAGCACTAACAATTATAAATGCTATCTAAAAATAACACTCACAATTTATAATACAAAAATGCTATTTAAAAATAACACTAACAATAGCACTCACAATTTATGATACAAAAATGCTATTTAAAAATAGCACTAACAATTATAAATTCTATCTAAAAATAACACTCACAATTTATAATACAAAAATGCTATTTAAAAATAACACTAACAATAGCACTCACAATTTATAATACAAAAATGCTATTTAAAAATAGCACTAACAATTATAAATGCTATCTAAAAATAACACTCACAATTTATAATACAAAAATGCTATTTAAAAATAACACTAACAATAGCACTCACAATTTATAATACAAAAATGCTATTTAAAAATAGCACTAACAATTATAAATGCTATCTAAAAATAACACACACAATTTATAATACAAAAATGCTATTTAAAAATAGCACTAACAAATGTGTTAAAAATGATAATAACAATTATTATTATTACAAGAGCTAAAGAGGTTACCAAACAGTAAAAATACGTATAACGTATAAATATGTATAACGTATAAATACGTAGAGCAGATGTGTACATCATATATGCACGTTCAAGTGACCAAAAAAAAAAGAAATAAAATTAAATCTCATTTAATAGGTATGCCCGAGTGAATTTTAAGATCCGTGAAATCGGGGACTAATTGAAAGAAAAATGTGCAATTAAGCCCTTTTGGTTAAAATTGATCAAATTGGAGGGCCAATTGACCTAATTGCACTTCAAGACTTTAGAATCCAATGTCATAGCTTATAAAAAGTGAGAATTGAAAATTAAAAGACTCGAAAAGGATTTTTTTGGGTTCGGTTCGGGTTTATGTTTGTTAAGGAACATGTTGACCCTAGCCGAATTTTTGAGATTTAACGTAACACACTTGAAGAGGAAATTAAAACAAAATTATCGAATATTTTTGGGTATTTTTCTGACCACGAATGGTATTTTTCTGACTTTTTGGGTATTTTTATAATTAAATAAATTCGAAAAATATTAAAAAATACCAAAAATATTTTTTGTTCAAAATTGGTTCCTGAGGCTAGGCTAAGGCTTCCAAAGTTGATTTTGTGATTTTATGACCTTTTTTTATATTTTTAATTTATTTTAAAAAAAATTACAATAATAGATGGTCAAAAATCAGGTGTCAACAGGGATAAATCGCGATCCAGACGCGGTTGCTCTTTCTCTCATATCTCGTTCTATCATTTGACTCCGCTCATAAACCTCCTTATAAGTTCTTAAGTTCACCGTCACTAACTGACTACGGAGTTCGGGTCGTAACCCGTCTCGAAACCTTCGCGCCTTCTCCAGCGGATCCTCAACATAACGCGGCACATATCTCGTCAATCTAGCAAATTCCGTCTCGTACTGGTCTACAGTCAGGTGCCCTTGGCGTAAATTTTGAAACTCCACTAACCTATTCTCTCGTGCCGTTTCTGAGAAATACTTGTCATTAAAGGCAGTAGTAAAGGCAGTCCAGTTTAGAGCAGTGCCTTCAGGAAAGAGTCCATCCTTGGTAGCATTCCACCAATCGTTCGCGGTACCCTCCAGTTGGTACACCGCCAGGAGCACCTTTTCCTCATCATTGCATTTCAACACTCTAAAGGTCTTCTCAAGTTTCTCCCTCCACCTAGGCGCCAACTCGGGGTCGCCAATCCCATTAAACGAAAGGGGCCTCAATTTCACAAACTGTTCAACTAACTGGCCCATATCCCTCGGTACGATGGCATTACATGGTACTCCACTTACTCTCACTCCTTGGCCAACATTCACGTTAACTTGGACATTACTAGTTCCAGCGCCCTAGCCACTACTACCACTACCACCACCCTCTGCATTGGTACCAGTCGCTACATTAACTGCAGTCAAAGTGGCTCCCACGGCCTGGGTGATAGCAGCATCTCTATCCTGAGCATGTCTATCAATCAGATTACCAATCCGTTCCAAGGCTCTCAGTACATCTCCCATTCCAGGATTCTCTACTGCAAGTGGCCTTGAACTAGAAGCCCTAACGCTGGGTCTTCTACGCCTAACAGGTCGATCGCTCATCCTTAAACTTCCTGCACCACTTAAAATTCTACGACGAATTAAAACTCAACTCCATCATCCCAGTCTAGTGGTTCTATATTACACAACAAGAAGAACCCACATCAAGGCAACCATCAACCAGAAGGTCTCAAGAACATAGCAATTTTGGGACACAGAATTGTACTATCAACTCAAATAAAGTACTCAATGCCTTACACAACAAGCTTTCACATTCAATGCACATACTTAGCACGAGGTTTAGTCACATCCAATCATCACAGAAAAACCACATTCAAGATGCCAATCACATACGCCACTCATATGCTATGCATGTCATAACCGATTCTAACAAACCCTTTCTACGGTCTCGCTATTCGGTCACTCCAGATCTCATTCCTCCTTATTACTCCACCCCTCAATCGACTTGGATTGAGTTAAACCCCGCTCTGATACCACTTCACTAGGATGTCACGCCCGGCCCCCTGTTCATCTGGCGCGAACATCCTCTTGAACCTTTAAACCTGTTCCAGGATACTATTTCCAAACGGCCAAGACAAGAAACTAGCAAGCGGAAGGTAAGGTAGAAAAAGAACTAAAATTCCCTCGACCAAACAGTGACCTAAAGCAAAAGTAAGAATGAGATGCATGAGATGAAAAGGCACATTTATACATATCGTAAGGATCAGTCTGTACAACGGTAAGGGTTAGGGAGAGTCTAACAACATCTCCTAGTTCGAGCTGGGATAAGGGCACCAAAAGAAAACCTTTGCGCCAACAAAAGTGTCGCGACCCGTCCGAAAGCGGACGCGGCTAATGGATTACCGATCGCGGGCCTTTTCCCCAGCACCGGAGTGCGGATCGTGGGCTTTGGATCGGCGCGGGCCCTCCCAGGCCCATACCAAATCGCGGCGGGAGTCTTTTTCTGAGGGATTCGACGATAAGAGTCGATCGCTTTCGACCTTCAGTGTGGTCGTGGTGGCATGTGCAACTTGTGCATGCATTTGGAGTCGCCACCGGTCTTTCTTGGAGGGTAGACCGGAAACCTTACTGACCGATTGGGAGAGGTCGATCAGTTCTGCGGAACCAGAAATTTTGGGTTCGGGGACTTGGTTACGTCGGTGTCATTACCAACGCCCTTTCGGTACCTAACGCGAGTGATTTTCCTATTCAAGATTTCATGCAGATGAGTGAGGTACGAGTCCTAAATCTATGAGTTCATGCAGATAGGAATGACTATCCTAGCAATCACAATCAATGATAAAGTGCACAAATCAATGAATTCAAATGTACAAATAAATCACATGGCATTCCTAATAAGGCCATATTGGTCTAGAGAAGCATCAATCAGGCTTAGGAATGATTTAGACATGATTTTGCCCATCAGGGGCAAAATCGTAATTTTGAGACAAAGGGGACAATTTGCCCAAAAAGGACAAAATCATCATTTCGGAATGAATCCGGAGTCAAAAATAGGTTTGGTCACTCAATTGACCCATTTCCTATTTTTTGGCAATTTTCGTGATTTTCGGGAATTTTAGAAACCGATTTACTATTCAAAGGGTAAAATCGTCATTTTCTAAAAATGGAAATGAAATGTGGAAATCTTAGACATAAGGTTTAGCCACCCATCCGGCCCATCACCAAATTCTAAGCAATTTCCACAATTCATCAGAATATCAAAAACGATTTACCCTTTGAGGGGGTGAAATCGCCATTTTGGATTAAATGGGAGAAAATCCCAAAAATGAAAACAAATCGATTTTTTTGGTGTTTTCAGCCTTGGAAAATTTTTAGAATTTGTTTGGAATTTTCTGCAATTTTTCTCAATTTGTTTGAATTTTTCTTTAGTTTTTCATTTTTTTAGCATTTTCTGATCGATTTTTTTTATAATTTTTTTAATATTTTCGAAATTTTTTTAATAAAAATCATGTCTTTGACAATAGATAACACTCAACTAGATAAATAAGCTAACCACTAGACTGAAACAAATACATGCAAATCAAGTCTATAAAGGTAATATTTTATAAAAATAATTCTGATATACGGATCGGGTACGTAAAACATACCGGATTGGACACCTGCCTTCAATCGCCCAGCCCCAGCCTGCGACCATCTCCATGCCCATTACCTGTCGATCGCCATTAGAATGGCAATAGTCAATTTCACAAATTAAGACTAAAATGATTTTTTTTTTAAAAAAAATAAAATCAAAATCAGATACTGTTCAAACACTGTTCCGACACTGTTCCGGCACTGTTCCGACACGTTCGGACACGGCTTCGACACTGCTCGGACACGGCTCGGACACGGCTTCGACACGGCTCGGACACGGCTACACGTTCCGACACTCCGACACGCTCCGACACGCCGACACGCTCCGACACGCTCCGACACTCCGACACGCTCCGACACGCCGACACGCCCGGACACGCCGGCACGCCGGCACGCTCCGACACTCCGACACGCTCCGACACGCCGACACGCTCCGACACGCTCCGACACGCCGACACGCTCCGACACTCCGACACGCTCCGACACGCCGACACGCCCGGACACGTTCCGACGACGGGACGGTGACCCGAGGCCGTTTCTGAGCTCTACCAGCGGCGCGTAGGCTCCACAAGCTCTGAGGAAGGAGGTAGGACTCCGGGGCGCCGGAGGCGATAGCACGCTTTGGCGGTGGCGGATTTGGCCCGATCCGAAACAAACCCGAACCAAACTCCGAAACGGGTGGAGGCCGCGGGTCTTGGAGTGTTCACGGCGGCTTTGAGGTACGACGGCTAGCGACGACAGCGGAATGTGGGGATTCCATTTTAGGCGTCCACGAAGAAGAAGAAAAGAAAAGCTCGAAGAAGCTACCGGGGAGGGAGGAGAAGAAGAAGAGGAAGAAGAAGAAGAAAAAGAAGGAGAGCCCCCAGGAAGAAAGGAGGGGGGGAGGCGGATGAAGGAGGAGGGATCTCTCCTCCCTCTCTCTCAATTGAGTGCACTCAAGTGCACTTGAGTGCATTCAAAAAGAGAGAGAGAGAGGAAAAATCAAAAGAGAGAGATGGAGACAGTGTGAGAAAGAGAGGGAGCGGGCGCGAGAGAGAGAGAGAGAAAGAAAGGGAAAGAAAAGAGGGAGTGGGGGAGAGAGAAAGAAAAAAGAAAAGAAAATAAAATATTAATAAAATAAAATAAAATATTAGAAAATAATAATAATAATAAAATAATCAAAAGTGAAGACAAAACTTTTCCTTTTAAATGATGATGTTTTTAATCCTTTTCTTTTTAATCATTACTAATATTTTTGCCAAATTCAATTTTATGGTGATCAGAGAACATCTAAACTCGAACCTGAATTTTACTGTTTTATGAGGTCAGAAAATAGATAAAATAAAAATAAAAATACCGACTATTTTTATATAACTTTTGTGACCTCAAATATTATTTTTCTTGATTTTCTTTTTCTTTTTTTCTTTTTTTTTGTATTTTTTTGAAAATATATTAAAAAAATGAAAATTATGAAAATTATTTTTTTTGGTCAAAATGGTTCATTTAGCTTGGCTAAGGTCACCAAAATTGATTTTCCAACTTTTCAACTTTTTATGGATTTTCTATGAATTTTCAAAAAAATAAAATAAATTAAATAAATAAATAAAGTTGATCAAAATTTAGGTGTCAACAGCTGCTCCTCTTTGAGAGGAATCTCGTTAGAGGTTTCTCTCAAAGATAAGGTGACACCTGAGTCCCGATCGACTCGACTCGGGAAACTAAAGGAAAATGAGTCTTGACATCCAATCTCCATGCTTGTCCATGTATGCTCTTTCTTGAAGGGGGAAATATTCATTTGACATGAGAGACATACCTGCCACTTACCTGTTCGATGTTTGTGCGATTTTCGCGGTGTTTGATGGATTCAAGAGAATTTCTAGGAACTCGTTACTAGAGTATCCTAGAGAGGTTAAGCTCTGACCCGTATGGTAGGTCAAACCATAATGGGATTCCTAACTGATAGGAATCTAAGGAAGACGCGTCTCATTTGAGATTTGTCAATGATTTTGATTTGTATGGTGGATTGGACCATTGAGTTGACCATTTAAGTGATTTTCACTATTGGATTGACCCTTCAGGCGGTTTCTATCTTTGATTGACCCTTCAGGCGGTTTCTACCATTATTTTGACCCTTCAGGCGGTATCTACCTTGGTTTGACCCTTCAGGCGGTTTCTACCTTGATTTGACCCTTCAGGCGGTTTCTACCTTTGTTTGACCCTTCAGGCGGTTTCTACCTTTGTTTGACCCTTCAGGCGGTTTCTACCTTTGTTTGACCCTTCAGGCGGTTTCTACCTTGATTTGACCCTTCAGGCGGTTTCTACCTTTGTTTGACCCTTCAGGCGGTTTCTACCTTTGTTTGACCCTTCAGGCGGTTTCTACCTTGATTTGACCCTTCAGGCGGTTTCTACCTTTGTTTGACCCTTTAGGCGGTTTCTACCTTTGTTTGACCCTTCAGGCGGTTTCTACCTTTGATTTGCTTTGAAAAGGGGTCTCATGACGAGGGTTCTCCACGTCCGATGAGACTGCCTAAATTTTGAAAAGGGGTCTCATGACGAGGGTTCTCCACGTCCGATGAGACTACCTAAATTTTGAAAAGGGGTCTCATGACAAGAGTTCTCCACGTCCGATGAGACTGTCTGATTTTTGAAAAGGGGTCTCATCCTCACCCCTTCTTTTGAAAGATCCCGAAATTTGTCGGGAATTCAGTTTTGAAGCAGTGAAAGATTTCATTTTGACAAAGCTTCTTTTGAGTCTGTTGAGGCGACATTCTGGGAGCTGGGTTCTCCAAGTATCCTGCAGAAGTTTGGGCCTGAAAGATTTTTCTTCACCAAGAAAACGTTAGTAATCTTTGGGAAGACCACGGCTGTCCATTTGACAAAAACCGTATGACTTAAGTTTTAATTGTGAAATGTGCATTTTGATGCTGGAGGTTATCCGAAGCATTCTTGTAACACACAGATGTGATCACAAATTCCTTGTGCGGCAAATCTGGATCAAACAATTTGAAATTTCCAAAAAGAGTTTGTTCAAAACATCTATTGGAATATTTCTCGACGAGGAGGTCTTTTCACCTGTTTTGAGATAGTGGTTTTTATAGGGGATGCACTCAATTCCCTACTAACCTGCGCCTAGGTTTTAGGCTCATTCGCAGCGCGTACATTTTGATCGGTCGGGAGGTCTTCCACGGGACCGTAATGTTGGGCTTGGATATTGGTTTTCAAGGGGGACCCGCTTTGGAGTCGAAGCCATTGAATGAAATTCTTCACCATCTGCTCCGGGTTTACAAGTCAAGAACCCTGCAAAATGAGAAAGAAATAGTCTTGCTCGTACTTCTTCGAGCTAAGCAATATGTTAACCCAAGTGTCTTAGTCAGAGAAGACTGTTTCAGGATTGTAACATTGGTAGGATTGGGGACCGAAAAAGGCTTGTTTTTGGCCCAGAATTCGTGACGGGTTTGACATCGGTGATCATTGCTGATTTGCCTCCTGTCATTTCCTTTCTGCATCTTTAGTCTTTGAGGCGCGCAACCGCTTTTGACAACCCTGTCTGCGTCTTTCTTCTACGCCTGACATCATTTGGAGGAGCGGTCTTTTTGATCTGACTCCTTTAGAAATTTTCTCTTCCCAACTAGGTTTCATTGGGGAAAATCAAACAGTTTATGCGAGCATCGGCCTTGCTTTTACCAGGCACTTTGCTTTTTCTTTTCTGATGCTGGGATTTCTTTAATCCCTTGTCAAAAGTGGGATGCTTGGCAATTGTGCTAGACATATGACTTGGCTCTTAGCACGCTTGAGTATCGACTTAGTAGCTTTTTCGTAAACCCTAGGTCTTGAACTCCCTCGTTTCTGAAGCGATCTGCTTTGTCTTGAAATTTGCAATGATCACCAACGGGTTTATGAAATGATTTTGCAGGCTCAACTTGGCTATGCAAAAGGATTCAGTGTGTGGGATAGAGAAATGAATGCTTCTCCTCATCCTATGGCACTTGGATTACCATATAAACAACACACAAAGATTAATGTTAGTCCGAGCAAGAAAATTTCTAACCATTTTCTCCTGATGCTGCCGGACTCACCTCCATTTTGCCCCGATGTGGGGTGGTTCTTGACAGGGTTAAGAATGAAAACCGCCGTTCAAAGGGGTTGTCAATGGTCACCTGTAGTGTTCGGGGATATGAAACGAATGCCTCTGTCGTCCCAATCCATGTAATCGCTGCGAATAATCCCTATTTCCGTAGGTCCAGATTTTGCTATATGATCCGCTCCACTTCTCTCTCAAGTGTGTATAGGACGTGTTTGGATTTAGGCTTTGCCTCTCGTCTTTTGAGAAAATGTCCTTTTGGAAGTTTTGAACAACTTTTGACTGGAAAAATCTCTTTCGTTTTCTCCAAAAATTTTACCCGTCAACCGGATTTTATGATGCACAATGCATGTTCTTATTCATGTTCAGACAACCTCCTGTTTTAAAAACATGAAAGCCAATGAATTTTGAATTCTATGTCTTTTCTAGACATTAGATTCTGAAAGCTTTTCTTTTCTTCTCAATTTTTATTCAACATCTTCAATGGATTGGGGAAAGGGATACTTACCTGTCCCTCGCGGCTGGAGATCCCTGAAAATATGGAAGAAACATGTTATTGTATGTTCACGCATTTTTCAAAAAATTAGAACGATACATCTTACCCTTGGTCGTGTGCCCCTGCGAGTGCACACGGGTTGTGGCAATCTGTCCTCCTTGATGGTGAGTCCCTATCAAGGATAAATAACAAGTGTTAACTCATATTCCCAAATTGAAGACAAATTGGGACGATACAACTTTACTCTTGGTTCTCATCCTGTTCTGACGTCGTGTATTGATATGAACCACGTCTATCAAATCCGCTTATCCATGCTTGGAATATTTGCAATATCAATGGTTCAGCTGCCCCCGGTTGGGCAACGTCTGGTTTGTCATTTGAATGCATGAGCTTTTGGGTGCATTGTCTCTTTTATCACCTGAGATAAAAAAAAATGGAGAAAAACTTATCCACAGATCTAATTAAAAATCAATTAGGAACGATACGTCCTTTTACCAAACGAGTGCCTCTACGGCCAAATGCATTTTGCCCTGAAGGGACGAATTCCACTATGCTCCACGAGTTTGGGGAATTTGCCCCCATTTCCGATAGAAATGAGCCTTATCAAGATGTATACAATACAAATAGATCCCTAATACAATCAATCTAAGGGATGAGATATAGAGGATCTCAGCAAAATTAATCTTATACAAGAGAACTAAGAATGTCAAATCAATCAAAGGGATGTGGTCCGAACACTTGGAGATGCCCCAGTTCCAGTCTTCGAGATGTGACTCCAGGATCACCGATTTTTTTTTTTTAGGTGGTTTTAGATATACCAACCATCTAACGACATGCACATGAGACAAGTGAGGATAAAACTTCTAAAAATCAAAGGATTTGGCACCTAAGGTCAAGGTTCCCACCTCGAGTTCTAGAAAGAGCAGATTCCATTGCACAACTATCGTTGCATTGGGGCTCGATCCATAGTTCGAAATGAGCGGAATTGAAAAGTGGATTACCCCGTGTCTTTCCTCACGGAGATTCCATTTTCAATCCCTTCTATTGTTTTTCTATAGGCGGCGCCCGGGGTTTTAGGCGCGGTTATGTGTATTTTCGGTGTCGTGCTAAAGCGATAAACATGCATCTTATTTAACAATCACCGCTTCAATATAAAACATACACACAATCATTCATTCCTACGCCCAACCTGCATAAGACAATGTTAATCACAGACTACCCCACTTATCACTCCAATCTGCAAAAACATATAACACCTATCATGAGCGGACTTACCTCACCTTCACGAGCGCCTGCAGGGTTAGAAATATCACTCAGCGTTTTAATTACGGCCTAAGTCCACTTGAGGTCTAGAACGATAGGTTCTAGAACAAAGTTCCCAGCGGAGTCGCCAGCTGTCGCGACCCGTCCGAAAGCAGACGCGGCTAATGGATTACCGATCGCGGGCCTTTTCCCCAGCACCAGAGTGCGGATCGTGGGCTTTGGATCGGCGCGGGCCCTCCCAGGCCCATACCAAATCGCGGCGGGAGTATTTTTCTGAGGGATTTGACGATAAGAGTCGATCGCTTTCGACCTTCAGTGTGGTCGTGGTGGCATGTGCAACTTGTGCATGCATTTGGAGTCGCCACCGGTCTTTCTTGGAGGGTAGACCGGAAACCTTACTGACCGATTGTGAGAGGTCGATCAGTTCTGCGGAACCAGAAATTTTGGGTTCGGGGACTTGGTTACGTCGGTGTCATTACCAACGCCCTTTCGGTACCTAACGCGAGTGATTTTCCTATTCAAGATTTCATGCAGATGAGTGTGGTACGAGTCCTAAATCTAGAAGTTCATGCAGATAGGAATGACTATCCTAGCAATCACAATCAATGATAAAGTGCACAAATCAATGAATTCAAATGTACAAATAAATCACATGGCATTCCTAATAAGGCCATATTGGTCTAGAGAAGCATCAATCAGGCTTAGGAATGATTTAGACATGATTTTGCCCATCAGGGGCAAAATCGTAATTTTGAGACAAAGGGGACAATTTGCCCAAAAAGGACAAAATCATCATTTCGGAATGAATCCGGAGTCAAAAACAGGTTTGGTCACTCAATTGACCCATTTCCTATTTTTTTGGCAATTTTCGTGATTTTCGGGAATTTTAGAAACCGATTTACTATTCAAAGGGTAAAATCGTCATTTTCTAAAAATGGAAATGAAATGTGGAAATCTTAGACATAAGGTTTAGCCACCCATCCGGCCCATCACCAAATTCTAAGCAATTTCCACAATTCATCAGAATATCAAAAACGATTTACCCTTTGAGGGGGTGAAATCGCCATTTTGGATTAAATGGGAGAAAATCCCAAAAATGAAAACAAATCGATTTTTTTGGTGTTTTCAGCCTTGGAAAATTTTTAGAATTTGTTTGGAATTTTCTGCAATTTTTCTCAATTTGTTTGAATTTTTCTTTAGTTTTTCATTTTTTTAGCATTTTCTGATCGATTTTTTTTTATAATTTTTTTAATATTTTCGAAATTTTTTTAATAAAAAGCATGTCTTTGATAATAGATAACACTCAACTAGATAAATAAGCTAACCACTAGACTGAAACAAATACATGCAAATCAAGTCTATAAAGGCAATATTTTAGAAAAATAATTCTGATATACGGATCGGGTACGTAAAACATACCGGATTGGACACCTGCCTTCAATCGCCCAGCCCCAGCCTGCGACCATCTCCATGCCCATTACCTGTCGATCGCCATTAGAATGGCAATAGTCAATTTCACAAATTAAGACTAAAATGATTTTTTTTAAAAAAAAAAAAATCAAAATCAGATACTGTTCAAACACTGTTCCGACACTGTTCCGGCACTATTCCGACACGTTCGGACACGGTTTCGACACGGCTCGGACACGGCTTCGACACGACTCGGACACGGCTACACGTTCCGACACGCTCCGACACGCCGACACGCTCCGACACTCCGACACGCTCCGACACGCCGACACACTCCGACACGCTCCGACACGCTCCGACACGCCGACACGCTCCGACACTTCGACACGCTCGGACACGCTCCGACACGCCGACACGCGCGGACACGCCGGCACGCCGACACGCTCCGACACGCCGACACGCTCCGACACGCCGACACGCTCTGACACGCTCCGACACGCCGACACGCTCCGACACTCCGACACGCTCCGACACTCCGACACGCTCGGACACGCCGACACGCCCGGACACGTTCCGACGACGGGACGGTGACCCGAGGCCGTTTCTGAGCTCTACCAGCGGCGCGTAGGCTCCACAAGCTCTGAGGAAGGAGGTAGGACTCCGGGGCGCCGGAGGCGATAGCACGCTTTGGCGGTGGCGGATTTGGCCCGATCCGAAACAAACCCGAACCAAACTCCGAAACGGGTGGAGGCCGCGGGTCTTGGAGTGTTCACGGCGGCTTTGAGGTACGACGGCTAGCGACGACGGCGGAAGGTGGGGATTCCATTTTAGGCGTCCACGAAGAAGAAGAAAAGAAAAGCTCGAAGAAGCTACCGGGGAGGGAAGAGAAGAAGAAGAGGAAGAAGAAGAAGAAAAAGAAGGAGAGCCCCCAGGAAGAAAGGAGGGGGGGAGGCGGATGAAGGAGGAGGGATCTCTCCTCCCTCTCTCTCAATTGAGTGCACTCAAGTGCACTTGAGTGCACTTGAGTGCATTCAAAAAGAGAGAGAGAGAGGAAAAATCAAAAGAGAGAGATGGAGACAGTGTGAGAAAGAGAGGGAGCGGGCGCGCGAGAGAGAGAGAGAAAGAAAGGGAAAGAAAAGAGGGAGTGGGGGAGAGAGAAAGAAAAAAGAAAATAAAATAAAATAATAATATTAATAAAATAAAAATATTAGAAAATAATAATAATAATAATAAAATAATCAAAAGTGAAGACAAAACTTTTCCTTTTAAATGATGATGTTTTTAATCCTTTTCTTTTTAATCATTACTAATATTTTTGCCAAATTCAATTTTATGGTGATCAGAGAACATCTAAACTCGAACCTGAATTTTACTGTTTTATGAGGTCAGAAAATAGATAAAATAAAAATAAAAATACCGACTATTTTTATATAACTTTTGTGACCTCAAATATTATTTTTCTTGATTTTCTTTTTCTTTTTTTCTTTTTTTTTGTATTTTTTTGAAAATATATTAAAAAAATGAAAATTATGAAAATTATTTTTTTGGTCAAAATGGTTCATTTAGCTTGGCTAAGGTCACCAAAATTGATTTTCCAATTTTTCAACTTTTTATGGATTTTCTATGAATTTTCAAAAAAATAAAATAAAAATAAATAAATAAATAAAGTTGATCAAAATTTAGGTGTCAACAAAAAGACACCACCCTCAAAAGTTACATTAAACCCTATTACAACAAGGTCTACTAAGAAGTGCTACTGTCTCCCATTTCGTCCATATCTTCATCAGGGTCGTAGTCCGAGAAGGACTCAGAACGGACCTCGATAGTATCATCTTCTGTCTCGTCCTCGGAGTCAGAGATCTCTATAACTTCCATACTCGCCTCATCTGACAGTTCTCCCTCTGGAATATTCCTCGAAACCGCCACTGAAGCCTCTACCTCAATGGACTCGCGTATGGGGTGACACCAAGTAGGTACTACTCCTTGAGGAACCTCTGTAGGCTTCAGCTGTTCAGATAAAACACCTCGAACTCTCTTATACCAAGCTTCGAAGCGATGGGGCTGATTAGGCTTATTGGGCTCGTCAACCCAAACTACAGTAGTTTTCCTAACATATACGGTGCCTCTCCTGTCTGGGAACTCCTAAAAAAATGATGTCATCTCCGTGGGTTCACCTAAGCGTGTTGGAAGCATCTTCAGGTCCTGTGGTCTGAAGTAAAAAAAATGGGGTTCACGAAGAAATGAGACTTATGTCTCAGTGAGCTAACCTAACCTTAAATTAGACCATCGTCCCACCGGCACCACAAACACCACACAAGCAAATAACAGGCAAAAGCAAGACATAACAATTTTTCATATAACTTATCAAGGTCTCGTAACATGTATGGCTAAAGGTAAGAGTGACAACACTACCCAACGTTCATACTTGCCCATAACGGGTCGCCTTCTCATCCGACAAAGGAAAAAAATACATCTCATCCATGACCCCGCGATCTCATCGCCTCAGGGTCTTTCACATTCCTTAACCCCGCGATTAGATCGCCTCAGGGTATCTCTTACTCCACCACCCTGCGTCATCACGTCGCATCAGGGTATTCCTCAATCTCAACTCTGCGTCATATAGGCGCATCAGAGTATTTCACTTTCCAGGCCCCGCGATCACATCGCATCAGAGCACTTCACGACAACTCACTGACATCACAATAAGGATTTACTCGCAAAGCTACATGAGAACAAATCGAGCATTCAAACATAATTCAGGCTTTAACCAGGAATAACATATTTTCCCAAGACAGTTATTCAGAATCGACCTGGCATTATCACCTAGACAAGCAAATATTCATTAGCACGTCATCGTGCTCGCTCCAATAACAGCATACACATCAAGGAGCAAGCCCACCCAGCTCAGTCATAAACAAGTCTGTCCGCCATTCCAACCATTCAGTTTAACACCTCGATCAACTCAACAACTTATCAAAGAAAACGTCCAGTCGCGTCCATATTTTCTAAAAAAAGGTTAGGAAACACTCACCTTGGTTTCCTTTAGCAAATTAACACTTCAAGCCTCTTGAAAAGTCCGAACCCGACACATCCCTAAGCTGTCCAAAAACGGAACAACAGCTTTGCTTAGGTAAGTAAGAATTACCTTGTTTGTGAGGCAACAGATGGAAATATCAAGATAGGTAAGCAAGAATTACCTTGTGATTTACAGCTTCCCTCTTGGTGAACCCAGGATTTGAATTTTTTCATTTAGAGGTTGATGATCTTCTGCAATTCCGTATAGTAAACTGCGCCCAGAATCCATTTATTTTTTCTCCATTTCAAATTAATAGGTCCTTTAAAAAAAATCATTGTCCATTTTGAATTCCTTTGTGAGTTCCTTAGTGTCAGATTTAACTAATGGCAGATGTTCTGTTTAGAGCTAACACCTTTCAATTATCTGTAATGATCGAAAACCATATCGAGTTTCTTATTGTTACCTTGATGCTCCTCTTCAACCTTCTAAGATGAGCATGATCCTAGTAAGTATAATAAAATGAGCTAAATTAAAAAACAAGCTTCAAGTTTTTGTGGTTGGTCATAAAAAAATGAAATGTAGTTTTGGCTAGTCTTTCGTATACGATTGTTGATTAACTTTCTGATACCATTAATCAAACAGTTTTCCTGAAAGATTATCAAGCAAGGTAAACTGGTGCTGCTTTTATGACAGGTCTGGTTGGTCTATGGCGAGGAGCTCACGAATTTGCTAATTAGCTTGCGTTCCTTTTGATCCTATTACTACCATGGAATATTATTATCACATGATTGATCTGGTCTGGCTGAGGAACTTCAAAATCCATACCAGAGACCGATCAAACTGAAGGAGAGGGGTTTTACAGAGGAAGTATCAGCAATAGTTGAGGGCCATCTTGGGCGCAACCTTGAAGAGGCTCGTGGGCCAACTGGAGTGTCCTGATGAAGTTCTGGTGCTTATGAAGATCCAAACACTTGATCTGGTCTCAACAGCCCATACCTGAATTATTGTGAATGTACTTTTTTCAGATGAATCTGCCTTCTGATGTTCATTAGGCTCTACCTCTCTATTACATTTGTTGAAAGATTAGGAGAAGATCTCGGAAAATCAGGGATCTCGGAAAATCAGGAGAGCATCTTGGGATATGATTCCGTTTGTTTGCATTTATTTTATTTTCTTTATTCTGGATCCTCAAGTTTAGGAAGTACAATATATTTTTTTCCTTTTCTGTTTTTATTTCCTTCCTTTAGCATTGTTGTCCTAGCTATTTATGTGTAATGTTCTCTGTAACTTTAAATTCATTGAAGAAATAGAAGAAACTATTGTTCTTCGAAATCAACACTTCTTCGAAATCAACATGGTATCAGAGCTGAGTTTTTGAATCCAGCTCCTACTATGGTGAAAAGGGCGATGACCGGTGCTCGTAAGGACACCAATTTAGGTGTCGAGCCAGAGAAAATTTTAACTGATTTCTCTGGCCAATCGGGCAATGGTGGAGAGCAATTCTCCCACAATTCCAGCATGCTATTAACAGTTCACCGATTGAACGATCGAAATTATTTGGAGTGGGCTCAATCGGTGAAGCTAGCAATCGATGGAAGAGGCAAGCTCGGCCACTTGACAGGCGAGGAAAAAGAACCAGAAAAAGCGATCCGAGATGGAAGGCTTGGAGATCGGAGAACTCCTTAGTGATTGCCTGGCTGATCAACTCTATGGAGCCAGCAATTGGAAAGCCGCATCTATTCCTTTCGACCGCTAAAGATGTGTGGGACGTTGTGAGAGAAACATATTCTGATTTGGAGAACTCTTCCTAGATCTTTGAATTGAAGACAAAGCTATGGCAATCAAGGCAAAGAGACTGTGAGGTAACTATTTACTTCAATGAAATGGTTACTTTATGGCAGGAATTAGACCAATGCTATGATGATACATGGGAGAGTCCGGCTGATTGCAAGAGACAAATGAAGAGAGAAGAGAATGATAGAGTGTATATGTTTCTAGCGGGCCTTAATCGAAACTTGGATGAGGTGAGAGGTAGAATTCTCGGTCAGAAACCTCTACCATCCATCCGCGAGGTTTTCTCTGAAGTTAGAAGGGAGGAATCTCGGAGGCGAATCATGCTACGTGATTCAGAAACAAATGAGAACCCTCTATCCGAGAAGTCTGCACTTGTAGCTCGGGGGTTTGATTCTGAAGAAGAGAGGAGGAAGAAACCATGGTGTGAACATTGCAAGAAACCATGGCATACCAAAGAAACTTGTTGGAAAATTCATGGGAAACCGCAGAATTGGAAAAAAGAAGGCTGGAAGAGAAGGAGCAGTAATGATGGTCGCGCGTTCCAGGCGACAAATGAGGTAGTGCAAATAAAATCAGATTTGGTTCCATTCACAAAGGAACAATTAGAGCATCTGTACAAACTTCTTCAACCTCCACAACCTTCTTTAAATCCCTCTTGTTCTTTAGCCCATCAAGGTAATCATTTTTCTACTGCTTTCCTCATAGAAAATTCACACCAAAAAACTCCATGGATTCTTGATTCTGGAGCAACCGATCACATGACAGGTTGTTCAAAGCTCTTTTCCACCTATAATCCGTGTGTAGGGAATAAAAAAATAACTATTGCATATGGTTCCCTTTCGGCTATAGCTGGATTAGGATCCATCAAGCTGTCCTCTGCCCTCACGCTTCATAATGTCCTTCATGTTCCAAAGCTATCTTGTAACTTGCTGTCCGTTAGTAAAATAACCTCTGATCAAAAGTGTCGAGCTAATTTTTTCTCATCTCATTGTGAGTTTCAGGACTTGACCTCGGGGAGGACGATTGGCAGTGCTAGAGAGAGTGGAGGACTCGATTTCTTTGAAGATGGAACAAGCTCGGCTAGACAAGTTCAGGGTAGTTGTTTCGAATCCGTTACTGTTTGTAAGGATGATGATATTATGTTATGGCATTATAGGCTTGGTCATCCGAATTTTCAATATTTGAAATTCTTGTTCCCAAGGTTGTTTTTGAATAAAAGTCCATCTTCATTTCAGTGTGAATTCTGTGGATTAGCCAAACATCATCGAACAAATTTTCCCTCTCAAATCTACAAGTCGTCTAAACCATTCTCTTTAATTCATAGTGATGTTTGGGGACCATCTCGGATTCCTACACCCTCAAGAAAGAAATGGTTTGTCACATTTATTGATGATCATACGAGAGCAAGTTGGGTGTACTTGTTAAAAGAGAAATCTGATGTAGAATCTGTTTTTAAAAACTTTTACACCATGATACAAACACAATTTCAAGTGCAAATCCAAATTTTCAGGAGTGACAATGGAAGAGAATACTTCAATAAAATTCTGGGACATTTTTTCTTGGAAAAAGGAATTATGTATCAAAGTTCTTGTCCTGACACGCCTCAGCAAAATGGGGGTGGCAGAGAGGAAGAATAAACACCTTTTAGAAGTAACTAGAGCTCTACTCTTCACCACTAAAGTTCCCACATACCTATGGGGTGAAGCTCTTCTTTCATCTACATACCTTATCAATAGAATGCCTTCTAGAGTGCTAAAGTTCCAAACACCCCTAAAAGTCCTTCAAAGGACCTATCCAACCTCTAGACCTACTGCAGCCTTGCCTTTAAAACTATTTGGTTGTACCTCTTTTGTACACATCCATGATAGAAATCGGGGAAAACTTGATCCTAGAGCAAAAAAATGTGTGTTTGTTGGTTATGCACCGAACCAAAAAGGGTATAAATGCTTTGATCCAATTTCCAAAAAAATGTTTGTCACCATGGATGTCACCTTTTTCGAATTAACACCTTTTTTTGGAGCTCATCTTCAGGGGGGGAAAGAAAGTGTAGATTCGCACAACTCCATTATTGAGTCTTTTCGTCTTGCAGAATCTAAAAATCCTCTTCCAGCAACTCTTATACCTAATTTTGAACCAAATAATGGAAGTTCGGGTCTACCTATTTTGGCATCTCACCCTACTTGTGAGAGTAACAGGTGCGAAACTAGTACCAAGAATGCTGAACTTCCATCTTATGCTCAAGTCTACACGAGAAGAAACAAAACTCAAAGAAATGAGTCTTCTGCTCCTTTAGGGTGCCATGATTCCGAACCAGGACATGACCAAAACTCCATACAATCGTCAAGTAATGCTCCAACTCAATCTGTCCAACCTGATAGTCAACAAAATGATGAGCCTACTAATGAACTTGACATACCTATTGCTATTCGGAAATGAGTTAGGTCTTGTACCAAACATCCTATGTCTCATTATGTGTCTTACGAAAATCTCTCACCCAATTTTCGTGCTTTTACCTCAACCTTGTCTTGTGTGGAGATTCCCAAAACTGTGCAGGTCTACAAGTTTCTGAGTGGAAGGAAGCAATTCTTGAAGAGATGAAAGCTCTTGAAAAAAATGGAACATGGGATATGGTGGATCTACCCAAAGGAAAATCCACGGTTGGATGCAAATGGGTATTCACTACCAAGCATAGGGCTGATGGGTCTCTTGAAAGGTATAAAGCTCGTTTGGTTGCCAAAGGATTCACGCAGACTTATGGCATCGATTACTTTGAGACTTTCGCTCCAGTTGCTAAGCTAAACACTATCAGAGTGCTCCTATCACTTGCAACCAATCTTGATTGGCCTCTGCAACAACTAGATGTGAAGAATGCATTTTTGAACGGAGATTTGGAGGAAGAAGTATACATGGACTTCCCCCCAGGCTTTGACAAAAAGTTTGGGTCAAAGGTTTGTAAATTGAAGAAGTCACTATATGGACTGAAACAGTCACCAAGGGCCTGGTTTGAGAAGTTCACTCAGTCTGTGAAGAAACAAGGGTATGATCAAGGACAAGCTGATCATACCATGTTTGTGAAGCATTCTCGTGATGGGAAGGTTGCAATTCTGATAGTATATGTTGATGACATTATTCTCACTGGGAATGGTATTGCCGAGATGAACAGGTTGAAAGAATGTCTTGCTTCTGAATTTGAGATCAAGGACCTGGGAACTCTAAGGTATTTCCTTGGAATGAAGGTGGCTCGATCAAAGAAGGGAATTGTAGTTTCACAAAGGAAATATGTCCTGGATCTTCTAAAGGAGACTGGAATGAGTGGTTGTAGACCAGCAGATACTCCAATAGATCCAAATCAGAAATTTGGAGACGACAAAGATGAGGTTCCTGTTGATACATCGAGATACCAGAAACTTGTAGGAAAACTAATCTATTTGTCGCATACTCGGCCAGATATTGCCTTTGCTGTGAGTATGGTAAGCCAATTTATGCATTCTCCCTATGAAAGACATCTTGAGGCTGTGTATAGGATCTTGAGATACTTAAAGAGCACACCTGAAAAAGGCTTGCTATTCAAAAAGTCTACTCAATAAGAAATTGAAGCATACACAGATGCAGACTGGGCAGGGTCAATTACTGACAGAAGGTCGACTTCAGGATATTGTACTTATGTCTGGGGGAACTTAGTTACTTGGCGAAGTAAAAAGCAGAATGTGGTAGCCCGAAGTAGTGCAGAAGCTGAGTATCGAGCAATGGCCCATGGAGTTTGTGAGATATTGTGGCTAACACGAGTGCTAGAAGAACTTTGAGTACCAGTGAAACTACTTATGAAGCTGTACTGTGACAACAAGGCTGCAATCAATATTGCACATAATCCAGTACAACATGACAGAACTAAGCATGTTGAGATCGATAGACACTTTATCAAAGAGAAGATTGATGCAGGAGCTATTTGTATGCCATTTGTGCCAACAACGCAACAAACAGCTGACATTCTTACGAAGGGACTGTTCAGACCTAACTTCGAGCATCTCATCGGCAAGTTGGGCATGATAGATATTTACGCACCAACTTGAGGGGGGTGTTGAAAGATTAGGAGAAGATCTCGAAAAATCAGGGATCTCGGAAAATCAGGAGAGCATCTTGGGATATGATTCCATTTGTTTCCATTTATTTTATTTTCTTTATTCTAGATCCTCAAGTTTAGGAAGTAGAATATATTTTTTTCCTTTTCTGTTTTTATTTCCTTCCTTTAGCATTGTTGTCCTAGCTATTTATGTGTAATGTTCTCTTTAACTTTAAATTCATTGAAGAAATAGAATAAACTATTGTTCTTCGAAATCAACACTTCTTCGAAATCAACAACATTTATGGACCTGCTGATTTTTCCGTATGTTACCTTGATGCAGAGTCGGTTGATACGGTTGCGTTCTAGAGACATCACTCCCGAACTCGAGGAAGCTCTGCAAGGGGAGATATCGATGCCAGTCTTACCACAACTATGAAAGACCGACTTGTGTGCTTATCCTATGTGAGCTGTAGAATTTCTCCTGAAAAAGTAGACGATGATGCAAGATGATAATCTCCATCATTTTCTATCACTTTATTAGTGTGATAATATCCTTTCAGTGCTGTCATATGCGTTGCTGATTTGATAAGCTCAGTTCTCATGTATGAGATGTTGAATTTGTAGAGTTGAACTTCACCTCCTAGCAAACTATCTGGCATTGCTGATTTTGCTTATTGTGAAATAAACAAATAACAAGTAAATCTTTCTGTCCTGTAGTTTAGGATATTGTCTCACTTGCACGATTGCACGATATTGTTCGCTTTGGGCTTGCAAACAAGTAACAAGTAAATCTTTCTGTCCTGTAGTTTAGGATATTGTCCCACTTGCACAATATTGTCCGCTTTGGGCTTTGCAAGCCACACGGTTTTGTGAGCACTCAGCTGGGAAAAGCCTCATGCAAGTCTAAGTAACCCCCAAGGCTTATAAGCCAAGCCAAGACTGTTAGAATATTTCGTTTTAATATTCAATTGTGGGCTTTATTAATTGTTACTGTAATTATTATTTGGTCTAATAAGAAAGAGATATATTATTTCCTAATTCAAGTAGGATATGGTGCTGGATAGTATGGGCCGAGATATCCTTATCCTTGATGAGGGGGTAGGGTTCATTCTCTATAAATAGTGCTTAAGTCCCTCCTCTAAACCCTAATGTCCACATAACCTCACATATAGAAATCGTCAGAAACGACAGTGAGGGGCCGTCTCATTGAAGCCAGTGATCAAGGGGGTTCATAGAGGAGAAGCTCTTAAGCGTCGGATTCTCGCAATTCCGCATCAAGAACGATGAATCCAAATCAAGGTGCGTTAACTCTTTGACTCTATGGATGGAACAGGGATTTGTGTATCTGTACGTGTGTATCTTGGGTCGCTGCATACGGATTGAATACGCAGCCTACATGTGGTATCAGAGCCTGCACGTATTAGGTCACGAATCGCGTTCCCGGTGTATTTTCGAAATTTTATTTTTATCGAAATTCAAAGAAAATTATATATTCGGAAAGGGCTCGACGAGACGAGCAAAACCATATAAAGATCGCCGCCAGAAGCCGCCGGACGCGCTGCCACGCGCCGCCACTCGCCGGTGGCTATCGTGCGCGTGGCGGCCACGCGCCCCACACACGCCACGCGCAGACCCGGCCCGCACGTGCGTGACACGTGCGGGATGACGTCACCTGACGTCAGTCAGCCGGGTGCAGACCCGACCCGACCAGGAACCCGACCCGATCCGTTGCCCCGACCCGGAATGGTTGACCGTTGACTCGGACCTTCCGGTCGGACCGGTCGCTGACCGGTTCGACCGGATCGCCTCGACCGGGTTCGCCAAACCGGTTCATCATAGCGGTCGGACCGGTTTCAGAACCGGCTGACATACAGAACACGTGTGCGACACGCGTCTGCGCGTGAAGCTCACGCGCCGAAGCTTCAGGCGGCGCGTGAGGGCGCGTGCGGGCTCCGATGGAGGTGTTCCAGGTACCGGCGTACTCGTATGCTCATGCTCTACAGGATGGTACATTTATTTTTCATGTTTGGTATTTTCATGGATGGAAATACGTACGGAACGCCAAATACGAGGGTATTTTGGGGTATTTTTGAGGTATTTTCTGGTATTTCTGTAAGGATTTGTGAAGTACAGGTACAAGCTTATATGAAAGTATCACGTGGAATTATGTGGAAATTTTTTGATCAATTTCATGTTTATGGTTTGACATGAATTGTTGAGGTATCGATGTAAATTAGCGGCGTGTAATTTTGTGGATGATTGCCCCTAATTTCTGAAATTACATGCATACGGTAGATGTGAAATATAAAGTTATATCCCAATTTCAGATAAATTCAGTTGGGTTGTGACCACCAAAGCGGCACACTTAGTTGAGTTTAATAAAGATCAATTTACAAGTATTGGGATGTCTCTTGTTCTAATGCGTAGTTATACTCCCAAAGGAGGTAGTTGCGTGTTTTTGCATGGAGGGTTACATGTACAGCATATGGTTGAGGATTGATTAGTCTAAGTTATGTCATACACCCAAAGGTGGTGATTAACGAAGATTGAAATAAGTTCTCATGGCCGCTGTAATGTAGGGAGTATACAACTACATGTCATGTTTTCTGCCCAAAGGTGATTATGTGATGATGTATGTATCTCTCAAGGTGAAATTTCACATCGTGCTGATTGAAAACATTGATTATTTTTATTTTGTCACCGTTTCTGTGAACGGCAATTCTGTTAGAATTAAGACTTATTGAGAACTGAATGAGGATTTTCTGTTTACGAAGAACTGATAAATACTTGTATTACTCTTGTTAAGAAAGACCCCGTAGTTCTCACTTTCATTAGTGAGAACTTTCAAGAGCATTATGTGCTTATTGGGTAAAGAGTGATCGGATTCGCTTATTTGATATGAAGTGGTCCATTAAAGAACACTTGAAAAGTGTTTTCTGCCAGTTAACTGCACTGCTAAGTAAGTAAAGGAAGCCTTGGAGGGTTTGGAATTATATCTCATTTATTATTAAGAGTGGTAAATATCTGCAATGACTCCTCAACATCAAGTGTAATGGTTCTATTAAGATTAATGATTACGTCTTAAAGTTGATGAAATTGTATTTTGAACAGTTCTAAAATCATACTCATAAAGTATTATATTAAACCACCGGTCATTCTGATGATTAAAATCCATGAAAAGTATCCTTTGAAAAGGATGTTGATTGCTACTTCTTTTACAAAAAGAAAGATCACATAAAGAAAGACTACAGTTAATACAAAGACTTGGTTATCTAAGTATGAGCATAAAGTAATGATTTTTTGGTATTGGTTGAGAATTCATTCTGTCTTAGGCCTCATCTGGTTATGTGATGGCTAGATAGTGGTGCGACATATTGTGTTGCGTTTACCATATAGGAATTCATAAACTGAAAGGTACCAAATCAGGTTGAATCAAGCTCATTATGGAAACACTTATAAAGTTGACGTTAAATTGATGGGAATGTCATTCCGGATTCTGGTTTTATTGTGACATTATGAAACATATTTTATGTACTCTTCTTAAAGATGGAATTTATTTTCCGTATCAAGTATGGACATGTGTAGTTACTCCTTTTTGTGATTTCAAATAAAATAATTACTATTTCTTTTAAAATAAAGTTGGTTACTACTCTATGTCCAATGAATTGTACAGATTATGTTTATCTCCCAATGAATTATACGTCATTTATACAGCTGAAAAGTTACTTACAAAATTTATCTGCCTAAGGAACAATCATGCGCATTATGGAATCAATTTCTTGGTCACATCAGTAAAGAAATAGTGAAAAGACAGATAAAGGCAAGCATTCTGCTCACTCTTAAAAGTGAACTAGACACATGTGTAGATTGAAGCAGATATAAAATAACTAAGATAAATGGTGAAACTGTAGTCGATAGTTATGACCTATTGAAGGTCATTTATACTAGTATAAGTGGATCTTATATGGTAATATTGTGTAGAGTTTTTATCACATTTAAATGATGATTTTTCTCTATATGTTTTTCATACTTGGTTGAAGAAAATGTTTATTTCCGTGACAAGTTCAACATATTTTTGACTACAGTCAATAAATTTATTATAAAAAAATATATGTCATTTTTGACTAAGGTGGTGAGTATCATGGTTGACATGGCAATGCTGGATAGCTTAAAGAGCCATTTGCCAAATATTTGAGAGGATTCTGGGTTGTGATTTTGTGCCCGATACTCCTCAATAGAAAGGTGTGACTGAAAGGCAAGATCACACCATACGGATATGATGACGAGTATGATATGTAAAATCAATTTATATATTTTTTTTGTGGGGTAAAACTTTAAAATAACCCATTATGTTTTTATCAAAATATTTTATTGACTTCTTTTGAGTCATGGATTGGACGTTAATATAGTTTGAACCATATTAAAGTTTGAGGTGTTCATGCAGAAATAAAGTTACATAATCCAACATTAGATAAATTGGACTCCAGAACCACTCGGTTTTATTTCGTGCCTTACCCATATCATCTAAAGGGGTATTGATTTATCATCCCAAAAGAGGAACAAGAATTGTGGAATTACAGATAGCTAAATTGCTGGAGCTTGATATAGTCGAATAATGGTAGTTGCTCACAGACTGTTAAAGGTAACAGTATGGTAGGGACAATTGTATCATTTTTCTCTGTCTATACAGATGATCATGGAGCATTCTACATTATAGTATGATTCTATTGGGGTTCAGGTTCTTGTTATTAAGATAATACCTGATGAAGTTTATCAAACCCTACAAGCGCAGAATAAAGGTTAAAGTAGCTCTACCTAAAAGATTTATCAGGCAGAGACGATCAGTTGTATCAAATCACATTGTATAGTCTATCCAGAAGAGCATGACTACAAAATCGACTATGTAAATAATCTAGTAATTTATACAGTTGCTATTTCTTGTTTTTTAATTATAATTGTGATTGGGTGCATGGTAGATGAGATATAGACTATAAAACATGCGGTGTTTGAAAGCTTATTAGTATGCCTCAAGGTCACAAGTCCATCTGCTACAATTGGGTGTGCATAACTTAAGGGACTCCAGATGAAAGTTTTTTGTCTACTTTATTATATCAAATTATATTTTGATCAATGTTTTTATTTAAGAAGTTTAAAGACAGATTGGTAGCGAAATTTTTCACTCATAAAGAATGAGCAGACTTAAAATAATTTTTATTCAGTCTCTCATAAAGAGTTTTTCAGAGTGATTAAGGAATTAATAGCTCATATTGTAAGGAGCTTTATCATACAGATATTAAAACTTCTTTTTTATTGGAGTTCTTAATGTAAAAGTTTTTTTTTATGTAACCCGAAGGTTATACAGCAGATGATTCAGATAAACTTGTGCGTAAAGAGAGAGGAATATCATATAAATATCATGGAATAAAGTTTGATCATATTTATGGAGATTCTAGACTGAAAAGTCTATTTTATGGGATCAAGTAAGCTTTTAGACAATTGTGGCTTGAAGTTTCATAGTATTGTAGCTTTATCATGTTTTGTCAAGAATAAAGTAAATTAGTATATATATACTACAAGATCAGTGGGAGGAATTTATTTTCCTTGTGTTCTATGCAGACGATATCTTGCTTGAAAGGAATTTTCTTGAATTATTGCATAAGATGAAGCAGATATTGTCGAAGCATTTTTTTTTACGTGATTGATCTTGATATAGAGTGTTTTGTCCTAGGCATTGAGATTCGTATGGATCATTCTTGTAATGTATTGGTTAAATCCAGGACACGTTCACTAGGTGATTACTAAGAAAGTTTTGAGGTACTTAAAGAGGACAAAATACTATATGCTAATTTACAGACATATTCAGGACCTGCATTAGTAAAGTATTCAGATTCAGGCTTTGTTAGCTGTTAGGATAATGTGAAGTTGACAACTACAAACATTTATATGTCAAAAGAAAAGTGCAGTATTACAGAAAAGCGTAAACATAAATCTATGTAATCCTCAATCAAGAAAGCGGAGTTTGTAGTATGCTTGTCAGCTGCTATTCAGGTTATTTGGCTCCGGAATCTCATTAAAGAGTTGACCGTATTTACTTTGTGGATAGACCCATACAGTTGTATTGTGACTATAATTCTGCAGTGTTGTTCATTAACAACAGCATGAGTCGCAAGGGGTCTAAACATCTAGCGGTCAAGTTTTTGACCATAAAGGTAACAGATGAAAGGGTGACACTACAGTAGAGCTTATTACACAGATGATAAGACTGCAGACTTACTAACTTAAGGTCTCTTCCCATACATATTTAGATGACATGTCGCAAATATAAAAGCATCGTGGGATGCCGATATGACGTGTTAATTGATGGGTTGAGTAAGCATCATGAGATGCTATTGTTCAGTGGGAGCTGCATTCGATATTTGCTCTAATAAAGTTTACAATGTTATATTACTTTTAGTAATGATTTTGATATGTATTGAACTTCTACATTCTTTGAAGTTTTTTGAATGTGATATTGAATGCATATCTGTTAAAAAATCTCAAGGAATTGTGTAAATCTTGAGTGATGGCTGGGGCATTTATTTTAGCCAAAAGGCATATGTCTTGTTACACGTAAAGCATAGTTAACTATAAAGGTGAGACATATGTTGGTTCGTTGGAACCGTAAAGATGTTCTCTCGTGACACATCCGGTTTTGTGACACATAAAGTGAGAGAATGGTGACTGACAATGAGGATAACATATAAGACGTCTCTATTATTTGAGATGTTGTCCGATTGCCATACTACCATATCAAATCCATATCAGTAAAGTTAAGAGTATTTGTGATTGTGGATGGCTCTGTGTCTTCTAATGCAGTTACTGACATGGTCCGGTACTTAAGACTTTATGGGATCGGATTGACTGTTGGGAATTATCTCTAGACCAATATAAAGATGCGCATATACAGTACAGTTTCAATTAATTTAGCCCAAGTGGGAGAATGTTAGAATATTTCGTTTTAATATTCAATTGTGGGCTTTATTAATTGTTACTGTAATTATTATTTGGTCTAATAAGAAAGAGATATATTATTTCCTAATTCAAGTAGGATATGGTGCTGGATAGTATGGGCCGAGATATCCTTATCCTTGATGAGGGGGTAGGGTTCATTCTCTATAAATAGTGCTTAAGTCCCTCCTCTAAACCCTAATGTCCACATAACCTCACATATAGAAATCGTCAGAAACGACAGTGAGGGGCCGTCTCATTGAAGCCAGTGATCAAGGGGGTTCATAGAGGAGAAGCTCTTAAGCGTCGGATTCTCGCAATTCCGCATCAAGAACGATGAATCCAAATCAAGGTGCGTTAACTCTTTGACTCTATGGATGGAACAGGGATTTGTGTATCTGTACGTGTGTATCTTGGGTCGCTGCATACGGATTGAATACGCAGCCTACATGGACCTCCCCTAGGCAATGTGGGACTAGGGAGGGGATGTCACATACGATCTCAAATATCTCCATATATTGATAATTAGTTGATTCTGTACTTCTTGTGTAGATTCAAGCTGAATTCCATTAAGTTCAGAGTAAGTCCCCGAACGCCACAGTATAGAGATGCGGATAGGAAGAGAGCTATGTCATGAGAAAATTGTGCGAAAGGTGTTCCAAATTTTTTTCGTTATTGGCGTTTATCATGTGCTCTGCGTTGTTAATACTCTTCATAGGATTCGTGATATAAAACGACCTCTTCTCATGTGGTGTGGTAGTCCTTTGCAAGCTTTGACATCTTACTGTTCTTTAGCGAAGGCCGAATCTCAAAGTGCTTGCAGGATGACCGCATATGTAGGTGGCTCTGTATGTGAAGTTAAGCATAAAATCAAATTTGTTAACTAGATTACGTTTAGATGCCCACTCCAAGCTACACATTTGTGATTGGAAGAGAGACTTCTTTTCTGGAGAAACTGAAGTAATTAAATCAGCAACTAATCTGTCAATTGCTGCCAAGAATACAGGAGTTTCTCATTTGGAAGAATTTTGAACACAAAACAGAAGTGCTCATTAGTGTACAGTCATCTCTCTGGTCTGGTTACTTTCAGAAATGCGTACATTGTCATTTTATAATCAGTTTCATCATATACTCTTAAACTTCATTCACTATAGCATGAATCTAGAGAGCATAAGAGATAAAGCCAGAGATATACCTGGAACATTTTTTTTTTTTTTTTTGGTGTTGGCTATAGTCGAAGACTGATAAAGACCGAAAAGGAAATTTCGATCGAAGCAATTTCTTTGGGGCCACTCTCAGGTAAAACCCGAGTCAGCTTCAATTTCTCTCTCTCTCTCTCTCTCTCTCTCTCTCTCTCTCTCTCTCATGGCAGAGCAGTGAGATTAGCTTTTCCTCTGCTCCGACTTGATTTGCATTTTCTACACCTTTTGTGTCTCATTACCTCATATTTCGGAAACTGCATGGATCGCTTTCCTTGTCACGCTATGCCCAGTAATATGGTCTAGAAATTATTAGCTGCAGTTAAACTCAGAATTACATCGATTGTGATGATGCCCCAGAACAGTATCAGCCTACGACCCTCGTCAACCCCTAGGCGAAGGCTTTCACGGTCTTCTCGAGGTCTGGTTGAGGGCCGCGATCCTTGCCTACTAGCAGAGAGGGCTTCATAGCCCTCATCGCCCATGGCGACGACGGCCATTATTTCGCAATTGAAGTTCACCTCCTGTTTTAAACCAAATGCATTTTTTTAAACTATTCAAATTTATGTTCACATATGAAGTTTTCCTTTTCCTTTTCCTTTTCCAAACTTGACGGGCCTGCTTCCTTTCATCTCTATGCACTTTATAGAAAGAGATGATATGTGGGCCCAAAACGAAATCATTTTCCTCAACTTCCTCCCTAATTTAATCAGCCAAACGATGGACAAAGTTCTTCTTGATTATTATTTTCAACTTGAATTAATTTTACATGCGACCGACGTTTATAACTTGGACTCCATCAATCAAGAACATGATTGATGGAGGGAAAAATTACCAAAAAAATCCTAAACATATTGCAATTGTGTTAATTCAATCATAAATCTTTTTTTTTACCGTCCTAAAACTTTTGCAATTGTGCCATTTCAATCCATCCGGTGAATTTTTGTTGGTCTGCCGCAATCGAATATTTTAATATTTTTTTAAAAAAATTTATGCTTTTTCTTTTTCTTTTATCTTTTCCCCCCTCTTAAATCTATTGCAATTGTGCCAATTGCAATAGGTTTAGGACTCTTTTGGTAATTTTCCTATTGATGGAGATATCCTCCAACTAGGAAAGTGCATGCATCTAGAAGGGGTTGCCGAAAAATGAGGTGGTGGAGATAGTTAGGTTTGTTCATATATTAGGCTAAAAATAGTAAGAGTAAGGCTGAAGATTATGATAAGGATGAGGTACCGTGGGAGCTTACATTCGAAGAGGAAGATGCTTCCATGGAGTTTCCCATAAAATGCGCTGGTAGTTAGGGACCACTGGCATTGACTTCTTTGTTTAATTACTTCTTCAATCTGTTGCAACCTTCTACAACATTTCCAGGGGGAGAAGTTCACGGCACGTTCGTGAGCGGACCAATACATCAACTTTGTCTTGACTAGAGGGGGACGTTCGAAAAGAAGAATCAGGCGAGGAAAATGCCGAACCGAACGCACCGTAAAAGCATACACGACTGCTCCTAGTCAATCAATTACTAATTATCAAAGAAGATAAGACAGATAGAGTTAAGGAGAGGGGGTTAGGCAAATGAAGAGAAGAAACCCCCCTCTTCTTTCAGAGAAAACAATCAGTAATGGGATGAAAGATAGAATTAGAACAAAAGCTATAAAGTTATATATTTTTTAGGGTATTAGGCCCTATGATGAGTATGAAGACCAAACACGAAGTTTGATTCAATCAATGTTGTCCTTTTTCCCCCCTGCCGAAAGCAAATGTTCCTCTTTTCTCTTTATCATCTTTTCTCTTTTGTGCTTGAGTCAAATGTGATGATCTAGAATTTTTGCCTATCATTAAATGACTATAAATAAATTATTACTTTCCAACAATGTGATGATGTGACCATGGAAAATTCATAAGCAGGTTAGAGCCACATTTATCTGCTTTATCCATCATTGGCCATTCTGGTCCAAAATGAGAGGCTTGACTTGGCTTTGCCATCTATAAAGAGATGATGATGAAAACAACTTCTAACTCTTTCTTTCGCTCTAATCTCAGAACAATTCAGGAGTATCCTCTCTAATCACTTTCGGATTATATTGGTTTTCTCTTCTCCGTTCTCGCGCCTCTCTCTTTGTATCTCGGCTCACGGAAGGTAATCGTGTTTTTGTATCTCCTTAGTGCATCGTTCGTGTTGATTTTTTGCTTTATTGTCGGAATAAACGGCTATATTAGTGTGTGTATTGGATACTTTTTTGTCTATTGGGGGCTGTCGCTGAATAGCACAGGAGGTAGTTTTTCTTTTCCCTCGTTGGAATCGTCGTTACATGTTAACATGGAATGCCGACAGCCCACATTTTACTTTAAAAAAAGAGGAAAAACTCTGTTTCCAAGTTCGGATGTGACTAACCCTATGGTCTTACTGTCTGATTGTTTTTTAGAACCGGCTGATACGGTTTTCGGCCACGACTGATATGGTTCTCCATTACAAAAACTGAGAATCGGCGCCGAAAGAGTAGTTTTAAACCATTCTCGACTGATCACTTGTAAGATTTGCTTGAACACAGATTCTATTTCTTTATAGCCCTATTGAAGAATTAACGTACACGTTATTCGTGAGTGGGTCAAGCAAGTTTGGCTTGACTAGAGGGCGATGTAAGTTAAGGCAAGGGCCAAAAGCGTCTGCAACTGCTCCTAGTCAAGCAATGGCTATTTATTATACAAAGAGTTCATGCTTGTCTTTTCTTGCCTGGTAAGAGACTTCATGTTCTATACTTGCTCATAGAGACTAGTTATCACTCCTCTTATGCAGACAGAAAAGCATCTTTCCTTTCAACTTCCTCCTTAGATTGCCATGAACGAAGGGCAGAGTCAAGGGCAATCTTTTACGGTGCTTGCTCCTTCGTTCACATGTCCGACACTCACAGGACAAGGTAGCGACCAATACGATGTATTCTTGAGCTTTAGAGGCTCGGATACCCGTAAGGCATTCGCTGATCACCTCTATCACGGCCTGGTCAAGGCAGGGACTGTACCAATTTGTGTGTTCAGGGACAAAGACAGCATTCCAATTGGCGAGGAATTCGGTTCACAAATTCTTAATGCCATCACACGGTCTAAGATCTCGATCCCTATCATCTCCGAGAATTATGCTTCGAGCAAATGGTACCTCCGTGAGCTTATTCATATGATGAACTGTAAGAAGAGCATGTCACACTCAGTATTGCCCATCTTTTACAAGGTGAAACCATCAGACGTGCGGTATCTAGAAGGAAAATTTGGGGAGGCCTTCCATTCTAGTAAGAAGAGATTTGATGAGAAGGATATCCGGGAAGGACAACAAGCACTTTCAGATGCGAGTTACTTAAATGGATGGGAATCTGAGAAAATTGCTGACGGGTACTTCACTTCTACCCGAACTATTTTGTTTTGTGAAAGCAAGTTCTCTAATTCACGTAGAACAGATGAAACGTGGATAAACTACTTTCACTAGAAGCTCATAAAAGGAAGGGAAAAAAATGAAATTATTGCCACGTTCATTCTCGATAGTTATTTGAAATACTAACATATCTTGTATGTTAATTGAGTTTTGAGAAGTTGACAGTGTAACGGTACAACGATGTAATCTTAATCGAAAGTGCCATGAATGAAAAAAAAAATTTGACAATCACGGCGGGATCTATTTCTTACTTTATGCCTAGTATTCCACCATTATACCATGATATTGTCATGCTAGCAAGACCCATGGTAATTAGTCTTATCCATGCTTCAAATTTATGTGGGTGTCTCTATATTAGATTAAAGCACAACCACAAAGTTCTAAATCTTTTGCATTTCTTCCAATTTTGTCCTAACAGTTTCACTTTTTACCAATTCAGTCCTATAGGCCAGAAATCACAGATGTGGACATAGATTATCCTACTTGGCATCGCCAATATTGATGTGTCCAAATTTTATAATGGAAAAAAATTTCTTATGTTTTTATTTATTAATTCATTTTTTTATTTTTATTTTTCCTTTTAATTATTTTTCCCTTTCCTATTTTTCCTTTTCATCATTTTTCCTATGCCCGACCTCAACATATGCTACCCTCACTAGCCTATGGCAAGGGTTTCCCCCCGCCTGGGCGGCCATAGGCAGCCCTCAAGGGCCCCTGCGAGGGTTTCCCTCACCTAGGCGGGCAAGGGTCGTCCCCTCCGACCCCTGGCGAGGGCAACCCTCATCGAAGGCCAATGGGGCGGCCCTCGTCTAAGGCCAGTAGAGGGGAAAAAAGGGAAAAGAAAAAAAATAAAAATAATGAAATATTATTAAAATTTGGCCACATCGGTGCCGACAGTATCACGTCGGACAATTGGCGTCCACTTTAGTGATTTTCGTACAATAGGACTAAATCGACAGAATGTGAAAAGGTTTAAAACTGAACTGACAAACTTAAAAGTTTTAAGATTAAATTGCAAAAGGTTTAGGACCTTTTGACAAATTTTCTCCTGCAAAGTTATCATAGAGCTTTGTTGTTTAACAGGCATGAAGGAGAACTAGTGGAAATAGTTATCGAAATTATTCTGGGCAGGTTGCAACGTGGATATCAGCTTGATGTTTCTAAACATTTGGTTGGAATTCGTGATCATGTGAAGAAAATTAGGAAATGGGTAGATGCCTCTGCCGGTGATGTTCGCATGATTGGAATGTATAGCATGGGCGGGATTGGTAAAACAACTCTTGCCAAGGTCATCTACAACGAGCTATCGAATGACTTTAAGTATCGTAGCTTCCTTTCAGATATTCGAGAAACAGCTCACTGCAATGGTATTCCTCATCTACAAAATCTGCTAATTAAGGAAATAGAGCCAACTGAAAATCCAGTTTGGAACATTGATGAGGGAATTAATGTGATCAAATCAAGATTGAAAGGAAGAAAGGTTCTCATTTTTTTGGATGATATAGATCACTTGAATCAACTAAATGCTTTGGCTAGAGAACCTAGGTGGTTTATGCCAGGTAGCATGATCATTGTTACAACTAGATATAAAGCTATTCTAGATCAATGTGAATTCAAGGTAGACAAGTATGAATTGGATGGATTGGATGAGGTCCATTCTTTACTTCTATTTAATAGACATGCGTTTCATAGGGACCATTCTTCGAGGGATTTTGAGGATATCTCTCGTGATATCATATCCATCATGGGTGGACTTCCCTTGGCTCTTGAGGTAATAGGGTCATACTTATATGAAAAAACAGATCAAGAAGTATGGCGTGATGTGCTAGAGAAACTAAGAAAAGAACCACATGCAGATGTTCAAGACAAATTGAAGATAAGTTATGATGCATTGGAAGATGGACATAAGGAGACTTTTCTCGATATTGCTTGTTTCTTTATTGGCAAAGACTGCAAATTCGCCATTTACATGTGGAAGGACTTAGGATTTTATCCAAGTCAAGGAATTGAAGAATTGAAACTAAGGTGCTTAATAAAAATTGGAGATCGTGGCGAGTTAAGGATGCATGATCAACTCAGAGATCTCGGAAGGAATATTGTTAGCCAAGAAGGATCGCCTGAGAGACGTAGCAAATTATGGGTCAACAAGGAAGCATCCGGAGTACTAATGGGGAAGAAGGTAACACATGGCACTTCTTTTTTTCTTTCCCTCTCCCTAGTATTTTCATACATTTAATCTGCTCTTCCTAATCGTTTTTTGGGAAAAAAAATCCCGTTCATGATTCATGTCCATCGTTGTTTAATTGTGACAGCTAATTAAGGATGAAACAGTTATATTCTCTCGTGATGGTTACCAAATAGAATATCTCCAAATATTCATATTCATTTATGTAAACTACATGTCAAAAATCTAATTTACAATATACTTAAAGTCTTTTAACAACGATTCTACGCCAAAAATCTTGCTCAGTAAATGGATGTATTTAACCATAATACCATGAAAAGAATTTAATTATTTCAGTTTTAGTGGGTCTGAAAGCAACTTTTTTCCAATCCCTGAGAACTAAAATATTACTTAAATCCTAAAATATGCGCTGCTAACGAATGCCACGACATCGCTTTTTACAAATACTTTACAAAAAGCATTTCCGTTTTCAAACCAATGTTCGCAATTCACAAGAACAAATTAATGAATTGAAAACCAAGCGCTTCATTAGCCACTCAACAAATGGCCCATTCGCATGAAAAGTTTCGACGAAAATCAAACAAGTCTGCTAAAAGGATTCAGGTAATGAGTTGATATGTTAACATTTGTATATATATAGCGAGGGTAGAAAGACAACAAACATCTTAAAAAGAGAAAACTAAAAAGTTAGAAGCCAACTCATTTGATCGATTTGATATACAGGGAAGTAAAGGGATCCAGGCAATTCGTCTCGGGGAATACCATCCAAAATCAGACTATGCCCTCCTCGCTGACCATCTTCAGACATACACAAGTGGACAGTTTAAACACTTACAAAGCTTAAGGTTCCTTCAGTTGGGGCCGGCAGCTTTGAGTGGAGATTTTGATAACGTGTTTTCGGAATTAAGATGGCTTCAGTGGGAATCCAATCTATCTTTTTCGGCTACCAATTTGCATCTACCGAAATTAGTGGTGCTACAGTTGCCAAAAAGCGAGATCACAGAGCTTTGGACAGGATGGAGTTTAATCATGGTAAGATGGAGGGAAAAAAAAACATCCTTTGTCATTTTTTTTTTTTGCTCATTTTGTTTTTTCGGCCAACTCATTCTATGATTGCTTATCCTCCTTTGTATAGGAGGCAAAGCGGCTGAAAGTTCTCGACCTTCAAGATTGTCAATATTTAATATGTACTCCTGATCTCTCGGCTTTCAGAGAATTAGAGATTCTCAGCTTGAGATTCTGCAAGAGACTGATGCGAATCCACTCTTCTATTGGCAAAGTCAAGAGCCTCGTATCCTTGAATTTGACTGACTGTCAATTTCTCGATGAGCTACCAGAAGAAGTGGGTGAATTAGTAGAACTAAAAGAACTTATCTTAGATATTACCAGAATTAGAAAGATGCCTACATCAATCGGTTCTCTGATAAAGCTGGAGAAGCTAAGTGCTTGGTGTTGTAAGTTCATAAGAGAAGTCCCTATCTCAATTGGGGATTTACAGAATTTGCAATATCTGAACTTTCAGCAATCTGGGCTTGAAATGTTACCCAGTGCTATTGGAAGGTTGAAAAAGCTGCAGACACTACTTCTTACTAGTACATGGATATCTGACTTGCCAGAAAGTATTCGGAATATTTCTTCTCTCCAAAAGCTTCACCTAGGGGGCTGTTTGAAGCTTCGATCGCTACCAGAGCTTCCTTCTAGCTTAACGGATTTGGCGGCCTCTAGCAAGAGTCCCAACTTGCCACAGCTTTCTTGCCTAATCCACCTAGAAGAATTTAGTCTTAGTAGCTGTCCACTTGAATACATCCCAGAGCTTCCCTCAAGACTCTTGAAACTTCATGTTTCCTCCTGTCATAAGCTGACATTGCCTAATCTTGAGAGATTCAAGTACTTGGAAAAATTGGTAGTATCGAACTGCAATTCCATTGAAAGATTGGACCTTTCACAATTAAATCGTCTGAAACGATTAGACGCTATTGGTTGCAATAATCTAATTGAAATTCAGTGCCAGGATAATTTCCTCTTGAAGGAGATAGTAATGTATGGGTGTAAGTCCATTGAAAGGCTGATCCTTCCAGAATTACACTGTTTGAAGGAATTAACGGCTCGCTATTGCGACAATCTAGTCGAAATACGAGGTCTTGCTAGTGCAGAGTTCTTAGAGAAATTGAATGTCACTCATTGTGAGTCCATTGAAGGATTACCTGACTTGTCATGCTTTGCGAACCTTAAAGAGTCGAGCGTCTATAGTTGTTCCCAATTTTGTTGGTGCTGAGAGCCTCGAGAGATTCTTGTGCTAAATGAAGCACATACATACCCTTAAAGAAATTACCAAACCTGTCGAAATTTGAAATTTTAGGGAATTTCATGATAAGGTATTTGCTTGGTGCTGAGGAGATTTCCGGGATTGAGGGATCAAGGTCTCTTACACATATGGATATCACGGGATGCAAATCAATGGAGACTTTCCAGAATTGCCAGGATGCGAGAAGTCACAATCTTTAGGGATACGAGCCTGCAAGAAGCTTAGTCGGCTTTGGGGATTTGAACGCTTGAATTTAATTTATTTGGTCATTTCAAAGCCATAGTGGAAGCTGCTTGAATCATGCCTCTTTAACAGAGGTAAGCAAGTAAACTATAATCTTTACTTCTGAGATTCATAATCCACTTTTCAGCACTATATTCTTTTGACAAGTATGTTTTCCTTGACAGGATTCTGTACTTCCCTAAATTTCTAGTCTTACATGATTGGAGTGGGGAAGTTGGTCGTAGAAGCTGACATGATGCTTCAGCCAAGATTGAAATGTAGATCCAAATGTGGGTCGACATACGTTGGAACGCATTCGAATTGGTCATCTAGTAAGATTCTTCGTCCTTTAATTACCAGTATTAGCAAATACAGTAATATTTTTCTCGAAGCTATATTTTTCGATAATTTGCCCGACGTATCTATTTGACCTAGATTTGCCAAAATGTACCTGCTGTTGATTGCATTATAGCAATGTTTGTTCATTTATCCTTCCTTTAGCAGCTTTTGCAGAGGCATAAGACGCTTACTGAGATAACGGATGAAAATATCGATATAGTTAAACAAGAATTACCTAGTGATTTACAATTTGCCCCTTGGTAAACCCAGGATTTGAACTTTTCATCCAGAGGCTGATGATCTTTTGCTACTGAATATTGTAAAAACCGTGTCCAGATTCATTTTTTGCTATTTCAAACTTGTACTTTCCTTGAAAAAATCCTTGGCCGTTTTGAATTCATTTTATGAACTCTTTCAAATGTCAAAGTGGACTAATGGCACGTATCCTGTCTAGAATAAACACCTGTTGATTCTTCATGATGATCGGAAAGCCTGTCAAGTATCTTCTGTTTCCCTCAAACATGAATTCCCAGTAAACATGAGAAAATGAGCTAAAATAAAGATGAAGATTCAAGTTTTTCTGATGGGCGGTTAAAAAATGGAATAGAAAGTTTGGCTAGTCTGTTCCATATATGATTGTAGAGAAGCTTTCTACAACCAGTTGGCAGACTGTCGTTTTGAAAGAATATAAAACCGAGGTAAACTGATGTTTTTTTTGTGATAGGTCTGGTTGGTCGATGTGATGATCAAGGCTTCGATTCAATGAGCTATGCACCAATGACCTTTTGCATAACTGGGATAATTTTTTGCAAGGAACTCAAAAATTTGCTAATTGGTTTGCATCCCAGTTGATCCTACTACTGTCGTCGAATCATTTTATCACATGATTGATCTGGGTCTGGCTAACTTGGCTGAGGAAGTTGAAACTCTATACCGGAGACCAATCAAAATGAGGAAGAGGATTTTGCCAAGGAAGCATCAACACCTGAGGGCCATCTTGCGTGCCAAGCTGCCAACCTTGAAGAGGCTCATGGTCCAACTGGAGTTTCCTGAGGTAGTTTATAATGCTTGTGAAGATCGAAACACTGGATCTGGTCTCAACAGCACATACCTAATAATTGTGAATGTATTCATTCCCGATTGGATCTACTTTCTATATGCTTATTAGGTTCAAGCCTCTCTGTTAATCAAATACGTACGTACAGATTTTTCTGTTTGTTACCCTGATGCAGAGTTGTTTCATTCGGTCACCTTCTAATGATATCACTCCCAAACTCAACGAGGCTATACAGGTATGCGCCGACAGTCATACGACAACTATGAAAGAACAAATTTTGTGCTTATGGAATGAGCTATGAATTTCATCTGAAAATCTGTATGCTAAGATGCGTGTTGCATCATAACATTCTCATTCATTTCTATCAGTTTATAATCTGGGTGATGTCCTTTGAATGTTTTCCTATAGGTCCCTTGCTCGATGAGCTTAGTTCTCATGTATGCGACGTTTAATTTGTAAAGTTAAAATTCACCTCCTACAGAACCATTCTGTCTTGCTGATTTTGCTAATTGGATGTTGTAAACTAACCAAGCAACTTTCTATCCTGTGGTTTAGGCCTTTTCGGCATAATCTCATTAACATCAGTTCTGTTCTTTAACACAAACAAGGAAAGCGTTGCTAATTGCTTATATATCCCAAGTCTGTTGTTTTCTTTTTCATCAGCCCACTTATGTAGTCTCTTTTCGATGCGGTCCAACTGTGATTTTGGTGTTGGTACAAATGAAGTAAATTGCGATGCTACGATGTCAACTATCTTCATTTATTGATAACTTGTTAATACTATCTTCATTTATTGATAACTTGTTAATCCCATCCTTCTAGAGTAGATTCAAGCTGCATTTTCCATGAAATTCAGAGAAAGTCCGCAAACACCACAGGATGGAGGCCACTCTCAAGTGAAACCCGAATCAGCTTCTACTCTCACTCTCTCTCAAGCTTCTCTCATGGCGGAGCGGTGACGTTAGCTCGGTGTCTTCCATTGAAAGCTCAGCAACTTTGTGTGAGTTTAGCTCCTCCATTTCTCCTCTTGCTCACGGTTCTCTGCTACGGCTTGGCGTCTCTAACTGCGGTTGTCTTGTATTTCTTCAGATCCAGACCTGATTTGCAGGCCCTTCACCTTTCGCGTCTCATTAGCTCATATCTCTAGAAATTGCAAGTTTCTCCATTCCTAGAATTTGCAAGTCCAGTGCGTACTATTAGTTTGCTTCTCATGCTTTGTATGGTTTCTGCCAAGCCGGATTGTGCGACTGAAACTGTGGTCCTTGCATATCGCGTCATGTCTGCGACTCATGATTTTTTTCACTAGACCTGTCTTAAAAATCTGAAACGAAACCTGCTCTGTTCTCTGATATTAACGTGAGTACAATTCATTCTCTTAACATTTTCAATAGAAAATACATTTGGATTATTGAGACATTCGAATTCTTTCCTAAAAGAATCTCTCATAATATGTCGATGCTGTGTATTTTTCCGGTCAATAGTTAGTATAACCAGAATAGAGATAGACGTGCTAGTAAAGTTCTGTCGTTCCTCCTATACCAAATAATAATTTGTCGACCAATTTGCACCAAAGCATTATTTGAGAAGTTTGGAAATAGTTACTCAATACTTATCTTATCTCACAATTTAAACCATGATTGTTGCAAAATATAGCTCTTAAATTTGGAAGATTCTTTTGCTAAAATTATCTAACAATTAATAACTCCTTAAACTTTGGAATGTAAACAAATTGGAAAATTATGGTGGGGCCAAGATTTATAGATTTTTTTAGTGGTAAATTTGTCACGGACATGGGTAGTGGAAGAGCTCGGGAATATCAGCAATTAGTAGTCGATGAAGGCAGAGATAAACTATATGCATGTGCTTTCAAATAGATGCTTATATTAAGGGTGTGTCCGGTAAAACTTTTGGGGAAATTTAAATAATCTTAGATGAAAAAAATAATTTTGGTAAAGTTTGATTTACAAATAAGTTGGGAAGTAAGTATGATTCGATTGTTGTTGGCGAAAAACTACATTTGTGAAGGACTTCCAATAGTTTTGGCGAGGCTCAGGCCACTAACGAGCTAGAGCCTAGCTAGGTCTGGCCACGTCTGGTGCCGACCAGCTGCCGGCGAACAAGATTTAGCTAACTGACAGCCAAATCTATCCTCGTACTAGATTTGGCCTTACCAGCGGCCTGAGCCCTTTGTTGGCGACGTTGCGCAAGGTGAAGATATTTCCAAACTATAAAAGTTCAACTAGGGCTAAACATAATTCTAGAACAGAGACTGGAGCCTGAAACTGGATTGGTGGGAAACTGGTTCAATTCCAAGTTTCAAGTGCAAGGTGGGTTCTAGTTTTAAAAATTGAAAAACCTGATCCGATATGTGGGTTTCAGATTTCAAGTAGGTAAAATCTAGAACCTGAAACTTGAGATCTATAACAAGTTTTTGTGTTTTTCTTGATAATTCCACGTGATCCTGAAGTGGCGAGAGGAGGAGATCAAGAATCTGTGAATATGTTCTGACAGGAGGTACCCAACAAAGATGCGTTTAGATATATGGGATCAATATTGCAAAAGGTGGGAGAGATTGACGAGGATGTAAACCATATAATCAAAGCAAGTTAGATGAAATGGCGGAGTGCATCAGGATTTTTGTATGACCGTAAAATCCCTCTTAGGCAAAAAGAAAAATTTTATAGAACAACAATAAGGCCTGCAATACTACACGGAGCTTAATCTTGGCCAGTAAAGAGGCAACATGAGCATAAAATGGGAGTAGCGAATATGAGGATGTTAAAATGGATGTGTAGTCATACAATGATGGATAAGATAAGAAATAAAGATATTCGACAAAAAGTTAGAGTAGTACCGGTGGTAGAAAAGATAAGGTAACATAGATTGAGATGGTTTGGGTATTCTTCGAAGATCCCTAGATGCTTTGATAAGAACAGAAGTTTGTTACCGAGAGCATGACGTGAAAAAAAGAAAAGGTCGACCGAAACTTACTTGGGAGAAATAATAAAACAAGATTTAATAAAATGGGAAATATATTGGCGTACGGTTTGTCTTAGGACGGAGTGGAGGAAATTAGCATTCTGGAGAGACAGAATTCCTATATTCCATAATGTCCTTTTTAGTCCTTTTTCCATATTTATATTTATATTTTTTTATTTTCATATACTTATTTATATAATTATTTCTTTTCCTTCAATCGGTCTTGCCTTTATTTTATTTATTTTTGGATTCATCCACTAATTTGGATTAAAGATGATGATGATGTTGATGTTTCCATGCAATCTCACAGTATTCCATGGCGTCTTATGATGAGTGTGTAATTTAAAACAACTAGTTTAGCTTCCATTTCCAATCATATTTATGACTATGACTTTTACTTTGCTAATATTTCATATTTATTCTTGTGTTTAAATATGATTTGTGGTCACTGAATTATAGCAATAAATGGTGGTCACTAAAAATAATGATTCGATACAATCGTTCAATTAAGAATACATGTGAAACCTGGGTAGACCTTAGAATCAAACCTAGAACCTGTGACAAGGTGAAACTTGCATGGAACCTGAAATCGATCATCCCTAAGTTTAGCAATAATAAACTTGGAAAAAGATGTATTAGCATTCTGAAAATGCTCAAAGCCCAAAACAACTTCAGACCTGCCTTGGGCTAAAGACCTTTTGAGGCATTTGGAAATGCAATTACACCTTCTCAAAATTCTCAAAAAAAAATTGTTAATCATCATTTATCCCGGAGAAAAGGACTTTAGAGTTCTAAAGGGCTTTGGCTTTGTGTTGCCAAACAAAGCCTAAACCGCCATCGAAGGCAAGGTTGGAGCATATCTGGAAAAGTTCTTAGATGATCTGTGTGCATGTAAGCCTGCATTTGAACCTTTCATTGAATGTATTGAGCTTATATGAACTCAAAAAATATCTCACAAATTATGGGTGTTAGATAATTTTAACCGTGAGTGATGCCTATAATTTGTAATCCACAAATTAAAGATGTAGTCGATGGCTATCTCCTCCAACTAAGAAAGTGCATTGGAAAGAGATGGGCATTGGACTGCCCAAGTCAACAACATTTGATAATGGATAAATCAATGGACACCCGTCTAGCAAGACTCGTCCATTCGTCCTTTTGTATTCAGATCGTTCCAAAAGGATGTGCTCTCCATCCAGACTTTTCATTTGTTTATCGTAGATTTTTTTGTAAGGCACGATCACGATAATTCAAGATCGCCTTTGTGCTCTCCATCCAACCATTGTCCGCCTAAATTTTCCAATCTGAATTTCTTCTCGGTGCTGCTTGTATCGAACGATGCTCCGGTGTAAGAACAAATATGTTGACGTTTTTATTTATGGAGAAAGCTATCTCGATTAACGCAATGATTGGCCTAATAATGGCGTTGGCTTACTCCCAAATTTTTTGTGTCAGCCTCATGACACCTTGGTTTGATCGGCGCTAAACCCACTAATGGCGCTTAGAGTTGTGGCCGTCGGTGTGGACCTACCATCATTCGGCACCGTTTACATTCGTCCAGGTCCATGAAGCATCTTTTTTTCGCATGCTTGATGTGCTTCATATTAACCAGTTGAAGAACTAGCGAGATCGACCGGCCCGCTCATTGTGATACAAGAAGGCGTCTGCATAATTTTTTGAGAACAATAACATAGGAAACACAAACTTTCTAAAAGATGCATATTTTTTTTTTAGAAAAAAGGAAGAGTGGAGCGGAGATGATAGAAAGTTCCACCAATGATATCCGCTAAAAGTTAGGAAAATTGTCCAAAAAGTACTAAACCTATTTGTACGGCGCTAATTCAATCATAAGCAGTGCAATTGTGCCACAAGCCTAAACTTTTTTGATAATTTATTGTTACAGTCCTTTCACCCAATTATCCTAACGAAATTGGCAAAAACTTTCAAAACTTCAAAAGGTTTATAACTAAATTGACACGATTAAAAAAGTTAAAACTAAATTGACAAATTATCAAAATATTTAAAACCAAATTGGCACAATTAAACGTTTAGAACTGAATTGACAATCGTATAATAGATTTATGACTTTTTGGATAATTATCCGCTAAAACCTTCATAATCCCATCTTAATGCACAACCCTATATAGACAGACAAAGCATATTCATAAGACTTGTCATATTAGGCCGCCCTTGAATCTAATGTTGTCTTCAACATTATAAGAAGGACCCCTCTGATCAAAAGGGTTGAAAAAAAAAAGGAAATAATGACCTGGATGAAAATTACAAAGTAATTTTTCTGTCTTTTAATAATAGGCCGCCCTTAAATATAATGTTGTCTTCAACATCAAAAGGAGGACCCGTCTTATCGAAAGGGAAAAAATACTTATATATTGACCGAGGTGAAAATTACCATGTACTGTTTCTATCTTTTTATAATAGGCCCTCCTTAAAATATAATGTTGAAATTTAAAAATATTCTACAATAGATCATGGAAATAGACTCTTAATTTTTTGTGATCATCCAAAGCAGGCCTGGCCTCTCTTCACTTTTGCCTATCAGATTTCCACGGAGAAAGGGAAAAGTCAAAGCAAGGCAAGCAAAGGGATGCACCGTTTCATTTCAGGTCTTTCCTTTGCGGTTGATGCGCCGATTCTCTCTTCGCTTGCTTCCAATCTTCTCAACAAGAAGAAAAAGAGTACAGAAAAAGAGAGCACCGAGGGACCATCCCCTCCTTTGTTCATCTCCCCGATTCTCACAAGAGAAGGTAGTGATCGATACGATGTATTTTTAAGTTTTAGAGGCTTGGATACGAGAAAGGGATTCGCCGATCACCTCTACCACAGTTTGGTCAATGCGGGGACTGTACCGGTTTGTGTGTTCAGGGACGACAACAATATCCCAATTGGCGAGGAAATTGGTTCATAGCTTCTCAATGCGATCAAACAGTCGAAGATTTCAGTTCCAGTCATCTTCGAAAATTATGCTTCAAGCAAATGGTGCCTCCGAGAGCTTATTCATATCATGGACTGCAAGAAGAACACGTCACACGTAGTGTTACCCATTTTTTACAAAGTCAGCCCATCAGATGTGCGGCATCTAAAAGGAAGTTTTGGGAAGGCCTACCACTTGCATAGAAAGCTTTTTGATGAGAATGATATCCAGGAAGGGCAAAGAGCGCTTAGAGAAGTCACTTACTTGAAGGGATGGGAATCGGAAAAAATTGCTAACGGGTACTTCACTTCCACCTAAACTCTTTTCTTTATTTCGTATGTTAATTAATCCCCTCCGTACTTCGCAAATATATGGGTGTCTTTTAATGAAACTAAGTACCACGACGTTATCATGAGTTTTGCTTTTTGACAGGTGTAAAGGAGAATTAGTGGAAAGAGTTATCAAAACTATTTTGAGCAAGGTGCGACATGATTTTCAACTTGATCTTACTAAGCACCTGGTTGGAATTGGTGATCATGTGAACAAAATTAGGAATTGGGTAGACACTCCTACTAGTGTTGCTCGAATGATTGGAATCTATGGCATGGGCAGGATCGGAAAAACGACTCTTGCCAAGTTTATCTATAATGAGCTGTCAAATGATTTTCAGCATCGTAGCTTCTTTCCAGATATTCGAGAAACGGCTCATCGCAATGGTATTCCTTATCTACAAAATCAACTAATTAAGGAAATACAACCGATTGAACATCAAGTTCGTAAAGTTGACGAAGGAATTAGTTTAATCAAATCCAGAATCAAAGGTAAAAAGGTTCTCATTCTTCTGGATGATATTGATTGTCACGCCCCGCTTCCCTTACGAGCGCGCACATCCACTAGAGCCGTAAGACCTGTCCCAGGATATCCCTCTAACACGGCCAAGGAAAAAGTAACTCGCAAACGGAAGGTTTAAGTCAAAGAAAAACCCATCATCAATCCTACTTTCCCCTTATAATATAAATAAAATAGAATGAGATGCAGGAGAAATAAAAGACTTTTTAGACAACCCAAAGGATAAGTCTATACATGTGAGACCAAGAACTAGCTCACACCACGAGTAAGGTCAAAAACAAAAAGGGGTGAACAAAAATAAACCACCGGGTCCTATCACCAAGCCGTCATCACCAAAAGACCCTCCAAAAAGTCATCTAACAATAGACACTCTAAGAAGTGCTAGTGTCTTCGGCTCGACTCATGTCTTCAGTAGGGTCATAATTTGAGAAAGTCTCTGATCGAACCTCAATGGAGTCCTCCTCCATATCCTCCTCCTCTGAGTCTGAGATTTCGATCACTTCTATACTTGCTTCGCCTACTGGCTCTCCCTCCGGCACATTTCTTAAGCCTGCTGCAGATGCTTCTACTTCTATGGACTCCCATGCGGGATGGCACCATGAGGGCACCACTCCTCTTGGCACCTCTTGTGGCTTTAGCTGCTCAAACAATACATCACTCACTCTACGAAACGACGCCTCAAACCTATGTGGTTTGCTCGGCGCTCTCGGCTCATCGACCCACACCACCGTAGTCTTCCTAACAAAAACCGTACCATGTCCATTAGGAAACTCTTCTATATACCTGGTCATTTCTTGGGGATCACCCAAACGGATAGGAAGCATCTTCTGTTCTTCGGGTCTGGAAAAATATGGTCCCACGACGGGGTGAGATCGACATCTCAGTAAGACAAGTCCTAATCCTAAGTTAGGCTGACCGTACACTCAGGCAAATGCAAATATGAACACATGCATGAACAATCACAAGATGCATTCAGCAATCATAACGATGCATGAACATCAACAAGCATCATTTACGCAATCATAGCATCAGACTCATCATTCACATCATGTACTCCTTACAAGGTCAATCATGTGTTCTTCCTTTCCAACCTCCACTTGATTCACGCCCGCGTTTAGAACGCCTCAGGCTTGGTCCGCGAAATTACGCCTCAGACCATTTCATTGACAAACCCGCATAAACGCATTAGGTTTTCAAGATCAACTCAGGCCTGTGTCGACACATATAAAATTCTTATCCCGCGTCTCGACGCATCAGGACATTAGCCTTTTTCACCCCCCGATTAGATCGCCTCAGGGTGCCACAAGCTTCTCAACATGCCAGGACTCATTTCAATTCAAGACTTCATGATCGAATATAAGCTCATGCATTGAGCTAACAATTTAAAGTATGCGAGACCGTCAATTTCAACCATCAAGACTGGCAATCAATTCATTGCATAATATTCAACAAGCGTTCCGGCAACCAACACAACACCTAAACGTAGATGTAATGATTTCACCATATTTCACCAAAAATTAGCATAAATCTCAACCAATTCACCCAATCGAGTCCAATCTTCCTAGTCAAGGTTTAGGAATTTCTTACCATAAGCTAGAATCAACAAAAATCCTCTTCCAAGCACTTCAATATTTCAGCTCCAAGAGTTCCAGAACAGGGCAGCGTTATACCTCAAGGAATTCCACTCGATTCGCCAATATTCCTTCGCCCCATCATTGAACCGTCGAATATAATCCTCAATAACATATCAATCTACATCCTATTACATCCCAACAACGAAATTGAAGCTCAAAACCACCATAAACAGCCCCTACAACTCAGTGTGCACAGAACCGAAATAGGGTATTTTCGGCTCTGTGTGCACCTCGTCCAATCAGCTCAAAATTCAATTTATATCTTCAATTTATTCACAAATATACTTGCTAACACAAAGTTCCAAGTGTTTGGGGGCCTCATTGAAAATTTGAGCTCAAGGCGACACCAAAAGGTCGACGAACGACGCCGATTCCCCCGACTCCTCAACCGATCAGAATTTGCCCTTCAATCACAGCAGCAATCCTACATCAAAAATTCATCGAAAAAGGCCCAAATTTTTACCCTTGCTCAGTACACATGTGCCTTAAGTCTCCACAAAATTTGAGCAAAAAACTCAAACGATTCGAGGTCCAACGAAGTACAAACAGCCACATACCTCCAGCTGCGACGGTTTCCGTCGACTCACGGGAAAATCACTGGCCGGGGCTCCACAGGTGACCAATCGCTGCAATTCCACTTGGAATTGTTCGGCAAGAGGTCAAGCTTCATGGTGGTGGTCGGCTCGAAGGCTGGTTGTCGCCGGTCGGAGCGCTGGACGGCGATGAACACGGCGGTCTGGTCTGGTCGTGCGATGGCCGATTCTGGTCGTGGGAAGAGGAAACAAAGAAGAAGAAGAAGAAGAAGAAGAAGAAGAAGAAGATGGTGATGCTGGTGTCGTGCAGATAAGCTGAGGGAGAGAGAGAGTGGTTTAGTCCATTCTTGACCAAGCTTCTTGAAGAAGTTAGGGTAGTGGGAAATAAATGCTCTTCACCCAAATTAAGACACTTGGCTTTGTACTAATAAAAATCCAATTTTTCTTCCAAAATTGCCCTCACTAATTCGGCTGCCACAAGGAGTTAACCAAATGACCAAAATTCCCTTGTCCGATTAAAAGGCAAGGTCGACACTCCGAGGGCAAAATCGTCTTTTCACACTCTTTGTCCGAGAATCCAATTTTTCGTCAATTTTTCATTCTTTATAGGCGTCGTCCAATCCAAATTGATTGTTACAATTCTTCATTTCCATTTTCCATTCCCGAGATACCATTTCGTGATCGATTTCTCGTCATCGTAATCTCAATTTATCTCGAACTAACAGGCGACTTTTGCGGACATTACGCGTATCGACTCTGTGATTCTCATCACACTTAGGAAAATTCAAACCACGGCTATCTTGGTTGTCATGTAATTGCAAAAGTCTATTGCTAGCCCCGACGGCCGCAATCGTCATAAATCGATTTAGGAAAAATTCACAAATCATACGTTGGTTAAGCAGCATCACCCGCGTTCCAATCGTATAACACTAGCAACGGATTCCTTAATCGTTCTCTGATCGGCCTCGGTTCTAAATATCCATCGACGACCCTTATGGTCAAAATGCCGTTTTCTTATCGAATTTTCTAGGTCCACGTACCTCGTCGCACGTTAGCATTTCCCCTTCGGTTAGTTAACTCGTAACTGATCATGTCAGATCGAGATATAACTGAAATACTTCGAATAGACATCTTACAGTCAAAGGTCTCGGAATGACAGGAAAATCAGACTGTCACATTGATCACAAAGATCAACTGAATGCTTTGGCTAGAGACTGTAATTGGTTTTCTTCAGGAAGTATTATCATTGTTACAACTAGAAATAAAGCAATTCTTGATCAATCTGAATTTGGGGCAACCAAGTATGAGTTGATTGGATTAGATAAGAAGCATTCTTTACTTTTATTTAACAGACATGCATTTCGTATGAACCATTCTTTGAGGGACTTTCAGGATATTTCTCATGATATCATATCCACTATGGGAGGGATTCCCTTAGCTCTTGAGGTTATAGGCTCATACTTATATGAAAAAACTAATCGAAATGCATGGGTTGATGTGCTCAAGCAATTAAGAGAACAACCATATAGAGATGTACAAAAGACATTGAAGATAAGCTATGATGCGATAGATGATGGGCATAAGGAGATATTTCTCGATATTGCTTGTTTCTTTATTGGCAAAGAGAGCAAATTTGCCATATATATGTGGGACGATTGTGGGTTTTATGCAAGCCAAGTGATTGAAGAGTTGAAACTGGGGTGCTTAATAAAAGTAGATGGTGATGGCAAGTTATGGATGCATGATCAACTGAGAGATCTTGAAAGGAGCATTACTTGCCAAGGACAATCGCCCGAGAAATGTAGCAGACTATAGGTTTGCAAGGCAGCCTCCAAAGTACTAATAGAAAAAAAAGGTCAGATACGACACCTTTTTCTCTCCCTCTCCCTTATTTTTTCATGTATTCAATTGGCCGGCGCTATTTTCACCCCGTATTGGCTAAGACAATCCTTTTTTGTTGTTAACTTACCAAAATATCTTCCTGTCTCTCTTCAATTTATTGTTTCTTTTTTTATCAGGTTAATGCACAAAATTGTCATTAGTTTTGTCATCTCTCATTATTTCACAATACAAATGCTACATTACGTCCATCAATATATCAATTTCTTATTATTATTTTACCTAGAAAATGTCATCAACTTTAATTTTGGGGTCTCTATTTCTGACCACTTATAAACACACAATTAAATGGCTTTTTTTGCAAACAGTGTGAGTGCAACTATATTTGAAAGTCGAAAATTAAATAGCCGGTTTTGATAAAAAGAAATTGAAAAGAAAAATTGATTAAAATATGAATAAAATGTTAATTTGTTAAAAGCATGATCAAATGTCAAGCATATTTATATGTATATTTATATTTAGATCATGTCTAAATAGACAGTTAATTGTGTGTTCATAAACTGTTATAACTAGAAATTTCTAACCATTTGTGCAACTTTTCTATTTAAAAAAATGAGACCATAAATTAAAAATAATGAACTTCTCTAGACAAAGTGATAACATGATACATGATAAGATGATAGTTTATTGGGTTTAGTTTGACATTGATTGTGAAATTGACAATTTAAGAGAGAAAATATAATACAGGTAGTTATGTTGGTTAGATTAATTAAAAAGGAAATAATAAATTGAAGAAACAAAAGGGACTTCAGTCTGATAATTAAAAAAAAAGTGGTTTAGCCAAAATAGGAGTGGAAATAGCGTCACACCATTCAATTTGATCTATTCTAATATTTTATCTAGTTTAGTACGAACAGAAGCTCCTAGTTTTTAGAAAAGATCTATATAAATATCCTATTCATGTCCATTGTAGATTAATGGTGACGGCTAATTGGATTATAAATACTCCAAGGATGAAACCAGTTCTATTATTTTGTTGAAAATGTCGATCATCTAAAAGACTATGATAATAAATAAAGATGCGGTATAAACATCATAGATCAACTAAATGAGGCTAAAATACACTATAAGTGCCAAAACTTATGTACGGCACTCACTTTAGTGCCAAAACTTTCAAAACGATCACTTAAGTGTTAATTTTTTTCAAAAACGATCACTTAAGTGCCAAATTTGTTTAAAAACATTCACTTCAGTGCCAACTCCGATTTGAGCTGACGTGACTCGCAGGAAATTCGATGTGGCTTATTTTGTTATTAATATTTGAGTTGACATGGCTCACTGGAGTTGGCATTGAAGTGAGTGTTTTTCAAAAAATCCGGCATTTAAGTAATCGTTTTGAAAGTCTTTATACTAAAATTATTGTTTTTAAAAAAAAATGACATTCAAGTGATCATTTTGAAGGTTTTGGCACTAAAATAAACGTTGTACACAAGTTTTGGCACTTGTAGTATACATAAGCCACTAAATGAAGATTTATTGGGCCGAGAAAATTATTAAAAACCAATCCACAGACAGTTGATTGATTTGATACGCAGGGAACTAAAAGGATCCAAGCAATTTGTCTTGACGGTGGCCCCCTGGACAATCTCCAGACATACACAAATGAACAGTTTGAAAAATTGCAGAGCTTAAGGTTCCTTCAATTGAGGCGAGCGGTTATAAGTGGAGACTTCAACAACCTGTTTTCTGAATTAAGATGGCTTCACTGGTTTGACGTTGAGCGCTGTCTATCTTTTTCGCCAACCAATTTGCATTTGCCGAAATTAGTGGTGCTGCAGTTGTCGGGAAGCACTATCACAGAGCATCGACTCAGATGGAGTTCAATCATGGTAAGATGGAAGAAGGGCAACCCTCTATGATTTTTTGTTTGTTTTGTTTTGTCGATCAACTCATTTATTCGATAGGTTATTCTCCTTTGTATAGATGGCAAAGCGGCTGAAAGTTCTCGAGCTTGCATTTTGCTAAACCTTAAGATGTGCTCCAGACCTCTCGACTTTCGCAGAGTTGGAGATTCTCATCTTGAAACATTGTTACGAATTGGAACAAATTCACCCCTCTATTGGCAAAGTCAAGAGCCTCATTTCCTTGGATTTGGGTTACTGTGATAGACTTAAGGAGCTACCAGAGGAAGTGGGCGAATTAGAAGAACTAAAAGAGCTGATTTTAGATTTTGCTGGTATTACAAAGATTCCCACATCAATCGGTCATCTAAGGAAGCTAGAGAAACTGAGTGCGTACAGTTGTCAATCATTGAAAGAAATCCCCGGCTCAATTGGGGATTTACAGAATTTGCAACATCTGGACGTTAGTTGTTCTGCAATTGAAAAGTTACCCAGTGCTATTGGAAGGTTGAAAAAATTGCGGAGGCTATGTCTTGAATTCTGCCTTAGTCTGATTGGAGAAATTCCAAGTGAAATCGGCGACTTGTCTTCTCTCGAGATTCTTGAAATCACTTGCACACCAATATTTGGCCTACCAGAAAGCATTCGGAATCTTTCTTCTCTCCAACACCTTAGCTTATGGGGCTGTTATCAGCTATTGTCGCTACCAGAACTTCCTTCTTGCTAGACATAATTGAGCCTATCTTGTCAAGGTCCTAGGTTGCCACAGCTTGACGGATTCAAGTACTTGAAGGAGTTGTCAATACAAAAGTGCAGTTCCATTGAAAGGCTAATACTTCCAGAATCACAATGTTTGCAGAAATTAATGGCTGACTCTTGCGACAATCTAGTTGAAGTTCAAGGTCTTGATAAGGCGCAGTTCTTAGAGGTGTTGGGTCTCTCTAATTGTGCGTCAATTGAAAGATTACCCGACCCATTATGTTTCGCAACCCTGAAAGAATTGAACATCAATGGATGTTGCGATCTACGTGGTATCGAGAGCCTGGAGAGATTCTTATCTTGCAGAAGCATATACATAACAGGATGCAAATCCCTAGAAAATCTACCAAACTTGTCAAAATTTGAAATGTTAGAGAATTTCACGATGAGGTATTCGATTGGTGCTACAGAGATTCTTGGGATTGAGGAATCAAGATCTCTAACACACATAGATATCACAGGATGCGAATCAATAAAGACTTTACCAGATTTGTCGGGATGTGAGAAGTTACAATTTCTAGTGGTACGAGACTGCAAGAAACTTACTCAGCTTTAGGGACTCGAAAAGTTACATTTAATTTATCTGGATATTTCTGGGTGTGGCTTGTTGGAAAAGATACCAGTTGTTCCTGGAATGCACGTCATAAGAAATTATCAACCAGCGCAATACGGAGTTGGAAATAGAAAAATTGTATTGCGGAGACAACGATGTGGTGAATCTTATACCCATGTTACAATAGGGAGATGAGTTACGTTTACTTAACTAAGGTAAATAAGCGGGAAACTGTCATTTTTCTTCTGTTCTTTCATCACTATCTTCTTCTGACAATGCGGTTTTCCTTGACAGGATTATGTACTTTCTAAATTCCTAGTCTTACATGATGCTTCACCCAAGATCGAAATGTGGGTCTTATCTTATGCACATTAGAAGGCGTTGGTCTTCCGGTAAGATTCTTCATCCTTTAACGACCAACGCGGGCAAATAGAGTAAGACTCTTCTCGAAGTAATGTTATTTAAGGATTATCTACTTGAAGTGAAGTTTCTTATTATTCCCTCGAGCATGAATTCCTAGCAATTAGTGCAACGACGCAAATGGTCCTCGAATTTTGTCCCAATATGCAATGTGGTCCCTAAATTTTCAATTTGTTCAATATGATCCATGAACTTTTGGCCCAATATGCAATGTCATTCATGAATTTTTAAATTATTCAATATAGTCCATGGATTTTTAGTACATGCTCAGTTAGTTCCAGGAATATATAAACATGTTCAATGTTTATCCCTGAATTGGAATTAATGGCATGACAACTTTAAAAAATTTCAAATTATTTAGGGATTAAATTGAACAAGTACCAAAATTTCATGGATCACATTGACAAGTTTAAAGTGGACCATATTGCATGTTCAGCTAAAATTTTAGGACCACATTGAACAAATTAAAAGTTTGAGGCTCACGTGGCTCATCGAGACAAAGTTCAGAGACCATTTGTATTAGTATCCCATTAATAATCAAGGTTCAAATTTTTCTGGCGGGTGATTAAAAACCTTTGAAAAGAAAGGTTTAGCTAGTCTGTCATATATGATTCAAGACCAGGTTGCTGTATAACCTGTAGTCAGACTGCTGCTCGGAAAGATTATCAAGCGTGGAAAACTGGTGCTGCTTTTGTGACAGGTCTGATTGGTCCATGTAATAATCGAGGCGTGCTTTTGGACTTCAATTCAATGAGCTGTACAGATGATCTTTTGCATAATTTGGACAGCTTTTGGCCTGTTCTGTGAAACAAGGTGGGTCGAGGAGTTCAAGAATTTGCTAATTAGTTTGCATCCATTTGAACTTGTGTCGTGGAGACATTTTATCACTTGATTGGTCTGGCTCGAAGTCTTTTGGCTAAGGAACTTCAAATTTTATACCAGAGACCGATCAAAATGAAGAAGAGGTATTTTGCTGAGGAAGCATGGGAAACCGCTGAGGGCCATCCAGTGCGTTGACCTTGAAGGGGCTCATGGGCCAACTAATGTGTATGCTTGATCTGGTCTCGACAGCATATACGCGAATGATTGTGAATGTGTGTGCTCATTAGGTTCTACTTCTCTGTTAATCAAACATGTACCTGCTGGTTTTTCCGCATGTTTGCCCAGATGCAAAGTTGTTTGATGCGATTTCATATGGTGATATCACTATCAAACTCAATCATGCTATCGCCGCAACCTATGTAGCACCGACACTGACGCGTGACACATGACACGCAATACGTTATTTTTCAAAAAATAAAGAAATTCTACTCGTTTGGACATGTTATATATTGAATGTATATTTTTATATATACACGACAACTATCAGTCACGATTAATATTATTATTATTATTATTATTATTATTATTTGTTGATTGGGTATATTAATTTTGGAGTGACTTGATACATTGAGTAAGCATATATGTTTTTTATAAAGTTACATTTTGATCCCTAATTTATTGAAAATACTTAAAATTGACTTCATGCATGTCGAAATATTGTGTCAGGATGCTGGACTCGGATATTGTTGGCGTGTCTGGAGCGCTGACCACGTGTCGGTTGCATGTCGAAGAATGTTAGACACGACACGACATGACACGAAAGCCCCAAGAGAGTGTGATACTTCCTGGGTCGCAACCTTCCTCAAGGTCACAACCAACAAGGGAAAGCTAATAGATTACTAGGCGTGTACAAATGCTTACTCTTTAAAAAATTAGTAGCGTCACCTAGTGCAGATTCTTTCGAGTTCATAGCAACCACTACTTGGGGTTTTAATTAAATCATTTTTGACGGCCCATTCAATTTATTTTGGAGCCATGGGTCGATTAGTCTATTAAACTATTTTACTTCTGCGAACTAGAAATTCATGACTTGATTACAAAATATTAATCTCACTTTCGATACGTTTTCTATTTATTTTGAAAAAGATTTGCAAGCAGTCTTTTCAATTTTAATTTCAAACAACTAACGTGATGAGCCCCCATGCGGGTACGCAAGCAATAATGCAACATTCAGTCATCAAAGTGGTGCAGGAGAGCCAAAGAACCAGCTGAAATGCACCAAACGATCAAATGCATAGTCTCACTATCAATCCCATATGAATCAAAAGGTGATGAAGCTTATAACGTGACTTGGACATGGCCCATGTGAAATGCCGAAAGCATCTATAAAAATATGCCCCAACCTAAATGCATTCCTATATTGAAACTTAGGTAAATGTGCATGTATACCATGAATGACGAAATAGAATAGAGTTTGGATTTTATTTAAACGTGATGAAAAGTGAGACATCATTTGTCATGAATGTCTGCGTAATCCTATAAAAAACAAAAATGCATAAGACAAGTGAAGACATGGAACTCGCTATATCCACGAAAAAAAAGTGCCCAAAAGCGTAACCAAACGGCATGAATGAGGCAAAAGTGGACAAGTAATTAATAGAACATGAAATCATGTCTTCATCTATCAGCTTGAGCTTATATATTTCCATGCATCCATCTTGTTGGGAAGGTACAGCAAAAATCCGATACATTTACCATGAAAGATCGCCAAGATGGAGCTGATATTTCAGGTCTCTATTTGCCTCTCAAATTATATATTTCCACGCATCCATCTTGTTTTAATTCAAGTATTCTTCTACATCAACTTATCTCAACTTGAATCTCCAAGTCATTACAATGGACCCGCAACTATGCACCACTTAGGATTGCATCACCCATGGTCTCTATCTTGCGTCTAACTATCCATAACTGTCCATGGTCTCTTTCATGCAAAACCAATCATGATGGCATGATGGCATTTATTTTCCACCCGAAACAAGCATCGATCATGATATTTCTTTTCTTGAGATGTTCGCCAAAAACACCGAAATAGATTGGATGTAGTGCATCAATCAACCATCTTGTTGGAAGAGCGTAGCAGAAGTCCAATACTTTCACTTAGAGAGATCATCAAGAGATAGCTCAAGTCCGAGCATGTCAACATATCCAACTTAACACACCTTACTCAAAACTTAAGCTAATGAATTATAGGCCAACTATAATATATTAATTACCCAACACCATATCAATTATTCGATGTGAGACTTCTCTAACGCAACTCTCACGTGCATTTTAACACATCTAACAACCTTTAGAACAATTACAAACAATAAAGGAAACTTGACATACCCCTAACAGTGACTCATCAATCTACTTGTGAACTAAAATTAATGTAAGATTAGTTGCCGCCATGTTGAAATTTGAAGTCAATCGCGCACAGCCCCCTTCTCTTAGGGTTCTCTCTTTTTCCCTGCCACCAGCCCCTTCTTTCTAATCTTGAGGGAAAGAAGGATTCGTCCTCTCCCTCTCCCTCTCTATCTTCATATCTTCATCTTCAAGACTTCTTCGTTGATTTCATAAACGACTTTGTCAACTTCCTCCACGAAAGTGGAGAGTCTTATCCCTTTGAGCTTTGAAGATCGTAGTCCAAACGCCTCATAAAAAAATATGTTCTTTTTTAATTGCTCGCTCGCTTTTGCTTGAGTGCTTCCTCCTGAAAGCTGAGTGCTTTGCAAGTCTTCGAATCTCCTCTCCTTCTGTGTTCAATGGTGAAGTATTTTTGCAATCAATTGCTATCTATTTTGAAATTCTTCTCTCTCTATTTAGAGTTAAATCTAGTTTTTTGTGCTCTTCTATCCCGATCTAAATATAGATGTGAGATTTAAAATGCGTTATTTGTGCTCTTTTAACCTATTGGTGTTGTTGTTTCTAGATGGTGATGGTGTTGGGACCACCAAACCTATGCGTGTCTTTTTGTAAAGCCGCAGAGGGAAATCTCGATATGTGCTCATCACTGATGATGCGAGTTTCAGTAATCGGTTCGGTTGTGCTATGACGCTTGAAAATCCGTTCTTATGAATGAGTGAGTCTCTGCAGGCTACGCCAAGTGGATTCATTCTTCAAATTCGCAATGGATTGTAACTCTTTGGGATTGATTTTATCATAAGGTTATGTATCTCTTTCATGTGAAATGAAAATTTTCTTTCGGGCAAAAATAATAATAATTAATGCATATCTTGATATCATCTAATGACACGAATGAGAAGAAGATCTGCTACCTAAGATTAGGTGACTATTTCAATCTTCTCTTCCTAAGAAATTAGGATACCACTGTCTTATTCCACCATATAAAGCTGAAAATCACAATATAATTGCCCACTTATTCACATATTGCTGAGGTTCTTTGCCTTAAATCACTTGTTTTCCAAATTCAGAATATTACATGCCGTGCACATGTGATTTTCGGCCATCCTAGGACTTATGGGCCTGGCCGAACTTAAAATTTATGCCCTGCGCATGTGATTTCCCGAACTTCAATTAAGTTTGGGGCCCCTGCCTAAACTCATTCAGTACCAGCTAATAAAAATGCAACTTTATGTTGTCCTAACACTATTGAAAGGTTCCTAACGTGTGTGTATTTTAATGGTATTTTTGTTTACGAATCATATTCGACTTCTATTTTTCGTATGCTGTAAATAATTAGAGCCAAAATTTAGGTGCCAACAGCTACGCATATGGAGATATGCACTGCTAGTCGTACCATAACTATGAAAGAGTAACTTCTATGCGAACGCTGCTGTGGAGTTTCACTTGAAACTGCGTATACGAGGATGCATAATACAATATCTTCTGTTTCTCTTAGTTTACAATCGTGATAACAACCTTTGAATGTTGTCATATAGTTTTCTCATTCGATGAGCTTAGTCCTCATGTAGTTTTATTCGACCAAGATATTTAAAAAAAAAAAAAAATCATGTAGTTCTAGACAGTCCAACTAGGTAGCAGGTTGGTTAGCTAAAGCCCAAAGACTAAATTTTTTACCTCCCAATTGGGTAGCCCAGCCCCTTCAACACCTATGGAATTTGTTTTGTCTGGATGCCCCCATTTGTGGGCTTTGCTGTTTTAAACTCTTTTTTATTCAATAAAAATTTATTGAGACAATAAAAAAAAAATTACTGTATTGCTGATTTTGCAAATTGAATATGGCAACATAGCCACAAAATTTTTACATCTTTCTGTACGGTAGTTTAGGTACTTCACCTTTTCAGCATAATGTTACCAACATCAAACAATGAAGGTGATGCTAAATTACTCATCTTATCACCTTGATTAGCATATCCATTCTATGAGGACATAAAAGGACGATAACTTACTATTTAACCAGTGTTACAGAAAACGAATTATAGCCATCAAAGGGAATAAATATTGTAAAAAGATTTGTGCGGTCATTTGCTCTATAAGAAACGGCAGATTTAACGAAAATTTTGAGTAAGTCAAATGTAATTAATTTTAGTAGAAGGCGAGACAGTTGGATGAAGAGATCATTACAAATGCTCCATTAACGAGTCGTAAAAATATGCTTAGTGGCGCTTAGGTAAAGCAGTTTTTGCTGGAGAACAAGGAAAATCCAAGCTTGGCAATACCGAGGAGACTTTTTTAAACTAGAGACTCATGTGTCATCATGAGAAGTGATTCCATAGAAATAATTTTTTTATATATATATTTATGAAAAAAGTGCACTAAAAAATTTAAAACTAGTTACAAAAATACAATTGATTCCTAAAACTTACAAAAAGAGCTATGGAGTCCTAAAATTTATCATATTTGTGCAATCAAGTCATTCTATTAACACCGTTAATTTATCTAACAGAAAATAGAAAACTTGACATTTTAAAATTAATTTCTCTTTTTTACTTGGCATTTATTATTATTATTATTATTATTATTATTATTATATACAGATTTTATTTTAATTAAATTACAAAAATAAAAAGGCTTTAATTAAAAAAAAAAAAAAAACAAGACCTCGCCAATGAGGTGTGGCCAACATTGCTACCGCCATTGCCACGAAGGTCGCTGGCCCTCGTAAGCCCTAGTGAGGCCTCGCTAGCCCCAGTTGAAGGCCGACCACACTCGCTAGATCTTACCAGATCTAGACGATGTCGGCGCTCGCCCTAGCCTAGCAATTCCGGCCTCGAGTGAGGGTCAACATTCCTCAAATTTGGGCGAGCCTCGCCAATCCTCATCTCTCTTTCAATGGTAGTGACGGTGGCTGTACGTCACTGGCGAGGCCCAGTCCTACCTTTTTTTTTCCAAGTTTTAGCCTTTTAAAATTACAGCCTTCTTTTGTTTTTTATTTAATTTAAATAGTATTTAAAAAAGGGAATAATAAATAAATGTCGCTTTAGAGAGAGAAATTCGAAAATGCATTCCATTGACGGTGTTTACAAAAAGATTCGATTTCATCAATTCGACATATTTTAGGACTTAGCTGTGCTTTTTGAAAAATTTAAAACTTAATTGCACTTTCACAACGATATTTTGGAATTATTGTGCATTTATCCCTATATCTAAAAGGAAAAAGGGAAAGATTTCTAACTTTTCTTTTCGAACATCTGAGGCAACCCATTGGCCAACCCCCTTTGTTTGTTATTTACACAAATCCAATAGCCGGGTTCCCTCTTGAAGTGAAAGTGGTGGTTGAAATTGCACCTTCATTTTCAGTGGATAACCGCATCGTTATAATAGCATTATTTTTTGGGCTATTCATCCATTAAAGCATTACGTGAGCTAGTTACTAATGAGTAAAATTTTATGTGATTCAGTAAACAAAATAGAAATTTCATCATTGCTAAATAAATTATAAAATTAACTAGAAGTGTATTCCGGAGAAACCTTTTCAAGTCAAGAACTTCATTTTTACAATTATATATCTTCTTGGACTGTAAGTGGTACCAAATATATGAAAGTCCGAAAAACTAATCCTCGAAAGATTCTTTCACTCAAATAAACACACACTTGGAACGAAGACTCAAAAGTTAAATGGTACTTACTTCACATTGATTTATGGCCAAGCTAGAAAACCTACTCAAATTAGAAAGCCTACTTAAATAAAAAAAAAATCTACTCGGGGTGTACCGAAAACTTTATGATCTTCATGTTCCATGAAAATATTTTTCAATTTACAGGTTAGGGAATTGATTTTCCTAACTTTAAGCATGTATATTTTCTTTTACAATAAATAACCTTCCGTCGACCGTTCATTTTTCAGCAAACCAATTTGCGAAAAGAAAAAAATTACTCAAACAAACACGCTCTTAAATTGGGTTTCCTTTACAAAATCAAACTCCATAGTCAATGCCTACATTAGCCACCATGCGCAATTCGCATTTGTATTGTTCCCTAACATGGTTTAATTCCGTTTTTCGCCTACGTACTTGTAGGTAGATTCCCTCTCCCGTTCATGTCGTTTCTGCCTTCTGGGGCGAGAGACAACAATGAGACTTTTTCGAGAAAAGGAAAAATTACACTTTCACTTCTTCTTCTTCTTTTTGTACCCAAATGGGTAGATTCCGAGAAGACCCGAATGACTTTTCACTGAGACAACTGTGCCCAACCACTCCCTTGTTGTATCAGAAATTGACTCACTTCACTCAATCGCTGCTGCTGCTGCCAGTTGAAAGGGATTGTCCACCAATTACACAAAAAGTCTTTCGTCGGTAGCCCGAGAAGGCAAGGCAAGGCCCAGGCCTGTGATGGCAATGGCATGAGAAGGTGCATGTTCCTCAGCTGGGGAGTGCTTTTTTGGCGACTGTTGGGTTATGTCTCGAGTTTGAATTGTTCCGGATATTGATCGGTTTGTGAAATCGATTTACTAAAGGAAAAGTAAATCTTGAAGTATAAACAAGATTGTCCAAGTTGTGCTCGTGAATATGCAGAGGGACTCCTATATCCAAAAAGAGCTAAAATATATTATTGATATTTCTTTTAGCTTGTGGGGTCATGAAGTAATTAAAGAAAAAAAAAAGGAGAGGGTTTTGCTTCCCTTTTTGTACGCCTGCTGCAGTGGGTGGAAAAGCAAGGGTCCCACTAAAAGCTAGGTTTGTTGACTAGCTTAAAAGGCCACGTAACAAAAAGAGACGCGGATTTTTGTTGGATGTGCCGCACGCATAGAGGACGAAAAATAGGGTTCTCTTCCTTATTCGAGGGCGTGGATTTTCCTCAGCAAAAGTGACCGCACGAAGGCGGCTCTGGCAGAAGGAGGCCATACGAACAGAAGGCACAACGAGCCGCACGAAAAGAAAGTCGCACGAAGACGAAGGAAAGAACGTCGCCGGGTTCTTTGTTCATCCGTTTTCGAGAGCAAATAAGACAAGTATCGTTTCTCTCTGTGAGTTTTTTTTTAATGAGAGTTCTGTGAGAGATTGTGAGATTACTTGTGGGTTTGCGTTGGGCTTAATCTAGGTGCGGGAAACACTCGAGTGCATGAGCGATTATAAATTTGACTCACCGATTATAGTGGATTATATTGCTGGCTCTCCCCGTGGACGTAGGTACCGATATCGGACCGAACCACGTAAATATCTGGTGTCCTTTATCGTTCCTCATAATTTCTCTGGTAATTTCGTCTCGACATATTTGCAAGATCCGTGGTCGTTTCCGCATTATCGTTATTATAATCTCAACAATTGGTATCAGAGCTACGGTTAGAATTTTAGCAGTTGATTTGGGGCTTTTTGCTTGTTTGATCATTGTCTGGAAATTCTGTTGCTGCAATTATGTCTGGAGCGAAATTTGAGATTGAGAAGTTTAATGGGAGGAATAACTTTGAATTATGGAGTCTCAAGATGGAGGCATTGTTAATGACTCAAGGTTTGGTCGAGGCATTAGAGGGCAAGGATAAATTGCCTGAAATAATGGAAGATGCCGAAAAGGACAGGTTAATCAGAAAGGCGAGAAGTATAATCAGATTGCATTTATCGGATGAGGTATTGATAGAGGTAGCCGTGGAAAAGGATGCTGCAGCGTTGTGGGCTAAACTTCAAGCACTCTATGGTATGAAAGATTTGAAGAATCGCTTGTATATGCTGAAGAGGATGTTTCAGTTGCGGATGGTTGAAGGCACATCTATCAGAGCCCACTTAGATGAGTTTGATAAACTCATGATGAACTTGAAGAACGTCAACGAGGCCTTACCTGATGAGAAACAAGGTATGTTGTTGTTAGCATCTCTACCGGATTCTTTTGAGCACTTTATAAATTCATTACTTCAGGGGCGTACTGCGATTACCTTGGAAGAGGTAAAGTCCGCTTTATTATCTAAAGAGGGGCAAAAGAAATTAGGAGAAGATAACTTGGCGCAAGGTAGTGCGCAAGGTTTGTTAGTCCATGGAAGAGATGAACAGAGAGAATCTGGAGGTAACAGATGGAAGCGTCGTTCTAAATCGAGGTCCAATGTTCGGAACCGTCGATGTTATCACTGTAATTTGGTAGGGCACTATAGGAGAAACTGTCCGAAGTATAAGGGTAAAGGAGTTAAGGTGGAGTCTGCAGGTGATAGTAATATTATTACTACAGCAGATAATAATTCTAGTGATGCCGGCGATGTGTTAACAGTTGCCACGAGTTCATCAGGTGATGAATGGGTGCTTGATTCTGGATGTTCTTATCATGTTACTTCTCATAGACACTGGTTTACTACTTATCAATGCATGGAGGGTAGTAAGGTGTTTATGGGAAATGGTGCTGCTTGTGAAGTAGCGGGGATCGGAACAGTTCAGATTAAGATGCACAATGGGATGGTGCGAACGTTGACCGATGTGAGGCATGTACCAGAACTGAGGAAGAACCTTATCTCGTTGAGTACTCTTGACAGGTTCGGATACCGAATTTCCACTGTAGGTGGAGTTATAAAGGTTTCTCAAGGTGCGCTTACCGTGATGCGAGGGAAGATAGACTGCGGGTTATATCTCCTCCAAGGAAAGACAGTTATCAGCTCGTCTGCTAGATTCTCAGATACTTCAGGTGAGGATACAACACAGTTATGGCATATGAGACTTGGACACATGAGTGAGAGGGACATGATTGTTCTGGGTCAAAGGGGTCTACTAGGAGGTCATCGAATTGAGAAGCTGGACTTTTGTGATCACTGCGACATGGGTAGTCAGCGAAGAGTGAAGTTCAGTACGGCAGTTCACCGGACCTCAGAGATTGTAGGCTGTGTACACTCAGACTTATGGGGACCCTCTCCAGTTCCGTCCAAGGGAGGTGCCAGGTATGTATTATCTTTTATTGATGACGTTTCAAGAAAAGTCTGGATTTGTTTTCTTGAGCACAAGAGCGAAGTGCTTGATCGGTTCAAGTCATGGAAGGCGATGATCGAAAAGCAGATAGAAAGAAAGATCATGGGCCTGAGAACTGATAAAGGGTTAGAATTCTGTTCTGATGAGCTTGGTCAGTTTTGCATAGAGGAAGGCATTGTGAGACACCGCACTGTTGCCGAGTCACCACAGTTAAACGGAGTTGCAGAATTGATGAACAGAATTATATTGGAGAGAGCTCGCTCTTTACTCTCCAATGCTGGATTAGATGAAGATTTTTGGGCTGAAGCAGTTAATACAACTTGTTGGTTAGTGAACAGATCACCATCACCAGAGATTGACTGGAAAACTCCTGAGGAAACGTGGTCAGGTAAGTCTGCTGATTACACCGAACTGAGAGTGTTTGGTTGCCCTGCTTATGCTCGTGTGAGTGATGGCACGCTGGAGCCGAGGGCAAGGAAGTGCATATTCCTAGGCTATGCACATGGGGTGAAGGGATACAGGATGTGGTGCACAGATGATGATTCACCCGGTTTTATGTTCAGCAGTGATGTTACCTTTGACGAGTCTGCTTTGTTTCAGAAAAGGAGTGAAGGGTCAATTAGGAAGAAAGATCTGGACGGTGTTCAGAAACAGGTGGAGCTTCAGGTAGAGCCCAGAGATATTGAGAGTACGGCAGATGTGACAGAGTCTGCAGAGTCGCTAGTTTCCAAAGCAGTTGACAGTTGTTCCGAGGTCATAGATGATGAAGCTTCGAGGTGGTCAGCGGAGGTGGATGAGATAGAGCGATTGTTGTATGTAGATATTAAAACAGATGATTTGGGTGCAGCAGAGATAGCTTTGGGTATGGAGATACAGAGAGAGACTTCTGGAAGAAATTCTGTAAGTACCCTGCTTGATGCATGTGATAAATTATCTTGTCTGTCACAGTGTGCTTGTATGGAGGTGGAGCAATTGTCCCATGCTTCACATGCTAGTATTATTGGTTGTCTGAATTATGCCATGGATAGTACTAGGCTTGATCTATCACATGCAGTAGGGAAAATGTATATGATTAATCCAAGTATACATTATGATGATGTGAAGTGGATCCTCCTGATTTTATTAGGAAAAATAGGCGTTGGGATATATTTTGGAGAATGTAGTTCAGGTAATGTGACGGTAACTAGGTTTATGAATCTGGGTCATGCAGGGAACCTGAAAAATAGTCGATTTCTGAGCAGTTATGCCTTTACTTTTGTTAGTTGTACTATGAGTTGGAAAGCGTCATTGGGAGACACTATGGTCTTGTTGACGTTTGAGACAAGGAACATGGTAGCAACTGAAAAAGTTGAAGAGGCATGGTGGTCTAATGGCTTGATTGGTGATGTAGACATAGAACATCCGGGTGATGTGGTGTTTGGTAAAAGTCAGAGATATCACTGGAGAATTGAGTACATTGGTGACCGAAAATTTTGCGTCAGATATAGCATGTCAATAGAGAATGTGACCAAGAAAAAGTTTCTTGCGGTGACGAATTCTGTGGACATGTGGATCGACTTCATTTCTCTAAATAAGTTCAAGTTCTGCTTGAGCTTGATAGACGTCTATGGAGAGTGAGCGCCCGCGGGAGGCGTTGGGAGAGCAGCATGATGATTAGCACTATTGATTTGGCTCAAACATCGAGCCAAGGTGGAGATTGTTGGGTTATGTCTCGAGTTTGAATTGTTCCGGATATTGATCGGTTTGTGAAATCGATTTACTAAAGGAAAAGTAAATCTTGAAGTATAAACAAGATTGTCCAAGTTGTGCTCGTGAATATGCAGAGGGACTCCTATATCCAAAAAGAGCTAAAATATATTATTGATATTTCTTTTAGCTTGTGGGGTCATGAAGTAATTAAAGAAAAAAAAAAGGAGAGGGTTTTGCTTCCCTTTTTGTACGCCTGCTGCAGTGGGTGGAAAAGCAAGGGTCCCACTAAAAGCTAGGTTTGTTGACTAGCTTAAAAGGCCACGTAACAAAAAGAGACGCGGATTTTTGTTGGATGTGCCGCACGCATAGAGGACGAAAAATAGGGTTCTCTTCCTTATTCGAGGGCGTGGATTTTCCTCAGCAAAAGTGACCGCACGAAGGCGGCTCTGGCAGAAGGAGGCCATACGAACAGAAGGCACAACGAGCCGCACGAAAAGGAAGTCGCACGAAGACGAAGGAAAGAACGTCGCCGGGTTCTTTGTTCATCCGTTTTCGAGAGCAAATAAGACAAGTATCGTTTCTCTCTGTGAGTTTTTTTTTAATGAGAGTTCTGTGAGAGATTGTGAGATTACTTGTGGGTTTGCGTTGGGCTTAATCTAGGTGCGGGAAACACTCGAGTGCATGAGCGATTATAAATTTGACTCACCGATTATAGTGGATTATATTGCTGGCTCTCCCCGTGGACGTAGGTACCGATATCGGACCGAACCACGTAAATATCTGGTGTCCTTTATCGTTCCTCATAATTTCTCTGGTAATTTCGTCTCGACATATTTGCAAGATCCGTGGTCGTTTCCGCATTATCGTTATTATAATCTCAACAGCGACTAGTTCAGCTTGTCAAGGTTATCAGTGACAGCTCTTTCAACTGGTCTCTTGTCTAAAACCTAGAAAGTTCCAACTGCAAATCTAATCTAAATTCTGCCTTGAATTTTCGTTTTTTTCCAAAAAGAAATCTAAATTTCTGAGTGCAGTCCAAATCTATCCGGAACTCTTGTTTATCTAACAAAAATTCAAACTTTAGGTCCAATCTTAATTTTGTTTTATATAAAAAAAATCACAAATTTTTACTCTAATCCAAAATCTGGCTCCTTTAGCCCCCTCGTCCAAAAATCGCCATTTGTCATCTCTAATTTTCATATCATAAAATGATTTCATTTTGAAGATAATTTTTCATGTCACCTTCCTGATGTGGATTTATTGTCGACGTGAAAATGGCACGTCAAAATTAGGACTGGATCATGGGGGGTAGAAAAGAATGAGAGTAGATTGGAAGTTTACATTTCATAGGCCAAATAATAGTTAGGATAGAGTTGGGACCGGGCCTAAAATTTCGAATTTTTTTGTGAGACAAAAATGAAATCGAGGGCAGATTTGAGATTAGACCTAATGGTTGGTGTTTCTTGTGAGACGAGAAAAAAAAAAGTTGAGTGCAGATTTGAGATCGGAAAAGTTTAGATTTTTTTTTCTAAAGTAAAAAAGAAATTAACTAGATTTAAAGTCTGGAGCAATTATTCGCGGGACATGTCGTTTGTACGACGCCGGCTATCGAAAACAATCACGCGGAGCAATTATTCTTCGTAAGAGAGGTTGCTTTCACGCTTCTCCTCCAGCATAATGCAACATTAATGAGTTTATATCCTCTTTGGAACACGAGAAGCTTTCGTAGATACAAGATTCCGTTAATTTCGCGAATAAACCAATTGTAAACATTCGTAATAGTTTACTACTAAGTATGTCATCAGTGTAAAATAAACATATTTAATGGCCTACTATCCTAAAATAAAAATTCAACTTTAGGTCTAGTTCTAATTCTTCCTTAAACATTTTTTTATCTCATAAAAAACCACCAATTTTTACTGGAGTCCTAAGTCTACCTCCATTAACACTTCGTCCAGAATTTCTCTTGTCCTAAATCTACCTCTGTTAACACTACGAATCGAGAGATAAAAGAACTCCGGAGCGTGAGTTGTTCGTGCATCCCAAGCCAAGTGTCTGGAGTGCGATCTTTGACGACGATAGATGAAAGACTCCCAAGCACGAGAGATTGAAGACTGAGTGCAAAAATCGAAAATTCTCGAGTGAGAGGGATGGGAGTTTCTCTTAAGAGTAATAGTAATTGAGGAAAGATAACTCTAATTCCTCCAATTTTTAAGCAAGTTTCAGATCCATTAAGACTTCGTTTTGGCCGACATGGAAATTCATCTTCGAAAGACGTCTTCTTGCATATGAAACTTGGGAAGAAAACTACAATATTCATGTGAAAAATGCCACATCTCTGAGGGCGATTTTGGACGGAGAATTAGCTAAAGCAAGACATGGGACTCAGTAAAAATTGATGGTTTTTACGAGACAAAGAATAGTTTGAAATAAAATAGGGAGTAGACCTAAAATTGATTGTATTTTATGAGAGAAAATATTGTAGACCGGATCAAAAGTTGAAGTTTTGATATAAGATAAGAACAATAAAATTGAAATCGAAGTTAAGGTTGACGATTTAGTGCTGGATTGAAGACCATTTTCTAAATCGTCGAGTCCCTCCACGATAAGTTGAATATTTTCTGTCGCTCCAGGTGTTCATGACGAGAAATCCCTGTGCAGGATTAATTGGATGAACTTCGGAAGTTATCAGGAATTAATTTTGACAGCGACCGCGAGGAATGGACTTCTGTTTTCACAATTTACGATTTTGCCAGCGACACTCAACTGATGGATTTCTTCTTCAAAGCACAGAACACCAGGAACAGTCCTGTCTACTGTCTAGTGTCTGCTTCTCTCTCTTCTTCTTCTTCTTCTCTCTTTTGTTGTCTTTTCGTGTTTCTTTTTTGGTAATGCTATGAAATGTCCCAATCTTCTATCCACGCTAGAGAGTTTTCACTTTAGCCAGGTCAAAGCCACACAAAATAACAAGTGAAAAGGTAAATTTGACTGTAGAATATACATAAGGAAATTCAAAGGATACTAAAATTGAGAGCTCAAGTTACACCTTTATTTCCTTCATTCACCCAATTGATCTTTAGATCCATCTATTGCAGCAGTCTGGCATGTACTGGATCGACATAATTCCCATGTTCCCGATGTTTATAATGCACGCATAAACAATACTCAGATGGCTTCTAGCAAAATAAATAACAAAGACAAACAGATCCCATATCTCAAAATTTAATATACCAATAGAACAGGGATATCAACTTCTCAAACAGGCAATAGGACTTAAGGCACCCATAACACACCAATTAAGGAAATTTTCCAATTTTTAATTTTGTAAAGTGCCCTCGTGGATGTACACCAATTATTGGGATGTATTTGTGATCCACGTGGAAATGTCACGTCAATCCGTATTTATTGCCCCATTACTTTGATGATGGTGGATTTTTTATCGACTTGAAAATGCCACGTCAAGTTGAGACTGGACTACGTGTCAAATTTGAAAATTGAGTGAAAGTTTGTGATTTTTTTAGACAAACAAAATTTGGGACATATTTAGGATTAGACCTAAAGTTAATGTTTTTTTGGACAAAAAAAAGTTCCAGGAAGATTTGGGACTGGATGTAAAGTTGAGATTTTTTTCTAAGACAAAAAAAGTTCATGGCAGATTTGAGGCTGAACCTAAAGCTGATGATTTATTAGGGAATTAACATATTTATCAAAATATAGCATACTTTACTATTACCACATGGGTATTCTTTATTAAAACTCTTAATACTTATGGCACTTTTTTCTCTTGAACTCGATCACAACTTATATATTTTCCCCCTTTTTTGAGCTAAGCGATAAAAACCCAAATCGATTCTCAAATGATTTTACTTATAGAAGTTGACATCCGCTGGATGAGCACAGCTTTAAAACTAGGCAACTTGACATTATGGTGAACTCAACTCCAATGGATCTGTCCCCATCCTCTAAAATATCCTTCTGCCGACAAGGGTTTCTGAAAGTTTGGGTGTTGTTGTGGGTTTCCAGGAAGAAGCCAAAACCTTGGATTGGACTCCCTCTGCAACTCTCCGCCTGTGCACCACAGCTGTTCCACAATCATTTCATAATCTAACATTAGATCCACATAGTTCACGATGCAAATACCCTTGAAAACACTCAATTTTCACCTATGATACTGTCATTAAATTCCACAAAAAGGCATCTTTTTCTTGAACAAAAGAAAGGCATCTTTTTACGCTAATATCTGGAAGGAAAATTCTATAAATTAGATGAAGCTTGTAGTAAAAAATTGGGGG